>JALAZF010000269.1:2277500-3544926 GCA_022829125.1 Lathyrus tuberosus | reverse complement strand
AACTTCGTGTGAAAACCTTGATAACCCCCTTTACTAGCAATATTTTTCTTCAACAGTGACTGATCCAAACGTAAAGTAGCAGCAACCCTTTCCAAATTAGGAAACTCCTTAGAAGGATAGAAGGGAGCTCCCTCTTTGACCGAAACATCCAAAATAAGAGCAAATTCTTCCAACGTTGGAGCCAAAAGATAATCAGCAAATAGAAAACATCGGAGTTGAGGGTCATAGAACTGTGCCAGAGTGTGCAGGGCCCTGAACTCATAATTGGTAATATTCCGGGCAAAACTCAGAATCCTCCCATATTCTCCTCTGAAATCTGCCAATACTTCAGGTTTTGCCATAGCCGAGATCTTGTGCACAGCATCTAGATGAAGCTCTGGGAACTTGTACGGGATGATGTTCTTTCTTTTTTCAGCGCTCATACTCATCATGGACAGTCTTCAGACAACCAGAATCAAAGTTAGGATGCAACCCTACAAATGAACAAACATGTCAGAATGCAAAAAGATGATGCAAAATGCAAGCATGGGATCAAGGTATCCAAAATGCTCAAACTGCTGCTGTTCTGCTGACTGAATAAGACCCAGAAAACCAGAAACCCAAAAATCTAGAATAACAGCCCAATCAAACTGCCAGAATGCCAGGATAATAATAGTGCACTGGTGAGAAACCCAGAAACCAGGTAGGTTGAAGGTCTCGGTTACCTGCAAACCTGCAAACACCCCTCCCCTCTCACATGTGGGTATTAGGATGTTCAGTATCCCGGGCTCTCAGGTCTAGAAAGGATGATACGTTCACCATTTCTGGTTTGGCATCATCATCAAAAGAGGAGGCCTCAACCGATTCTCCAAAACAAAAGATCCTCAGTTTCAGAGGTTTGAGAAGCAATAGCACATTCAGCCCGAAGGATACAATGCTATCGCCAATCAAAGAGGTCATCGCTGATTCACTACAAAAGGGAAATCCTATAGCAAGTTCCCAGCATTGGGTCCTCGGATCGAGAATATGCAATGGGTTTGCCACAGAAAGTGGGCTGCCACTGTCACATCTCGGGAGGAGTGCCGCAACTGAGTCCTCGGGAACGGTCGCCAGAGTCGACAGTTTTCCAGATCATATTCCATCATCTGCCCCAAATGGACAGGACAGAATATTATCAAGAAAACCTCGTCTGGATGTGGAGTTTTCATGTATACTTCGTCTGGCCAAATGCCAAACAAGTCACACTACTTTCCACGCTAATCAAAGGTGTATGCTCAAGCCTTGGTATTGGGCTTTTCTCTCATGAATCCAACCCACCCTGCAAACAGAAAATCCAGCAGCGGAACAGCACAGCAATATCCAGTATGACAGTAATAATATGAAATGCAATGCAATAAAAGCTGTAAAAACAGTAAAGCAGTAAAGTAAAAATACAGTAAATAGCAATACAGTAATATACAACAAAGTAAAGCACCATAAAAACAAACACCCAGAAAAAACAAACAGACAAGCGCTAGGATCGACTCGCTAAAGGGGAAGGACCAGCGTAGGTCAACCAGAGTCCCCAGCAGAGTCGCCAGCTGTCGCTCCCGAGAGATTCGCATCCAACGGTACAAACGCGAGAGTGGCGCAAAAGAACACAGAGTCTCCAGCAATGTGTATTTATCCCAAGAGAGGGAAAGGAAACACTGCATAAACCTGAAGAGGAAGGAAAGAGCGTGGTCACGCGACCAAGAGAACGGGTACGGGAGTCGGTTACGCGAAGGGAAGGTGTTAGCACCCAACACGTCCATCGTACTCGATGGGATCCACGCTTATTGTCTGCATCAAAGGGCGTCGTCATCTGGAACTCCACTGCTACTGGACCGAAGAAGGAACGAGAACGGGAAAGAACGGAGAAACGAAGAAGAAAAGAAAAGGAAGTGACTCGATAGGACGGTATCGTTGTCCTAGGCCTACGTACTCCCTCAGTGCAATGGGAAAGTCAGAGTCAACGTAGTTCGGACGGGAACTGTGGGGGAAGGTTGCTCGCCAAGACAATCGCTGTCTTGTGCCTACGTATCCTCAATCAGACGAGAGAGAGGAATCAGAGCTGACGTAGTTCGTGGGTACGACCACGGATGGGTAAGTGTTTTTCATGTGAGCGACGAGCTCTTTCACGAAAAAAAGAAGTTTGAAACCCAACAATCCCGGAGGATCAAAAAAAAAGATTTGAATTTGTTTGGTGTTTTTTAGACAGAAGTGTTTTGAGTTAGTTCGTAACTTACATTGCACCAAAGTCTACCATGCGGGAACGAGTGAGTCGCATGGTCGCCCCCGAATGAGACGTATGCTAAACACCCTAGAAGAAGAGAGGAGACCCCTCGTTCTTCACTTCCTACACTTAAGGCTCGAGCGCAATATACGTTATATTTTATTAAGTGTTTTCAAGAAGTTTGAGATGAGAAGAGAAGCGACACAACAGGAAACTCTAAAGGGAAACTAAGAGTCCTAATGTCATCATGCATGGATGTCTTATGGTTAGTGAGGTTTAGGAGAGACGATTACCTAACCTAATGCTAATCCTACTCCAAGCTTAATCAAAAATTAAGTTGGACTAGGTAGCTCTAAAGGGAGAGAGTCCAAGACTTAAACAAGTCTTGAGACTCGAGGGATGCAAAGAGTGAAAGAGAAGGAGGAGAAAGAGAAGTGAAACACAAGTGGCCTAAGCTCACTTCAAACACAAGTATGAAAGTTAAAAGGTAAAGGAAGAAAGTAAAATGTGGAAGCATATTCACATTCAAACAACTTACCATTTGCCCCTGAAAATGTTAGAAGTATTCACATATGACAAGATGAAACTCAAACAAGCATAAGGCCATAAAGAAACAAGTTCTAAAGTAAATCAAACATCAAGTTCAGAACCTAATGGTCCTACTGACCTCTACTATTAACCATGCACAATTAGTCAAAAAGAAAAGGGAGAAGTCACTCAAGTACCATTCAAGTCATTAAAGAAGGAATGAGATGAAAAGAAGTGATCATGTAAAGCAACCAAGTCAAAATTTTACAAAGTAAACCAAGTCCAGAAGTGACACAATCCTAAATATGTGCCTAAACATAATCTTCAAACAACATTCAAGTCACACAAACACTTTCACAATCAATTAGGAAGCAAAGAAGAAGTGAAGTGAAGTGAAGTGAAACATGATTCATACTTGTGAAACAAATGACTTAAAGTGAAAGGCAAACATCAAACATGCAAAGATGAGATTCAAATATCACAACCAGAAGTCCATAAACATGCTATCAATCCCTCAACAAGACCTAAAATTGTGGCACAAGTGCCTTCATGACCAAGCAAACCAAACATGAAGCATATATTCACAAATTGGACAAGTTAAAGCTCATGCTTCAAAGAAATAACAAACATGCCTCAAAAATTATGTCATTCAGTATTCAAGCATCTCAAACATATATAATTGACATATCAAATCCACAAGCAATGAATCAGAACCAAAGTCAATCAACAATTAGGTCAAAGCATCAATAGGATTTCATACATTCATGCTCAAAGCAACACATCAAAAGTCATCCAAAAAGGACCTAAAAATCATACCAAAAATCTCAAACATACTTCAACATGTTATGAACACAACCCAAAAAGAATCAGGATCAAATCACTTTTAAAATGAGAGAAATAAATGATGCAATATGAAGTATGCAATATGAAGTGCAAATGAGAAAAATTAATTTGGAAAATTAATATTTAATGCAAATTTAATGCAAAAATAACAAAATAAAATGTGAAAAATTAGTTTTAATAATGAGAAGGGATGATGAATTTTTTTGAAATTTTTTAACACATGCAAGTATTTTTAACAATTAATTATGAAATGGTATGAAAATAGAAAATGAAAAAGGAAATGAAATGAAGCCAGGGGTGCAAAAAGAAACCCAAACGCGTTCAAATGACCATGGGCTCAGAAACGGGGGTGCAAAGAGCAAAAAAAAGCCCAAGCGCTTTCAAGCCTTCAGAAACAACGAACGGCTGAGATTAAGTCAAGCATAAGAAAGTCTCCAAATCCACGGGCTCTCATTCAAAGTCAAACGAAGCAAAGTCAATTATCTGATGGTTCATATTCAAACTTGCTAATTAAATGAGATCCAACAGTCATGAATTAATCAGATCCACTAAACCCTAATTAACTTAATTAACAACACATAACCAAGATCCAACGCACGTGAATTAAACTGGAAAATTAATCACGATCCAACGCATGAGATTCAAACTGGAAAACCACAAACCCTAATTAAATCCTCACCGGCCGGAGAAGCGCCGGTCATCTTCTCTGGCCACTCTCCGGTCACCAAACTTCAAACCATAACCAAAAACAACAAATCATACATCAAAATGATCAGCAACTCACGTAGATCACAAATATATCACTCAAAATCATTTAGCATGCATATATTTCACGAATCGAACAAAACAAGTTTGGATCTGAAAACTTCAGATCTAAATTCCAGCCATGATTCACGTTGAAAATCAATTCCAAACACATATATGAACTCAACACATCAAGATGAACATTAAACACACAACAAAAATCAATTCTAGAGCTATGAATTTCAAGTTCACCTGAGATTTGCAGAACTGGAAAATCACCAAGAAACTCCAAGATAAGCTGCAGATCAACTCCTTAAACCGTCTAATTGCAAAATAAATGCACTTAGACCTTCAAATTGGCCTGAATCCTTGAATCCGAGAGTTGAAAATCTGAACTCAACTGATAAATTCTTTGCTTAAACTTCAAAATAATGGTGGATTTCTCTTCCTTATGCTCCACTGATCACAAACCAACCAAAAAAAATGGAAGACACTTGAAGAATTGGGAGAATCGAAGGAGAGAAACTTGAGAGCAAAACTTTGAAAAGTGGTTAAAATGAATGGTAGCTGCTGAGAAATTCGTGTGAGTTAGCTTATATAGTGTGCCAATGCTACTGTTTAGGGTTTTAATCTTCAAGGACTTGAGAGCAATGAGTTTTGGGTTATTTTGCAAATTTGCAAGTTTGTGCACATGAGGTATTCTACTCGTGCATTCTTCATGAAAAGTGCATGACTGCTTTCCTTTTGATGCCATGAGAACCTTTGGATTGATCTTGGGGCTGGAAAGTAACTGAATTGTGATTTCCAAATGAACTTGCAAAATTGCATAATGATGAATTATGGACATGTAACCCACGGGTTCACTCAATTCTTGGCTCAAAATGATGCTAAATGAGGTACATTGGGGTGTGGTGAGGTGAACTGAACAATTAGAAGCCACATTGGTGAGTTAAAATGCAACTTGCAAGTTATGTCAAAATGGTATGCATGGTAGAACACCAAATGCCCTCTAACTTCAAATGCCCATAACTCTTGATCCAAAAATGATATGATCATGATCCACCACTATTTGGAAAGAGGAGAAAGAGATCTACAACTTTGGTGTTGGGCAAAAATTCGTTTGAAGCATTTTTGATCATGAAAAGTTTGGTTAAAGTTGGTTGAAAATATGCCAAAAATAGTAACTTGAAATTACAAGTCACTTTCCCAAATTAGCAACTTTTTACCAAAGCTTGATTTTTGCAAATTGTGATCATGAAAGCCTTCCATAGACCAAACAAAGGTCTCTTGACTTGATTACCATGATGAGGATCTCTCAAAACCCTAGTTTGACTTTTCAGTTGACCAGTTTGACTGATTACTTCATCTGTAAGCTACTGAATCATCTGAGGTCTTCCATGGTGAATTTTTGGCTCAAAATCCATCCTTAGACTTGTTTTGACATATGGAGAACCTTGGTGAAAAGTTTGAATCAACTCCTTAAGCTTAGGACCCTTAACCATGAAACCCTAGTTTTGGTCATCAGTGTAAGGACACCAACCCTTGATATAACCACTTGGAGAGTCCCTCATTGAAATAATCTTGGGCCACCATATAAGGATGTGAGGAGCTTATGGAGCTCATAAGAAGCTTTTGCCCTTGAGTTGAACCAAATACCTTGATCCCATGCTAAGAACCAAATGCTATGCACCATGCAAATGCAAGAAATGAAAAGAAACCTAAGCCAGTTATCTAAAAACAACAAGGCAAATTTTGAGGTGTTACATGGAGAATGAATGAACAATCCATCTGCTTCGAACTGTCAAGTTTGCCAAAAATAAATTGGACTTTGGAATATGGGGAGTGATGATTCTGCCAGGAATTACTTTATCTGCTTGGGGATGAATTCTGGTCACAGCAACTCCGCTGGGGATGAGAATTTTTTTGCATGACGTCTTGCTAGGGAAGAAAAGTTATTAAAACTCTGCTTGAGGATCTATCAAACCCGAGATCATTTGCGGGGAGAATCAACCTTCTAACCCGGCTGGGGCAAGAATATACTATCACTCTGCTGAGGAATAGATTTTGTTGATCAATAAGCCTCTTGCGAAAAAAAACAACTCAGCTGGGGAGTATTGTTGACAAGATTCAATGCTGAACTCTTTGGGGATACCATTACCAGAGATACGATCTTGCTGGGAATCAAGACTACTCTGTTGGGGATAAGCGAATCCTGGTTAAAAGACGTTCTGCTGCAACATGCTGGGAGAGAGTCCTTTGATCTGCTGGGGGAACCCAAAGCAACTCCACAGTAGTCTGCTAAGGCATAAGACTGTTGACCCTAAGATAAGTGCTATAATGCCCTCATGTTAGGCGAACCTTCCATTTCACGATTCCATTGGGGATGATGAGTTTATAACCAACTCTGCTGGAGAAAACCGCCTTAAAGCGTCTTATGCGGGGGAATGCCTTTTGAGAGGATTTTACAGAAGACCAAATGTCCTCAAACTCTACTGGGTATAATAGATCTGGAACATCTCCTGCTAGGGAAAATCAAAATGCCCCATGCTTGGGAAGGTCAACAACTTGCTTCCTGCTCCATGATACAAGACTTACCTGAAGAAACGTCATAAGAGGATTTTACAGGAGATTAAGCATCTTCAAACTCTTGACGACTTCACTGGGGATTAACCATCAACTTCGGTGTCTGCGAAGCAACTCTACTGTGGATTCGCAACCGTTATCGACACAGAAAAGCTTGTAGCTGTTGGAAGTACTGAACGAGATAATCGACTTAATAAGATACGATACCCAGTTGAACTCAATTCACCGATATCGAGACGTCGTGAACGACCGTCGACCGAATAATGGACTCAATCAGTAAACGTTGTGACAAAAGGGTGACAAGTGAACCCTTCCCTGAACATGATTGCCCCAGTCTCCTGCGTGGGAATAAGTGATTACCCGTCTTGTGCTTGAAATCATCTGAATCTGTTACCTGCAACAAAAGAATACACACACATGCCCCAGAATATTGCATGGTTTGATTCCACCATCCAGGATTATTCAACATTCAAACTAATTTTAAATGTTTTTCTGCGCATGTTATTGTAAAGCCACCATGTTTTCAAATGCAATGTTTTATCAAAAATTCAGACGTTTTTGCAAACAAAGCAGTAAAACAAAATAAGAAGCTTTTAACTGAAATTTAATTTATTGATAAAAAAGCCCAGAATAGGAAATTACATCAGGAAGCAATCCCTGGAAAGAGGTGATCGCTGAAAATTGAGAAAAGAAACTATCCTAATGGCAATGTGAAAATGGCGTTCCACTGAGTTTCAATTCTGCTATGGCCAATATGTCTTCAAGACTCCCCAACCTTGCCTTCTAAGGAATGATCAGACCAATTTCTACCCTTTGGAATGTCAGTTGTTGAAACAATGATAGAGTACAGATAACTCAGATCGTAGTCGTTCGCTTAAATCCCTCTTTTGCATGGACCACCCTTTCGGGTTTTCAATCCACCGGGATACCCTTTTTTGCCTGAGTTGTCCTTGCAGATTTTCAACTCACCGGGTGTATAATTTTTCTTTATTATCCCTAATTTTTGCCCGAACCTTTTTATTCTGTTTTTGTGGTTCGCCGGGATGCCCTTTTTTGCCTGGACTTTTCTCTTTTTTTTTGTCCAGCGGGTCTATTCATGCGAAGTATTTTTTTGACTACTTCTGAGTTGACAGGGGATGAAAAGTCTTCGCCATCCATGGTTGTAAGTAACAAGGCTCTGCCTGAGAAGACCTTCTTAACCACGAATGGACCTTCATAATTGGGAGTCCATTTGCCCCTGTGATCTGTACTAGGAGGAAGGATCCTTTTAAGTACCACATCTCCCACTTTGTAAACCCGCGGACGCACCTTTTAGTGAAATGCCTGCTTCATCCTCCGTTGGTATAACTGCCCATGACATACAGCTGCTAACCGTTTCTCCTCAATAAGGCTCAACTGATCAAATCTAGCACGAACCCACTCAGCTTCGTCTAACTTGACATCCATCATGACTCTGAGGCATGGAATCTCAACTTCAACCGGTAGTACTGCCTCCATACCGTATACAAGTGAGAATGGGGTTGCCCTAGTGGACGTGCGTACTGACGTTCGATACCCATGCAAAGCAAATGGTAACATCTCATGCCAATCTCTATATGTGACAACCATCTTCTGCACAATCTTCTTAATATTCTTGTTGGCCGCCTCCACAGCGCCATTCATCTTCGGGCGATACGGAGAAGAATTGCGATGTTCGATTTTGAAGTCCCGACATAGCTCAACCATCATTTTTTTGTTCAGATTAGAACCATTATCAGTAATGATTCTCTCGGGCACTCCATAGCGACAAATGATGTCCCGTTTCAGGAAACGAGCTACCACCTGCTTAGTGACATTGGCATAAGATGCTGCTTCAACCCATTTAGTGAAATAATCAATGGCGACCAAAATGAAGCGATGGCCATTTGAAGCAGTAGGCTCAATCTTTCCGATCATGTCAATGCCCACATGGCAAAGGGCCAAGGAGAGGACATGACACTCAACGGATTTGGAGGAACGTGCACTTTGTCTGCATAGATCTGGAATTTATGGCACTTGCAGGCGTACTTGCAGCAATCTGACTCCATAGTCAACTAATAATATCCTGATCTCAATAATTTCTTCGCCATTGCATGTCCTCCGGCATGGGTACCGAAAGAGCCTTCATGTACTTCCTGCATTAACAGGTCTGCTTCGTGTCTATCCACACATCTGAGCAGAACCATGTCAAAATTCCGTTTGTACAACACGTCGTCCTAATTCAAGAAGAAGCTACCAGACAACCTTCTCAATGTCTTCTTATCTTTAGTAGATGCCCCTGGCGGGTACTCTTAACTTTTCAAGAAACACTTGATATCATGAAACCATGGCTTGTCATCAGACGTTACATCAACAACAAACACAAATGCAGGTCTGTCAAGGCGAGACACTTCAATCTTAGGTACATGATTCCATCCTTTCGCTTTGATCATGGAAGACAACGTGGCTAAGGCATCTACAAACCTATTCTCATCTCTAGGAATATGGTACAGCTTCACTGTTGTAAAAAATGTCAGCAATCTCCTTTTATAATCTCTATACGGAACCAGATTTGCTTGGTGCGTGTACCAACTCCCTTTCACCTGATTAATTACCAAAGCTGAATCACCAAAGATATCAAGGGTCTTAATTCGTAAATTAATCGCCTCCTCAATCCCCATTATACAAGCTTCATATTCTGCTTCATTGTTGGTGCATTCGAAAGTTATTCGGGCAGTGAAAGGCATATGAAAACCTTCCGGCGTGACAAGAACCGCTCCAACTCCGCATCCATTCATATTGACGGCCCCATCAAACATCAAACTCCATTTGGATTCAGGGTCGGGCCCCTCCTCCGGGAGTGGTTCCTCGCAGTCTTTAGCTTTGAGAAACATGATGTCCTCATCAGGGAAATCAAATTTCATGGGTTGGTAATCATCAATCGGCTGTTGCGCAAGATAGTCTGACAAGATACTTCCTTTGATGGCCTTTTGGGAAGTGTATTGAATATCATACTCTGTCAAAACCATTTGCCACGGTGCAACTCTGCCTGTTAGCGCTGGTTTCTCAAAAATGTATTTGATAGGATCCATTTTGGAAATAAACAAGGTTGTGTGCCTAATCATATATTGCCTCAATCGCTTAGCGGCCCATGCAAGTGTACAGCATGTCTTTTCAAGCATTGAGTACCAAGCCTCACAATCATTGAACTTTTTGCTCAGGTAGTAGATATCATGCTCCTTCCTACCTGTCTCGTCGTGTTGACCGAGAACACAACCCATAGAACCTTCAAGCACTGTCAAATACATTATCAAAGGTCTTCTTGCAACTGGAGGCATGAGAATTGGAGGTTCCTACAAGTATTCTTTTATCTTATCGAATGCCAATTGGCAATCGTCATTCCACCTGACCGTTTGATCTTTTCTTAGCAGTTTAAATATTGGTTCACATGTGGCTGTTAGGTGAGATATGAACCTTCCAATGTAGTTCAATCTACCCAGAAAACCACGAACCTCCTTTTCTGTTCTCGGTTCAGGCATTTCTTGTATTGCTTTCACTTTGGCAGGATCAACCTCAATTCCTTTTTCACTCACAATGAAACCCAGCAGCTTTCTAGAACGCACCCCAAAAGTGCACTTATTTGGATTCAACCTTAAGCGGAACTTTCTCAACCTATCAAACAACTTTTTCAAGTTAATCAGATGTTCTTCTTCCGTTCTCGACTTGGCAATCATGTCATCCACATAACATTCAATCTCTTTGTGAATCAAGTCGTGAAACAAAGTTACCATTGCCCGCTGATATGTTGCCCCTGCGTTCTTCAACCCAAAAGGCATCACCTTATAACAGTATGTACCCCACGGAGTAATGAACGTGGTCTTCTCCATATCCTCGGGCACCATCTTAATCTGGTTGTACCTGTAGAAACCGTCCATAAACGAGAACACTGAAAACTGAGCTGTATTGTCGACCAGCACATCAATGTGAGGTAGTGGAAAATCATCTTTCGGGCTAGCTTTATTAAGATCTCGATAATCCACACACATTCTAACCTTTCCGTCTTTCTTTGGTACCGGCACAATGTTGGCAACCTAGGGAGGATAGTGAGTCACTGCAAGAAACCCTGCACCCTATTGTTTCTGAACTTCTTCTTTGATCTTTATGGCCATGTCGGGATAAGTCCGACGAAGTTTCTGCTTGATTGGCAGACATTCTTCTCTCAATGGCAGCCTGTGTACAACAATATCCGTATCCAACCCTGGCATGTCTTGGTACGACCAGGCGAAGATATCAACATATTCACAAAACATCTCAGTCAAAGCTTTCTTTACATCTGCTTGCAGGCAGGCGCCAATCTTAATCTCTTTCTTAGCATCCTCGGTACCAATATTGATGATCTCTATAGTCTCTTGATGAGGCTGGATAGTCCGTTCCTCTTGTTTTAACAATCTGGCCAGTTCCTCAGGGAGTTCACAACCCTTCTCATCCCCTTCTTTGGCTTGATAAATCGGTTTGTCAAAGTCATACATGGCCATAGCAGAACCGTTATCAATGAATTCCGGAGGATCAAGTATGCACGAACGGGTTCATGCTTTATTTTAGAATTTATTTTAAAGCAAAAAGAAATGAAACATTGCCATTTTATTAGTTTTGTGCAAAAATAAAAAACTGAAAGACAGAGAACAAAATTTGAGTGCAAAACGTCCTTTATTGATGATTAAAATTGCAAATGCAAACAGGGTGGCCCTACAAATGAATCTATGCGCCTTGGGCAGAGCGCAAGATTTTGACATGCATTATGGTTAGAAAAACAAATAAAATTACTCTGTCTGAAGAGTAACTCGGATGACTTCTTCAACAGACCAGTTCTGCAATGGTTGTCCCGAAGCACGTGAGCGTACCTAGTTGTCCAAGTCACAGTCACTGTCAATACCATCTTACGTAGCTGCACAAGACTGATCTGTGTAAATAATTCCCCCACTGCTGAAAGTGATGGGTCCACTGTTCTCCGCAACTGAAGTCATAGAGGGATGATAACCAATACCAAATTTGTCATCCTTCATTGGTGTCTCTATTAGCCTGCCCCAGCCTTGGGCATTGCCGGCTCTGACGACCTCGACAGCTTGTTTGTAGGATGAAATGGAGGTACCAGCTCTATCTAGCGTAGAGGAAGACTCAAACACATTGTCAATATTTACCGCTTCAAACGACTAGTAAAGCATCTCGTGAATTTCCTAATCCATCTCAACATACTTAAACGTGGACAAATGACTAACAAAGATATCTTCTTCACCACACACTGTAACGACCTGTCCTTCAAACTCATACTTCAGCTTTTGGTGTAAGGTGGATGTAACAGCCCCGGCCGCATGAATCCAAGGGCGGCCTAATAAGCAGCTATACGCAGGCTGTATGTCCATCACGTGGAATGTGGATTTGAACACCTGCGGTCCAATCTGCATGGGCAGTTCCACTTCACCAAACACAGATCTTTTTGTTCCATCGAACGCTCGGACAACCAACTCACTAGACCTTAAAATCAAACCATCAACTTTCAGCTTCATTAGCGCCTTCTTAGGCAAGACATTGAGCGAGGAACCAGTGTCTACCAGCATGTGAGACAACACTGCGCCCTTACACTCCATTGTGATGTGCAAAGCTTTATTGTGGTTTCTTCCTTCAGAAGTCAAATCCCTACTTGTGAAGCCCAAACCGTGGCTGACATTAACATTAGAGATTACACCCTCGAGTTGATTGACAGTGATTTCCTGTGGCACATATGCGCTCTTCAACACTTTCAACAAAGCCTCCTGGTGTGCATCAGAACACATCAACAATGAGAAAATTGAAATCTTCGAAGGCGTCTGGTTTAGTTGATCGACAATCTTGTAATCACTTTTCTTTATTATCCTCAGGAACACTTCCACCTCATTGTCAAAAGTAATCTTGGTCTCTGTTTCAGGCACTGGCCCGCTCTCAACCACCTGTTTTCCTTTAGCTTTTGCTGCGGCCTCAACTTCTTGATCACTGCGCAAAGTTTGGGGAGCAAACAACCTTCCGCTCCGAGTAAAGCCACCTACACCACCCACATTATCAATATTTGAACTGGCTAATGTCCCAACTTCTTGCTTTTTACCTTCATAATACACGTCTTCCCCATAGTGCCATGGGATTGCCTTTGTAGTTGTAAACGGAACTGGTCCTGGCACCGTGATGGTAACAGGACTGGGTCTTTCTGGCACAACGCTTGCTACAGGAGCCGTACTTGCAGGCACCTGAATCTCAGTGGTAGTATAATAGATGGTCATAGTTGATACCTCATTAGTTTCTTTCACAACCCTGTGACGTCCTTCATTGATCAGATTCTACAAACCCACTTTTAACTTATCACAACCATTCTCTTGGCCCAAACACTCAGAACAATCTTGGTCGCAACCTGGGAACACTTGTCCCCTCAACAAACGATCTTTTACAACCAACAAAGAAGTCTTCACCTGATTGATATCTGCTACCAAGTTCAATCTCCTTCCATCTTCAATAGCATGCACGTCTGCCACACCATGGTTAGGTATGGGGTTCTGGAGAACATTAGGAGGTAGAGAGAAATTGATTACTTTGGCATCAATCAAGTCTTGCACTTTATGATGAAACGCATAGCATTTTTCAATGGTATGCCCTTGAGCACTTGAGTGGAACTCGCAGCGAGCATTTACATCAAAATTAGGTGGCAAGTTGCCAGCGGTAGGAGGTCTCATAGTACGAAGCTCAACCAAATTCAACTTGAGTAACTGTGGTAACAACGCAGAATAAGTCAAAGGGAGGGGGTCAATCTTATGATCCCTCTGCCTAGACCTCTGTTGGAAAGGAGGTTGCTGCTACTGCTGAACTTGATGTTGGGGTTGTTGCTATTGAACAGATGGTGCTGGGATTGTCACTGCACCTACCTGATGATAAGCTTGAGAACGTCCTCTTCCTCATCCTCTATACACAGCATTTGTATCACCTTCTCTTCTTTTCTGACCACTAGCAAAGGGTTTCTTCGTTCCAGAAGAGCCAGCCCCACTTACATCTTGAATCTTTCCAAGTTTCAACAGACTTTCGATCCTTTCACCCGCAATCACAATATCAGCAAATCCGGTTGATGGACAAGCAGACAATCTTTAAAGAAATGCCCCTTGCAGGGTGCCCATAAACATATATGCCATTTCTCTATCCAGCAAAGGACGTTGAACCTGTGTAGCCATCTCTCTCCACCTTTGAGCATATTCCTTGAAACTTTCCTTAGCATTCTGTGACAACCCCTGCAATTGAGTGCGGTTGGGTGCCATGTCAATATTGTACTGGTATTGCTTTAGGAATGCTTCTGCCAGATCCTTCCAACTTCTCACAGCAGCTCTGTTCAATTTCATATACCAGGTCAAAGAAGCTCCAGCCAGACTATCTTGAAAGTAATGCATCCATAACTTCTCATCTTCTGTATGGGCTGAGATCCTCCCAAAATAAGCTTGGATATGTGTCTGGGGACACGTATTGTCATGATATTTGTCAAAAGTAGGCAGCTTGAATTTTGGAGGAATCCTGACCCCTGGTACCAGTCCCAAACTAGTAACATCAATACCCATAGAATTCTTGCATTCCACAGCCCGTATCTTTTCAGCCAACTCATCGTACCTTTTATCATTAGGAGTACCCATCTCAGCATCCAGCAGAGTAAATTGGTCTTCTTGAGCATCTTCCTAAATACCACCAACATTTCTGCCATTTCCATTACCCAAATTACCACCAGGAGGAGGATTGCCAACAGGAGGAGGAGTGCCATGAGTCTGTGAATTGTCATTCTGATTACCTCCAGGCGTGGCCTCTAGACGCTCGACCAGAAGCCTCAATCTTTCTTGAGTTTGTGCCATACCAGTCATGAGAGTCATGAACTGATCCATTCGTGCCCTCATTTAAGCCAAATCACTCTGCATTTGATCCATTATCCTTGCTTGATTTCTTCGAGTTGAGTATCGGTGAATGTGATTCTCAGCTATAGTGCTTGAAACCAAATAAAGGTTAGAGATCTCCTGCAACAAGTATCTGTTATGCAAAAATGCTTATGATTATGAGGATGCAAATGCAAAATGCAAATAATCATATTTAAACATTTCCAGGCCGAATCTGCTTTGATTCCAGCTTTGAAATCGGGCAAGGGATCAGACACAACATCAAAAAATAAATCTGAATCCAGAAATATTGCAGAATCAATCAAAAGATAACCCCTTTCAAACAACTGATAGCCATTGAGACAAATGTTGTAATATCATAGCATAAAAACTCATACAAATAGGTTCAATACAATCAAAAGTGATTCCATCAACAATCCTGATGGTAATCACGGCAAAAACAAGCAACGAAATTACTACAAGTTAATTCCAAGTAAACCGGTTTCAATCTCCTCAAGAAGGTTCACAGTATCTGGATGAGTAGGCCTTTCTAGCAAACCCTTGATCAGCCTGTTTCTCTTCTCGACATCCTAACTCAGCCTAGCAATCTGCTCTTCAACATCGTTGCCTTCGTGCTTTGACTTCTTGATTCCCGCTTGCAGTTTGAGCTCTTCAATTTCTTTCTGTGCTTCTTTCCACTTGGCAAAGTAACAATCTTTCCTTGCTTTCACTACCTGAAGCTCTTCTTTCAGCTCTTCATTCTCAATCTTGGCCTCCTTCCACATATCCTGATACGTGGCAAGCTTGTCTTCTGCTTTAGTCAAAAGCTTCTTGATTTTCCTCTTAGCTTTGACTAACGATTCAGCGGCCATACTGACCTTTTTGAAGTGCTGAGCCCTGTCGGCAAAATCCTTCTCTTTTTTCTCTAGATGCGTAGTCATGTCTTGAACTTTCCATTTCAACTCCAAGTTGTCATGTAGAGCACTCTGTAGTTGACTACTCATGTCAGAGTTTTCCACCCTCAGATTAGATACCAACTTACGCTTCTTGTCAAATTCTTCGAATGGTACAGTGAGTCTCTCTTCCACAATCTCTGGATATAAGGGAGGCGCCCGATCAAAAGGCAAATAGAACTCTTCTACCCTCTTCTTCACCCATTCAACATATGGAGCGAAAGCTTGATTATTGGGCTTACATAAAACAATTTTACCTATCTTTTGTCTGCTGAGCCAAGCTTGAGAAGCTTCTTGTGCAATAGCCACACCATCATTCATATGAAAATACAAAGATTCTTCCAAATCTTTTCCAGCTGGAGGATCTTTTAGAGCGTATGCAAACTGCCTGATAGCCAAAGACGGGTTGTAGTTAATACCTCCTTTTCTTCCGACCAAGGGTACATTAGGATACCTGCCACAGCTATGCAAAATATCAGTCCCCACCAATCCCTTGTCCACCCAAAGAATATCTTTAGCAGCTAAGCCCATCAGACGCTTACTCCCCTCTAAAGAAGTCTTTGAATCAACAAAAGCACCAGATTGGGGCAAACGTTTGGCAAACCACTTGTAAAAGAGAGATGCGCAACAACAAACCACCCCACCTCGTCTTTTCTCATTCCTGTTGTATAGGGCGTAGTGGAGATCACCTAACAAAGTCGGCACCGGATTCTGATCTGTATCGACAAAATCAGACTCATTAGGGAATAACACAATGCCATATATACACAAAGCCAATATTGCATTGAAAGCCATCCACCTCTTTTCCTTTGCTTCATCTTGAGCCCTCTTCACTAAGTACTCCAAGTGATAGCCTCGGGATTTTCCCTTCTTAGAAAAGTCATCCTCCACTGTAGATCTGCTCAAATAAAGAGCCTCAGCCACTGCTTGGAAATCACAATCTCCTTAGGAACCACAGAAAGGAACACCTTCTTTGACAGGAATCCTCAAAATGTTGGAGTACTCCTCCAGGGTAGGAACCAACACATAATCTGGCATCACAAAGCACCTCAAGGAAGGATCATAAAACTGCATCAAGGTGTGTAGCCCATTGTATTCATAATAACTGAGACTCTGAACCAGGGATAAAATCCAACCATACTTCTCTTCAAAGGCTCCTAAAACTTCTGGACCAGCTATACTCTACAAACTGTTCAACGGGCCAAGAGTGATCTTCGGGAACTTGTAGACGATGATGTGCTTCTTACCCCTCTTAGTGTCCATCCCTATGAATGCCCTCTGACTAGAATCAAAGACTAGATACTACCTGAAAATGCACAAACATGAATGTCAGAAAAAAGGAATGCAATGCAGAGCATGTGATCAAGGTGTCCACACAAACTGGCTGCACGGCGCTTACTGGACAAATCAAGGCTCTGTACCAAAACTCAGAACAATAACCACCATAGTGATAAAACCAGAAAACCAGGTAAGTTGAAGGTCACGGTTACCTGCAAACCTGCAAACACCCATCCCTCTCACATGTGGGTACTAAGATCCTCAATATCTCGGGCTCTCAGGTCGAGAAATGATGATACGTTCACCACTTCTGGTTTGGCATCATCACCAATCGAGGAGGCCTCAACTGATTCACAAAAACAAAAGATCCTCAGCTTCAGAGGTTTGAGAAGCAATAGTACATTCAGCCCGAAGGATACAATGCTATCGCCAATCAAAGAGGTCGTCCGTTGATTCACTTCAAAAGGAAATCCTATAGCTAGTTCCCAGCATTAGGTCCTCGGATCGAGAATGTGCAATGGATTTGCCACAGAACGTGGTCTGCCACTGTCACATCTCAGGAGGAGTGCCGTTACTGAGTCCTCGGGAATGGTCATCAGAGTCGACAATTCCTCTAGAGAATAACTACTGGCCTGTATCAACATATAGTAGCAGATAGCTCTGGATAGAACCTCGTCTGATTGTAGAGATCGTGATCACCCGCACGTGGCCAACACCACGGGAGCGTCACGCCTGCCCAAGCTAAAACCTAGGTGTATACTCGAGCCTGGGTATTGGGCTCATCTCTCAAAACCTCCCAACCTGCCAAACAGAAAAACAGCACAGCGCAGCACAGTCCAGCATAACAATGCAATGCAGTAAAATGCGATAAAAATAGTAAAGTGGTAAAGCAAAAATACAGTAAACAGCAATACAGTAAAAATAGTAAACAGCAAAACACAACACCAGAATAAACACCCAATGAAAGAAAACAAACAAGCGCTAGGATTGACTCGCTAAGGAAACCAGAGATTTTGGGTTTGATCCCCAGCAGAGTCGCCAGCTGTCGCTCCCGGGATTTTCATCCAAGTACAAACGCGAAAGTGGCACCGAAACAGAGTTGCCAGCAATGTGTATTTATCCCAAGAGAGGGAAAGGAAACACTGCATAAACCTGAGGGAAGGGAAAGAGCATGGTCTCACGACCAAGAGAACTGGGTTCGGGAGTCGGTTACGCGAAGGGAAGGTATTAGCACCCCCACGCGTCCATCGTACCCGATGGGATCCACGCTTGCTAGTCTCGATCAAAGGGTGCCGTCGTCTGGAGCTCCACTGCTACTGGAAAGGGAAAGGAACAGGAACGGAAAGAATGAAGAAACAAATGTAGGGAAAATAAAAGAAGTGCTCGAATGGGCCCTACCCCACTGCCTACGTATCTCATCGGGAACATGAGAATCAGAGCGACATAGTTCCCCCTCACTAGGGACGCTTTGTTTGTGTTTTTTAGGGAACGGCTAACGTTCTAGCTCAGGTGTTACAGGCTCGCTGGTCCGAGTGCGTTACCATCTTGCAAGAGAACGAGTAGGAGCACGTTCGTACGTTGAGAGTGAGTGAGATGAGAAAAGAATTCCCGAAGGAAAGACGTTATTGTTGGTTTGAAGTTTTTTAAACAAGAAGTGTCTTTTACAGTTATTTGTAACTTGCATTGAACCAAAGTCTTAAATACAAGAACGAATACTTCGCGCATCGTCCCCAACAGGACGTACACTAGGTATCTTAGAAGAATGAGAGGAAGCCCCTTGTTCCCCACTTCCCACATAGAAGGCTCAAGCGCAATACACGTTAACCTTTATTAAGTGTCTTTTACTTTTATTTTGAGATGAGAAGAGAGAAAACCCGAAGGAAACTCTAAAGGGAAACTAAGAGTCCTAATGTTATCTTGCATGGATGCCCTATGGTTAGTGAGGTTTAGGAGAAAAGACTACCTAAAACCTAATGCTAATCCTACTCCAAGCTTAATCAAAAATTAAGTTGGACTAGGTAGCTCTAAAGGGAAAGAATCCAAGACTTGAACAAGTCTTGAGATTCATGGGATGAGAAAGAGTGAAAGAGAAGAAAAGAGAAGAAGAAGAAGAGAGATGAGATACAATAAGTGGCAGCAAGCACATCATATCATAAATGTCCAACTCAAATCAGCAAACATGTTTCAAAGATCAATGCAAAACAATTCAAGTAAGCATGCAAAGATAAACATGAAAGAATGCAAGCATACTTGTATGAAATGCACAATTAAGCATACATGGACTTCATATCAAAATGAAATGAGAAAGGCAAGATGAAGATGAAGACAATTTAGAACCAAGATCATATTATCATCAACAATTCATGTGTGCAAAAGTGATTCAAAACATGAAGCATTAAGTTCCAAAGAAGTTCACAAAAGGAAAGGTAATGATATTCATCATACAATTCAAACCAAATGCATTCAACTATGCTCAAGTAACATGAAAACCAGGTATAGAACTCAAGAGGCAGTAGCCTATGCATCGATATCATATCAAAACCAAACTCAAGTCATACAAGTCCAAAAATCAATCAACACTTTCAAAACATGCACCAAAGTAAACTACAAAAAGAGGACAAGGTTCCAACACTTAAGCATACTCAAACATGATTGAAACATGATCCACAAATTGTAAAATTTAGTCTCAAAGGACCTCAACCAGGGGTAAACATCATATCAAAATCTCATTCAAAGAATCACAAAAGAACCCAATCAATTAAGCATGGCAAATCAACTTGTGTAAAGAGATGTCAAGAGATGATCATGCATAAGTCACTTAAGCACAAATAAGCAAACATCTATCATATGACATTCAACAATTGGGAAATTAAAATTCCAATGATCTAGGTCAGAATACAGTCCCATGCTAAAAGATCTCACAATAATTCACAAGTTAAGCAATTCAAACAATTAAGCAAAGATCAAGCAAGCAACATGATTCAATATGCAAAAGAGAGGGACCAAAATGCAATATGAAAAAGTTTTAAAAATGAAACAAAAATGTTTTTATGCACTTCAATATGTCATCTAACAAATACAAAAAGAATGAGTTAAAAATTTGTTATAGATGAAGAGAAATAAAATCTACAATGCAAAGTATGCACATGTGAGACAATTCAAAAATAAAATCAATTAAACAATTAATTAAGACACCAAAAATAAAATAAAATAAGAAAATAAAATTTGGAAAAGTTTTATAAAATACTAAACATGCTTCATGATTTTTTTTTTATGATTTTTGGATGCATTAAAATGATTTAAAAAAAAATAAAATGCAAAACAACAATTAAGAAAATAAAAAGAAAGAAAATAAACATGGAGGTGCAATCAGCAACAATTCACGTTGAAAAATGAAAATGGGCTCAGACTGGGGGTGGGAATAACAAAGCCCAAGCCAAAGGTCCACTAGCGAAGTCAAATAATCCCATGGAATTCAGTCAAACATTCAGATTCAATAACAACCCTAGGATCCATCTAAAGCTCATCATCAGTCAATCAAAACACAATGTAATCATGATCTAGGGTTCAGATTCACACGCACATGGTAAACAAACAAACACACGCGCACACCAAATCAAACAAGACACAATAAGAACTCACGTGAGCAGCACATGCACATTTTAATGTGTTGTCAAACATACAGCCACACGATTAATCAAACACATCAGAATCAATCAACCAAATAGAAAGTAAGCATGATGAGTGGCTATGATTAAAGGTTCACCAAAATACGCATGGAAAAGCACACACACGAACATTGAAATAAAATCAGAAATTAAAACAACGTGGCAACATGTGGAACGTTGGATCAAACAAAAGGACGGTGGTGATTGTGTCTTCCTCCTCCAACCCTTCACCGAACGGAAACTGAACCAGTCGCCGGAGCTTGGGCTCCGGTCACCCTCTCCGGTGAGCTACAACTCCAAATTCTCCAGAAATTGCTCATGAGTATACCATTCGAACCAGAATTTCATGAGGATCAAGAATATCATGCTCATTTCAACAAACAATCAACATACAATGCAAATCAAAGGAAAGAAAGTTTAGATCCAAAACTTCAAACTCAAAATACACATAATCCACACGTCCAAATTTCAAACAAAACACATCATCATGCTCAGTGAACCTCATAGATCATTATGCACACTTAAAATTCAAGTTCTAAGAGCATGAAAAGTTCACCAACCTAAGATCTTGAAGAGCTTAAAATACTCCTAGAAAACCAGAGATAAGCTGCAGATCTAGCCTTAGGAACCTCTAATTGCAAAATAAATGCAATTAGAGCTTGAATATGGTCTGGATCTTGAGTTTTGAACTTGGATCCTCTTGAACTGAACTTGGTGAAAACCTTGCTCTCAGCTCAAAATGACGGTTGATTCTTGTTCTACTCTCTTCACTGATCAAGAATATGAAAGAATTTCTCAAGAAAACCTTGTGGAGAGGGAGAATCGAAAAAGAGAAAGTGGAGAGTGAAAAATGGATTATGAGCCAAAATGAATGCATGACCTAATTTTGGAGGCATGAGTTAGCTTATATACTCTACATTAGTCCACTGATTGTCATTAGCAAGTGATTAAACCTTTGGTTAATGAGATTGGAGCGGTTTTGCAATTTTGCACTTTGTGTTTAAGCCATTAAACCACACGTGTATTCCCTTGCCTCTCATGATAAACCACTCACACTTTCCATGCTGATCACAAATGAAATGGAATTGGGCCTTGAAATGTCTTGGTTGGTGAGTTTTGAATCAATTTGCATAATTGTACTTTGTGAAAATAATGAGAAATATGGCATGAAATAACTTGATTCAAAAGCCAAACTTGTGCCAAATGAAGTGTACTTTGATGTTGCAATGTGACATGAACAAAAAAAACCAATTACAAGTTCATTTGTGCCAAAATGCAAAAGGTGGAAAAAAGTGATATATGGAAAACCTCAAAATGCACCTTGCATTGTTTTGACCATAATTAGAGTTCCACAAATGATATGGAGATGTTATAGTACTTTTTGGAAATGGGAGAGAATGATATTCAACTTTCATGTTGGAAGAAAATTCATTTAGAACTTCCTTGATGATTAAAAGTCAAGTTGAATGTGGTGGAAAAACTGCCAAAAATGGAAAGTTCTCATTATAGGTCATTTCCAAATTTAGTAACTTTTGCACAAACTCTTGATTCTTGATAAATGATGTGAAACTTGACATTTGAGGACCATATGAGGATATGAGACCTTGAAAACCATGAGAAGAACCTCAAAATTCCACAGTTGACTTTCTCCTTCTGAACTGTTGACTTTTGCTTATTTCACAAGTAACTGATCCATTGAACATTCTTCACCATGAATTAATGACTAAGATTCCATCCATGAACACTTAAGAACATAAGGAATACCATGAGATCAATTCTTGCCCAAGAAATCAGAGATAAACTGATTCTAGGTCAAACCCTAATTTGGCACCCTCTGGTTAGGAGGAAATAGCACATCCTCCAAATCCAAATTCCTCTGAATATGATATGTATCCTCTCAAACAATGATGAGATATGCCCTTTGGAGATGATAAAAACTCAAAGAGCTTTCCATTAGGGGGTCAGATCCCAATTTTTGACTGCCTTGTGTAGGATATTATGCACTGTCCAATCTTCTTGGTGAATTCCCTTCTTTCAATGACTTGTGAGATCAAATGGAGATGATACATGATGTAAGAGATCCTTGAGGCTTATGAGAAACACTTGGTCTTCTTCTTTAGCTTTGGATGATCAACACCTTAGATAATCACCTGATCACATGTCCTTATGCAAGATGCCATGCTAAATGCTTGATGTTTTATTTTTCTATGCTTGAATGCAATGCAATGCAATGAAAGCTCATGCTAAAAGATATGAAGAAAAGAGAGGGAAAATTTTGGGGTATTACAATTACTGTTATGTTCTGAGGCACATCGCAACGCCCTGCTGAAGATTTTAAATATGGCGTATGTTCCACATGAGATATCGGTGAACTAGCTCGAGGGTGTTATTGCCCATGTCAATGCCAGTAACGAGTTGGGGTTTACCGATTTTGATCTAACACTAGAGGGGAGAAATCATAACAAAGCTCTCCACATCTCCATGGAGTGCAAAGGTGCAGTCTTGTCCCATGTGTTGGTAGATACTGGCTCGTCCCTAAATGTGCTGCCGAAGAAGGCTTTGGCAAAGTTGGATATTGAGGGGGTTGTACTCCGACCATGTGATTTAGTTTTGCACGCTTTCGACGGCTCCAAAAGATCGGTTTTTGGGGAGGTAGAGTTGCCTGTGAAGATTGGACCCCAAGTGTTTAATACGGTTTTCTATGTGATGGAAATCCAGCCGGCTTATAGCTGCTTGCTAGGGCGCCCGTGGACACATGCTGCAGGGGCCATTTCGTCAACACTCCACCAGAAGATAAAGTTTGTCATGGATGGTCAGGTTGTCACAGTATGTGGAGAGGAGGATATATTTGTCAGTCATTTGTCGTCATTCAAATATGTGGAGATGGATGGCGAGATCGATGAAACTCTTTGTCAAGCATTCGAAGCAGTGACTATAGAAAATGACCCTCCTTCTAGTGAAACAAAAGCGGGGACTTATATAGTCTCCTATAAATAGGCTCTCGAAGTAGTACAGTCAGGCCATGCTGAAGGTTGGGGTCAGTTGATTGAGTTGCCTTTTAAGTAAGACAAGTGTGGAATTGGTTACAAGCCTACTCAAGCTTCGCAGCCAGAAGGCCAAAAGCGTCAGGGACCTGTCATTTTTTCTAGTGGGGGGATCCTCAATCATGGTCAAGTCTTTTCTGCAAATGAAGATGATGGGGACAACGACTATGATATGGACAATTGGGTGTGCCCATGTGTCCTGGGGCAGAATCTGAACAACTGGTTTTCTGAGGACCTCATCCAAGTCACCCTGCAGAAAGAGTAATTTTCTTTGTTTTTTCATGTTGCATGTAAAATCCTATGCCCTTGTCCAAGGCTTAGTGATTTCATTGTAGGGCCACATTTGTTTCATATGCAAGTTTATCATCAATAAAAGGACATTTTTATATTAAAAAATTGTGTTCTCTGTCTTTCATTTTACAATTTTCATTTTTCAAACAAAAATGGCAATGTTTTTCTTTCTCCGTAGTTTATTTTCTTTCTTTTCAAAAGGCTCTTTCTAAAATAAAGCATGAACCATCATTCATGCAGAAACAATCCTCCGGATTCTGTTGATAACAGTCCTGCTATGGTTCAATATGACTTCGACAATCCAATTTACCAAGCTGAAGAGGGGGGTGAGGAAGATTGTGAACTTCCCGAAGAATTGGCCAGATTATTGAAACAGGAGGAAAGAGCTATTCAGCCTCATCAAGAGTCATTGGAAGTTATCAACCTTGGTACCGAGGATGCGAGAAAAGAAGTCAAGATAGGGGCAAACCTAGCAGAGAACGTGAAGAAAGAGCTGATTGATACGCTACGTGAATATGTTGATATCTTTGCCTGGTCTTATCAAGATATGCGAGGATTAGATACCAATATTGTCGTGCACAGGTTGCCTCTCAAAGAAGCTTGTTCCCCCGTCAAACAGAAGCTCAGAAGAACTAAACCAGAAATGGCCATTAAGATCAAAGAGGAGGTGCAGAAATAGTTGGATGCATGTTTCTTGGCCGTCACCAGCTATCCACCATGGGTTGCGAATATTGTCCCGGTACCTAAGAAAGATGCTAAGGTCCGGATGTGTGTTGACTACCGTGATTTAAATCGAGCAAGTCCGAAAGATGATTTTCCATTACCTCACATCGATGTGTTGGTAGATAATACAGCTCAATTCTCGGTATTTTCCTTCATGGATGGCTTTTCTGGTTATAATCAGATTAAAATGGCGTCGGAAGACATGGAGAAAACAACGTTTATTACCCCATGGGGCACGTTCTGCTATAAAGTGATGCCTTTTGGTTTGAAAAATGCAGGGGCAACTTATCAGCGTGTTATGGTGACACTCTTTCATGACATGATTCATAAAGAGATTGAGGTTTATGTTAATGATATGATTGCTAAGTCACAAACTGAGGAGGAGCACTTGGTGAATCTGAAAAAGCTTTTTGAACGATTGAGACAATTCAGACTAAGGCTGAACCCGAATAAGTGTACTTTTGGGGTGAGATCTGGTAAGCTGTTAGGCTTCATTGTCAGTGAAAGAGGAATCGAGGTTGATCCAGCAAAAGTAAAAGCAATACAAGATATGCCCGAGCCAAGAACAGAAAAGCAAGTTCGTGGTTTCTTAGGGAGATTGAACTACATTGCTAGATTCATCTCTCATCTTACAGCCACTTGCGAGCCAATATTCAAATTGTTGAGAAAAGATCAATCAATTCGTTGGAATAATGATTATCAAAGGGCATTTGACAAAATAAAAGAGTATTTGCAGAAACCTCTGATTCTTATGCCTCCATTTCTAGGGAGACCACTGATAATGTATTTGTCGGTACATGAAAACTCAATGGGTTGTGTTCTCGGTCAACACGACGGGATAGGTAGGAAAGAGCATGCCATTTACTACCTGAGCAAGAAGTTTACAGATTGCGAGTCTAGATACTCAATGCTTGAGAAGACATGTTGTGCACTTGCATGGGCTGCCAAGCGTTTGAGACAATATATTGATATCAAAGATGGATCCAGTCAAGTACATTTTTGAAAAGCCAGCTCTCACCGGAAGGGTTGCCCGTTGGCAGATGGTGTTGACAGAGTATGACATACAATATACTTCCCAAAAAGCCATAAAGGGTAGTATTTTGTCTGACTATCTCGCTGAGCAACCAATTGATGATTATCAGCCAATGAAGTTTGAGTTCCCTGATGAAGACATCATGTACTTGAAAATGAAAGATTGTGACGAGCCACCAGTTGATGAAGGACCAGATCCTGATGACAAGTGGAAATTGATGTTTGACGGGGCTGTTAATATGAATGGTAGTGGCGTTGGGGCAATTCTCATAACTCCAAAATATACCTTTCACCGCCAGACTGACTTTTGATGTCACCAACAATGAACCCGAATATGAAGCCTGTATCATGGGTATTGAAGAAGCCATTGATTTAAGGGTCAAGACTCTTGATGTATTTGGGGACTCTGCTCTAGTGATCAATCAGGTCAACAGAGATTGGCACACCCATCAACCCAATTTGATTCCTTATAGAGATTATACGAGAAGACTGTTGACTTTCTTCAAAACAGTAAAGTTGTATCATGTACCTCGTGATGAGAATCAAATGGCGGACACTTTGGCAACGTTATCTTCAATGATTCAAGTGAATTGGTGGAATCATATACCCAAAATTGATGTGATGCGGCTTGATAGACCTGCTCATCTGTTTGCAGCCGATACAACGACCGATGATAAACCTTCGTATCATGATATCAAGCATTTATTGGAGAGTCAAGAGTATCCGACTGGGGCATCCAATAATGACAAGAAGACTCTGAGAAGGTTGGAGGGCAGTTTCTTCTTGAATGAAGATGGTGTATTGTACAAAAGAAATTTTGACATGGTCTTGCTCAGATGCGTGGATAGACACGAAGCAGACATGTTAATGCAAGAAGTGCACGAAGGTTCTTTTAATACCCATGCTGGTGGACATGCCATGGCAAAGAAATTGTTGCGAGCTGGTTCTTACTGGATGACCATGGAGGCTGATTGTTTCAAATATGCTCAAAAATGCCACAAGTGCCAGATTTATGCTGATAAAGTGCATGTGCCACCGAATCCTTTAAACGTGATGAGTTCTCCTTGGCCCTTTGCCATGTGGGGCATTGATATGATTGGGAAGATTGAGCCCACCACCTCTAATGGACATCATTTTATTCTAGTGGCCATTGATTACTTCACCAAGTGGGTGGAGGCTGCTTCGTTTGCAAATGTCACCAAGCAGGTGGTTGCCCGGTTTATCAAGAAAGAGATTATTTTTCGTTACGGGGTGCCCGAAAGTATCATCACTGATAATGGTTCTAATCTTAATAATAAAATGATGCAAGAGCTGTGCCAGAGCTTCAAGATTGAACATCACAATTCTTCTCCGTACCGCCCAAAGATGAATGGTGCCGTCGAGGCAGCCAATAAAAACATCAAGAAGATTGTGCAAAAGATGGTCGTAACGTACAAGGATTGGCATGAGATGTTGCCTTTCGCTTTACATGGGTACCTTACATTAGTACGTACGTCTACTGGGGCAACCCCGTTTTCTCTTGTGTATGGAATGGAAGCGGTCTTACCGGTTAAAGTTGAGATTCCTTCTCCGAGGGTCATGATGGATGTCAAGCTTGATGAGGCTGAATGGGTTCGAACGAGGTTTAATTAGTTGAGTCTCATAGAAGAGAGGAGGTTGACAGCAATATGCCATGGGCAACTGTATCAGAGAAGGATGAAGCGGGCATTCGATCAGAAAGTGTGTCCTCAGAATTATCAGACAGGTGACTTGGTGCTGAAAAGGATTCTTCCTCCTAATACAGATCACAGGGGAAAGTGGACTCCGAATTATGAAGGTCCATATGTTGTCAAGAAGGTTTACTCGGGCGGAGCCTTGATGCTTACAACTATGGATGGTGAGGATTTTCCGTCGCCTGTGAACTCAGACGCAGTCAAAAAATACTTCGCATAAATGGACCTGCTACACAGTAAAAAGAGAGTCCAGGCAAAAAAGGGCATCCTGGAGAACCAGAAAAAAAGAAAAAAAGAGAAAAAGAAGAAAAAGGTTTGGGCAAAAATTAGGGATAAAATAAAAAAAAAACTGAGTACATCCGGTAAGTTGAAAACCCGAAAGGGCAGCTTAGGCAAAAATGGGTATCCCGGTGGATTAAAAACCCGCAAAGGGCGATCCAGGCAAAAGAGGGATTTAGAGAAAGGCTACGATTTGAGTAACCTGTATCCCATCTTGTTTCAACAAGAGGCATTCCGAAGGATAGGAATCGGTTCAATCATCCCCCTCAGAAAGCGAAGCACTTGGAGAGTCTTGAATACATATGACCCATAGCAGGATTGAAACTCAATGGATGTCCGTTTTACACATTGCCATTAGGATAGTTTCTTTTCTCTTTTAAGCAATTACCTCTTTCTAGGAATTGCCTCTTGATGTAAACGCCTATTTTCGGGCTTTTCAATCAATAAAGTTTTCTTTATTCAGAATAGCCATTTCTTTTGTTTTCTTTTACTGTTTGTTTTGATTACAAAAACGTCTGATTTTATGATAAACATTGCATTCGAAAACATCGAGGCTCTACAATAACATGCGCGAAAAAGAAAACAATTAAAACTGCTTTGAATTCCAGGTGCTCTTGAGTGACGAATTCAAAATTCATTAATACCCTAGGGCATGTGTGTACACCCTTTTGTTTGCAGGTGTTAATGTTTGCTGGTCAGCCCATCAATGGCACGTGATGTCTTCAGTGTCTTTTCCAGCAGGACTCAAATAAGAGTTCTCCCCAAGTAGAAGCGGTTACCTCAACAGGAAATTTCTTCCTTGAGGTTGTCATCCCCAGCAGAGTTCTACGGTTCTCCCTAAACAGATTGCTTCAGGTGATACTTCCCCAGCAAGGTTACCATTCCTTACAACAATCATTAACGAGATGAATAGTTCAAAGCTCAGAACGTTGCAATGTTAATCCCTAGCTGAGAGGATACTTCCTCACAGGCTTTCGGGGGGTCAAGATAATTTGTCTGCCTTGGTACGGTTTGTGGTCACGAGGACAATCCAGTTTGTTATCCCCAGCGGAGTTGCCTTCTTTTCCGCAGCATTTATTTTGCTGAGGATCCTCCTTGCATTTTACATATAGTAATCATTGCATCCTCAAAAGCACATAGCATTTCCATCGAGATGGAGCACTCGCCATGGAAAAATTCAAACATATGCATGTGAAGCATAAGCCAGTTTTGGTACCTCGTGCGAGAGCCCAAAATTATTTCTCTTCTATCAGATTGACAAAGCCAAAAAGAATGACTATTGCGTTCCCCAACAGACATTTCAAAGCAGTACCAGGGTTTCACCACTTTGCTCCCCACAGAGTCCTATTCCTCGGTTTGTAAATCTTTTGATCTTACATCTTAACCACATTTTTCTGGAGCCATTCCCGATAGGATTCTTTTAGCCGTTCCCGACAGGGAAACCGGAACCATTTCCGATAGGATTTCCTTATCCATTCCCGATGTACACCTTCTAAGTTCTGAACTTTAGTCATTCCCGATAGACGTATAGGTCAACCTTATCCCTGGAACCATTCCCGATAGGTAACCCATAGGTTTTCAACTTCAGCCGTTCCCGACAGGCACCTTTTTGAGTTTTAAACCTAGCCACTCCCGACAAGCCCATTTGTCGTTCCCGACAGGCATACATTAGGTTTTCAACTTTAGCCGTTCCCGACAGGCCCTCTTTACCGTTCCCGACAGGCACACCTTAACCGTTCCCGACAGACATACTTTAGACTTTCGCCGTTCCCGACAGGCGTCCTTTGGATTTCATTTGTTCCAGATTCTTTTTCACAAATACATCTTCATCACCACTGCTTTGTTTGTCACACATATCTTTCCCTTTTGCCCGCAGAGTGCAAATTTTCTGGTTATTTTTATATTCAATCCCTATGTACCTTGAATTTTTGACAACATTTGCTCTCATCCATTCAGGTTCACAGTTGATTGAATAGGGGCAGCTGTAATACCTTAAAATTTGCCCTCTTATCTCTCTCCAATATTTGGCTTATGCTTCATTTATTTGCATTGCATGTAGGTCATACAAATCATACATACATCATTAGTTGCAAGGCATGGGATCAGTTGTCCCAAGATATGGACTGTTCAAAGCCAAAGGACAAGAGCAAAAGCTTTTCCAAACAAGTCACAAGGGCTCCTCACATCTCAATTCATCTCATTTAAGCCATCAAGTCAACAAAAGATTGAAGGAAATTATATTCTCCCAATCAGTGCAAATTAGGGTTTTTGAGGTTCTTGAGTATAACACTTCAATGGGCAATATTTTTGAGCTTTTATCATCTCCAAATGACATATCTCATCATTGTTTAAAGAGGATGCACATCATACTCAGAGGAATTTGGATTTGGAGGATGTGCTGTTTTCTCCTAGACTAGGGGTCCAAAACTAGGGTTTGCCATAAAATCAGTTTATTTCTGATTTTTTGGGCAAGACCTGATTCTATGGTATTCTACATGTCATTAAGTGTCTAAGGATGAAGAATTGTCCATCACTTTGATTTGGAAGGGTTTCAATTGATCAATTGATTGAGAATCAGGAGAATTGGGGAAAGTCAACTGTGCAGAGGAAAAAGTCAACTCTTGACTTTTTTTAAGTCAAATTCATGCTCCTCATCTTAAATATGATCATTGGTGAGGATTTGATCAAGAAATAATGAAAGATTCATCAAAAATCAAGAAATGTACAAAGTTGCCAAAAATAGAAATTAGGGTTTCCATTTATGGCAAGTTTTGGCAAGGTGAGAGGTCAACTTTAGAGCATTCTTTCTCCATACTCCAAGCACCAAATTGAAAGGCTAGGGAGGCCTATCAAAGGTTCACACCTTAAGCTTCAAAACCATACCAAGAACATCCCCATTGGATCAAAATCAAGAGAGATATGATGGATCAAAGTGGAGAGGAATCAAGGCAAAATGACAAGTCATGACCAGTCAGTGTGCCATAATTTTCATAAAAACTTGGTGTGCATGTTGTGCCCAAGTTCATGGCCAAATATCTCATTGATAGAGGTTTCATTTGGAAAATTGTTCAACATCAATCTTGTCATTTCCATCTCCTCTTCAAGTTTGGTGTTCAACACTTTTTCATTTGATCATTCCTTTGAGAGTTATGGTGGCTCAAAGTGGGTAACCTCTCACTGATTTTTCCACACACACATGAGCTGGTTAGGCCAGGTCAGGCTGACCTGCTACATCAGTTATGCACACAGGTCTTCATGATCATTCTTGAGCACCTTAGAGGCTTCCATTGCTTTTGTTTTCCACTCCAATCTTGCTCTACTCAATGCCCTCTTTCCAAAGAACCCTTGGCCATGTCATTTAACTCCATGATCATAAAGGTATCATGCTTCAAACTCACCTTCTTGCCATCTGGTTTCTTCATTCTCAAGTAAAGGAATTTAGTCAAGGAAGAGGGTTTTCATTCTCATTCTCATGCACATGCCATCATGCATCAGCATATGTCATCAAAATATTGCCATCTTAAGCCAGACATACCCTTGTCCATTCATACATGTACCATGCACTCTGCCTCAAATGTTCAAACCAAGTGAAAGAAGAAACTTGCAAGGCAAGCTGTTCAGTACCACATCACCACCATTCATTTCATGCTAACCCTCACCATAACTTCATGTTGCTCTCCTCACTCTAACAAAAACACCACAACTCGGATCTAACTAACTTGAACTCACCCTTAACTCAGTTAACCAGAGTTCTAACTGTTAACCAAGGTGGTTAACAGTTAACTCACCATATATAAACTAACCCGTAACAGAATTTCACAACTTACTTCATTCTTCACACTCCAAGGTTTTCACTCTCTCTTTCTCTGAGCTTTCTCCTTTGAATCTTCATCTTCTCTCCAAGATTCTCTACATTTCTCTCTTCTCTTGATTAGCAAACATCCAAAGAATGAAGCAGTAGATTGTGTAGCAGTTTCTTCAACTTCAATCTCATCTTTCTTCTTCTGAATTTGCAAGCAATCTACACCTCTCACATTGCCTTTATTTGGCCAATAATCACTGTAAAGATCAAGTGTTCCATCTCTGGTTTTCTTATTTTCAAATAATTCATCAAGAGAACAGGTTTCTCTCAAACTTTGTGCTCTCATTATGCTCTGATTTGAACTTGTTTTTTACTGTTTTGAGCTCAGTAGGAGCCATACAACCACTGGCTAGTTGATAGGCACCATAAGTGCGTAGTTTCAAAATTCTAGGGAAATATTTGTGACTTCGATTCTCTCTGTGTGTGTGTTATTTGTGAATTTGGAAGTTGGATTTGGAACCTACACGGCTTGAGGTTTATTTTGATGTATAGTTTGTAAGATTCTATGGAGATTGGCACCTGAGCAGGGTGGTGGTTCGCCGGAGAAGACAACCGGAGTCTTCTCCGCCACCTGAAAACGCAAGTGTATAACCCCTAATGCCTTTTACCAGAACAAGTCCCAGCCATTGGATCTGTTTGATCCCAAGGCTCAAAACGTGCCTGCGCATTAATGAAGGAGGTGGCTGGTCACGTGAGTTCATTTGTGAGATATTTGACTTCAGATGATTATATTTGGTGGCCTCATTATTGTTATCATGTGTGTGTGTGTTGTGATCCTTTGGATTTGATTACTTTCCTGATCATCTCACGCTGACCAGATCCAATGGTCATCTTTGAGTCAATGATTGACTTGATTCCATAACATGGACCCTCTCTGAATACGCTTATTGGACTGGGCTGATTTTCTTATTTACATCCCCTCTCCCTGATCCCAAAGCACATTTGAACTATGGAATTGCTTGCGCTGCACCCCCTGGCCCATTTCCTTTGTTTTTTTTATTTTATTTTCATGCGTGTTTCATTTTTAATTTTTAAAAATACTTCTAGCATGACAAAAAGTCCAAATAAATTCTCATAGCATCCTAATACATTTAAATAATTTTGACATATTTTATTTTCTGGTTTTGTCATATTTTGCTATATTTTCATGAATTTTCTTCCAATTTCTTTTGTATGTGCATTCACTCATGATACATGCTTCATATTTGATTTGTTTGACATATTTTTGTGTTGAATTTTCACATGATAATTGATACATGCCTCTGTGATGTATTGATGCATCTCATACTATTTTTCCTAGATTTTTTAGGTCATTTTACATTGACTTTTGAATGCCATCTTTGAGCCATTTGCTTGTATGATTTGTATTACATTGTGAAACATCTTTGAGCATGATTCTTAATGATTTTTGAGCCATATTTTTGAGACATGTTTGCACACTGATTGCACCTCAATTCACTTGTCTTTTCTCATTTTCTTCATCATCTTAACATGACTTTATGGATTGTATGAAAGCATGTTGGTTTGTGTGAATGTTAGAAGACTTATGCTAGGATTTTAATGATCATTGTGTGCTATTCTTTTTGAACATTGTTGAGGCCTATTAATGCATGCTGCATGAACATTATAGGTCATTTCTCCTCATGTTATAGGTCATTCAAAGTTAATCCTTACATGAATTGTATGCACTTGTTTTAACTTGAAATATCTTGTGTAATTGTGAATTCTTACTTGATCCTCTTTGAGCACTTGTTTATACCAACACTTGCATGATCCTAAATCATCACTTAGACATGATTCACTTCTGTTTGTAATCATCCTCAACCATATCCCATGACCTATAATTGCACATCACATGTTTCTTAAGTTCATAAACCTTTGTATACTTGTTTGACCTAACTTGAACATGTTTGCTCCTAATCTTCAATGTGCCTCAACATGATACTTGTGTGGAATTTGTGCCTTCATTCTTGACTCTTAAATGTCATTTCAAATGTCATGAGCTACTGACTTACATTCCTATTACATGATTTGTCTATCTTACATCTTCACTTCTTACTTGCATTACAAGTATGCTTCATAGTTGGAACTTGAATGATGTTTGCTCCCACTTCTTTCTACTTGATCCACATGTGCATTTATGAACTCTATGCCATCTGAATGATATCTCCACACATCCTTAAGTGTCATTCAATTCTGACTTTGATGCTTACATGTGTATTCATCCATATTCATGATTCATTTGCATTCATATTGCATTATTAATGTTTCATTTGCATTTGTATGATTGTTTGGTGCCTAGTTTGCTTTTGTTTGATTTCATATGGCATTTTTACATTCGTAGGATACTTTAAACATATACATACTGACTTTGCATGTCCTTAACCATTAGGACCTTTCCCTTTTGGTTTGAACTTTACTTTCTTCTTATTTTGTCTTCTTAAAGAAAATAGTTTTGTTTGGTTTAGTTTCTTGTACTTGTTTTCATTACTTGTGATGATTATGCACTAACCTTTTGTGTAGGGGAAGAGGTAAGACAGTTGAGTATGGGGATGTTAATCCATACTCATCTCTTCTTTCATCTCATCTCTTTCATTACTTTTTCTTTGTGGATTACATGATATAATGCTTGATTGTGTAGAGCTTTCTCACATCCCTTAGGGATCCTAGCTCATCCTTAATTTTTTATTAAGGTGAGGTAGGATAAGCATTAGATAGTGCTATCCCTCTCTTTCCTTTAGACTTAGGTGGTTCTTATACCCTTCACAACCATAGGATTTCCATGCATGACAACATTAGCATAACTAGTCCCCCACTTAGACTTTTTTCCTTTCTTCCTTTTGAGTCTCTCTTTCTCATCTCAAAACAAAAATCAAAACACTTAATAAAGTATAACATGTATTGCACATGAGCCTTGCATGTGGGAAGTGGAGAGTGAGGGATTTTCCTTCACTTTCCTAGAGTGTTTCGCATACGTCCTGTCTTGGGTCGATTCACGATGCATTCGATCCTATGTCATAGACTTTAGTGCAATATGCGTTACAAACACGAAATAATCAAAACATTTCTCATAAAAAACAAAAACAAACAATTCTCTTCTCATCTTCCTCACTTCATTCATAAAGGACGCGTCACTTCCGTTCTACCGCAAACAGGTAAATGCCTAAGACTCCGTACAATGAGCTGCAACACCTAACTGCTGGAACGTGAATGTTGACGTATTCCGCCTAAAAAGACATAAACAAAACAAGGTCATCCCTAGTGAGGGGAACTACGTTGCTCTGATTCTCATTCCCGATGAGATACGTAGGCACGAGACGCGACGTCTTGGCGAGCAACCTTTCCCCAAAACCGTAGTCCGAACTACGTTGACTCTGACTTTCCCATTGCACGAGGGAATACGTAGGCCTAGGACGCGATGTCTTATTGAGTCAATTCTTCTTCTTTTCTCCCTCGTTTCTTTGTTCTTTTCCGTTCCCGTTCCTTTTCCTTTCCAGTAGCAGCGGAGCTCCAGACGACGACACCCTTTGATCGATAACAACAAGCGTGGATTCCATCGAGTACGATGGATGCGTGGGGGTGCTAATACCTTCCCCTCACGTAACCGACTCTCTTACCCATTTCTCTTGGTCGCGAGACCATGTTCTTTTCCTTCCCTCAGGTTTATGCAGTGTTTCCTTTCCATCTCTTGGGATAAATACACATTGTTGGCGACTCTGTTTCCGCGCCACTTTCGCGTTTGTACTTGGATGAAAATCCTGGGAGTGACATAAAGTTGTAACAGTCTACCTCCATTATTGTCCAGTAATACCCAGCCCGAAGGAACTTCTTGGCCATAGCAGGACCTTTAGCATGTACACCCTCGCAGCCCTCATGTATGGACCTTATGATTGGGTTTTCTTCGTGTCTATCCATGCATCTGAGCAACACAGAATCATAATTCCTCTTGTACAGTATACCACCACTTAAGAAGAATTTGGCGCAAAGCTGCCTAAGAGCTTTCTTATCAGTGATAGTGATACCCTCGGGATATTCCTGTTTTTCTAGATATCTTTTAATGTCGTAGAACCAAGGCTTGTCATCAGACTCATCCTTGATTGCTAAACAGTGTGCTAGTTCGTTCAAGTGATCAATGCGGATATGAGGAGCTTCATTCTTCCACTTGACCTTGAACATGAATGCTAGAGTGGCAAGAGCATCAACTAGTTGATTTTCCTCTTTGGGGATATGATGAAAATAAATTTCATCAAAGTAAGGAATCAACTTTGTAATGTGTTGTTGGTACAGAACCAGCTTGGAATCCCGAGTCACAAAATTCCCTCTGACTTGACCGATGACCAAGGCAGAATCTCCATAGACCTCAAGAATCTTGATTCTCATGTCAATAGCCACTTCAATACCATAGATACATGCTTCGTATTCAGCCATATTGTTGGTGCATGCAAAGCATAATCTGGAAGTGAAGGGAAGGTCAAAACCTGTTGGAGAGATGAGGATATCACCGATTCTACGACCTTTAGAATTAGAGGCACCATCGAACACGAGCGTCCATCGCGCCCCTGGTTCGGGTCCTATGTTAGGGTCAAGAGTCTCATAATCTCTGATGAATAGAACATCCTCATCGGGAAAGTCAAACTTTATCTGTTGATAACCCTCTACAGGTTGATGATCAAGGTAGTCAGACAAGACACTCCCTTTTATTGCTTTCTGGGTAACATGTTGGATATTATACTCAGTTAACAGCATCTGCCACCGAGCAATCCTTCCAAAGACAGCAGGATTTTCAAATACGTACTTTATCGGATCCATTTTGGATATCAACAAAGTAGTATGGCAAATCATGTATTGTCGTAGGCGTCGAGCAGCCCAAACCAGAGCACAACAAGTTTTCTCTAAGAGTGAGTATCTGGTCTCACAATCAGTGAACTTCTTGCTCAGATAATATATTGCATGCTCTTTTCTGCCAGCGTCATCATGTTGACCCAATACACATCCCATTGATTCATCGAGAACGGTGAGATACATGATTAAAGGCCTACCAGGAACCGGCTGTACTAAGATCGGTGGTTCTTGCAAGTATTGTTTTATTTTGTCAAATGCTTCTTGATAATCATTATTCCATTCAACCGATTGATTTTTTCTTAGTAATTTGAACATTGGTTCACAGGTAGCCGTCAAATGGGAAATGAACCTTGAAATGTAATTGATTCTGCCCAGAAAGCCACGAACTTCTTTTTCTGTTTTGGGAGGCGGCATGTTCTGAATTGCCTAAACCTTATCAGGATCAACTTCAATGCCCTTCTGACTCACAATAAAACCCAACAGTTTACCAGATCGAACTCCGAAGGTGCACTTCGCAGGATTCAACCACAATCTAAACTTTCGGAGTCTGTCAAACAGTTTCTTCAGATGAACCAGGTGATCATCCTCAGTTTTGGACTTGGCAATCATATCGTCCACGTAGACCTTAATCTCTTTATGAATCATATTGTGAAATATGGTTGTCATGGCACGTTGGTATGTTGCCCCTGTATTCTTTAGACCGAACGACATGACTTTGTAGCAATATGTACCCTATGGCATGATGAAAGTAGTCTTCTCCATATCAGCTGGGGACATCCTGATCTGATTATATCCTGAAAAACCGTCCATGAAGGAAAAGACAGAGAATTGCGCTGTATTATCTACAAAGACATCAATATGAGGCAAAGGAAAATCATCCTTCGGGCTTGCCTTGTTGAGACTCGATAATCCACACACATTCTGACTTTACCGTCCTTCTTCGGAACTGGGACGATGTTGGCAATCCATTCAGGATATTCGGAAGGGACTAGGAACCTAGCATCAAGCTGTTTCTTCACCTCTTCTCTGATTTTGAGTGCCATGTCAGGTCTAGTCCTACTGAGTTTCTGCTTAACCGGAGGACATCCGGGCTTGAGTGGTAAGTGATGTTCAACGATGTTGGTATCCAACTCAGGAATATCTTGATAGGACCAGGCGAAGATATCAACATACTCTTTCAACAACTTGACCAACTCGGAGTGTACATGCTTTGCGAGGGATGTGCCAACCTTGACTTCTCTTCTAACCTCATCAGTACCAAGATTGACAACTTCCACTGGCTCTTTGTGTGGCTGAATCTCTCTATGCTCGTGCTCAAGGAGCCTTGCTAGTCCAGCCGGTAATTCACAATCTTCCTCACCATCTTCTTTGGCTTGGTTAATTGGAATTCCAGGATTACAATGGATGTTTGCCATGTTGTTATCAATGCTTTTATTATTTCTGCATGTTTATGAATAGAATGAGCTATTTTGAAAAGTGAAAAAAAAACAAACTTTTGCCATTTATTTGTGAAAAAGTAAAATAAAGAAAGAAAATAGAGCATGATTTTGAATGCAAAAAACTTTTATTTATTGATCACATAATATTGCAAAAATGTGAGGCCCTTTACAAGCTATCCACTCATCTCGGGCGAGGACGAGGGAATGAGAAAGCAAAATGCATTACATGTTATATGGGAAAACCACAGGAATCACGGTAGATGTCCAATTGTTGAGCTTGAAACTTGGCGAGAACTTGCGCACAAGGCTTGAAGTCTGATTACTGGGATCAGCATCATCAATAGCTGCCACGATGTCACCTTGCTGGAAACCCGCACTATTGAACTTGACAAAGTTGCACTGCTTTGACCCAAGCGAGTTAGATTGTTGACCAAGACGATAACCTAATCCAAAACGATTACGCTTCTCAACCACATCAATCACATGCCCCCAGCCTGACAAAGCACCTTTCTGGATAGTCTCCTTAACACTCTTAGCAGACGCTAAAGTCAATTATGGTGATCTACTTTGACTAGTTGAAGCATAGCTGACATCTTCAAACTCGAGACACTGCAACGGCATCTCAGCTATGCATTCCTCAGTCTCGACGTATCGAAAAGATGATAACTCGCTTACAATCAAATCCTCTTCACCATAGACGATGACAAGCTGATCATCAAACATAAACTTCAACTTCTGATGCAAAGTGGAGGTAACTTCCCCTGCGGCGTGGATCCATGGATGACCTAATAGGCAACTGTACGCCGGATTGATATCCATCACTTGGAAGGTAATGGTGAACAAATGTGGCCCAATATTGATGGGTAAGTCCACTTCCCCAATAACTTGCCTTCAAGACCCGTCAAAGGCTCTGACAACTAAGGCGTTTGGTCTCGTCTCGTTTCCTTCCACCGGTAATTGACTCAATGTTCCCTTAGGCATCACATTGAGGGAAGAACCGATATCCACTAGAACACGAGATAATAGGGTGTCTGTGCAGGTTAAAGATATGTGTAGCGCTTTATTGTGGGCATTTCCTTCAGGAGGCAATTCTGATTCATTAAAGGCCAAATACCGACTTGCAGTTATGTTGGCCACTACATCATCAAACTCGATGACAGATATATCATGCATAACGTGAGCACTATTCAAGACTTTCAACAAAGCTGATATGTGCGCAGGCGTACTCATGAGTAGGGACAAGATTGAGATCCTCGAGGGAGTCTGACCCAGTTGATCCACAATTTTAAAGTCACTTTTTTTGATCAACTTAAGGAACTCCTAATCCTCAAGGGTCTCTTTGTTCTTTGGAACATCCTCAGACGGGATAGTCAGTACTGAAATGGCAGTAGATGCCCCTTGTTGAACAACAGGGGTTGCAGTTGCAGGTGTCTCCTTAGGAGAAACAACAGTTGGAATTTGCACATGCTTTGTAATGACCTTCGGAGCGAACACTCGTCCACTACGAGTCATACCTCCACCGGCTGTAACATTCACGATCTCAGATTTGGCGAACCTTATATCTCGACCTCCAGAAAACACAGTAGGTCCATACCTCCAAGGTACCTCCTTAGAATTCTGATACGGAAACGGCTTCGGCGGACAAACAACGATGGGTTTCAACATCTTCTGCTTAGGGGATTCCACTGGAACCTTCCTATAGACGATGGTGAACGGCTCGATAGCAGCAACTTCCTCAATAGGTTTAGACTTGGTAAACTGCACTTCACCACGGTTCATTAAAATCTGGACACAACCTTTCAGCTTTCGACACTGGTTGGGATTATCATCGCAAATCTGACACTTACCATGCAATCCTTTCAACAGCCCATGTTCATTCAACTTCTTGAAAACCACAGCCATCGAGGTCTTTACCTCATCGACATCTATGATCAATTCAGCCCTTGAATTATTTCAATCATGTTAACCGCAGGTTCATTGTGATTCGACAACGGATTATTCTGAATGTTAGGTCCTTCCTCAGCGAAAGTCAGAACCTTCTTATCAATGAGTTCCTGAACCTTGGTTTTGAAAACAAAGCAATCCTCTGTTGCATGTCCTATGTATCCAACATGTTAAGCACATGATGCATTTGGTTTATGCTTTGGGCCAAATGGAGGAATTGTAGGTGCAATCTGCTTGGGGACAATTTCCCCTTGGTGAACCAAGTAAGGAAACAATTCCGTGTATGACACCGGAATTCTGTCAAAATTCGGACGCTTACAGTTTCCTTGATTGGTGTTGTTCTGACGGTTTTGATTCTGCTGATTTTTGCTATTCTGTTGATTCTGTTGCTGATTCTAAGCATTCTGAATTGGTTGTTGCGGATGATACTGATATGGAGGTTGTTGATACTGTGCAGTAGCAATGTATGGATATGGATAATACGGCATGAGAGCCATGGGAGCTTGATACTGAGGTGAAACTTGAGCTGTCACAGCGTTGGCTTCACCTTCCTTTTTCTTGGACTGACTTCTCTGAGACTTTCTGGTGGTCAACTGCTGGGAAGCAGCTCCAGGAATCTTTCCAGTCTTCAAACCGTTCTCAATCCGTTCACCAATCGTTACAACATCAGCGAAGTTCGATGAAGAACTACCCACCATTTTCTCGTAGTAAGATCCTTGTAAGGTACCCATAAAGATGTCAACCAACTCATTGTCAGAGAGAGCCAGTCGCACACGAGATGCCATCTCACGCTATCTTTGTGCATACTCCTTGAATGTTTCAGCTGAGCACTGAAATTGATTTTGCAATTGCAATCTAGTGTCCACTAGATCAAGGTTGTATTTGTATTGCTTCACGAACGCTTTAGACAAATCCCTCAAAGTACGGATTTTGCTGCGTTCCGAGCCCAAGTACCAATCCAATGAAGCACCAGACAAACTATTTTGAAAACAATGAACGAGCAATTCATCATTATCAATATTGGATGCCATCTTCCTGCAGTACATAGTGATGTGGCTGCGCGGGCAACTCAAACCTTTATACTTTGGCAAATCAGGTATCTTGATTTTCTGCGGCAGCACAACATTTGGAACCAAGCACAAATCTTTGGCCTCCATGCCAAAAGCAGAAAACCCTTCAATAGCTCTGATACGGTCTTCCAACAACTTGTAGTCAGCGGGTCTACTCTGATTATCAGGCCTGACAAGAATTTGAGGATTTGACAGCTGGGAAGCGGCCAGAGCGTGCACTTGCGGAGTAGTGAATTGAGAAGGATACACCAAACCCGGATTAACCATCTGACCAGCATTCTAACCCATCGGAACACCATACAGATAATTCGGAGGAGGTACCCCAGCAACTGAGGAAGATGCCCCAGGATAGAACATCCCAGGATGAACATTTTGAACAGCAGTTTGAGCAGCTTGAGATGAAACCGGAACATGAATAGGAGGACCTCTATACACATGCTCTTCTTCATCAGGAGTTTCAGTGTTAGCTAATCTGGCAGTTTGATGGGTATGAACCTGAAGATTCTCAGTATCATCACTCACCATTGGAGGCGGGACTAGAGTAGGCATGACCCATGGATATGCGACAGCATTCCCATTAGGCATGGACGCAACAAAAGGCTGATATGGCATGAAGACACTACCATTATTTGAAATCTGAGGAGTGTAATTCGGAGGCATGCCCCAAGGAAAACCAGCAGGCATCTGGTTCAAACCGGGTTGAACAACAGGCTGATTCACAGGCTTAACTGGTACTTCAACCATAGCAGGAGAAGGAACAACAACAGCAGGAGTAGCCGTAACAACAGGAGGAACAGTCACAATAGGAGTGACAACAGTTGCATCAGTATGGGTTGCAACAACAGTGGCAACAACAGCGGCGTCCCTCTGAGCATGAAGGAGTTCCATGATGACATCCATGTTCGTCTGGAACTGATCCATCCATCCTTAGAATTGAGCCAGAGTTTCCTTGTAAGCAGCGTTCTCAGCTTTGAAGTCAGCCATGATTCTGGATTTGTTTGAGCGAGTAAAATACTGATGTCGAGTCGTCGTCTTGCTACAAAGCAGGCGGATAAGGATGAGCAACGGTTTCGAATGAAGGGACGAGCATAAGTGCGCAAATGAATGTATGATATGCATGCAAAAATAAATTTTTATGCATATGCAAAAATTAATTTGACATGATGAAATGATATGCAACACAGGCAACAGGAAGCCAACAATGTCCGAATAATCAAGTCTAAACAATCAGGATATCTGCATATAATTCTGCGTTGGTGCAACATAATCTGATGTGTCGGTGAAGAAATCCGATGTGTGCGAGAGAACAAGGGTAGGAAGTGGCTTGTTTTCCTGCAAAAATCTATCCCCCTCACAGGTGTGATCTAGACACAACAAGGTGGTCCCAAGGAAGGTCGCCCAAACCATAGGACTCAGAATGAAAATCCCCCGCCGTAGTGAATTCTCACAGGACGAAAGTATTCTCAAACGAATCACGATCTGGGATGTGGGTCTCGTGATATCCCAACGCGCAAAATGCAGGCCTCACGACTATCCACGTTCTAGCCTATGTGTATACTAGGCCCGGTGTTAGGACCTTTCTCTCCAATAATATCTACCCATCCCAACAACAGCAGAAAATAGCAGATATCCAGAATATGCAGCATATGAATATTCAAAGTAGTAAAGAAATGCGGTAAATAAACATAAAGCTAAAGCAAGTAAAATAAAGCAAGTAAAGCGCAAAAGATAAACACCCAAGCAAGCAAGAAAACAAAAAAAAACTAGGCGAGACCCCAACTTGCGAGCAAGGTGTCCCCAGCAGAGTCACCAGCTGAAGATGGCTGGTTTACATCCTGAGTGAATCGCACACTCAAAGATAACACAGAGTCGCCACCGAACTTTATTTAGTCCCAAAGGACAGGGAAAATATCGATAAAACCCGAGGGGAAGAGAAACGGGAACGGGGGTCGGTTATGCGAAAGGAAGGTACTAGCACCTTACGCATCCGTCGTACTCGACGAGAACCATTTCGCTTACTTCTAGGCTTGGATGGGTTATCTATCTAAAGGCTTATAGCTAAAAGAAAAGGAGAGAGAGAGAGAGAAAAGGGAAAAAGAAAAGAAAGAAAGTGCTCGCGGAGGATTGGGGCCCTCGTGCCTACGTACCCTCATAGTGCAATGAGGAAATCAGAGCGTCGTAGTTCATGGAACCAGGGGACAGAAAAGAAGGAAGAAAGGGAGAAGGAAAGAAGGGTGGAAGTGTGCACCCCAAGACATCGCGTCTCGTGCCTACGTATCTGACATTCAAAAGAATGCAGAATTAGAGCTTCCGTAGTTCGGGGAACCGAACGGAAAACAAAACAAGAAAGAGACTGGAAAACAAAAGAAGTGGTGTCAAAACCAAGAGCAAGAGTGAAAGAAAACTCTAATGGGGAAAACCCGAACAGTAAGAGCGATTGCAGTAGAAACTAGAAAAGGAATGGTGTCAAAACCAAGAACGAAAGAAACTCCGCTGGGGAAGAAAAATAAAGAACTGCTAGGGATAGAGGGTAAGCGACCCGACTGGGGATCCAAATAAAGGGATGGTGTCAAAACCAAGAGAAAAGGGAGACTAAGTATATTAACTGGTTGGCAGTGGTTAACCGAAGAAAGAGAGTAAGACCTTGGCGGGGAAAAGAGGCTGGTGTCAACAGACGGACTGTGATAAACTAAGAGAGAGAGAGAGTACTGAACTGAAGAAAGGTGTTTGACTCTGAAGGGGCATCGGTATATTAACTGACTAGCAGTGGTTAACCGAGGAAGCAAGGATTGCAACTCTATGGGGATAGAGAAGCATTGGTTTTAACAGAGAAAACTGTGATTAACCAGAAGAACGGATGTAGGACCGATCGAAGGTCGTAACCCAAAAGGGGTGTTGGTATTGACTGAACAAACATCACTTGACCAACAAAGAAGGGTATTGAACCAAAAGAGGTTGCTGACCACTGGGGGGTTCGATTTTTAACAGAACACTGTGATTTACCGAGAAAAATGAGTGATTAACCAAGAGGAGGTGATTAACTCGAAAAGGGGTTCAGTATTTTAACAGACGGACTGTGGTTAACTGAAGAAAAGGGTGATTAACCGAGAGAAGGTGATTAACCCAAGGAACTCAGTATCTTAACAGGCGGACTGTGGTTAACTGATAAGGAGTGCAAACATTGGTGTTTTAACTGACAGACAGTGATTAACCAACAAAGGGAGAAGAACCAAGAGAAGGTTGCGAACTCCGCAGGGGATTCAGTCGCAACAGGAGTACTGTGTTTAACCGAAGAAAGGGAAAAAAAGACTCTTTTGGGGAATCAAAAGACCATGATTGACCGCAAGAAAGGAATAGGGTATTGAAACAAAGATAGTTTGCTAACCCAATGAACAAAGGATCGTAACCAAGAAGGTGATTGATCAAAAGAGAGAGACAGAAAGAGATAAGAGTGATCAAGGATCAAAAGAGATTGCAAGGGGAAAAGAGTGATCAAGGATCGACTCGACTGGGGAAAGAAATCACACTACTACCTAGAGATAGAGGTGACTAAGCCAAGCACATGGTCATTCGTCCCCTACCTGAAGTAGTCAGAATGAGAGTAGGAATTCTCCCTTCTCATTCCTTCTCTAACACACAGGGTGTAATGCAGAAGTTGAACTGGACATCACAATAGCTCCAAGTTGTACAGTGCTCCTGCGTGGTAAAATGGACGGCATAACGACTCCATTTTGTACAGTGCTCCGATGTAGGGCGTAGCGCGAAACTCCAACTCCATGGGGGATCGAGAGAGAAAGCTCTAAAGGAAACCTAAAGAGAGGAAAAGGGAAGATCAACTAATCGAAACATGGTTTCGATCAATTAATCAATGGGAAATGCCATGCCAACAATTTTCCAAAGAGAGTGAAAAATCATTAAGGCGAAAGGTGCGAATTATTGATTATACAAGATTAAGCTCATCCACGAAGAATAAACTTAATGCAAAACCAAGAAAGGGAGTACAAAACAGTACCAAATGATCAACAAATATGCAACACAAAGTCATGTTATGTGATCAAAGAGAAATGCAAGAATAATAATATTCACATGATGCCAAAAATATGAACAATTTGAATACTCGAAAGTATGCAACAAAAGTTCATGAATAAGCTTCAAACAGAAGTTAAATAACACTTAAAACATCCATAAAAACTAATCATATCAATCCATGGAAGTTAGAGGAGGAAAAGATGTCAAACAAGCTTGAGAAACACCAAAAATGGCACTCTGTTACAGTGGTAATCGATTACCCTAAGCAGGTAATCGGTTACTTGCTTGAAAAACAGCAAATCTGGCAAAATTTGTGCAGAGTAATTGGTTACTCTATTGGAGTAATCGGTTACTCAGTTGAAAAAATACAGCGCTGATGCAAATTTGTGAAGAGTAGTTACTCTCTTTGAGTAATCGATTACCACTGTAACAGTGGTAAAAAAACAGCAAAAACAACTTTTCTAAAAGCAATTTTCAACACCTAATCACTTATCCAAACTACCACATGCTATGGTATGAGTTGGTGCACGAAAATTGAACTTGAAAACAACAAATAAGTAGTGATAGAATCAATTAACACATCAAGATCATGGATCAAATAATGCAAAATCAAATCACATGCAAAATTATTGACTACATCGCGAATGATGCGAAAACGTTTGAAACAGTAAAATTAGTGAGATCCACCAACCTACAAGGCGGAGATGTGCCTTGGTAATTGTTGCAAAGTATTATTGATGCAGAAAATCAAAGAAAACCAGAGAAATCTTCAATTAGTAGACGAAACGTATCGAAACCAAGCAAAATACGTCGAAACTCCGAAATGTGAATTCGAACAGTTGAATGTTGAAGCAAATACTTGAGATTAATCCACAAGCTACGATAACTCCAGAAATCCAAGTAGAATAGCAAGAAGGATGAAGGTTGAGCTCAAGAAATAATCACTTTTAATGTGAAAAGTGATTATCCTTCAAGAATTAAGATTTTTTAATGAGGTTTTGGAAGAGAATTGAGATGAAGATGAAGTAGTAGAGAAATTCAGAGAGAATGTGAGAGAATTGAGAGTGAAATTATGAAGGATTTGTGTGAGAAATGTGGGAAAATGATGGAGAGTTTGAAAAGTGAGTGAAGGTGTGTTTATATAGACTTTAGGTTTGGAGTATGAGAGGTTTGGAATTTGGTTTGGACTTAGATTTGGGTTTGGAACTAGGCTAGGAGTTAGTTGTATTTGACTCACCGAGTCAAGGCGGTTAACTCGGTTAGTTAGAACCAACTCGGTAACAATCCCAAGGTGAACTCCAACATCCAAAGATCCACATTACTTGGAAAACACGGAACATGGTGCACTTAATTTGAAGTGAAGCATTGGAACAAATGCACTTGGAATGAATTGAATAGCTATGCAATGTCTAGAGATGTCTAGAATATTCCACATGCTGCTAGAATACTGTAGAATCCAAGACCAAGGTGTGTGCAAAGGTGCTGTCATGAAAAAGCAGCAGAATTTACAAACTGACACAGGGTAATCGATTACCCTATTTGAGTAATCGATTACTCTAGCCCATTTTGCCCAATTTTGCTTAAAAATGGTGTTGTGGTCCCGGCTTCGATTTTCCACTTCTTGTTTTGATAAATAGGCATGGAAATCCTTATTTTGTGCTTGTCTTGATGATGTGATGACCTTGTGAGGATATGATTAATCGGTCTTGGAAAACCTGAATGTTCCTGCAATCAAAACAGAAAAAGAAAAGTGCGAACGCGTATGCCAACGATGCGAATGCGCATGCTTATGCAAAACGCAAAAAGGGAGGTCAAATTTCGGGTTACGACATATATAAACACACCTTCACTCACTTTTCAAAGGATCCACCATTTCATCCATAATTTCTCAACCATTCTACACATTTCACTCTCAATTCTCTCACATTCTCTCTGATTTGTTCTGCTACATCTTCATCTTTATCTCAATTCTCTTCCAAAACCTCACCAAAGCTCTTCATTCTCCATTTAAGAAAAAGCTACTTTCACCTTGAAAGTTCTTTTTTCTTGAGCTTAACCTTCATTCCCATTCCATTATACTGGTTTTTGTGGAGTTTCAATAGCTTTTGGATTCATCTCAAGTGATTGATTCAAGTTTCTTCAGTGATAATTCTCTTTTGGAGTTTTCGTCGCGATTTGATCGGTTTCGATACGTTTCGACTATAATTGAAGATTCCTCTGGTTTTCTTTGATTATCTTCATCAAGATCACATTGCAACAGTTACCAAGGCACATCTCAGCCTTGTAGGTTGGTGGATCTCATTCATTTTTCTGTTTCTATCATTTTCGTATCATTCGCGATGTAATTTTGATGTTTTTGTATGTGAATTGATTATACCATTGCTTGATCCATGATCTTGATTGTTTAATTGATTCTATTGTTGATCATTTGCTGCTTCTAAACTTGATTTTGCGTGCATAATTGTTTGCCCTAGCATTGGAGTGATTACACAATAAAAAAGTTGGCCAAAAGCACTTTTCAAAACTGATTTTCTGCTCCCTGTCCAGTGTTAATCGATTAACACTTTGCAGTGCAATAGTGTTAATCGATTAACCAGTGTTTTTTTGCACTTTTTCAAGTGTTAATCGATTAACACATTGCAGTGCAATTATGTTAATCGATTAACACTGAACCAGAAGGCCATTTTCTTGCATTTTCAAGTGTGTTTGCTATGCTTTCTTCATTTTAACTTCCATTGATTGTCATGCTTGATTTTATGGATGTTTTAAATGTCATTTAACTTCTGTTTGAAACTTATTCATGAACGTTTGTTGCACACTTTCGATTATTCAAATTGTTCATATTTTTGGCATCATGTGAATATAATCATTCTTGCATTTCTCTTTGATCACATAACATGACTTTGTGTTGCATATTTGTTGATCATTTGGTACTGTTTTGTACTCCCTTTCTTGGTTTTGCATTAAGTTCATTCTTCATGGATGAGGTTAATCTTGTATAATCAATAATTCACACCTTTTGCTTTAATGATTTTTCACACTCTTTGGAAAATTATTAGCATGGCATTTCCCTTTGATTAGTTGATCTTCCCCTTTCCTCTCTTTAGGCTTCCTTTAGAGCTTTCTCTCTCGATCCCCCGTCGAGTTGGAGTTTCGCGCTACGCCCTACATCGGAGCACTGTACAAATTGGAGTCGTTATGCCGCCCGTTTTACCACGCAGGAGCACTATACAACTTGGAGCTGTTGTGCCGTCTGTTTCAATTTCTGCATTACACCCTGTGTGTTAGAGAAGGAATGAGAAGGGAGAATTCCTACTCTCATTCTGACTACTTCAGGTAAGGGACGAATGATACCTGTGCTTGGCTTAGTCACCTCTATCTCCAGGCGGTAGTGTACTTTCTTTCCCCAGTCGAGTTGATCCTTGATCACTCTTTTCCCTTTGCAATCTCTTTCGATCCTTGATCACTCTTATCTCTTTCGGTCTCTCTCTTCTGATCAATCACCTTCTTGGTTACGATCCTTTGTTCATTGGGTTAGCAAGCTTTCTTCGTTTCAACACCCTATCCTTTTCTTGGGGTCAAAAATGGTCTTTTGATTCCCCAGAAGAGTCTTTTTTCCCTTTCTTCGGTTAAACACGGTACTCCTGTTGCCACCGAATCCCCTGCGGAGTTCGTAACCTCCTTTTGGTTCTTCTCCCTTTGTTGGTTAATCACTGCCTGTCAATTAAAACACCAATATTTGCACTCCTTCTCAGTTAACCACAGTCCGTCTGTTAAAACACTGAGTTCCTTGGGTTAATCACCTATTCTTGGTTAATCACCCGTTTCTTCAGTTAACCACAGCCTGCCTGTTAAAATACTGAACCCCTTTTCGAGTTAATCACCTCTTCTTAGTTAATCACTCATTTTTCTCGGTTAATCACAGTGTTCTGTTAAAAACCGAACCCCAGCCGTTAGCAACCTCTTTTGATTCAATACCCTTTTCGTTGGTCAAGTGCTATTTGTTCAGTTAATACCAACACCCTTTTTGGGTTACGACCTTCGATCGGTCCTACACCCGTTCTTCCGGTTAATCACAGTTTTTTCTATTAAAACCAATGCTTCTCTATCCCCACAGAGTAGAAATCCTTGTTTCCTCGGTTAACCACTGTTTATCAGTTAACATACTGATGTCCCCTCAGAGTCAAACACCTTCCCTTGGTTCGGCACTCTCTCTTTTGGTTTATCACAGTCCGTCTGTTAAAACTAATGCTTCCTTTATCCCCAGCGGATTCATTTCTATTCATTTTCCTCTTACTTTCTTGGTTTCGACACCAATCCTCTTTGTCATCCCCAACGGAGTTTCTTTCATTCTTGGTTTTGACACCATTCTTTTTCTAGTCTCTTGTCCAATCGCTCTTACTGTGTGGTCTTCCCCAGTAGAGTTTTTCTTTCACTATTGCTCTTGGTTTTGACACCACTTCTTTTGTTTTCCTGTTTCCTTCTTGCTCTGTTTTCCGTTTGGTTCCAGAACTATGGAAGCTCTGATTCTGCATTCTTTTGAATGTATGATACGTAGGCACGAGATCGCGATGATCTTGGCGAGCACACTTCCACCCTTCTTTCCTTATCCCTTTCTTCCTTTCTATCTGTCCCCTGGTTCCATGAACTACGACGCTTTGATTTCCTCATTGCACTATAAGGGTACGTAGGCACGAGGACCCCAATCCTCCGCGATCACTTTCTTTCTTTTCTCTCTTTTTCCGCTTCCTTCTCTCTCTCTCCTCTTATTTTAGCTAGAAGCCTTTAGATAGATAACCTATCCAAGCCTAGAAGCAAGCGAAATGGTTCTCGTCGAGTATGACTGATGCGTAAGGTGCTAGTACCTTCCTTTCGCATAACCGACCCCCGTTCCCGTTTCTCTTCCCCTTGGGTTTTATCGATATTTTCCCTGTCCTTTGGGACTAAATAAAGTTCGGTGGAAACTCTGTGTTATCTTTGAGTCTGCGATTCACTCAGGATGTTAACCAACCATCGTCAGCCACTCTCTCTTCCATGATTAGTGTAGGTCAATGGAATGACATACCTAAGATTGACGTAATGCGCCTCGAACGGCCCGCTTACATCTTCACGATCGAAGACGTCATAGACGACAAACCTTGGTATCACGATATCAAATGCTTCCTTCAGAAACAAGAGTACCCACCTAAGGCATTAAGAAAAGACAGAAAGACCCTCAGAAGATTGGCAGGCAGCTTCTTCCTGAGCGGTGATACACTCTATAAGAGAAGCTTCGACATGGTCTTACTCCGATGCGTAGACAAACCAGAAGCAAACATGCTAATAAAAGAAATTCATAAAGGATCCTTTGGCACTCATGCCAACAGACACACAATGGCGAGAAAAATTCTGAGAGCAGGGTACTATTGGTTGACAATCGAATCCGATTGCTACAAGTACATGAGGAGGTGTCACAAGTGTCAGATATACTCAGACAAAATCCATGTACCGCCAACGCATCTCAACGTTCTTTCTTCCCCATGGCCTTTTTCCATATGGGGAATCGACATGATTGGCCTGATTGAACCCAAGACTTCGAACGGACATCGGTTCATCCTGGTAGCCATTGACTACTTCACCAAGTGGGTCAAAGCAGCGTCATACACCAATGTATCCCGACAAGTGGTGGTCCGATTTATCAAAAATAATATCATTTGCCGTTATGGTGTTCCAAGCCAGATCATTACGGATAATGGATCCAACTTGAATAACAAGATGATGAAGGAGTTGTGCACTGAGTTCAATATCGAACACCATAACTCATCTCCCTACCGACCCAAGATGAACGGAGCGGTAGAAGCAGCTAACAAGAATATCAAGAAAATTGTTCAGAAGATGGTTGTAACCTACAAAGACTGGCACGAGATGCTACCCTTTGTCCTTCACGGTTATCGCACATCTGTCCGCACTTCAATAGGGGCAACCCCTTTCTCTCTAGTATATGGCATGGAGGCAGTTCTTCCCATAGAAGTAGAAATCCCATCAATCCGAGTATTGATGGAGGCCAAGATAACAGAGGCCGAAGGGTATCAAAGTCGACACGACGAACTGAACTTGATCGAAGAAAAGCGAATAACGACTTTTTGCCATGGTCAGTTGTATCAGTAAAGGATGAAGAAGGCATTTGACAAAAAGGTCCGACCTCGCGTCTTCAGGAAAGGAGACCTCGTGCTCAAGAAGATACAATCATTTCTCACTGATTCCCGGGGAAAATGGACTCCGAATTATGATGGCCCCTATGTGGTCAAGAAAGCCTTCTCAGGCGGTGCCTTGAGACTCGCAACCATGGATAGAGAGGAATTTGCCTACCCCACAAATGTTGACGTAGTCAAGAAATACTTCGCCTAAATAAAAAAAAACGTCTCGGTGGATTGATCAAAAATGGGCGGTCTAGGCAAAAATTAGAGACATGATAAAAAATCATCCCGATGGATTGGAAATCTCAAAGAACAATCCAGGCAAAAGTTAGGGATAATGGCAAGTAACTACATCCAACTAAGGGGCAAATCCCTCAGCGGAAGTCATGCCATCCATCAGGAAAACTACAATCAAGGTCATCTTCGATGGAAGCTCAGGATGTCCAGAATTCAAAGTTGGTAGAAGGATAGTGGTCGTTATGTTTCAATGTAGCCATTTTCCCTTAAATTACGATTTTCTAACTTTGTAAATACTCTATGGAATCACGCGATTGACTGATTTCCATCCTATCAATAAAATTTGAGCCCTAGTGCTTTTATTTGCAATTCTGATTTGTTTTAGCTTTACAGAACGACATTTTAATATGATCGACAATTCTTAAAATAAAACAAAAAATGAATTTACTTGTCAAATTTTTTTTGCTTTTAAAGTAAAGATGGCAATTCTTTTGACTGTTGAACATCGAAAGAATATCGATCGCTTCTCCGACGGTGGTTGAACCTCAAAGTGCAGAATCAAAGTGCTCCTTCTAAACCAGTGCACCTAAATGAAGGATCAACTATGTCAGATGCGAATATTTCGTCCGACACCCCCGACAGAGTTCTTATCTCCTAAGCCCGACCAACATTTTTTCCCACAGGGACTATATTTCCTAAGCAAGGCAGAATTTCTATCTTGAACTGAAGATACTTCTTCGTACCCTGCAGTGGCCGAGTATCCAGTCATGTTCATCAACGAGTCTGTATGTCGTGTCAGTTTTGTCAGCATAAACATACATACATCATGCATTATTGATTTACATTCATATTCATATTGCATCACTATCACTCTAGTCGGTCTTGTTCCCAAGTGATAAAAGTCCTCTCAATCGAGTTGACAGTTCTTTCCTTGTCAGGAAATGCCCAGTCCTTGACCACTTTGATAACTTGAACCTCTGAAAGGCAAGAAGACCTTCGACAAATATCACTCTTCGCCATTGAAGATGATATCTTCGCTTTCCTAGATTAAGGAAAATCCCCAGAGAAAGCCTCGTAACCAAAGACTCTCAGCAACACATTGATTTTTCTCCCCAAGAAAGTCAATGATAATGAAGTTATCAGCACCTCAAAAAATGGATTACATCACATGGCATTTCTTCGAAAGGATCTCGAGGAAAAGTATGATGTAATATCCCCAAGTAGAAAGCAGTCTCTCAAGAGACTCGTTTTCCCCAATAGAGTCAACAAATGGCGTCTCCAATAGAGAAGTTTGTACAACTCTACAACTCAGACAAATGGGTTTCCCCAGCAAGTTTGACATCAAATTTTTTTCCATCAAATGGCATCTCCCCAGGAAAGTTCGGCGAGAAGTTTGAGGAAAACTGAGACCAGGATCCCTCAAATGACATCAAATTTTTTTCCATCAAATAGCGTCCCTTGTCAAGTTTATTGACAAAAGAAACTGAGACCAGTTGCTTGGCTGAAGACCAGGATCGAGGGGAAGTTTATTTCAGAAACTGAGACTAGTTCCTTGGCTAAAGACCAGGATCGAGGGGAAGTTTATGGACAAAAGAAACTGAGACCAGTTCCTTTGCTGAAGGCCAGGATTGAGGGGGAAGTTTTTAGCTTTTTTAAGTATCATTGCTTAGCAAAAGAAGATGGATAAGCCAGCTGCCATTGATAACCACCATCAAAATTTTGGGTCTTCCGATATTTAATCCACTTGCACCCCGAATGCCCGAATACCTTTACCATTCACACCTTCGGGTCCAATAAGATTAAATAGGGGCATCTGTCATACCCCAAATTTTGAGCACCAAGATTTTCCATCATTGTGCAAGACATTACCACAATATGGATGAACTATCATGCCTCATCAATATCCTCAGAAATGTTTGAGCATTCACCACAAATCAAGAATTAGGGTTTCAAGCCTTCTCAGAGCCTTAGACAAAGGATCAATCAAGGAATGACATGATCTTCAACTTGTCTAATCTCTCAAACACCCATAAAGGATCAAGAGGATTCCCACATCAAGAATCAAGCACAAGGTTGCAACTTTCCAAGTGGATCAAGCCTCAGGATTACTAGTGTCACCAAATTAGAGTTTTGGTCGACTGAGGCCTCCAGATGGAAAGTTTCTTCTGGGCATGAGCCAAGGCTTCAAAGCACAACCGAAGATACTCCAAGGGACCTTATGTACCCAATCATCAAGTCAATTTAAACCCAGGGGATGCATTCATAAAAAATCAGGAATTAGGGTTTCTTGACCTAATTCACCCCTAAGTTGACTTTTGGGACCAAACATGAGCCAAGACCACAAGACATGATTTGAGGGTCTCCAATACACTACATTGATCCATTTTCAACAATGGATTGATCCAATAAGTTTGATCTACAAGTTTCAATTTCATCAGGACCACAATTAGGGTTTCGAGGGAAAAGTCAACTGTACCTTTGACTTTTGACCTAGACATGCTCCCAAACCTTGGGACATGATTCAATACACCCTATAACACCTATAGAATATACCCATTAGGTTCGATTTAGGTCAAGGGCTTGATTTCACAACGGATCGCACAGTTTGAATTTCATCCGATAAAAAGTCAACTGTGCACAAAATCAAGTTTGACTTTTTGGAAATTTTCACAATTTATGGTTCTTTGACCCTAAAACAATGTTAATATGTGATTGGAATCATCATTCATCAAGAAAAATTAAAGAAAGTGACCTGCTCTACTATAAATAGAGCTCATTCACTATTGCTTGCAAAACAAACTTACTCTACTATAAATAGAGCTCATTTGTGCTCAGTTTGAGTACACTAAAGCAACCAAACTGATGCTTTCCTCAAAATCCCTCTCTTTATGCCAAAATGCCTTCTTTAGCAAGGTATCTCTGAATTTTTTAGTTAGAGAGCATTTCCATCATAGCTCATGATCCAAACACGTCCAATATGTCATATCTAAGCTGTCCAAACTCTCATATGTGACTTGTAACACCAAAATCACAAAGTCCCCTCTCAAAACCTCAAAATTGGACTTTTTGCATTTTTCAAGTCATGTCTTGATTCAGTCACTTTCAAAACCAGATAAAGCCTCAAACACACTCCAAATATTATCCTTGAACTATCCCAAATTGTTCCCCACATCTGGAACACCATTTGAGAGAGTTGCCATATTGGTCACTTTTGCCCCTTTTGCAAGAAAGAGCTCAAACTTGTTCCTAAGGATTCCAGCTGGTTCTAACCATTCTAAAAGCTTCTAAGGGATCAATTGAGAGTGTCCAAAGCATCAAATTACTTCTGGCACAAGAAACTTGGCAGATTGCACAACAAGCTCCAAGAGGTAAATGCATCATCACTTGAACTTTCTAAATTATGCATTGCTTTGAAGGCCACTGATCATAAACATCTCATACATGTTATATATATTGTGTTTGAACCAATTTGCCATGTAATTCTTGCCTGTACCATGTGTTAGTATAAAAAATACAATTATAGGCCTATTTCAAAAACACTATCGGGTTTTTAAATAGGGACCTCATCTGAAAAAACAACCACCACCATTGGATTCCTTGGGAAATTCTAGGCCAGATGCATATAAATTTTGTCCCAATCCATGGAGAAATGAGAAAGTTATGGCCTTTACGTTTTTGGTCCAAAACCTTGCCTTGCCTTGCCTTGGCCAGGCCTAAAACAAGGCATGCCGTATGTATTTCTAGGGTGGCTTTGATACAATGATGTATCACCACCCCAGTGGTAGAAGGCGCGCACTGCAACTTTGAGGTCTGGGGTTCGAATCCCCCTCGCCCATGACCCTTTTTTTTACCACTTTTTCCACTTTTTTAATATTTTTCATATTATTTTTAATGATTTGGAAAATTAATTTCTCTCTCACTTTTAACCATTTTTGATTGGTTATTTTTGTAAAAATCAAAAAAATGTTAAAATATTTTATTCTACAAAAAAATCCAATTTATATAATTTATTTAATATAATTAGAATTTTTGTAATTAATTTCATTTTAATTGTTTTTAAACATTTTTTAAAATGAAATTCACACTTTGATCTTTCAAAATTAATTGGATTTTAAGCTTTCATATGATTAAACTTGATTTTCCAAAATATTTTCCAAAGTGTACAACTTGTTTTTGAATATAATTGATATTTTATCATTTATTATTTAAATTACCTTTGAAAAATGCCATTTTAATTCAAAAATTAGGGTTTCTTTGATGTTCACCCTAACAAATATTTTTCAAACACTCATGGGCCTCTAATAGAGTGTAAGACCCAATCCCCTTTTAACCAAAATCTTTGGGCCTTAGATATTGTATAAGTCCCTCGGCGTTAAAAGAATCTCAGCGCAATCGCCATTTTAGAGCAAAAACATTTTTGGGCCTACCCTCGTGTTGTAAGTCCCACTTTTCTTTTTTCAAAACCTTTTTGGGCCTCTTGAAAAAGTGTAAGACCCAACCCCTTTGTAAATAAATACTTTTTGGGCCTCAGACATTGTATAAGTCCCACTGTATTTTCAAAACCACGACGCGCTCGTTGCCTTTTAAAACAAAATCATCCGGGCCTACCCTCGTGTTATAAGTCCCATTTCTTTTCTTTAAATACTCTTTGGGCCTCTATCAGAGTGTAAGACCCAATCCTTTTGTAAATAAACCTCTTTGGGCCTCAGCCATTGTATAAGTCCCGATACGATATTCAGAACAACGGTACAATCACTGTTAAAACTTGAGCCACTCTTTGAGTATAAGCCCCAATAATCTTTTCAAACAAACTCCTTTTTGATTTAGATTCAATATACAGTTATTATCAAAACTTTCTTTAATTTGTTTGAACAACTAACCATACAACATGGAAGCTTGCTCCCCTTTAAGTTTTAACAACTTTCATTTACTCGCTTTCATATATATATATATATATATATATATATATATATATATATATATATATATATATATAACTGTATTGTGGGAAGCTGCGCACGGTTAGTCTTCTTTCATATCCTTTTAAATACTTGTCATATATCATCTGTATATATACTAGTATACTTATTTAGAGTTTTCCCCGGCAACTAGGTCTAGAACTAGGTAAAGCCAGTTTGGTCACTCTTTAAAATACAGTCAATACTAGATCCCCGTAGGATTTCCAGATACAGTCTTGCCTTCTCTCGGGCTTAAACAATATGGAACAAAGAGAAAGACAGTATTCTTCGTGAACCTTTTCTCAGGCTGTCAATTTAGAAATTGTCGAAGGAATTATACTCCCCAGTGTTAATCTATTCTCGGTGAATAGCATCTCTTGAGTTTCTTCAAACCTTCGAACTTTCACTAAATGATCTATTCTTGGTGAATAGCATTTCTTGAACTTTTCTTGGTTTGAGACCCACGGGCTTCCTAAAAGCATCCCCGCCTCCTCTTGGGCTTTGTAGAAGGACCCTCCGGCTTCTTAGAAGTTCTCATGCCTTCTCTTGGGCTTAATACAAGGACCCTGACGACCTCTTAAAGGTATAACACGGAACTTAGTCATCCTTTGCTAGAGCAGTCTTTCTATTGTCAAATATCGGATTTTAGGGTTGATTCTCATCCCTTAATACCCGTGCCTCCTCTTGGGCATCATACAAAAGATAAAACTCTTCCATGCCAGTAGACTTGGACAATATAATCCCCTTGAGTCTCAAAGACATTCTCAAGTTCCCTACAAATACAGGGAGAAACCCCGGTTACTTTGAATCAATCTCCAGCAGAGCTAAATCCCAATCTCTCTCCCAAAAATCCCAAATCAGAACCTCAAGGCATCTGATACCTCAACTCTTCTGGAACCCTCAACAAGAGTTGATTCCCCACTTGGACCTGCCTCAGGATCTCAATTATCCCCGGCAAAAGCTAGCTTCCTCTTAGGCTTTGTATAATAACTTTTCCTCAGCATAGCTAGGCTCCTCTTGGGCTTTGTACAATGATTCTCCCCAGCTGAGCTAATCTTTTCAGATTCTTTTGTTGAGTCAATTACTTTTTAGACTCTCTTATTGAGTCAATTACTTTTCAGACTCTCTTGTTGAGTCAACTACCTTTCAGACTCTCTTGTTGAGTCACTCACCCTTACAGACTCTCTCGTTGAGTCAATCACCTTTTCAGACTCTCTTGTTGAGTCAACCCTTTTAGCCTCAATCTTGGGCTTTATACAAGATAGATAAAAGTACTCTCTTGTTGAGTCAGTCTTTTTCCAGCCTCATCTCAGGTTTGGTATAAAGATTTCTCCTAGCAGGAGCTAGCCTCCTCTCAAGTTGTGTAGAATATTTTCTCCAGCTTGTTCAGCCACAATCCTGGGCTTTGTATAGGACAGATAAAAGCACTCTCTTGTTGATTCAAACCCTTTTAGCCTCAATCTTGGGCTTTGTACAAGACATAAATCTTCATAACCTTCTCTTAAGCTTAGGACCAACATCTTTCCCAAGAAGAGTCAAACTCATTTTAGCCTCAATCTTGAGCTTTGTACAAGACAGATAATACTCTCCAGCAAGAGTCAAACTCGTTTCAGTCTCAATCTTGGGCTTTGTACAAGACACATACAAATCTCCCCGGCGGAGTCAAAACCCCTTTTAGCCTCAATCTTGGGCTTTGTACAAGACAGATAGAACATTTTCACCGGAGAAGTCAAGCTTTTAGCCTCCTCTTAGGCTTTGTATAAAGATATCCCTAAAGGGTTCTCCACTTTTTGCCTCAATCTCGGGCTTTGTACGAGACAGATAAAAACACTCTCTAGTTGAGTAAGTCATTTCCAGCCTCCTCTTAGGCTTTGTATAAAGACTTCCCCTAGTGGAGTCAATCAACCTCTTAGCTTCAACCTTGGGCTTTGATCAAGGCACACAAAAATCAACAATCCCTTTTTAGAGATGACAAATTCTCTCTCAGTTAAAATCTTTTAGCTTCAATCTTGGGCTTTGAACAAGACACCAAATATCTTTTTCCCTCCCGTAGAATAGGGGGAACTACGATTGCTCTGATTTCCCTGTTTCATTTAACCGAGAATACGTAGGCATAAGACTGTGAAATCTTATCGAGCATACTAATCAAAAACTTTAGGTCTAGTACCTTTATACATCAGTCAAAGACTTTGGGTTTCATACCTTAGTCATCATTCATCCCCATTTTCCACAGAAAATAAAAACTCACTCACTCATATTTCCCAAGAAACTTTCCCAACCCATTAACGGATAAACACCATCAAGTATAAAGCGAAACCTAAAGCTAATATCCTGTGGATAACCACATATAGGATGGGTAATTGACAACTCCCCATTGTATAACCTGACCCCGAACTCCCCGGATCTCTTTAAGCATTTGTTCAGTTAAATATTCGCGTGCATGGTTAGTTTTAGATAGCTTCCCTTTCCATTCCAGCTTCACGGGATAAATAATAAATCAGAAAGTAGCACCCCCTCCTCATTGCGGTGAGGAAAACCCAACAATAAGGTGGTCGCATCACCGACAAAAATCGCTCGCTACAGTACCTTCCAAAAAACAATAGAAAACCCTAAAACAACAAAAACATCTCCTCAAAGGAGAAACTTCCCCAATTAAGAGCAAATGAATTTAAGCAACCGATCAATTCAACCGTAGAAACATATGCAAATAAAGGTTCCGATAGATTACTATAGATACTATGGGTGTTAATAGCTTCCCTTTGTATAATCAACCCCCGATTCCAGATCTCTTCGCATTTGTAAAGGAAAACATTTGCACGCAGGGTTAGTTTAAGATATCTTCCCCTTCCTTTTAAGCTTCATAGGATAAATATAGAAATTAGAAAGTAGCACTAAATGCGGTAGTGCTCGCATCACAAAACTGAGCTACAGAAAAATGGCGATTCTGCTGGAGATGATTTAATCTTTTTTATTATTATTAGGAGGGTTAAGCCTTGTATTGTATATTTTTTCTATTTTGTTTGCTTTCTCATTTGATATCATTTACTATTTTCCATCATACTATCTGCTTATCTACCATACTTGTTTAATTTACTATTATTTGGGAATGTGATTAATACACATGTGGTGAGTCAAAAAGTCCTCAGTGGGCTTGAGAGCATATTTTAAGATAGGAGGTGACAGACTCAAGAAGGCTTATAGGGAGTGAATCCCGGCCATGCTAACTTGAAATCCCACCAAATCAGTAGAGGTACCCTTTTGAAATTACTGATGTTAAGCGAGCAAGTCGTGAAAACATTACTTTTTCCACTAGGCACCCGTGAAACTGAGGATTAGTAAACACTTAACCTTGGCCATTTTTAAGACGTAGTGCGGTGACTATCGGGAATAGTCGATACGTGATACTACACTCGAATGAGATCCATCTGAAGGATATTATAACTCTCATGAGTCAGTCGGTTTACTGGTAATATTCTTAAGAGGGGTCAATGATTTTGGGAACCTTGTTAGAACCCGTTCTACAGGTGCAAAAAGAACCCCTAGTACATACCTTTGGGATGGGTAGACCCGTGGCTTCATGCTCGTGACGATAAAACCTTAAACCTATGTTTTCATATATTTGTGTTTGTTCCATTCATGCATTCATGCATTCATAAAAAACTTTCAAAAAAATATTTTCTCAAAAATTTTCAAAAGAACTAAAAAAAGGGGTGTTGCAAATATCAAAAACTGCGTTATGGATTTTGGTAGAAGAAAAACTCAGAAGTACACCTTCAGAAATCCAAAACTTGAAGACCTGAGGAGATTGGAAAGGTTGATTACTAATCCAGAAGCTTTCAGAGCTATGTATGGAGGATTTTTGTCTCTTTTGAAGGTCAACATGGTGGAAGGAGTCCTATCTACATTGGTTCAGTTCTATGATCCGGTGTACCACTGCTTTACGTTTCCAGATTATCAGCTCACACCAACATTGGAAGAGTACTCTCATCTGATTGATTTACCTATCACTGATCAGGATCCATTCTCTGAACTGGAAGAAATTCCTAAAGATCAAATCATTGCAAGAGTCACCTCTTTGGAAATATCAGATATCAAAACCGACATGACCACCAAGGGAGGAGTTCAAGGTCTACCAGCTAGGTTCCTATTGTGAAAATCCCTATACTTTGCCAGCATAGGAAACATAGTTGCTTTTGAGGATAACTTTGTTCTGCTCACTTATGGATTATGCCTTTTCCCTAACATTGACAATTTCGTCGACATAAACGCTATCAAGATATTCTTAATTGGGAACCCAGTCTCAACTTTACTGGCAGATGCTTACCACTCAGTGCATGTAAGGAACTTATACAGCGAAGGGATGATTACATGCTGTGTACCATTACTCTACAAATGGTTTATTTCCCACTTGCCCAAATCTGCTGCTTTTTGGGATCTCAAAAGTGGTATGCGATGGTCGCAAAAGATTATGTCTCTTACCCATTCTGACATAGATTGGTACAATCGAGTCTATGACAGAATAAAGATCATTGACAAATGTGGAAGTTTCCCTAATGTACCCCTCATTGGTACCAAGGGAGGGATCAATTATCACCCAGTTTTAGCTCGTCGTCAGCTTGGATAATCGATGAAGGACATACCTTATAACATTCATCTGGAAGGTATTTTGTTCAAGGAAGGAGAAAATGATAGAGCACTCAAGGAGGAAATTGTACATGCTTAGAATCATGTTCATAAGAAGGGAAGAGAATCTCTGGGAAAACCAAATTGTATCTCCGCGAAGACTTATCTCCAATGGGTACAAACTAGGGCCATCAAGTTAAAAATTCCTTACCCTCGTCAGGAAGTGTTTCCCTTAAAAGAATCTATCCTCTACTTCATGAGTGACACAGAGAAACCGCAGGTCACTTTTAACAAAACTCAACGTGAAAATAACTCTTGGAGAAACAAGTATTAGATTGTCAGCTTGGAGTGCACAAAGATTCAAGAGTTACTGAAAGAGAAAGATGCTCTAATTGAAATACTAGAACAACATGCTGTAGAAAGTCAAGAGGAGTGGAGAAGTTTTCTCTCTCCTTTCACATGGCAAAGGATACCCGATCAACCGTTGTCATCGACCTGACAACGGTTGAGGATACCCGATCAAAGAAGAGAAAAGGGGATCAGCAACTAGCATCTAGACCTTTGTCAGAGATTCCTTAGGATTCATAGGCCTAGTTTTCCTTCCTATACTTTGTAAAATAATGTACTTTTCCCTGTAAGATATTGTAATCCTTTGAATTCAATAAAAGGTTTTCGCCGCTGTTTGATATTTGAAACACAATTGTTAAATGTTCTTTTGAAACCAAAACAAAATGATCATTCTCATTCTTTGCATATCATTCATCATTCTTGCATTACACATCTTTGTCATAAAGTCCCACACATGTGTCGAACTTTAGAGTCAAACTATCTCATTCGTACAATACACGGGCCAATCGGTAAAAGAAAATGGACGATCTTGAGGAGGAAAATAGAGAGCTAAGTGAGGAAATTAACACTTTGAAGGAAAGTATGGAAAGATTCAACAACATGATTGAATTCTTGGCAGCAACTCAGGATCAACCACCTCAAAGGAATGCAATCTCAGAAATTGTGTCTACACCAACATTTGAGATACCCGCCAGTCTTCCGCAGTACAACATGCCTAAAGGTTTTCCCTGGGCATGCCTTTCAATTTTATACCTGAGGGATATATCCCACCGGTCACTGAAGACCTAGGAGCCACAGCCGGAACCTCCAGACCTGAAGGTTACAAACTTCAGGTGAACGAAGATGCAAGGACTACGATAGTGACTCCTGTACCTGAAGGTTACAATCTTCAGGTCACCGAAGCACCAAGAATTACTGCAGTAATGTCTATACCACAGCCTATGATACATACTATCCCGGAGGAACAAATTCTTCAGGCAACCCTAGGCAAGGACGAAGAAGTATACGAAAGGATGAATGAATTCCAAGAATGGTTCTTGGAAATGCAGAAAGATGCCGCTGACCTCTGTTTGGTCCCAAACGTCAAAATACCGCACAAGTTTAAAGTGCCCGACTTTGAGAAATACAAATGCAACTCTTGCCCTCAAAGTCACTTGGTAATGTACGCCTGAAAAATGTCTACCCAAATAGAAAACCAATAGCTACTAATCCACTACTTTCAAGACAGTTTAATCGGTGCCGCGCTTAAATGGTACATGGGATTAAACCGTACCAAGATCAGTACTTTCAGAGATCTTGGGGCAGCTTTTATTCAGTAGTACAAGTACAATTTGGATATGGAACCTGACAAAGATCAACTCAGAGCTATGTCCCAAAAAGATAAAGAAACCTTCAAGGAGTATGCTCAAAGATGGCGTGAAATCGTCGCCCAGATTTGTCCTCCTCTTGAGGAGAAAGAAATGATGAAAATCTTCTTGAAAACATTAAGCTCATTTTATTATGACCGAATGGTCGCCAGTGCACCTAGTGACTTTACCGAGATGGTAAACATGGGGGTACGCCTTGAAGAAGCAGTCCGAGAAGGTCGATTAGTTAAGGACTCAGAACCATCCAATATTAGCAAAAGATATGGGAGTGCTTTCCAGAATAAGAAAGAACAGGATATCAGTAATATCTCGCAGAGTAAGCAAAGGCGAAGGAACCAACCTCGACAGGTAGCAACGGTATCTCCTATTGTCAATCGCACGCCGATTCCGACATATCAACCACATGTTGCTCAGAGACAGCCAAATCAACAACCGTATCAGCAAAGGCAGCAACAGCCTCTTCAGCAGGCTCGCCCGCAATACAATAACAATAATCGTTTTTCCAGATCTCCTAGATTTTCCCCCATACCAAGGTTATATGCAGAACTATTCTTACTTTTGCTAGCAAAGGGGCACGTTCAAACCAGGACTCCTCTCACAGTGCCGGACAATCCCCCTTATTGGTTCAAAGCTGATCAATCTTTCCCTTATCATCAAGGAGGACTGGGGCATAGCATTGAGAACTGCCTCAGCTTCAAATCTGACGTACAAAGGCTCGTCAAAAATGGAGTTTTATCTTTCAAAGATAAGAATCCAAATGTTCAAACAGACCCGTTGCCACAACATGAAAAACCTTCAGTAAAGTTGATGGATGAAGGACCTGGCAGCAGTTATCAAATTCACGATGTACGCCTGCTAGGAAAAAATCTAGTAAAAATGCATTGCAGGCAAAGCGAGTATGGCCGTGTGCCATCTCACAACTATCATCAATGTGACATTTGTTCCAAGAATAATCAAAGGTGCATCATTGTACAAACACCTCTTTAAGAACAGATGGATCTAGGCTGGATCCAAGATCATAGGATTCATGGAATAAATATGGCCTATGAACATCCAAACATTGTTCAAAATCATGACATCCACGCAATGAATGTCAATCTAGTGGCAATGCATTCAAGACAAAGTTAGTACCATAATTTGTCGTTGAATGACTACAACGCTTGCCAAATTTGTTCAAAAGACAATCAAGGATGTTATTTTGTACAAGAAGCCCTCCAGGGTCAAATGGATTTAGGATGGATTCAAGACTACCATGGAAGGAATAATCACCAGCTTAGTAGAATTACATGCCAAACAAGCCAGGCTCAGTTATCTGTCAGCACATAATTATCAGGACTGCAAAGATTGCTCAGAAAACGATCAAGGTTGTGCGCTTGTACAAAGAACTCTTCAACATCTGTTGGACCATTGGTGGCTCCCAGTCTACCAGGATGAAAACACACACTAAGTTAGCATAACCAATGGAAATCCGGACAATCACCAAAGCTATGACATCCGCTTGCTGGAAATAGATTTGGTAAAGATGCACTGCATACAGAGTGGATGGCCGTGTGCTACCTCACAATTATGAACGTTGTCGAATATGTTTAGAAAATAGCCAAGGGCGCTACATCATGCGAGCAGCTCTCCAAAATCAAGATAGACCAAGGAGAAACCCAATTGTGCCTAAATTCTCAGTCAATCAATATGGTGCAAGGTTGCCCAGGGCAGCACGTAGTTTACAACATTAAAAACATTGAAACATCGTTGGTTGAATTTCACAAATGCCTGTGCGGACTTGATTATTTTGGTTCGAATCACCACGATCATTCGGCTTACAGAAAACGTCGCAAAAGTCGACATGGTTGCCTCCTTGTCCAAAATGAGATTCAAAAGTTGTTGGACAAAAGAACCATCATAGTTTTCAATGAAAGAGAGCCTGTTAATTATGGAATTAATGAGGATGTTTCACCATAATCCCTCTGCTCAATGAACCAAAGCGCTTGGAGATCCCTTTCGACAGTGGGAAAATTTCCAACATCCCCGAGCTAGAACCAATTGAGGTTACTTTTGACAGTCGAAAGACCCAAATAACCCCTTTGGTTATCTACCTACCAGGCCTAGTGCCATACAAGTTAGAGAAAGCTATTCCATATAAGTACGGTGCAACCATAATAGAAGATGGAAAAGAAATTTCGCTGCCATCCGTTGTCAACATTGCTGATATCAGTCGAGTCACCCGAAGCGGTCGAATCTTCAACAGAGGAGTTGGATAACCTACAAAAGAAAAGGAACTGCAAGCTGGAGTTCCTAATCAACAAATTGGTCAATCCAGTAGCGCAGAGCCTATGAAAAATAACGATGAAATGTTAAAATTCATCCAAAGAAGTGAATACAACATTGTGGATTAACTATTACAAACTCCTTCTCGGATATCCGTGTTATCTCTCCTGCTTAGTTCAAAAGCTCACAGAGAAGCTCTACAGAAGGTCTTGGAACAAGCCTTTGTAGAACAAGATGTAACAGTGGGTCAGTTTGACAACATTATTTCCAGCATCACTTCCTGCAACAATTTGGGTTTCAGTGATGAAGAACTTCCAGAGGAAGGCAAGAATCATAACATGGCACTCAATATCACAATCAAAATCTAGGACGATGCTTTAGCCAGCGTACTGGTAGACACAGGTTCATCCTTGAAAGTCATGCCAAGGTCAACTCTGGTACGACTATCTTTTCAAGGTACTCCGATGAGAGGCAGTGGAATCATAGTCAAAGCTTTTGACAGATCCAGGAAGACAATTATCAGCGAAGTCGACCTTCCTATAACCATTGGTCCCAACACTTTCCAAGTCATGGACATTCGAGTAACATACAATTATTTATTAGGATGACCTTGGATACATGAAGCAGGGGAAGTCACTTCGACACTTCACCAAAAGCTGAAGTTTGTCAAAAACGACAAGTTGGTCACAGTATGCGGAGAAAATGCTTTAATTGTAAGCAATCTATCATCATTCTCATATTTAGAACCAGAAGAGGTTATTGGAACTCAATTTCAAGCACTCTTTGTGAGCAATGAGAATTATCAAGAAAAAGGAACGTCGATTTCCTCGTACAAAGACGCTCTCCAAATAATGAGAAGCAGTGACATAAAAGGATGAGGGCAAGTTGTGATTCCTGTTGATAACAAGACAAGAAAAGGTCTCGGTTTTTCTCCAGCATTTACCAAGACTCGAAAAAAGGATGAGGCAACTCGACCTATTCAAGATTTCTTCCACAGTGGAGGCTTCCTTCACCCAATTTCTCAAGAAGTCCACACCATAGAGGAAAATAATTCTTCTGATACAGATGAGGAATGGAAATTCTATTTCAACGATGAAGGATATACATGCCATTTTGCTCTCCGAAGCAAGGTCCCAGATATATACCAAGATCAGACGTCAGAATGATCTAAGGAGATTGCGATCCTTAGGGATGTCGTGCTCCACCCAAATCATTGAAAGAAGATACTCTGATGAAAGACAACTTCTATTACAACTCATATGATCCCATGGATGATTTTCCCATCTGGAAACCTTACATGGAAGACTCAGGGCAAAAGAGTAAGCCAGAGAATGCATATCTGCTTAATGACCTTGAGAAAAGTCCACTTGTTCTCTCAGAGTCGTGGAAACCTTACCAGGAAAATTTTGAAAATATCAAGCATCATGTTGATGAAGTTGCAAGAATCGTTGGACAAGAATTTATCAACTTTTCATTTCCTGAGGTCAATGTCACTAGAAAAGATGATTCATCTATCCCCTCAAGAAACTTGGGATACTTTGGGGCAGCCAAGCGGCAAATACGACTTTCTAGTGAAGTACACTGCTCCGGAAAGTTCTCGTATCCGATATGAAGACATCAAGCCAACGGGATGGGGAGATCCTCTTGAAAATGAAAATACTGCTGAAGATACAACAGAAGAGTCCTCTTATGGTAACTCTGCATGGGAAGAAGACTCTAGTGATCCAATTCCGCCAAAAATCAGTGTCATTATGAAGACAATCCTGGAAGAAAAATACCGGACTTTGTGATCCACAGAGGAGTTCGTCACGCTTGGGTTGCGGTTGATGTCACGAATATCGTTCAAAAACCAAAATTATTTGTTTTAAACCCCATTGAAACATACGATCCAATGCCTTCTCCCAACTTTGAGTTCCCGGTATTTGAAGCCGAAGAAGAAGGAGATGAAGAAATTCCAGATGAGATATCTCGATTTCTCAAAAATGAGGAGAAATCCATTCAACCTTACAAAGAACTGTTGGAAACGGTCAATTTGGGTTCAGAAGAGGAGAGAAAAGAAGTTAAAATTGGAGCACTACTCCATCCAACTGTCAAAGAAGGCTTGATAGAGTTGCTCAAAGAATTTTCAGATGTGTTTGCTTGGTCCTACCAAGACATGCCAGGGTTGGATACCAACATCGTGGAACATCACTTATCACTAAAGCCAGAATGTCCTCCGGTCAAACAAAAATAAAGAAGGACTCACCTGTTGGTGTAAGCCCTAGAGGCCAATACTTTTGGTACTTGTATCGAATTATTTATTAATAATAAAAGCCATTTATTTATTTTGTTTGTTTTTCCAAATTGATAAAGTCCCTAGAATAGCTAGTTCGTTTAATGAAATATTAAGTGTGACTTAATCATGAGATTCCATTAAACATAAGGACACTATTCTTAAAGTATCCGTAGTCGAGCTTTAATGTGAAATGGGATAACCTTAAAGCATTAAGACTATTATATAGATAGACTGATGATCACATCTCATGGATCATGGATAAGGAGTTATCAAGTCTTAACATAGGTATGAATATTAGGAGTAATATTTATACTGGATTGACCCACTATGAGAGTACTACATAGAATGTTATGCAAAGTGTCATAAGTTACTCTCATGGTGATAGTGGTGTATACCACCCTTCGACCTGAAACCACTATGGACCCTAGATATAGAGTCAAGTACTTTGTTGCTGATTAATCATTGTCCGTAATTGGATGACTATAAAGACAGTTGATGGGTACTTCATAAAGCATGCTGAGGGACATGAGTGACCTAGATGGACTTTTTCCATCCTGTATAACAGGATAAATGTCTAAGGGCCCAATATTGAACTGAACAAGAATGACACGGTATATGCCTTGTGTTCAATATAGACATAAGGGCAAAAGGGTAGTTGTACACACAAGCACTATCACAAAAGGTTTTGTCAGATCACATGACAATTTTGTGACTTGGGTAGCAGTGATGTGTTGCTAGATACCGCTCACTGTTTATTATGTTAAAAACATGATTTAATATAATTACCAACGTTGTGAAATCCTACAAGGTCACACACATAAGGACAGTTTGATAAGAGGTAGAGTAAATAAGGAACACCGTAAGGTACAGTGTGCTTAAGTAAATATGTAACACCATAAGGTACAGTGGACTTAAGTGGAATATGGATTGTGGTAAGGTACCGCGTGCTTAAGTTATATACGGTACATCATAAGATATGGTGTGCGTGCACTTAAGTGGGCTTTTTAGCTTGCAGCCCACACAAGTGGTTCTATAAATACAACCCTTGTGTAGAAGCATAAACACTTGATGAAAATTTAGCTGTGAAACCCTAGCCGTATTTTCCATCTCTCTATCTCTCACTCAAAGCCTTCAATCATAGCAGCTAGCACTGAGACTGAAGGAAGCTGTTCGTGTGGACTGAGTAGAGGCGCTGTTCATCGTACATCGCTCGTGATCATTCCTTTGACTCAAAATCAAAGGTTTCATCGCCATAAGAGGTAACCATTCTATCAGTGATCATGATATTTCATAAGGATCGCTAAAGGAAAATTTTAATTTCCGCTGCATTTTTGAATCACGATTTCCCTTCAGTGGTATCAAAGCCACTTACGAAACCATACAACAGATAAGTGTTTATTTTTTGTTTTTTGTTTTAATTCGATTAAAACACACAAATTAAATTAAATCGAGAAATTGAATTTTGGCATGAGGCTGTGTATGATTTGGATGATTGATATTGACTATGCTTCGGAACCGACAATAGTATGGTGAAGCAGCGATATATCGATCGTCCTTAAGTTACACAAATATGATTGACTAAATTTTATATGTGATATAATTAACTCTGATACAAAGATAGTATATTGGATATACTGTTTCTATTTTGCTCATTTAAACCGCGTAATGATCATTATTCCTTTGAGTGATCCGTGTTCATTTGCTTCAGAAACTGACATTAGTATGGTGAAGCAGTGGCATATGGATCAATCATACTGAATTATTGATCATGGTGTTTCGAAGATATGAAATTGTTGCATTAGGGTTCATGACGGTACATGGGTTGTGTTGTCTAAAAGGTCTGCGATTAGGGTTTTGATGGCACAAAAGTTGTGCTTTAATTTTATGGAAAGTATCAAGTGTTGATACGAAAAACGACGCCGATTTCGCCTGTTTGCGTAGTGTGATCATTCGCCGAAATCTAATTTGATTCATTTAATTAACATGATTTAAATTAATAATAATAAAAGTGTGTTTATTTTTTTTCTCTTATGGTGATCAGTTATGGCCTTAGTTTTCCTTTATTTTGTTTTGGGATTTTAAAAATACGACCTGCGTGTCGTGCCTCTCTTTTAATCTCTTGATGTAACTTCTTTTCTCATCTCACTCCCTCGTATGTAAAACAAGTATTCTTTAATGTAATGTAATGTTATGAAGAAGAAGAAGACTAAAAGATCAAAGGAGGACAACCTTGGATATCTTGCTTGGAGAAGTGTAGATCGTTATTAGGTTAAGCTTAGGTTCTCTCATTGGCTTGGGAGAACAATTGCGCTAGGGGCCATAACTGTTTCATTTTGTATGTATGTTGATGCATGTGTATGTATGTTGTTGCATGTGAGAGACGATTTATATGATAAATAAGCCGGTGAGATCAAACTAATGAAAATTCCCTCAAATTGAATATTAAGTTTATGCTTTCCAAGTTTTAGAACTCATCATGACTAGTATCGAATAATGTAGGTTTCGCCTAACGCGAGGTGCATGTTCTATATTAGTAAGATGCGATGGGATAAATGTAATATCCAATTTCTAAAACAATGGGTCAAACTTAACTAAACAAAATATAATAAGATTATATACGTTTAGAAGCAAGAGTTGGGAATAATCCATGTGATGGATTATAATAAGGAGTTATTCACCCAACTGAAATATTCGAGAATTGTATTGGATACAATTGGAAGGATTTCCTACCTAAATAGCTGAGTTTTGTGTAATCAGCCTAACGCTAACTTAAAACAAAGTGAAATATGGATCTCGATCCACTAGAAAATCTTCCAAAGGGATTTTCCGAGTCAAATGGCGAGGGTCATTTGGTTTGAGTAAAATAGTGGGAGCATATTTAATTAAAGGCCTAATTGAATATGTTGTTTTAATGATACTTATATTTTTCCATTCTATTTTGTAGATTACCATGACAACAAACACATCTAACAACATTTTGCGATAAATCCTTGATAAGGAAAAATTGTCTGGGACAAATTTTCTGGATTGGCACCGAAATCTGAGGATTGTCCTCAAACATGACAAAAAGCGGTATGTCTTAGAGACACCTGTTCCCGAGGAGGACCCTCCTAGTTCTGCTCCTAAGGCTGAAAGAGATGCTTATAAAAAGCATGTCGATGATGCCAATGAAACTTCTTGCCTCATTCTGGCTACCATGAATTCTGAATTGCAAAAGTAACATGAAAACATGACAGCGTTCGATATGATCGAACACCTGAAGATGCTCTATCAAGAGCAGGCAAGACATGAGAGGTTTGAAGTTTCAAAAGCCCTTTTTCAAGCCAAGCTATCTGAGGGAACCCCTGTAGGTCCCCATGTACTCAAGATGATTGGGTATGTGGAGAACCTTGAAAGATTGGGATTTCCCCTCAAAAAGGAGCTTGCGACTGATTTGATCCTGCAATCGTTGCCGAAAAGCTTTAGTTAATTTGTCCTTAATTTCAACATGAATGATATGGACAAAACTCTTCCTGAATTGCTAGGCATGTTAAGAACTGCTGAGCAAAATCTGAAGTCAAAAGGGAAATCCATTCTGATGGCCAGTAATGGAAAAAAACAGAACAAAAGGCCCACCAAGTAGGGTGGTAAATGGAAAGGCAAGGAAGTTGCCAAACCCAAACATATTGCCCCTGCTTTGAAGCCTAGTGGAGGTATAGAAAAGGAGGGCACTTGCTTCTATTGCGGTAAGACCGGACACTGGAAGAGAAACTGCCCAAGGTACCTGGAAGATAAGAAGAATGGAGTGGAGACTTCGACTTCAGGTATTTTTGTTATAGAAATAAATTTATCTACTTTTGCATCATGGGTATTAGATACTGGATGTTGTTCTCACATTTGTACCAATGTGCAGGGGCTAAAAAGGAGTAGAGTTTTGGCAAAAGGTGAAGTTGACCTACGAGTTGGCAATGGAGCAAAGGTTGCTGCTTTAGCCGTAGGAACTTATGTATTGACTTTACCTAGTGGTTTAATAATTCAGTTAGAGAAATGTTATTATGTACCTGCAATTAGCAGGAATATTATTTTCGTTTCTTGTTTGGACAAGTTTGGTTTTTCATTTATAATAAAGAACAATTGTTGCTCTATTTATTTGAATGATATATTCTATGCTACTACACAAATGAACAATGGATTGTATGTCCTTGATCTTGAAATGACAATTTATAACATTAATACTAAAAGGATGAAACCTAACGAGTTAATCCAAGTTACCTTTGACATTGTCGCTTAGGCCATATAAATGAGAAACGCATCTCCAAACTCCATAAAGATGGACTATTGGACTCTTTTGATTACGAATCATATGATACATGCAGATCTTGTTTAATTGGAAAGATGACAAAGTCCTCATTCACAGGAAAAGATGAAAGGGCTAATGATCTTTTGGCCCTCATACATACTGATGTATGTGGACCACTGAACATACCAGCCAGAGGAGGTTTTCAATACTTCATCACATTTGCTGATGATTTCAGTAGATATGGATATGTCTATTTAAGAAAAGATAGGAAGACCCTCAGAAGACTAGCTGACAACTTCTTCCTGAACAATGATGTGCTCTATAAAAGAAACTTCGACATGGTTTTACTCAGATGAGTGGACAGACACGAAGCAAACACCCTGATGAAAGAGATTCATGAAGGCTCCTTTGGCACTCATGCCAATGGGCATACAATGGCAAGAAAAATTCTAAGAGCAGGATATTATTGGCTGACAATGGAATCTGATTGTTACAAGTACATAAGGAAGTGTCACAAGTGTCAGATATACGCCGACAAAATTCATGTGCCTCCGACTCTTCTCAAAGTTCATTCGTTTCCATGACCTTTTTCTATATGGGGAATCGACATGATTAGAATGATTGAACCCAAAGCCTCAAACGGACATCGGTTAATCCTGGTAGCAATTGATTACTTCACCAAATGGGTCGAAGCAACATCATACACCAATGTGACCAGACAAGTGGTGGTCCGATTTATCAAGAATAATCTCATCTGTCATTATGGTGTTCCAAGCCAGATCATTACTGATAATGGATCTAACTTGAACAACAAGATGATGAAAGAATTATGTGCTAAGTTCAAAATTCAACACCATAACTCATCTCCCTACCGACCTAAAATGAATGGAGCGCTAGAAGCAGCTAACAAAAATATCAAGAAGATCATTCAAAAAATGGTTGTAACCTACAAGGATTGGCATGAGATGCTACCATTTGCTCTTCACGGTTATCTCACATCTGTCTGCACTTCAACAGGGGAAACCCCTTTCTTTCTAGTATATGGCATGGAAGCAGTGCTCCCCATAGAAGTAGAGATACCATCAATAAGAATCTTGATGGAAGCTAAGCTAACCGAAGCTGAATGGTGTCAAAGCCGAAATGATGAACTGAACCTAATCGAAGAAAAAAGAATGACGACTTTATGCCATGGTCAGTTATACCAACAAAGAATGAAGAAAGCTTTTGACAAAAAGGTCTGACCTTGGGTATTCAGAAAAGGCGATCTCGTGATAAAAAAGATCCAATCATTTCTCACTGATTCTCGGGGCAAATGGACTCCAAATTACGATGGCCCCTATGTTGTTAAGAAAGCCTTCTCAGGCGGTGCCTAGAGACTCGCAACCATGAATGGAGAAGAGTTTACCTACCGCATAAATGTTGATGCAGTGTAGAAATACTTCGCCTAAATAAATAAATAAAAAACGTCTCGTTGGACTGAAAACCCGAAAGGGCGGTCTAGGCAAAAATTAGAGACATAAACAATAATCATCCCGATGGATTGAAAACCTGAAAAGGCAATCCTGGCAAAAGTTAGGGATTTATGGCAAGTAACTGCATCCGACTAAGATTGGATCATCAAAAGTGACGTCATTTGTCAAGAAATCCTCAAACAAAAGTCACCTTTAATGGAAACTCGATAATGCTCAGAATTCAAAGTTGGTAGGAGGATAATGGTCATTATGTTTCAATGAAACCCCTTTCCCTTTAAATTACCATTTTCTAAACTTTGTAATACTCCATGGAATCACACATTAGGCTGATTACCATTCTATCAATAAAAACTTAAGACCTTGTGTCCTTTGTTTGCAATTCTCATTTATTCTGCTTTGCAAAATGACATTTTAATATGACCAACATTCTTGAAACAAAAAAAAAATTTACTTTTGTTTTCAAAACGGAAATTTCAAATTTACTTCTGTTTTCAAAATAAAGATGGCAATTTCCTTTTGATTAATGAACACGAGAGGAACATCAACAACTTCTACGAAAGCAATCAAACTTTAAAATGCAGAATCAAAATATTCCTTGTAATCAGTATATCCCGAGTAGAGGATCAATTGCTTCAGATTAATAAAATGGAGTATCCCACCTGTCATTCCCCAGAAGTCGCATTTTGTTATTACCAAGAATATGAAAAGCTCAGCGGCAAGATTTTTGTTCCCTCAACATATCAGCAATACTTTTTATCCCCCCAGAATGGCCGAGTATCCAGTTGTGCTCATCACCGGTTTGTATGTCATGTCTGTTTTGTTAGCATAAGCATTTCATACATACATCATGCATAATTGATTCATATTCATATTTATTTTGCATCTCATATTTCAATCACTTTGGTCATGTCTATCCCCAAGTGATAAATGTCTTCTCTCCATTAAAGTTGTCAGCCTTAGGAAGAAAAGATATATTCTTTCTAAATCTCCACCGAGTTTGATCCTCATGTAAGAGTTTCCTTCAGTTTTCCTTTCCACACTTGGATAGGATAAAATCCCATTTTCCATTCTTTCCTCATCGGGAAATGTCTCGTCTAAACAATCTCTCTCCATTTTATTCTTGGATTGAAATTGGTCCTCGACCACTTTGGTAACTTGAACCTATGAAAGGCAATAAAACATTTGGTTATAATCCTTTGGAACTCTACCCTTCACCACTGAAGATGATATTTTGCTTTCCCGAATTAAGGAAAATTCCCCGCGGAAGCTTCTAAAAAAAGACTCTTGGCGATATGGACATCACGTCCCTCCAAGAAATCTATACCGATCGGCAAATAAAGAAGTCTTGTTTTTGCCCCATAAATTTCCAATAAGTCGACGACTGGCAGTCCCTCCCCGAGAAGTTTGTCTTACTTTCAAGGAAGTCATCATCACCTCAAAATCAAATTACATCACAAATAGAATTCCTTGTCAAGAGAAGAACTCGACAAGAAGAAACTGAGACCAGTTCCATGGCTGAAGACCAGGATCGATGGGAGGTTTATTTCAGAAGAAACTGAGACCAGTTCCGTGGCTGAAGACCAGGATCAAGGGGAAGTTTCACTATTTTTCTAAGTGGCATTACTTAGTAAAAAAAGATGGATGAGCAAATTAGCTACCATTCACATCCACAATCAAAATTTTGGGTATTCTGATATTTAATCCTCTTTTACCATGAACGTATGAATATATTCTCCATCACACCTTCAGGTTCAAGAAGATTAAATAGGGGCATCTGTCATACCCTAAATTTTGACCATAAGACTTCACATCATTGTGAAAGTGTCGCAACTGCGAAAATCAACCGGCAGGAAAGACAGAAGAGTCGCCACCGAACATTATTTATCCCGACGCAGGGAAAGGAATCGATTGAAGAAAACCTAAAGAAGGGAAAGACATGGTTATCACAACCATAGTCTGGGTTTGGGAGTCGGTTACGCAAGAGGAAGGTATTAGCAGCCCCTCGCGTCCATCGTACTCGATGGGATCTATGCTTGTTATTATAATCAAAGGGTGTAAGCATCTGAAGCTCAACTGCTAAACGGAAACAGAAAACAAAAGGTGATTCTATAGGACATCTCCGTCCTAGGCCAACGTATTCCCTCGGGAATGGGAAAGTCAGAGTCAATGTAGTTCGGAGGACTACAAGATTGTTGGGGGAAGGTTGCTTGCCAAGACATCACCGTCTCGTGCCTACGTATCCTCAATCGGACGAGAGAGAGAAAGTCAGAGCAGTCGTAGTTCGACCTACTATGGGAAGGATATCGATCGCACTAGGGCAAGAGAAAAAGTCCGATTAACTGGTTGGAAGGGTGCGAGAGAAAAGGGAAGTTAGTTGTTAGTGTGCTCGCCAATACATCGCCGTCTTGTGCCTACGTATCCTCATTGAAGAATGAGGAATCAGAGCATCCGTAGTTCACACTACTACAGGAAAACGGGATCTCAATCGCACGGGTGCGAGAGAAAAGAGAAGAAGGACACACAGAAAGTCCAAGGGAAACTGAATCCTACAAGTTGTCATGCATGGATGGCCCTAAGGTCAGGATTAGGAGGGACGCCTACCTAATGTTGTCATGCTTGGATTGAAAGCCTAATGTCTCTCCTACCTCTAACTTAATCAGAAATTAAGTGGATCTAGGAATCCTAAGGGATCATGTGAATACAAAGCAATCAACAAGTAAACACAGGACAACTCAATCACAAAATGAATGATGTCGTGATCTCAGCTAAGAAGTAAAACTGAGTGACTCCTCGTCCTCGACTAAAAGAAAATAACCAGAAAAGGACGATGTCGTGATCTCAACTATGAGAAAGTTGAGTGACTCTTCGTCAACCACAAGATGAAAACAATATCGTGATCTCAACTATAAGGAAGTTGAGTGACTCTTCGTTCACCACAAAGTAAGATAAACAGGAGAGCAAACAACATCAAAGTATCAGTGAATTGGCACCCAAGCCAGGTATACAACTAGGAGTGAAAACTCCTCACTTAACAACAAGTTGTAAGCATAAATGCTAAACCCTAAGCATGCTTCATACAAGGGCGCAAGTGGTACCTAACGGAGAAGGTCTGTTGCCTCTTCAAAGCGCACAACATGCTCAAGACTCGTTTCCAAGGTGGAAGAGAATCACGCCATCAAATACTTCAGACAAGTAAGAGGATCCAACTGTAATTTCTCACTGATTCCAGGGGTAAATGGACTCCGAATTATGATGGCCCCTACGTTGTTAAGAAAGCCTTCTCAGACGGCACCTTAAGACTCACAATCATGGATGGAGAGGAGTTTGCCTACCCCACGAATGTTGATGTAGTCAAGAAATACTTCGCCTATATAAAAAAAATGTCTCGGTGGATTGAAAACCTGAAAGGGCGGTCCGGGCAAAAATTAGAGACATAAGCAAAAATCATCCCGATGGGTTGAAAACCTGAAAAGACAATCCAGGAAAAAGTTAGAGATACATGGCAAGTAACTATATCCGATAATATTGACTCCTCAGAGACAACGTCATCTGTCAGGAAAACTTCAGTCAAGGTCACCTTTGGCAGAAGCTCAGAATGTCCAGAATTCAAAGCTGGTGGGAAGATAGCGGTCATTATGTTTCAATGTACCCCCTTTCCTTTTAAATTACCATTTTCTAAACTTTGTAATGCTCTATGGGATCACGCGCTTGGCTGATTACCATTCTATCAATAAAACTTGAGCCCTAGTGCTTTTGTTTACAATTTTCATTTATTTTGTTTTACAGAATGACATTTTAATATGATCAACGATTCTTGAAATAAAAATGAATTTACTTTTTCGAAACGAGAAGTTCAAGTTTTACTTTTAAAACAAAGATGGTAGTTTCCTTTCGATTAATGAGCACAAAAAAAAGGAATATCGAGTGCTTCTTTGGTAGTGATTTAACTTCAAAATGCCGAATCAAAGTACTCCTTTTGACCAGTACACCCTGAATAAAGGATCAACTACTTTAGATGGGATGTCCCATCTGACATCCCCGACAGAGTTCTTACCTTTGAAAACCAATTGTTGGTTTCTCTCCCCAGAAGGGTCCACCTCTGAAAAACAAGAACGAATTTCTATCCCTAGCAGGTTTGTACATCTCAAAATCGGAACAAATGCAGGAATCCCTATTCTCGAGCAAAATACTACCCTTAAAACCTCCAGTGATACCCTGTCTCCTAAAGTGGTCGAGTATCCAGTTGCGTTCATTACCAGTCTGTATGTCGCGTCTATTTTGTCAGCATAAACATACATTTATCATGCATGATTGATTCATATTCATACATATGTTGCATTAACATCACTCTGATCATTTTCATCCCCAAGTGATAAATGTCCTCTCATCGATAGAATTGTCAATTCTTTCCTCGTCCGGAAATGTATCGTCTGAGCAATCTCTTCCCAGTTTATTTCTGGATTGGAGACTGTCCTCAACCACTTTGATAACTTGGACCTCTGAAAGGCAAGAAAACATTCGATAGACACCTTTGGAACATCACTCTTCACCAATGAAGATGTTATTTTTGCTTTCCCAGATTGAAGAAAATCCCCAGAGAAAGCCTCTCAACAGAAGACTCTCGGCAATACGGCAGTTTCTCCCCGAAAAGTTTGCTTTAAATAAAGTCATCAACACCTCAAAATTGGATTACATCACATGGCATTTCTTCGAAAAAAGGTCTCGAATGGAAGTATGATGTAACATCACCAAGCAAAAAGCAATCTCTCAAGAGATTTGTTTTCCACAGTAGGTCGACAAATGGCATCTCCCGCAAAGTTTACGCACCTCTGCAGTTCAGACAAATGGTTCTCCCAAACAAGTTTGACATCACAACTTTTTCCCTCAAATGGCGTCTCCCCAGTAAAACTCAGCGAGAAGTTTGATGAAGATCGTTATAAATAGCGTTCCTTGGCGAGGATGGAACTCGACAAGAAGAAACTGAGACCAGTTCCAAGGCTCAAGACCAGGATCGAGGGGAAGTTTATTTCTTCAAGAAACTAAGACCAGTTCTATGGCTGAAGACCAGAATCGAGGGGAAGTTTCACCTTTTTCTAAGTATCGTTACTTATCAAAAGAAGATGGATGAGCAAATCATCTACCATTTACAACCACAATCAAAATTTAGGGTATTCCGATATTTAATCCTCTTGTACTCGGAATGTCCGAATATCTTCACCATTCACACCTTCGGGTCCAAGAATATTAAATAAGGGCACCTGTCATTCCCCAAAATTTGACCAAAAGATTTCCCATCATTGTGCAAATCATCACCACAATATGGATGTTCCTTCATACCTCATCAATCCTCAAGGATTGTTGAACATTCACTACAACCAAGAATTTCGGTTTTGAGCCCTCTCAGAGTACTCAGACAAAGGATCAATCAAGAATGGACATGATCCTCAACTTGTCAAGCCTCTCAAAGACCCATAAAGGATCAAGAGGTCTCCCACATCAAGATTCAAACACAAGGTTGCAACATTCTAAGTGGATCAAGCCTCAAGATCGCCAATGTCACCAAATCAGGGTTTTGGTCGACTAAGGCCTCCAGATGAAAATTTTCATCTAGGCATGAGTCAATACTTCAAAACATAATTCAATGAGTTCAAAAGGACCTTATGAGTCCAATCATCAAGTCAAAATAGCCTCAGGGGATGCATTCATCAAAAATCAGGAATTAGGGTTTCTTGACCTAATTCACCCCTAAGTTGACTTTTTGAGCAAGAAATGAGCCAAGACCTCAAGAAGTGTTTTGAAGACATCCAATACATAATATTGATCCATTTACAAGATTGGATTGATTCAAAGAACTTGGTTCATAAGCAGTACAAGGATTCAAATTCATCTGGACCAATTAGGGTTTCCTGATGAAAAGTCAACTGTACCTTTGACTTTTGACCAAGACATGATCCCAAACCTTGGGGCATGATTCAAGATACCCTAAAACACCTATAGAATCCATCCATTAGGTATGAATTATGTTAAGGACTTGATTTCATAAAGGATCACAAAGTTTGAAATTCATCTTACAAAAAGTCAATTGTGCCTAAAAACCAAGTTTGACTTTTTGAATTTCTTGACAATCATGGCTTCCCTAAGTAAAAAAAAAATGTTAATTCATGGTTTGGATCATTATCCATCAATAAGAATCAAGAAAAGTGAGGTTACTTGCAAAAAGGGCAACCTTAAGAAACTTAAAATTTTCTAAGTTATGGAAGAAAAGTGATTTGGTACCCTCTTTGCAAGGTCATAACTTCTAAACCACAAGGCCTTTTTCTTCTATCCAAAGCTCAAATGAAAGCTCTCATTACATACTTCAAAATTGTCAACTACAAGAGATTCCAAATCCTCATGGATTTTGAGTTATAGATTGATCAAAATCACAAAAACATGAAAATGGACACTTTTTCTAACACTTAGTGAAAATTTTGGATAGAATCTGTCTTGAATTTTCACCAACTTTGAGGCCATTTTTCATTATGATCCAAGATGATTCAAGACCAATGTTGGACATAAAAGTTGAAGTAAGTTATTAGGGCTTTCCAAAAAGTACAAGAACTCATCCTAACTCAACTTGAGTAGGGAGTTACAAGCCTTGAAACTTGGCCTTAAAACCTGATTTTTCAAGACAGCTTGAAAACTAAACTTGTGACACACGATTTTGCCCTTCAAATCTCGTCACTTTGCCAACTTTGTCATCTTCCAAAAACACAAAATATTTGATGACTCACTTGGTTCATGATCAAAGGGGTAAGGAATTCAGGTTGGCATGTGAAAACCATCATGACATGAAGTTTGAAATTCAACTTTGGCAAGGTAACATCAATGCAATGCATTGAGGTGTCATGAACCAGATCACAACACTCCCAGCCAGTCAAGATTCCAGTCCAAACTTTGAGCATTCAAACCTGCAAAGTTAAATGGAGTCAAGATAAGAAGAGTTGACTTGGCACTTTTGGATTATCCAAGTCAATGGCTACAAGCTACAGCCAAGATCAGCCTCCAAACACTATTGCTTCCAAAACAAACTTCCTCTACTATAAATAGAGGTTATGTGTGACTGATCAAACCACCCCAAAACATATGAATTCATGTTTTCTTTCACTTCACTCTCAAAAACCAGATTTTTGCTTCTTCTTGAAGTAACATTCGAATTTTTAATTTAAGCGCAATTCATTCAAAACCAATCATGCCAACACCTCATATACATCATATATGAGTGATCCATAACCTTAAAACACATCTGGAAAATCAGAATCACAAAGTCACTATCATACCCCAAATTTTGACCACTAAGATTTCCTATCATTGTGCAAATCATCATCACAATATGGATGTACCTTTATGTCTCATCAATCTCCTCAAGAATTGTTGAGCATTCACTGCAATCAAGCATTAGGGTTTTAAGCCCTCTCAGAGCTCTTAAACAAAGGATCAATCAAGGAATGAGATACTCTTTAACTTGTCTAACCTCTCAAACATTCATAAAGGAATCAAGAGGACTCCCACATCAAGAATCAGGCACAAGGTTGCAACATTCCAAGTGGATTAAGTCTCAAGATCACCAGTGTCACCAAATTAGGGTTTTGGTCGACCAGGGCCTCCAGATGGAAATCTTCATCTGGGCATGAGCCAATGCTTCAAAGCATAACCCAAGATACTCCAAGGGACCTCATGGACCCAACCATCAGGTTAATTTAGCCTCAGGGGATGCATTCACCAAAAATCAGGAATTAGGGTTTCTTGACCTAATTCACCCCTAAGTTGACTTTTAGGGAAAAACATGAACCAAGAGCTCAAGGCATGATTTGAGGGTCTCCAACACACTACATTGATCCATTTGCAACAATGGATTGATCCAAGAAGCTTGATCTATATGTTTCAATTTCATCTGGACCACAATTAGGGTTTTGAAGAAAAAGTAAACTGTACCTTTGACTTTTGACCAGGACATGCTCCCAAACCTTGGGACATGATTCAATACACCCTATGGAACATGTCCATTAAGTTTGATTTAGGTCAAGGACTTGATTTCACCAAGGATCGCACAGTTTGGGATTCATCTGATAAAAAGTCAACTGTGCACAAAAGTCAAGTTTGACTTTTTGGAATTTTTCACAATTATGGTTCCTTGACCCTAAAACAATGTTAATATGTGATTTGAATCATCATTCATCAAGAAAAATCAAAGAAAGTGGGATAACTTGTAAAAGGGGTAACCATAAAAAACTTAGAATTTTTCTAAGTTATGAAACAAAGTGGCTAGGGTACCAACTTCCAAGGATCATAACTTGAGATCTAAGCAACCATTTTGGATGGTCCAAAGATCGATTTGTAGTTCCCATGGCATACTTTAAAAGTGTCAACAACATCTCATTCCAATTCCTCATGGATTTTAAGTTATGGAGTGATCAAAATGGCTAAAAACATGAAAATGACATTTTTCCAACACTTAGTGAAATTTTCACTAAGTCAAAATCTGCCTTACTTTTTCCAAAATGTAGGGACATTTTTCACCTTGATCCAAGTCAAACCAGGTCTAGGGGTGGACATCAAAGTTAAAGTATGCCATGAGGGCTCTCTAACAAGTACCAGATCATCTCCAAATTCCATTTGAGCAGGGAGATACAACCCTTGAAACATGGCCTCATGAACTGATTTTTCCAAGACAGATTGGGCAGATTTGATGCATTTTGCTCGATTTGATCGAATCTGACAAATCCAAGCCTTGTCATCATTTTGGACACATCTGAGGATCAAATCCAATTGGGATTATCTGATCTCAAAGCCTCACAAGTCCATGAATCTACAAGTAGCATGCCAAACCTAAAAAAGCCTAAAAGAGGCCAAGACTCCAATTTTGTTTCCAAGCATTCAATGGATGCACCAAGGTGGCATGAACTGAGCCTATTCTAACTGAATGAGTCAAGGATAAGCTCTGAACCAAAGAACCATAGGCCTACGCTCTAACCTCTAGTCAATGGCTAAAGGAGACTTGAGATTCCAAAGTGATCCAATTGGCCAAAGGCCTGCTGCAGGCATCATTCACTATTGCTTGCAAAACAAACTTGCTCTACTATAAATAGAACTCATTTGTGCTCAGTTTAAGTACACCAAAGCAACCAAACTGATGTTTTCCTCAAAATCCCTTTCTCTAGGCCAAAATGCCTTCTTTTGCAAGGTGACTCTAAGTTTTTGAGTTAGAGAGGATTTCCACCACAACTCATGATCCAAACACATCCAATATGTCATATCTAAGCTGTCCAAACTCTCATATGTGACCTGTAACACCAAAATCACAAAGTCCCCTCTCAAAACCTCAAAATTAGACTTTTTTTGCATTTTTCAAGCCCTGTCTTGATTCAGTCATTTTCAAAACTAGATAAGACCTCAAACACACTTCAAATATCATCCTTGAACTGTTCCAAATGGTTCCCCATATCTGCAACACCATTTGAGAGAGTTTCTATATTGGTCACTTTTGCCCTTTTTGCAAGAAAGAGCTCAAACTTGTTCCTGAGGATTCCAGCTGGTTCCAACCATTCTAAAAGTTTCTAAGGGATCAATTGAGAGTGTCTAAAGCATCAAATTACTTCTGGCACAAGAAACTTGGCAGATAGCCCAAAAAGCTCCTAAAGAGGTAAGCATCACAACTTGAACTCTTTGAAATATACATTGTTTTGAAGTCCACTGCTCATGCACATCTCATACATGTTATATATGTTGTGTTTGAACCAATTCATCATGTAGTTCATGCCAGTAACAAGAGGTAGCATAGAAAATGCAATTATAGGCCTATTTCAAGAACAGCATCGGGTTTTGAAATAGGAGCCTCATTTGGAAAAACCACCACCACCATTGGATTCCTTGTGAAATTTTAGGCAGGATAGACCTAGATTTTGTCCCAATCCATGGAGAAATGTGAAAGTTACAAGCTTCACATTTTTGCCCAAAACCTTGCCTTGCCTTGCCTTAGCCAGGCCAAAAACAAGGCATGCCTCATATATTCATGGGGTGGTTTTGATACACGGATGTATCACCACCCCAGTGGTAAAAGGCGCGTCCTACACCCAAGAGGTCTGGGGTTCGAATCCCCCTCGCCCCAGATCCTCTTTTTATCACTTTTTTCCAATTTTTAATATATTTTGTTATATTTTAAATGATTTGGAAAATTAATTTCTCCTTCAATTTTAATTATTTTTTATTGGTTCTTTTTGCAAAAAATCACAAAAATGTTAAAATACTTTATTCCACAAAAAATCATATTTATATTAATTATTTAATATAGTTGATATCTTTGTAAATAAATTCATTTTTATTGTTTTTAAACCTTTTAAAAATGAATATTCACCTTGAAAAAACAAAACCAAATGAGTTCTAAATCATCTTGTGATTAAAACTTCATTTTTCAAACCTTAACCAAAAATCACAAGTAGTCTATTTAGACTTATTTGGTATTTTTTGCCATTTTATTCATTTTATTAAAAGGATTACTTTTAAAAACGATGAAATTAGGGTTTCTTTGATTTTCACCCTAACAAACTTTTTTTAAATAACCTTTGGGCCTCTAATAGAGTGTAAGACCCAATCCCTCTTTGAAACCAAAATAGTTTAGGCCTCAGTCATTGTGTAAGACCCACGGTGTTTTCAAAAACCTCGGTGCAATCTCCATCTTAAAATAACCTTTGGGCTTCTCTTTGAGTTGTAAGACCCATCCCTTTGTATAGAAAACTTTTTGGGCCTCAGTGTATTGTATAAGTCCCGATACAGTTTCAGAAACTTCGACGAGATCGTCGTTTTCAAACTATTTTTAACCGGGCCTCTCCCTGAGTTGTAAGCCCCATCTCCTATACAAAAATAAACTTTGGGCCTCTAATAGAGTTTAAGACCCAATCCCCTTTTAACCAAAACCATTTTTGGGGCTCAGTGTATTGTATAAGTCCCGATATAGTTTTAGAAACTCTGACGAGATCGCCGTTTTCAAACTATTTTTAACTGGGCCTACCCTCGTGTTATAAGTCTCATTTCTTTTCTTTAAATAACCTTTGGGCTTCTCTTTGAGTTGTAAGACCGATCCCTTTGTATAGAAAACTTTTTGGGCGCAGTCGTTGTATAAGTCCCGATACGAAATTCAAAACAATAGTACAATTGCTGTTCAAACCTTGGGCTCTCCTTGAGTATAAGCCCCAACAATCTTTTTCCACAAACAACTCCCTTTTGATTTAGGTTCAAATATACTGTTGTTATCAAAACTTTCTTTAATTTCTCTGAACAACTAACAATACAGCATGGAAGCTCGCTCACCTGTAAGTTTTAACAGCTTTCATTTACTCGCTTTAATATATATAATTGTATTGTGGGAAGCTGCGCATGGTTAGTCTTCTTTCATTCTTTTAAATATACATCAAATATATATATATATATATATATATATATATATATATATAACTGTATTATGGGAAGCTGCACATGGTTAGTCTTCTTTCATACCTTTTAAAATACTTGTCATGTATCAAATGTATATATACTAATATAGTTATTTAGAGTTTTCCCCAACAACTAGGTCTAGAACTAGGTAAAGCCAAGTTGGTCACTCTTAAATACAAACAAAACTAGATCCCCCATAGGATTTCCAGATACAGTCTTCCTTTCTCTTAGGGTTAAACAATATGGAACAAAGAGAAAGGCAGTATTCTCGGTGAACCTTTTCTCAGACTGTCACCCTTAGAAATTGTTAAAGAAATTCCACTCCCCGGAGTTGATCTATTCTTTGTGAATAGCATCTCCTGAGTTTCTTCAAATCAATGAACTCTCACTAAATGATCTATTCTCAGTGAATAGAATTTCTTGAACTTTTCTTGGTTAGGGACCCACGGGCTTCCTAAAAGTATCCGCGCCTCCTCTTGGGCTTTGTACAAGGACCCTTCGGCTTCTTAGAAGTTCTCATGCCTTCTCTTGGGCTTAAGAAAAGGACCCTGAAGACCTCTTAAAGGTATAAGACATAACTTAGTCATCCTTTGCTAGAGCAGTCCTTCCAGTGTCAGACCTCAGGCCACTTTAGGGTTGATTCTCATCCCTTAATGCCCTTGTCTCCTCTTGGAGGCATCATACAAAAGATAAAACTCTTCCACACTAGTAGACTTGAACAGTCTAATCCCCTTGAGTCTCAAAGACATTCTCAAGTTCCTTATAACTATAGGAAGAAACCCCGGGCATTCTGGATCGATCTCCAGCAGAAACCCATCCTCTCTCTTGAGAGTTCCCCGACCAGGGTCAACACTATCTCAAATCAGAACCTCAAGGTATCTGACATCTCAACTCTTCTGTAATCATCAGCAATAGTTGATTCCCCCACTGGGACCTGCATGGGGATCTCAATTATCCCCGGCAAAAGATAGCCTCCTCTTAGGCTTTGTATAATGATCCTTCCTTAGCGAAGTCAGCCTCCTTTTGGGCTTTGAACAAATGATTCTCCCTAGAGGAGCTAACCTTTTCAGACTTTCTTGTTGAGTCAATCACTTTTCAGATTCTCTTGTTGAGTCAATCACTTTTCAGACTCTCTTGTTGAGTCAATCACTTTTCAGACTCTCTTGTTGAGTCAATCACCTTTTCATACTCTCTTGTTGAGTCAACATTTTTTAGCCTCAATCTTGGGCTTTGTACAAGACAGATAAAACTACTCTCTCGTTGAGTCGATCTTGATCTAAACTTGGTATAAAGATTTCCCCTAGCAGGAGCTAGCCTCTTCTCAGGTTGTGAAGAATACTTTCTCCAGCTTGTCCAGCCTCAATCTTGGGCTTTGTACAAGACAGATAAAAGCACTCTCTTGTTGAGTCAAACCCTTTTATCCTCAATCTTGGGCTTTGTACAAGACATAAATTTCCCTCTCTTGAGCTTGGGACGAATATCTTCCCCAGCAGAATCATTTCCTCCCAGTCTTCTTCTAGGCTTTGAGGAATGATTTTCCCCATGAAGAGTCAAACCCATTTCAAGCCTCCTCTTAGGCTTTGTGTAACGATTTTTCCAGTAAGGTCAGCCTCAAATCTTGGGTGTTTTACAAGACACCTACAAACCCTCCCCAGCGGAGTCAAAATCCCTTTTTGGCCTCAATCTTGGGCTTTGTACAAGATAGATAAAACACTCTCTTGTTGAGTAGGTCACTTTTAGCCTCCTCTTAGGCTTTGTATAAAGAAATACCCTAGCCGAGTCAATTAACCTTTTAGCATCAACCTTGTGCTTTGATCAAGGCACACAAAAATGAACAATCCTTTTTTAGAGATGACAAATTCTCTCTCAGCCATAACTTTTTAGCTTCAATCTTGGGCTTTGAACAAGACACAAATACCCATTTAGCTTCAATCTCGGGCTTTGAACAAGACACCAAAAACTCATTTTCCTCCCTTAGAATAGGAGGAACTACGATTGCTCTGATTTCCCTGTTTCGTTTAAACGGGAATACGTAGGCATAAGATTGCGAAATCTTAGCGAGCATACTAAACAAAAGCTCTAGGTCCTGTACCTTCACACATCAATCAAACTTAGGTCCAGTACCTTATCAAAAACATCGGGAAAAACCCGAACATCAACAAAAACTCACTCTCCCTGTCATACTTTCCCAAGAAACTTTCCCATCCCATTACCAGATAAACACCATCAATTATAAAGCAAAACCTAAAGTTATTATCCTGTGGATAACCACATATAGGATGGGTAATTGACAACTCCCCATTGTATAACCTGACCCCGGACCCCCCAATCTCTTTAAGCATTTGTTCAGTTAAACATTCGCGTGCAAGGTTAGTTTTAGATAGCTTCCCTTTCCCTTCCAGCTTCATGGGATAAATAAGAAATCAGAAAGTAGCACCCTTTCTCCTTGAGGAGGAAAACCCAAACTTCAGCGATAAGGTGGTCACGTCACCGACAAAAATCGCTCGCTACAGTAAAATGGCAACTCTGCTGGGGAGTCATTGTCTGTATAGGACTAGGATTATAGCTCTTAAGAGGTCTAGGATGTTATTTTTAGGATAAATATATATATATATATATCGCTTTTCCTAATTGATATCCGTGTATACTTTTCTGCTAATGGGACTGCGGGTGATGCTGCATCTGGAAAGATTAAGTATACACCTAAGATAAGTGATGGCACTAGACGAGTAATCTTACAGGGAGTGACTCCCAAATAAGAGACCCCGGTCGACCATCGAATCAGTGGAGAGACCCTTTGCAGATTCAATGCTTATACGACTTCGGTTGTTGAAAGCAGATTATTCGATTGGGTTATCTGAGAAGCTGAAGATTTAAGTAGACTGAAACCATGTTACTATTTTGTAGTGCGGAAGCTATTGGAAATAGTTGTCACACGATACTACCCTCATTTGAGACCACTCTAAGATACTGCAGCTCGCTCGAGTGAACCAGCCTGTTGTTGTTATCCCAAGAGGGGTCAATGATTTTGAGGACATGTACAAAAAATCACCAGTATAACCTTTGGGGATGGGTAGAGCCATGACTTCAGGACATCGAACCTTTGACCCCATGTTTTTTCTATGTTTTTGTGTGTTGCATTCATGCATTCATTTCATTAAAAAACTTTAAACAAAGAAAAATCTTCTTTTCTAGTCTCTCTTTTTCAAATTAAACTAAGACAATGATTGCATATATCAGAGAAAAAAATTGCATTATGGATTTCGGTAGAAGGAAGACTCACAAGTACACCTTCAAGGTTCCAAAACTAGAGGATTTGAGAGGTCTGGCAAGGATGATCACCAACCCTGAAGCTTTCAGAGCCAAGTACGGAGCGTTGCTGTCTCTGTTAAGGGTCCATGTAATTGAAGAAATACTGGCTACGCTCATTCAGTTTTATGATCCGGTCTATCACTGTTTCACATTCCCGGATTATCAGCTAGCACCAACGCAGGAGGAGTACTCTCACCTGACTAATTTATATATCACTGACCAAGCTCCCTTTTCTGGATTGGAAGAAATTCCAAAAGATCAAACCATTGCAAGGGCAATTTATTTGGATGAGTCAGAAGTCAAGACTCACATGACCACTAAGGGTGGAATCCAAGGTTTACCAGCCCATTTTTTGATAAAGAAGGCTTTGTACTTTGCTAGTATAGGGAACGTGGCAGCTTTCGAGAGCATCTTTGTCTTACTCACCTACGGGTTATTTGTGTTTCCCAACATCGATAACTTCGTAGATATCAATGCCATTAAGATATTTTTTATTGGAAACCCTGTACCGACCTTGCTCGCAGATGCTTATCATTCTGTACACTTAAGGAATTTGTACAGCGGAGGAATGATCACCTGCTGTGTACCCCTGTTGTACAAATGGTTCATTTCCCACGTGCCCAAGTCTGCTGCATTTTGGGATCCTAAGAATACTTTACGTTGGTCGCAGAGAATCATGTCTTTTACCAACTCTAACATAGACTGGTATAATCGAATCTATGACGGGATCAAAATCATTGACCGTTGTGGAAACTTCCCTAATGTACCCCTCATAGGAACTAAAGGAGGAATCAACTATCATCCAATTTTAGTTCGTCGTCAATTCGGATACCCGATGAGGCATGTCCCGTGTAATGCTCATCTGGAAGGTCTTTTCTTCAAGGAAGGAGAAAATGATAGAGCACTAAAGACAGAAATAATGCATGCCTGGAAACATGTTCACAGGAAAGGAAGAGAGTCTTTAGGAAAACCAGATTGTGTCTCTGTGGAACCTTATCTCCATTGGGTACAAACTAGAGCTCTCAAACCGAGGATGCCTTACCCTCGTCAGGAAGTTCTTCCATTAAAGGAATCCGTCCTTTATTTTATGTCTGATACGGAAAAACTTCAGGTTACTCTCAACAGAGTTCAACAGGAGAAGAAGTCTTGGAAGAACATGTACCGTATTCTCAATGTGTAGTGTAAGAAAATACATCAACTATTAAAAGAAAAAGATGCTCTGATCGAGATTTTAGAGCAACATGCTGTAGAGAATCAAGAAGATCAAAGGAATTTGCTTGCTCTTTTCACTTGGTAGAGGAATGACAACCCGACAACGGCTCGAGAGCCCCGGTCAAAGAAAAGGAAAATACCAGAACCAGCACCTGAGCTCTCCTCAGAGAGGACTCAGGATCTATTAGCTTAGACACTTCCTTTTACAGCACTATGTAAATTACTGTATTTCCATTTCCACAATCTTTGAATCCAATAAAACGGGGTTTCCCCCACTCTGTGATATTTGCAATCCAATTTTCGAAGTTTCTTTTGATTAAAAAAATATATATAGTATAATCATTGTATTCATCATTCTCACAAAACGCATTCTTCTTCTCTGCGAATCTCACATTTGTGTCTCGATTCTAGAGTCAAACTGTCTCATTCGTACAATACTCGGGCCAGTCAACAAAAGAAAATGGATAATCTCGAGGAAGAGAACAGAGAGTTGAGAGAAGAACTCGATGCTCTGAAAGAAGATCTGAGGAAACTTCACAACGACATGCAAGCTCTGGCAGCAACCCAAATGCAACAACAACGGACTGTGATCTTAGAGATCATATCTACACCCATGGTGGAAAAGTATGATCCTTGGTATAACATGCCTAAAGATCGTCCCTGGGGCATGCCTATCAACTATATCCCGGAAGGATATATTCTGCCGATCACGGAAGATCCGGAAACTGCAGCAGGACCCGCTGGGCCTGAAGGTTACAAATTTCGGGAAAGCGAAGATGCCAGGGGCATGACAGCAACTCCTGAAGGTTAAAAACTTTGGGAGAGGGAAGTACCAAGAGTCACTGCCGTAATGGCTATACCACCACCTGTGGTACACACTGTCCCGGAAGGACAAATTTCCCAGTTACCGTCTGGTGGAAACGAAAGTATGGACGAGAAAATGAGGGAATTCCAGGAACAATTCCTAGAGATGCAGAAGGAATTGCAAGCCATTCACGATCATGATCTATTTGGAAAGGACGCCGCAGACCTTTGTTTGGTCCCCAATGTGAAAGTTTCGCACAAATTCGAGATGCCCGAATTTGAAAAATACCAGGGTAACTCTTGCCCTCAAAGTCACTTGGTGATGTACGCTCGGAGGATGTCACCTCAGACAGAGAACCAACAGCTACTGATCCACTATTTCCAGGATAGTTTAACCGGCGTCGCACTCAAATGGTACATGGGTTTAAACTTCACTAAGATCGTCACTTTCCGAGATCTTGGCGCTACCTTCGTTCAATAATATAAGTATAACCTGGACATGGCACCAGACAGAGATCAACTCAGAGCAATGTCGCAGAAGGACAAGGAAACTTTTGAGGAATATGCTCAGAGATGGCGTGAAATTGCCCCGACAATAGGCATGTTTTCGATTATTCCTCGGCAGTAGGAATTACATATAAAATCTCGACAGAAGGTGTTTCATTTGAAGGTTCTCTGGTTGATCTTGGCAATAGATTCCTCAGTAAATTTTTTATGGTTGACACATTTCCAATATATATATATATATATATATATATATATATATATATATATATATATATATAAAATAAAAAATCTTGGTAGAAAGTATTCCCAAATGAAGTACTAAGTCTCGACAGTAGACTCCTGCAGTTGATATCTTTTGAAATCCCCGCAGTGGACCTCGTCAGCAGGTTCTCCAAGTGGAATTTGTTAAAATATCTCATTAAGATCTCTCCATTTGAGTTTATTACCATCGTTGTAGTTAATATATCTCGTGTCCTCTTAGGTTTTCCTACCATATGCCTGGTAGTAGGTGATCTCTACTCCAATGAATGGTAAGTCTCTTCGGTTAGACGGGACAATTCGTTGTTGAGATTTTGTCACTCCATTGAATGGTAAGTCTCTTCGGTTTGATGGGACAGTTCGTTGTTGAGATTTTTTTACTCCAATGAATGGTAAGTCTCTTCGGTTTGATGGGACAGTTCGTTGTTGAGATTTTGTCACTCCGATGAATGGTAAGTCTCTTCGATTAGACGGGACAGTTTGTTGTTGATATTCTTCCACTCCAATGAATGGTAAGTCTCTTCGGTTAGACGGGACAGTTCGTTGTTGAGATTTTGTCACTCCAATGAATGGTAAGTCTCTTCGGTTTGATGGGACAGTTCGTTGTTGAGATTTTGTGACTCCAATGAATGGTAAGTCTCTTCGGTTTGATGGGACAGTTCGTTGTTGATATTTTGTCACTCTGATGAATGGTAAGTCTCTTCGGTTAGATGGGACCGTTTGTTGTTGAGATTCTTCTACTCTAATGAATGGTAAGTCTCTTCGGTTAGATGGGAAAGTTCATTGTTGAGATTTGGACACCGATGAATGGTAAGTTTCTTCGGTTAGACGGGACAGTTCGTTGTTGATATTTTTGTTACTCCGATGAATGGTAAGTCTCTTTGGTTAGACGGGACAGTTCGTTGTTGAGATTTTCTACTCCGATGGATGATTAGTCTTTTCGGTATGCTAGAGATAGTTCATTGTTGAGGTATTGATTTTCCCCAGTGGAGCCTTGTTGTGCTAAGTCTTCCCTATTGAGTTATATACTTGTTGTGTTGTGGTTTATTTCCATATATAGTTATCCCCAGTTTGAATCTTTTCCTCAGTTGAGTCCCAGTAGTTGTGCGGTATGTTCCCCGGCTAGTTGGTAATCCCTCTTTTTTAGCTTATCACCTTTGTCGTCCTACCCGTCTAGTTGGTAGTAGGTGATATAGTTGGCTTGTTACCTTTGTCGTCCTGCCCTTTAGTTAGTAGTAGGTAACATAGCCCGGTTTGGTTACCTTGTTATAGTTGTCACTTGGTTGATAACCGGTAATCTTTCCCTTGTTCGAGTTTATTGCCTTTGTCGTTCTACCCTCTGTTGGTAGTAGGTAATATTTCTCATATCCTCTTGATTGACTGCCTTGTTGTAACTATCACTTGGTTGGTGGTTGGCAATCTCTCCTTTTGATCATGCTATAACCGGATGGCGGGTAGTAGATGACCTTTTCGCCAGCAGAGATTTGTTCTATCCCTTGTTGGGATGTGCTTTCCCTCTTTTGATTTCCCCTGTGGAGCCTTTTCTCTTTGCTCCCCAGCCATTTTGTTTGTCTCCTGTGGTGTTTCTCCCCACAATGGTCTTGTGTCTGCATATCATCTGCATGATCATATCATTTTGTGGTCTCTTAGGGCCAAAAATTGGGTTTATTGTTATATTTAAGTCTCTTCTATCTCGTCGAGACAAAGATGTCAATCTTCTTATCTCTGGATAGAAGAAACTTAAATAGGGGCAGCTGTAATGCCCTAATTTTTTCCCCTAAGATTCTCAGCTTTTCATGTGCATTCATACCACAAAGAAGATCACACATTCGTCCCCTCTTTTGTAGGTTTGTACCATGCAGGGATCTTTGAGTTTGTGTGTGTTTGTTAGTTGTTTGATTGCTTAATTTGTTTAAGTTTACTAACCATTAATTAAAACCCAAAAATATTTTGTTTTCTTTCACTAACATTTTCAGGGGAAGAACAGGTTAAAAATACCAAGACAACAGCCCCGCAGCTCAAATGAATTTCATCTGAACAAAGTCAAAGTTGATCTGCAATTAATTCAAGAATCATCTGATCAAGAGTTTCCAAGATTTAAATGATTATTATTCAAGAGACTCCAAGGTTCATGTGTTTATTTCCATGCCTTCTTTGACAAGCAAAAGAATCGAGCCGGAACCACAACAGTGCAACAAAATGCTCATTTTTCACAAATTTTGCATTGAGTAACCGGTTAGCAGATATGCTGTAACCGGTTACCCTCGTGAAATTTTGAAAAATGGCAGCAAATTCAAATTTCAGCAATTTGGCACCAATTTTCATCATTGTGGAATATTCTAGATCACCTCATTTTAATTCCCCTACATCATTTTGATCATTCCCCACCATGTACCTCCACTAATCACCACTCTTTTGTGATTTCCCTCCAAATTTGAATTCCAATCCTAATTTTGATCTTCCAATCCTAATTCCAAACCACCAAATTTTCCAAGCCTAAATTCTATAAATAGAGGCTTCATTTCATTCATTCTACAAGCTTTTGATAGCCAACAAACCTCTTGCAAATTCACTTCCCAACCACAAATTTCACTAAAGCTCACTTTTCTTCTTTTGAAAGTTAACAAGAATTCACATTGAATCTTGTTCAACTTTGAGCTAAACCTTCATCTAAACTTGTTTTCTTCATCAATTCTCATAGATCAAGGCTTTGGAATTTGGATCTTGAAGCAATTTGAAGGAATTTTCAGATTTGAAGTGGTAATTCATCTTTCACCATTGTTGAAGCTTCATCTTCATCTTCCATACTGTAGATCTTTGGAGATCTTTGTTACTTGATCCTTTGGATCTTGTAATTATGTTTAATTGCTGGTTTTCACTGTTATTTTACTTTAAATTTCGTGCAATTTCAGTTCCATGATCACAAAGTGTTTGCAAAAAGTTTTGAAAGTGGATCATGCTAAATTTTGTACAATTTTCTGCATTCTGGTGCAGAGTAACCAGTTAGCAGATATACTGTAACCGGTTACTCTGTGTTAATCTTGAAAAATTGCGCCTATTTGAACTAAGTAACCGGTTAGCAGATATGCTGTAACCGGTTACTTCGAAACAGAATGCATATTTTTCACTTGCTTTTGGGGCTGTTTTGGTTTTTCTTCTTCCTTCTTCCCCTTTCTTCTTGTTTTAGCCTTGAAATGCATTGTTGAGATTAACTTCTCTTCAATTTCAATGGACTTTGGATATGGTTAAAGTAATTAAACATTCATTAGTTCAAATCTATCTTTTAATGAATTGTTGAATTCATTTGAGGTGCTTTGAATTAGTGATATGTTTTCACACTTAAACTTATCAATTAAAGGTGATTGAACTTGAAGATGAAAGGTTCTTGACTTTGTAATTCAATTTGGCTTTCTCTTCATCTATTTTCTTTTTTATTTTGATCGATGAAAGTCTTGTGGATCTTAGAATTTCTTTGTTGAATTCTTGATCAATACTAGATCATTACCTATTTTCTTTTCGTTCGGTATTGCTTTCGGATGATGATCTACATATCGTTCATCTAGCATGCATTAGCATAAAGATCTATTGACTGGCCTCATTGTAGGGTAATTACTCCGTAAATTACTCGACGATTGCTTAACATAGCGCAACATTTGTCCCTCATTATCCAATTCGGAATTTGAACTTTCGTGGTCCGGACCTTGATTGGTCGCGTCAACCCAATGGTGATTGATTTTTTGCATTAGGTCCATAATCTTTAAAACTTGGTGTTGTAGAGGCTTTGGTTTTACCAATCTTTTGTCAAGTTCATTAACCTTGGCCTAAGTGCATTGTTTAATCACTATAGTTCAAGACGCAAAATGGAATAATCGGTGAAGGCTTATGGCACTAGAGCCTTGTGCTACTAACCACTAACTTCTAACTTTACATTTCCTTCTCGCTCCCTATCTCTCTTTATTTTTTATGCTTTATGTCATTATATCATATTCATGTTTATGTTTATGTCATATTTCTTTTGTCCATTGGACCATATTATCTTGTGCTTTGTTTTTCTTTTGTCCATTTTGGACTCAAAAACATTAATAAAGGATTAAACCACAAAAGACTTGTGCTCTTAATTGTTGGACTATGGCCACTATCCTTTGCATTGGAGGACCTATACTCTTGATTATAGACTTATGGACTTAGAGTTAGGATATTAACCTATGCTTGGGAGTTTGTGATGGAAAACCTTGGATTTTGGATACTTGGAGTCCTCTTTTCAAGACTTATTTTGAATCAAGACTAAATCAAAAAAGGGAAAAATGCTTATGCTATGGAGCTTGTCCATGTGGTTAGATCTTTCTTATCCTTAGCATTTATTTTATGCACTAGGATAGTCACTTCTTCTCCACCCCTTCTTCAATTTTCAAAATCTCCTCTCTTTTTAAAAAATCTTCTTGTTTTCGAACTTAAAACCGCTTTCATAATAAAACCTTGACTTTGGTCAAGTGATTTTTTAAACTTTGTTTTCTTTAATAAATGTCAATCAATATTAACCATATTTTGACCATTTCATAAAAACATAAAAAATATAAAAACTCATCAATCTCTTTTTGTGCGTTGTGCACTTTTTTTTTCTTTTAAACATTTTTTTCATAAGTTTAGACATGATTCATTTCTTTAAGCGGAATTATTCGCTTGGAAATGATGACTTGTCTTTACACTTAAAATCAACCAAAACAAACAAATTTTTTGTTCTTTGTACCACGAACGACGAGGTTTTGATCCTACATTGCACATCGTAGGTATGTAGGCATGAGGCGATAAGTCTCTCCAAACACAAAAATCTAAAAAATACTTCTCTTCTCATCTCTCCCAATCTCTTTCAAGCAAACCATTTTCAGACCAAAAGCATGAATACATCAAAGGGCTCCTATAGAGTACTATAGATGTATTGGGTGCGTAAAACCTTCTCTTTACATAACCAATCCCCCTTACCCATTTCTCTTTGTCTTTTTTAGCTTTTGCTTTTTTAGACTTCTTAGGATTTATTCGCTCTTTTTTCCTTTTCCTTTGTGGAATAAATAAAAGCGCAGTGGCGACTCTGTTTTCCTTGAGTTAAGTTAATCAATAGCTTACACTCACGATTTTTACCGCTACAGTCTGGTCAAAGACGATGGATCATCAAGCAGTACCAAAAGATACGGTAGTGCTTTCCCTAAGAAAAAAGAGCAAGATATTGGTAATATCTCTCTCGTAAAGCAAAGGCGACGGTACCAACCAGTAGCAGCTGTAACTCCTACTATCAACCCTGCGCCTGTTCCTACGTATCAACCTCAGGTTGCTCAGAGCCAACCGAATCAACAATAATATCAGCAAAGGACACAACAGCCTCTTCAGCAGGCTCGTCCTCCGTACAACAACAGCCGTACAACGCGACCACCAGGGTTCGACCCTATACCAATGTTGTACGCAGAACTGTTTCCACTACTAAAGGTCAAGGGGCATGTCCAAACCAGGTCTCCTCTTAAAGTACTGTAAAATCCTCCTTTTTGGTTCAAAGCGGATCAAACTTGCCCTTACTGTAACACCCTATTCTACCCCCACAAATGTTGCAGCAGAAACAACTCAAATATCAGAGTAAAACATCAAAATCACCTTAAAGGGTGCACATTTTTCATTTTAATCAAAATAATACACTTGCCCTGTAAACAAAGGGTTTTCCTCGAAATAACTCAAAAGCTTTCACATGGCAGCGGAACTCAAAATTCTCAATTAAAAGGTTTTCAACAAACATCGTAATAATCCAAAAAGGTTTTCAACATTTAAAACCATATCATCACATGACAACAAAATAAGGAAACAACATAGTTCGACTCAAAGGACCCCAACCCGATGTTACACTATCAGAGCAAGATCCTCTAAATCAACCAAAAGCAAATAAACTTCAAAGTCCTCGAAGGCATCCACAGCTAAACCTGATCACCTGCACGTTACCCACGTGGAGGCATCATTCAAATAGGCAGGGTGAGTAATCACAATTCATAATAATCATTATAAAACAAGATATACATAAAATAGCATTATCTTCACATATAATATCATCAGGGTTGTCATAAAGGAAAGCATCAGGAAGCACCATATCACAAATTCATCAATGCCACATAAAATGCAATGCATAACAAGGCTCATGCATGTGGTACCAATCGTCATAATAGATGGACACTAGGCCATCAACCCTCCAAAGATCCCCGTCAATAGGATCGATTCCGCAATTGGAACCGGACCACGCCATAATTACCTCATATCCGCACAATGGGAATGAAGCGCCGTCAGAGAGTATGCATATGAATGCATGATACACAACGTCAATAGTCATCATCATCAAAACATCATTATGTGCATCATCATTCATCAAAATATCATGTTCGTCATGTTGTAATTTATTCATCAAAACATCATGCGTCATCGTCTTATCATCATACATCATACATAAATAACTCCTGGTCATCAATATACGTCATAGTAATTCATATTATCGAGTAATCATCATACATCAAATATACACAGTTCATAATTATCAATATTCTCATGAAATTCATCTCATCAAGTACTCGTCAAAACATCACGTCATAACCATCATTAACGTCACTAATATCATGGTAAAACATCGTAAATATCACAGCATCAAACACCAGAACAGCACAGCAACAGAAATGAAATTTCCCGAAACAGCAGACGTTCGCTCAAGAATTCGCTAGGCGAACCTGTTCGCTACAACCTTCGCTTAGCGAAGCAGCCAGTGAATCCCACAGACACCCCATTAAGACACCAGAAACCACCATCTGTCATGCTCGCTGGTTTATTCGTTAGACGAAGCTACTCGCTGATTCATTCGCTCAGCGAGACTTCCAGCGAATCCCACACTTCCACTCCAGAATCATCTCAGCACTTACACTCATGTTATCGCGCATTCGCTGCGCTATTCTCCTAGCGAACCTTGGCGAACATTCACCTAGCTAAGCGATGGTTCTCTTAGCGAACCTGCGATTACAGCAAATCGCTGCTACGCATTAGTAGCTCTAAAGCCTCAAAGGTACCTGCGATTACAGCTCCAAATGACCCAAAAACATCCCTATAACAGTTCTAATGCATCACGGAGATCAACGGCATAAAACCTACGTCCATTAGGTCGATTCGGGACCCTACGGACACCTTAAATTCCCTAAACCTTCAAAACTCTCAAGCTTCCTATAAACCCAATAAATCCCTTCACCACCAGATTGAACCTACAACAACGGGGAAATCTGCCCCAAAGGTCTCTTTTTATCCGATTAAATTCAACCCTTAATAATCGATTCACAAAATACCTTCAAAACATCAATTCGTCACAAAACCCCATAAACCCTCAAACACAAAACAACCACTTCAATTACATCGAATCCTATAATGAAAACAATGAAAGGAAATTACTCCCCATACCTTAGATTATCAATCCGATGTGTTTTCTCTTGAGCCTTTGGAAACCTTCCCGAATTCCTCGCCTTTTCCCTTTTTCCTCAGAGCTCTCTTTCTTTTCACGGTTAACAAAAAATGAACCCATTGTCAAAATCCTCTTTAAATATTCAACCTAACCCTTGGGCCTCAAAATTGGGCTTTCTCCATAATGCCCTCACTAATTCTCCTCAAAAGTCCTCTATACCCTTAATTCCTCTACTATTATTTAAAATAAATAATAATACAATATCTTCCATAATATATACTGTTATTTAATTAAATAACCAAAACTTCACAAAAACACCGACATCGACACGAAACACCAAAATCTCAGGAATTCACGAATATAATATTTAAATGAATTAAATAAATATTCTTACGAAATTTGGGGTGTTACAACTCTCCCCCACTTAAATAATTTTCTCCCTCGAAAATTACCTCAAGGAAACAAGGTTGGATACGACTCCCTCATCTGATCTTTGCGTTCCCAAGTCCAACTCTCGCTAGCTGGTCCACCCCACAACACCTTCACCAAAGTTATGTCTTTACCCCGCAGTTGGTTCATCTCTCGACCATCAACACACACAGGCAATGCTTCCACAGTCAGATTATCCCTCACTTGTACATCATCCATCTGAATCACATGCGACGGATCTAGAATGTACTTCCTCGACTGAGACACATGGAACACGTCATGCAAATTTGCAAGTGATGGCGGTAAAGCAATTCGATAGGCTACCTCTCCTATCCTATACGATATCTGATATAGGCCAACAAAACGTGGAGTGAGCTTCCTAGACTTCAAAGCTCGACCCACACCAGTCACTGGCGTCACTCTCAAAAGCATATGATCTCCCTCTTGGAATTCAAGTGCTTTCCTCCTCTTATCATGATAGCTCTTCTGACGACTCTGCGAAGCTTTCATCCTCTCTTGGATCTTCTTAATCTTCTCAGTCGTGTCTTGCACAATTTCAGGTCCGATTACAGCACTCTCGCCCGATTCATACCAACACAACGGAGTCCTACACCTTCTCCCATACAAAGCTTCATAGGGTGCCATTCTATTACTAGCATGAAGACTATGATTGTACGTGAACTCAATCAACGGTAAATGGCTATCCCACGATCCTCCATGATCCAACACACAAGCCCTCAACAAATCCTCTAAAGATTGGATAGTCCTTTCTGTCTGACCGTCCGTCTGCGGATGATAGGCAGAACTCATCCTCAACTTAGTACCCAAAGCATCTTGCAACTCTTCCAAAACCTCGACAAAATCTCGGATCTCTATCCGACACAGTACTCGAAGGTACCCCATGTAACTTCACAATCGTTTCAATATACATCTCAGCTAACTTCTGCATAGAATGACTAATCTTCATCAGCAAGAAATGAGCTGACTTAGTTAATCTATCCACGATTACCCAATTGAATCATTTCCCTTAGCAGTCTTCGGCAATCCCACCACAAAATCCATGGAAATCCTATCCCATTTCCATTATGGAATACTCAACGGTTGCATCATACCTAAGGCTTCTGATGCTCAAACTTCAACTTCTGACGAGTTAAACACGCATAAACGACCTCTGCAATATCCTTCTTCATAGAACACTTTCCTCGATCCCTAGAACATCTGGAACCCACACTCTATCTCGAAACCTCATCATACCATTCTCATAATCCAAAAGTCACCTCCGTTATCCTGGTTAATAAAAGTCAATTGGTCAACCATCTTTAAGTCAGATTGCTACCCCACTCTGATTTCTTCCAGAACACCACTCTTAATTTCAACATTCTCAACTTCACACTGTCAGGAGTCTTCTCACAAACCAAACTCAAGTCTCTGAATTGTCCAACTAATTCCAACTCTTTCACCATAAGAATCGACATATGTAATGACTTTCTGCTCAATGCATCAGTCACTACATTTGCTTTGCCTAGATGATAGTTCAAATCAAAATCGAAATCCTTCAATAGCTCTAACCACCTCCTCTGCCTCATATTCAATTCCTTCTGATCAATTAAGTACTTCAGACTCTTATGATCACTGAACACTTCAAATTTAGAGCCAAACAGATAATCTCTCCAAATCTTTAAAACAAACACTACCGCGGCCAATTCCAAGTCATGTGTAGGATAATTCCTCTCATGAACTCGTAATTGTCTCGAAGCATAGGCAATAACTTGTCCATTTTGCATCAATACTCCACCAAGACCCATCTTCGACGCATCACTGTACACCACAAAAGATTCACTCGGATTAGTCAAATTCAACACTGGAGCGGTCATCAATCTCTTCTTCAATTCTACAAAACTCTCTTCACAAGCTACATCCCACACAAAAGCTTGATCCTTTCGAGTCTACTGAGTCAAAGATAATGCTAACTTAGAAAAACTAACATAAACTTGCGGTAGTAACCCGCCAATCTCAGAAACTTCGTATTTCAGTAGCAGACCTCGGCGGCTCCCACTACAACACCGCATCCATCTTAGAAGGATATACAGCAATTCCACCACTTGAAATCACATGGCCGAGAAAACTCACTTCCTTCAACCAGAACTCACACTTCGACAACTTCACCTACAACTTCTTCTCTTTCAACACCTGCAACACAGTCCTCAAATGCTCAGCATGCTCTTCTTCAGATTTAGAGTCTATCAGAAGATCGTCAATAAAACCCACTACAAACTTATCCAAATACTCAAGAAAATACGATCTATATACTCCACGAATACCAGATGGATTAGACACACCAAACGACATCACAATATACTCATAGTCACCATACCTCGTCCCGAAAGCCGTCTTCAGAATACCATCATACTTAACACGAATCTGATGATAACCATACCTCAAATCAATCTCGATAAACACACATACACCTACTAACTGATCCATCCAATCCTCAATCCTCGAAAGCAAACACTTATTCTAGATCGTCACTTTATTCAACTGCCGATAATCAACACACAACCTCATACTTCCATCTTTCTTCTTCACCTACATCATAGGGGCACCTCACAGGGAAACACTCGGTCGAACAACTTCCTCTCAAACAATTCTTCCAGCTACTCCTTCAATTCACTTATTCAGAAACATACATTCTGTATGCAAACACCGACATCGAGCTCGCATCGAGTACCAGGTCGATAGCAAGTTACACTCTACACTATAGTGGTAAATCACTGATATCTCATGGGAACACTTCCAAATAGTCACACACCACCGTATCCCTTATGCCTTCCAATAATCCAACATCATAACACCTTTGCACCATCTTTCACAGACTTACCCACTTGCTTCACAGAACAAACAACTCTTCACCTTCGTCGAAATTAGATTCAAGTGATCGTCAAGAATTACACACCACCGGCATATCACTAGCCACCACCCTGTTCTCTATCCCTCAAAAGCAGACATCAACAATACCTGATTATTCTCCTCAAGATATTTCAACTTGACCGACAGGCAAGAAGCTCTAATTCGCCTCTTCTTCAAGTCTATTAGTCTGCATCGACTCATCAAAATAATCCTTAAGCACTCGGCTTAACCCCAACAATTCACTGCGCACACTACTCAAGTTCACAAGACACGTCTATCCCACCTAACATGATCCCGTCTATTATCAACAAGAGATTAAGGGTGATCAGTTCCTTAATTTGTCAATAACAGCTGATATTATGAGGTGGTATAAACTATCTCCACCAACTATCGCAGTGTCCAACACCATACTTAGCCAACGCTCCACACTCGAAACACCTTGGAGAAGCACCATCTTCTCCGCCACTTGTTTCATTCCCAACCTGCAAATGGAAAACAAAACAAGCATCGACAGTGTTTTTATGAACATGTCGCACACTAGGGAAACAAACAACATTAAACAACCTAGCCGGACGGACCGACTGCCCTGATACCACTAATGTAACACCCTATTCTACCCCCACAAATGTTACAGCAGAAACAACTCAAATATCCAAGTAAAACATCAAAATCACCTCAAAGGGTGTACATTTCTCATTTAAATCAAAATAATACACTTGCCCTGTAAACAAAGGGTTTTCCTCGAAATAACTCAAAAGCCTTCACATGGCAGCGGAACTCAAAATTCTCAATTACAAGGTTTTCAACAAACATCGTAATAATCCAAAAAGGTTTTCAACATTTAAAACCATATCATCACATGACAACAAAATAAGGAAACAACATAGTTCGACTCAAAGGACCCCAACCCGATGTTACACAATCAAAGCAAGTCCCTCTAAATCAACCAAAAGCAAATAAATTTCAAGGTCCTCGAAGGCATCCACAGCTAAACCTGATCACCTGCACGTTACCCACATGGAGGCAATATTCAAACAGGAAGGGTGAGTAATCACAATTCATAATAATCATTATAAAACAAGATATGCATAAAATGACATTATCTTCACATATAATATCATCAGGGTCGTCATCAAGGAAATCATCAGGAAGCACCATATCACAAATTCATCAATGCCCCATAAAATGCGATGCATAACAAGACTCATGCATGTGGTACCAATCGTCATAATAGATGGACACTAGGCCATCAACCCTTCAAAGATCCTCGTCAATATGATCGATTCCGTAATTAGAACCGGAGCACGTCATAATTACCTCATATCCGCACAATGGGAATGAAGCGTCGTCACAGAGTATGCATATGAATGCATGATACACAACGTCAATAATCATCATCATCAAATCATCATTATGTGCATCATCATTCATGAAAACATCATGTTCGTCATTTCGTCATTTATTCATCAAAACATCATGCGTCATCGTCTTATCATCATACATCATACATAAACAACTCCTGGTCATCAATATACGTCATAGTAATTCATATCGTCGAGTAATCATCATACATTAAATATACACAGTTCTTAATCATCAATATTCTCATGAAATTCATCTCATCAAGTTGTAGCGAGCGATTTTGGACGTGGTTCTTAAGCACTGTCGCTCTTTGGGGGGACTACAGGTCGATTCATTTTTTATCCTATTGAAGCTGATGAAGGAAGGGAAATAGATGTCTCCAACTAACCCTGCTTGCATACTGAGGTTAAACAGCGGTCTGTTAGGTTAGGGATGCTATATGGAAGTGGGGGCTCTTTCTGCTTACTTTGTTAAGGCTGAAATGACGGGACTATGTTATTGGTAGGATGTTAGGACTGATGCTTTTCGATTGATGTGTGAAGGTACGGGATTTTGGGTTTTTTTATTAGTGTGCTCGCTAAGATTTTTCTTGCAATCTTATGCCTACGTATTCCTATTTACCAAAACAGGGAAATCAGAGCGATCGTAGTTCCTCCTATTCTATGGGAGGAAATGGTGTTTTGGTGTCTTGTTTAAAGCCCAAGACGTGAAGCTAAAAATGATTTGTATCTTGTTCAAAGCCCAAGATGTGAAGCTGAAGGTGATTTGTTTGTATCTTGTTCAAAGCCCAAGATGTGAAGCTGAAGAGTCTATTTGAATCTTGATTAAAGCCCAAGATATGAAGCTAAAGGGTTTTGACTTTAGAGAGAATTTGTCATCTCTAAAGAGGGGATGTTAGGTCTGTTCGTCACAACTGTTGGGTGACTGATCATAAAGGAGAATTACTTTAACTGGGATATGTGAATCCAGCAATGCCATAATTTCCTTTATAGGGGTCTTTTAACCTGAAGGAGAAGACTTTAACTCAGTTTAGAGTAACGCCATCTTTCCTTAGGAATTTCCCATGCTAAAAGAGGGACAGTGGCATGGATGTAAATAATCCAGAGGCTTGCCGCTTACAACAATTAAATGGGGAAGAAGAAGCTGTTGATGTTTGTATGCTGTGAACGAGGCACAACTTTGATGCTAAAAGGTTGATTGTCTCAACCGGGTTTTCCTTATACAAAGCCTAAGAGGAGGCTAAAAGGTTGACTTTTCCGGGGAAAATGTTCTTTCTGTCTTGTATAAAGCCCAAGATAGAGGCTAAAGGGGTTTGACTGTACAAGAAAGTCTTTTTGTGTGTCTTGTACGAAGCCTAAGACGGAAGCTAAAAGTTGTTTGACTCAAAAGGAGAGTCTTTTATACTCAACAAGAGAGTGATTTTGTATCTCGTACGAATGTCGAGATGGAGGCTAAAAGGTTGTTTGACTCAACAAGAGAGCCTTTTATATTCAACAAGAGAGTGTTTTGTATCTCGTACGAAGCCCGAGATGGAGGCTAAAAGGTTTGTGACCCAACAAGAAGGTCTTTTATACTCAACAAGAGAGTGATTTTGTATCTCATACGAAGCCCGAGATGGAGGCTAAAGGGTTAGCTCCGCTGGGGAGAATCATTGTACAAAGCCCAAGAGGAGGCTATAATAACTATTTCAGTTGAGTGACAGGTTCAGTAGGTCGGTTAAAAGAGAAAATCAGTTCTTATATGAGTAATGTTGCACTCATGGACTTGATCTGAGGGTTGGGATTATTTCATGTTCTCTAAGGAAACGGGGAATCCACAGGGTTTTGAGACTGTCCGAGTCTACGGGTGTCCTTCCCATTCTTGAAAGGGGCTTGAGAATGTCTTTGAGACTCAAGGGTCTTAGACTGTCCAAGTCTAGAGTTTTATCTTTTGTACTATGCTTAAGAGAAATTAAGAGACAGTACATTTGCGGTGGAAAGATCTAGACTCTTTGAAATACCGTTCTATTAAGATGACTAATTTCTGTTCGTATACCTCTAGGAGGTCGTCGGGACAATTTGTACGAAGCCCAAGAGGAGGCTGGAAACTTTTAATAAGCCGAGGGATAATTTGTAGGAAGCCCAAGAGGAGGCTATCTTCCCGGAGAAAGAATCATTATACAAAGCCTAAGAGGAGGCTGTAAAAACTTCTAAGAATCCGATGGGTCCTTGTACAACGCCCAAGAGGAGGCGGGGATACTTTTAGGAAGCCTGTGGGTCCTTGCACTAAGCCCAAGAGGAGGCTGATGAACAGTTCCAGAAGGGGTTTCACTTGGAACATTGGCCTTCTATATATGAACTGTTCAAAGGGGAAATTTCTTAGATCTAGTTATCTAAAATTGTTGTAAGGGGAGGTTTTGTCTAGTTCTAGACGTAGTTGTCGGGTGTCGCTCCCGGGATTTTCATCCAGGTACAAACGTGAAAGTGGCGCAGAAGAAAGAAAGAGAGTCGCCAGCCAGGCATTTTTATCCCAAAGGAAGGGAAAGGTAATGCTGCACAAACCCGGGAGAAAGGAAAGAACAAGGTCTCGCGAACCAAAGAGAAAGGGTAAGGGAGTCGGTTACGTGAAGGGAAGGTTATCGCACCCCTTCACGTCCGTCGTACTCGACGGGATCCACGCTTGAAGTACTGCTTAAAGGGTGATAGAAAATATACTGGAAAAGGAAAGGAAAGTGAACGAGAAACAAATGTAGGGAAAATAAAATAAGTGCTCGAATGGGCCCTACCCCACTGCCTACGTATCTCATCGGGAATATTAGAATCAGAGCGACGTAGTTCCCCTAACTAAGGGAAACTATTTTTCTTTTTTAGGGAACAGATAATGTTCTAGCTCAGGTGTTGCAGGCTCACTGAATCGAGTGCGTTACCGTATTGCAAGAGAAAGAGGAGAAGCACGTTCGTACGTTGAGAGTGAGTGAGATGAGAAGAGAATTCCCGAAGGAAAGACGTTATTGTTTGTTTTAAGTGTTTTAGAAGTTTTTTTTATTTGAATTGTTTTGCATAGGTAAGTGTACCTAAGTCTTTTTCAATGGAATGTGCATCTCATACATCATTCCGAAATGAAATGATGATGAAGTACACTAAGTATGAAGAAGATCCTCAAACTTACTTCCCAAAGTTAAAGGCTTAAGTACACTAGCCTATTCCCTTTATTAAATGTTTTTGTTGTTTTTAAATGAAGAAGTATTTTTAGTTTTGTTTGTGAAATCACTTCATGTTAAAGACTTGTACATCATGCTAGAGAACCTACAACACATTCCAATATGGAATGTATGCAAGCCCCCACATGGAATAAGGCTCATGGCACATGAAGATGTTTCAACCATTATTAGGTGTTTTGAAGTTGTTTTGAGATGAGAAAGAAGAGACTCAAAAGAAACAAAGGTAAAGACTAAAGGGGACTAAGACTCACCCTAATGTTATCATGCTTGGATATCCTAAGGGTTAAGTGTGGTTTAGAATCCTAGGTCTAGAAGAGACTAGAAGAGAGCAAGAGGTAACATAACTCATTTCTAAGATAGAAGATGAGTTATGAACCAAGAGGGAGAAGAAAGAAGTTGAACAAAGAAAGCCTTGAAATGCTTTGCACCAACACAAAAGAGAAAGCATTAAAAAGATGAGGGAAGAAAGTATGTGTGGAAGCATATCCACACACTCAACTTACCATTAGCCCCTACAAGCAAAGGTTAGCTAAACAATTGCATATGAAAGCATAAGTAAAAGAAGGAAGACAATTAAGCATCAAACTACTTATGAAATGAACTTATGAATCAAACAAAGCCTAAACCTAAAAGGAAAGGATTCTAAGTGTCCAAGGACTTCTAAAGTCAGTAGCTATGTCTAAAGATGTTCTAATAGGGTTAGGGTACCTAATGGGATCAAACTATGTCAAGAAAGGTGCCAAAGATTCACACAAGTTCAAGTTATGAAGCATGAATAAAGTATGAATGTGTATGGCATACAAACATGAATGAATGCATGAGTGAACCTCAAGATCAGAATTGAATGACATGTTATAATGCATATGGAAGTCAATGAATAAACATACAAAGCATGAGTGAAATGATTTAAGAAAATGAAGCAAGTAGAAGCAAACAATGTTCAAGTTCAAGTAAGAAAAGAAGAAACTTGTAACACAAGTCAAAGTTGAAAAAGAACATGAAAATGAATGCAAATGGATGCAAGTCAGAATCATGCCTCATATTTTTATGTCTTATAATGCCTATGAATGAGCATACAATTTATGAGAATGGATGTTCAAGTATAAGAAGTTATATGAAGAAGAAGTAAGAAGAAGAAAAACAAATTTCACTTAAGGAAAGAAATAACTTGAAACATAAGTCAAAGTGGCAAACCAAAAATGGATGAACATGTATGATAGGTCAGTACCAAATTACATTTAAGATGCAATTATAATGTAAGAATTAATCATACCAAGTACATATGCAAGTCACTTTGAAACTAGTTGAGAAAAGGGATGCAAATTAGGTCAAACATGCTCAAGCATACAAGATGAATGACATTTGAATGCATGAAATGATTATGGGTCAGTAGCATACTCAATATGAAATGCAAATGAGATGCATGAATAAGCATTGATGATTCAAGTACAAGTCATGTTGAGCATTATAAGTAAAGAGAAGCAAGTTTAGGTCAAAAGGATTCAAGTAATGATGCATGTTGAAACAATTATGTACAAGTTATGAGAGATGGAAGTAAATGACCTATAATCATAATATAAGATGACTTTTAATGTCAGATAAATGACCTATAAAACATCTCAACAATCAATGCAAAGCAACTTGTTCAAACCAAACACAAAACTCCAAAACAATTCACTTAAGGATCAACATGTATTAGTGCACCTAAAATGAATTAAAAACACATTAGAGAGGTGGGAAAAATTACAAGAATCCTATCACATGAAGTGCAACCAGGGAGCAAGCACATTACAAAATTATAGGTCAAAAACCCTTAAGGATCACACTCAAATATGCTTCACAAGTTCACAAAGATCAATCAAGTACAATGCACAAGCATCATCTCTAAACCCTAAGATAAAATGACCTTAAAAATCAACAAAAATATGGATGAAGTGCATCAAGTTGTGCAATATGATCATACCAAATTCCCTCAAAAATTCAGAAAGGAACTAGTTCAATTAAAATGAGAATGAACCAAGTATCAAGAAGGATGAACAATGAAAAAGAAATTAAAAGGAAATTGTGAAAATATGAGCAAAAATCAATAAAATTAGAATTAAAGAATGTGGAAAATTATTTAAATGTTTAAAGATGTTTTATGAATTTTTATGGAATTTTTATGATGAATATTCTATTTTTAATAAAATAAAATTGAAACTATATGCAAAATAAAATAAAAATATGAATGAATGAAGGAGGGGGTGCACAGATAGCAAATACCAAGTTGAAAAATGTTTGGGCTCAGAAACAAGGGGGTGCGCATATCAATCAGGTCCAGGTCCACACACGCTTTAGACTATGATAATACCATGCACCTCAGTTAACATTTTGACTCAATTACATACGTTGGATGTAGTCAAGATGATCAAACAAGCAAAGCATGCAAATCAGATGGATATGATGCCAGGCACATGCTAACAAGTATGGATGCACACGTACACAAAAGTCAAGGTCAACAATGCTGAGAGAGAGAAGTCACGTGAGGGGAGGATGGTTCATTAATGCGTTGTCACTTTTATAGCCCTACGATTATAAAGATCTAACGGCTATGTTATAATCTGGAGTTTAAACCCTAGTCAAACCCTCACCGGCCGGAGAAGGACCTCCGGTCATCTTCTCCGGCCATCTCTGTCACCTGTAAATGATGACATGCTCCAAAAATTCACAACAAGTACATCAATCGAAAGAGGAAGTCAAGTAGATCAAGAATCCAGCAAAAGATTTCACATACCATGCATATACACAGAGAATCAAACGAAGAAAGCTTGCCCTAAGTTTCAGATCTAAGCTCCTAAAGAGCCTATCAACTAGCCAGAGTTTTCACAGCTTCTATTAAGCATCGAATCATTCAGAAACAAATGTAAATCGCATGAAAAACTCAAGAATAAGTTTGGAGAATATGAACCTGTAACTGAAGAAATCTTAAGTTACAAGAAAACCAGAGGTGATGCTTGAGTTCTTGAGCTTCACAGAGAGCAAAATAAATGTTATGGAGCTTTGATTCTTATGGAAATCAGTGAGATGAACTTGAAGATGATGAAGATCAGTGCTATGTTTCAATGCACCAATGCCTTGAGATTGATGAATGATGAAGATTGAAGAAGAAAGTTGGAGAACTCGTGGCAAAGAGAAAGAGAATTCAGAGAGAAAATTCAGATGAAATTTGGGGTGAAAGTTCCAAATGAGAGTGTTCGTTACAAAATCTGTTAGATGAAGCTTTTATATCTCTGGTTAGTGGTTAACCATCACAGTTGATGGTTAGAACCATGGTTAACTGTGGTGTGATGAGCAATGAAAGGGTGTGATGAGCAAATTGAAATGAAGATTTGAATGTGAGAGAGAGAAGCTTCGTGTGTTGTGTTGTTGTTGATGAATGAGGAGAAAAAGAAATGATGATGAGGTTATGATATGGTGCTGATGTTGATACCAGTACAGCCGCATGGCTTGTATCATAAGCTTCCTTATTTCTTTTTTGATGTATGGACATGTGTGTGTGCATGTATGTGTAAGATGGTGTGTGTTCAAATGAGACAAAGGCTGGGAAGGTGTTTGTATGCATGTAGAATAACATGAATCAACAACAACAATGCAAACATTCTATTTTGGCAGCCCCACATCAGTGAAAACATGGAAGTTTAGTGATGGAATTCTCTATGCACACTGCATGAAATGGTGAGTTTTTGATGGCTATGGATTGAAGATACATCATAGAACATGTTTGTTGTTGGAATCAAATTGAATGGAGGCTTGGAAAGTGATGGAAAATGACTTGAAACACAAGGATCCAATACTGCATCATGGGCGAGGCAAGTTGTGACATGCATGGCAACATGGCCTATGGAAATTTCAGAGTGAGACCACCATGTTTGAGCTCTCATATGACCTCCATAACTTGTTCAAATGAGAAAATGCCCAACATCAAAGTTAAAGAGGACATGGAGATGAACAACATTGATGTTCAAAAATTTTTAATTTGAAGCCTTATTGATAGAGAAAATTAGCTTGACATTTGGCACACCACATGTTTGATAAAATGACTGCGTGCCAGCCCAGTCTTGCTTGGTCATGACTTGGAATTTGCCTTGATTTTACCAAACTTTGATTGATCATAACTCCCTCAATTTTGATCCAATGGAAGAGTTCTTTATATGGATTTGAAGCTTAAGATGTGATCTTTAATTGGCTCAACTTAGGCCTGAAGTTTGAAGCTTTTACCATGGAGAAAGAATGCCTTGAAGTATAGTGCAAAATGGTCCAAACTTGCCATTTTTAGAAACCCTAAGTTTCTAAATTTGGCAACTTTGTACAATTCTTGATTTTTCATGAATCTCTCGAAATTTATTGATAAAATCTTGTCCAATGAACATATGTGACTTGAATTTCATGGATTTAACCTTAAAAAGTCAGGAGTTGACTTTCTCCTCTGCACAATTGACTTTTTCCCTAATTTCTTGATTCCCAAGCGACTGATCAATTGAACCTCTTCTGAAATAAACCAATGGGCAATCTTCCATCCTTAGATACTTGACATCATATAGAAACCCTTGAGATCAAGTTTGAACCAAAATTTCATCAGGAGACTGCTTGAAACTCAAAACCCTAATTTTGACTGCTTTTGCTAGGAGATGATGAATTGTCCAACTTCTTGATGAATTTCCATCTTGCAATGACTTGTGAGATCAAATGAGATGACATATGATATAAGAGACCCTTGATGCTTATTGGGAGACCCTTGGCTCTAGCTCTCTTGCTTTGGATGATCAATACTCTGAAATCAACTGATCACATGCCCTAATGCAACATGTATGAGGTATGAGATGAAATGAGATGTAAATGCAATGCAATGAAAGTACATGCTAAATGATATGAAAAAAGAGAGGGAAAATTTTGGGGTATTACAACTGCCCCTTTTCAATCACTGTAGACTTGAATGGATGATAGCGGTTGCTTTCAGACTTTCAAGGTATGGAGGGATTGAATACTGAAGAATAACCAGAAAATTTGCACTCTGTGGAGAGTAAGAAAAGGGATATAAACCCAACCAAATGAACTCTGCTTGTATAAAACTCTGATGATAACCATAACACTAGAGAGATGTCCTTTGAACGATGCCAGACGACTACTGGCTTGCCATACTGCGGATGGACTTGGAAAACGTCTTTTGTACGATGCCAGACGACTATTGGCTTGCCACGCTGCGGGTGGACTTTAACAATGTCTTTTGTACGACGCCAGATGACTACTGGCTTGCCACACTGTGGATGGACTTTAGGAACATCTTTTGTACAATGCCAGACGACTACTAGCTTGACACACTGCGGATGGACTTGGAAAATGTCTTTTATACGACGCCAAACGACTACTGGCTTGCCACACTGCGGGTGGACTTTAACAATGTCTTTTAAATGACGCCAGATGACTACTGGCTTGCCACACTGCGGGTGGACTTTAACAATGTCTTTTGTACGATGCCGGACGACTACTGGCTTGCCACACTACGGATGGACTTGGAAAATGTCTTTTGTACGACGCCAAACGACTACTAGCTTGCCACAATGCGGGTGGACTTTAACAATGTCTTTTAAACAACGCTAGACGACTACTGGATTGCCACACTGCGGGTGGACTTTAACAATGTCTTTTGTACGACGCCAGACGACTACTGGCTTGCCACCCTGCGGGTGGACTCTCTCCAATCTGCGGTTGGTCTTGAAACTGTTTTTTAAATGGAGTCAGGAGACTACTGACTTGTCACACTGCGGGTGGACTTTCGCCAATCTACGGTTGGACTTTACCCTGCTTTGCTACCCTAAGATGGACTTTTGTCAATCTGCGGTTGGAGTTTGCTGATTTGCCACCCTAAGATGGACTTTTGCCAATCTGCGGTTGGACTTTACCCTGCTTTGCCACCCTAAGATGGACTTTTGCCAATCTGCGGTTGAACTTTGCTGATTTGCCATCCTAAGATGGACTTTTGCCAATCTGCGGTTGGACTTTGCTTTGTCTTTCGCATAAAACCGGCAAATGTGTAACGCCCCGGTTTCGTCTTATTTAATTAATCGAGTTGATTTAATTATTTTTATTATTATATTATTTTATTCTTGACTTTTATTTGAGAATATATTATTTTTCATCGTGATTATGTTTTATCGCGTTTTGAGAGCGTTTGCGAGATATTTGAGTGTAGGGGTATTTTGGTCTTTTTGTTGGGATAGATATTTGTTTTATTAAAATAGAAAGTTAGAGGTGAGAAAGGGAGAAAAACAGAATTTAGAGAGAAAAAGAGAAGAAGAAGGAAAAGAGAAAGAAAAGAAGAAAAAGGGAGAAAACATGGAGAGAAAGAAATTGATTCAACCGATTTTTCAAACACGATTTAATCGGGTAAGGGTGTGAAATATCGTTATCTTAACTTTGTATACGATTATGTATGTTTTATTTCGATTGTTTTGGTTGTGTTAGAAATATTTGAGGTTAGGTTGGATTTTGACATAATCGGTTAGAATCGATGTTTTCACGGATGAAATTTGAAATAAATTGTGAAGATTAGTGGCATGAGGTTAGACCGAGATTATAGAAACTCGTTTTGTTGAATTTGGTTGATTATGTGAGTTTTCACAATTTTGGTGATTAAGGGTTTTGAGATTTTGGTGAAAAATAAAAGTCGTGGAATCGGGTTTTTCTTGATCCTAATATGTTGTTGGTGTGTATTTATGTGATATCACCATGTATTTATTCGGAAGAAAGTAATTGAATCGGTCGGGTTTCGGGCGATTACGCAGCTGTACCAGAATGTAGCAGAAATTCTGGTTTTGTGCGCAGGCGTACGGACGCGTGATGTAGGTGGAAAATCCTGATTTTTCGAAAAACATCGGAAATTCATATCTCTTGAACCGTAAGTCGGTTTTGACCCCCGTTCGAAGAGTTGGGAAGCTAACGAGATGTTCTTTCTAGGAAAAATGGTTTTGAGGTCTAAACCTGGTCTAATTGGAACAGTATTTTCGAACCGTTTCGTAGTGTCGGGCCTCCGGTTTATGTTTTTGCGTTATTTTGAAATATACATATCTTCTTCGTTGTTTATCGGATTTAAGTGTTCTTTATATCGAATCGAAGCTGTGGATGAGTAATTTTTGATGATGATGGAAAATATTATTTTTAGCCGACTTTTAACCGACTTTTACGGTGAACCGTAAATTGAATTGTTTGGATAATTGTGTATGTTGTTATACAATTGATGTGAATGTATGTGGATTATATGTGATGAATGCATGAATATATTGTGAATATGTGTGCATTTCAAGAATGTCTTTCGAGTCATTTTGCATGTGAAGCATCATGATGTGCATTCTTGTGTTGAACGATTCTAATGAGAATCCGTTGTAACGTCGTGTGCCTATGTGAGGTTTGAGCGATGATTACGAATGATTGTGTGCCCATGTGGGGTGTGAGCAATCGGATCATGTGCCCGTGTGGGGTGTGAGCGATCGGGTCGTGTGCCCATGTGGGGTGTGAGCGATCCATAAACATTGTGTGCCCATGTGGGGTGTGAGCAATGGGTGAACATCGTAGGCCCGACGGGGAGTTACTTCGGTAACGAGCGATGTTTCCAGCAGAGTTCCTGAGTGAACTAGTGATGATTGAGTCGGTACCGTATTGCATTTGCATAGAGTCGTGAGTCGGTCTCTATGATTTGTATTGGTCATCCTTGTATTTGTGCATGGATGAATGGACATGAATATATGTGTTTATGTTGAATGATAAGCATAGTGATGAATATGCTTGGTTTTATATATATAAATATATATATATATATGCCTTGCAAAGTATATTGAATGAGATGTGATGAATTGTGATAAGAATTGTATCGTTATAATGATGCATTGAAGAATGAATATAATATGTATGTTTATGTGGAATGATGATAATGGTGAATGTATGCATAATGAATATGCTTGATGATATATCTATATTGTGATATATTATGAGTTGTGGTGAGAATATGTGTTATATGTTTATGTTGTAGTACATAATTATATGCATTACCCTTCTGCTGTTTTATGATGCTCTACGAGGCATTGCAGATTAGGTATCTGGTGGTCTTTTGTGAAGTGTGTCTTCATACCTTTTTGGTCGGTTGGCTCTGATATGTAGCAACGGGTAGCTAGGATGCTTATGTTTGATTCCTTTTGTGATACATTCGTGTATGTATATTGCTGATGAATTTGTGTATATAAACATGAATGATGTTGTTGTATCATACTTGTTGATGAATATATATATATAATGTATATATGTTTGTTGTTATCAATGTTTAGATTTTTCCGCTTTCATTCTAAATATTGAGATGTGGGTATAAGGACTGAGATCCTTCGTTGTTTGAGAGTTACCCCACTGTTGCATATCATTTGTTGAGCAGGTGTTGTATGTTTTAATTTCAAGAATAATGTGACATACCTTTTTATGTCGTGTTTACAATTATACTCTGATGAAATTTCCAATACGTGCCTAAATGATTTATTTGATTATTTGGGGGTATAGAAAGGGGGTGTTACATTAAGTGGTATCAGAGCCAGCGTTGAGTCAGTTGTTGAGTCTGTTTGTGTGACAGTTGAATACTGTCGTTGTTGTTTGCCCCTTAGTACGTGATATGTGTGTGAAACACTGTCAGTGCTTTCTGGTTTCTAATCCTTTGTTTTCAGGAGTTAGAATGAGATAAGTGGGGGAGAAGCTGGTACTTCTCCATGTTGCTTCAGGTGTGGAGCGCCGACTCAGTGTGTTGTGAATTGCAAGATTGTAAGTGTTGTTTGGACAGTGTTGTTCCCGATTCTGTAAGAAATGCGGAGGTAAGGTTTATGTCAACTAAGGATTTGTGCCTTAGGTAGTTTTGTGTATGGGATGCAAGAAAGGCTATTATAGTTTGGTAAAGACGGTTTATGCCCCATCATGATTGTCGACTGTCTATTGGCAAATTGAGGAACTGATCACCCTTAATCTCTTGTTGATAGCAGACGGAAATTATGTTGGATGGAATAGGCGGGTCTTTCCGGCTTTGATAGTGTGTGAAATGAATTGTTTGGAATTTAAGGAGATGATTACAGATTGTTTTGATGAGTCGATGAAGATGCTAATATCGGAAGATGAAATGGATTAGAGGTTTTGGTATGTTAGTCCAGTTGGGAAGTCATTGAGAGAGAATGATTGGGTTTTATTTAAGGACTGCTTCACAAAGAGTAGAGATTGAACTTAATTGGACGAAGGTGAATAGTTGAGGTTTATATCTGCTAAGTAAGTAGGAAACTCTTAGTAGATGGGAATAAGATGTTTGTTTTGTCTATGATGGTAGTGTTCTGGGAATTGGCAGGAAGTCGCAGTGATGGGCCGTCAGTTGGGCATAGTTTTCAGATGTGTTTTTGGATGGAACATTAAGGTGTTGTCTTAGAGAGCTCCAGTATTGTTGGTAACAAAAGGAAGGATGATGGAATGGAATAACAAGTATAATGGTATTGAGACTATGGACAGCAAACTTAGAGTTCTGGTGGGTTTGGAGTCTTTGGAGTTTTAAGGCATTAATGGAAATTGTGAGGAAACCCTTGTGGGTGGATGTAACATTGTGTTTGAGAATTCTTTTTGGTTGGTTGTTGATACATGTTGGAATTGCGGAATTGGACGGTCAGGAGAAGAAATTGGGTATGGATTACTAACAGTCGAATAAGGTAATGATTGAGAATAAGTGTCCACTTTCATGAACAGATGACTAGAATGGTTTGGTTGAGTTTGAGTGAGTTACAATTGTTTGGAATGTTTGATAAGAGTGGTGAATTGTGTGAGTTGAGGCTTTGATCGATTTAATGTGACTGGTTAGGTTTGTTATCCTCGGAATAGGTTGTTATTTACTCGGTTAAGCTTGTGTGTGAGTAACCAGTTACCCAGTGAAAAGTTTTGCAAAAGCTTCAAGGATTTATATCTTTTGGATTTTGGTTGGGAATTGCAACGTACAGTGATGGTATTTGGTGTTAGTAACGCGTCTCTAATGTTTATGGAGTAGAGGAATCGTATCTTCCATATTTAATTGGATAAGTTCATAGTGGTTTCGATTGAGGATATTTGGATTTGTTATAAACTCAGAGGAAGAATGAGTAAAGTGTTTGAGATTTGAATTACAAGTGTTGAAAAGAGACGAAGTTTTATGCTAAGTTATTCGAGTGAGAATTTTGGTTGAAAAGGGTTAGTTTCTTGGAAATGTTATTTCAGATGAGAGTATGGTTAATGGATCCATCGGAAGTAGATGTAGTTCTACATGAGAGGCTCCGAAGTTAGTTAAGGAGATTAGGAACTTTTGGGCTCAGTTGGTTGTTATTACAGGTTATGGAAGACTTTGTTAAGTTCGTACTTCTGGTATCTCAGTTGACTTACAAAGGGTGAGTCGTTTGTTTGGATGTTCGTTGTGAGTAAGTTTTGGTGAGCTGGAGTAGAAGTTGTCTACGGTTTCAGCTTTGATTTTGTGTGATCCTAATAAACCGGTTGTGGGGTATTGTGATGTGTCTTTGATGAGTTTAGTCAACGTGGTAATGCAAGAGGGTAAAGTCGTGGCTTATGCTTTATGATAATTGAGGATTTATAAAAGGATATGTATTATTATGGATTTGGAATTGGTTGCGGTGGTATTGTGTTTGAATAGTTGGAGGTATTATCTTTATGGTTCTAGGTTCGAAGTGTTTGGTAATCGCAAGGATATTGAGTACTTGTTTAGTCTAAAGGAATAGAGTATGAGAAAACAAGGATGGTTAGAGTTCGTGATGAGTTATGAATTTGGCTTGGATTATCCTTCAGGGAAAAGCTGTTGTTGTGCCTGAAAAGTTAAGTCGGAAGTTTCTATGCATGTCTGTTTTGATGGTCAGGGAGTTAGAATTATTAGAGCAATTTCGAGACTTGTGTATGGTGTATGAGATAACACAGGAGAGTGTGAGGTTGGTAATATTAAAGTGAACAGTGATTTTTGGCGAATATGAGAAAGAGTTAGACTTTGGACGTGAAATTGATAGTTTTGATGGTTGCGAGTAATCAGAGTGCTCAGAAGAAGCGTGAGGTGGCACATTTTGTATTTACGTGTGGGACTTGTAAGAGTTCATAGGTTGAACATTGAGAACATGTAGGAATGATGAGACCATTGGACGTTTCAGAATGGAAGTGTTAGGTGAAAGGTTTAAATATTATTCATGGGCTACTATGTAGATGGATGTTTTGGTTATATGTTCGATTGGGAATCGTAGCATTGTTGTAATAAGGTTGTGTGACAAGGATGTTGGTATTCTGGTTTTGTAGAGGTTGTGGAATTGATGTCGTGTCGTGGAACTTGTGTTCTTGTTTGTGTTGTTGCCTCGTTTCCATCGTGATGGTTCGAGTGTGTGTGGCTAATTTCTTGTGGTGAATTAGGGGAGTGTTACCTGCGGTGATGGTAACGATCTTGTTGTGTTTCGGTTCTAGAGTGAACCTGTGTGTTGGTATCGTGGTTTTCCTTGAGTTGTGAGTTGGTCGTCAAGTGCATCATATGGGCTTTGCATCTTGTCGTTGTTGTTGTCGTCATTGTCGTGCCGTTGTTGTATCTGCTGTGAGCACAGTGGTTTGTCAGTTGTGTTATTTGTGGTGTGCCTTTTGTTGGCATGTTGGTTTGTTAGTCGGATGCGAGAGTCGTGTCCGGAGTTGTTCGTCTCAGTATATTTTCGAGGACGAAAATGTCTAAGAGGGGGAGAGTTGTAACGCCCCGGTTTCGTCTTATTTAATTAATCGAGTCGATTTAATTATTTTTATTATTATATTATTTTATTCTTGACTTTTATTTGAGAATATATTATTTTTCATCGTGATTATGTTTTATCGCGTTTTGAGAGCGTTTGCGAGATATTTGAGTGTAGGGGTATTTTGGTCTTTTTGTTGGGATAGATATTTGTTTTATTAAAATAGAAAGTTAGAGGTGAGAAAGGGAGAAAAACAGAATTTTGAGAGAAAAAGAGAAGAAGAAGGAAAAGAGAAAGAAAAGAAGAAAAAGGGAGAAAACATGGAGAGAAAGAAATTGATTCAACCGACTTTTCAAACACGATTTAATCGGGTAAGGGTGTGAAATATCGTTATCTTAACTTTGTATACGATTATGTATGTTTTATTTCGATTGTTTTGGTTGTGTTAGAAATATTTGAGGTTAGGTTGGATTTTGACATAATCGGTTAGAATCGATGTTTTCAAGGATGAAATTTGAAATAAATTGTGAAGATTAGTCGCATGAGGTTAGACCGAGATTATAGAAACTCGTTTTGTTGAATTTGGTTGATTATGTGAGTTTTCACAATTTTGGTGATTAAGGGTTTTGAGATTTTGGTGAAAAATAAAAGTCGTGGAATCGGGTTTTTCTTGATCCTAATATGTTGGTGTGTATTTATGTGATATCACCATGTATTTATTGGGAAGAAAGTAATTGAATCGGTCGGGTTTCGGGCGATTACGCAGCTGTACCATAATGTTTCAGAAATTCTGGTTTTGTGCGCAGGGGTACGGACGCGTGCTGTAGGTGGAAAATCCTGATTTTTCGGAAAACTTCGGAAATTCATATCTCTTGAACCGTAAGTCGGTTTTGACCCCCGTTCGAAGTGTTGGGAAGCTAACGAGATGTTATTTCTAGGAAAAATGGTTTTGAGGTCTAAACCTAGTCCAATTGGAACAGTATTTTCGAACCGTTTCGTAGTGTCGGGCCTCCGGTTTATGTTTTTGCGTTATTTTGAAATATACATATCTTCTTCGTTGTTTATCGGATTTAAGTGTTATTTATATCGAATCGAAGCTGTGGATGAGTACTTTTTGATGATGATGGAAAATATCATTTTTAGCTGACTTTTAACCGACTTTTACGGTGAACCGTAAATTGAATTGTTTGGATAATTGTGTATGTTGTTATACAATTGATGTGAATGTATGTGGATTATATGTGATGAATGCATGAATATATTGTGAATATGTGTGCATTTCAAGAATGTCTTTCGAGTCATTTTGCATGTGAAGCATCATGATGTGTATTCTTGTGTTGAACGATTCTAATGAGAATCCGTTGTAACGTCGTGTGCCTATGTGAGGTGTGAGCGATGATTACGAATGATTGTGTGCCCATGTGGGGTGTGAGCAATCGAATCGTGTGCCCGTGTGGGGTGTGAGCAATCGGGTCGTGTGCCCATGTGGGGTGTGAGCGATCCATAAACATTGTGTGCCCATGTGGGGTGTGAGCAATGGGTGAACATCGTAGGCCCGACGGGGAGTTACTTCGGTAACAAGCGATGGTTCCAGCAGAGTTCCTGAGTGAACTAGTGATGATTGAGTCGGTACCCGCATTGCATTTGCATAGAGTCGTGAGTCGGTCTCTATGATTTGCATTGGACATCCTTGTATTTGTGCATGGATGAATGAACATGAATATATGTGTTTATGTTGAATGATAAGCATAGTGATGAATATGCTTGGTTATATATATATATATATATAAATATATATATATATGCCTTGCGAAGTATATTGAATGAGATGTGATGAATTGTGATAAGAATTGTATCGTTGTAATGATGCATTGAAGAATGAATATAATTTGTATGTTTATGTGGAATGATGATAATGGTGAATGTATGCATAATGAATATGCTTGATGATATATCTATATTGTGATATATGATGAGTTGTGGTGAGAATATGTGTTATATGTTTATGTTGTAGTACATAATTATATGCATTGTTATTATGATAATATTTCTCACGCTTCTGCTGTTTTATGATGCTCTACGAGGCATTGCAGATTAGGTATCTGGTGGTCTTTTGTGAAGTGTGTCTTCATACCTTTTTGGTCGGTTGGCTCTGATATGTAGCACCGGGTAGATAGGATGCTTATGTTTGATTCCTTTTGTGATACATTCGTGTATGTATATTGCTGATGAATTTGTGTATATAAACATGAATGATGTTGTTGTATCATACTTGTTGATGAATATATATATATATAATGTATATATGTTTGTTGTTATCAATGTTTAGATTTTTCCGCTTTCATTCTAAATATTGAGATGTGGGTATAAGGACTGAGATCCTTCGTTGTTTGAGAGTTACCCCACTGTTGCATATCATTTGTTGAGCAGGTGTTGTATGTTTTAATTTCAAGAATAATGTGACATACCTTTTTATGTCGTGTTTACAATTATACTCTGATGAAATTTCCAATACGTGCCTAAATGATTTATTTGATTATTTGGGGGTATAGAAAGGGGGTGTTACATTAAGTGGTATCAGAGCCAGTGTTGAGTCAGTTGTTGAGTCTGTTTGTGTGACAGTTGAATACTGTCGTTGTTGTTTGCCCCTTAGTACGTGATATGTGTGTGAAACACTGTCAGTGCTTTCTGGTTTCTAATCCTTTGTTTTCAGGAGTTAGAATGAGATAAGTGGGGGAGAAGCTGGTACTTCTCCATGTTGCTTCAGGTGTGGAGCGCCGACTCAGTGTGTTGTGAATTGCAAGATTGTAAGTGTTGTTTGGACAGTGTTGTTCCCGATTCTGTAGGAAATGCGGAGGTAAGGTTTATGTCAACTAAGGATTTGTGCCTTAGGTAGTTTTGTGTATGGGATGCAAGAAAGGCTATTATAGTTTGGTAAAGACGGTTTATGCCCCATCATGATTGTCGACTGTCTATTGGCAAATTGAGGAACTGATCACCCTTAATCTCTTGTTGATAGCAGACGGAAATTATGTTGGATGGAATAGGCGGGTCTTTCTGGCTTTGATAGTGTGTGAAATGAATTGTTTGGAATTTAAGGAGATGATTACAGATTGTTTTGATGATTCGATGAAGAGGCTAATATCGGAAGATGAAATGGATTAGAGGTTTTGGTATGTTAGTCCAGTTGGGAAGTCATTGAGAGAGAATGATTGGGTTTTATTTAAGGACTGCTTCACAAAGAGTAGAGATTGAACTTAATTGGACGAAGGTGAATAGTTGAGGTTTATATCTGCTAAGTAAGTAGGAAACTCTTAGTAGATGGGAATAAGATGTTTGTTTTGTCTATGATGGTAGTGTTCTGGGAATTGGCAGGAAGTCGCAGTGATGGGCCGTCAGTTGGGCATAGTTTTCAGATGTGTTTTTGGATGGAACATTAAGGTGTTGTCTTAGAGAGCTCCAGTATTGTTGGTAACAAAAGGAAGGATGATGGAATGGAATAACAAGTATAATGGTATTGAGACTATGGACAGCAAACTTAGAGTTCTGGTGGGTTTGGAGTCTTTGGAGTTTTAAGGCATTAATGGAAATTGTGAGGAAACCCTTGTGGGTGGATGTAACATTGTGTTTGAGAATTCTTTTTGGTTGGTTGTTGATACATGTTGGAATTGCAGAATTGGACGGTCAGGAGAAGAAATTGGGTATGGATTACTAACAGTCGAATAAGGTAATGATTGAGAATAAGTGTCCACTTTCATGAACAGATGACTAGAATGGTTTGGTTGAGTTTGAGTGAGTTACAATTGTTTGGAATGTTTGATAAGAGTGGTGAATTGTGTGAGTTGAGGCTTTGATCGATTTAATGTGACTGGTTAGGTTTGTTATCCTCGGAATAGGTTGTTATTTACTCGGTTAAGCTTGTGTGTGAGTAACCAGTTACCCAGTGAAAAGTTTTGCAAAAGCTTTAAGGATTTATATCTTTTGGATTTTGGTTGGGAATTGCAACATACAGTGATGGTATTTGGTGTTAGTAACGCGTCTCTAATGTTTATGGAGTAGAGGAATCGTATCTTCCATATTTAATTGGATAAGTTCATAGTGGTTTCGATTGAGGATATTTGGATTTGTTATAAACTCAGAGGAAGAATGAGTAAAGTGTTTGAGATTTGAATTACAAGTGTTGAAAAGAGACGAAGTTTTATGCTAAGTTATTCGAGTGAGAATTTTGGTTGAAAAGGGTTAGTTTCTTGGAAATGTTATTTCAGATGAGAGTATGGTTAATGGATCCATCGGAAGTAGATGTAGTTCTACATGAGAGGCTCCGAAGTTAGTTAAGGAGATTAGGAACTTTTGGGCTCAGTTGGTTGTTATTACAGGTTATGGAAGACTTTGTTAAGTTCGTACTTCTGGTATCTCAGTTGACTTACAAAGGGTGAGTCGTTTGTTTGGATGTTCGTTGTGAGTAAGTTTTGGTGAGCTGGAGTAGAAGTTGTCTACGGTTTCAGCTTTGATTTTGTGTGATCCTAATAAACCGGTTGTGGGGTATTGTGATGTGTCTTTGATGAGTTTAGTCAACGTGGTAATGCAAGAGGGTAAAGTCGTGGCTTATGCTTTATGATAATTGAGGATTTATAAAAGGATATGTATTATTATGGATTTGGAATTGGTTGCGGTGGTATTGTGTTTGAATAGTTGGAGGTATTATCTTTATGGTTCTAGGCTCGAAGTGTTTGGTAATCGCAAGGATATTGAGTACTTGTTTAGTCTAAAGGAATAGAGTATGAGAAAACAAGGATGGTTAGAGTTCGTGATGAGTTATGAATTTGGCTTGGATTATCCTTCAGGGAAAAGCTGTTGTTGTGCCTGAAAAGTTAAGTCGGAAGTTTCTATGCATGTCTGTTTTGATGGTCAGGGAGTTAGAATTATTAGAGCAATTCCGAGACTTGTGTATGGTGTATGAGATAACACAGGAGAGTGTGAGGTTGGTAATATTAAAGTGAACAGTGATTTTTGGCGAATATGAGAAAGAGTTAGACTTTGGACGTGAAATTGATAGTTTTGATGGTTGCGAGTAATCAGAGTGCTCAGCGGAAGCGTGAGGTGGCACATTTTGTATTTACGTGTGGGACTTGTAAGAGTTCATAGGTTGAACATTGAGAACATGTAGGAATGATGAGACCATTGGACGTTTCAGAATGGAAGTGTTAGGTGAAAGGTTTAAATATTATTCATGGGCTACTATGTAGATGGATGTTTTGGTTATATGTTCGATTGGGAATCGTAGCATTGTTGTAATAAGGTTGTGTGACAAGGATGTTGGTATTCTGGTTTTGTAGAGGTTGTGGAATTGATGTCGTGTCGTGGAACTTGTGTTCTTGTTTGTGTTGTTGCCTCGTTTCCATCGTGATGGTTCGAGTGTGTGTGGCTAATTTCTTGTGGTGAATTAGGGGAGTGTTACCTGCGGTGATGGTAACGATCTTGTTGTGTTTCGGTTCTAGAGTGAACCTGTGTGTTGGTATCGTGGTTTTCCTTGAGTTGTGAGTTGGTCGTCAAGTGCATCGTATGGGCTTTGCATCTTGTCGTTGTTGTTGTCGTCGTTGTCGTGCCGTTGTTGTATCTGCTGTGAGCACAGTGGTTTGTCAGTTGTGTTATTTGTGGTGTGCCTTTTGTTGGCATGTTGGTTTGTTAGTCGGATGCGAGAGTCGTGTCCGGAGTTGTTCGTCTTAGTATATTTTCGAGGACGAAAATGTCTAAGAGGGGGAGAGTTGTAACGCCCCGGTTTCGTCTTATTTAATTAATCGAGTCGATTTAATTATTTTTATTATTATATTATTTTATTCTTGACTTTTATTTGAGAATATATTATTTTTCATCGTGATTATGTTTTATCGCGTTTTGAGAGCGTTTGCGAGATATTTGAGTGTAGGGGTATTTTGGTCTTTTTGTTGGGATAGATATTTGTTTTATTAAAATAGAAAGTTAGAGGTGAGAAAGGGAGAAAAACAGAATTTTGAGAGAAAAAGAGAAGAAGAAGGAAAAGAGAAAGAAAAGAAGAAAAAGGGAGAAAACATGGAGAGAAAGAAATTGATTCAACCGACTTTTCAAACACGATTTAATCGGGTAAGGGTGTGAAATATCGTTATCTTAACTTTGTATACGATTATGTATGTTTTATTTCGATTGTTTTGGTTGTGTTAGAAATATTTGAGGTTAGGTTGGATTTTGACATAATCGGTTAGAATCGATGTTTTCAAGGATGAAATTTGAAATAAATTGTGAAGATTAGTCGCATGAGGTTAGACCGAGATTATAGAAACTCGTTTTGTTGAATTTGGTTGATTATGTGAGTTTTCACAATTTTGGTGATTAAGGGTTTTGAGATTTTGGTGAAAAATAAAAGTCGTGGAATCGGGTTTTTCTTGATCCTAATATGTTGGTGTGTATTTATGTGATATCACCATGTATTTATTCGGAAGAAAGTAATTGAATCGGTCGGGTTTCGGGCGATTACGCAGCTGTACCAGAATGTAGCAGAAATTCTGGTTTTGTGCGCAGGGGTACGGACGCGTGCTGTAGGTGGAAAATCCTGATTTTTCGGAAAACTTCGGAAATTCATATCTCTTGAACCGTAAGTCGGTTTTGACCCCCGTTCGAAGTGTTGGGAAGCTAACGAGATGTTATTTCTAGGAAAAATGGTTTTGAGGTCTAAACCTAGTCCAATTGGAACAGTATTTTCGAACCGTTTCGTAGTGTCGGGCCTCCGGTTTATGTTTTTGCGTTATTTTGAAATATACATATCTTCTTCGTTGTTTATCGGATTTAAGTGTTATTTATATCGAATCGAAGCTGTGGATGAGTACTTTTTGATGATGATGGAAAATATCATTTTTAGATGACTTTTAACCGACTTTTACGGTGAACCGTAAATTGAATTGTTTGGATAATTGTGTATGTTGTTATACAATTGATGTGAATGTATGTGGATTATATGTGATGAATGCATGAATATATTGTGAATATGTGTGCATTTCAAGAATGTCTTTCGAGTCATTTTGCATGTGAAGCATCATGATGTGTATTCTTGTGTTGAACGATTCTAATGAGAATCCGTTGTAAAGTCGTGTTCCTATGTGAGGTGTGAGCGATGATTACGAATGATTGTGTGCCCATGTGGGGTGTGAGCAATTGAATCGTGTGCCCGTGTGGGGTGTGAGCGATCGGGTCGTGTGCCCATGTGGGGTGTGAGCGATCCATAAACATTGTGTGCCCATGTGGGGTGTGAGCAATGGGTGAACATCGTAGGCCCGACGGGGAGTACTTCGGTAACGAGCGATGGTTCCAGCAGAGTTCCTGAGTGAACTAGTGATGATTGAGTCGGTACCGCATTGCATTTGCATAGAGTCATGAGTCGGTCTCTATGATTTGCATTGGTCATCCTTGTATTTGTGCATGGATGAATGAACATGAATATATGTGTTTATGTTGAATGATAAGCATAGTGATGAATATGCTTGGTTATATATATATAAATATATATATATGCCTTGCGAAGTATATTGAATGAGATGTGATGAATTATGATAAGAATTGTATCGTTGTAATGATGCATTGAAGAATGAATATAATATGTATGTTTATGTGGAATGATGATAATGGTGAATGTATGCATAATGAATATGCTTGATGATATATCTATATTGTGATATATGATGAGTTGTGGTGAGAATATGTGTTATATGTTTATGTTGTAGTACATAATTATATGCATTACCCTTCTGCTGTTTTATGATGCTCTACGAGGCATTGCAGATTAGGTATCTGGTGGTCTTTTGTGAAGTGTGTCTTCATACCTTTTTGGTCGGTTGGCTCTGATATGTAGCACCGGGTAGCTAGGATGCTTATGTTTGATTCCTTTTGTGATACATTCGTGTATGTATATTGCTGATGAATTTGTGTATATAAACATGAATGATGTTGTTGTATCATACTTGTTGATGAATATATATATATATATAATGTATATATGTTTGTTGTTATCAATGTTTAGATTTTTCCGCTTTCATTCTAAATATTGAGATGTGGGTATAAGGACTGAGATCCTTCGTTGTTTAAGAGTTACCCCACTATTGCATATCATTTGTTGAGCAGGTGTTGTATGTTTTAATTTCAAGAATAATGTGACATACCTTTTTATGCCGTGTTTAGAATTATACTCTGATGAAATTTCCAATACGTGCCTAAATGATTTATTTGATTATTTGGGGGTATAGAAAGGGGGTGTTACATTAAGTGGTATCAGAGCCAGTGTTGAGTCAGTTGTTGAGTCTGTTGGTGTGACAGTTGAATACTGTCGTTGTTGTTTGCCCCTTAGTACGTGATATGTGTGTGAAACACTGTCAGTGCTTTCTGGTTTCTAATCCTTTGTTTTCAGGAGTTAGAATGAGATAAGTGGGGGAGAAGCTGGTACTTCTCCATGTTGCTTCAGGTGTGGAGCGCCGACTCAGTGTGTTGTGAATTGCAAGATTGTAAGTGTTGTTTGGACAGTGTTGTTCCCGATTCTGTAAGAAATGTGGAGGTAAGGTTTATGTCAACTAAGGATTTGTGCCTTAGGTAGTTTTGTGTATGGGATGCAAGAAAGGCTATTATAGTTTGGTAAAGACGGTTTATGCCCCATCATGATTGTCGACTGTCTATTGGCAAATTGAGGAACTGATCACCCTTAATCTCTTGTTGATAGCAGACGAAAATTATGTTGGATGGAATAGGCGGGTTTTTCCGGCTTTGATAGTGTGTGAAATGAATTGTTTGGAATTTAAGGAGATGATTACAGATTGTTTTGATGAGTCGATGAAGATGCTAATATCGGAAGATGAAATGGATTAGAGGTTTTGGTATGTTAGTCCAGTTGGGAAGTCATTGAGAGAGAATGATTGGGTTTTATTTAAGGACTGCTTCACAAAGAGTAGAGATTGAACTTAATTGGACGAAGGTGAATAGTTGAGGTTTATATCTGCTAAGTAAGTAGGAAACTCTTAGTAGATGGGAATAAGATGTTTGTTTTGTCTATGATGGTAGTGTTCTGGGAATTGGCAGGAAGTCACAGTGATGGGCCGTCAGTTGGGCATAGTTTTCAGATGTGTTTTTGGATGGAACATTAAGGTGTTGTCTTAGAGAGCTCCAGTATTGTTGGTAACAAAAGGAAGGATGATGGAATGGAATAACAAGTATAATGGTATTGAGACTATGGACAGCAAACTTAGAGTTCTGGTGGGTTTGGAGTCTTTGGAGTTTTAAGGCATTAATGGAAATTGTGAGGAAACCCTTGTGGGTGGATGTAACATTGTGTTTGAGAATTCTTTTTGGTTGGTTGTTGATACATGTTGGAATTGCGGAATTGGACGGTCAGGAGAAGAAATTGGGTATGGATTACTAACAGTCGAATAAGGTAATGATTGAGAATAAGTGTCCACTTTCATGAACAGATGACTAGAATGGTTTGGTTGAGTTTGAGTGAGTTACAATTGTTTGGAATGTTTGATAAGAGTGGTGAATTGTGTGAGTTGAGGCTTTGATCGATTTAATGTGACTGGTTAGGTTTGTTATCCTCGGAATAGGTTGTTATTTACTCGGTTAAGCTTGTATGTGAGTAACCAGTTACCCAGTGAAAAGTTTTACAAAAGCTTTAAGGATTTATATCTTTTGGATTTTGGTTGGGAATTGCAACGTACAGTGATGGTATTTGGTGTTAGTAACGCGTCTCTAATGTTTATGGAGTAGAGGAATCGTATCTTCCATATTTAATTGGATAAGTTCATAGTGGTTTCGATTGAGGATATTTGGATTTGTTATAAACTCAGAGGAAGAATGAGTAAAGTGTTTGAGATTTGAATTACAAGTGTTGAAAAGAGACGAAGTTTTATGCTAAGTTATTCGAGTGAGAATTTTGGTTGAAAAGGGTTAGTTTCTTGGAAATGTTATTTCAGATGAGAGTATGGTTAATGGATCCATCGGAAGTAGATGTAGTTCTACATGAGAGGCTCCGAAGTTAGTTAAGGAGATTAGGAACTTTTGGGCTCAGTTGGTTGTTATTACAGGTTATGGAAGACTTTGTTAAGTTCGTACTTCTGGTATCTCAGTTGACTTACAAAGGGTGAGTCGTTTGTTTGGATGTTCGTTGTGAGTAAGTTTTGGTGAGCTGGAGTAGAAGTTGTCTACGGTTTCAGCTTTGATTTTGTGTGATCCTAATAAACCAGTTGTGGGGTATTGTGATGTGTCTTTGATGAGTTTAGTCAACGTGGTAATGCAAGAGGGTAAAGTCGTGGCTTATGCTTTATGATAATTGAGGATTTATAAAAGGATATGTATTATTATGGATTTGGAATTGGTTGCGGTGGTATTGTGTTTGAATAGTTGGAGGTATTATCTTTATGGTTCTAGGTTCGAAGTGTTTGGTAATCGCAAGGATATTGAGTACTTGTTTAGTCTAAAGGAATAGAGTATGAGAAAACAAGGATGGTTAGAGTTCGTGATGAGTTATGAATTTGGCTTGGATTATCCTTCAGGGAAAAGCTGTTGTTGTGCCTGAAAAGTTAAGTCGGAAGTTTCTATGCATGTCTGTTTTGATGGTCAGGGAGTTAGAATTATTAGAGCAATTCCGAGACTTGTGTATGGTGTATGAGATAACATAGGAGAGTGTGAGGTTGGTAATATTAAAGTGAACAGTGATTTTTGGCGAATATGAGAAAGAGTTAGACTTTGGACGTGAAATTGATAGTTTTGATGGTTGCGAGTAATCAGAGTGCTCAGCGGAAGCGTGAGGTGGCACATTTTGTATTTACGTGTGGGACTTGTAAGAGTTCATAGGTTGAACATTGAGAACATGTAGGAATGATGAGACCATTGGACGTTTCAGAATGGAAGTGTTAGGTGAAAGGTTTAAATATTATTCATGGGCTACTATGTAGATGGATGTTTTGGTTATATGTTCGATTGGGAATCGTAGCACTGTTGTAATAAGGTTGTGTGACAAGGATGTTGGTATTCTGGTTTTGTAGAGGTTGTGGAATTGATGTCGTGTCGTGGAACTTGTGTTCTTGTTTGTGTTGTTGCCTCGTTTCCATCGTGATGGTTCGAGTGTGTGTGGCTAATTTCTTGTGGTGAATTAGGGGAGTGTTACCTGCGGTGATGGTAACGATCTTGTTGTGTTTCGGTTCTAGAGTGAACCTGTGTGTTGGTATCGTGGTTTTCCTTGAGTTGTGAGTTGGTCGTCAAGTGCATCGTATGGGCTTTGCATCTTGTCGTTGTTGTTGTCGTCGTTGTCGTGTCGTTGTTGTATCTGCTGTGAGCACAGTGGTTTGTCAGTTGTGTTATTTGTGGTGTGCCTTTTGTTGGCATGTTGGTTTGTTAGTCGGATGCGAGAGTCGTGTTCGGAGTTGTTCGTCTCAGTATATTTTCGAGGACGAAAATGTCTAAGAGGGGGAGAGTTGTAACGCCCCGGTTTCGTCTTATTTAATTAATCGAGTCGATTTAATTATTTTTATTATTATATTATTTTATTCTTGACTTTTATTTGAGAATATATTATTTTTCATCGTGATTATGTTTTATCGCGTTTTGAGAGCGTTTGCGAGATATTTGAGTGTAGGGGTATTTTGGTCTTTTTGTTGGGATAGATATTTGTTTTATTAAAATAGAAAGTTAGAGGTGAGAAAGGGAGAAAAACAGAATTTTGAGAGAAAAAGAGAAGAAGAAGGAAAAGAGAAAGAAAAGAAGAAAAAGGGAGAAAACATGGAGAGAAAGAAATTGATTCAACCGACTTTTCAAACACGATTTAATCGGGTAAGGGTGTGAAATATCGTTATCTTAACTTTGTATACGATTATGTATGTTTTATTTCGATTGTTTTGGTTGTGTTAGAAATATTTGAGGTTAGGTTGGATTTTGACATAATCGGTTAGAATCGATGTTTTCACGGATGAAATTTGAAATAAATTGTGAAGATTAGTCGCATGAGGTTAGACCGAGATTATAGAAACTCGTTTTGTTGAATTTGGTTGATTATGTGAGTTTTCACAATTTTGGTGATTAAGGGTTTTGAGATTTTGGTGAAAAATAAAAGTCGTGGAATCGGGTTTTTCTTGATCCTAATATGTTGGTGTGTATTTATGTGATATCACCATGTATTTATTCGGAAGAAAGTAATTAAATCGGTCGGGTTTCGGGCGATTACGCAGCTGTACCAGAATGTAGCAGAAATTCTGGTTTTGTGCGCAGGCGTACGGACGCGTGCTGTAGGTGGAAAATCCTGATTTTTCGGAAAACTTCGGAAATTCATATCTCTTGAACCGTAAGTCGGTTTTGACCCCCGTTCGAAGTGTTGGGAAGCTAACGAGATGTTCTTTCTAGGAAAAATGGTTTTGAGGTCTAAACCTGGTCCAATTGGAACAGTATTTTCGAACCGTTTCGTAGTGTCGGGCCTCCAGTTTATGTTTTTGCGTTATTTTGAAATATACATATCTTCTTCGTTGTTTATCGGATTTAAGTGTTCTTTATATCGAATCGAAGCTGTGGATGAGTACTTTTTGATGATGATGGAAAATATCATTTTTAGCTGACTTTTAACCGACTTTTACGGTGAACCGTAAATTGAATTGTTTGGATAATTGTGTATGTTGTTATACAATTGATGTGAATGTATGTGGATTATATGTGATGAATGCATGAATATATTGTGAATATGTGTGCATTTCAAGAATGTCTTTCGAGTCATTTTGCATGTGAAGCATCATGATGTGCATTCTTGTGTTGAGCGATTCTAATGAGAATCCGTTGTAAAGTCGTGTTCCTATGTGAGGTGTGAGCGATGATTACGAATGATTGTGTGCCCATGTGGGGTGTGAGCAATTGAATCGTGTGCCCGTGTGGGGTGTGAGCGATCGGGTCGTGTGCCCATGTGGGGTGTGAGCGATCCATAAACATTGTGTGCCCATGTGGGGTGTGAGCAATGGGTGAACATCGTAGGCCCGACGGGGAGTTACTTCGGTAACGAGCGATGGTTCCAGCAGAGTTCCTGAGTGAACTAGTGATGATTGAGTCGGTACCGCATTGCATTTGCATAGAGTCGTGAGTCGGTCTCTATGATTTGCATTGGTCATCCTTGTATTTGTGCATGGATGAATGAACATGAATATATGTGTTTATGTTGAATGATAAGCATAGTGATGAATATGCTTGGTTATATATATATAAATATATATATATGCCTTGCGAAGTATATTGAATGAGATGTGATGAATTGTGATAAGAATTGTATCGTTGTAATGATGCATTGAAGAATGAATATAATATGTATGTTTATGTGGAATGATGATAATGGTGAATGTATGCATAATGAATATGCTTGATGATATATCTATATTGTGATATATGATGAGTTGTGGTGAGAATATGTGTTATATGTTTATGTTGTAGTACATAATTATATGCATTACCCTTCTGCTGTTTTATGATGCTCTACGAGGCATTGCAGATTAGGTATCTGGTGGTCTTTTGTGAAGTGTGTCTTCATACCTTTTTGGTCGGTTGGCTCTGATATGTAGCACCGGGTAGCTAGGATGCTTATGTTTGATTCCTTTTGTGATACATTCATGTATGTATATTGCTGATGAATTTGTGTATATAAACATGAATGATGTTGTTGTATCATACTTGTTGATGAATATATATATATATATAATGTATATATGTTTGTTGTTATCAATGTTTAGATTTTTCCGCTTTCATTCTAAATATTGAGATGTGGGTATAAGGACTGAGATCCTTCGTTGTTTAAGAGTTACCCCACTATTGCATATCATTTGTTGAGCAGGTGTTGTATGTTTTAATTTCAAGAATAATGTGACATACCTTTTTATGCCGTGTTTAGAATTATACTCTGATGAAATTTCCAATACGTGCCTAAATGATTTATTTGATTATTTGGGGGTATAGAAAGGGGGTGTTACATTAAGTGGTATCAGAGCCAGTGTTGAGTCAGTTGTTGAGTCTGTTGGTGTGACAGTTGAATACTGTCGTTGTTGTTTGCCCCTTAGTACGTGATATGTGTGTGAAACACTGTCAGTGCTTTCTGGTTTCTAATCCTTTGTTTTCAGGAGTTAGAATGAGATAAGTGGGGGAGAAGCTGGTACTTCTCCATGTTGCTTCAGGTGTGGAGCGCCGACTCAGTGTGTTGTGAATTGCAAGATTGTAAGTGTTGTTTGGACAGTGTTGTTCCCGATTCTGTAAGAAATGCGGAGGTAAGGTTTATGTCAACTAAGGATTTGTGCCTTAGGTAGTTTTGTGTATGGGATGCAAGAAAGGCTATTATAGTTTGGTAAAGACGGTTTATGCCCCATCATGATTGTCGACTGTCTATTGGCAAATTGAGGAACTGATCACCCTTAATCTCTTGTTGATAGCAGACGGAAATTATGTTGGATGGAATAGGCGAGTCTTTCCGGCTTTGATAGTGTGTGAAATGAATTGTTTGGAATTTAAGGAGATGATTACAGATTGTTTTGATGTGTCGATGAAGATGCTAATATCGGAAGATGAAATGGATTAGAGGTTTTGGTATGTTAGTCCAGTTGGGAAGTCATTGAGAGAGAATGATTGGGTTTTATTTAAGGACTGCTTCACAAAGAGTAGAGATTGAACTTAATTGGACGAAGGTGAATAGTTGAGGTTTATATCTGCTAAGTAAGTAGGAAACTCTTAGTAGATGGGAATAAGATGTTTGTTTTGTCTATGATGGTAGTGTTCTGGGAATTGGCAGGAAGTCGCAGTGATGGGCCGTCAGTTGGGCATAGTTTTCAGATGTGTTTTTGGATGGAACATTAAGGTGTTGTCTTAGAGAGCTCCAGTATTGTTGGTAACAAAAGGAAGGATGATGGAATGGAATAACAAGTATAATGGTATTGAGACTATGGACAGCAAACTTAGAGTTCTGGTGGGTTTGGAGTCTTTGGAGTTTTAAGGCATTAATGGAAATTGTGAGGAAACCCTTGTGGGTGGATGTAACATTGTGTTTGAGAATTCTTTTTGGTTGGTTGTTGATACATGTTGGAATTGCGGAATTGGACGGTCAGGAGAAGAAATTGGGTATGGATTACTAACAGTCGAATAAGGTAATGATTGAGAATAAGTGTCCACTTTCATGAACAGATGACTAGAATGGTTTGGTTGAGTTTGAGTGAGTTACAATTGTTTGGAATGTTTGATAAGAGTGGTGAATTGTGTGAGTTGAGGCTTTGATCGATTTAATGTGACTGGTTAGGTTTGTTATCCTCGGAATAGGTTGTTATTTACTCGGTTAAGCTTGTATGTGAGTAACCAGTTACCCAGTGAAAAGTTTTGCAAAAGCTTTAAGGATTTATATCTTTTGGATTTTGGTTGGGAATTGCAACGTACAGTGATGGTATTTAGTGTTAGTAACGCGTCTCTAATGTTTATGGAGTAGAGGAATCGTATCTTCCATATTTAATTGGATAAGTTCATAGTGGTTTCGATTGAGGATATTTGGATTTGTTATAAACTCAGAGGAAGAATGAGTAAAGTGTTTGAGATTTGAATTACAAGTGTTGAAAAGAGACGAAGTTTTATGCTAAGTTATTCGAGTGAGAATTTTGGTTTAAAAGGGTTAGTTTCTTGGAAATGTTATTTCAGATGAGAGTATGGTTAATGGATCCATCGGAAGTAGATGTAGTTCTACATGAGAGGCTCCGAAGTTAGTTAAGGAGATTAGGAACTTTTGGGCTCAGTTGGTTGTTATTACAGGTTATGGAAGACTTTGTTAAGTTCGTACTTCTGGTATCTCAGTTGACTTACAAAGGGTGAGTCGTTTGTTTGGATGTTCGTTGTGAGTAAGTTTTGGTGAGCTGGAGTAGAAGTTGTCTACGGTTTCAGCTTTGATTTTGTGTGATCCTAATAAACCGGTTGTGGGGTATTGTGATGTGTCTTTGATGAGTTTAGTCAACGTGGTAATGCAAGAGGGTAAAGTCGTGGCTTATGCTTTATGATAATTGAGGATTTATAAAAGGATATGTATTATTATGGATTTGGAATTGGTTGCGGTGGTATTGTGTTTGAATAGTTGGAGGTATTATCTTTATGGTTCTAGGTTCGAAGTGTTTGGTAATCGCAAGGATATTGAGTACTTGTTTAGTCTAAAGGAATAGAGTATGAGAAAACAAGGATGGTTAGAGTTCGTGATGAGTTATGAATTTGGCTTGGATTATCCTTCAGGGAAAAGCTGTTGTTGTGCCTGAAAAGTTAAGTCGGAAGTTTCTATGCATGTCTGTTTTGATGGTCAGGGAGTTAGAATTATTAGAGCAATTCCGAGACTTGTGTATGGTGTATGAGATAACACAGGAGAGTGTGAGGTTGGTAATATTAAAGTGAACAGTGATTTTTGGCGAATATGAGAAAGAGTTAGACTTTGGACGTGAAATTGATAGTTTTGATGGTTGCGAGTAATCAGAGTGCTCAGCGGAAGCGTGAGGTGGCACATTTTGTATTTACGTGTGGGACTTGTAAGAGTTCATAGGTTGAACATTGAGAACATGTAGGAATGATGAGACCATTGGACGTTTCAGAATGGAAGTGTTAGGTGAAAGGTTTAAATATTATTCATGGGCTACTATGTAGATGGATGTTTTGGTTATATGTTCGATTGGGAATCATAGCATTGTTGTAATAAGGTTGTGTGACAAGGATGTTGGTATTCTGGTTTTGTAGAGGTTGTGGAATTGATGTCGTGTCGTGGAACTTGTGTTCTTGTTTGTGTTGTTGCCTCGTTTCCATCGTGATGGTTCGAGTGTGTGTGGCTAATTTCTTGTGGTGAATTAGGGGAGTGTTACCTGCGGTGATGGTAACGATCTTGTTGTGTTTCGGTTCTAGAGTGAACCTGTGTGTTGGTATCGTGGTTTTCCTTGAGTTGTGAGTTGGTCGTCAAGTGCATCGTATGGGCTTTGCATCTTGTCGTTGTTGTTGTCGTCGTTGTCGTGCCGTTGTTGTATCTGCTGTGAGCACAGTGGTTTGTCAGTTGTGTTATTTGTGGTGTGCCTTTTGTTGGCATGTTGGTTTGTTAGTCGGATGCGAGAGTCGTGTCCGGAGTTGTTCGTCTCAGTATATTTTCGAGGACGAAAATGTCTAAGAGGGGGAGAGTTGTAACGCCCCGGTTTCGTCTTATTTAATTAATCGAGTCGATTTAATTATTTTTATTATTATATTATTTTATTCTTGACTTTTATTTGAGAATATATTATTTTTCATCGTGATTATGTTTTATCGCGTTTTGAGAGCGTTTGCGAGATATTTGAGTGTAGGGGTATTTTGGTCTTTTTGTTGGGATAGATATTTGTTTTATTAAAATAGAAAGTTAGAGGTGAGAAAGGGAGAAAAACAGAATTTTGAGAGAAAAAGAGAAGAAGAAGGAAAAGAGAAAGAAAAGAAGAAAAAGGGAGAAAACATGGAGAGAAAGAAATTGATTCAACCGACTTTTCAAACACGATTTAATCGGGTAAGGGTGTGAAATATCGTTATCTTAACTTTGTATACGATTATGTATGTTTTATTTCGATTGTTTTGGTTGTGTTAGAAATATTTGAGGTTAGGTTGGATTTTGACATAATCGGTTAGAATCGATGTTTTCACGGATGAAATTTGAAATAAATTGTGAAGATTAGTCGCATGAGGTTAGACCGAGATTATAGAAACTCGTTTTGTTGAATTTAGTTGATTATGTGAGTTTTCACAATTTTGGTGATTAAGGGTTTTGAGATTTTGGTGAAAAATAAAAGTCGTGGAATCGGGTTTTTCTTGATCCTAATATGTTGGTGTGTATTTATGTGATATCACCATGTATTTATTCGGAAGAAACTAATTGAATCGGTCGGGTTTCGGGCGATTACGCAGCTGTACCAGAATGTAGCAGAAATTCTGGTTTTGTGCGTAGGCGTACGGACGCGTGCTGTAGGTGGAAAATCCTGATTTTTCGGAAAACTTCGGAAATTCATATCTCTTGAACCGTAAGTCGGTTTTGACCCCCGTTCGAAGTGTTGGGAAGCTAACGAGATGTTCTTTCTAGGAAAAATGGTTTTGAGGTCTAAACCTGGTCCAATTGGAACAGTATTTTCGAACCGTTTCGTAGTGTCGGGCCTCCGGTTTATGTTTTTGCGTTATTTTGAAATATACATATCTTCTTCGTTGTTTATCGGATTTAAGTGTTCTTTATATCGAATCGAAGCTGTGGATGAGTACTTTTTGATGATGATGGAAAATATCATTTTTAGCCGACTTTTAACCGACTTTTACGGTGAACCGTAAATTGAATTGTTTGGATAATTGTGTATGTTGTTATACAATTGATGTGAATGTATGTGGATTATATGTGATGAATGCATGAATATATTGTGAATATGTGTGCATTTCAAGAATGTCTTTCGAGTCATTTTGCATGTGAAGCATCATGATGTGCATTCTTGTGTTGAGCGATTCTAATGAGAATCCGTTGTAAAGTCGTGTTCCTATGTGAGGTGTGAGCGATGATTACGAATGATTGTGTGCCCATGTGGGGTGTGAGCAATTGAATCGTGTGCCCGTGTGGGGTGTGAGCGATCGGGTCGTGTGCCCATGTGGGGTGTGAGCGATCCATAAACATTGTGTGCCCATGTGGGGTGTGAGCAATGGGTGAACATCGTAGGCCCGACGGGGAGTTACTTCGGTAACGAGCGATGGTTCCAGCAGAGTTCCTGAGTGAACTAGTGATGATTGAGTCGGTACCGCATTACATTTGCATAGAGTCGTGAGTCGGTCTCTATGATTTGCATTGGTCATCCTTGTATTTGTGCATGGATGAATGAACATGAATATATGTGTTTATGTTGAATGATAAGCATAGTGATGAATATGCTTGGTTATATATATATAAATATATATATATGCCTTGCGAAGTATATTGAATGAGATGTGATGAATTGTGATAAGAATTGTATCGTTGTAATGATGCATTGAAGAATGAATATAATATGTATGTTTATGTGGAATGATGATAATGGTGAATGTATGCATAATGAATATGCTTGATGATATATCTATATTGTGATATATGATGAGTTGTGGTGAGAATATGTGTTATATGTTTATGTTGTAGTACATAATTATATGCATTGTTATTATGATAATATTTCTCACGCTTCTGCTGTTTTATGATGCTCTACGAGGCATTGCAGATTAGGTATCTGGTGGTCTTTTGTGAAGTGTGTCTTCATACCTTTTTGGTCGGTTGGCTCTGATATGTAGCACCGGGTAGCTAGGATGCTTATGTTTGATTCCTTTTGTGATACATTCGTGTATGTATATTGCTGATGAATTTGTGTATATAAACATGAATGATGTTGTTGTATCATACTTGTTGATGAATATATATATATATATAATGTATATATGTTTGTTGTTATCATTGTTTAGATTTTTCCGCTTTCATTCTAAATATTGAGATGTGGGTATAAGGACTGAGATCCTTCGTTGTTTGAGAGTTACCCCACTGTTGCATATCATTTGTTGAGCAGGTGTTGTATGTTTTAATTTCAAGCATAATGTGACATACCTTTTTATGTCGTGTTTACAATTATACTCTGATGAAATTTCCAATACGTGTCTAAATGATTTATTTGATTATTTGGGGGTATAGAAAGGGGGTGTTACAAAATGCCGACGGGCCACGCTGCAGGTGGACTTTTGAAAGATGCCTTTTTGAATGAAGTCAGTTGACTATTGATTGGCCATACTGCGGGTGGACTTTGGCAAAAATTCAACACTGGATTACGCTCTGCATATATATCAGACATCCCTGCTGACTCTACTAAGGACCATGATCAATGACTTGACCTCAGAAGCTCCTGAAAGGATAATATCTCTGCCGGAGAATGACTGAACAATCCGTCTACTCTAAATTGCCACGCTTGCCAAAAATAAAGTGGACTTTGAGATATGGGGAATGATGACTCTGCCAAGAATTATTTCATCTTCCTGGGGATGAATTCTGATCATAGCAACTCTGCTGGAGGAATGACAACTTTCTGACTTGGCTGGGGAAAGAATGTACTAACACTCTGTTGAGGAAGAGATTCTGTTGATATGCTAAACCTCTGCGGGGAGAAAAAACAACTCAGCTGGGTAGTATTACTGACAAGATTCAATGCTGAACTCTGTGGGGATATAACTGCCAGAAATACGATCTTGCTGAGGATCGGAACTACTCCGTCGGGGGTACGCAAATCCTGGTCGGAAGATATTCCGTTGCAACATGCTGAGAAAGAGTTCCTAGAGATCTGCTGGGAAAACATAAAGCACATCCACGGTAATCTGTTAAGGAACAAAACTGTCGAGCTTAGGATAAGTGCCACAATGCCCCATGTTAGGCGAACCTTCCTCTTGATGACTCCACTGTGGATAATGAGTTTACAACAAACTCTGCTGGGGAAAATCGCTTCAAAGCGTCTCGTGCTGGAGATGCCCCTTAAGAGGATTGTACAGAAGACCGAGAATCTTTAAACTCTTAAGCAAATGCCGAGACTTGAGCTGAAAATACAATAATTGAGAGGTCACTCTACTGGAGATAATAGATCTGGAACACATCTTGTCGGAGGGATTTCACGATGCCCCATGCTTGGGAGGGTCACAAACTCACTTTTGCCCCAGATTACGCGGCTGATCTAAAGAAATCGTCCCAGGAGGATTTTACAGAAGATTTGGCATCTTCAAACTCATGGACACTCACTAAGTCTTGAACATTAACTACGAGGTCTGCGAAGCAACTCTACTGGGGAATTTGCAACTGTTATCGACACAGAAAAGCTTGTAACTGTTGGACGTTCTGAATGGGAGAATTGACTTAATAGAATACAACGGTACCCAGTGGAAATTAATTTGCCGATATCGAATCGTCGTGAGCGACCGTCAGCTGATTAATGGACTCAATCAGTAAAAGTCATGACAAAAAGGTGATATGAAAACCCTTTCCTGAATATGGTTGCCCCGGTATTCTGACTTAGGGGTAAGTGATTACTTGTCTGGAAGAAATGACCCCTGCCCTTGAAAAGGCTTGTACCTGTTACCTGCAACAAAAGAATACGCACACATACCCCAGGATATTGCGTGGTTTGAATCCACCACCCAGGAATACTCAACATTCAAAGTGATTTTAAATGTTTTTCTGCGCGTGTTATTTGTAAGGCCACAATGTTTTCAAATGCAATGTTTTATCAAAAATTCAGACGTTTTGCAAACAAAGCAGTAAAAACAAAATAAGAAGCTTTTGACTGAAATTCAATTTATTGAAAAATGCCTGAAATCGACAAATACATTCGGAAGCAAACCCTGGAAAGAGGAGATTGCTGTAAATTGAGAAAAGAAACTATCCTAATGGCAATGTGAAAACGACACTCTACTGAGTTTCGATTTTGTTATAGCCAGTATGTCTTCAAAACTCCCCGACCTTTCCTTCTGAGGAGTGATTGGACCGATTCCTATCCTTTGGAATGTCAGTTGCTGAAACGGTGATGGAGTACAAATAACTAGACCGCAATCGTTCGCTTAACTCCCTCTTTTGCATGGACCACCCTTTCGGGTTTTCAATCCACCGGGATACCCCTTTTTGCCTAAGTTGCCCTTCCGGGTTTTCAACTTACCGGGTGTACAAATTTTTTATTTAAATCCCTAATTTTTGCCCAAACCTTTTTATTTTGTTTTTATGGTTCGCTGGGATGCCCTTTTTTGCCTAGACTCTCTCTTTTTTTTAATCCAGCGGGTCTATTTATGCGAAGTATTTTTTGACTGCGTCTGAGTTAACAGGGAATGGAAAGTCTTTGCCATCCATGGTTGTAAGCAATAAGGCTCTGCCCGAGAAGACCTTTTTAACCACGAATGGACCTTCATAGTTGGGAGTCCATTTGCCCCTGTGATCTGTACTAGGAGGAAGGATCCTTTTGAGTACTACATCTCCGACTTTGTAAACCCGAGGACGCACCTTTTGATCAAATGCCCGCTTAATCCTTCGTTGGTATAACTGCCCATGACACACAGCTGCCAGTCATTTCTCTTCAATAAGGCTCAACTGATTAAACCCGGCGCGAACCCATTCTGCCTCCTCAAGCTTGACAGCCATCAGAACTCTGAGGGATGGAATCTCAACTTCAACTGGTAGGACTGCCTCCATACCATACACAAGTGAGAATGGTGTTGCCCCAGTAGACGTGCGTACTGACGTTCGGTACCCATGCAAAGCGAATGGTAGCATCTCATGCCAATCTTTATATGTGACAACCATTTTCTTCACAATCTTCTTAATATTCTTATTGGCCGCCTCAACAGCGCCATTCATCTTCGGGCGATACAGAGAAGAATTGTGATGTTCAATTTTGAAGTCCCGGCACAACTCAACCATCATTTTGTTGTTCAAATTAGAACCATTATCAGTAATAATTCTCTCGGGCACTCCATATCGACAAATGATATCCCATTTCAGGAAACGAGCTACCACCTGCTTAGTGACGTTGACATAAGATGCTGCTTCAACCCACTTCGTGAAATAATCAATGGTGACCAAGATGAAACGATGGTCGTTTGAAGCAGTAGGCTTAATTTTTCCAATCATATCAATGCCCCACATTGTAAAGGGCCAAGGCGAGGACATGACACTCAACGGATTCAGAGGCATATGCACTTTGTCTACATAAATCTGGCACTTATGACATTTACGGGCGTACTTGCAGCAATCTATCTCCATTGTCAACTAATAATACCCCGACCTCAATAGTTTCTTTGCCATTGCATGTCCTCCGGCATGGGTACCGAAAGAGCCTTCATGTACTTCTTGCATTAACAGGTCTGCTTCGTGTCTATCCACGCATCTGAGCAGAACCATGTCAAAATTCCGTTTGTACAGCACGTCATCTTGGTTTAGGAAGAAGCTACCAGACAATCTCCTCAAAGTCTTCTTATCTCTGGTAGATGCCCCAGGCGGGTACTCCTGACTTTTCAAAAAACACTTGATGTCATGGAACCATGGCTTGTTATCGGACGTTGCATCAACAGAAATCACAAATGCAGGTCTTTCAAGACGAGACACATCAATCTTGGGTACATGGTTCCACCTTTGCACTATGATCATAGAAGACAATGTGGCCAAGGCATCAGCAAACTTATTCTCATCTCGAGGAATATGATACAACTTTACTATTGTGAAAAACTTCAACAGTCTTCTCGTATAATCTCTATACGGAATTAGATGTGTTTGGTGCGTGTACCAGTTCCCATTCACTTGATTGATTACCAAAGCTTAATCACCGAAGATATCGAGGGTCTTAATTCACAAATTAATCGCCTCTTCAATCCCCATTATACAAGCTTCATATTCTGCTTCATTGTTGAAGCATCCGAAAGTTACTCGGGCAGTGAAGGGCATATGAACACCCTCCGGCGTGATAAGAACTGCTCCAACTCCACATCCATTCATGTTGACGGCCCTATCAAACATCAAACTCCATTTGGATTCAGGGTCTGGCCCCTCCTCCGGGAGTGGTTCCTCACAGTCTTTAACTTTGAGAAACATGATGTCCTCATCAAGGAAATCAAACTTCATGGGTTGGTAATCATCAATCGGATGTTACGTAAGATAGTCTGACAAGATACTTCCTTTGATGGCTTTCTGAGAAGTATACTGGATGTCATATTCTGTCAAAACCATTTGCCACCGTGCAACTCTGTCTGTCAGTGCTGGTTTCTCAAAAATGTACTTGACTGGATCCATTTTGGAAATCAACAAAGTTGTGTGCGTGAGCATATACTGCCTCAGCCGCTTAGCAGCCCATGCCAGTGCACAGTATGTCTTCTCAAGCATTGAGTATCGGGACTCGCAGTCAGTGAATTTTTTGCTCAGGTAGTAGATAGCATGCTCTTTCCTACCTGTCTCGTCGTGTTGACCGAGAAAACAACCCATAGACTCTTCAAGCACTGTCAAGTACATTATAAAAGGTCTCCCTGGAACCGGAGGTATTAAAATCGGAGGTTCCTGCAAGTATTCTTTTATTTTATTGAATGCCACTTGGCAATCGTCATTCCACCTGACCGTTTGATCTTTTCTTAGCAGTTTGAATATTGGTTCACACGTGGCTGTTAGGTGAGATATGAACCTTCCAATGTAGTTCAATCTACCCAGAAAACCACGAACCTCTTTTTCTATTTTCGGCTCAGGCATGTCTTGTATTGCTTTCACTTTGGCAGGATTGACCTCAATCCCTTTTTCACCTACGATGAAACCCAACAGCTTTCCAGAACGCACCCCGAAAATGCACTTGTCCGGATTCAACCTCAAACGGAACTTTCTCAACCTTTCAAACAACTTCTTCAAGTTAATCAGGTGTTCTTCTTCTGTTCGCGACTTGGCAATCATATCATCCACATAGTATTCAATCTCTTTGTGAATCAAATCGTGAAATAATGTTACCATTGCTTGCTGATACGTTGCCCCTGCGTTTTTCAACCCAAAAGGCATCACTTTATAACAGAATGTACCCCATGGGGTAATGAACGTGGTCTTCTCCATATCCTTAGGTGCCATCTTGATCTGATTGTACCCGGAGAAACCGTCCATGAATGAGAACACTGAAAATTAAGTTGTATTATCAACCAGCACGTCGATATGAGGTAAAGGAAAGTCATCCTTCGGACTTGCTCTGTTTAGATCCCGGTAATCAACGCATATTCTGACCTTACCTTCTTTCTTCGGCACAGGAACAATATTTGCAACCCATGGTTGGTAATTGGTGACGGCCAGAAATCCCGCATCTAACTGTTATTGTACCTCTTCTTTGATTTTGAGGGCCATTTCTGGTTTAGTTCTCCGAAGCTTCTGTATGACAGGAGGACAACCCTCTTTCAATGGCAACCTATGCACAACAATATCTGTATCTAACCCCGGCATATCTTGATATGACCAAGCAAAGATGTCAACATATTCCCGCAGCATACTGATCAGCTCTTTCTTTACCTCGGCCTGCAGACTGGCTCCAATCTTAATTTCTTTCCCTGCGTCCTCGGAACCAATGTTGATAACCTCAATTGTCTCTTGGTGAGTTTGAATGACCCTCTCCTCCCGCTTCAGCAATCTAGCCAATTCTTCGGGAAGTTCACAGTCTTTTTCATCCCCTTCTTCGGCTTGATAAATCGATTTGTCAAAGTCATACATGGCCATAGCAGAACCGTTATCAGTGGAATCCGGAGGATCAAGTCTGCACGAGGGGGTTCATGCTTTATTTTAGAATTTATTTTTGAAAAACAAAAAGAAAACAAGACATTGCCATTTTTAATGTTTTTGTGCAAAAATAAAAAATGAAAGACAGGGAACGAAATTTGAATGCAAAACGTCCTTTATTAATGATTAAAAATTGCAAATGAAAATGTGTGGCCCTACAAATGAATCTGTACGCCTTGGGCAGAGCGCAAGATTTTAACATGCATGATGATTAGATAAAAACAAAGAAATTTACTCTGTTTGAAAAGTAACTGGACTGATTTCCTCAGCGGACCAGTTTTACAAATGTTGTCCCGAAACACGTGGGCGTACCCAATTGTCCAAGTCACAATCACTGTCTATGCCATCCTCTGCAGTCGCACAAGATTGATCTGTATATATGATTCCACCCCTACTGAAAGTGATGGGTCCCTTGTATTTTGTAGCCGAATCCAGAGATGGTTGGTAGCCAATACCAAACTTGTCCTCTTTCACTGATGTCTCGATCAGCTTGCCCCAACCCTGGGCATTTCCTGCTCTAACAACTTTGATGGCCTGCTTATAAGACGAAATTGACGTGCTGGCTCTAGCTGTTGTAGGAGAAGATTCAGGCACCTTATCTATATTCACTGCCTCGAACGACTACCAAAGCGTTTCATGGATTTCCCCATCCATCTCAACATACTTGAATGTGGACAAGTGACTGACAAAAATGTCCTCTTCACCACACACAGTTACTACTTGCCCTTCAAACACGTATTTCAGCTTCTGATGTAAAGTGGATGTAACAGCCCCGGCCGCATAAATCCATGGGCGACCTAATAAACAGCTATAAGCAGGCTGTATATCCATCACGTGGAATGTAGACTTGAACACTTGAGGTCCAATTTGCACAGGTAATTCCACTTCACCGAATACAGATCATTTTGACCCATCAAACGCTCTGACAACCAGATCACTCGGCCTCAAAATCAATCCATCAACCTCCAGTTTCATCAACGCCTTCTTAGGAAAGACATTAAGCGAAGAACCAGTGTCTACGAGCACGTTGGACAACACCGCGCCCTTACACTCCATTGTAATATGCAAAGCTTTGTTGTGGTTTCTACCTTCAGAAGTCAAATCTCGGCTTGTGAAACCCAACCCATGGCTGACATTGACATTAGAAATCACACTCTCGAGCTGATTAACAGTAATTTCTTGTGGAACATAGGCCATCTTTAACACCTTCAGCAAAGCCTCTCGGTGTTCATCAGAGCACATCGGTAATGACAAAATTGAGATCTTTGAGGGCGTCTGGTTCAATTGATCAATGATTTTGTAATCACTTTTCTTTATTATTCTCATAAACTCCTCTACTTCGCTGTCGAAGGTAATTTTGGGACATGCTTTAGGCACGGGCACACTCTCAGCCACTTGTTTTCCTTTAGCTCTCGCCGCAGCCTCGACTTCTTTATCACTTCGAAGAGTTTGTGGAGCAAACAAACTTCCACTCCTGGTAAAGCCTCCTAAACCACCCACATTATCAACATTTGAACCAGCCGATGTTCCAACTTCCTGCTTCTTCCCCTCATGGTACACATCCACCCCATAGTACCATGGGACTTCTTTCTCAGAGGTAAACGGAACCGGCCCCGACACCGTGATGGTAACAGGGCTGGGTCTTTCCGGCACCATTGTCGCTACAGGAGTTGCCCTCGCAGGTACCTGAATTTCAGCAGGGGTATAATAAATTGTCACAGCTGACACCTCATCATTATCTTTCACAACACGGTCAAACTGTAGACGGCCTTCACTAATCAGATTCTGCAAACCAATCCTCAGTCTATCACAGCCATTATCTTGACCCATACATTCCAAACAATCTCGGTCACAACCCGGGAACACCTGTCCCTTCAACAAAAGACCTTTCACTACCAGTAATGAAGTCTTCACCCGATTGATATCTCTCACCATGTTCAACCTCTTTCCATTCTCAATGGCGTGCACATTTGCCCCATCATGGTTCGACATAGGGTTCTGGATAACATTAGGAGGTGTAGAAAAGTTGATTGCTTTAACATCTATCAGATCCTGCACCTTATTTTGAAATGCCCAGCACTTTTCGGTGGTGTTCCCCGGAGCACCTGAATGGAAATCGCAACAGGCATTAGCATCATAATTTGGTGGCAAGTTACCAGCAACAGGAGGTCTCATGGTATGAAGTTCAACCAATTTCAATTGGAGTAACTGGGGTAACAATGCTGAGTAAGTCATAGGAAGAGGGTCAATTTTGCGGTCCCTCTGCCTAGACCTTTGTTGGAACGGTGGTCGTTGTTGTTGAACCTGCTGTTGTGGCTGCTGTTGCTGAACAGGTGGTGTTGGAATTGTCACTGCACCTACTTGGTGATAAGCCTGAGAACGGCCCTTTCCCCGTCCTCTGTACACAGCTCTTGTCTCGCCTTCTCTCCTTCTCTGCCCATTGGCAAAAGGTTTCTTTATTCCTGAAGAATCAGCACCACTTACATCCTGAATCTTCCCCTGTTTCAAAAAATTCTCAATCCTTTCACCAGCAATTACGATATCAGCAAATCCTGTCGACGGACAAGCAGCCAATCTGTCAAGATATACTCCTTGCAGGGTACCCATGAACATATCCGCCATTTCTCTCTCAAGCAAAGGGGGTTGAACCTGGGCGGCCATTTCTCTCCATCTTTGCGCGTACTCCTTAAAGCTTTCCTTAGCGCTCTGCGACAACCCTTGCAGTTGAGTGCGGTTGGGAGACATATCGATATTATACTGATATTGTTTCAGAAACACTTCTGCCAAATCATTCCAGCTTCTCACAGCAACCCTGTTCAACTTCATGTACCAAGTCAATGAAGCTCCCGCCAAACTATCTTGAAAGTAATGCATCCACAACTTCTCGTCATCAGTGTGGGCTGAGATTCTTCCAAAGTAAGCCTGATTATGTGTCTGGGGACACGTATTGCCATTATATTTGTCAAAAGTGGGTGGCTTGAACCTTGGAGGAATTCTAACCCCCGGTACCAGACCCAGATTAGTAACATCAATGCCTAGAGAGTTCTTGCACTCCATAGCCCTGATTTTCTCAGCCAGCTCCTCATACCTTCTGTCATTGGGATTACCCATATCAGCATCCAACAAGGTGAATTGATCTTCCTGAACATCTTCCAGAGGAGGATTAACACCAACATTTCTGGCAGTCCCAGTAACCAGATTACCATGAGGAGTCGGAGTACCAATAGGAGGAGGAGTGTCCTTTGGCTGTGAATTATCATCTTGATAACCTCCCGGCGTGACCTCTGGACGCTTGACCATAAGTCTTAACCTCTCTTGGTTCTATGCCATACCAGTCATGAGATCCATGAACTGGTCCATGCGGGTCTTCATCTCAGCTAAACCATTCTGAATTTGATCAACCATTATGTTTCAATTGCCTCGTGTGGAGTAGCGATGTATGTGATCGGTAGCAATACTTCCTGAAATAGAATAACTATGAGAACCAGATAGGGTACCTGAAAAGCAAACAAAAATGCAAAAAATGAAATACATGCAATGTAATGTTATGTTTTTCTATTCCCAGGCCTTTTCGTGTCCCGATTCCGGTATTTCAGAAGTCCGCAGCATTCAGATATCACACGAGATACAGTAGTTGATAAAAACACTCATTCAGACAAGTGTACAGATATGTGTAGAACCCTATAAAGCGGCGTCGTGACCAAGTGTCAGTGAACAGTGATGTAATATCAGGAAAGCCACTGGAGAAAATACTAAGAATATCATAGCTGGAAAAAAGCCCAAAGGAACTGAGTTTGGACAAATATTTGAAAACATACAACCTAAGTTCAGAAATTAAAGCAGCGATTCCTACAACAATACTGTAGGTAATCGGATAGCATCAACATAATGAAAGCTAAAACAGACGAAACACCACATCCTGTAACCCTAGACTAAGCCTCTTGACCTCCTCAAATAACACAACATTCTCGGGATCTTCCGGCACCTCAATCAGGCCTCTGATCAAGCGTTCTCTCAAACTGAAGGATTGGTACAAAGTGTTGATATTCTGACACAGTTCTTCCCCATTAGTACTACCATAGTCTAGCTCTGTCCTGGACTTCTTCACTTCTGCCCGGATCTTGAGATCAGCTATTTCAGCCTGAGTTTCCTGTAATAGCTTCTGACTTTCTTTCAAACTATCCTGGTAACTCCGTCATTGAGCATGTGCAGCTTTCAATTTTTCATCTGAGGTCCTGGCCTTAGCTTCCAATTCTTCAACCTTAGCTTTAAACTCTTCCTCTACCTTGTCCCAGCGCTTCTGGTCATTGGCCCATTTTTGTTGCCACAAGGTAATAGCCTCATTAGCTTACTTCAAAGCCTTCTTGAGATTCTGGCATTCTCTAGCATTATTCTTATCAATTAAGCCCCGTCTTTGGAAATAATTCAGCTTCCCTTCGAGTTCTTCTTTCCAGCTTTTAGCCATCTTCTCAGCAATGTGGACTTTCTCTTCCAACCCTCTATTATCAAATGCAGCTTTCTGATACAGGCTGGTGACGTCCGCATTCTCAACCCTGAGTTCATGAACTAAAACTTCCAGCTTTCAGAATTCTTCAATTGGCATTGAGGTCCTTGGCTCCACTACCTTGGGATATAACGGAGGCTCGACAGAGAATGGCAACAGTGTGACTGCTACCCGACGCTTCAGCCACTCAATGTAAGGAGGATAAGTCGTGGGATCAGGTCTCCTAAACTCCATCTTACCTTTCTTAACCCGCGTGTTCCAGGCTTCAGCAATAGAAAAAGACACCTGTTTGCCATCTTTGGCAAGATAAAACAAGGATTCCGCCACATTTTTTTCCAAAGGAGGTTCTTTTAATGCATATCCAAACTGCTTCAGCGCGAGGACAGGATTGTAGTTGATTCCTCCCCTCCTTCCTACCAGAGGCACATTTGGAAAAGCTCCACAACTAATAAGAATAGGTATACCCACCATATCTTTCCAATGCCACCAAACTATATCTTCAGCCGTCAAACCCATCAGCCTCTTGGAGCACTTAACAGTTCCTCGGAGATCCACAAAAGCTCCTATCTTTGGAAATTGTTTATAAAACCAAGCATGGAATAAGGGAGCACAGCATACTACCAATCTTCCTCATTTTTTCTCATTCTTGTAATGCACGGAATGGTATACATTGCCCAACAAAGTTGGGATTGGATTCTTCTTGACAAAGATACTGATTGCATCCATATCAATAAATCCATCTATATTCGGAAAAAGACAAATTCCGTTCACACAAAGAGCTAAGATTGCATTAGAGGTAAACAAATCACCATTAGCAAAACTCTTCTTTGCTTCTTCAATCAGAAAGTCTAGATGGAACCCTTTACAACCCTCCTTTTCCTTAACATTATCTTTAACCACAGATACCCTTAAATGAATAGCCTCTGCAATGACATTGTCGGGAATAGCCTTCTTAGAACTGTAGTGAGGAGGAGTATCCTTGACAGACATCTTCAGAATATCAGAGAACTCTTCCAAGGTAGGTACCAGCAGATAATCATTGAATCTGAAGCAACGTAACTAAGGGTCATAAAACTGCAAGAGAGTGTGCAGAGTATCATGCAGATCTGGAGTAAGAAGGCTCACATAACTCAAGATGTTCCCCAACCTCTTTCTGAAACTATCCAGCTGATTACCGTTCATTAAATCTGCCGATTCTTTGATTTACCTTACTTTAGGCTTCGGAAACCAGTAATGCACGTTATTCTTTCTTGGAGGACCTTCCATCTGAAATAGAGAAAATACCCACCGGAATCGGAAACAATACTGAGACCTGGGAAAGGAAAAAACATACAATGTTAATGATGTATGCAATGTGATGCAGCTAGGCATGTGATCAGAGCCAGAATCTGCAGTGTCGGTGCAATAACTGTGAGGGAGCCAAGTGTATGTGTAGCATCATATCAAGAATATAAGACCCAAGCACCAGTAAAGAACCAGATCCAGAATACCAGAACAAAGTACCCAAATCACTGATCATAGGAAAAACACACAAAAAGGGTAGGTAGAAGGTCAAGGTTACCTGCAAACTTGTAAACAACCCCCCATCTCACAGGTGTGTTCTAAAAGGTAGGATCCTTAGATTCGGATCCCAGAATGAGAAGCAATAGCACATTCAGCCGGTAGGATACAATTCTATCGCCAAACAAAGAGATCGTCATCTGATTCACCATAAAATAAAGGCCATCCTATGCAAGTTCCAGAGTGGGCCCTCGGGTGCGAATGGGTTTGCCACAAAATATGGTCTGCCACTGTCACCACTAAAGAGGGATGTTTCCACTAAGGTCCTCAATGATCGGTCACCAGATGCACATAACCCTCAAAGTCATACCCTGAATGAGGAAAACCCTCAAAGCAAGAATATCCTAAGAAAGTCGCACTCTGGCTGTGGAACTCACAACTACTCCCGTGGCAAAATACCATGAGAGCCCTGTGACTATCCACTCTAAGTCCTAAAGTACACTCGAGCCTAGGTAATGGGCTCATCTCACAGTAACAATCCCATCCCGCCAAAGGAAACCAGACAGTCCAGAATATATGACGCATGATATAAATAAAATGCAATAAAGGCGGTAAAGTAAAGCGATAAACCTGTAAATAAAAGCAGTAAAGCTAAACTAAAGCAAAACAAAGCAAACACCCAATAAGTAGTAAATAAACAAGCGCTAGGAGAGACTCGCATTGGGGAGGGACCAGCAAGAGGTCAACTTTCCCCAGCAGAGTCGCCAGCTGTCGCTCCCGAGATTTTCATCCAAGTACAAATGCGAAAGTGGCGCAGAAGAAAGAAAGAGAGTCGCCAGCCAGACATTTTTATCCCAAAGGAAGGGAAAGGTAATGCTTCACAAACCCGGGAGAAAGGAAAGAACAAGGTCTCACGAACCAAAGAGAAAGGGTAAGGGAGTCGGTTACGTGAAGGGAAGGTTATCGCACCCCTTCACGTCCGTCGTACTCGACGGGATCCACGCTAGAAGTACTGCTCAAAGGGTGATAGAAAAGATACTGGAAAAGGAAAGGAAAGTGAACGAGAAACAAATGTAGGGAAAATAAAAGAAGTGCTCGAATGGGCCCTACCCCACTGCCTACGTATCTCATTGGGAATATGAGAATCAGAGCGACATAGTTCCCCTAACTAAGGGAAAACTTTTTTTGTTTTTTAGGGAACGACTAATGTTCTAGCTCAGGTGTTGCAGGCTCGCTGAATCGAGTGTGTTACCGTATTGCAAGAGAACGAGGAGAAGCATGTTCGTACGTTGAGAGTGAGTGAGATGAGAAGAGAATTCCCGAAGGAAAGACGTTATTGTTTGTTTTAAGTGTTTTAGAAGATTTTTTTATTTGAAGTGTTTTGCATATGTAAGTGTACCTAAGTCTTTTTCAATGGAATGTGCATCTCATACATCATTCCAAAATGAAATGATGATGAAGTACACTAAGTATGAAGAAGATCCTCAAACTTACTTCCCAAAGTTAAAGGCTTAAGTACACTAGCCTATTCCCTTTATTAAATGTTTTTGTTGTTTTTAAATGAAGAAGTATTTTTAGTTTTGTTTGTGAAATCACTTTATGTTAAAGACTTGTACATCATGCTAGAGAACCTACAACACATTCCAAGATGGAATGTATGCAAGCCCCCCCATGGAATAAGGCTCATGGCACATGAAGATGTTTCAACCTTTATTAGGTGTTTTGAAGTTGTTTTGAGATGAGAAAGAAGAGACTCAAAAGAAACAAAGGTAAAGACTAAAGGGGACTAAGACTCGCCCTAATGTTATCATGCTTGGATATCCTAAGGGTTAAGTGTGGTTTAGAAGCCTAGGTCTAGAAGAGACTAGAAGAGAGCAAGAGGTAACATAACTCACTTCTAAGATAGAAGATGAGTTATGAACCAAGAGGGAGAAGAAAGAAGTTGAACAAAGAAAGCCTTGAAATGCTTTGCACCAACACAAAAGAGAAAGCATTAAAAAGATGAGGGAAGAAAGTATGTGTGGAAGCATATCCACACACTCAACTTACCATTAGCCCCTACAAGCAAAGGTTAGCTAAACAATTGCATATGAAAGCATAAGTAAAAGAAGGAAGACAATTAAGCATCAAACTACTTATGAAATGAACTTATGAATCAAACAAAGCCTAAACCTAAAAGGAAAGGATTCTAAGTGTCCAAGGACTTCTAAAGTCAGTAGCTATGTCTAAAGATGTTCTAATAGGGTTAGGGTACCTAATGGGATCAAACTATGTCAAGAAAGGTGCCAAAGATTCACACAAGTTCAAGTTATGAAGCATGAATAAAGTATGAATGTGTATGGCATACAAACATGAATGAATGCATGAGTGAACCTCAAGATCAGAATTGAATGACATGTTATAATGCATATGGAAGTCAATGAATGAACATACAAAGCATGAGTGAAATGATTTAAGAAAATGAAGCAAGTAGAAGCAAACAATGTTCAAGTTCAAGTAAGAAAAGAAGAAACTTGTAACACAAGTCAAAGTTGAAAAAGAACATGAAAATGAATGAAAATGGATGCAAGTCAGAATCATGCCTCATATTTTGATGTCTTATAATGCCTATGAATGATCATACAATTTATGAGAATGGATGTTCAAGTATAAGAAGTTATATGAAGAAGAAGTAAGAAGAAGAAAAACAAATTTCACTTAAGGAAAGAAATAACTTGAAACATAAGTCAAAGTGGCAAACCAAAAATGGATGAACATGTATGATAGGTCAGTACCAAATTACATTTAAGATGCAATTAGAATGTAAGAATTAATCATACCAAGTACATATGCAAGTCACTTTGAAACTAGTTGAGAAAAGGGATGCAAATTAGGTCAAACATGCTCAAGCATACAAGATGAATGACATTTGAATGCATGAAATGATTATGGGTCAGTAGCATACTCAATATGAAATGCAAATGAGATGCATGAATAAGCATTGATGATTCAAGTACAAGTCATGTTGAGCATTATAATAAAAGAGAAGCAAGTTTAGGTCAAAAGGATTCAAGTAATGATGCATGTTGAAACAATTATGTACAAGTTATGAGAGATGGAAGTAAATGACCTATAATCATGATATAAGATGACTTTAAATGTCATAGAAATGACCTATAAAACATCTCAACAATCAATGCAAAGCAACTTGTTCAAACCAAACACAAAACTCCAAAACAATTCACTTAAGGATCAACATGTATTCGTGCACCTAAAATGAATTAAAAACACATTAGAGAGGTGGGAAAAGTTACAAGAATCCTATCACATGAAGTGCAACCAGGGAGCAAGCACATTACAAAATTATAGGTCAAAACCCCTTAAGGATCACACTCAAATATGCTTCACAAGTTCACAAAGATCAATCAAGTACAATACACAAGCATCATCTCTAAACCCTAAGATAAAATGACCTTAAAAATCAACAAAAAAATGGATGAAGTGCATCCAGTTTTGCAATATGATCATACCAAATTCCCTCAAAAATTCAGAAAGGAACTAGTTCAATTAAAATAATAATGAACCAAGTATCAAGAAGGATGAACATTGAAAAAGAAATTAAAAGGAAATTGTGAAAATATGAGCAAAAATCAATAAAATTAGAATTAAAAAATGTGGAAAATTATTTAAATGTTTAAAGATCCTTTATGAATTTTTATGGAATTTTTATGATGAATATGTTATTTTTAATAAAATAAAATTGAAACTATATGCAAAATAAAATAAAAATATGAATGAATGAAGGAGGGGGTGCACAGATAGCAAATACCAAGTTGAAAAATGTTTGGGCTCAGAAATAAGGGGGTGCGCATATCAATCAGGTCCAGGTCCCCACACGCTTTAGACTATGATAATACCATGCACCTCAGTCAACATTTTGACTCAATTACATACGTTGGATGTAGTCAAGATGATCAAACAAGCAAAGCATGCAAATCAGATGGATATGATGCCAGGCACATGCTAACAAGTATGGATGCACACGTACACAAAAGTCAAGGTCAACAATGCTGAGAGAGAGAAGTCACGTGAGGGGAGGATGGTTCATTAATGCGCTGTCACTTTTATAGCCCTATGATTACAAAGATCTAACGGCTATGTTATAATCTGAAGTTTAAACCCTAGTCAAACCCTCACCGGCCGGAGAAGGACCTCCGGTCATCTTCTCCGGCCATCTCCGTCACCTGTAAATGATCACATGCTCCAGAAATTCACAACAAGTACATCAATAGAAAGAGGAAGTCAAGTAGATCAAGAATCCAGCAAAATATTTCACATACCATGCATATACACAGAGAATCGAATGAAGAAAGCTTGCCCTAAGTTTTAGATCTAAGCTCCTAAAGAGCCTATCAACTAGCCAGAGTTTTCACAGCTTCTATTAAGCATCGAATCATTTAGAAACAAATGTAAATCGCATGAAAAACTCAAGAATAAGTTTGGAGAATATGAACCTATAACTGAAGAAATCTTAAGTTGCAAGAAAACCAGAGGTGATGCTTGAGTTCTTGAGCTTCACAGAGAGCAAAATAAATGTTATGGAGCTTCGATTCTTATGGAAATCAGTGAGATGAACTTGAAGATGATGAAGATCAGTGCTATGTTTCAATGCACCAATGCCTTGAGATTGATGAATGATGAAGATTGAAGAAGAAAGTTGGAGAACTCGTGGCAAAGAGATAGAGAATTCAGAGAGAAAATTCAGATGAAATTTGGGGTGAAAGTGCCAAATGAGAGTGTTCATTACAAAATCTGTTAGATGAAGCTTTTATATCTCTGGTTAGTGGTTAACCATCACAGTTGATGGTTAGAACCATGGTTAACTGTGGTGTAATGAGAAATGAAAGGGTGTGCTGAGCAAATTGAAATGAAGATTTGAATGTGAGAGAGAGAAGCTTCGTGTGTTATGTTGTTGTTGATGAATGAGGAGAAAAAGAAATGATGATGAGGTTATGATATGGTGCTGATGTTGATACCAGTACAGCAACATGGCTTGTATCATAAGCTTCCTTGTTTCTTTTTTGATGTATGGACATGTATGTGTGCATGTATGTGTAAGATGGTGTGTGTTCAAATGAGGCAAAGGCTGGGAAGGTGTTTGCATGTGTGTAGAATAACATGAATCAACAACAACAATGCAAATATTCTATTTTGGCAGCCCCACATCAGTGAAAACATGGAAGTTTAGAGATGGAATTCTCTATGCACACGACATGAAATGGTGAGTTTTTGATGGCTATGGATTGAAGAGGACACGGAGATGAACAACTTTGATGTTCAACAATTTTTCATTTGAAGCCTTCTTGATGGAGAAAATTAGCTTGACATTTGGCACACCACATGTTTGATAAAATGACTGCGTGCCAGCCCAGTCTTGCTTGGTCATGACTTGGAATTTTCCTTGATTTTACCAAACTTTGATTGATTATAACTCCCTCAATTTTGATCCAATGGAAGAGTTATTTATATGGATTTGAAGCTTAAAATGTGATCTTTAATTGGCTCAACTTAGGCCTGAAGTTTGAAGCTTTTACCATGGAGAAAGAATGCCTTGAAGTAGAGTGCAAAATGGTCCAAACTTGCTATTTTTAGAAACCCTAAGTTTCTAAATTTGGCAACTTTGTACAATTCTTGATTTTTCATGAATCTCTTGACATTTCTTGATCAAATCTTGTGCAATGAACATATGTGACTTGAATTTCATGGATTTGACCTTAAAAAGTCAGGAGTTGACTTTCTCCTCTGCACAATTGACTTTTTCCCCAATTTCTTGATTCCCAAGCAACTGATCAATTGAACCTCTTCTGAAATAAACCAATGGGAAATCGTCCATCCTTAGATACTTGACATCATGTAGAAACACTTGAGATCAAGTTTGAACCAAAATTTCATCAGGAGACTGCTTGAAACTCAAACCCCTAATTTTGACTGCTTTTGCTAGGAGATGATGAATTGTCAACTTCTTGATGATTTTCCATCTTCCAATGACTTGTGAGATCAAATGAGATGACATGTGATATAAGAGACCCTTGAGGCTTGTTGGGAGACCTTTGTCTCTAGCTCTCTTGCTTTGGATGATCAATACTCTGAAATCAACTGATCACATGCCCTAATGAAACATGTATGAGGTATGAGATGAAATGAGATGTAAATGCAATGCAATGAAAGTACATGCTAAATGATATGAAAAAAGAGAGGGCAAATATTGGGGTATTACACCGGGGAAACTCTAAATATCTATACTATTATTACACAGTTGATATGAGTTTATGAAAGAAGACTTACAGTGAAACAGCCCCACAGTACAGTTATATACATATGAAAGCGGTAAATGAAAGCAGGTAAACACTTACTCGGTTGTAGAGCTTCCATGCTGTATTATTAGTTGTTCAACAAAGAAAAGTTGAAAACAATATTATATGCAAAATCAAAAGAGAAAGTGCTTTGAAAGGAAAATTGGGGCTTACAGCTCAAGGAGAGGCCCAGGGTTTTATCAGTGATCGCACTGTTGTTTTGAATTTTGACAGAAAGACTTATACAAGTGACTGAGGCCCAAAAAGGTTTTCTGTACAAAGGGAATGGGCCTTACACTCTCTCAAGAGGCCCAAAAATGATTGAAAGAATGGGGCTTATAACACGGGGGTAGGCCCAAATGGTTTGACTTTTGAACTGGCGATCGCGCCAAAGTGTTCTTTCAACGCAGAGGGACTTATACAATGTATGAGGCCCAAAATTAGTTTGGTTAAAAGGGGATTGAGTCTTACACTCTATTAGAGGCCCAAGGGAGTTTTTAGGAAAATAAATGGGTCTTATTACCCGAGGGTAGGCCCAGGGTTTGTTTTAAACGGGTGATGATCGCGCCGGACTTTTTGAAATACAACGGGACTTATACAATAAGTGAGGTCCAAAATGGGTTTATTTTACAAAAAGGCTTGGGTCTTACACTCTATTAGAGGCCCATGAGTGTTTAGAAAAGTTTGTTAGGGTGAAAATCAATAAAACCCTAGTTTCATCATTTTTAAAGTAAATATTCACAGGAAATTAATTAAAATAATACAAATTCCAAATAAGTTTGAATAAACAACTTGTGATTTTGGTTTTAGGTTTGAAAAATGAGGTTTTAATCACAAGATGAATTAAAAGCTATTTGGTGTTGATTTTCCAACATGAGTATTTATTTTTAAAAGGTTTAAAAACAAATAAAAGGTATTTATTCACAAAAACACTAATTATATTAAATAAATAATATAAATCTAATTTTTTTGTGGAATAAAATATTTCAACATTTTTGTATTTTTTTGCAAAAAGAACCAATAAAAAATAATTAAAATTGAGTGAGTTATTAATTTTTCAAATCATTTAAAATAAATATGAAAAATAACAAAAACAAGAAAAAGTGGTAAAAAAGAGATCTGGGGCGAGGGGGATTCGAATCCCAGACCTCTCGCTTGCCAATACACACAAAACCAGCTGATCAACCACTGGGGCGCAATGTCAATTCAAATATAGTATGGCAAATGAAAAATATAAGGCAAACTTGGTTAGAAAACCTGAAGAATGGCGCCATGGCCATCTTCTTCCTCGAGCTCGTGCATGAAGCTCCCTATCTCACTTATCTCTCAACCATTTGACATGATTCAAATACCAAACTCATGCATTTTTTCACAAGGAACAAGATGGAAATACTTGATTTTATTTATTTTCAATGTATAGCAAATTATATCATTATGGTCGTATGAACCCTAATTTTGCAAAATCAGTCGTGCAGACATGGTGATGAGGGCTATGATCAAATTTCTTGAGGGAAAACACTCAAGATATGATGGCAAGCAAATGGCAAAAATATCATGCGAGGAAATATGCATGGATCATGAAGATGTAGTTTTAGGCTTACCTTGATGTAAGCTGAAATGTGATCTCTGCACAAATGGTGTTCCAGATGAAATTTAATGATCCCTACAGCTTCAATGGATGTAGTGGAGTGTGTTTCCAGCTTTGGAACACTCTGAAAACTTTTGGATCAAGTTGGGGAACTCTGACTGTATAATTGAGGCATAATGGCTTGGTTGAAGGGTGATTTTGAGCTAGGGGTGTTACAGTTGGTGTTTAAGTGTTTGGACACCTCAAATACATCATATGTGATGTGTCTGAGCAATTGGAATGGATTGCTTAGGGCTGCAACTCAAAACCCGATGGTGGTTGCTCAAAAACAAGGAAATTTGGCACTTAAGAGAGAATGAGAGAAAGCAGTTCTATAAGGTGCTTTGGTGTGCCTTGAATGATCCATTGGAACCTCTATTTATAGGTGATCAATTCTTGTCTTGGAGGAATAGTGAATGGCTGCTGGATCAGATCACCTTCAAAGGGATTGGTTGGACATAAATGCCTCTTGCATTAGGTGTAACAGCTACTCCAAATAGATCAGCTATGCCTTGACTGAAATCACATTCCTCAGTCATTTTAATTTTTTTTTAATCAGAGAACTTGACTGAGGAGAGTGAGAATCTTGACAATGCACTATTCCACATTAATGCCCTTTGAATTCAAGGCAAAATGTGCCAAAATGCATAAACTTCAAGTTGGAAAATTCCTTGGCTCTTGGACTCAGCCCTATCAATTGGATCAGATGCATTATGATTGGTTTGAGTACATGTGACATACTGATCCTTGGTTTTGATTCAGAAATCGTGTGTGGCAAGCAAACATGCAAACTGATTTTTCCAAAACAGCTTGCAGCAGCATGACTTTGGGCATGGATTTCTCTTGGCTCAAGTTGAATCAATTCATGCTGATAAGCTCTTTGAATTCTTGGCAACATTTGCAACAACATTGATGTTTACCTTTGGACTTGATTCAGCTTGCAACTATGTGAAAAGATCTCATAAGTTTTGGTGTTTCCAACAAAATCTGCCTTGGCCAGAATTTTTCTAAGTGTTGGAAAATGATGTATTTTCATGTTTTAGTCATTTTTGCCCAATCATAACTCAAAATCCACAATGAATTGGAATGAGGTGTAGTTGGAGCTTTTGTAGAGGTTAATGAGAGCTACAAATCTAGCTTTGGATGGGGAAGAATGGCCTTGTGGTTTAGGAGATATGACCCTCCAAAGTTGGTATCCTTGCCACTTTGTTCATAACTTAAAAAATTTCCTAAGTTTTTTATGGTTACCCCTTTTATAAGTTATCCCACTTTTCTTGATTTTTCTTGATGAATGATGATTCCAATCATATATTAACATCATTTTAGGGTTAAAAAACTATTTTTATGAAAAATCTCAAAAAGTCAAAGTTAGACTTTTGTGCATAGTTGACTTTTTATCAAATGAATTCCAAACTGTGCAATCCTTTAGGAAATCATGTCCTTGACCTAAATCAAACTTGATGGACATGTTCCATGGGTGTTATAGGGTATATTGATTCATATCCTAGGGTTTGGGAGCATGTCCTGGTCAAAAGTCAAAGCTACAGTTGACTTTTCTCGCAAAACCCTAACTGTGGTTCAGATGAAATTGAAACTTGTTGCTCAGGCTTCTTGGATCAATCCATTATTGTAAATGGATCAATGTAGTGTATTAGAGACCCTCAAATCCTCTCTTGAGGTCTTGGCTCATGTTTTGTCCCAAAAGTCAACTTAGGGGTGAATTAGGTCAAGAAACCCTAATTCCTGATTTTTTTGTGAATGCATCCCCCGAGGTTAAATTGACTTGATGATTTGGTTTATGATGACACTTGGGGCATCATAGGTTATGTTTTGAAGCATTGCTCATGCCCAGAGGAAAATTTCCATCTGGAGGTGTTGGTCGACCAAATCCCTAGTTTGGTGACACTGGCGATCTTGAGGCTTGATCCACTTGGAATGTTGCAACCTTGTGCTTGATCATTGATGTGGGAGTCCTCTTGATACTTTGTAGATGTTTGAGAGGTTGGAAAAGTTGAATATCATGTCATTCCTTGATTGATCCTTTGTCTAAGGCTCTGAGAGGGCTTGAAACCCTAACTTTGATTGTAGTGAACGCTCACCCATTTTTGGGGAGACTAATGAGGTATGATGGTTCATCCATATTGTGATGATGATTTGCACAATGATGGGGATCTTAGTGGTCAAAATTTGGGGTATGACAGATGCCCCTATTTAATCTTCTTGGACCCGAAGGTGTGAATGACGAAGGTATTCGGGCCTTCGGGGTGCAAGAGGATTAAATATCGGAATACCCAAAATTTTGATGGTGGTTATGAATAGCAGTTAGCCCATTCATCTTCTTTATCTAAGCAATGATGCTATAGAAAAGGTAGAAACTTCCCCTCGATCCTGTTCTTTAGCCAAGGAACTGTTCTCAGTTTTCTGAAATAAACTTCCCCTCGATCTTGGTTTCCTACCAAGGAACTGGTCTCAGTTTCTGATATAAACTTCCCCTCGATCCTGGTTTCCTACCAAGGAACTGGTCTTAGTTTCTGATGTGAACTTCCCCTCGTTCTTGGTTTCCTACCAAGGAACTGGTCTCAGTTTCTGATATAAACTTCCCCTCGTTCTTGGTTTCCTACCAAGGAACTCGTCTAAGTTTCTTTCGTCAATAAACTTTATTGACAAGGGACACTATTCGTAGCAGTTTTCCTCAAACTTCTCGCTGAATTTTCCTGGGGAGATGCCATTTGATGAGTCTACTGGGGATATTACACCATACTTTTCTCGAGATCTTCCCGGAGAAATGCCATATGATGTGATCCACTTTGAGGTGCCGATGACTTTGTTGACATTGACTTTCTGGAGAGAAGAACCAATGTGTTGCCGAAAGTCTTTAGTTAAGAGGTTTTCTCTAGGGATTTTCCATAATCCGAGAAAGCGAAGATATCATCTTCAATGGCGAAGAGTGACATCGGCTGAGGGTTTTCTTGCCTTTTCAGAGGTTCAAGTTATCAAAGTGGTCAAAGAACCAACTTCAGTTCAACAGCAAAGCGGAGAAACGATTGTCCAAACACGACGTTTCCCGACAAGGGAAGAACTGATAAATCGATTGACAAGAGGACGTTTATCACTAGGGGATAAGACCGACTAGAGTGATAGTGATGCAATATGAATGCGAATTTGAATCAATAATGCATGATGTATGTATGTATATGCTGACAAAACTGACGCGACATACAGACTAGTGGATGAACACGACTGGATACTCGGCCACTGCGGGGGATAAAGAGGTATCGCTGGTCCAAGAGTAGCAATTCCGCCTTGCTTAGGAGAGATAGTCCCTGTGGGGGGACAACCGTTGGTCGGGCTTAGGAGATAAGAACTCGGCCGAAGATGTCAGACGAAGTATTTGCATCTATCTTAACTGATCCTTCGTTCAGGCGCACTGGTTTAGAAGGAGTACTTTGATTCTGCACTTTGAAGCTCGACTACTTTTGGAGAAGCGATCGATGTTCTTTCGATGTTCAACAGTCAAAAGAAAATCGCCATCTTTATTTTAAAAGCAGAAAAAGTTTGACAAGTAAATTCATTTTTGTTTTATTTCCAGAATCGTTGATCATGTTAAAAACGTCTTTCTATAAAGTTAAAACAAATAAGAATTGCAAACAAAAGCACAACGACTCAAATTTCATTGATAGGATGGAAATTAGCCAAACGCGTGATTCAATGGAGTATATACAAAGTTTTAGAAAATGGTCATTTTAAGGGAAAAGGGCTACATTGAAACATAACGACCACTATCCTTCTACCAACTTTGAACTCCGGACATTCTGAGCTTCTGTCGAAAATGACCCTGACTAGACTTTTCTGATGGATGGCATGACTGCTACTAAGGGATTTGCCCCTGTTGGACGTAGTTACTTGCCATTAATCCCTAACTTTTTCCTGGATTGTACTTTGATGATTTCCAATCCACCGGGATTATTTTTAATCATGTCTCTAATTTTTGCCTGGACCGCCCTTTCGGGTTTTTAATCCACCGAGACGTTTTTTTTTTTAGTTTAGGCGAAATATTTCTTGACTACATCAACATTTATGGGGTAGGAAAATTCCTCTTCGTCCATGGTTGTGAGTCTCAAGGCACCGCCTGAGAAAGCTTTCTTGACCACATAGGGGCCGCCATAATTCAGAGTCCATTTACCTCGAGAATCAGTGAGAAATGATTGTATCTTCTTGAGCACAAGGTCTCCTTTCCTGAAGACGCGAGGTCGAACTTTTTTGTCAAACGCCTTCTTCATTCTTTGTTGATACAACTGACCATGGCATAGTGCCGTTATTCATTTTTCCTCGATCAGATTTAGTTCGTCGTGCCGACTTTGGCACCATTCAGCTTCTGTCAGCTTAGCTTCCATCAATACCCGGATTGACAGGATCTCTACTTCTATGGGGAGAACTACTTCCATGCCATATACTAGAGAGAAAGGGGTTGCCCCTTTTGAAGTGTGGACAGACGTACGATAACCGTGGAGAGCAAAGGGTAGTATCTCGTTCCAGTATTTATAGGTTACAACCATCTTTTGAACGATCTTCTTGATGTTCTTGTTAACTGCTTCTACCGCTCCGTTCATCTTTGGTCGGTAGGGAGATAAGTTATGGTGTTTGATCTTAAACCCAGCGCACAACTCTTTCATCATCTTATTGTTTAAGTTAGATCCATTATCAGTAATGATCTGGCTTGGAACACCATAACGGCAGATGATATTGTTTTTGATAAACCGGACCACCACTTGTCGAGTTACATTGCCGTACGACGCTGCTTTGACCCACTTGGTGAAGTAATCAATGGCTACCAAGATGAACCGATGTCCGTTTGAAGCCTTGGGCTCAATCATGTCGATCATGTCGATTCCCCATATGGAAAAAGGCCATGGGGAAGAAAGAACTTTGAGATGCGTTGGCGGTACATGGATGTGGTCAGAGTATATCTGACACTTGTGACACTTCCTCATGTACTTGTAGCAGTCAGATTCCATGGTCAACCAGTAGTACCCTGCTCTCAGAATCTTTCTCGCCATTGTATGTCCGTTGGCATGAGTGCCAAAGGATCCTTCATGAATCTCTTTCATAAGCATGTCTTCTTCTGGTCTGTCTACACATCAGAGTAAGACCATGTCAAAATTTCGTTTATAGAGCGTATCAACGCTCAGGAAGAAGTTTCCAGCCAATCTTCTGGGGGTCTTTCTATCTTTCCTAGATGCCCCATATGGGTACTCTTGTTTCTGAAGGAAGAATTTGATATCGTGATACCAAGGTTTGTCGTCTATGACTGCTTCAATCGTGAAGATGTAAGCGGGCCGTTCTAGCCGCATTATGTCGATCTTAGGTAAGTCATTCCATTGACCTACACTAATCATGGAAGAGAGAGTGGCTAATGCATCAGCCATGTAATTCTCATCACGAGGGATGTGATGAAACTCGATTTTGTTGAAGAAGGGTAACAACCTTCTCGCATAGTCTTTGTAAGGAATCAGTCCTGGCTGGTAAGTGTTCCAATCTTCTTTGATCTGATTGACGACCAAAGCTAAGTCGCCATATACATCCAAGTTCTTGATCCTCAAATCAATCGCTTCCTCGAGACCCATGATACAAGCTTCATATTCAGCCTCGTTGTTTGTACACTTGAACATAAGTCTAACAGTGAAAGGAATGTGGGTACCCTGAGGTGTTATGATCATTGCCCCAATTACATTTCCATAATGATTGACAGCTCTGTCAAAGATTAGTCCCCATTGGGAACCTGGTTCTGGCCCTACACTGGGCAGAGGTTCATCGCAATCTTTCAATTTTAGATACATGACATCTTCGTCTGGGAAGTCAAACCCAATTGATTCTTGATCGTCAATCGATTGATGAGCCAAATGATCAGCTAAAATACTTCCCTTAACGACTTTCTTAGTGCGGTACTCTATGTCATATTCTGATAACAACATCTGCCAACGGGCAATCCTTCTCGTAAGAGCAAGCTTTTCAAATACATACTTGATCAGATCCATTTCAGAGATCAACCAAGTAGTGTGACAAATCATGTACTGGCATAGACGTTTAGCTGTCTAAGCCAGAGCGCAACAAGTTTTCTCAAGCGTAGTGTACTGAGTCTCACAGTCGGTGAATTTCTTACTTAGATAGTAAATGGAAAACTCTTTCCTTTTGGTTTCGTCTTGTTGGCCAAGCACACAACCCATTGAGTCTTCCAAGACTGTGAGGTAGATGATCAGTGGTCTTCCTTCCACTGGAGGTGACAGAATCGGTGGGTTCAACAGATATTCCTTGATACTGTCGAAGGCGATTTGGCAATCTTCTGTCCAAACGCAGTCCTGATTCTTTTTGAGTAATTTGAAAATCGGTGCACACGTTGCAGTCATGAGGAATATGAATCTGGAGATGTAGTTCAAACGTCCCAAGAAACCTCTGACTTGTTTTTTGGTTTTCGGAGAAGGCATTTCTTGAATGGCCTTGACCTTGTCAGGATCGACCTCAATTCCTTTCTGGTTGACGATGAACCCTAAAAGTTTCCATGAACGGACACCGAATGTGCATTTATTGGGATTCAAGCAGAGTTTGTACTTCCTCAACCGCTCAAATAATTTTGACATGTGGGTCACATGCTCCTCCTCTGTTTTAGATTTTGCAATCATATCATCGACATATACTTCGATTTCCTTGTGTATCATGTCATGAAACAGAGTAGTCATGGCCCTTTGATAGGTTGCCCCGGCGTTTTTCAAACCAAACGGCATTACCTTGTAACAAAAGGTACCCCATGGGGTAATAAATGAAGTTTTCTCCATGTCTTTCCGCGCCATTTTGATCTGGTTATAGCCCGAGAATCCATCCATGAAGGAGAAAACTTTGAACTTTGTTGTGCTATCTACCAGCATGTCAATGTGTGGTAAAGGAAAGTCATCCTTTAGACTGGCCTTGTTTAGATCTCTGTAGTCGACACACATTCTGACCTTTCCGTCCTTTTTCGGAACGGGTACGATGTTGGCTAACCATTGAGGATATTCTGACGTGGCGAGGAAACCCGCATCAATCTGCTTTTGTACTTCCTTTTTGATTTTGATGGCCATGTCCGGGTGAGTCCGTCTCAACCTCTGTTTTACCGGCAGACATTCTGACCGTAGCGGTAAGTGATGTTCCACGATGTTGGTATCCAACCCTGGCATGTCCTGATAGGACCAAGCAAACACATCGGGAAACTCTCTGAGAAGCTTTGTTAAACTCTCTTTGGTAGTTGGACTGAGCAGTGCCCCAATCTTGAGTTCTTTTCTCTCTTTTTCTGAACCCAAGTTTACCGTTTCCAATGGCTCTTTGTGAGGTTCAATGGACCTTTCCTCTTGTCTGAGTAGTCGGGAGATCTCTTCTGGAATTTCGTCGTCGTTTTCTTCTTCAACCTCAAATACCGAGAATTCAAAGTTGGGAGAAGGCCTCGGATCGTATGTTTCGACGGGGTTTAAAGCAAGCAGTCTGCAGTGTATTTTCTTTGGAAAACTGCTTGTTTTTATTATTGAACTGTTTTTTAGGATTACCATTTTCTAAGAAAAGCAAAGAGAGAAAACAACAATTAATGCGGAAATTACAGAACGAAGTTATTTTATTAATGAACAAGTAGATCCTTGAAACTACAGCCCTATAAAACAAAACTCTGTCGCTTTGGGCGAAGCGAAGAGTGAAATATACAAAAAGCGAGCCCTAACAAAACATCTGTTTCACCCGGGTAGGGTGAAAGGTTAAAGTACAGATGGCAATTACTTTGAATTATGAACGATCTTCGGGACATCGACAACAACACATTAGCGGCGAACTCCTCGGTGGATCACAAAGTCTGGTACCTCATTTCTTGGCTTGTCCTCAGAAAAGACGCTAATTTCTGGCAGATCAGGATCGTTGGAATCTGTCTCCCAGGCAGAGTTGTCGTAGGAGGATTCCTCAGTTGTATTTTGCGTAGTATTTGTACTCTCAGTTGTATCTCCCCATCCAGTTGGTTGGATGTCTTCGAGCCTAATACGAGAGCTTTCAGGAGCGGTGTACTTGACCATGAAGTCGAATTTTCCACTTGGTTGTCCCAGGGTGTCCCACACCTCTTTGGAACTGAAGGAGTCATCTCTCTCGATGACGTTGACCTCGGGAAAAGCATAGTTAATTAATTATAGTCCTGCAAACATTGCGAATTCATCTTCGTGCTGAGTATATTCAGGATAGCCTAGGTGTTGATCCCATGACGTGGTGGGGACGCAGGTATTCTTTATAATGATGCTCAGCTGATTTTCATTGTTCGGCAGATCTCTTGCCCCAAGTCTCCTGGGTAAGGCAGCCACATTGGCAGGCCATCCATCGGGCCATAATAGTCGTGGTCAAAGTCGTATTTCATCATAGTGTCCTCCTCTAATGAATTTGGCAGAGCACGACATCCTTCCGGATCACAATCTCCATATATTATTTCGACATCTTACCCGGGGTATAAATCTCGGACTCTGTGTGGGATAGCAAAATGGCACAGGCTCTTCTTCCTGAGATATCTAACCGTCCTCGTTGAGATAGGACTTCCATTCTTCCTCTGTATCGGAGGAACCATCTTTATTTATGGTATGCACTTGTTGAGACACTGGGTGAAGGAAACCTCCACTGTGGAATAAGTTCTGAATGGGATGAAGACTTTCATCATTACCAGTTGGCTGGATACAGGTTGCAGAAAAACCAAGACCCTTCTTTGTTTTATTGTCAGTCGGAATGACAAGCTGCCCCCATCCTGTTGTATTGGCACTCTCAACCGCTTTGATAGCATCTTTGTACGAGGAAATCGAAGTTCCCTCTTCGGATTGATTGTCCTTGTGTAGCGAAAGCGCTTGGAACTGAGTTCCAATTACCCCCTTCGGTTCTACATAAGTGGATGACGATAAGTTGCTTACGAGCAAGACCTGTTCTCCACAGACTGTGACGAGTTGGTCATTCTGGACGAACTTTAGCTTTTGGTGGAGGGTTGAAGTGACCGCCCCAGCCCGATGTATCCAAGGTCTTCCTAATAAACAACTGTATGTTGCCAGGATGTCCATGACCTGGAAAGTGACTTGGAAAGTGTGAGGACCGATAGTTATGGGAAGGTCGACTTCGCCGATAACCGTTTTTCTGGATCCGTCAAATGCTTTGACGACGACTTCGCTGGTTCTCATCGGAGGTCCTTTGAATGATAATTGCATCAAAGTGGACTTCGGCATAACATTCAAGGCTGACCCTGTGTCTACCAGTACGCTGGGTAAAGCATCGTCCTGGCAGTTGACTGTAATATTGAGCGCCATGTTATGACGGCGACCTTCTTCAGGTAATTCCTCATCACTAAATTCCAAGTTATTGCAGGAAGTGATGTTAGAGACAATGCTATCGAACTGTCTGATTGTTACATCCTGTTCCACAAAGGCTTGCTCCAAGACTTTCTATAGAGCATCCCTGTGCGCTTCTGAACTAAGTAACAGTGATAATACCGAGATATTTGAAGGAGTTTGTAACAGCTGATCAACAATGTTGTATTCGCTCCTCTGGATGAGCTTCAGCATCTCATCATTGTTTTTTGAAAGGTCGGGATTACTGGATTGACCGAATGGTGGATTGGGAACTTCTGTCTGAAGTTCCTTTTCTCTGTTAGGTTCTCCAACTCCTCGGTTGAAGATTCGACCGCTCCGTGTTACTCGACTGATGTCTGCAATATTCACGACGGAGGGTAACAAAATTTCCTTTCCATTCTCAATTATGGTTGCACCGTATTTGTAAGGGATATCCTTAGTTGATTCATACGGTAGTGGTCCCGGTAGATAGATGACTATGGGAACCTTTTGATTTTTCTGACCATCGTAAGTAATTTTGATCCGTTCCTGGTTGGGAACTCTCGATTCGTCAAGTAGAAGGATGATGGCACAAACATCCCTAGTCCTCTGATGATCAGAGATTATGAAAACGTCCTCGATTTGGTTAGCAAGATAGTTGACTGATCCAGAACTTGAGCATGGTTGAATCTCTTTGCGGTCCAACTGACTTTGAAGGGCTGCTCGTACGAGGTAGCATCCTTGATTATCCACTGAGAAAACTCCACACCGCTCATAGTTGTGCAGTGGCACCTGGCCACGTCCGCTTTGAATACAGCGTAACCTGACAAGGTCTGTCTCCATCGACCGAACATCCTGACTTTGATATCTAGTAGGATTTTCGTTAGTAATACTAATTTGCTGGGTGTCTTCGTCCATATAGATTGGAAGCCACCAGTGGTTCAACAAGTGCTGAAGTGTTTCCTGGACAAGGGCAGAACCTTGATCGTTTTTGCAACCCGCTTTACAGCTCTGATAATCATGTGAAGTGAGAAAATCGAGTCGGACTTGCGTAGCGTGTAACTCCACCAGGCTGGTATTCATCAGGCGAACATCGGAGATTTGAATCATGTTAATTTGATAACGATTCCTATCATGGTAGTCTTGGATCCATCCAAGATTCATCTGATGCTGGAGGGCCTCTTGTACAAAAGAGCATCCCTGTTTGTTTACTGAGCAAGTCAGACAGGAATTGTAATCGTGCTGCGGCAGATTATGATACTGGCTTTGCCTTGAGTGCATTGCCACCAGGTTGGCATTCATCGTACAGATGTTGTGGTTTTGAATGACGTTGGAATTCGTATAAACCATGTTAACTCCACGAACTCGGTGCTTTCGGATCCATCCGAGATCCATCTGTTCCTGTAGAGCTGATTGCACTACAGAACATCCTTGATTGTTTTTAGAGCAGATATCACACTGGTGATAATTATGAGGTGGCACATGGCCATATCCACTCTGTCTACAATGCATCTTAACCAAGTTGGCCTTTAACAAGAGTACATCATGAATTTGATAGATGTTGTTAAACTCTTCCTCTATCAAATTAACTGTAGCCTTCTCGTGTTGAGGCAGCGGGTTTGTGAGAAAATTCAGATTCGTATCTTTGAAAGATAAGACCCCGCTCCTAACAAGCTTTTGCACATCAGATTTGAAACTGAGACAATTCTCTATGTTATGCCCTGGTCCTCCTTGATGGTAAGGGCAAGTCTGATCCACCATTAACCAAAAAGGCGGATTTTCCGGTACTGTAAGAGGAGCCTTGGTCTGGACGTGCCCTTTGACCAGCAGTAACGGAAATAGTTCTGTGTATGATATGGGTATAGGATCAAATCCTGTTGGCCGCATTGTACGGTTGTTGTTGTATGGAGGACGAGCCTGCTGAAGAGGCTGTTGTGTCCTTTGCTGAAATTGCTGTTGATTAGGTTGGCTTTGCATAACCTGAGGTTGATACGTAGAAACAGGCGCAGGGTTGATAGCAGGAGTTACAGCTGCTACTGGTTGGTACCGTTGCCTTTGCTTTCCGAGAGAGATATTCCCAATATCTTGCTCTTTTTTCTTAGGGAGAGCACTACCGTATTTCTTAGTACAGCTTGTCGACCCAGTGTCTTTGACTAGACGTCCTTCTCGAATGGCTTCCTCAAGACTAACTCCCATGCCTACCATTTCGGTGAAGTCACTGGGCGCACTGGCGACCATTCTGTCATAGTAAAATGAGCTCAAGGTCTTTAAGAAAATCTTTGTCATCTCTTTTTCCTCAAGAGGTGGAGAATTCTGAGCGGCAATTTCACGCCATCTCTGAGCGTATTCCTTAAAGGTTTCCTTGTCCTTTTGCGACATTGATCTGAGTTGATCTCTGTCTAGTGCCATGTCCAAATTGTATTTATATTGGTGGACGAAGGCAGTGCCAAGATCTCTGAAAGTGCTGATCTCAGCGAGGTTTAAACCCATGTACCATTTTAAGGCGGCACCGGTTAAACTATCCTAAAAGTAGTGAATCAATAGATCCTGATTCTCTGTCTGAGCTGACATTCGCCGAGCGTACATCACCAAATGGATTTGAGGGCAAGAGTTACCCTTGTACTTTTCAAAATTGGGCACTTGGAACTTGGACGGAACTTTCACATTGGGGACCAAGCAGAGATCCGCGGCGTCCTTTCCAAATAAATCTTGACCGCGCAGGGCCTACAGTTCTTTCTGCATTTCCAGGAACTGCTCCTGGAATTCATCCATCCTATCAAACATAGTTTGCTTTCTACCAGAAGGTATCTGTGGCATCTGTCCTTCCGGGATAGTGTGCACCACAGGGGGTGGTACCATTACTACGGCAGTGAATCTTGGCGTTTCCAGAAGTTTGTAACCTTCAGGAGTCCTCATTATGCCTCTGGCATCCTCGCTTTCCCGAAGTTTGTAACCTTCAGGCCCAGCGGCTTCTGCTATGATTCCCTGATCTTCAGTGATCGGTGGAACATATCCTTCTGGGATATAGTTAGGTGGCATGCCCCAAGGACGATCTTTTGGCATTCTGTATCTAGGATCATACTTCTCCACTATGGGCGTTGAGGTGATCTCTGAGATCACAGTTCTTTGTAGCTGAGCTTCTGCCATGGCTTGCATGTTGTTACGAAGCTTTCTCATATCCTCTCTCAGAGCGTCGATCTCTTCTTTCAACTCTCTGTTTTCTTCCTCGAGATCATCCATCTTTTTCTGACGATTGGCCAGAGTATTGTACGAATGAGACAGTTTGACTCTAGAACCGAGACACAAACGTGAGATTCGTAGGTAAGAAGAATATGTGACGTGAGAATGATGAATGCAATGATTATATTAATTGTTTTTTTTGGTTTAATCAAAATAAACTTCGACAATTAGATTGCAAATATAAAACAGTGGGGAAACCCCATTTTATTGAATTCAAAGGATTGCGGAAATGAAAATACAGTAAATTACAAGGTGAGGAAACAGAAACCTAAGCCAATGAGTCCCGAGTCCTCTCTGAAGAGAAATCGGGTGCTGATTCTGGCACTTTTCTTTTCTTGGACCGGGGCTCTTGGGCAGTTGTCGGGTTGTCATTCCTTTGCCAAGTGAAAGGAGCGAGTAAATTCCTTTGGTCCTCCTGATTTTCTACAGCATGTTGCTCCAAAATCTCAACCAGAGCATCTTTATCCTTCGGCAGTTGCTGTATTTTGGTACATTCCACATTGAGAATGCGGTACTTGTTCTTCCAAGACCTCCTCTCCTGTTGAACTTTGTTGAGAGTAACCTGAAGTTTTTCCGCCTCAGTCATGAAGTACATGACAGATTCTCTTGGTGGAAGAACTCCGTGACGAGGATAAGGCATCTTTAGCTTGAGAGCTCTAGTTTGTTCCCAGTGGAGATAGGGTTCCACCAAGACACAGTCTGGTTTTCCTAGAGACTCCCGTCCTTTCTTATGAACATGTTTCCAAGCGTGCACTATTTTCGTATTTAGTACCCTGTCATTTTCTCCTTCCTTGAAGAAAAGACCTTCCAGATGAGCATTATGCGGGACATGCCTCATCAGGTATCCAAATTGACGACGAACTAAAACTGGATGGTAATTGATTCCTCCCTTAGTTCCTATGAGGGGTACGTTGGGGAAGTTTCCACAATGATCGATGATCTTGATCCTGTCATAAATCCTATTGCACCAATCTATGTCAGAGTTGGTAAGGGACATGATTTTCTGCGACCAACGTAAGGCACTCTTATGATCCCAAAAAGCGGCAGACTTAGGCAAATGGGAGATAAACCATTTATATAGCAGGGGTACACAGCACGTGATCTCCCCTCCACTATACAAATTCCCTAAGTGTACAGAATGATACGCATCTGCGAGCAAGGTTGGTACAGGGTTTCTAATGAGAAAAACCTTGACGGCGTTGATATCTACAAAGTCATCGATGTTGGGAAACAAAAATAACCCATAGGTGAGTAAAACAAATATGCTCTCGAAAGCGGACATGTTCCCTACACTAGCAAAGTATAGAGCCTTCTTTACCAGAAACTTGGCTGGTAAACCTGGGAGCCCACCCTTAGTGGTAATGTGAGTCCTGACTTCTGACTCGTCCAAATAAATTGCTCTTGCAACGGTTTGATCCTTTGGAATTTCTTCTAGTCCAGAAAATGGAGCTCGATCAGTGATATGTAAATCAGTCAGATGAGAATACTCTTCCAGCGTTGGTGCGAGCTGGTAATTTGGAAATGTGAAACAGTGATAAACCGGATTATAAAACTGAATGAGTGCCTCCATGATTTTTTCAATTACTTGGACCCTCAACAGAGGTATCAAACCTCCGTACTTGGCTCTGAAAGCGTCAGGGTTAGTGATCATCCTTGCTAATCCTTTCAAATCCTCTAGTTTTGGAACCTTGAAGGTATACTTGTGAGTTTTCCTTCTACCGAAATCCATTAGCGCAATCTCCTTTTCTCTGACATTTGCAATCATTGTCTTAGTTTAATTTGAAAAAGAGAGACTAGAAGAGAAAATTTTCTTTGTTTTATGTTTTTAAAATGAATGCATGAATGCAACACACAAAAACATAGAAAAAACATGGGGTCAAAGGGTCGGTGTCATAAAGTCAAGGCTCTACCCATCCCAAAGGTTTATACTAGTGATTTTTGTACCTGTCTCTCAAAATCATTAGTTCTTGTTGAGATAACATCAGCGGGCCAGGAACCGTGCTAGGTGATGTTATTTCGAAGAACCTCAGAAGAGGGTAGTATCACGGGACAACTATTTCTGATAGCTTCTGCACTACTGAAAGAGGTTTTTCCTAGGTGTATACTCAATCTTTCCACATGCGGCATCACACGCATTCCCATTAGAAGAAAAATAAACACAAATATCAATTAGGAAAAATAGTATATATATTTGTCCTAATGTCCTATACTTTTTAAGAGCTATGAATCCTATGTTCCTGACAGAAAATGGCTCCCCGACGGAGTCGCCATTCTGTGGTTCTTTCCCAATTTAAAAGGTTTTGACCTAAGATCCTAGTGAAGGCCGATCTTAGCAATAATGACATTCCCCGATGAAACCGTCATGAAAATAACTTGGCTAAGGTTTTTTACTCTAGCTTGTAAGAAAGAAAGAAAGTAAGGCGCCACGGTGGGCACCACTTTTCTGTAGCGAGCGATTTTGGACGTGGTTCTTAAGCACTGTTACTCTTTGGGGGGACTACAGGTCGATTCATTTTTTATCCTATTGAAGCTGATGAAGGAAGGGAAATAGATGTCTCCAACTAACCCTGCTTGCATACTGAGGTTAAACAGCGGTCTATTAGGTTACGGATGCTATATGGAAGTGGGGGCTCTTTCTGATTACTTTGTTAAGGCTGAAATGACGGGACTATATTATTGGTAGGATGTTAGGACTGATGCTTTTCGATTGATGTGTGAAGGTACGGGATTTTGGGTTTTTTGATTAGTGTGCTCGCTAAGATTTTTCTTGCAATCTTATGCCTACGTATTCCCGTTTACCAAAACAGGGAAATCAGAGCGATCGTAGTTCCTCCTATTCTATGGGAGGAAATGGTGTTTTTGTGTCTTGTTTAAAGCCCAAGACGTGAAGTTAAAAATGATCTGTATCTTGTTCGAAGCCCAAGATGTGAAGCTGAAGGTGATTTGTTTGTATCTTGTTCAAAGCCCAAGATGTGAAGCTGAAGAGTCTATTTGTATCTTGATTAAAGCCCAAGATATGAAGCCAAAGGGTTTTGACTTTAGAGAGAATTTTTCATCTCTAAAGAGGGGATGTTTGGTCTGTTCGTCACAACTGTTGGGTGACTGATCATAAAGGAGAATTACTTTAACTGGGATATGTGAATCCAGCAATGCCATAATTTCCTTTATAGGGGTTTTTTAACCTGAAGGAGAAGACTTTAACTCAATTTAGAGTAACGCCATCTTTCCTTAGGAATTTCCCATGCTAAAAGAGGGACAGTGGCATGGATGTAAATAATCCAGAGGCTTGCCGCTTACAGTAATTAGATGGGGAAGAAGGAGCTGTTGATGTTTGTATGCTGTGAACGAGGCACAATTTTGATGCTAAAAGGTTGATTGTCTCAACCGGGTTTTCATTATACAGAGCCTAAGAGTAGGCTAAAAGGTTGACTTTTCTGGGGAAAATGTTCTTTCTGTCTTGTACAACGCCCAAGATTGAGGCTAAAGGGGTTTGACTCAACAAGAGAGTCTTTTTGTGTGTCTTGTACGAAGCCCAAGACGGAAGCTAAAAGTTGTTTGACTCAAAATGAGAGTCTTTGATACTCAACAAGAGAGTGATTTTGTATCTCGTACAATGCCCGAGATGGAGCCTAAAAGGTTGTTTGACTCAACAAGAGAGTCTTTTATACTCAACAAGAGAGTGTTTTGTATCTCGTACGAAGCCCGAGATGGAGGCTAAAAGGTTTGTGACCCAACAAAAGGGTCTTTTATACTCAACAAGAGAGTGATTTTGTATCTCGTATGAAGCCCGAGATGGAGGCTAAAGGGTTAGCTCCACTGGGGAGAATCATTGTACAAAGCCCAAGAGGAGGCTATAGTAACTGTTTAAGTTGAGTGACAGGTCCAGTAGGTCGGTTAAAAGAGAAAATCAGTTCTTATATGAGTAATGTTGCACTCATGGACTTGATCTGAGGGTTGGGATTATTTCCTGTTCTCTAAGGAAACGGGGAATCCACAGGGTTTTGAGACTGTCCGAGTCTATGGGTGTTCTTCCCATTCTTGAAAGGGGCTTGAGAATGTCTTTGAGACTCAAGGGTCTTAGACTGTCCAAGTCTAGATTTTTATCTTTTGTACTATGCTTAAGAGAAATTAAGAGACAGTACATTTGCGGTGGAAAGATCTAGACTCTTTGAAAGACTGTTATATTAAGATGACTAATTTCTGTTCCTATACCTCTAGGAGGTCGTCTGGACAATTTGTACGAAGCCCAAGAGGAGGCTGGAAACTTTTAAGAAGCCGAGGGACAATTTGTACGAGGTCCAAGAGGAGGTTATCTTCTCGGAGAAAGAATCATTATACAAAGCCTAAGAGGAGGCTGTAAAAACTTCTAAGAAACCGACGGGTCCTTGTACAACGCCCAAGAGGAGGCGGGGATGCTTTTAGGAAGCCTGTGGGTCCTTGCGCTAAGCCCAAGAGGAGGCTGATGAACAGTTCTAGAAGGGGTTTCACTTGGAACATTGGCCTTCTGTATATGAACTGTTCAAAGGGGAAATTTCTTAGATCTAGTTATCTAAAATTGTTGTAAGGGGAGGTTTTGTCTAGTTCTAGACGTAGTTGCTGGGGAAACTCTAAATATCTATACTATTATTACACAGTTGATATGAGTTTATGAAAGTAGACTTACAGTGAAACAGCCGCACAGTACAGTTATATACATATGAAAGCGGTAAATGAAAGCGGGTAAACACTTACTCGGTTGTAGAGCTTCCATGCTGTATTGTTAGTTGTTCAACAAAGAAAAGTTGAAAACACTATTATATGCAAAATCAAAGGAGAAAGTTCTTTGAAAGGAAAATTGGGGCTTACAACTCAAGGAGAGGCCCAGGGTTTTATCAGTGATCGCACTGTTGTTTTGAATTTGTACAGAGGGACTTATACAAGTGACTGAGGCCCAAAAAGGTTTTCTGTACAAAGGGAATGGGTCTTACACTCTCTCAAGAGGCCCAAAAATTATTGAAAGAATGGGGCTTATAACACGGGGGTATGTAACGCCCCAGTTTTGTCAGTTTTTATTTAATTGAGTCGTATTGATTATTTTATTATTATATTATTTTATTTCTGACTTTTATGTGAAAATATGTTATTTTTCATCGTGAATATATTTTGTCGCGTTTTGGGAACTGTTGTGAGATATTTGAGTGTAGGAGTATTTTGGGCATTTTGGTTTATTTTGTTAAGTTTGGAATATGACAGAATAAAAAGAGAGAAAAATAGTAAGGAGAAAGAAAAAGGGAAGAAGAAAAGTAGAGAGAAAGAAGAAGAGAAGAAAAAGAGAGGAAAAACTTGTGAAAGAAGAAATCAATCTCTTGACTTTTCTACGCGCGATTAAATCGGGTAAGGGTGCGAAAATCGATTATACTATGTTTGTGTATGATTATGTACGTGTTTTCTTGTAGGTTTGCTCGTCTTCCATAGCTTTTGAGTTCTAGGTTGGAAATGAGAATCTTGTGAGAAATCGATACTTTTACAGTTGGAAATCGACGTAAATGTGGTAGAATGCTTGTTGCCATGATTGTATTGAGTTCTGATTGATATATGATGTTTTGGAAATGTTTTGGTAGTAGAAATTATCATTTTGGGTTTCCACACAGCGCTGAGAAATTCTGAGTTTTCCTTGGTTCGCCTAGCGAACCTGGGGCGAAGCAGTAGCGAGTGATGTTTTCGCGGGTTCGCCTAGCGAACCAGTTAGCGAAGGTCAGCGAAGGTCAGCGAAGGTTCGTTGAGTTGTTCGCCTAGCGAACTTTGGATGTTTTTGGGTCTGGTAGTTGCTGCCTTGGTTCGCCAAGGGTTTCACCTAGCAAACTTTGTATCTGTTTTCTAGCTGGTAGCGGGATCGCTGGACATTCGCCTAGCGAAGGTGGTAGCGAATGCTCGCTAGAGGGTTCGCCTAGCGAACAGGGTTGTTTGTGTAGTTTTGTTTTCTGCATAACTTTTGATTTGTGGTTCGGTTTGAGGCGTGGTTTGATGCGTTAGAAAGCTTATAAAATTTTCTTTTTTATGAGGATGGTTTTGAGATTATTGACCGATTAAATTATGTCAGAAATTAGAAATTGTGTGGTATTGTTGGCGACTTTTGCCGGTTACTTGGGTGTAATTGATGGGTTATCCTACGATTTGCTTGTGATATATGTTGGATGCATGTGTTTGAATATCGTGATGATGGTTTGTGGCTGCATGGCAATTAAATGCATTATTTTGGGCTTGAGTGTAAAGCATGATTTTGTTGATTAAGATGAGTGCATATATATGTGCATTTTAAATGTCATGAGTCATTGTATGCCAAGCATCGTGATATGCATTCTTGTGACGTCCTGAGTGACGGATTGATTCCAGAGGGAATCTGCTATAACATCGTGCGCCTTAAAAATAAGAGGAATGAATTGCCTTAAAAATAAGAGGACCGAAAGCGATGGTTATAGATGATCGTGTGCCCATGTGGGGTGTGAGCGATCAGGTCGTGTGCCCGTGTGGGGTGTGAACGACGGGGAACATCGTATGCCCGACGGGGAGTTAAAGTGATGTAACGAGGGGTGGTTCCAGCAGAGTTCCTGAGTGAACTAGTGATGAGAAACATTGGAAGTCGGTACCGCATGTGCATTGCATAGAGTCGTTGTGTCGATCTCTGTGCATTTGCATAAACCATGGATTAATTGTGTAGGTAATTGTGAATGTGATTAATGAGATGGAATATGGATAATTGTGTTGATGATGAGTGCATTGTGTATGAGTGATGTGTATTGGTGATGGATATCTGATACTTCTACTGTGTTGTGTTATATTTGATTGTGGTGCATTTGTGGTGAGAATATTTTACTTGCGCATTTCTGTGTCATTATATAATTATATGCAACTGTATTATGATTGTGTTTCTCACCCTTCTGCTGTTTTATAATGCTCTATGAGGCATTGCAGATTAGAGTTGTTGGCGGTCTTTTTGTGAAGCTGGGTCTTCATTCTTTTGTCGGTCGGCTCTGATATGTGACACCGGGTAGTCTGGGTGATCGAGTGTGATTATTTTGTATTGTGTATATGTATCTGTTGGATTGTACATGTATGATTTTGTGTATGACAACAAACTTTTTATGATTTATATATATATGAGATATTCAGTACAGATTTTTCCGCTTTATTCTGTATTTGAATTGTGGGTAGTAGGAACTAAGTTCCTCTGTTTATTTACTACCTGCGGAGTGTTGCATATCTTTATGAGCAGGTGCTGTATGTTTGTTTCAAATTGATGTGACCCCCATCGGTCTCTGCCGTGCATGTTTTAAATATACTCTGATGAAATTTTGAATTTTTGATTACCGCTTTAATAGCTTTGGGGTATAGATTGGGGGTGTTACATTAAGTGGTATCAGAGCCAGTTCGTGTTTGTTTGTGTCAGTCCTTTGTCGCTGTGGCGTTGGAGTGAGTTGTTTGTTTAACCATAGTTTCTGTTATTGGAAATGAACAGAATATGGCTGGTAGGAATGATGCTGCTTTGGCTGCTGCTATGCAAGCTATGGCTCGGGCTGTGCAGGGTGCACCTAATGCTGCAGGTAATGATGAGTTCAGGAAGAACAAACCGCCTGTCTTCAAAGGGAGACATGATCCTGTTGGTGCATAAATTTGTTGAAAGAGATTGAAAGGATTTTCCAAGTTATGGATTGTGCTGAGGACAGTAAGGTGAGACTGGGAACTCACATGTTACAGGAAGAAGCGGATGACTGGTGGGTTAGTACTCGTCAGGTGTTGGAAGCTGGGGGTGAAGAAGTTACTTGGGAATTATTTAGCCGAGAGTTTCTGAGGAAGTATTTTCCCGAAGATGTAAGAGGAAAGAAGGAAATTGAGTTCTTGGAATTGAAACAAGGTAATATGTTTGTTGTTGATTATACTGCTAAGTTGTGGAGCTTGTGCAGTTTTATCCTCATTATGCTGAAGCGACTGCAGTTTTCTAAGTATGTGAAGTATGAGAGCGGATTGCGTCCTGAGATTAAGCAGGCAATCGGTTATCAAAGGATTCGGAGGTTTTCTAATTTAGTGGAATGTTGTAGGATTTATGAAGAGGATAGTAAGGCTCGTTCTACTCACTATAAGAGTGTGAGTGACAGAAGAGGGAAGCAACAGTTCCGTAGTGGGCCGTATGTAACACTAGTTGATAAGGGTAAACATAGGGGTACTTTTGATCGAAGGCCCAGTGGCGGGAGTGTGTCTGGTCCTCTGAGGTGTTATAGGTGTGGTGAATTAGGACATCGTCAGTTTGAGTGCAGGAAAGATATGAGGAAGTGTACTAATTGTGGAGGTGTCGGACATGTCGTAGCTGATTGTAAAAGGAAGAATGTGGTGAAGTGTTTCAACTGTGGTGAACCTGGTCATATTAGTACAAAGTGTCAGAAACCGAAGCAGGCTCCATCCAGTGGGAAGGTGTTTGTATTGGCGGGAACTCAGACTTCAAGTACAGATAGTCTGATCAGAGGTACTTGTTTTATTAATAGTACGCCTTTAGTTGCTATTATTGATACTCGAGCGACTCATTCGTTTATTTCGTCTGAGTGCGTGAAGCGTTTGAATCTTGTGTTGTCTTTGATGGGTGGTGAGATGGTTATTGATACTCCAGCAATGGGGTCAGTAACTACTTCTTTAGTTTGTTTAAGTTGTCCTTTGACCATTTATGCTAAAGGCTTTGAGATGGATTTGGTGTGTTTGCCGTTGGAGGGTTTAGATGTAGTTCTGGGAATGAATTGGTTGCAATTCAATCGGGTTCATATTGATTGTTATCATAAGCTAGTAAGGTTTCCTTCTCTTGAGGAAGACAAAGACTCGAGTTTCTTATCTACCAAAGAGTTAAAGAGACTTTTGGCGGATGAAGCTCAGTTGTTTGGGTTGTTTGCATCATTGGCTGTGGATAGTCAAGTGTCACTTGATGTGTTTCCTGTTGTGTGTTGATTATCGCCAGTTGAATAAGGCGACGATTAAGAATAAGTATCCTCTTCCAAGGATTGACGATCTGATGGATCAGTTGGTTGGTGCGTGTGTGTTCAGTAAGATTGACTTGAGGTCGGGGTATCATCAAAATAGGGTGAAAGAGGAAGATATTCAGAAGACGGCTTTTAGGACACGTTACGGTCATTATGAATATTCTGTGATGCCGTTCGGGGTTTCTAATGCGCCAGGTGTGTTTATGGAGTACATGAATCGTATTTTCCACGAGCATTTGGATCGATTTGTTGTGGTGTTTATTGATGACATTTTGATTTATTCTAAGTCTCGGGAGGAGCATGCGGAGCATTTGCGTATTATTTTGCAGGTTTTGAAAGAAAGAAATCTTTTTGCCAAATTGTCCAAGTGCGAGTTCTGGTTGTCGGAGGTGAGTTTTCTTGGACACGTAATTTCAGGTAATGGTATTTCTGTGGATCCATCTAAAGTAGAAGTAGTTCTACAATGGGAGGCTCCGAGATCTGTTACTAAAATTCAAAGCTTTTTGGGTTTGGCCGGTTATTATCGAAAGTTTATTGAAGGTTTTTCGAAGCTAGCACTTCCTTTGACCCAGTTGACTTGTAAAGGGCAAGCGCTAATTTGGGATATTCGATGTGAGGAAAGTTTTAATGAGCTGAAGAGAAGATTGACGACAGCTCCGATTTTGATTTTGCCAAATCCTACTAAACCATTTGTGGTGTATTGTGATGCGTCTTTGATTGGTCTAGGTGGGGTGCTAATGCAAGAAGGTAAGGTTGTGGCGTATGCTTCGAGACAGTTAAGAGTGCATGAGAAGAATTATCCTACTCATGATTTGGAGTTAGCGACTGTGGTTTTTGTGTTGAAGATTTGGAGGCATTATCTTTTTGGTGCGAGGTTTGAAGTCTTTAGTGATCATAAAATTTTGAAATATTTGTTTGATCAGAAGGAATTGAATATGAGGCAACGAAGATGGTTGGAGTTTTTGAAGGACTACGACTTTGGCTTGAATTACCATCCTGGTAAAGCTAATGTGGTAGCCGATGCGTTGAGTCAGAAATCGTTGCATATGTCCGCTTTGATGGGTAAGGAGTGGGAGCTTTTGGAATCGTTTAGAGATTTGAGCTTGGTATGTGAAGTGACTTTGGATAGTGTGAGGCTGGGTATGCTGAAGGTTACTAATGATTTTCTGATGACGGTTAGTGAGAAACAGAAGTTGGATGTGAAATTAGTGGATTTGATGTTGGTTGGCGGAAAAGATGCGAGTGGTGATTTTCAGGTGGATATTAATGGTGTGTTGAGGTTCCGTGGGCGAATTTGTATTCCAGACGATTCGGATTTGAAATGGATGATTTTGGAAGAAGGACATCGAAGTAATTTGAGTATACATCCAGGAGCGAATAAGATGTACCAAGATTTGAAAAAGATTTTCTAGTGGTCTGGATTGAAAAGAGATGTGGCTCAGTTTGTGTATGCTTGTTTGACGTGCCAGAAGTCGAAAGTGGAACATCAGAGGCCTAGTGGTTTGTTGCAACCGTTGGATATTCCTGAGTGGAAATGGGATAGCATTTCTATGGATTTTGTAACCAGGTTGCCGAATACACTAAGAGGGCATAATGCTATTTGGGTGGTTGTTGATAGACTGACTAAATCGGCTCATTAGATCGCGAGGTGAAGCGGTTTAGGGGCAAGGATATTGCACTTGTGAAAGTGGCGTGGGGAGGCGCTGCTGAGGGCAATTTGACTTGGGAGATGGAAAGTCGGATGCGGGAGTCATATCCTGAGTTGTTCGTTTCAGGTAATATTTTCGAGGACGAAAATTTCTAAGTAGGGGAGAGTTGTAACGCCCCAGTTTTGTCAGTTTTTATTTAATTGAGTCATATTGATTATTTTATTATTATATTATTTTATTTCTGACTTTTATGTGAAAATATGTTATTTTTCATCGTGAATATATTTTGTCGGGTTTTGGGAACGGTTGTGAGATATTTGAGTGTAGGGGTATTTTGGGCATTTTGGTTTATTTTGTTAAGTTTGGAATATGATAGAATAGAAAGAGAGAAAAATAGTAAGGAGAAAGAAAAAGGGAAGAAGAAAAGTAGAGAGAAAGAAGAAGAGAAGAAAAAGAGAGGAAAAACTTGAGAAAGAAGAAATCAATCTCCCGACTTTTCTACGCGCGATTAAATCGGGTAAGGGTGTGAAACTCGATTATACTATGTTTGTGTATGATTATGTACGTGTTTTCTTGTATGTTTGCTTGTCTTCCATAGCTTTTGAGTTCAAGGTTGGAAATGAGAATCTTGTGAGAAATCGATACTTTTGCGGTTGGAAATCGACGTAAATGTGGTAGAATGCTTGTTGCCATGATTGTATTGAGTTCTGATTGATATATGATGTTTTGGTAGTAGAAATTATCATTTTGGGTTTCCACACAACGCTGAGAAATTCTGAGTTTTCCTTGGTTCTCCTAGCGAACCTGGGGCGAAGCAGTAGCGAGTGATGTTTTCGCGGGTTCGCCTAGCGAACCACTTAGCGAAGATCAGCGAAGGTTCGCTGAGTTGTTCGCCTAGCGAACTTTGGATGTTTCTGGGTCTGGTAGTTGCTGCCTTCGTTCGCCAAGGGGTTCGCCTAGCGAACTTTGTATCTGTTTTCTAGCTGGTAGCGGGTTCGCTGGACATTCGCCTAGCGAAGGTGGTAGCGAATGCTCGCTAGAGGGTTCGCCTAGCGAACAGGGCTGTTTGTGTAGTTTTGTTTTCTGCATAACTTTTGATCTGTGGTTCGGTTTGAGGCGTGGTTTGATGCGTTAAAAAGCTTATAAAATGTTCTTTTTTATGAGGATGGTTTTGAGATTATTGACCGATTAAATTATGTCAGAAATTAGAAATTGTGTGGTATTGTTGGCGACTTTTGCCGGTTACTTGGGTGTAATTGATGGGTTATCCTACGATTTGCTTGTGATATATGTTGGATGCACGTGTTTGAATATCGTGATGATGGTTTGTGGCTGCATGGCAATTAAATGCATTGTTTTGGGCTTGAGTGTAAAGCATGATTTTGTTGATTAAGATGAGTGCATATATGTGTGCATTTTAAATGTCATGAGTCATTGTATGCCAAGCATCATGATATGCATTCTTGTGACGTCCTGAGTGACGGATTGATTCCAGAGGGAATCTGCTATAACATCGTGCGCCTTAAAAATAAGAGGAATGAATCGCCTTAAAAATAAGAGGACCGAAAGCGATGGTTATAGACGATCGTGTGCCCATGTGGGGTGTGAGCGATCGGGGCGTATGCCTGTGTGGGGTGTGAGCAATCCATAAACGTCGTGTGCACGTGTGGGGTGTGAGCAACAGGGAACATCGTATGCCCGACGGGGAGTTACAGTGATGTAACGAGCGGTGGTTCCAGCAGAGTTCCTGAGTGAACTAGTGATGAGAAACATTGGAAGTCGGTACCGCATGTGCATTGCATGGAGTCGTTGTGTCGGTCTCTGTGCATTTGCATAAACCATGGATTAATTGTGTAGGTAATTGTGAGTGTGATTAATGAGATGGAATATGGATAATTGTGTTGATGATGAGTGCATTGTGTATAAGTGATGTGTATTGGTGATGGATATCTGATACTTGTACTGTGTTGTGTTATATTTGATTGTGGTGGATTTGTGGTGAGAATATTTTACTTGCGCATTTCTGTGTCATTATATAATTATATGCAACTGTATTATGATTGTGTTTCTCACCCTTCTGCTGTTTTATAATGCTCTATGAGGCATTGCAGATTAGAGTTGTTGGCGGTCTTTTTGTGAAGCTGGGTCTTCATTCTTTTGTCGGTCGGCTCTGATATGTGACACCGGGTAGTCTGGGTGATCGAGTGTGATTATTTTGTATTGTGTATATGTATCTGTTGGATTGTACATGTATGCTTTTGTGTATGACAACAAACTTTTTATGATATATATATATATATATGAGATATTCAGTATAGATTTTTCCGCTTTATTCTGTATTTGAATTGTGGGTAGTAGGAACTAAGTTCCTCTGTTTATTTACTACCTGCGGAGTGTTGCATATCTTTATGAGTAGGTGTTGTATGTTTGTTTCAAATTGATGTGACCCCCCTCGGTCTATGTCGTGCATGTTATAAATATACTCTGATGAAATTTTGAATTTTTGATTACCGCTTTAATAGCTTTGGGGTATAGATTGGGAGTGTTACAGGGTAGGCCCAAATGGTTTAATTTTTGAACTGGCGATCGCGCCGAAGTGTTCTTTTAACGCAGAGGGACTTATACAATGTCTGAGGCCCAAAATTGTTTTGGTTAAAAGGGGATTGGGTCTTACACTCTATTAGAGGCCCAAGGGAGTTTTTAGGAAAAGAAATGGGTCTTATTACCCGAGGGTAGGCCTAGGGTTTGTTTAAAACGGGCGATGATTGCGCCAAACTTTTTGAAATACAATGGGACTTATACAATAAGTGAGGCCCAAAATGGGTTTATTTTACGAAAAAGCTTGGGTCTTACACTCTATTAGAGGCCCATGAGTGTTTAGAAAAATTTGGTAGGGTGAAAATCAATAAAACCCTAGTTTCATCATTTTTAAAGTAATTATTCAAAGGAAATTAATTAAAATAATACAAATTCCAAATAAGTTTGAATAAACAACTTGTGATTTTGGTTTTAGGTTTGAAAAATGAGGTTTTAATCACAAGATGAATTAAAACCTATTTGGTGTTGATTTTCCAACATGAGTATTTATTTTTAAAAGGTTTAAAAACAAATAAAAGGTATTTATTCACAAAAACACTAATTATATTAAATAAATAATATAAATCTAATTTTTTTTGTGGAATAAAATATTTCAACATTTTTGTGATTTTTTTGCAAAAAGAACCAATAAAAAATAATTAAAATTGAGTGAGTTATTAATTTTTCAAATCATTTAAAATAAATATGAAAAATAACAAAAACAAGAAAAAGTGGTACAAAAGAGATCTGGGGCGAGGGGGATTCGAACCCCAGACCTCTCGCTTGCCAATACACACAAAACCAGCTGATCAACCACTGGGGCGCAATGCCAATTCAAGTATAGTATGGCAAATGAAAAATATGAGGCAAACTTGGTTGGAAAACCTGAAGAATGGCGCCATGGCCATCTTCTTCCTCGAGCTCGTGCATGATGCTCCCTATCTCACTCATCTCTCAACCATTTTACATGATTCAAATACCAAACTCATGCGTTTTTTTCACAAAGAACAAGATGGCAATACTTGATTTTATTTATTTTCAGTGTATAGCAAATTATATCATTATGGCCGTATGAACCCTAATTTTGCAAAATCAATTGTGCAGACATGGTGATGAGGGCTATGATCAAATTTCTTGAGGAAAAACACTCAACATATGATGGCAAGCAAATGGTAAAAATATCATGCGAGGAAATATGCATGGATCATGAAGATGTAGTTTTAGGCTTACCTTGATGTAAGCTGAAATGTGATCTCTGCACAAATAGTGTTCCAGATGAAATTTGATGATCCCTACAGCTTCAATGGATGTAGTGGAGTGTGTTTCCAACTTTGGAACACTCTGAAAACTTCTGGATCAAGTTGGAGAACTCCAACTGCATAATTGAGGCATAATGGCTTGGTTGAAGGGTGATTTTGAGCTAGGGGTGTTACAGTTGGTGTTTAAGTGTTTGGACACCTCAAATACATCATATGCGATGTGTATGAGAAATTGGAATGGATTGCTTAGGGCTGCAACTCAGAACCCGATGGTGGTTGCTCAAAAATAAGGAAATTTGGCACTTAAGAGAGAATGAGAGAAAGCAGTGCTATAAGGTGCTTTGGTGTGCCTTGAATGATCCATTGGAACCTCTATTTATAGGTGATCAATTCTTGTCTTGGAGGAATAGTGAATGACTGCTGAATCAGATCACCTTCAAAGGGATTGGTTGGACATAAATTCCTCTTGCATTAGGTGTAACAGCTGCTCCAAATAGATCAGCTATGCCTTGACTGAAATCACATTCCTCAGTCATTTTAATTGTTGTTTAATCAGAGAACTTGACTTAGGAGACTGAGAATCTTGACAATGCACTATTCCATATTAATGCCCTTTGAATTCAAGGCAAAATGTGCCAAAATGCATGAACTTCAAGTTGGAAGATTCCTTGACTCTTGGACTCAGCCCTATCAGTTGGATCAGATGCATTGTGATTGGTTTGAGTACATGTGGGATAATTATCCTTGGTTTTGATTCAGAAATCGTGTGTGGCAAGCAAACATGCAAACTGATTTTTCCAAAACAGCTTGCAGCAACATGACTTTGGGCATGGATTTCTCTTGGCTCAAGATGAATCAATTCATGCTGATAAGCTCTTTGAATTATTGGAAACATTTGCAACAACATTGATGTTTATCTTTGGTGTTTCCAACAAAATCTGCCTTGGCCAGAATTTTTCTAAGTGTTGGAAAATGATGTATTTTCATGTTTTAGTCATTTTGGCCCAATCATAACTCAAAATCCACGATGAATTGGAATGAGGTGTAGTTGGAGCTTTTGTAGAGGGTAATGAGAGCTACAAATCTAGCTTTGGATGGGGAAGAATGGCCTTGTGGTTTAGGAGATATGACCCTCCAAAGTTAGTACCTTTGTCACTTTGTTCATAACTTAAAAAAATTTTCTAAGTTTTTTATGGTTACCCCTTTTACAAGTTATCCCAATTTTCTTGATTTTTCTTGATGAATGATGATTCCAATCATATATTAACATCATTTTAGGGTTAAAAAACCATTTTTATGAAAAATCTAAAAAAGTCAAAGTTTGACTTTTGTGCATAGTTGACTTTTTATCAAATGAATTCCAAACTGTGCAATCCTTTAGGAAATCATGTCCTTGACCTAAATCAAACTTGATGGAAATGTTCCATGGGTGTTATAGGGTATATTGATTCATATCCTAGGGTTTGGGAGCATGTCCTGGTCAAAAGTCAAAGATACAGTTGACTTTTCTCGCAAAATCCTAACTGTGGTTCAGATGAAATTGAAACTTGTTGCTCAGGCTTCTTGGATCAATCCATTGTTGCAAATTGATCAATGTAGTGTATTAGAGACCCTCAAATCCTCTCTTGAGGTCTTGGCTCATGTTTTGTCCCAAAAGTCAACTTAGGGGTGAATTAGGTCAAGAAACCCCAATTCCTGATTTTTTTGTGAATGCATCCCTGAGGTTAAATTGACTTGATCATTGGGTTTATGATGACCCTTGGGGCATCATAGGTTATGTTTTGAAGCATTGGCTCATGCCCAGAGGAAATTTTCCATCTGGAGGTCTTGGTCGACCAAATCCCTAGTTTGGTGACACTGGCGATCTTGAGGCTTGATCCACTTGGAATGTTACAACCTTGTGCTTGATCCTTGATGTGGGAGTCCTCTTGATCCTTTGTGGATGTTTGACAGGTTATACAAGTTGAAGATCATGTCATTCCTTTATTGATCCTTTGTTTAAGGCTCTGAGAGGGCTTGAAACCCTAACTTTGATTGTATTGAATGCTCACCCATCTTTGGGGAGACTAATGCGGTATGATGATTCATCCATATTGTGATGATGATTTACACAATGATGGGGATCTTAGTGGTCAAAATTTGGGGTATGACAGAAGTACTCGTCCAAACATCACGTCATAACCATCATTAACGTCACTAACATCAAGGTAAAATATCATAAATATCACATCATCAAACACCAGAACAACACAGCAACAAAAACGAAATTTCGCGAAATAGCAGACGTTCGCTCCAGGATTTGCTAGGCGAACCTGTTCGCTACAACCTTTGCTTAGCAAAGCAGCCAGCGAATCCCACAGATACCCCACTAGGACACTAGAAACCACCATCCGTCATGCTCGCTGGTTTATTCGCTGGACGAAGCTACTCGCTGATTCATTCGCTTAGTGAGACTTCCAGCAAATCCCACACTTCCACTCCAGAATCATCTCAGCATTTACATTCATGTTATCGCGCATTCGCTGTGCTGTTCGCCTAGCGAACCTTGGCGAACATTCGCCTAGCAAAGCGATGGTTCGCTTAGCGAACCTGCGATTACAGCAAATCGCTGCTATGCATCAGTAGCTCTACAGCCTTAAAGGTACCTGCGATTACAGCTCCAAATGACCCAAAAACATCCCTATAACAGTTCTAATGCATCACGGAGATCAACGACATAAAATCTACTTCCATTAGGTCAATTTGGGACCATACGAAAACCTTAAATTCCCTAAACCTTCAAAACTCTCAAGCTTCCTATAAACCCAATAAATCCCTTCACCACTAGATTGAACCTACAACAACGGGGAAATCTGCCCCAAAGGTCTCTTTTTATCCGATTAAATTCAACCCTTAATAATCAATTCACAAAATACCTTCAAAACATCAATTCGTCACAAAACCCCATAAACCCTCAAACACAAAACAACCACTTCAATTACATCAAATTCTATAATGAAAACAATGAAAGGCAATTACTCCCCATACCTTAGATTGTCGATCCGATGTGTTTTCTCTTGAGCCTTTGGAAACCTTCCCAAATTCCTCGCCTTTTCCCTTTTTCCTCAGAGCTCTCTTTCTTTTCACGGTTAACCAAAAATGAACCCCATTCTCAAAATCCTCCTTAAATATTCAACCTAACCCTTGGGCCTCAAAATTGGGCTTTCTCCATAATGCCCTCACTAATTCTCCTCAAAAGTCCTCCATACCCTTAATTCCTCTACTATTATTTAAAATAAATAATAATACAATATCTTCCATAATACATACTGTTATTTAATTAAATAACCAAAACTTCACAAAAACACCGACATCGACACGAAACACCAAAATCTCAGGAATTCACGAATATAATATTTAAATGAATTAAATAAATATTCTTACGAAATTTGGGGTGTTACACTTACCACCAAGGAGGACCAGGGCATAACATAGAAAACTGTCTCAGCTTCAAATCCGATGTGCAGAAGCTTGTTAGGAGCGGAGTCTTTTCCTTCAAGGATACAAATCCTAGTGTTCAGACAAACCTGCTGCCTTAACACGAGAAAGTTGCGGTAAATTTGATAGAGGGTGAATCTAACCACAACTATCAAATTCATGATGTACTCTTATTGAGGGCCAACCTGGTCAAAATGCATCACAGACAGAGCGAATACGGGCATGTACCATCTCATAACTATCATCAGTGCGAGATCTGCTCTAAAAATGATCAAGGATGTTCTGTGGTGCAATAAGCTCTACAGAAACAGTTGGATCTGGGATGGATCCAGGATCACCGAATTCGTGAGGTCAACATGACTTATACAAATTCAAACATCATTCAAAACCACAACATTATGGCAATGAATGTCAACTTGGTGGCAATGCACTCAAGGCAAAGCCAACATCATGATCTGCCACGACACGATTACGATTCCTGTCTAATTTGCTCGGTAAATAATCAGGGATGCACTTTTGTGCAAGAGGCCCTCCAGTGTTAGATGAATCTGGGATGGATTCCGGATTACCACGATAGAAATCAGTATCAAGTGAATATAATTCAAATCTTTGATATTCGCTTGATGAATACTAGCTTGGTGGAGTTACATGCTACACAAGTCCAGCTCGATTTCCTGACTTCGCATAATTATCATAACTGTAAGGGATGTCGTGAGAGCGACCAAGGATGCGCTCTCGTTCAAAGAACTTTGCAACACTTGTTAAACCACTGGTGGCTTCCGATCTATTTAGACGAAGACACACAACAAGTCAGTATGATTAATGGAAACCCTACTAGGCATCAAAGTCAGGATGTTCGATCAAGGGAAATAGATCTAGTGAGGTTACACTGTATACAGGGCGGACGTGGCCGGGTGCCACCACACAACTATGAATGCTGTAGAGTTTGCTCTGAAGATAATCAAGGATGTTACCTCGTGTGAGCAGCCCTTCGGAGTTAGTTAGACCATAAAGAGACTCGACTGTGTCCAAGTCCTGGGTCAACCAATTCGATGCCAGACTTTGTCACTGATCGAATCAAAGATGTTGTCGTAATCTCTAATCATAAGAGGACCAAAGATGTTTGTACCATCATCCCTTTACTTGACGAATCGAAAGTTCCCAACCGGGAACTGATTGAAAGTACTTACAACGGTCAGAAGAATCAGAAGGCTCATGTAGTTAACTATCTACCGGGACCGTTACCGTATGAATCAACTAAGGTTATCCCTTACAAATACGGTGCAACAACAATTGAGAATGGAAAGGAAATTCCATTACCCTTCGTCGTGAATATTGCAGACATCAGTCAAGTAACACAGAGCGGTCGAATCTTCAACCGAGGATTTGGAGAACCTACCAGAGAAAAGGAACCTCAAACAGAAGTTTCTAATCAACCAGTCGATCAATACAGTGATCCCGACCTTTCAAAGAATAGCGATGAGATGTTGAAGCTCATCCAGAAGAGTGAATACAACATTGTTGATCAGCTGTTGCAAACTCCTTCAAAAATCTCAGTGCTATCGCTTTTACTCAGTTCCGAAGCTCACAGGGAGGCTCTACAGAAAGTCTTAGAGCAGGCCTTTGTGGAACAAGATGTAACAATAAGACAATTCGACAGCATCATCTCCAACATCACTTCCTGCAATAACTTGGGGTTTAGTGATGAGGAATTGCTAGAAGAGGGCCCAAATCATTACATGGCACGCAACATTACAGTCAACTGCCAGGACGATGCTTTAGCCGCCATACTGGTAGACACCGGATCAGCTCTAAACGTGATGCCAAAGTCCACATTAATGCAACTATCATTTAAAGGATCTCTGATGAGAGGCAGTGAGGTCATCGTCAAAGCATTTGACAGATCCCGAAAAACAGTTATCGGCGAAGTCGACCTTCCCATAACTATCGGTCCTCACACTTTCCTAGTCACTTTCCAAGTCATGGACATCCAGGAAGCATACATCTGCTTGTTAGGAAGACCTTGGATACACGACGCTAGGGCTGTCACTTCAGCACTTCACCAGAAGCTGAAGTTCGTCAAGAATGACCAACTCATCACAATCTGCAGAGAGCAAGCCTTGATCGTGAGCAACTTATCGTCGTCCACTTGTGTAGAACCAGAGGAGGTTATCGGAACTCAATTCGAAGCACTTTCGGTGAGCAATGATAACCAATCAGAAAGAGGAACGTCAATTTCCTCGTACAGAGATGCTCTCGAAGTAATAAAAAATAACAATGCAAGGGGATGTGGACAGCTTGTCATTCCTACTGACAACAAGAAAAAGAAGGGTCTTGGTTTTTCTTCAAACTGTACCCAGAATGCTATTAACGATGAAAATCTTCATCCCATTCAGAACTTTTTCCATAGTGGAGGTTTCCTCCACCCAGTATCTCAAGAAGTCCATACCATCAACGAGGGATATTCCTCCGATACGGATGAATAGTGGAAGTCCTATCTTAACAAGGACGGTTATATGTTTTAGGAAGAGGTGCCTACACCATTTTGCTTTCCCGCACAGAGTCTGAGATATATACCAAGGTCAGATGTCAAGATGATATACGGAGATTGTGATCCGGAAGGATGTCGTGCTCCACCAAACTCATTAGAGGAGGACACCCTGATGAAAGACAACTTTGACCACGACTGTTATGGCCCAATGGATGGCCTGCCTATGTGGCGGCCGTACCCAGGAGACTCGGGGCAAGAAAGTCAGCCAAACAATGCATATCAGTTGAGCATCATTGAAAAGAATACATGTGTCCCCACCATGTCATGGGATCATTACTCAAGGTATTCAGAAAATATCCAGTACGACGATGAATTTGCAAAGATTGCAGGACAGCAGTTCATCAATTACTCTTTTCCCGAGATCAACGTCATCGAAAGGGATGACTCCTCCAATTCCAAAGAAGTGTGGGACACTTTAGGACAACCGAGTGGCAAATTTGACTTCCTGGTCAAGTACACCGCTCCGGAAAGCTCTCGTATCAGGCTCAAACACATCCAGCCAACTGAGTGGAGAGATCCACCTGAGAGTGGAAACACTGCTCAAAATACAACAGAAGAGCTCTCCTACGACAACTCTGCCTGGGAGACAGATTCCAATGATCCTGCTCCACCAGAAATCAGCGTTATTTCTGAAGACAAGCCAAGAAAGAAGGTACCAGATTTTGTGATTCACCGAGGAGTTCGCTGCCAATGGGTTGCTGTCAACGTTCCGAAAGATGTTCATAAGTCGAAGTAATTGTCGTCTTTACTTTAACCTTTCACCCTGCCCAGGTCAAACAGATGTTTTTATAGGGCTCACTTTCTGTAAATGTACCTCTTCGCTTCGCCCAAAGCGACAGATTTTTGTTTTATAGGGCTGTAGTTTCAAGAATCGACAAGATTATAAATAAAATAACGTCGTTTTGTAATTTCCGCATTTATTGATGTTTTCTCTTTTCGCTTTTTCAGAAAATGGTAATCCTAAAAACAACTCGAATAGTAAAAATAAGCAGTAAAAAAAATATATACACTGCACACACTCTTGCATTCTCTCTATCTCTTCTAAAATAAATCATCATGTCATGCAGATTGTTTATTTTAAACCTCATCGAAACATACGATCCAATGCATTCTCCCAATTTTGAATTCCCGGTATTTGAGGCTGAAGAAGAAGATGACGAAGAAATTCCAGAAGAGATATCCTGACTACTCAGACAAGAGGAAAGGTCCATTGAAAGAGCCGTTGGAAACAGTCAACTTGGGTTCAGAGGAGGAGAGAAAAGAGGTCAAGATTGGGGCACTGCTCAGTCCAACTGTCAAAGAAATTTTGACAAAGCTTCTCAAAGAGTTTCCCGATGTATTCGCTTGGTCCTATCAGGATATGCCAGGGTTGGATACCAGCATCGTGGAACATTATCTACCGTTAGGATCAGAATGTCCGCTGGTAAAACAAAGACTAAGACAGACTCATCCAGACATGGCAATCAAAATCAAAGAGGAAGTACAAAAACAGATTAACACGGGTTTCCTCGCGACATCGGAATATCCTCAATGGTTAGCCAACATAGTGCCAGTTTCGAAAAAGTATGGAAATGTCAGAATGTGTGTAGACTACATGGATCTGAATAAAGCCAGTCCAGAGGATGATTTTCCCTTACCACACATTGACATGCTGGTAGACAGTACAGTGAAATTCAAAGTCTTCTCCTTCATGGACGATTTCTCGGGCTATAATCAGATAAAAATGGCGCCGAAAGACATGAAGAAAACTTTGTTCATCACCCCATGAGGCACTTTTTGTTACAATGTAATGTCGTTCGGTTTAAAGAACGCCGGGGCAACCTATCAAAGGGCCATGACTATTCTGTTTCATGACATGATACACAAAGAGATCGAGGTATATGTCGATGATATGATCGCCAAATCTAAAATAGAAGAGGAGCATGTGACCCACCTGTCAAAACTATTCAAGCGTCTGAGAAAGTATAAACTCCGCTTGAATCCCAACAAATGCACATTCGGTGTCCGTTCAGGGAAACTGCTAGGGTTCATCGTCAGCCAGAAAGGAATTGAGGTTGATCCTGACAAGGTCAAGGCCATTCAAGAAATGCCTTCTCCAAAGACTGAAAAAAAAATTAGGGGATTCCTGGGACGTTTGAATTACATTTCCAGATTTATATTCCTCATGACCGCAACATGCGCGCCGATTTTCAAATTACTCAAAAAGAATCAGGACTGCAGTTGGACAAAAGACTGCCAAACTGCCTTCAACAGTATCAAGGAATACCTGTTGAACCCACATATTCTATCACCTCAGTGGAAGGAAAACCACTTATCATCTATTTAACAGTTTTGGAAGACTCGATGGGTTGTGTGCTTGGTCAACAAGACGAAACAAAAAGAAAAGAGTATGCCATATACTATTTGAGCAAGAAGTTTACCGACTGTGAAACTCGGTACACTATGCTTGAGAAAACTTGTTGTGCTCTGGCTTCGGCAGCCAAACGTCTTCGCCAGTATATGATTCATCACACTACTTGGTTAATCTCCAAAATGGATCCAATCAAGTATGTCTTTGAAAAGCCTGCACTCACGGGAAGGATTGCCCATTGGCAGATGTTGTTATCAGAATACGACATTGAGTACCATGCTCAGAAAGTCGTCAAAGGGAGTATTTTAGCCGATCATTTGGCTCATCAACCGATTGACGATCAGGAATCAGTCGGATTTGACTTCCCAGACGAAGATGTCATGTACTTGAAAATGAAAGATTGCGATGAATCGCTACCCAGTGAAGGGCCAAAACCAGGTTCCCAATAGGGACTTATCTTTGACGGAGCTGTTAATCATTATGGAAACGGAATTGGGGAAATCAATACAACACCTCAGGGTACTCGCATTCCTTTCACTGCCAGACTGACATTCAAGTGTACAAACAACGAGGCCGAATACGAAGCATGTATCATGGGTCTCGAAGAAGCAGTTGATTTAAGGATTAAGAACTTGGATGTATATGGGGACTCCGCCCTGGTTCTCAATCAGATCAAAGGAGATTGGAACACATACCAATCAGGATTGATTCCTTACAAAGACTACGCGAGAAGGTTGTTACCATTCTTCAACAGAATCGAGTTTCATCATATCCCTCTCTCTCTTCCATGATTAGTGTAGGTCAATGGAATGACATACCTAAGATTGACATAATGCACCTAGAAAGGCCCGCCTACATCATCACGATCGAAGCAGTCACAGACGACAAACCTTGGTATCACGATATCAAATGCTTCCTTCAGAAACAAGAGTGCCCACCTGGGGCATCCAGAAAAGACAGAAAGACTCTTAGGAGACTGGCTGGCTGCTTCTTTCTGAGCGGTGATACACTCTATAAGAGAAACTTCAACATGGTCTTGCTCCGATGCGTAGATAGACCAGAAGCAAACACGCTGATAAAAGAAATTCATGAAGGAGCCTTTGGCACTCATGCCAACGGACACACAATGGCGAGAAAAATTCTAAGAGCAGGGTACTATTGGTTGACAATGGAATCCAATTGCTACAAATACATGAGGAGATGTCACAAATGTCAGATATACTCAGACAGAATCCATGTACCGCCAACACATCTCAAAGTTCTCTCTTCCTCATGGCCATTTTCTATATGGGGAATCGACATGATTAGTATGATCGAACCCAAGGCTTCGAACGGACATCGGTTCATCCTGGTAGCCATTGATTACTTCACCAAGTGGGTCGAAGCTGCATCATACACCAATGTAACCCGACAAGTGGTGGTCCGTTTTATCAAAAACAATATCATCTGCCGTTATGGTGTTCCAAGCTAGATCATTACTGATAATGGATCTAACTTGAATAATAAGATGATGAAAGGGTTGTGCACTGAGTTCGAAATTGAACACCATAACTCATCTCCCCACCGACCCAAGATGAACGGAGCGGTAGAAGCAGCTAATAAGAACATCAAGAAGATTGTTCAGAAGATGGTTGTAACCTATAAAGACTGGCACAAGATGTTACCCTATGCTCTTCACGGTTATCGCACATCTGTTCACACTTCAACAGGGGCAACCCCTTTCTCTCTAGTATATGGCTTGGAGGCAGTGCTCCCCATAGAAGTAGAGATCCCATCAATCCGAGTATTGATGGAAGCCAAGTTAACATAGGCTGAATGGTGTTAAAGTCGACACGACAAATTAAATTTGATCGAAGAAAAGCGATTAACGACACTATGCCATGGCCAGTTGTATCAGCAAAGGATGAAGAAGGCGTTTGACAAAAAGGTCCGACCTCGCGTCTTCAGGAAAGGAGACCTCGTGATCAAAAAGATACAATCCTTCCTCACTGATTCCTGGGGCAAGTGGACTCCGAATTATGACGGCCCTTATGTGGTCAAGAAAGCTTTCTGAGGCGGTGCCTTGAGGCTTGCAACCATGGATGGAGAGGAATTTGCCTACCCCACGAATGTTGATGTAGTCAAGAAATACTTCGCCTAAATAAAATTAAAAAAAAACGTTTCGGTGGATTGAAAACCTGAAAGGGTGGTCCAGGCAAAAATTAGAGACATAATCAAAAATCATCCCGGTGGATTGGAAATATCAAAGTACAATCCAGGCAAAAGTTAGGGATAATGGCAAGTAACTATGTCTGATCAGTTCAACTCCTCAGCAGTAATGCCATCCATCAAGAAAACTCCAGTCAAGGTCATCTTCGACAGAAGCTCAGGATGCCCGGAATTCAAAGTTGATAGAAGGATAACAGTTGTTATGTTTCAATGTAGCCTTTTTCCCTTGAATTACCATTTTCTAACTTTGTAAATACTTTATGGAATCACGCGTTTGGCTGATTTCCATCCTATCAATAAAATTTGAGCCTTAGTGCTTTTTTGCAATTCTTATTTGTTTTAGCTTTGCACAAAGACATTTTAAATTGATTTACGATTCTTGAATTAAAACAAAAATGAATTTACTGGTCAAAATTTTTCTGCTTTTCAAAATAAATATGGCAATTTCTTTTGACTGTTGAACATCGAAAGAACATCGATCGCTTCTCCAGAAGCAATTGAGCTTCAAGGTACAGAATCAAAGTACTCATTCTAAACCAGTACACCAGAATGAAGGGCCAACTGTGTCGGATGCGAACATTCCATGTGACATCCCCGACAGAGTTCTTATCTCCTAAGCCCGACCAACGGTTGTTCCCCACATAGACTATCTCTCCTAAGTAAGGCAGAATTGCTATTTTGGACCAGTGATACTTTTCATCCCCTGCAGTGGCCGAGTATCCAATCGAGTTCATCTATTAGTCTATAAGTTGCGTCAGTTTTGTCAGAATAAACATACATACATCATGCATTATTGATTGACATTCATATTGCATCACTATCACTCTAGTCGATCTTGTCCCCTGGTGATAAAAGTCTTCTCAATCGAGTTGTCAGTTATTTCCTCATCAGGAAATGCCTCATTTGAGCGATCTCTCATCCAGTTTATTTTAGGGATGGAGAAGGCCCTTGACCACTTTGATAACTTGAACCTCTGAAAAACAAGAAAACTCTCGACAAACGTCACTCTTCTCCATTGAAGATGATATCTTTGCTTTCCCGGTTTAAGGAAAATCCCAGAGAGAGCCTCGTAACTAAAGACTCTAAGCAACATAGTGGTTCTTCTCTCCAGAAAATCAATGTTAATGAAGTCATCAGCACCTCAAAATTAGGGCACATTGTATGGCATTTCTTCGAGAAGGTCTCGAAGAAAAGTATGATGTAGTATCCCCAAGCAGAAAGCAGTCTCTCGAGAGACTCGTTTTCCCCAGTAGAGTCAACAAATGGCATCTCTAACAGAGAAGTTTGTACACCTCTACAGCTCAGACCAACGGGTTTCCCCAGTAAGTCTGACCTCAACCCTTTTCCGTCAAATGGCATCTCCCCAGTAAAAGAAATTCGGGGAGAAGTTTGAGAAAAAACCGCTTCGAATAGCGTTTCTTGTCAAGAAAGTTTATTGAGAAAAGAAACTGAGACCAGTTCCTTGGTAGGAAACCAGGATCGAGGGGAAGTTTATATCAGAAACTGAGACCAGTTCCTTGGTAGGAAACCAAGATCGAGGGGAAGTTTATATCGAAAACTGAGACCTGTTCCTTGGTAGGAAACCAGGATCGAGGGGAAGTTGTACCTTTTCTAAGTATTGACGCTTAGCAAAAGAAGATGAATGCGTAAACTGCCATTCATAACCACCATCAAAATTTCGGGTATTCCGATATTTAATCCTTTTGCACCCCGAATGCCCGAATACCTTCACTATTCACACCTTCAGGTCCAAGAAGATTAAATATGGGCATCTGTCATACCCCAAATTTTGACCACTAATATTTCCCATCATTGTGCTAATCATCATCACAATATGGATGTACCTTTATGCCTCATCAATCTCCTCAAGAATTGTTGAGCACTCCCTGCAATCAAGCATTAGGGTTTTAAGCCCTCTTAGAGCTCTTAGACAAAGGATCAATCAAGGAATGACATGATCTTCAACTTGTCTAACCTTTCAAACATTCATAAAGGAATCAAGAGGACTCCCACATCAAGAATCAGGCACAAGGTTGTAGCATTCAAAGTGGATTAAGCCTCAAGATCGCCAGTGTCACCAAATTAGGGTTTTGGTCGACCAGGGCCTCCAGATGGAAATCTTCATCTGGGCATGAGCCAATGCTTCAAAGAATAACCCAAGATACTCCAAGGGACCTCATGGACCCAACCATTAAGTCAATTTAGCCTCATGGGATGCATTCACCAAAAATCAGGAATTAGGGTTTCTTAACCTAATTCACCCCTAAGTTGACTTTTGGTGAAAAACAAGAGCCAAGACCTCAAGGCATGATTTGAGGGTGTCCAACACACTACATTGATCCATTTGCAACAATGGATTGATCCAAGAAGCTTGATCTACAAGTTTCAATTTCATCTGGACCACAATTAGGGTTTTGAAGAAAAAGTCAACTGTACCTTTGAATTTTGACCAGGACATGCTCCTAAACCTTGGGAAATGATTCAATACACCCTACAAAACCTATGGAACATTTCCATTAGGTTTGATTTAGGTCAAGGACTTGATTTCACCAAGGATCGCACAGTTTGGGATTCATCTGATAAAAAGTCAACTGTGCACGAAAGTCAAGTTTGACTTTCTGGAATTTTTCACAATTATGGTTCCTTGACCCTAAAACAATGTTAATATGTGATTTGAATCATCATTCATCAAAAAAAATCAAAGAAAGTGGGATAACTTGTAAAAGGGGTAACCATAAAAAACTTAGAATAAGTTATGAAACAAAGTGGCTAGGGTACCAACTTCCAAGGATCATAACTTGAGATCCAAGCAACCATTTTGGATGATCCAAAGATGGATTTGTAGCTCTCATGGCATACTTTAAAAGTGTCAACTACATCTCATTCCAATTCCTCATGGATTTTATGTTATGGAGTGATCAAAATGGCTAAAAACATGAAAATGACATTTTTCTAACACTTAGTGAAATTTTCACTAAGTCAAAATCTGCCTTACTTTTTCCAAAATTTAGGGACATTTTTCACCTTGATCCAAGTCAAACCAGGTCTAGGGGTGGACATCAAAGTTAAAGTATGCCATGAGGGCTTTCTAATAAGTACCAGATCATCTCCAAATTCCTTTTGAGCAAGGAGATACAACCCTTGAAACATGGCCTCATGAACTGATTTTTCCAAGACAAATTGGGCAGATTTGATGCATTTTGCTCGATTTGATCAAATCTGACAAATCCAAGCATTGTCATCATTTTAGACACATATGAGGATCAAATCCAAGGGGGATGATCTAATCTCCAAGCCTCACAAGTCCATGAACCTACAAGTAGCATGCCAAACCTAACGACTTCATGGTCAAGTACACCGCTCCTGAAAGCTCTCCTATCAGTCTCGAAGACATCCAGCCCACTGGATGGGGAGATATACATGAGAGTATAGACACTGTGCAAGATACAACAGAAGAATCCTCCTACAATAACTCTGCCTGGGAGATAGATTCCAACGATCCTATTCCACCAGAAATCAGTGTTATTTCTGAAGACAAATCAAGAAGGAAAGTGCCAGACTTTGTGATTCACCGAGGAGTTCGCCGCCAATGGGTTGCAGTCAACGTTCTGAAAGTTGTTCATAAGTCTAAGTAATTGCCGTCTTTATCTTAACCTTTCACCTGGCCCAGGTGAAACGGATGTTTTGATAGGGCTTACTTTCTATAAATGTACCTCTTCGCTTAGCCCAAAGCGACAGAGTTTTGTTTTATAGGGTTGTAGTTTCAAGAATCGACAAGATCATAAATAAAATAACGTCGTTCTTTAATTTCCGCATTTTATTGCTGTTTTCTATTTTCATTTTTTTTTTCCAGAAAATGGTAATCCTAAAAAATAACTTGAATAATAAAAACAAGCAGTAAAAAAATACACTGCACACACTCTTGCATTCTCTTTATCTCTTCTAAAATAACAAATCATCACGTCATGCAGATTGCTTGTTTTAAACCCCATTGAAACATACGATCCGATGCCTTCTCCCAACTTTGAATTCCCGGTATTTGAGGCTGAAGAAGAAAATGAAGAAGAAATTCCAGAAGAGATTTCCCGATTACTCAGACAAGAGGAAATGTCCATTGAACCTCACGGAGAGCCGTTGGAAACAGTCAACTTGGATTCAGAAGAAGAGAGGAAAGAAGTCAGGATTGGGGCACTACTCAGTCCAACTGTCAAAGAAGGTTTGATAAGGCTTCTCCAAGAGTTTCCCGATGTATTCACTTGGTCCTATCAGGATATGCCAGGGTTGGATACCAGCATCGTGGAACATCATCTACCGTTGAGATCTGAATGTCCGCCACTAAAACAAAGACTAAGACGGACTCACCCAGACATGGCCATCAAAATCAAAGAGGAAGTACAAAAATAGATTGACGCGGGTTTCCTCACCACATCGGAATATCCTCAATGGCTAGCCAACATAGTGCCAGTTCTGAAAAAGGACAGAAAGGTTAGAATGTACGTAGACTACAGGGATCTAAATAAACCCAGTCCAAAGGATGACTTTCCCTTACTGCACATTGATATGCTGGTAGATAGTACAACCAAGTTCAAAGTATTCTCCTTCATGGATGGATTCTCAGGCTATAATCAAATCAAAATGGCGCCGAAAGACATGGAGAAAACTTCATTCATCACCTCATGGGGCGATTTTTATTACAAGGTAATCCCGTTCGGTTTGATGAACACCGGGGCAATCTATCAACGGGCCATGACTACTCTGTTTCACGACATGATACATAAAGAAATAGAAGTGTATGTCGATGATATGATTGCCAAATCTAAAATAGAGGAGGAGCATGTGACCCACCTGTTAAAGTTATTCGAGCGGTTGAGAAAGTACAAACTCCGTTTGAATCCCAACAAATGCACATTAGGTGTCCGCTCAGGGAAACTGCTAGGGTTCATCGTCAGCCAGAAAGGAATTGAGGTTGATCCTGACAAGGTCAAGGCCATTCAAGAGATGCCTTCTCCAAAGACGGAGAAACAAGTCAGGGGATTACTGGGACGTCTGAACTACATTTCCTGATTTATATTCCTCATGACCGCGACATGCGCGCCAATCTTCAAATTACTCAAAAAGAATCGTGACAGTGTTTGGACAGAAGAATGTCATACCGCGTTTGACAGCATCAAGGAATACCTGTTAAACCCACCGATTCTATCACCTCCAGTGGAAGGAAGACCACTGATCATCTACCTAACAGTCTTGGAAGAGTCAATGGGTTGTTTACTTGGCCAACAAGACAAAACAAAAAGGAAGGAGTTTGGCATTTACTATTTGAGTAAGAAATTTACCGACTGTGAAACTCGGTACACTATGCTTGGGAAAACTTGTTGTGCTCTGGCTTGGGCAGCCAAACGTCTTCGTTAGTATATGATTCTTCACACTACTTGGTTAATCTCCGAAATGGATCCAATCAAGTACGTCTTTGAAAAACCTGCTCTCACGGGAAGGATTTCCCGTTGGCGGATGTTGTTATCAGAATACGACATCGAGTAACATGCTCAGAAAGTTGTAAAAGGGAGTATTTTAGCCGATTATTTGGCTCATCAACCTATTGACGATCAGGAATCAGTCGGATTTGACTTCCCAGACAAAGATTTCATGTATTTAAAAATGAAAGATTGCGATGAACCGCTACCCAATGAAGGGCCAGAACCAGGTTCCCAACGGGGACTAATCTTTGACGGAGCTGTTAATCATTATGGAAACGGAATTGGGGCAATCATCATAACACCTCAGGGTACCCACATTCCTTTCATCACCCGACTGATGTTCAAGCGTACAAACAACGAGTCCGAATACGAAGCTTGTATCATGGGTCTCGAAGAAGCGATCGACTTAAGGATCAAGAACTTGGATGTATATGGCGACTCAGCCCTGGTTATCAATCATATCAAAGTAGATTGGAACACATACTAATCAGGATTGATTCCTTACAAGGATTACGCGAGGAGGTTATTGCCCTTCTTCAACAGAATCGAGTTTGATCACATCCCTCGTGAAGAGAATCACATTGCTGATGCATTAGCCACTCTCTCTTCCATGATTAGTGTAGGTCAAAGGAACGACATACCTAAGATCGACATAATGCGCCTTGAGCGGCCCGCCTACATCTTCACGATTGAAGCAGTCGTAGATGACAAACCTTGGTATCACAATATCAAATGCTTCCTTCAGAAACAAGAATACCCACCTGGGGCATCCAGAAAGGACAGAAAAACCCTCAGGAGATTGGCAGGCAGCTTCTTCCTGAGCGGCGATACACTCTATAAGAGAAATTTTGACATGGTCCTGTTCTGATGTGTAGACAGACAAAAAGCAAATATGTTAATGAAAGAGATTCACGAAGGATCCTTTGGCACTCATGCCAACGGACACGCAATGGCGAGAAAAATTATGAGAGCAGGGTACTATTGGTTAACCATGGAATCCGATTGCTACAAGTACATGAAGAGATGTCACAAGTGTCAGATATACTCAGACAGAATCCATGAACCGCCAACACATCTCAAAGTTCTCACTTCCCCATGGCCTTTTTGCATATTGGGAATCAACATGATTGAACCCAAAGCTTCAAAAGGACATCGATTCATCCTGGTAGGCATTGACTACTTCACCAAATGGGTCAAAGAAGTGCCATACTCCAATGTAACCCGACAAGTGGTAGTCCACTTTATCAGAAACAATCTCATCTGCCGTTATGGTGTTCCAAGCCAGATCATTACTGATAATGGATCCAACTTGAACAACAAGATGATGAAAGAGTTGTGCACTGAGTTCAAGATCGAACACCATAACTCATCTCCCTACCGACCTAAGATGAATGGAGCGGTAGAAGCGGCTAACAAGAACATCAAGAAGATTGTTCAGAAGATGGTTATAACCTACAAAGACTGGCATGAGATGCTACCCTTTGCTCTTCAGGGTTATCGCACATCTGTCCGCACTTCAACAGGGGCAACCCCTTTCTCTCTAGTATATGGCATGGAAGCAGTACTTCCCGTAGAAGTAGAGATCCCATCAATTCAGGTATTGATGGAAGCTAAGCTAATAGAAGCTGAATGGTGTCAAAGTCGGCACGACGAACTGAATCTGATAGAAGAAAAACAAATAACGGCTCTATGCCATGGTCACTTGTATCAGCAAAGGATGAAAAAGGCGTTTGACAAAAAGGTCCGACCTCGCGTCTTCAGGAAAGGAGACCTCGTGCTCAAGAAGATACAATCATTCCTCACTGATTCCCGGGGTAAGTGGACTCCAAATTATGACGGCCCCTATGTGGTCAAGAAAGCCTTCTCAGGCGGTGCCTTGAGACTCGCAACCATGGACAGAAAGGAATTTGCCTACCCCGCAAATGTTGACGTAGTCAAGAAATACTTTGTCTAAATAAAAAAAACGTCTGGGTGGATTGAAAACCTGAAAGGGCGGTCAGGCAAAAATTAGAGACATAATCAAAAATCATCCCGATGGATTGGAAACCTCAAAGTAAAATCCAGGAAAAAGTTAGGGATAATGGAAAGTAACTACGTCCAACAAAGGGGTAAATCCCTCAGCAGCAGTCCTGCCATCAGTCCGGAAAAACTCCAGTCAAGGTCATCTTCGGCGGAAGCTCAGGACGCCCAGAATTCAAAGTTGGTAGAAGGATAGCGGTCGTTATGTTTCCATGTTGCCCTTTTTCCTTAAATTACAATTTTCTAACTTTGTAAATACTCTATGAAATCACGCACTTGGCTGATTTCCTTACTATCAATAGAATTTGAGCCCTAGTACTTTTGTTTGCAATTCTCATTTGTTTTAGTTTTACAGAATGATGTTTTCAACATGATTAACGATTCTTGAAATAAAACAAAAATGAATTTACTTGTCAAACTTTTTCTGCTTTTAAAATAAAGATGGCAATTATTTTGACTGTTGAACATCGAAAAAACATCGATCACTTCTCCAGAAGTAATCGAACCCCAAAGTGCAGAATCAAAGTACTCCTTCTAAGCCAATATGCCCGAAGGAAGGATCAACTGTGTCAGAGACCATGTTTTATCTGACACCCCTAGCAGAGTTCTTATCTCATAAGCCCGACCATCGGTTTCCCCCACAGGGACTATCTCTCCTAAGAAAGGCAGAATTGCTATCTTGAACCCGTGATACTTTTCATCCCCCGCAGTGGCCGAGTATCCAGTCATGTTCATCTATAAGTCTGTATATCGCGTCAGTTTTGTCAGCATAAACATACATACATCATGCTTTATTGATTCACATTCATATTCATATTGCATCACTATCACTCTAGTCGGTCTTATCCCCTAGTGATAAAAGTCCTCTCAATCGAGTTGTCAGTTCCTTCCTCGTCCGGAAATGTTGCGTCTGAACAGTCTCTCCTCCAGTTTATTTCTGGGATGGAAATGGTCTTCGACCACTTTGATAACTTGAACCTCTGAAAAACAAGAAAACTTTCGACAAACCTCACTCTTCACCATTGAAGATGATATCTTCGCTTTCCCAGATTAAGGAAAATCCCCATAGAAAGCCCCTTTATCAAAAATTCGGCAATACAACTATTTTTCTCTAGAAAATTCGCTGACGAAAAGGTCATCAGCACCTCAAAATTGGATTACATCACATGGCATTTCTCCGAGAAGATCTCGAGAAAAAGTATGATGTAATATCCCCAAACAGAAAACAGTCTCTAAAGAGACTCGTTTTCCCCAGTAGAGTCAACAAATGGCGTCTCTAATAGAAAAGTTTGTACACCTCTACAGTTTAGAAGAATGGGTTCCCCAGCAAGTCTGACATCAAAACTTTTTCCATCCAATGGCATCTCCCCAAGAAAATTCGGTGAGAAGTTTAAGGAAGACCGCTACGAATAACATCCCTAGTCAAGAAATTTTATTGACAAAAGAAACTGAGACCAGTTCCTTAGTAGGAAACCAGGATCAAGGGGCAGTTTATTTCAGAAACTGAGACCAGATCCTTGGTAGGAAACCAGGATCAAGGGGAAGTTTATATCAGAAACTGAGACCAGTTCCTTGGTAGGAAGCCAGGATCGAGGGGAAGTTTATATCAGAAACTGAGACTAGTTCCTTGGCTGAAGACCAGGATCGAGTGGAAGTTTACCTTTTCTAAGCATCATTGCTTAGTGAAAGAAGATGGATGAGCAAACTGCCGTTCATAACCACCATCAAAATTTTGGGTATTCCGATATTTAATCCTCTTATGTAACACCCCCAATCTATACCCCCAAATAAATAAAGCGATAAAAATTTCATCAGAGTATAATTAAACATTCATGGCATAGACGAAGGCGTCACATCAATTTAGACAAAACACTATAAAACTGCTCATAAAGATATGCAACAATCAGGTAGCAAATAATAGAGGAACTTAGTTCCTACTACCCACAAATCAGATACAGAATAAAAGCGGAAAATCTGCAACTGAATCTCATGTATATATCACATAAAAGGTTGGTTTGTCATATACAGATCCATACATGTACAATCCAAAAGATATATATACATATACACATAAATCACAACGATCTCCCCAACTACCCGGTGCTACATCTCAGAGCCGACCGACAAAAGAATAAAGACCTAAGCTTCACAAAAAGACCTCTAGAATCTAATCTGCAATGCCTCATAGAGCATTCAAAACAGTAGAAGCGCGAGAAACACAATCATAATATAATTGCATACCATTATATAATAATACCAAAAATACACATGTAACATATTCTCACCACAACTTATACCAGAATTCAAACACAAAACAACACAATGCATATCTCATATATCCATCACCAAGGCATATATAATCAAGCTCAATGCATTTATCAACAACATATATATATGTATCTCAACTCATCAATTCCATTCTCAATTCCACACAAAATCAATCGATTCATGATTTATACAAATGTAAAGAGACCGACACAACGACTCAATGCAAATGCGGTACCATCCATCCGTCAATCTCATCATTAGTTCACTCAGGAACTATTGGAACCATCGCTTGTTACTTAATGTAACTCCCCGTCGGGCAAACGACGTTCCCCGTCGCTCTCGGTCCTCTTGGTATAAGGCTCACGACGTTTATGGATCACTTTCAGTCCTCTTTGTATAAGGCTCACGATCCGATCACTTTCGGTCCTCTTTGTATAAGGCTCACGATCGTCTATAATCATCGCTTTCAGTCCTCTCGGCATAAGGCTCATGATGTTATAGCGGATTCCCTCTGGAATCGATTCGTCGCTCACACCCCACAAGGGCACACGACATCACAAGAATGCATATCTGATGCTTGGCATACAATGACTCATGACATTCAAATGCACACATATACACATCCATAATCATGCATATATCCTCAAATACAACACATTGCATTTTCTTGCCCTTAGGCCACAAATCATCATCACAATATCTCATCACATGCATTTCATCACACAACCGCACACAAGTCATACAATATCCATATCAACAGCACATTGCATAATACACCTCAATTACACACAATTACAACGACAAAAGTCGAAAAAACGACACTATTCCAAATTCCCGACATAATTAAATCGGCTAACAATCTCAAAACCATTTTAATAAGAAAGTACATTTTATTAGCTTTCCAACGATACCAAGAATGTTCAAAACGGATAATCGGAACACAAGTTACGGACGTACAAAGAAAAGGAATCGCGAAAACACAACAATTTGCACCCCTGCTGGCCATACGCGTATTGCCCTGAGCCATACGCGTATTTGTCGCTCCCAGGATTTTCATCCAGGTACAAACGCGAAAGTGGCGCAGAAAACATAGTCGCCAGCAATGTATATTTATCCCAAGAGAGGGAAAGGAAACACCGCATAAACCTGAGGAAGAGGGAAAGGAATGGTCATCGCAACCATAGCCTGGGTTCAGGAGTCGGTTACGCGAGGGGAAGGTGCTAGCACCCCACGCGTCCATCGTACTCGATGGGATCCACGCTTGTTGTCTAATTTAATGGTGAGTTATCCTAACATCTATGGCTGTACTAAAACAGGGGAGGGAAAAACAAAGACAGACTCAGTAGGACGTCGTCGTCCTAGGCCTACGTACCCCCTTTGTGCAATGGGGAATTCAGAGTAAACGTAGTTCGGACCAAGTTCTTTTTGTGTTTTTTATGAGCGATGTTAAGTTCGCGTCCGACAGTTAGGGTCGATGCCTGTTTGCGACAAAACGGAAAGTAACGCGCCCCTTTTGAAAATAGCCTTTAGTTTGACAATCCCGAAGGACAAAAATGATTTGAAATTTGTTTGTATTTTTTAAGATAGAAGTGACTTGAGTTAGTTCATAACTCACCTTGAACCAAAGTCTAGGACACGGGAATGAATGCGTCGCATGGTCGTCCCCAATGGGACATATGCTCAACACTCTAGAAGAGAGAAGGGGGACCCCTCAATCTTCACTTCCTATGTTTAAGGCTTGTGTGCAAGGCAAGTTGACCTTATTAAGTATCTTAGAAGTGTTAGGAGATGAGAAGAGGGACTCAAAAGAAAAGAAAAACACTACGGGGAAAATCTATCCTAATGTTATCATGCAAAGATGGCCCTAAGAGGAGGTTTGACAACAAGCTAAGCCTAAAGAAAAGAAAAGATGAGAGACAGAAAGAGTGAGGGTGAACATGGATAACTATCCACACCCTCAAATAACTTACCTCAGCCTCTGCATAAACGGTTAGTACAAAACAGACATAAGCAGCAATAAGACAAATGAAACCCCAAACAAGTCACAACCCAAAGAGAAATGGTTATAAACCAAATGAAACTCATCCAAGTCAGAAGGTACACCTTAGAGGTGACCCACAATGTTTACCAAACAAGATCAAGCAAATAGAATGCAAACAAATAGCAAAACACACAAGAAAGTCATCAAAGAAGGAGTGGAGGAAGAATGAGTGGACAGGCAAGGTAATCATGCAAGAATGCTTCAAATAATATCCAAGTCAGAATGTGGATGACCTAAACATGTGCCTAAACATTCTATACACGTGTCACATGAGGCATACAAACAAGTATCCAAGCATTAAGAATCATTAGAAGAAGGAGAAGGAAGCATGTAAGTGAAACATGTTCAAGTATGCAAGATGAAACATGAATAACATATGACATGAATGCAAAGCTCCAAGGTCAAAAACATATATCAAATGAAGTGCAAAGGGATGATATGGCATGGCGTACACAAACCAAACATAAGTCATGAATAAGCATAGATGAGAAGAGGTGAGAAGATAAGTCAAAAAGAGGCATGTAAATCAAACATAGAACATAGGCACAAAGTATGCAACAACCTCACACCACTGCCCTATAATTGCAAACAAATGACCTATAATGATCCAAACATGGTTTATGAAGTCAAAGAAACAATCCCAAACAATGGCACAAGTGCCTTCTCAAACAAGTAACCAAACATGATCAAAGATGTGCCTAAAAGAAGACCTCAAACAAAGAGCAATCAAACAATTAGCAAAACATCTCTAAAATTACCAAATTAAAACTAAAAATACCTCAGCCAAGGGTAAACATCATTTTAAAAACTCATGCAAAAATTCACAAGATAAGTCACTCAAACAAACATGCAGAGATCAAGTAAGAAACATGACTCAATATGCAAAAAAGAAGGACTAAAATGCAATATGAAATGGTCTTAAAAATGTGAGAAAAATGTTTTTATGCACTTCAATATATTGGTGAAACAATGCAAAAAGAATGAGTTCAAAATGCTTTATATGCTATGGGAAATAAATTCTACAAGTTAGGGTATGCATATATGGAATAAACTCAAAAGAAATTACTCAAATAATTAATTCAGATGCTAAAAATAAAATAAAATAAGAAAATAAAATTTTAGAAAATTTTATAAAACCCTAAATATGCTTCATGAATTTTTTTGTAATTTTTTAATGCACAAAACTATTTTAAAAAATTAAAATGCAAACAATGCAATTAAATAAAAATAAAAAATAAGTGAAAGAAACATGGGGTATAAATAGCAACTTATTCACGTTCAGAATTGAAATGGATCAAGCAAAGGGGGTGTGGATATCAAGCCCACACCACAAATCCCATCAGCGAAATAAAAGAAAATACAATGCAACCTAGTCAACGGTCAGACTCAATATCAACCCTTTGATCAATCTAACGCGTGGCATCAAGTCAATCAAAACAAAAGTAAACATGATGAGAGGCTCAGATTACAAGTACACCATAATAATGAAACACGCGCACACATCCAATTACTCAGAATTTAAATAAATAACACGTGAGAGGCACACTATATTTTAATGCGTTGGCAGCTTACAAATCGTCAGATGAATCTAACGTCCAAGATCAGGCAATAAAAAACAAAAGTACACGTGATGTGTGATTCAGATTGAAGTGCACGATAGTAATCATGGAACGCCACACACATAACTAAATAAATAAAAGAGATTTTTTAGAAACGTGGCATGCTGTGAACCATTGGATTAAGGCCATGAACGGCTGAGATTTCGTCTCCTTCACACAAACCCTACCTCGCCGGAGAAAAAAACCAGACGCCGGAGCCCTAGCTCCGGTCGTCCCTTCCGGCCACCTGCAACCAAAAATTTCCCAAAAATTGCCAACAAGTACACTATTCTGACCAGAATTTAATGAGGATCACAAATATCACATTATTTTTCACAAACAACCAATATACAAGGAGAATCGAATGAAACAAGTTTGGATTCAAAACTTTCAAACTCATGATACAACCATGATACACGTCCAATCTCAAAATAAAATACATCAGAATCATCAGTGAGTATCATAGATCATTATGCGCATCAAAAAAATGAGTTTTAAAAGCATGCAATTGTGACTAACCTGAGACCTTGAATAGCTTGAAACACTCCAAGAAACCCGTCTGCACGCTCCAGATCACACCACAGCAATCCCTAATTGCAAAATAAATGCAATTAGGGCTTGAATCTTACCTAGATCTTGAGTTTTGGAGAAGAGGTCCCCAAATTCGTACCCTATAATACACTTGTTATTAGCTTCAGATGACGGTAGGTTTGTGTTCTATGGATCCCAAGGATTAATATTGTGAAGGAATTTTTTGAAAAGCTTTTGTGAGTGAGGAGATTCGAAGGAGAGAAGGATTAGGGTTAAAACTTGAAATCTGATCAAAATAACGTGCCTCACCTCCAATGAGCGCATGAGTAAGCTTATATACTCTAGATCATTCCACTGATTATCATTTAGGTCTTATTAATTCCTTGATTAATGAGTTTTGGGTGATTTTGGAAATTTTCATTTTGAATCATACACCCCCCTCCATGCGTGTACACCCAAGCTTCCTATGATGGATCACTCACTTGTCAATTGCTAATCACACCTGAATGGAATTTGGGCCTTGAAATGTCTTGGTTTGTGAGTTTTGATGCACCTTGCCATTTTGCATAATGTGAAATAAGTGATGAATAAGTCATGGATCCACTTGATTCCAAGGCCAAAGATGATCCTCATGAGGTGCACTTGGATGTTGGAATGTGACTTGAAGCAATAGAATCAATTATTGGTCCATATGCCCCAAAATGCAAAAGTTGTGAAAATGGAACCATGAGAAAACCCTAAAAACCACCTTGCCTTCTTTTGATCATAACTTTAGTTTCACAAATGATATGGAGACCATCTAGTACTTGTTGGAAAGGGGAGAAAAAGATCTTCAACTTTCTTGTTTGAGAAAAATTCATTTGAAGCTTCCTTGGTGGTGAAAAGTCAAGTTGAATGTAGTGCAAAAACTTGCTAAAAATGGAAACTTTCAAATTATAGGTCATTTCCATATTTAGTAACTTTAGCCCAAACTCTTGATCCTTGATAAATGGTTTGAAACTTGACCCTTGAAGAACATATTCTCCTCTTGAACTGCCTCAGGCACCTTGACCCCATGCTAAGAACCAATGATATGCACACATGATAATGCAAAAATGAAATGATACATAAGCCAGTTAGTACTAAAGGTAGGAGAGCAAATTTTGGGGTGCTACAGCTGCCCCTACTCAATCAACTTGGTCCTGAAGGTATGATAGCAACAGCTGTCATGCGTTCAAAGGATTCGCGGGGATTGAATACCAAAAGAAACCTGAAATTTGCAATCCTCAAAGGAGGGACGACTCCACTGGGGAACAAGCGATAAATGCTGCACTTGTCACAACACGTACGAGTGTCGGAAACCAATACGAACAATGTATTGGAATGTCATGAAATAAACACAAACAAGTGTTAACTACGCTGGGGATAAACACAGATGGGTGTCAAGGAGTCAAAGATATCAGATACGAACCGGGTATCGAAAAGATACACGGACGGGTGTAAAGAGTTCAACACGGACGGGTATCGAAAAGATACACGGACGGGTGTAAAAAGTTTCAATACGGATGGGTATCGAAAAGGTACACGGACGGGTGTAAAAAGGTAAGTTTACTGGGGATTGATCTCGCTGGGGAATGGAAGACAACACGGACGGCTGTCATCCAAAGGTCAATACGGACGGGTATCGAAATCAAAGGTTCAAACACGGACGGGTGTCATCCAAAGGTCAATACGGACGGGTATCGAAATCAAAGGTTCAAACACGGACGGGTGCTGAAAGGGCACGGACGGGCGTCAAATGTCAATGTAGACGGGCATTGAAACAAAGGTTCAAACACGGACAGGTGCTGAAAGGACACGGACGGGCGTCAAAAGTCAATACGGACGGGCATTGGCTTAAAAGGCTCAAACACGGACGGGTGCTGAATGGACAAGGACGGGCGTCAAATGTCAATGCAGACGGGCATTGAAACGAAGGTTCAAACATGGACGGGTGCTGAAAGAACACGGACGGGTGTCTGACGGTAAAAACCCTTGAGGGAATAAACCAAAGGACCACCTGGACGAAGGGGTCAAAATGAAATCATGGATTAACGCTCCTGGCAAACAACTCTGCAAGGGAATGTCAAATATTGCTTTGAATGACTAAACCCAACACTCGCGGAGTAAAGTCGAAAGATATTCTCCGAAATCTGCTTTTTTTCCCGACGAAGGAAAACTCAAACCTGGCTTATGCTTCGGATGCCTATGTTTGAATTTTGTCGTAATGCTCCACACGAAGTGGAAATGCTACGCATTTGAGGATGCAATGCAAATGCTTATGATATGCTAAAAGGGTCCCTCCAGCAAAATAAATGCTGGAGAGAAAAGACCAATTCAGCTGGGGATGACAAAAATAAATTGTCCTCTGAATCCAGGAACTCTGCTGAGAAGGATCACACTGACCGACTCTTTGGATCCACAACTTCTGTCGGGGATGAAATCCAAAAGCATATACACTCTACCGGGGATTACACATGTCCTTTACTGAAGATGACATTGAACCTGAGATTCCTCCTCTGCTAGGGGAGTTGAGAATGAATGCCAATAATAGAACCGGAAGTCTGTTATTGAGGATTACCAATAACAGATGGGCTTAGGACCTGCTGGGGGATGCCATCCCATAATACCATCCTGCTTGGGGAAAACAGTCCATAATACCATCCTGCTTGGGGATACTGCTAAACTTAGCCTGCTGATGGGGAGAATGACTTTACTCCCACCTTGTTGGGGATTAGAATATGACATTGTCGGCGAAAGCACGCTTCCTGACTGGATGGGGAAAGTGAACACCCTGATTCTGTGGGGAAATATCGTCTTGATCCAGAGAAAATACTTCCCAAGTCTCCTGCTGGGAAGGTCTGCTCTGCTGAGGAAAGGTGCAATCTCAATGCTGGGGAGAGCAACCCTACTAGGGGAGTACAATGCTGTTGCCCTGAAAGTCAAATAACAACAAATAGAATATGCCACAACATGACTATCACCATTAATGCCTAAGTAATTTCTACTGCTTTTCGTTATGCTCCGCAAAGCTCGAAGTTTTATATGCAATGTTTATAAAAAATATCGGACGTTTTTGCAAACAAAACAGTAAAAGTAAAACAAACAAACGGAAAGCTCTCTGAGTGAAATGAAAATTTTATTGAGAAAAGTGGCCTGTAAATAGGCATTTACAATTGGAAGCAATTCCTAAAAAGAGGTAATTGCGCAAAAGCAAAAGGAAAATACATATGTCGGCAATGCGGGAACAGATATCCACCATGATTCGACTCAGCTATGACCCATATGTCTTGCTTATCCACAAATATCTTGACCTTTGAAGAGACTAACTGTACTGATTCCTTTCTTTCAAAATTTCCAAGTATCGAAAACGCTCACAAATCGAACGCAGACCATAGCCTTTCGCTTTCAAATCCCTAACTTTTGCCTGGATCGCCCTTTTCGGGTTTTCAATCCATCGGGATACCCATTCTTGCCAAAGTTGCCTTTACCAGTTTTCAACTTTGCGGGTTTACATGTTTCTTTTTTACATTTTATCCCTAATTTTTGCCCGAACCTTTTCCTTTTTATGGTTCACCGGGATGCCCTTTTTGGCCTGGACTTTCTTTATACGTCCAGCGGGTCTCTTTTATGCGAAGTATTTTTTGACTACGACTGCGTTCACAGGGGATGTAAAATCTTCGCCATCCATAATTGAAAGTAGTAAGGCTCCACCAGAGAAAACCTTTCTTACTACATATGGCCCCTCGTATTTTGGAGTCCATTTGCCCCTGTGATCTATCTGAGGAGGCAGGATCCTTTTCAAAACCAATTCACCTGTCTAAAAACTCCGAGGACGCACTTTCTGGTCAAAGGCGTGCTTCATCCTGCTCTGATACAACCGACCATGTGCGATGGCTGCCAATCTCTTTTCTTCAATAAGGTTCAACTGATCCAATATGGAACGCACCCATTCAACTTCATCAAGCTTCACATCTGCCAGAATTCTCAAAGACGGAATCTCGACCTTTAAGGGTAAAACCACTTCCATACCATATACCAATGAGAAAGGGGTTGCCCCAGTTGACGTACGCACCGAAGTACGGTACCCATGTAGGGCATAAGGTAGCATCTAATGCCAGTCTTTATACGTTACCACCATCTTCTGCACAATCTTCTTGATATTCTTATTCGCTGCCTCAACAGCACCATTCATCTTCAGACGATATGGAGAGGAATTATGATGTTCGATCTTGAAACTCTGACATAGTTCCTTCATCATCTTATTGTTCAAATTCGAGCCATTATCAATAATGATTCTCTCCGGGACCCCATAACGACAGATGATATCCTTCTTTATAAACTAAGCTACCACTTGCTTGGTGACGTTGGCGTACGAGGCTGCTTCCACCCACTTTGTGAAATAGTCAATGGCAACCAAAATGAAACGATGCCCATTGGAAGCAGTGGGCTCAATCTTTCCAATCATATCTATGCCCCACAATGCAAAAGGCCAAGGAGATGATAACACGTTTAGAGGCGTAGGTGGTACATGCATCTTATCTGCATAAATCTGGCCTTTATGGCACTTTCGGGCGTACTTGAAACAATCAGACTCCATATTCATCTAGTAATATCCTGCCCTCAACAACTTTCTAGCCATGGTGTGTCCACTGGAATGAGTACCGAAAGAACCCTCGTGAACTTCCTCCATCAATAAGCCTGCCTCGTGTTCATCAACACAACGTAGCAAGACCATATTGAAGTTCCTCTTATATAACACATCATCCTTGTTCAGAAAGAAGTTTCCATCCAACCTTCTCAGAGTCTTCTTATCCTTGGTGGAGGCACCCTCTGGATACTCCTGTCTCTTCAGAAAGACCTTAATATCATGATACCACGGTTTGCCATCTGACACATCTTCAATTGCAAACACAAAAGCTGGTCTATCCAAACGCATGATTCTAATTGAAGGCGTTTCATTCCAACGGTTCACCTTATACATGGATGCCAATGTTGCCAATGCATCAGCCATCTGATTCTCAGCTCGGGGCACATGATGAAAATCCACCCTATCAAAGAAAGGTAACAACCTTCTGGCATAGTTGTTATAAGGTACCAAATTTGCCTGACGGGTCTCCCACTCTCCTATAATCTGATTAATTACCAGCGCTGAATCACCATAGACATCGAGGTTCTTAACTCTCAAATCAATTGCTTCTTCTAACCCCATGATGCATGCCTCATATTCCGCCTCGTTGTTGGTACACACGAACGCTAACCGAGCAGTAAAAGGTATATGAGAACCCTTTGGGGTCGTAATGATTGCCCCAATTCCATTACCATATGAGTTGACAGCCCCATCAAAAATCAGCTTCCACTGAGACCCAATCTCTGGTCCTTCATCAGGCAGAGGCTCTTCACAATCTTTCATTTTCAGAAACATAACATGCTCGTTTGGAAATTCAAACTTCATTGGCTGATAATCCTCGACCGGCTGTTCAGCAAGATATTCTGACAGAACACTTCCCTTAATGGCCTTCTGGGAAACATACTGAATATCGTATTCTGTCAAAACCATCTGCCAACGGGCTATCCTTCCAGAAAGTGCTTGCTTCTCAAACACGTACTTAATCGGATCCATCTTCGAAATCAACAAGGTTGTGTGGTTTAACATATACTGCCTCAGGCGCTTGGTTGCCCAAGCGAGTGCACAACATGTCTTTTCCAACATAGAGTATCTTGATTCACAATCAGTGAACTTCTTACTCAGGTAGTAAATGGCGTGCTCTTTCCTACCTGACTCGTCGTGTTGACCGAGCACACAACCCATTGAGTTCTCAAGAACCGTAAGGTACATAATTAACGGTCTCCCGGGCACCGGTGGCATAAGGACTGGAGGTTCCTGCAAATACTCCTTTATCTTTTCAAACGCCTCTCGACAATTTTCATTCCACCTGACCTCCTGATCTTTTCTTAACAACTTGAAAATTAGTTCACACGTGTCCGTAAGATGAGAGATGAACCTAGTAATGTAATTCAACCTCCCCAAGAAACCACGAACCTCTTTCTCTGTTCTTGGCTCAGGCATCTCTTGTATGGCTCTTATTTTTGCAGGATCAACCTCGATACCTCTTTCACTAACAATGAACCCCAGCAATTTACCAGACCTCACACCGAAAGTGCACTTGTTCGTATTCAATCTTAGTCTGAACTTCCTCAACCTTTCAAACAGCTTCTGAAGGTTCACTAGGTGTTCTTCCTCCGTCTGTGACTTCGCAATCATGTCATCAACATAGACCTCGATCTCCTTGTGAATCATATCATGAAAGAGAGTCACCATCGCCCGCTGATATGTTGCCCCAGCATTCTTCAATCCAAAGGACATTACCTTGTAGCAAAATGTTTCCCACGGTGTTATGAACGTAGTCTTCTCCATGTCCTCCGGGGCCATTTTGATTTGGTTATACCCAGAGAAGCCATCCATGAAGGAAAATATAGAATATTGAGCAGTATTGTCGACCAACACGTCAATGTGGGGGAGCGGGAAATCATCCTTCGGGCTTGCCCTATTCAAATCTCAGTAATCAACACACATCCTGACCTTCCCATCCTTCTTAGGTACATGTACAATATTAGCAACCCACGGAGGATAATTTGTCACAGCAAGAAATCCGGCGTCCAACTGTTTCTGAACCTCTTCTTTGATCTTGACAGCCATATCTGGTTTCGTCCTCCTCAGTTTCTGCTTGACTGGAGTACAACCCTTTTTAAGCAGTAACTGGTGTGAAACAATGTTAGTGTCAAGCCCGGTCATGTCTTGGTAAGACCAGGCGAAGATATCCACATAATCTCGAAGCAACTCAACCAATCTTCCCTTAACAGTGTCTTCCAAAGCAACCCCAACCCTTACTTCTCGTTTAACATCCTCGGTTCCCAGATTAACAGTCTCAACTTCCTCCTGATAAGGTAGAATAACCTTTTCCTCCTGTTTCAGTAGCCTGGCTAATTCTTCTGGTAAGTCACAGTCTTCGTCAGTCTCTTCTTCGGCTTGATAGATAGGATTGTCGAAGTCATATCGAGCCATAGCTAAGTCATAATAGGTGGAATCTAAACAAAGGAACCTGCATGATGGGTGTTTTATGTTTATTATGAGTGCAACAAACAAGAAAACACATTGCCATTTTGATGTGGGTTAATGCAAAAAGTAAAAAACAGAAAAATAGGGATCAAAATATTTGAATTAAAAAACATCCTTTATTGCTGATAAAAGTAGCAAATAAAACATCCAAGCCCTACAAATAAATATCACTACGTCTTGGGCAGAACGTAGGATTTAACATAACAGAAAACAAAAGTAAATTACTCCTGGCGAGTCACTTGGATGACTTTCTCGGAAGACCAGTTGCCTACACTCTGACCAGGGGTGCAGGGACGGATCCATTCATCCATGTCACAGTCACTATCTCCTTCATCCCCAATAGCATTAACCTGATTAAAGAAAACCCCAGCACTTGTGAACCGAATTGGGCCAGCATACTTGGGAGGCTCTTGAGCTCGTCGGGGAGGCTTGTACCCCAGTCCATGGGTATCCTGCTTCCTTTGAACATCAATGACCTGGCCCCACCTCTGAGAACCACCAGCTTCAACTACAGCGCGCGCCTCTTTGAAAGAGGACATCGAAACCTCTGGCTGTCTGACAACTTCAGGTTGGGAAACCACCTCAGGCTGACTGGCTACCTTTGGGGGTTCTTCGAGAATTTTCACAACTTCAAAGGCTTGGCACAAAGTTTCCTGTACTTCACCATCTACCTCTACATACTTGAAGGTCGATAGGTGACTTACCATGATTACTTCCTCACCACAAACTGTCACAACGTGTCCATCCGCCATATACTCCAGCTTCTGATGCAGCGTAGATGTTACTGCCCCAGCACTATGGATCCAAGGGCGACCCAACAAACAACTATAGGCAGGCTGAATATCCATTATGTAAAAGGTGGTGTTAAAAATCTCAGGGCCCACCTTGATTGGCAGAACTAACTCTCCAAAAACCGACCTCTTGGAACCATCAAAAGCACGTACCACCAAGTCACTCGGTGTACAAATCAACCCACGAGTATCTAACTTCATCAAAGCCTTCTTCGGCAGCACATTCAAAGATGATCCAGTGTCAATTAACACATGCGACATTAAGGAACCACGACATTCCACTGAAATATGCAGAGCGTTGTTGTGATTCCTCCCAGCCGGAGTCAAATCTAAATCGGTGAAACCCAAACCATTACCAGCATTCACATGAGCCACAACCCCTTCTAACTGGTTGACAGATATTTCCTGCGGTACATAAGCCATGTTCAGAACCTTCAGTAATGCATTTCTGTGTGCCTCAGAGCACAACAGTAAGGATAGGATGGAAATCTTCAATGGAGTTTGGTGAAGTTGATCAACAATCTTGAAATCACTTTTCCTGATCAATCTCATAAACTCCTCTACATCTTCTGAGAAAGTATCCCCAACTGGCTTTGTCACAGGATTATTCACTTCCTGCCTCTGTATAGACTCATCCATCACATGTTTACCTTTGTCTTGTTTTGAACTTCCAACTTGATCCTCAGACGGAATAAAGACTCTACCACTCCTAGTGATAGCCCCTGCTTCAACAAGATTTTCAACCCCTTTATTCACAGCTGATGTCTTTACCAATTCCTGCTTATTACCATTAACAAATACCTCGGCCCCATAGTTCCATGGGATGGCCTTGGTACTCTCATACGGGACTGGTCCAGGAACAGTGATAATGACCGGCGCTGGTCTCGCCGGCGCTGATATAGTTATTGTCTTGAATGGAATTGTTATTGTGGCAACATCAATCTCTCTGTCAGTAACTTTACTCTGCCTACAACCCCTGTCAAACTGTAATATCCCTTCACTGATCATTCTCTGAATACATGCTTTCAATAAATCACAACTGCCTGACTGCGACACACATCCTACACAACCTTCATCACAGCCGGGAAATACCCCTCCCTTCAACAGTCTTTCCTTCACCACACCCAAGGGAGTTTGGACTTCGTTCACATCTGAAATCAAACTCAAGTCTTCAAAGTCTTTAATAATAGCATTGACCCTCGGCCCACCGTGATTTGGCATCGGGTTCTGATTCACATTTGGAGCATCATTGGAGAAATTGATGGCTTTGGAATCCACTAAATCTTGAACCAGATGCTTAAAAGCTCTACAGTTCTCAGTATGATGTCCAGGTGCTCCAGAATGGAATTCACAGTGGGCATTGGCATCATAGCCAGGAGGTGGATTACCAGTAGGTGGAGCCAATGTTCTCTTCTGAATTAACTGTAGCTGTAACAAGTGCTGAAATAATTGAGAGTAGGGAATGGGCGCAGTGTCAAGATGCCTATCCCGCCTAGACGCAGGCTGTGGTCTACGAGGAACCTGATTTTGTTTTTGAGGTACTGCTGGCTGCTGAGGTGCTGCTGGGATGGTTACAGAAGCCACCCGCTGATTGAAATTCTGACGAGGTCCTTCTCTACCATGATATGAAAACACATAGTTGGTATCTCCCTCTTTCTTCTTGTAACCACTAGCATACGGCTTCTTACCTCCTCCAGATGAGGACCTATCACCGCTTAATATTTTTCCCGCCTTAATTCCGCTTTCCACCATTTCTCCTACTAAGATGAGATCAGCAAACTTTCCAGTCATACATGGTACCAGCTTTTCATAGTAATGACCCTGCAAGGTGGCCATAAACATACCTATCATTTCACGTTCCAACATGGCAGGCTGAACCCTTGCTGCCAATTCACGCCACCTCTAGGCGTACTCCTTGAAACTCTCATTGTTCTTCTGTGATAAGTTCTGCAGCTGTGTTCTATTAGGAGCCATGTCAGTGTTATATTGATAGTGTCTAATAAATGCCCCTGCCAAATCTCTCCAACTACGCACATCTTTCCTTTCTAGTTGCATATACCACTCCAAGGATGCCCCAGATAGGTTATCCTGGAAGCAATGCATCATTAATTTTTCATTCTTCGCATGCGCAGCCATTTTACTCGCGTATGCCCTGACATGAGTCCTTGGGCAAGACATATCATTATACTTCTCGAAAGTGGGAGTCTGAAACTTGTGTGGGATAATGACGCCTGGAACCAGCCCCAAATCCTCCAGATCCATACCCACAGAATCTTGATTCACAACACCCCTTAGTTGTTCCTCAATCAACCTGAATCTCTGATCATTGTCAATCTGGGACCAGCATCCCCACCTGGCACAAAGAATGCATCTTCCTGAAGATCATCATACTGACGGCCATGAATTGCACAGACATTGTTACCTCCCCCCACTAAAGTGGGAACCACAACATTTTCTCCTCCGCCCGGAGGGATCACAACACCAGTAACAGGAATACCTCCGCCCGGAGGGCCATTCTGAACATTATTACCAGTAACACCAGTATGAACTCCTCCATGAAGGACACCCTTTTCATCAATTCTCACAATCAGTGGCTGAACAAGAGTCCTTAACTACTTTTGGCCTTGAGCAACAACTTGCATTAAGTCCATGAATTGGTTCATGCGGGTCCGTATCTCAGTCATCTCGACTTGTAGTTGATCCATGACTTTCTTCTAATTTTGTCTGGTAGAATACCGGTGAATGTGTTGATCCGCAATCCTGCGCTGAGATGAGAACAAGATAAGAACACCAGAGATAAACACCTGTTATGCAAAATGATCATGAATATGCAAATGCAAATGAACATGTTTGAATATTCGCAGGGTGATCCACCCCTTGATTCCAGTTTAACAACAAGATAGAATGGAACTTCTGCTCATGTATTAAGAAAAACCAGAGGATAACCAATTGTCAACAGTCACAACCCAAAATAATAAGTCTGAACACAATAATCATAGATCCCAACCAACAAGCCTGGTGGTGATCCAAATACAATAAAAGAAATGTCATCAAAGTCCACTAGTGTTAATCCCCCCATCCTTTATGCTCTTTGCTCCAGTCTTGAATTTCCTTGAACAGCTTTTTGGTGTCAGGATGCTTCAGTCTCTGAATTAGCTCTTGAATGAGAACATCTCTCCTATGCATGATCCCTTTCAAGTATCGGCAATGCAACTCCCAAGCGTCTTCTTCAAAAACACCATCCATGCTAGGACCCTCATTTTTAAGTCTCTTCACTTTAGCTTGGATCTTTAGTTCCTCTATGGAGGCTATGGCTTCATTGAGTCGACCCTCGACTGCTTGTCTCTGGAATACCCCTATAGGATCTCAACGTCTTTTTTCTTGAGCTTCAACTTCAATTGATCAATCTGAGCTAGATAATCGTCTTCCTTTCGCTTATTATCAGCCATTGCAGTGTCTCAGTGAGCATTGAACTTGTGAATTTTCAACAAAGCCTTGGCCAATTCCTCCTTCTTAGACTTGAGAACCTTACTGATACCCTCTAGAGCTTGCTTCATCCTTTGTCTGGTTGTGACCTTGTCAGCTAGCTCCTTTTCTGCCTTAGCGAGAAGGTCTGTCTTCAACTCGGCGATATGAACAGCTTCACCCCGCTCATGTTTCAACTGATAAATCTCTCTTTGTAGCTCACTGTTTTCTTCTCGCAGCTTTTCCTTTTCAGCCCACAACTTGTTAAACTTCTCTATCTCAACTGTGGTAGGAGGCTTAACCAACAAGGGGTAAGATGGTGGTTCTTTGGAGAATGGCAAAAGCTCCTTCTCTACCCTTTTCTGAATCCAATCTTCATATGCGGGAAATGTTCTGTTGTTGCTCTTCCCAAAAGAAGTCTTCCCCTTCTTATGACGATCTTCCCAAGTATTTGCAGCTTCTTTTAACAGTTCTGGATTGATTTCCCCACTCAGATATAGAGATTCTTGGACATCCTCGTCTTTTGGTGGCTCTTTCAAGGTGTACCCGAATTGCCTAATAGCAAGAATAGGGTTGTAGTTAATTCCCCCTTTCCTTCCTATTAGAGGCACATTCGGGAGACCTCCACAACTGATCATGATATCTTAGCCCAACAAGTCACGGTTAACCCAAATTAGATTATCTGCCCTCAAGCCCATCAATCTTTTGGACCAATCCAATGTTCCTTGAGTATCTACAAATGCCCCAGATTTGGGAAGACGATCAGCAAACCATTTGTAGAAGACTGGCGCACAAAAATTAAGGGGTCCTCCCCTCCTTTTCTCGTTCTTATAATGCACTGAACAATACAGATCTCCAAGCAAAGTAGGTACCGGATTCTTCATGGTAAATATCTGGACAGCATGCATGTTCACAAAATCCTTCATATTTGGGAACAACACCGTCCCATAGACGCACATAGCCAAGATGGCGTTGAAAACTGACCAACATCTAGCCTTAGCATACACAGCAGCCTGTTCTACCAAAAATTTCACGTGAAAGCATTTACACCCTCCCTTACTAGCAACGTTGTTTTTCAACAAAGATGGATCCAAATGCAAAGCCTCAGAGACCCTTTCTAAATCAGGAAGTTCTTTAGAAGGATAGAAAGGAGCCTCTTCTTTGATAGAAACATCCAGGATGAGAGTAAATTCCTCCAATTTCGGAGCCAAAAGATAATCGGTGAATAGAAAACAGCACAGGTGAGGGTCATAGAATTACACCAGAGTGTGCAAAGCCCTATACTCGTATTCAGTGATGTTGCAAGCGAAATTTAGAATTCTTCCATACTCTCCTCTAAAGTCTGCCAATACCCCAGGTTCTTCCATAGACACAATCTTGTGAACAGGATCCAGAATAAGTGATGGGAACTTGTACACTATGATGTTCTTTCTCTTCTCAGTACTCATCCTTAATAGTCTTCAAAACCAGAATCAAAGTTAGGATGCAACCCTGCAAATTAATAAACCTGTTAAGATGCAAAATGATGATGCAAATCCACACATGGGATCAAGGATGCCACACAGACTGGACAACTGCTGCACTGAACAAGCAGAATAACCACACAGATCTGCCCAAATACTCAGAATACCAGAATAACCATAATACCACACTGATAAATCTGCTGACCAGAAAACCGGGTATGTTGAAGGTCAAGGTTACCTGCAAACCTATAAACACCCTGCCCTCTCACATGTGGGTACTAGAAAGCCAAGGATCCTCAATATCACGGGCTCTCAGGTCGAGAAATGATGATACGTTCACCATTTCTGGTTTGGCATCATCATCAATTGAGGAGGCCTCAACTGATTCCCCTGAAAAGAAAACATCCTATGGCAAGTCCTCAGTTTCGGCACTGAGGTCGAGAAGCAATAATACATTTATCCCTCGGGGTACAGTACTATCGCCAATCGAGGAGTGCTTCCACTGATTCTTTTCCAAAAGGAAACCCTATAGCAAGTTCCCAGCATTGGGTCCTCGGATCGACAGGTGTAATGGGTTTACCATTTTTGGTCTGCCATTATCACATCTCAGGAGGAGTACCGTTACTAAGTCCTCGGGAATGGCCGCCAGAGTCGACAATTTTCCAAGTTACATTCAATCATCTGCACCAATGCGCAGGATAGAACATTACCAAAGAAAACCTCGTCTGGATGTGGAGTTTTCATGTACTACGTCTGGCCAAATGCCACATAAGTCACACTACTTTCCACGCTAATCCTACTTGTATGCTCAAGCCTGGGTATTGGGCTTATCTCTCAGAACTCCCAACTCGCCAAACAGAAAAAACAGTGCAGCAGATGATAATAATATGCAATGCAGTAAATGCAGTAAAAATAAAATACAACAAATAAAGCAAAACAAAAACAAAAACACCCAAAGAGAACAAAAACAAACAAGCGCTAGGACAGACCCGCTTAGGGAACTAGAGTCCCCAGTAGAGTCGCCAGCTGTCGCTCCCAGGATTTTCATCCAGGTACAAACGTGAAAGTGGCGCAGAAAACAGAGTCGCCAGCAATGTATATTTATCCCAAGAGAGGGAAAGGAAACACCGCAAAAACCTGAGGAAGAGGGAAATGAATGGTCATCGCAACCATAGTCTGGGTTCGGGAGTCGGTTACGCGAGGGGAAGGTGCTAGCACCCCATGCGTCCATCATACTCGATGGGATCCACGCTTGTTGTCTAATCTAAGGGTGAGTTATCCTAACATCTATGGTTGTACTAAAACGGGGGAGGGAAAAACAAAGACAGGCTCGGTAGGACATCGTTATCCTAGGCCTACGTACCCCCTTTGTGCAATGGGGAATTCAGAGTCAACATAGTTCAGACCAAGTTCTTTTTGTGTTTTTTATGAGCGACGTTAAGTTCGCGTCCGGCAGTTAGGGTCGATGCCTGTTTGCGACAAAACGGAAAGTAACGCGCCCCTTTTGAAAATAGCCTTTAGTTTAGCAATCCCAAAGGACAAAAATGATTTGAAATTTGTTTGTATTTTTTAAGACAGAAGTGACTTGAGTTAGTTCATAACTCACCTTGAACCAAAGTCTAGGACACGGGAATGAATGCGTCACATGGTCGTCCCCAATGAGACGTATGCTCAACACTCTAGAAGAGAGAAGGGGGACCCCTCAATCTTCACTTCCTATGTTTAAGGCTTGTGTTCAAGGCAAGTTAACCTTATTAAGTATCTTAGAAGTGTTAGGAGATGAGAAGAGGGACTCAAAAGAAAAGAAAAACAATACGGGGTGGAGGAAGAATGAGTGGACAGGCAAGGTAATCATGCAAGAATGCTTCAAATAATATCCAAGTCAGAATGTGGATGACCTAAACATGTGCCTAAACATTCTATACACATGTCACATGAGGCATACAAACAAGTATCCAAGCATTAAGAATCATTAGAAGAAGGAGAAGGAAGCATGTAAGTGAAACATGTTCAAGTATGCAAGATGAAACATGAATAACATATGACATGAATGCAAAGCTCCAAGGTCAGAAACATATATCAAATGAAGTGCAAAGGGATGATATGGCATGGCGTACACAAACCAAACATAAGTCATGAATAAGCATAGATGAGAAGAGGTGAGAAGATAAGTCAAAAAGAGGCATGTAAATCAAACATAGAACATAGGCACAAAGTATGCAACAACCTCACACCACTGCCCTATAATTGCAAAAAAATGACCTATAATGATTCAAACATGGTTTATGAAGTCAAAGAAACAATCCCAAACAATGGCACAAGTGCCTTCTCAAACAAGTAACCAAACATGATCAAAGATGTGCCTAAAAGAAGACCTCAAACAAAGAGCAATCAAACAATTAGCAAAGCATCTCTAAAATTACCAAATTAAAACTCAAAATACCTCAGCCAGGGGTGAACATCATGTTAAAAACTCATGCAAATATTCACAAGATAAGTCACTCAAACAAACATGCAGAGATCAAGTATGAAACATGATTCAATATGCAAAAAAGAAGGACTTAAATGCAATATGAAATGGTCTTAAAAATGTGAGAAAAATGTTTTTATGCACTTCAATATGTTGGTGAAACAATACAAAAAGAATGAGTTCAAAATGCTTTATATGCTATGGGAAATAAATTCTACAAGTTAGGGTATGCATATATGGAATAAACTCAAAAGAAATTACTCAAATAATTAATTCAGATGCTAAAAATAAAATAAAATAAGAAAATAAAATTTGATAAAATTTTATTAAACCCTAAATATGCTTCATGAATTTTTTTATAATTTTTTAATGCACAAAACTATTTTAAAAAATTAAAATGCAAACAATGCAATTAAATAAAAATAAAAAATAAGTGAAAGAAACATGGGGTGTAAATAGCAACTTATTCACGTTCAGAATTGAAATGGGTCAAGCAAAGGGGGTGTGGATATAAAGCCCACACCACAAAGCCCATCAGCGAAATAAAAGAAAATACAATGCAACCCAGCATCGGTCAGACTCAATATCAACCCTCTAATCAATCTAACGCGTGGCATCAAGTCAATCAAAACAAAAGTAAACATGATGAGAGGCTCAGATTACAAGTACACCATAATAATGAAACACGCGCACACATCCAATTACTCAGAATTTAAATAAATAACACGTGAGAGGCACACTTTATTTTAATGCGTTGGCAGCTTACAAACCGTCAGATGAATCCAACGTCCAAGATCAGTAAAAAAAAAACAAAAGTACACGTGATGTGTGATTCAGATTGAAGTGCACGATAATAATCATGGAACGCCACACACATAACTAAATGAATAAAACAGATTTTTTAGAAACTTGGCATGCTGTGAACCATTGGATTAAAGCCATGAATGGCTGAGATTTCGTCTCCTTCACCCAAACCCTACCTCGCCGGAGAAAAAAACCAGACGCCGGAGCCCTAGCTCCGGTCGTCCCTTCCGGCCACCTGCAACCAAAAATTTCCCAGAAAATGCCAACAAGTACACTATTCTGACCAGAATTTAATGAGGATCACAAATATCACATTATTTTTCACAAACAACCAATATACAAGCAGAATCGAATGAAACAAGTTTGGATTCAAAACTTTCAAACTCACGATACAACCATGATACACGTCCAATCTCAAAATAAAATACATCAGAATCATCAGTGAGTATCATAGATCATTATGCGCATCAAAAAAATAAGTTTTAAAAGCATGCAATTGTGACTAACCTAAGACCTTGAATAGCTTGAAACACTCTAAGAAACCCGTCTGCACGCTCCAGATCACACCACAACAATCCCTAATTGCAAAATTAATGCAATTAGGGCTTGAATCTGACCTAGATCTTGAGTTTTGGAGAAGAGGTCCCCAAATTCGTACCCTATAATACACCTGTTATTAGCTTCAGATGATGGTAGGTTTGTGTTCTATGGATCCCAAGGATTAATATTGTGAAGGAATTTTTTGAAAAGCTTTTGTGAGTGAGGAGATTCGAAGGAGAGAAGGATTAGGTTTAAAACTTGAAATCGGATCAAAATAACATGCCTCCCCTTCAATGAGTGCATGAGTAAGCTTATAAACTCTAGATCATTCCACTGATTATCATTTAGGTCTTATTAATTCCTTGATTAATGAGTTTTGGGTGATTTTGGAAATATGCATTTTGAATCATACACCCCCTCCATGCGTGTACACCCAAGCTTCCTATGATGGATCACTCACTTGTCAATTGCTAATCACACCTGAATGGAATTTAGGCCTTGAAATGTCTTGGTTTGTGAGTTTTGATGCACCTTGCCATTTTGCATAATGTGAAATAAGTGATGAATAAGTCATGGATCCACTTGATTCCAAGGCCAAAGATGATCCTCATGAGGTGCACTTGGATGTTGGAATGTGACTTGAAGCAATAGAATCAATTATAGGTCCATATGCCCCAAAATGCAAAAGTTGTGAAAATGGAACCATGAGAAAACACTAAAAACCACCTTACCTTCTTTTGATCATAACTTGAGTTTCACAAATGATATGGAGACCATCTAGTACTTGTTGGAAAGGGGAGAAAAAGTTATTCAACTTTCATGTTTGAGAAAAATTCATTTGAAGCTTCCTTGGTGGTGAAAAGTCAAGTTGAATGTAGTGAAAAAACTTGCTAAAAATGGAAACTTTCAAATTATAGGTCATTTCCATATTTAGTAACTTTAGCACAAACTCTTAATCCTTGATAAATGGTATGAAACTTGACCCTTGAAGAACATCTCTCCTCTTGAACTGCCTCAGGCACCTTGACCCCATGCTAAGAACCAATGATATACACACATGATAATGCAAAAATGAAATGATACATAAGCCAGTTAGTACTAAAGGTAGGAGAGCAAATTTTGGGGTGCTACAGTATTGCCCAAACTCATACGCGTACCATTATGCATTTCAGTAGATGGATGAGGAAAATGGAACTCCATACGCGTATTGCCCTCAATCCTTCATTGCCATACGCGTATTGCCTTAACCAGTACGCGTATTGCCTTGAGTGATACGCGTATGGGCAGTGGAAAACCAGAATTTTTCCTGCATAATTTTCTATGAAAATCACTCAAACCCACTCCAAATTTTCACCTAAGCACCAAAAAATTGCCAATAAATAGTACAACAACATATATCTAACATGTATCAACAATAAGGGACCTGAAAACATGATTTTCGACACAATTTAATCGGATTCTAACAATTTCAACATATTATGGGTTTTTGTTCTACATTCAATTTCAATCCAAAAACAACCAAATACAAACATACATAATCATACACAAGTATAATATAATCGAGTTTCGCACCCTTACCCGATTTAATCGTGTTCGAAAAGTCAGTTGATCGATTTTCTTCTTTTCCTAGTTTTTCTCTCTTTTCTTCTTTCTTTCTCTTTTCTTTCCCTTTTCCTTCTTCTCTTTTTCTTTCTCTCTAATTTTCTCTCTTTCTATTTCTATTTTACTAACTTAAGGAAAAATAAAGTGAAATGACCAAAATACCTCTACACTCAAATATCCCGCAAACGTTCCCAAAAAGCGATAAAACATATTCACGATGAAAAATAATATATTATCAAATAAAAGTAAAAAATAAAATAATATAATAATAAAAATAATCAAATCGACTCAATTAAATAAAACTAACTAAAATTGGGGCGTTACATCTTGCACCCCGAATGCCCGAACACCTTCGTCATTCACACCTTCGGGTCCAAGAATATTAAATAGGGGCATCTGTCATACACCAAATTTTGACCACTAAGATTTCCCATCATTGTGCAAATCATCGTCACAATATGGATGTACCTTTATGCCTCATCAATCTCCTCAAGAATTGTTGAGCATTCCCTACAACCAAGCATTAGGGTTTTAAGCCCTCTCAGAGCACTTAGACAAAGGATCAATCAAGAAATGACATGATCTTCAACTTGTCTAAACTCTCCAACGCACATAAAGGATCAAGAGGACTCCCACATCAAGAATCAAGCACAAGGTTGCAACATTCCAAGTGGATTAAGCCTTAAGATCGCTAGTGTCACCAAATTAGGGTTTTGGTCGACCAAGGCCTCCAGGTGGAAATTTTCCTCTGGGAATGATCCAATGCTTCAAAACATAACTCAAGATACTCCAAGGGACCTCATGGACCCAATTATCAAGTCAATTTAGCCTCAGGGGATGCATTTACCAAAAAATCAGGAATTAGGGTTTCTTGACCTAATTCACCCCTAAGTTGACTTTTGGGACAAAACATGAGCCTAGACCTCAAGACATGATTTTAGGGTCCCCAATACACTACATTGATCCATTTGCAACAATGGATTGATTCAAGAAGCTTGATCCACAAGTTTCAATTTCATCAGTACTGCAACTAGGGTTTTGAGGGAAAAGTCAACTGTACCTTTGACTTTTGACCAAGACATGCTCCCAAACCTTGGGACATGATTCAATACACCCTATAACACCTATGGAACATATCCATTAAGTCTGATTTAGGTCAAGGACTTAATTTCACGAAGGATCGTATAGTTAGAATCTCATCCGATAAAAAGTCAACTATGCAAAAATCCAAAGTTTAACTTTTTGGATTTTTGGTCAAACAAGGTTTTCAAAGTGACCAAGAACTCCCTCAAACTCCATCTAAGCTAGGAGTTATGACAGCTGCAACATGCCTTGCTGCAAACTATTTTGCAAGACAGATTTGTGCATTAGGGCTTGATTTGATCAATTTGTGCAAAGGACAAACAAGTTTATCCATCTGCACACCTCAGGGGGAGACCAAGGAGGAACAAACACTGATCCATAAGCCTCCCAAGTGTTTGGAACTACAAGTAGTATGCCAAACCTAAAAAGCTTAAATGAGGCCAAGACTCCAATTTTGTTTTGGAGCATTCAATGGATGCTTAGAGGTGGCATATATCAGAGCAAAGATGAACACTTCACTCAAGCCTTATCCTTGAATCAAAGAACCATAGGCCTGTGCTCTAATCTCAAGTCAATGGCTAGAGGAGACTTTAGATTCCATTTGATCCACATTGGCCAAAGGACTGCTGCAGTTGCCATTCCCTATTCCTTGCAATACAAACTTGACACACTATAAATAAACCTCCTTTCTGATCAGTTTGAGTACACCAAAGGCCTATAACACTTGCCTTTCTCAAAATCACACTCTCACTTCCAAAAATGCCTTCTAATGCAAGCTACTATCGGGTTTTGAATTAGAATGTGTTTGCAACCAAACCAATCACACACACACACACCTCATAAACATCATATGTGAGCTGATCAAACACTAAACCAACAACTGGAACACCAAATTCCTGAAATCATCATCCATTTGCTCAAGTTTTTAACAAAGTTACAGCTGAGGTGCCATAATTTGTTCCAGTTCATTTCAAATCAATCCAAGCTTTCAAACACACTCTATATCGTGTAGGGATGCTGTTCAGATCATCACAACTCATCTGTAACACATCTAACTCAAAAATTAAGTTGCTCTTGTTGCCACGACATTCAAGTAAGCCTAAACTTGGCCATCTCATGATTCATGCATCTTTCCTCGCACAATAATTTTGCCATATGTTCATAATCATGTGTGGAGTGTTTCCCCTCCATTAATTGCTTTGTATGAATCATGTATCAAATTTCTCAGCCTTCATGCACAATTTAGGGTTCTTGAGGTTTTATTTTAATTTCTCATTCCATGCTTAAAATAAATGAAATTAAAGACCATAGACATGATCGTGAGTTGAAAACGAGTAGATTGATATGTGAATTGTGTGATTTCATCAAGTATTCAGTGAGATTGATGAGAAAATGCAAATCAGGCCAAACCAGAACCCGCGCGTGTTCTTGGTGGGTTCTTGGCGCCTTTTTCAAATATTCAAATATTTGAATTTTGTGATTTTATTTAATTGATTCAAAAATTAATTTCTCTCTGAATTTTAATGATTTTGAGTTGATTCTTTTTTTAATAATTCACAAAAATGTTAAAATATTTTATTTAACAAATATTCCCCAAAAATATTATTTATTTCATATACTTGATATTTTTGCATTGTAAATAAACAATTTTGGGCCTCACGCATTGTATAAGTCCCTCTGTATATTTTCAAAAGTTCGGCGCAATCGTCGCCTTTTTAACAAAATCAACAGGGCATCTCCTTGAGCTATAAGACCCAGCTTTATCTATTTTCAAACTCTTTGGACCTCTAATAGAGTGTCAGACCCAATCCCTTTTTAACCAAAACCATTTTGGGCCTCAGATATTCTATAAGTCCCTCTGCGTTAAAAAATCTCGGCGCGATCGCCATTTCAAAACGAAAATCATCTGGGCCTACCCTCGTGTTGTAAGTCCCGTTTCTTTTCTTATAAAACACCTTTTGGGCTTCTCCTTGAGTTGTAAGAACCAACCCTTTTGTAAATAAACCTTTTTGGGCCTCAGTCGTTGTATAAGTCCCGAGACGATATTCAAAACAACAGTGCGATCACTGTTAAACCTTGGGTCTCTCCTTGAGTACAAGCCCCACCAATCTCTTCAAAATAATTCCCTTTTGATTTAGATTCAAATATATATATATATATTGTTATCAAAACTTTCTTTAATTTCTTTGAACAACTAATAATACAGCATGGAAGCTTGCTCGCCTGTAAGTTTTATCAGCTTTCCTTTACATGCTTTGATATATATAACTATATTGTGGGAAGCTGCGCATGGTTAGTCTTCTTTCATACCCCTTTAAAATACTTGTCATATATCAACTGTATATATACTAGTATAGTTATTTAGAGTTTTCCCCGGCAACTAGGTCTAGAACTAGGTAAAGCTCTGTTGGTCACTCTTAAATACAAACAAAACTAGATCCCCATAGGATTTCCAGATGCAGTCTTGCCTTCTCTTGGGCTTAAACAATATGGAAAAAAGAGAAAAGCAGTATTCCTCGTGAACCTTTTCTCAGACTATCACCCCTAGAAATTGTCAAAGAAATTCTACTCCCCTGAGGTGATCTATTCTCGGTGAATAGCATCTCTTGAGTTTCTTCAGACCTCAAACTTTCACTAAATGATCTATTCTCGGTGAATAGAATTTCTTGAACTTCTATTGGTTTGGGACCCACAGGCTTCCTAAAAGCATCCCCTCCTCCTCTTGGCCTTTGTACAAGGACCCTCCGGCTTCTTAGAAGTTCTCATGCCTTCTCTTGGGCTTAATACAAGGACCCTGACGACCTCTTAAAGGTATAAGACAAAACTTAGTCATCCTTTGCTAGAGCAGTTTTTCCAGTGTCAAAACTCAGACCAATTTAGGGTTGATTCTCATCCCTTAAAACGCTTGCCTCCTCTTGGGCATCATACAAAAGATAAAACTCTTCCACACCAGTAGACTTGGACAGTCTAATTCTCTTGAGTCTCAAAGACATTCTCAAGTTCCCTACAAACATAGGAGAAACCCTGGTCACTCTGGATCAATCTCCAACAGAGTTAAAACTCAGTCTCTCTCTTGAGAAAATCCCTAACCAGGGTCAGTTTATCCCTAAATCAGAACCTCAAGGCATCTGATACTTCAACTCTTCTGTAATCCTCAGCAAGAGTTGATTCCCCACTTGGACCTACCTAGGGATCTCAAACAATCCCCAACAGAAAGATAGCCTCCTCTTAGGCTTTGTATAATGATCTTTTCTCAGCACAGTTAGCCTCCTCTTGGGGTTTGTACAATGATTCTCCCAAGCGGAGCTAACCTTTTCAGACTCTCTTGTTGAGTTAATCACCTTTTTAGACTCTCTTGTTGAGTCAACCACCTTTTTAGACTCTCTTGTTGAGTCAATCACCTTTTCAGACTCTCTTGTTGAGTCAATCACCTTTTCAGACTCTCTTGTTGAGTCAATCACCTTTTTATACTCTCTTTTTAAGTCAACCTTTTTAGCCTCAATCTTGGGCTTTGTACAAGACAGATAAAAATACTCTCTTGTTGAGTCAATCTTTGTCTAAGCTTGGTATAAAGATTTCCCCCAGCAGGAGCTAGCCTCCTCTCAAGTTGTGTAGAGTAATTTCTCCAACTTGTTCAGCCTCAATCTTGGGCTTTGTACAAGACATATAAAAGCACTCTCTTGTTGAGTTAAACCCTTTTAGCCTCAATCTTGGGCTTTGTACAAGACACAAACCTTCCTCTCTTAAGCTTGGGATAAATACTTTCCCAAGCAGAGTTAAACCCATTTCAGCCACAATCTTGGGCTTTGTACAAGACAGATAATACTCTCCAGCAAGAGTCAAATCCCTTTTAGCCTCAATCTTGGGCTTTGTATAAGATAGATAGAACATTTTCCCCGAAAAATTCAAACTCCCAGCCTCCTTTTAGGCTTCGTATAATGATATCCCCAAAGAGTCAATCTCTTTGTTTGCCTCAATCTTGGGCTTTGTACAAAACACCCATATATATACACTCTCTTGTTGAGTCGGTCTTATCCAGACTTTGGATAAGGATCTCCCCAGTGGAGTCAATTAACCTTTTAGCTTCAACCTTGGGCGTTGATCAAGGCACACAAAAATCAACAATCCATCTTTAGAGATGACGAATTCTCTCTCAGTCAAAACCTTCAGCTTCAATCTTGGGCTTTGATCAAGACACAAATACTCAACCTTTTAACTTAAATCTTGGGCTTTGAACAAGACACCAAAATATCTTTTTCCTCCCTTAGAATAGGAGGAACTACGATTGCTCTGATTTCCCTGTTTTGTTTAAACGGGAATACGAAGGCATAAGATTGAAAAATCTTAGCGAGCATACCAATCAAAAACTCTAGGTCCAGTACCTTCATACCAATCAAAAACTCTAGGTCCAGTACCTTACCAAAAACATCGGGGACACTCGAACATCAACATCAACTCACTCACTCACTCACTCATATTTCCCAAGAAACTTTCCCAACCCATTAACAGATAAACACTATCAATTACAAAGTGAAACCAAAACTAATATCCTGTGGATAACCACATATAGGATGGGTAATTGACAACTCCCCATTGTATAACCTGACCCTGGACCCCCCAATCTCTTTAAAAGCATTTATTCAGTTAAACATTCGCGTGCAAGGTTAGTTTTAGATAGCTGTCCTTTCCCTTTCAGCTTCATGGGATAAATAAGAAATCAGAAAGTAGCACCCCCTCCTCCTCATTGCGGTGAGGAGAAAACCCAGTGATAAGGTGGTCGCGTCACCGACAAAAATCGCTCACTACAGTGGGTTCAACAGGTATTCCTTGATACTGTCGAAGGTGGCTTGGCAGTCTTCTGTCCATACACAGTCCTGACTCTTTTTGAGTAATTTGAAGATTGGCGTGCATGCCGCGTTCATGAGGAATATACATCTGGAAGTGTAATTCAAATGTCCCAGGAATTCACTGACTTGTTTCTCAGTCTTTGGAGAAGGCATTTCTTGAATGGCCTTGAACTTGTTAGGATCAACCTCAATTCCTTTCTGGCTGACGATGAACCCTAGCAGTTTTCCTGAGCGGACACCGAACGTGCACTTGTTAGGATTCGAGCGGAGTTTGTATTTTCTCAGACGCTCGAATAGTTTTGATAGGTGGGTCACATGCTCCTCTTATGTTTTAGATTTGGCAATCATGTCATCGACATACACTTCGATTTTTGTGTGCATCATGTCGTGAAACAGAGTAGTCATGGCCCTTTGATAGGTTGCCCCGGCGTTCTTCAAATCGAACGACATTACCTTGTAACAAAAGGTGCCCCATGGGGTGATGAATGAAGTTTTCTCCATGTCTTTCGGCGCCTTTTTGATTTGATTATAGCCCGAGAATCCATCCATGAAGGAGAAGACTTTGAACTTTGTTGTACTGTCTACCAGCATGTCTATGTGTGGTAAGGAGAAGTCATCCTTCAGACTGGCTTTGTTTAGATCCCTGTAATCTACACACATTCTGACTTTTTCGTCCGTTTTCAGAATTGGTACTATGTTGGCTAACCATTGAGGATATTCTGAGGTGGCGAGGAAACCTGCGTCAATCTGTTTTTGTACTTCCTCTTTGATTTTGATGGCCATGTCTGGATGAGTCGGTCTCAGTCTTTGTTTTACCGGAGGACATTCTGATTTAACGGTAAATGATGTTCCACGATGCTAGTATCTTACCCTGGCATGTCCTAATAAGACCAAGCAAATACATCGGGAAACTCTTTGAGAAGTTCCATCAAGCTTTCTTTGACAGTCGGACTGAGCAGTGCCCCAATCTTAACTTATTTCCTCTCTTCCTCTGATCCCATGTTGACCGTTTCCAACGGTTCTTTGTGAGGCTCCATAGATCTTTCCTATTATCTAAGTAATCGGGAGATCTCTTCTGGAATTTCTTCGTCCTCTTCTTCTTCAGCTTCAAATATCAGGAATTCAAAGTTGGGAGAAGGCATTGGATCGTATGTTTCAACGGGGTTTAAAATAAGCAATTTGCATGACATGATGATTTATTTTTAGAAAAGATAGATAGAAATGCAAGAGTGTGTGCAGTGTATTTTCTGAAAAAATACTTGTTTTTATTTTTGAGTTGTTTTTAGGATTACCATTTTCTGAAAAAAGCGAAAAGTGAAAACATCAATAAATGCGGAAATTACATAAAGACATTTATTTATTTATGATTTTGTCGATTATTGAAACTACAGTCCTAAAAAACAAAACTCTGTCTCTTTGGGTGAAGCGAAGAGAGACATTTACAGAAAGTGAGCCCTATAAAAACATTTGTTTCACCTGGGCAGGGTGAAGGGTTAAAACAAAGATGGAAATTACTTAGACTTATGGACGACTTTCGGGACATCGACAGCAACCCATTGGCGGCAAACTCCTCGGTGAATCACAAAGTCTCTGGTACCTTCTTTCTTGGTTTGTCCTCAGAAATGAAGCTGATTTCTGGCAGAGCAGGATCGTTGGAGTCTTCCTCCCAGGCAGAGTTATCGTAGACGAACTCTTCTGTTGTATCATCCCCATCCAGTTGGTTGGATGTCTTCGAGCCTGATACGAGGGCTTTCAGGATCGGTGTACTTGACCAAGAAGTCGTACTTCCTACTCGGTTGTCCTAAGGTGTCCCATACTTCCGTGGAACTGGAGGAGTCATCCTTCTCGATGACGTTGACCTCGGGAAAAGCATAGTTGATGAACGCTTATCCTGCAATCTTTGCAGATTCATCGTTGTGCTGGATATTGTCAGAATGTACTGAGTAATGATCCCATGACTTGGTGGGGACACATGTATTCTTTTCAATGATGATCAGTTGATATGCATTGTTTGGCTGATTCTTTTGCCCCAAGTCTTCTGGGTACGGCTGCCAGATAGGCAAGTCATCCATTGGGTTATAATAGTCATAGTCAAAGTTGTTTTTCATCAGAGTGTCCTCCTCTAATGAGTTGGGTGAAGCACGACATCCTTCTGGATCACAATCTCCGTACATCATCTTGACATCTGATCTTGGTATATATCTCAAACTTTGCGTGGGATAGCAAAATGGCATATGCGTTTCTTCCTGAGACATATAACCGTCCTCGTTGAGATAGGACTTCCACTCTTCATCTATATCGGAGGAGTCACCCTCATTGATGGTATGTACTTCTTGAGACACTGGGTGAAGGAAGCCCCCACTGTGGAAGAAGTCCTAAATGGGATGAAAACTTTCATCGTTAGTAGCAGTCTGGGTACAGGTTGAGGAAAAACCAAGACCTTTCTTTGTCTTGTTATTAGTAGGAATGACAAGCTGTCCCCATCCTTTTGTGTTGTTACTCTTGATCACTTTGAGAGCATCTTTGTATGAGGTGTAGCGAGCGATTTTGGACGTGGTTCTTAAGCACTGTTGCTCTGGGGTACTACAGGTCGATTCATTTTTTATCCTATTGAAGCTGATGAAGGAAGGGAAATAGATGTCTCCAATTAACCCTGCTTGCATACTGAGTTTAAACAGATGACTGTTGGTTTATAGATGCTTTTTAGATTGTGGGCCTCTCTCTGCTTATTTTATTAAGAAAGAAATGACAGGACTATTGGTGAGGATGTTAGGACTGATGCTTTTCGGCTGATGTATTGGATTTTGGGCTTTTGATTTGTGTGCTCGCTAAGATTTTTCAATCTTATGCCTACGTATTCCCGGGATAGGGAAATCAGAGCGATCGTAGTTCCTCCTATTCTATGGGAGGAAATGGGTTATTTTGGTGTCTTGTTCAAAGCCTAAGACGTGAATCTAAAGGGTTTGTATCTTGTTCAAAGCCCAAGATGTGAAGCTAAAAGTGATTTATATCTTGTTTAAAGCCCAAGATATGAAGCTAAAGGGTTTTGACTTCAGAGAGAATTTGTCATCTCTAAAGAGGGGGTTGTTGGTCACGACTGTTGGGTGACTGGTTATAAGGGAGAATTACTTTAACTGGGATATGTGAATCCAGCAATGCCATAATTCCTTTATAGGGGACTTTTAACCTGAAGGAGAAGACTTTAACTCAGTTTAGAGTAATGCCACCTTTCCTTAGGGATTTCTCATGCTAAAAGAGGGACAGTGGCGTGGATGTAAATAATCTAGAGGCTTGCCGCTTACAACAATTAGATGGGGGAAAAGGAGTTGTTGATGTTTGTATACTGTGAGCAAGGCACAAATTTTGATGCTAAAAGGTTGATTGTCTCAACCGGGGTTTCCTTATACAAAGCCTAAGAGGAGGCTATTGGCCCAACAAGTGGGTGTTTATTATTTTTCTCGTATGAAGCCCGAGATAGAGGCTAAAGGGTTTTGACTCAACAAGAGAGTACTAACAAGTGACTGACTCAACAAGAGAGTGCTTTGATCTGTCCTGTATAAAGCCCAAGACGGAGGCTAAAAAGGTTGACTCAACAAGAGAGTTTGAAGGTGATTGACTCAACAAGAGAGTCCTTTATACTCAACAAGAGAGTGATTTGGAGTCTCGTATGAAGCCCGAGACGGAGGCTAAAGATGTTTGACTCAACAAGAGAGTATTTTATACTCAATAAGAGAGTGCTTTGTATCTCGTACGAAGCCCGAGGTAGAGGCTGAAGGTTTTTGACTCAACAAGAGAGTCTTTTATACTCAACAAGAGAGTGATTTTGTATCTCGTACGAAGCCCGAGATAGAGGCTGAAAGTGGTTTAACTCAACAAGAGAGCCTTTTATACTCAACAAGAGAGTGATTTATATCTCGTACGAAGCCCGAGATGGAGGTTAAAGGGGTTTGACTCCACAAGAGAGTCTTTTATACTCAACAAGAGAGTGATTTGGTGTCTCGTATGAAGCCCGAGACGGAGGCTAAAGACGCTTGACTCAACAAGAGAGTCTTTTATACTCAACAAGAGAGTGCTTTATATCTCGTACGAAGCCTGAGATGAAGGCTGAAAGGTGATTCAATGAGAGAATCTTTTATACTCAACAAGAAAGTGACTTTTTATCTCGTACGAAGCCTAAGATGGAGGTTGAAGGTTTTTGACTCAACAAGAGAGTCTTTTATGCTCAACAAGAGAGTGTTTTTGTATCTCTTACGAAGCCCGAGATGGAGGCTGAAAGGTTTGTGACCCAATAAGAGGGTTTTTTATACTCAGCAAGAGAGTGTTTTGTATCTCGTACGAAGCCCGAGATGGAGGCTGAAAGTTGTTTGACTCCACAGGAGAGTCTTTTATACTCAACAAGAGAGTGTAAAAAGGTTAGCTCCGTTGGGGAGGATCATTGTACAAAGCCCAAGAGGAGGCTATAGTAACTGTTTCAGTTGAGTGACAGGTCGAGTAGGTTGGTTAAAAGAGAAAATCATTTCTTATATGAGTAATGTTGTACTCATGGATTTGATCTGAGGGCCAGGATTATTTCCTATTCTCTAAGGAAACGGGGAATCAATAGGGGTTTGAGACTGTCCGAGTCTATGGGTGTTCTTCCCATTCTTAAAAGGGGCTTGAGAATGTCTTTGAGACTCAAAGGTCTTAGACTGTCCAAGTCTAGAGTTTTATCTTTTGTATTATGCTTAAGAGAAATTAAGAGACAGTACATTTGCGGTAGAAAGATCTAGACTCTTTGAAAGATTGTTCTATTAAGATGACTAATTTCTGTTCCTATACCTTTAAGAGGTCGTCGGTACAACTTGTACGAAGCCCAAGAGGAGGCTGTAAACTTTTAAGAAGCCGAGGGACAATTTGTACGAAGCCCAAGAGGAGGCCATCTTCCCGAAGGAAGAATCATTATATGATGCCTAAGAGGAGGCTGTGAAAACTTCTAAGAAGCCGACGGGTCCTTGTACAACGGCCAAGAGGAGGCTGATGAACAGTTCCAGAAGGGGTTTCACTTGGAACATTGGCCTTCTGTATATGAACTGTTCAAAGAGGGGAATTTCTTAGGTCTAGTTATCTAGAAAGTTCTTTAATGTTTGGGTTATGTTGAAATATCCGGGAGAACGTCGGGAGACGAGGTTCTGTCTAATTTTAGACATAGTTGCCGGGGAAACTCTAAATATCTATACTATTATTACACAGTTGATTTGAGTTTATGAAAGAAGGCTTATAGTGAAACAGCCCCACAGTACAGTTATATACATATGAAAGTCGTAAATGACAGTATGTTACACAATCAAAGGAGAAAGTGCTTTTGAAAGGAAAATTGGGGCTTACAGCTCAAGGAGAGGCCCAAGTTTTAACGATGATCGCACCGTTGTTTTGAATTTGTACAGAGGGACTTATACAAGTGACTGAGGCCCAGGAAAGGTTTTCTGTACAAAGGGAATGAGTCTTACACTCTCTCAAGAGGCCCAAAGGTTTATTTTAAAGAATGGGGCTTATAACACGAGGGTAGGCCCAAGGGTTTGATTTTTTAACTGGCGATCGCCCCAAGGTTTTCTTTTAACACAGAGGGACTTATACAATATCTGAGGCCCAAATTTGTTTTGGTTAAAAGGGGATTGGGTCTTACACTCTATTAGAGGCCCAAAAGTGATTTTGAATGGGTCTTATAGCTCGAGAAGAGGCCCAGATGGTTTGTTTTAAACGGGCGATAATCGCGCCGAACTTTTAAAAATACAACGGGACTTATACAATGAGTGAGGTCCAAAATAGGTTGTATTTACAAAGGGTTGAGTCTTACACTCTATTAGAGACCCATGAGTGTTTGAAAATGATTTGTGAGGATGAAAATCAAAGAAACCCTAATTTCATCATTTTTTTAAGTAATTATTCAAAGAAAATTAATTAAAATGATACAAATTCCAAATAAGTTTGATTAAACAACTTGTGATTTTGGTTTTAGGTTTGAAAAATGAGGTTTTAATCACAAGATGATTTAGAACTCATTTGGTTTTGATTTTCAAAGTAAATATTCACTTTTAAATGTTTAAAAATAATTAAAAAAGGAATTTATTCACAAAAATACTAATTATATTAAATAACTAATATAAACTTAATTTTTTTGTGGAATAAAATATTTTAACATTTTTGTGATTTTTTACAAAAAGAACCAATCAAAAATAATTAAAATTGAAAGAGTTATTAATTTTCCAATTAATTAACAAAACATGAAAATATGGGAAAAAATAGCAAAATGGAAAAAAAACACAAAATGGCATGGGTGGGGTCTGAACCCACGACCTCAAGATTATAGAGCGCACGCCTTACCATTGGGATGGTGATACATCCGTTGATTAAAACAAACCAACAAATATACAAGGATTGCCTTGTTTTCTAGGCCTGGCCAAGGCAAGTTTTGGCAAGAAACGGGAAGGTCCATAACTTTCTCATTTCTCCATGGTTGGGGACAAAATTTATATGCAGCTGGCCTAGAATTTCACAAGGAATCAAATGGTGGTGGTATTTTTTCCAGATCATGTTCCTTCCTCAAAATCCGATAGTGGTTTTGAAATAGGCCTATAATTGCATTTTCTATGCTACACTTTGGTACAGGCATGAATTACATGATGAATTGGTTCAAACACAACATATATAACATGTATAAGATGTGCATAATCAGTGGACCTCAAAGTAATGCATATTTTGGGAAGTTCAAGTCATGATGCTCACCTCTTTTTGAGCTTTTGGAGTTTTCTGTGCAATTTGCCAAGCCACTTGTTCCAGAAATGATTTGATGCTGTGGACACTCTTAAATGATCCCTTAGAAGCTTTTAGGATGAGTGGAATCAACTGGAACCTACAAAAACAAAAACAGGCCATTTCTTGCAAAAGGGGTTAAAATGGCCAAAATAGCAACTCCCTCAAATGGTGTTCCAGATGGGGGGAACCATTTGGGACAGTTTAAGGATGATATTTGGAGTGTGTTTGAGGTTTTATCTGGTTTGGAAAGTGACTGAATCAAGGCATGGCTTGAAAAATGCACAAAAGTACTATTTTGAGGTTTTGAGATGTGACTTTGTGATTTAAGGATTACAGGTCACTTGCGTGAGTTTAGACAGTTTAGATATGACATATTGGATGTGTTTGGATCATGAGCTGTGATGGAAATGCTCTCTAACTCAAAAACTCAGAGTTACCTTGCTAAAGAAGGCATTTTTGCCTAAAGAGAGGGATTTTGAGGAAATCATCTGTTTGATGGCTTTGGTGTACTCAAACTGAGCACAAATGAGCTCTATTAATAGTAGAGCAAGTTTGTTTTGGGATCAATAGTGAGTGGCAACCACGGCAGAGGTTTGGCCAATGTTGATCAATGGGAAGCCAAGTCTCCTCTAGCCATTGACTAGAGGTTAGAGCACAGACCTTTGGTTCCCTAGTTGTTGGATTATTCTTGACTTAATTCAGTTGCAAATGTGTCAGTCCATGCCACCTCTAAGCATCCATTAAATGCTCCAATCCAAAATTGGAGTCTTGTCCCTCTTTTAGGGATTTCTAGGTTTGGCATGCTACTTCTTGTTCCAAAGGCTTTGGAGGCTTGGATCAGTGTTTGTTCCCTTTAGATTTGATCCTCAGATGTGTCCAAAGTGATGACAAGGCTTGGAATTATCTGATTTTTCCAAATCGAGCAAAAGTGCAAAATTCTGCCTAGCCTTGGCAGTTTTCAGCAAGGCATATTGCCATTGTCATATCTCATGACTCAAGTTGAGTTTGGTGATGTTCTTGGCTATTTTGGAAAGCCCTCATATGATACAACAACTGTTTGATCATAATTAGTTTTGACACTTTTGGGATCCAAGTGAAAAATGCCCCTACATTTGGAAAAAAGTAAGGCAGATTCTGACTTTGTGAAAATTTCACTAAGTGTTAGAAAAAGTGACATTTCATGTTTTCAGCCATTTTGATCATTCCATAACTCAAAATCCATAATGAATTGGAATGAGGTGTAGTTGAAGCTTTTGTAGAGGGCCATGAGGGCTACATATCCAGCTTTGGATGGGGAAAAATGGCCTTGTGGTTTAGGAGTTATGATCCTCCAAAGTTGGTACCCTAGCCACTTTATTCCATAACTTAGAAAAATTTATAAGTTTTTATGGTTACCCCTTTTACAAGTTATCCCACTTTTCTTGATTTTTCTTGATGAATGATGATTCCAATCATACATTAACATCATTTTAGGGGTAAAAAACCATTATTGTGAAAAATCTCAAAAAGTCAAAGTTGACTTTTGTGCATAGTTGACTTTTTATCAGATGAATTCCAAACTGTGCAATCCTTTATGAAATCAAGTCCTTGACCTAAATCAAACTTGATGGATTGATTTAATAGGTGTTATAGGGTGTATTGAATCATGTCCTAGGGTTAGGGAGCATGTCCTAGTCAAAAGTCAAATCTACAGTTGACTTTTCCCGCCAAACCCTAACTGTGGTTCAGATGAAATTGAAACTTGTGAATCAAGCTTCTTGGATCAATCCATTGTTGTAAATGGATCAATGTAGTATGTTAGGTACCCTCAAACCATATCTTGAGGTCTTGGCTCATGATTTGTCCTAAAAGTCAACTTAGGGGTGAATTAGGTCAAGAAACCCTTATTCCTGATTTTTGGTAAATGCATCCCCTGAGGTTAAATTGACTTGATGATTGTGTCCATGAGGTCCCTTGGAACATAATAGGTTATGCTTTGAAGCATTGGATCATTCCTAGAGGAAGATTTTATTTGGAGGCCCTGGTCGACCAAAACCCTAATTTGGTGACACTGTCGATCTTGAGGCTTAATCCACTTGGAATGTTGCAACCTTGTACTTGATTCTTGATGTGGGAGTCCTCTTGATCCTTTATAGGTGTTTGAGAGGTTAGAAAAGTAGAAGATCATGTCATTCCTTGATTGATTCTTTGTCTAAATGCTCCGAGAGGGCTTGAAACCCTAGTCCTTGTTTGTAGTGAATGCTCAAACATCTCTGAGGAGATTGATGAGTGTATAATGATTCATCCATATTGTGATGATGATTTTCACAATGATGGGAATCTTAGTGGTCAAAATTTTGGGTATGACAGATGCCCCTATTTAATCTTCTTGGACCCGAAGGTGTGAATGACGAAGGTATTCGGGCATTCGGGGTGCAAGAGGATTAAATATAGGAATACCCGAATTTTTGATGGTGGTTAGGAATGGTAGTTCACGCATCCCTCTTATTTTGCTAAGCAATGATGCTTAGAAAAGGTAAAACTTCCCCTCGATCCTGGTTTCCCACCAAGGAACTGGTCTCAGTTTCTGAAATAAACTTCCCCTCGATCCTGGTTTCCTACCAAGGAACTGGTCTTAGTTTCTGAAGTGAACTTCCCCTCGATCCTGGTTTCCTACCAAGGAACTGGTCTCAGTTTCTGAACTAAACTTCCCCTCGATCCTGGTTTCCTACCAAGGAACTGATCTCAGTTTCTGAACTAAACTTCCCCTCGATCCTGGTTTCCTACCAAGGAACTGGTCTTAGTTTCTTTTGTCAATAAACTTTCTTGACAAGGGACGCCATTTGTAGTGGTTTTCCTCAAACTTCTCGCCGAATTTTCCTAGGGAGATGCCATTTGATGGAAAAAGTTTTGATGTCAGACTTGCTGGGGAACCCATCTGTCTGATTTGTAAAGGGATACAAACTTCTCTGTTGGAGATGCCATTTGTTGACTCTATCAGGGGAAACGAGTCTCTTGGGAGACTGCTTTCGCTTGGGGATATTACATCATACTTTTCTCGGAGATCTTCTCGGAGAAATGCCATATGATGCGATCCAATTTTGAGGTGCTGATGACCTTTTCGTCAGTGGATTTTTCAGAGAAAAACTGTTGTATTACCGAATCTCTGATTAAGAGGCTTTCTCTGGGGATTTTCCTTAATCCGGGAAAGCGAGGATATCATCTTCAATGGCGAAGAGTGACATTTGTCGAACGTTTTCTCTGGTCTTTCAGAGGTTCAAGTTATCAAAGTGGTCAAGGGCTAACTTCATCCCAGAAATAAACTAGAGGAGAAATGGAGGGCAGGCGCACCATTTCCTGACGAAGAAAGAACCGACAACTCGATTGAGAGGACTTTTATCACTAGGGGATAAGGCCGACTAGAGTGATAGTGATGCAATATGAATGCGAATGTAAATCAATAGTGTATGATGCATGTGTGTATATGCTGACAAAACTGATGCGACACACAGACTAAGAGATGGACATGACCGGATACTCGGCCACAGTGGGAGATGAAAAGGTATCCCTGGTTCAAGATAGCAATTCTGCCTTGCTTAGGAGAGATAGTCCCTGCGGGGAGCTACGTTGATCGAGCTTAGGAGATAAGAACTCTGTCGGGAGTGTCAGATGAAACACGGTCTCTGACATAGTTGATCCTTCATTCAGGTGTACTGGCTTAGAAGGGATACTTTGATTCTGCACTTTGAGGCTCGAACCCCTTTGGAGAAGCAATCGATGTTCTTTCGATGTTCAACAGTCAAAAGAAATGCCATCTTTACTTTAAAAGCAGAAAAAGTTTTAATAAGTAAATTCATTTTTATTTTATTTCAAGAATCGTTAATCATGTTAAAACGTCGTTCTATAAAGCTAAAACAAATAAGAATTGGAAACAAAAGCACAAGTGCTCAAATTTTATTGATAGGATGGAAATAAGCCAAGCGCGTGATTCCAAAGAGTATATACAAAGTTAGAAAATGGTAATTTACAGGGAAAAGGGCTACATCTAAACATAACGACCAATATCCTTCTATCAACTTTGAATTCTAGACATTCTGAGCTTCTGTCGAAAATGACCCTGATTGGAGTTTTCCTGACGGTGTAACTGCTGTTAAGGGTTTGCCCCTATCGAACATAGTTACTTGCCATTATCCCTAATTTTTTCCTGGATTGTACTTTGAGATTTCCAATCCACTGGGATGATTTTTGATCATGTCTCTAATTTTTGCCTGGACCACCCATTTGGGTTTTCAATCCACCGAGACGTTTTTTTTTAGGAGAAGTATTTCTTGACTACATCAACATTCGTGGGTAGGCAAATTCCTCTCCATCCATGGTTGTGAGTCTCAAGGCGCCGCCTGAGAAAGCTTTCTTAACCACATAGGGGCCGTCATAGTTTGGGGTCCATTTGCCCCGGGAATCAGTGAGAAATGATTATATTTTCTTGAGCACAAGGTCTCCTTTCCTGAAGACGCGAGGTCGGACCTTTTTGTCAAATGCCTTCTTCATTCTTTGTTGATACAACTGACCATGGCATAGTGCTGTTATTCGTTTTTCTTCAATCAGATTTAATTCGTCGTGTCGACTTTGACACCATTCAGCTTCTGTCAGCTCAGCTTCCATCAATACCCGGATTGATGGGATCTCTACTTCTATGGGAAGCACTGCCTCCATGCCATATACTAGAGAGAAAGGGGTTGCCCCTGTTGAAGTGCGGACAGACGTGCGATATTCGTGAAGAGCAAAGAGCAACATCTCGTGCTAGTCTTTGTAGGTTACAACCATCTTTTGAACAATCTTTTTGATGTTCTTATTAGTCGCTTCAACCGCTCCGTTCATCTTAGGTCGGTAGGGAGATGAGTTATGGTGCTCGATCTTGAATTTAGTGCACAACTCTTTTCATCATCTTATTGTTCAAGTTAGATCCATTATAAGTAATGATCTGGCTTGGAACACCATAAGGGCAGATGAGATTGTTTTTGATAAATCGGACCACCACTTGTCGGGTTACATTGGCGTACGACGCTGCTTCTACCCACTTGGTGAAGTAGTCAATGGCTACTAGAATGAACCGATGTCCGTTTGAAGCCTTGGGATCAATCACGCCGATCATGTCGATTCCCCATATGGAAAAAGGCTAAGGGGAAGAGAGTACTTTGAGATGCGTTGGCGGTACATGAATCTTGTCGGAGTATATCTGACACTTGTGACACTTCCTCATGTACTTGTAGCAGTCGGATTCCATGGTCAACCAGTAGTACCCTACTCTTAGAATTTTTCTCGTCATCGTGTGTCCATTGGCATGAGTGCCAAAGGAACCTTCGTGAATTTCTTTTATCAGCATGTCTGCTTCTAGTCTGTCTACACATCGGAGCAAGACCATGTCAAAATTTCTCTTATAGAGTGTATCACCGCTCAGGAAGAAACTGCCAGCCATCCTTATGAGGGTCTTTTTGTCCTTTATAGATGCCCCAGGTGGGTATTCTTGTTTCTGAAGGAAGTATTTGATATCGTGATACCAAGGTTTGTCGTCTATGACTGCTTCAATCGTGAAGATGTAAGCGGGTCGTTCAAGGCGCATTATGTCAATCTTAGGTACGTCATTCCACTGACCTATGCTAATCATGGAAGAGAGAGTGGCTAATGCATCAACCATGTGATTCTCTTCACGATGGATGTGATGAAACTCGATTCTGTTGAAGAAGGGTAACAACCTTCTTGCGTAATCTTTGTAGGGAATCGGTCCTGATTGGTATGTGTTCCAATCTCCTTTGATCTGATTGATAACCAGGGCTGAGTCGCCATATACGTCCAAATTCTTAATCCTTAGGTTGATCGCTTCCTCGAGACCCATGATACAAGATTCGTATTCGGCCTCATTGTTTGTACACTTGAATGTCAGTCGGGCGGTGAAAAGAACGTGGGTACCCTGAGGTGTTATGATGATTGCCCCAATTCGGTTTTCGTAATGATTGACAGCTCCGTCAAAGATTAGTCCCCATTGGGAACCTGGTTCTGGCCCTTCACTGGGTAGTGGTTCATCGCAATCTTTCATTTTTAGATACATGACATCTTCGTCTGGGAAGTCAAACCCGACTGATTCCTGATCATCAATCGGTTGATGAGCCAAATGATCGGCTAAAACACTTCCTTTAACGGCTTTCTGAGCGTGGTACTCTATGTCATATTCTGATAACAACATCTGCCAACGGGCTATCCTTCCCGTGAGAGCAGGTTTTTCAAAGACGTACTTGATTGGATCCATTTCGGAGATTAACCAAGTAGTGTGACAAATCATGTACTGGAGAAGACGTTTGGCTGCCCAAGCCAAAGCGCAGCAAGTTTTCTCAAGCATAGTGTACCGAGTCTCGCAGTCGGTGAATTTCTTGCTCAGATAGTAAATGGCAAACTCTTTCCTTTTTGTTTCGTCTTGTTGGCCAAGTACACATCCCATGGAGTCTTCCAAGACTGTTAAGTATATGATCAGTGGTCTTCCTTCCACTGGAGGTGATAGAATCGGCGGATTCAACAAGTATTCCTTGATACTGTCGAAGGCGGTTTGGCAGTCTTCTGCCCAAACACAGTCCAGGTTCTTTTTCAGTAATTTGAAAATCGGCGCGCATGTCGCGATCATGAGGAATATGAATCTGGAGATGTAGTTCAAACGTCCCAGGAATCCTCTAACTTGTTTTTCAGTTTTCGGAGAAGGCATTTCTTGAATGGACTTGACCTTGTCAGGATCAACCTCAATTCCTTTCTGGCTGACGATGAACCCTAAAGGTTTCCCTGAATGGACACCGAATGTGCACTTGTTAGGATTCAAGCGGAGTTTAAACTTTCTCAACCGCTCGAATAGTTTTGACAGGTGGGTCACATGCTCCTCTTCTGTCTTAGATTTTGCAATCATATCATCGACATATACCTCGATTTCTTTGTGTATCATGTCGTGAAACAGAGTAGTCATGGCCCTTTGATAGGTTGCCCCGGCGTTCTTCAAACCGAACGGCATCACCTTGTAACAAAAGGTACCCCATGGGGTAATGAACGAAGTTTTCTCCATGTCGTTCGACGCCATTTTGATTTTATTATAGCCCGGGAATCTATCCATGAAGGAGAAAACTTTGAACTTTGCTGTACTGTCAACCAGCATGTCAATGTGTGGTAAAGGAAAGTCGTCCTTTGGACTAGCCTTGTTTAAATCTCTGTAGTCGACACACATTCTAACATTTCCATCCTTTTTCGGAACTGGTACTATGTTGGCCAACCATTGAGGATATTCTGATGTAGCGAGGAAGCCTGCGTCAATCTGTTTCTGTACCTCCTCTTTGATTTTGATGGCCATGTCCGGGTGAGTCCGTCTCAACCTCTGTTTTACTGGTAGACATTCTGATCTTAACGGTAGATGATGTTCCACGATGCTGGTATCCAACCCTGGCATATCCTGATAGGACCAAGCGAACACATCAGGGAATTCTCTGAGAAGCTTCGTCAAACTTTCTTTGGCAGTTGGACTGAGCAGTGCCCCAATCCTGATTTCTTTTCTCTCTTTTTCTGAACCCAAGTTTACCGTTTCCAACGGCTCTTTTTGAGGTTCAATGGACCTTTCCTCTTGTCTGAGTAGTCGGGAGATCTCTTCTGGAATTTCTTCGTCCTCTTCTTCTTCAGCTCCATATACCGGGAATTCAAAGTTGGGAGAAGGCATCGGATCGTATGTTCCGATGGGGTTTAAAACAAGCAATCTGCATGACGTGATGATTTGTGTTTAGAAGAGATAGAGAGAAATGCAAGAGTGTGTGCAGTGTATTCTTGAAAAATTGCTTGTTTTTATTATTTGTTTTGTTCTTTTAGGATTACCATTTTCTAAGAAAAGCAAAAGGAGAAAACAGCAATTAATGCGGAAATTATAGAACGACGTTATTTTATTAATGAACAAGTCGATTCTTGAAACTACAACCCTATAAAACAAAACTCAGTCGGTTTGGGCAAAGCGAAGAGGGATATTTACATAAAGCGAGCCCTATCAAAACATCCGTTTCACCTGGGCAGGGTGAAAGGTTAAGATAAAGACGGCAATTACTTTGACTTATGAATGATCTTTGGAACATCAACTGCGACCCATTGGCGGTAAACTCCTCGGTGAATCACAAAGTCTGGTACCTTCCTTCTTTGCTTGTCTTCAAAAATGACACTGATTTCTGGTGGAGCATGATCATTGGAATCTGTCTCCTAGGCAGAGTTGTCGTAGGAGGATTCCTCAGTTGTATTTTGCGTAGTATTTGTACTCTCAGCCGTATCTCCCCATCCAGTTGGCTGGATGTCTTCGAGCCTGATACGAGAGCTTTCAGGAGCGGTGTACTTGACCAAGTAGTCGTATTTTCTACTCGGTTGTCCCAAGGTATCCCACACTTCTTTGGAACTGGAGGAGTCATCCCTCTCGATGATGTTAACCTCGCGAAAAGCATAGTTAATGAATTCTAGTCCTGTAAATGTTGTGAATTCATCGTCGTGCTGGGTATTTTCAGGATAACCTGAGTGTTGATCCCATGACATGGTGGGGACGCAGGTATTCTTTTCAATGATGCTCAGCTGATTTTCATTGCTCGGCTGACTTTCTTGCCCCAAGTCTCCTGGGTAAGGCTGCCACATTGGCAGGCCATCCATCGTCCCATAATAGCTGTGGTCAAAGTTGCCTTTCATCAGAGTGTCCTCCTCTAATGAGTTTGGCGGAGCACGACATCCTTCTGGATCACAATCTCCGTGTATCATTTCGACATCTGACCTGGGTATAAATCTCGGACTCTGTGCAGGATAGCAAAATGGAATAGGCTCTTCTTCCTGAGACATGTAACAGTCCTCGTTGAGATAGGACTTCCATTATTCCTCCATATCGCAGGAATCACCTTTATTGATGGTATGTACTTTATGAGTCACTGGTTGAAGGAAGCCTCCATTGTGGAAGAAGTTCTGAATGGGATGACAACTTTTATCGTTGGTAGCCGTCTGAGTACAAGTTGCAGAAAAGCCAAGACCCTTCTTTTTCTTATTATCGGCAGGAATGACAAGATGTCCCCACCCCTTTGCATTGTTACTTTCGACTGCTTTGATAGCATCTTTGTAGGAGGAAATAGAGGTTCCTTTCTCTGATTGATTCTCATTGTGTAGCGAAAGCGCTTGGAACAGAGTTCCAATTACCTCCTCCGGTTCTACATAAGTGGATGATGATAAGTTGCTTACAAGCAAGGCCTGTTCTCCACAGACTGTGACGAGTTAGCCATTTTAGACAAACTTTAGCTTCTGGTGGAGGGTCGAAGTGACTGCCCCAGCCTGATATATCCAAGGTCTTCCTAATAAACAACTCTAAGTCGCCCCGATGTCCATGACCTGGAAAGTGACTTGGAAAGTGTGAGGACCGATAGTTATGGGAAGGTCGACTTCGCCGATAATCTTTTTTCTAGATCCGTCAAATGCTTTGACGACAACCTTGCTGGTTCTCATCGGAGGTCCTTTGAATGATAATTGCATCAAAGTGGACTTCGGCATAACATTCAGGGCTGACCCTGTGTCTACCAGTACGCTGGCTAAAGCATTGTCCTGGCAGTTGACTGTAATATTGAGTGCCATGTTATGACGACAACCTTCTTCAGGTAATTCCTCCTCACTAAACCCCAAGTTATTGCAGGAAGTGATGTTAGAGACAATGCTATCGAACTGTCATATTAACACATCTTGTTCCATAAAGGCTTGCTCCAAGACTTTTTGTAGAGCCTCCCTGTGCGCTTCTGAACTAAGTAACAATGATAATACTGAGATCTTTGAAGGAGTTTGTAACAGTTGATCAATAATGTTATATTTACTCCTTTGGATGAGCTTCAGTATCTCATCGTTGCTCTTTGAAAGGTCGGGATTACTGGATTGACCGACTGGTGGATTGGGAACTTCTGTCTGAGGTTCCTTTTCTCTGTTAGGTTCTCCAACTCCTCTGTTGAAGATTCGATCGCTCCGTGTTACTCAACTGATGTCTGTAATATTCACGATGGAGGGTAACGAAATTTCCTTTCCATTCTCGACTGTTGTTGCACCGTACTTGTAAGGGATGGCCTTAGTTGATTCATACGGTAGTGGTCCCAGTAGATAGATGACTATGGGAACCTTCTGACTTTTCTGACCATCATACGTAATTTCGATCCGTTCCTGGTTTGGAACTCTCGATTCGTCAAGTAGAGGGATGATGGCACAAACATCCCTAGCCCTCTGATGATCAGAGATTATGACAACATCCTCGATTTGATCAGCGAGGTAGTTGACTAATCCAGAACTTGAGCATGGTTGAATCTCTTTGCGGTCCCACTGACTTTGAAGGGCTGCTCGCACAAAGTAGCATCCTTGATTATCCACTGAGCAAACTCCACACCACTCATAGTTGTGTAGTGGCATATGGCCACGTCCGCTTTGAATACAGTGTAACCTGACGAGGTCTGTTTCCACCGATCGAACATCCTGACTTTGATATCTAGTAGGATTCCCGTTAGTGATACTAATTTACTGGGTGTCTTCATCCATATAGATTGGAAGCCACCAGTGGTTCAACAAGTGCTGAAGTGTTTCCTGGACAAGGGCACAGCCTTGATCGTTTTCGCAACCCGCTTTACAGCTCTGATAATCATATGATAGCAGGAACCCGAGCCGGACCTGTTTAGCATGTAACTCCCCCAGGCTGATATTCATCAAGCGAATATCGAAGATTTGAATCATGTTGATTTGATAATGATTCCTATCATGGTAGTCTTGGATCCATCCAAGATCCATCTGACGTTGGAGGGCCTCTTGTACCAAAGAGCATCCCTGTTTGTTTACCGAGCAAGTCAGACAGGAATTATACTCATGCCGCGGCAGATTATGATACTGGCTTTGTCTTGAGTGCATCTCCACTAAGTTGACATTCATCACACGGATGTCGTGGTTTTGAATGACGTTGGAATTCGTATAAACAATGTTAACTCCACGAACTCGATGCTCTTGGATCCATCCGAGATCCATCTGTTCCTGTAGAGATGATTGCACCACAGAACATCCTCGATTGCTTTTAGAGCAGATATCACACTGGTGATAATTATGAGGTGGCACATGGCCATATCCACTCTGTCTACAATGCATCTTGACCAAATTGGTTCTTAACAAAGTACATCATGAATTTGATAGGTGCTGTTAGACTCTCCCTCTATCAAATTGACTACAGCTTTCTCGTGTTGAGGCAGCGAGTTTGTGAGAACATTAGGATTCGTATCTTTGAAAGATAAGACCCCGCTCCTAACAAGCTTTTGCACGTCAGATTTGAAACTGAGACAGTTCTCTATATTATGCCCCGGCCCTCCTTGATGGTAAGGGCATGTCTAATCCACCTTAAACCAAAAAGGAAGATTTTCCAGTACTGTAAGAGGAGCCTTGGTTTGGACATGCCCCTTGGCCAGTAGTAACGGAAATATTTCTGTGTACGATACGGGTATAGGATCAAATCCTGGTGGCCGCGTTGTACGATTGTTGTTGTATGGAGGACGGGCCTGCTAAAGAGGTTGTTGTGTCCTTTCCTGAAATTGCTGCGAAAGTGGTTGGCTTTGAGCGACCTGAGGTTGATACGTAGAAACAGGCGCAGGGTTGATAGCATGAGTTATAGCTGCTACTGGTTGGTACTGTCGCCTTTGCTTTCCAAGAGAGATATTCCCAATATCCTGCTCCTTTTTCTTAGGGAGAGCACTACCGTATCGTTTTGTACTACTTGATGATCCAGCGTCTTTAACTAAGCGTCCTTCTCGGACCGCTTCCTCAAGATGAACTCCCATACCGACCATTTCGGTGAAGTCGCTGGGCGCACTGGCAACCATTCTGTCATAGTAAAATGAGCTTAAGGTTTTTAAGAAAATCTTTGTCATCTCTTTTTCCTCAAGAGGTGGACAAATTTGAGTGACAATTTCACCCCATCTCTGAGCGTATTCCTTAAAGGTTTCCTTGTCCTTTTGCGAAATTGATCTGAGTTGATATCTGTCTGGTGCCATGTCCAAATTGTAATTATTTTGTTGGACGAAGGCAGTACCAAGATCTCTGAACGTGCTGATCGTAGCGCGGTTTAAACCCATGTACCATTTTAAGGCGGCACCGGTTAAACTATCCTGAAAGTAGTGAATCAATAGATCCCGATTCTCTGTCTGAGCTGACATTCGCCGAGCGTACATCACCAAGTGGCTCTGAGGCAAGAGTTACCCTTGTACTTTTCAAAATCGGGTACTTGGAACTTGTGCGGAAATTTCACATAGGGGACCAAGCAGAGATCTGCGGCGTCCTTCCCAAATAAATCCTGACCGCGAATGGCTTGCAGTTTCTTCTGCATTTCCAAGAACTGCTTCTGGAATTCATCCATTCTGTCAAACATAGTTTCCTTTCTACCAGAAGGTATCTGTGGAATCTTCCCTTCCAGGATAGTGTGCACCACAGGGTGTGGTACCGTGACTACGGCAGTGAATCTTGGCGTTTCCCGAAGTTTGTAACCTTCAGGAGTTGTTGGTATGCCCCTGGCATCTTCGCTTTCCCGAAGTTTGTAACCTTCAGGCCCAGCGGCTCCTGCTGAAGTTTTCGGATCTCCAGTGATCGGCGGAATATATCCTTCCGAGATATAGTTATGTGGCATGCCCCAAGGACGATCTTTCGGCATTCTGTACCTAGGATCAAACTTCTCCACTATCGGTGTTGAGGTGATCTCTGAGATCACAGTTCTTCGTAGCTGAGCTTCTGCCATGGCTTGCATGTCGCGACGAAGCTTTATCATATCCTCTCTCAGAGCGTCGATCTCTTCTTTCAACTCTCTGTTCTCTTCCTCGAGATCATCCATCTTTTTCTGACAATTGGCCCGAGTATTGTACGAATGAGACAGTTTGACTCTAGAACCGAGACACAAACATAAGATTCGTAGGTAAGAAGAATACGTGTACGCGAGAATGATGAATGCAATGATTATATTAATTGTATGTTTTGTTTATAAACTTCGACAATTATATTGCAAATATCAAACAGTGGGGAAACCCCGTTTTATTTAATTCGAAGGATTGCGGAAATGGAAATACAATAAATTACAAAGTGCGGAAATAGAAACCTAAGCTAATGGGTCCTGAGTCCTCTCTGAGGAGAACTCGGGTGCTGATTCTAGTACTTTCCTTTTCTTGGACCGGGGCTCTTGGACCATTGTCGGGTTGTCATTCCTTTGCCAAGTGAAAGGAGTGAGGAAATTCCTTTGGTCATCCTGATTTTCTACAGCATGTTACTCTAAAATATCAATCAGAGCATCTTTTTCTCTTAATAGCTGCTGTATTTTGGTACACTCCACATTGAGAATGCGGTACTTGTTCTTCCAAGACCTTATCTCCTGCTGAACTTTGTTAAGAGTAACCTGAAGTTTTTCCGTTTCCGTCATGAAGTACATGACAGATTCCCTTGGTGGAAGAACTCCGTGACGAGGATAAGGCATTTTTAGCTTGAGAGCTCTAGTTTGTACCCAGTGGAGATAAGGCTCCACCGAGACACAGTCCAGTTTTCCTAGAGACTCCCGTCCTTTCTTATGAACATGTTTCCAAGCGTGCACTATTACCATCTTTAGTGCCCTGTCATTTTCTCCTTCTTTGAAGAAAAGACCTTCCAGATGAGCATTATGAGGGACATGCCTCATCGGGTATCCAAATTGACGACGAACTAAAACTAGATGGTAATTGATTCCTCCTTTAGTTCCTATGAGGGGTACGTTGGGGAAGTTTCCACAACGGTCAATGATCCTGATCCCGTCATAAATCCTATTGCACCAATCTATGTCAGAGTTGGTAAGAGACATGATCTTCTGCGACCAACGTAAGGCACTCTTATGATCCCAAAAAGCGGCAGACTTAGGCAAATGGGAGATAAACCATTTGTATAGCAGGGGTACACAGCACGTGATCTCCCCTTCGCTGTACAAATTCCCTAAGTGTACAGAATAATACGCATCTGCGAGCAGAGTTGGTACATCGTTTCCAATGAGAAAAACCTTTATGGCGTTAATATCTACAAAGTTATCAATGTTGGGAAACAGAAATAACCCGTAGGTGAGTAAAACAAAGATGCTTTCAAAAGCAATCATGTTCCCTATACTAGCAAAGTACAGAGCCTTCTTTACCAGAAACTTGGCTGGTAAACCTGGGAGCCCACCCTTAGTGGTCACGTGAGTCTTGACTTCTGACTCATCCAAATAGATTGCTCTTGCAATGGTTTGATCCTTTCAAATTTCTTCCTGTGCAGAAAATGGAGCATGATCAGTGATATGTAGATCAGTCAGATGAGAATACTCCTCCAGCGTTGGTGCGAGCTGGTAATCTGGGAATGTGAAACAGTGATAAACCGGATCGTAAAACTGAATGAGTGCCTCCAGGATTCCTTCAATTACGTGGACCCTTAACAGGGGTAGCAGACCTCCGTACTTGGCTCTGAAATCGTCAGGGTTAGTGATCATCCTTGCTAATCCTCTTAAATCCTCCAGTTTTGGAACCTTGAAGGTATACTTGTGAGTTCTCCGTCTACCGAAATCCATGAGCGCAATCTCTTTTTTTTTCTGACATTTACAATCATTATCTTAGTTTAATTTGAAAAAGAGAGACTAGAATAGAAAATTTTTCTTTGTTCAATGTTTTTAAAATGAATGCATGAATGCAGCACACAAAAACATAGAAAAAACATGGGGTCAAAGGGTCGGTGTCATGAAGTCAAGGCTCTACCCATCCCAAAGGTTTATACTAGTGATTTTTGTACCTGTCTCTCAAAATTATTAATTCTTGTTGAGATCACATCAGCGGGCAGGGAACCGTGCTAGGAGATGTAATTCGAAGAATCTCAGAAGAGGGTAGTATTGCGTAACAACTATTTCTGATAGCTTCCGCACTACTAAAAGATGTTTTTCCTAGGTGTATACTCAATCTTTCCACATGCGGCATCACACGCATTCCCATTAGCAGAAAAATAAACACAGATATCAATTAAGAAAAGCAGTATATATATATGTCCTAATGTCCTAGACTTTTTAAGAGCTATGAATCCTATGATCCTAACAGAAAATGGCTCCCCGGCGGAGGCGCCATTCTGTGGTACCTTCCCAACTTAAAGTTTTTGACCTAAGATCCTAGTGAAGGCTGATCCTAGTAATAACATTGGTCCCTAGTGACATTACCATGCCCGTGACATCTTGAATTCAGGATTTTCATCCTTTAGGGAAACAAGAAAGAATGCCGCCCACTGTGGTCGCCATTTTGGCTGGCACAGTGAACATGACTTGTTCAAAGTTTCTACCTAAAACTGTAAGAAAGAAAGACTCCCACTGTGGTCGCCATTTTTCTGGCAGTTTTCGGACTTATGGTTTCACCCAGAGAGATAAGAGGGACAAGATGCCCCGCGTGGCCCCACGGTGGGCGCCATTTTTCTGTAGCGAGCGATTTTGGACGTGGTTCTTAAGCACTGTTGCTCTGGGGTACTACAGGTCGATTCATTTTTTATCCTATTAAAGCTGATGAAGGAAGGGTAATAGATGTCTCCAATTAACCCTTCTTGCATACTGAGTTTAAACAGATGACTGTTGGTTTACAGATGCGGTTTAGATTGTGGGCCTCTCTCTGCTTATTTTGTTAAGAACGAAATGACGGGACTATTGGTGAGGTTGTTAGGACTGATGCTTTTCGGCTGATGTATTGGATTTTGGGCTTTTGATTTGTGTGCTCGCTAAGATTTTTCAATCTTATGCCTACGTATTCCCGGGATAGGGAAATTAGAGCGATCGTAGTTCCTCCTATTCTATGGGAGGAAATGGGTTGTTTTGGTGTCTTGTTCAAAGCCCAAGACGTGAAGCTAAAGGGTTTGTATCTTGTTCAAAGCCCAAGATGTGAAGCTAAAAGTGATTTGTATCTTGTTTAAAGCCCAAGATATGAAGCTAAAGGGTTTTGACTTTAGAGAGAATTTGTCATCTCTAAAGAGGGGGTTGTTGGTCACGACTGTTGGGTGACTGGTTATAAGGGAGAATTACTTTAACTGGGATATGTGAATCCAGCAATGCCATAATTTCCTTTATAGGGGACTTTTAACCTGAAAGAGAAGACTTTAACTCAGTTTTGAGTAATGCCATCTTTCCTTAGGGATTTCTCATGCTAAAAGAGGGACAGTGGCGTGGATGTAAATAATCCAGAGGCTTGCCGCTTACAGCAATTAGATGGGGGAAAAGGAGTTGTTGATGTTTGTATACTGTGAGCAAGGCACAAATTCTGAAGCTAAAAGGTTGATTGTCTCAACCGGGGTTTCCTTATATAAAGCCTAAGAGGAGGCTATTGGCCCAACAAGTGGGTGTTTATTATTTGTCTCGTATGAAGCCCGAGATAGAGGCTAAAGGGTTTTGACTCAACAAGAGAGTACTAACAAGTGACTGACTCAACAAGAGAGTACTTTGATCTGTCCTGTATAAAGCCCAAGACGGAGGCTAAAAAGGTTGACTCAACAAGAGAGTTTGAAGGTGATTAACTCAACAAGAGAGTCCTTTATACTCAACAAGAGAGTGATTTGGTGTCTCGTATGAAGCCCGAGACGGAAACTAAAGATGTTTGACTCAACAAGAGAGTCTTTTATACTCAACAAGAGAGTGCTTTATATCTCGTACGAAGCCCGAGGTGGAGGCTGAAGGTTTTTGACTCAACAAGAGAGTCTTTTATACTCAACAAGAGAGTGATTTTGTATCTCGTACGAAGCCCGAGATGGAGGCTGAAAGTGGTTTGACTCAACAAGAGAGCCTTTTATACTCAACAAAAGAGTGATTTATATCTCGTGCGAAGCCCGAGATGGAGGCTAAAAGGGTTTGACTCGACAAGAGAGTCTTTTATACTCAACAAGAGAGTGATTTGGTGTCTCGTATGAAGCCCGAGACGAATGCTAAAGATGTTTGACTCAACAAGAGAGTCTTTTATACTCAACAAGAGAGTGCTTTGTATCTCGTATGAAGCCCGAGATGAAGGCTGAAAGGTGATTCAATGAGAGAATCTTTTATACTCAACAAGAGAGTGACTTTCTATCTCATATGAAGCCTAAGATGGAGGCTGAAGGTTTTTGACTCAACAAGAGAGTCTTTTATACTCAACAAGAGAGTGTTTTTGTATCTCGTACGAAGCCCGAGATGGAGGCTGAAAGGTTTGTGACCCAACAAGAGGTACTTTTATACTCAACAAGAGAGTGTTTTGTATCTCGTACGAAGCCCGAGATGGAGGCTGAAAGTTGTTTGACTCCACAGGAGAGTCTTTTATAATCAACAAGAGAGTGTAAAAAGGTTAGCTCCGCTGGGGAGGATCATTGTACAAAGCCCAAGACGAGGCTATAGTAACTGTTTCAGTTGAGTGACAGGTCCAGTAGGTTGGTTAAAAGAGAAAATCAGTTCTTATATAGTAATGTTGTACTCATGGATTTGATCTGAGGACCGGGATTATTTCCTGTTCTCTAAGGTAACGGGGAATCCACAGGGTTTTGAGACTGTCCGAGTCTACGGGTGTTCTTCCCATTCTTGAAAGGGGCTTGAGAATGTCTTTGAGACTCAAGGGTCTTAGACTGTCCAAGTCTAGAGTTTTATCTTTTGTACTATGCTTAAGAGAAATTAAGAGACAGTACATTTGCGATAGAAAGATCTAGACTCTTTGAAAGACTGTTCTATTAAGATGACTAATTTCTGTTCCTATACCTTTAAGAGGTCATCGGGACAATTTGTACGAAGCCCAAGAGGAGGCTGGAAACTTTTAAGAAGCCGAGGGACAATTTGTACGAAGCCCAAGAGGAGGCCATCTTCCCGAAGGAAGAATCATTATACAAAGCCTAAGAGGAGGCTGTGAAAACTTCTAAGAAGCCGATGGGTCCTTGTACAACGCCTAAGAGGAGGCGGGGATGCTTTTAGGAAGCTTGTGGGTCCTTGCACTAAGCCCAAGAGGAGGCTGATGAACAGTTCCAGAAGGGGTTTCACTTGGAACATTGGCCTTCTGTATATGAACTGTTCAAAGAGGGGAATTTCTTAGGTCTAGTTATCTAGAAAGTTCTTTACTGTTTGTGTTATGTTGAAATATCCGGGAGAACGTCGAGAGATGAGGTTCTGGCTAATTTTAGACGTAGTTGCCTGGGAAACTCTAAATATCTATACTATTATTACACATTTGATATGAGTTTATGAAAGAAGACATACAGTGAAACAACCCCACATTACAGTTATATACATATGAAAGTGGTAAATGAAAGCGGGTAAACACTTACTCGGTTGTAGAGCTTCCATGTTATTTGGTTAGTTGTTCAACAAAGAAATTGAAAATGACAGTATGTTACAAAATCAAAGGAGAAAGTGCTTTTGAAAGGAAAATTGGGGCTTACAGCTCAAGGAGAGGCCCAAGTTTTAACGATGATCGCACCATTGTTTTGAATTTGTACAGAGGGACTTATACAAGTGACTGAGGCCCAGGAAAGGTCTTTTGTACAAAGGGAATGAGTCTTACACTCTCTCAAGAGGCCCAAAGGTTTATTTTAAAGAATGGGGCTTATAACACGAGGGTAGGCCCAAGAGTTTGATTTTTCAACTGGTGATCGCGCCGAGGTTTTCTTTTAACACAGAGGGACTTATACAATATCTAAGGCCCAAAATTGTTTTGGTTAAAAGGGGATTGGGTTTTACACTCTATTAGAGGCCCAAAAGTGATTTTGAATGGGTCTTATAGCTCGAGGAGAGGCCCAGATGGTTTGTTTTAAACGTTCGATAATCGCGCCGAACTTTTGAAAATACAACGGGACTTATACAATGAGTGAGGCCCAAAATAGGTTGTATTTACAAAGGGTTGGGTCTTACACTCTATTAGAGGCCCATGAGTGTTTGAAAATGATTTGTGAGGGTGAAAATCAAAGAAACCCTAATTTCATCATTTTTTAAAGTAATTATTCAAAGAAAATTAATTAAAATGATACAAATTCCAAATAAATTTGAATAAACAACTTGTGATTTTGGTTTTAGGTTTGAAAAATGAGGTTTTAATCACAAGATGATTTAGAACTCATTTGGTTTTGATTTTCAAAGTAAATATTCACTTATAAATGTTTAAAAACAATTAAAAAAGGAATTTATTCACAAAAATACTAATTATATTAACTAACTAATATAAACTTAATTTTTTTGTGGAATAAAATATTTTAACATTTTTGTGATTTTTTGCAAAAAGAACCAATAAAAAATAATTAAAATTGAAAGAGTTATTAATTTTCCAATTAATTAACAAAACATGAAAATATGGGAAAAAATAGAAAAATGTGAAAAAAAACACAAAATGGCATGGGTGGGGTTTGAACCCACGACCTCAAGGTTATAGGGCACGCGCCTTACCACTGGGGTGGTGATACATCCGTTGATTAAAACAAACCAACAAATATACAAGGCTTGCCTTGTTTTCTAGGCCTGGCCAAGGCAAGTTTTGGCAAGAAACGGGAAGGTCCATAACTTTTTCATTTCTCCATGGTTGGGGACAAAATTTATATGCATCTGGCCTAGAATTTCACAAGGAATCCAATGGTGGTGGTATTTTTTCCAGATCATGTTCCCTCCTCAAAATCCGATAGTGGTTTTGAAATAGGCCTATAATTGCATTTTCTATGCTACACTTTGGTACAGGCATGAATTACATGATGAAGTGGTTTAAACATAACATATATAACATGTATAAGATGTGCATAATTAGTGGACCTCAAAGTAATGCATATTTTGGGAAGTTCAAGTCATGATGCTCACCTCTTTTTGAGCTTTTGGAGTTTTCTGTGTAATCTGCCAAGCCACTTGTTCCAGAAATGATTTGATGCTTTGGAAACTCTCAAATGATCCCTTAGAAGCTTTTAGGGTGAGTGGAATCAGCTGGAACCTGCAAAAACACAAACTGGCCCTTTCTTGCAAAAGGGGTTAAAATGGCCAAAATAGCAACTCCCTAAAATGGTGTTCCAGATGGGGGGAACCATTTGGGACAATTTAAGGATGATATTTGGAGTGTGTTTGAGGTTTTATCTGGTTTGGAAAGTGACTGAATCAAGGCATGGCTTGAAAAATGCACAAAAGTACTATTTTGAGGTTTTGAGATGTGACTTTGTGATTTAAGGATTACAGGTCACTTGTGTGAGTTTGGACAGCTTAGATATGACATATTGGATGTGTTTGGATCATGAGCTGTGATGGAAATGCTCTCTAACTCAAAAACTCAGAGTTACCTTGCTAAAGAAGGCATTTTGGCCTAAAGAGAGGGATTTTGAGGAAAGCATATGTTTGATGGCTTTGGTGTACTCAAACTGAGCACAAATGAGCTCTATTTATAATAGAGCAAGTTTGTTTTGGGATCAATAGTTAATGGTAACCACAACAGAGGTTTCGCCAATGTTGATCAATGGGAAGCCAAGTCTCCTATAGCCATTGACTAGAGGTTAGAGCACATGCCTTTGGTTCCCTAGTTGTTGGATCATTCTTGACTGAATTCAGTTGCAAATGTGTCATTCCATGCCACCTCTAAGCATCCATTAAATGCTCCAATCCAAAATTGGAGTCTTGTCCCTCTTTTAGGGATTTCTACGTTTCGCATGCTACTTCTTGTTCCAAAGACTTTGGAGGCTTGGTTCAGTGTTTGTTCCCTTTAGATTTGATCCTCAGATGTGTCCAAAGTGATGACAAGGCTTAGAATTATCTGATTTTGCGAAATCGAGCAAAAGTGCAAAATTCTGCCTAGCCTTGGCAGTTTTCAGGAAGGCATATTGCCATTGTCATATCTCATGACTCAAGTTGAGTTTGGTGATGTTCTTGGCCATTTTGGAAAGCCCCATTATGATACAACAATTGTTTGAGCATAATTGGTTTTGACACTTTTGGGATCCAAGTGAAAAATGCCCCTACATTTGGAAAAAAGGAAGGCAGATTCTGACTTAGTAAAAATTTCACTAAGTGTTAGAAAAAGTGACATTTCATGTTTTCAGCCATTTTGATCATTCCATAACTCAAAATCCATGATGAATTGGAATGAGGTGTAGTTGAAGCTTTTGTAGAGGGCCATGAGGGCTACAAATCCAGCTTTGGATGGGGAAAAATGGCCTTGTGGTTTAGAAGTTATGATCCTCCAAAGTTGGTACCCTTGCCACTTTGTTCCATAACTTAGAAAAATTTCTAAGTTTTTATGGTTACTCCTTTTACAAGTAATCCCAGTTTTCTTGATTTTTCTTGATGAATGATGATTCCAATCATACATTAACATCATTTTAGGGTTAAAAAACCATAATTGTGAAAAATCTCAAAAAGTCAAAGTTGACTTTTGTGCAGAATTGACTTTTTATCAGATGAATTCCAAACTGTGCAATCCTTTATGAAATCAAGTCCTTGACATAAATCAAACTTGATGGATTTCATAGGTGTTATAGGGTGTATTGATTCATGTCTTAGGGTTAGGGAGCATGTCTTGGTCAAAAGTCAAAGTTACAATTGACTTTTCCCGCAAAACCCTAACTGTGGTTCAGATGAAATTGAAACTTGTGAATCAAGCTTCTTGGATCAATCCATTGTTGCAAATGGATCAATGTTGTGTGTTAGGGACCCTTAAACCATCTCTTGAGGTCTTGGCTCATGATTTGTCCCAAAAGTGAACTTAGGGGTGAATTAGGTCAAGAAACCCTAATTCCTGATTTTTCGTAAATGCATCCCCTGAGGTTAAATTGACTTGATGATTGTGTCCATGAGGTCCCTTGGAGCATCATAGGTTATGCTTTGAAGCATTGGCTCATGCCCAGAGGAATATTTTCATCTAGAGGCCCTGGTCGACCAAAACCCTAATTTGGTGACACTGTCGATCTTGAGGCTTGATCCACTTGGAATGTTGCAACCTTGTGTTTGATTCTTGATGTGGGAGTCCTCTTGATCCTTTATAGGTGTTTGAGAGGTTAGACAAGTACATTATCATGTCATTCCTTGATTGATCCTTTTTCTAAATGCTCCGAGAGGGCTTGAAACCCTAGTCCTTATTTGTAGTGAATGCTCAAACATCTCTGAGGAGATTGATGAGTGTATAATGATTCATCCATATTGTGATGATGATTTGCACAATGATGGGAATCTTAGTGGTCAAAATTTGGGGTATGACATGAGGAAATCGACGTCCCTTTTTCTGATTGATTCTCATTGCTCACCGAAAGTGCTTGGAACTGGGTTCCAACAACCTCCTCTGGTTCTACACAAGATGATGATGATAAGTTGCTCATGATTAAGGCCTGCTCTCCACAGACTGTGACTAGCTTGTCATTCTTGAGGAATTTCAGCTTCTGATGAAGTGTCGAAGTGACTGCCCCAGCTTCGTGTATCCAAGGTCTTCCTAATAAACAGTTGTATGCTGCCCGGATGTCCATGACCTGGAAAGTGACTTGGAAGGTGTGAGGACCGATAGTTATGGGAAGGTCAACTTCGCCGATAACTGTTTTTTTGGATCCATCAAAGGCTTTGATGATGACCTCACTGCCTCTCATCTGAGATCCTTGAAATGATAGTCGCATTAGAGTAGATTTTGGTATAACATTCAGAGCTGATCTGGTACCTACCAGTACGCTGGCTAAAGCATCGTCCTGGCAGTTGACTGTAATGTTAAGTGCCATGTTGTGGTTTTTGCCTCCTTCCGGCAGTTCATCATCATTGAATCCTAAATTGTTGCAGGCAGTGATATTGGAGATGATGCTATCAAATTGTCTTATCGTCACATCTTGTTCCACAAAGGCTTGCTCTAAGACTTTCTGTAGAGCTTCTCTGTGAGCTTCGGAATTAAGCAAGAGAGATAGCACAGAGATTCTCGATGGAGTTTGCAACAATTGGTCTACAATGTTGTACTCGCTCTTTTGGATGAGCTTCAGCATCTCATCGTTGTTCCTTGAAAGGTCGGGATTACTGGATTGACCTAGTAGTTGATCGGGAACTTCTGTTTGAGGTTCCTTTTCTCTGGTGGGTTCTCCAACTCCTCTGTTGAAGATCCGACCGCTCTGTGTTACTCGACTGATGTCAGCAATGTTCACGACAGAGGGTAATGGAGTTTCCTTTCCATTCTCGATTGTTGTTGCACCGTATTTGTAAGGGATAGCCTTATCGGATTGGTATGGTATTGGTCCTGGCAGATAGATAACTACAGGAGCCTTTTGTTTTTCTGACCATTGGAGCCGGCCTCAATTGGTTCGAGGTTGAGAATCTTTCTACTATCGAGAGAAACTCTTGATTCATGGATTAGAGGGATTATGGCGCATACGTCTTTGGTTATTTCGTGATTGGAGATTATGACAACGTCTTTGCTTTGATCAGGAAGATAGTCTTGCATTACGTTGATCGAACCAGAACTTGAACATGGTCGAATCTCCTTTCAGTCCAACTGATTTTGAAGAGCTGCTCGCACAAGGTAGCACCCTTGGTTGTTCTCTGAGAAAACTATACAATGCTCATAATTGTGCGGTGGTACCCGGCCACATCCGCTTTGTATGGAGTATAACTTCACTAGATCTGTTTCCATCGAGCGAACATCCTGACTTTGATGCCTAGTAGGATTCTCGTCAGTCATATTGACTTGTTGTGTGTCTTCGTCTAAGTAGATCAGAAGCCACCAGTGGTTCAACATGTGTTGTAGTGTTCTTTGGACAAGTGCACATCCTTTGTCATCTTCACGACACACTTTACAGTCCTGATAATCATGTGAAGCTAGAAAACCGAGCCTGACTTGCTTAGCATGTAATTCTACCGGACTGGTATTCATCAAGCGAATATCAAATATTTGAATCATATTAACTTCATGGCTACTTCTATCACTGTAATCTTGGATCCATCTGAGATCCATCTGACACTATAGGGCCTCTTGTACAAAAGAGCATCCCTGATTATTTATTGAGCAGATCGGATAGGAATTGTAATCGTGTCGTGGCAGATCATGATGTTGGCTTTGCCTTGAGTGCATTGCCACCAAGTTGACGTTCATCATCAGAATGTTATGGTTCTGAATAATGTTGAGATTTACGTGAGCCATATTGACCTCACGGATTCGACGATCTTGGATCCATCCGAGATCCATCTGTTTTTGTAGAGCTGATTACACTACGGAACATCCTTGATTATTCTTTGAGCAGATATCATACTGGTGATAATCATGAGACGGTACATGACCGTATCCGCTCTGTCTGCAATGCATCTTGACCAGATTGGTTCCTAATAGGAGTACATCGTGAATTTGATAGTTGTGGTTAGATTCTTCCTCTATTAAATTTACTGCAGCCTTCTCATGTTGAGGCAACGGGTTCGTCTGGACATTTGAATTTGTATCCTTGAAGGATAAGACCCCGTTCCTGATAACCTTCTGTACATCGGATTTGAAGCTGAGATAGTTTTCAATGTTGTTCCCCATTCCTACTTGATGGTAAGGGAAAGTTTGATCTGCTTTAAACCAAAAAGGCAGATATTCCAGTATTGTAAGAGGGGTCCTGGTTTGGACGTGCCCCTTGACCAGTAGTAGTGGAAACAGTTCTGCATACAACATCGGTATAGGGTCAAACCCTGTTGGTCGTGTTGTACGGTTGTTGTTGTTGTACTGAGGACGAGCCTGCTGAAGAGGCTGTTGTGTCCTTTGTTGATACTGTTGTTGATTCGGTTGGCTCTGAGCAACCTGAGGTTAATAGGTCAGAGCCAGCGCAGGGTTAATAGCTAGAGTTACTGCTGCTACTGGTTGATACCTTCACCTTTGCTTTCCGAGAGAAATATTACCAATATCTTGCTCTTTTTGCTTAGGGAAAGCACTACCGTATCTTTTAGTACTGCTTGATGGTCCTGCATCTTTGACCAGTCGTTGAATATGGCTGGTTTCTACCTGAGTGAATCGCACACTCAAAGATAACAACAGAGTCGCCACCGAACTTTATTTAGTCCCAAAGGACAGGGAAAATATCAATAAACCCCGAGGGGAAGAGAAACGGGAACGTGGGGTCGGTTATGTGAAAGGAAGGTATTAGCACCTAACGCATCCGTCGTACTCGACAGGAACCATTTCGCTTGCTTCTAGGCTTGGATGGGTTATCTATCTAAAGGCTTCTGGCTAAAAGAAGGAGAGAAAGAGAAGAAAGGGGAAAAAGAAAGAAAAGAAGGAAAGTGCTCGCGGAGGAACGAAGTCCTCGTGCCTACGTACCCTCATACTGTAATGAGGAAGTTAGAGCGTCGTAGTTCATGGAACCAGGGGATGAAGAAAAGGAAGGAAAGGAGGAAGACGGAAGAAAGGTGGAAGTGTACTCACCGAGATCATTGCGATCTCATGCCTACGTATCATACATTCAAAAGAATGCAGAATCAGAGCTTCCGTAGTTTGGGGAACTGAATGGAAAAGGAAAACTAGAAAGAAACAAGGAGACGAAAGAAGTGGTGCCGAAACCAAGAGCAAAAGATGGAGAAATATCCGCTGGGGATGCAAAAGAGAATTGGTGTCGAAACCAAGAAAGTAAGAGCAAAGGGAATAGAAAGGACTCCTCTGGGGATCCAAATAAAGGGATGGTGTCATAACTAAGAGAAAAAAAGGACGCGGTATATTAACTGGCTGGCAGTGGTTAACCGAGGAAAAAGAGTAAGACCCTGGCGGGGAAAAGACTGGTGTCAACAGACGGACTATGATAAACCAAGAGAGAGAGAGTGCTGAACCAAGAGAAGGTGTTTGACTCTGAAGGGGCCTTGGTATATTAACTGGTAAACAGAAGTTAACCGAGGACACAAGGGTTGGAACTTTGTGGGAATAGAGAAGCATTGGTTTTAGCAGAGAAAACTGCGATTAACCAGAAAAGCGCGCATAGGACCGAATAAAGATCATAACCCAAAGGACGGGTATAGGATCGAGCAAAGGTCGTGACCCAAAGGGGTTCAGTAAACTGACTGAACAAACAGTACTCAACCGAAGAAAGAGTAATTGAACCAAAGAAAGGTTACTAACCCAAGGGTGCAAGTATTCAAACCAAGAGGAGGTTGCCAACTACGGGGGATTCGGTGTTTATAGACGGACTGTGATTAACCGAAGAGAACAGCGAGTGATTAACCAAAAGAAGGTGATTAACTCCAAAAAGGGTTCAGTAATTTACCAGACGGACTGTGGTTAACTGAAGAAAAAGGTGATTAACCAAGAAGAGGTGATTAACCCAAGAGGTGCTCAGTGATTAACAGACGGACTGCGATTAACTGAAGAGACAGGTGATTAACCAAGAAGAGGTAATTAACCCAAGGGGTGCTCAATGATTAACAGACGGACTGTGATTAACTGAAGAGGCGGGTGATTAACCAAGAAGAGGTGATTAACCCAAATGGTGATCAGTGATTAACAGACGGACTGTGATTAACTGAAGCAAAGGGTGATTAACCAAGAGAAGGTGACTAACCCAAGAGGTGCTCAGTGATTAACAGATGGACTGTGATTAACTGAAGAAAAGGGTGATTAAACAAGAAAAGGTGATTAACCCAAGAGAGGAGAAGAACCAAGAGAAGGTTGCGAGCTCCTGGGGAAAATGGTCGGGACAGGAAAACTGTGTTGGACCAAAGAGAGAGAATCGAGACTCTTCAGGGGAATCAAAAGCAATGATTGATTACAAGAAGAACATAGGGTATTGAAACGAAGAAAGCTTGCTAACCCAAGGAACATAGGATCGTAACCAAGAAGAATGGTGATAGATCAAGAAAGAGTTGGAGAGAGATAAGAGTGATCAAGGATCGAAAGAGATCGTAACGAGAGAAGAGTGATCAAGGATCAAAAGAGATCGCAACGAGAGAAGAGTGATCAATGATCAACTCGACTAGGGAAGGAAAACGCATTACCACCTAGAGATAGAGATGACTAAGCCAAGCACAGGGTCATTCGTCCCCTACCTGAAGTAGTAAAATGAGAGTAGGAATTCTCCCTTCCCTAACACACACAGGGTGTAATGCGGAAGTTGAACCAGACGGCCCAACAACTCCAAGTTGTACAGTGCTCCTGCGTGGAGAAACGGACAGTATAACAGCGTCAATTTGTACAGTGCTCTGATGCAAGGCGCGGCGCGAAACTCCAACTCCACGGGGGGAATGAGAGAGAAAGCTCTAAAGAAGGCCTAAAGAGAGGAAAAGGGAAAATCGATTAATCGAAACAAAGTTTCGATCAATTAATCAAGGGATAAACATGCTAACAACTTTCCAAAGAGGATGAAAAGTCATTAAAGCAAAAAGGAGTGAATTATTGATTATACAATATTAAGTTCATCCATGAAGAATAAACTTTAATGCAAATGGAAATCGAAGGTGCAAAACAGTGCCAAATGATCATCAAAATGCCACACAAAATCATGCATCATGTGAACAAAGATAGTGCAAGAATTGCTATGTTCATACAATGCTAAGAACATGAAACAAATGAATAATCGAAAATGTGCATCGTAAGTTCATGAACGTGCTTCAACCAGAAGTGAAATGACATTAAAAACATCCATAAAATCAAGCATGACAATCAATGGAAGTTAAAATGAAGAAAGCATGGCAAACACACTTGAAAATGCAAGAAAATGGCCTTCTGGTTCAGTGTTAATCGATTAACATAATTGCACTGCAAAGTGTTAATCGATTAACACTTGAAAAAGTGTAAAAAAATAATGGTTAATCGATTAACACAATTGCACTGCAATGTGTTAATCGATTAACACTGTACAGGGAGCAGAAAATCAGTTTTGAAAAGTGCTTTTGGCCAACTTTTTGATTGTGCAATCACTCCAATGTTAGGGGAAACAATTATGCATAAAAAATCAAGCTTAGAAACAGCAAATGATCAACAATAGAATCAAATAACAATCAAGATCATGGATCAAACAAAAGTGTAATTAATTCACATGCAAGAATATCGAAATTACATCGCAAATGATACGAAAACGATCGAAATGATAAAATGAATGAAATCCACCAACCTACAAGGCTGAGATGTGCCTTGGTAAATGTTGCAAAGTGATCTTGGTGCAGAAGATTAGAGAAAACCAGAGGATCCTTGAATTGTAGACAAAATGCGTCGAAACCGATCAAAATCGCGAAAATGCGCCGGAATCGAACTTGCACCAAAATAAATGGTGTGAAACCCTTGGATTGAAGTAGAATGAGATGTACTTCCAAAAATTCAACCAAAGAATGCCAAATGATGAAGGTTAAGCTCAAGAATTAATCACTTTCAAGGTGAAAAGTGATTATCCTTCAAGAATAAGAGCTTTTGGTGAGGTTTGATGGAGAAGAATTGAGATGAAGATGAAGGATGAATAGAGAAATCAGAGAAAAAAGTGAGAGAATTGAGAGTGAAATGTGAGAAGCTTGGTGAAAATGGTAGATAATGGTTGAGGAATTGAAAAGTGAGTGGAGGTGTGTTTATATAGGCTTTAGGCTTGGAATATGAGATGGTTTGGAATTTGGTTTGGAATTAGCTTTGGGTTTGGAGCTAGGTTAGGAGTTAGTTGGACTTGACTCACCGAGTCAAGGCGGTTAACTCAGTTAGTTAGAACCAACTCGGTAACCATCCCAAGGTGAATTCCAACATCCAAAGATCCACATTACTTGGAGAACAAGGAACATGGTGCACTTGATTTGAAGTGAAGTATCAGAGCAAATGCACTTGGAATGAATTGAGTAGCGTGGAAATGTTTAGAGGTGTCTAGAATATTCTATATGCTGCTAGAATCCAAGACCAAAATGTGTGCAAAGGTGCTGTCATGAAAAAGCAGCAAATTGTGCCTATTTTTCCTGTGTTAATCGATTAACACAATTGCACTGCAAATGGTTAATCGATTAACCAGGCCAAAATATGCCCAATTTGCCTAAAAAAGGGTGTTGTGGTCCCAACTTCGATTTTCCACCTCTTGATTTGATAAATAGGCATAGAAACCTTCATTTTGTGCTTGTTTTGATGAGGTGATGACCTTGTGAGGATATGATTAATCGGGCTTGGAAAACCTGAATATCCTGAAACTAAAACACCAGAGGAAAAAATGCGAATGCGTATGCCAGCGATGCGAATGCTTATGCTTATGCAAAAGGCAAAAGAGGGAGGTCAAATTTTGGGTTACGACAACTGCCCCTATTTAATCCTCTTGGACCTGAATGTGCGAATTGCTCCAGCTTTTCGATGATTCGAGGTAAAAGGGGATTAAATAAAAGAGTAGCTCGAGAATTTGACCAATGGCGACAAAAGAAAAGTTGACAGTGTTTGAAGGTTGATAAGTGCAAAGTTTGCTGAAAATCTGCTGGGAGATAAGTCAGGCAAAAAAGAGAGGGAGTATGATCGATGCATATGCTATGTATGTGTTTTTACATGATGCTTGATATCATGCAATGCAAAGGCTCAAGATGAGGCATAGTGTGAAGTGATTAGGCAGAAACCGTAGCAAAACTACCTCGACATCCTCTGTCGGGGAGAGGACCTGCAGATAAAGACAATCTCTGTTGGAGAAGAGAGTTCACAAAGAATGATGATTCCGCCGGGGAAAGAAACTGAGAACATCCCAGGTTTCTAAATCACCATGGCTGTCCCTGTTGGGGATGAAAGAATCAAGTCAATTCTTTCTACCAAGACTGGCTCTGCGTGGGGAAAAGAGATTCCCGAATCACATTGACTCAGCTGAGGAGAAACCACTGCTGCTGGTGACAGATAGTTCCTAATTATTGAAGATGATGCACAACCCTTGTTGGGGGAAAGGAGGACAAAGCGTCTTTGCTGGGGAACACCTTGGCAACCTGCTGGGGAGAATGATGACTCTGCTGAGGAAATAACAACTTCTTCACTAAATCATCCCATTGCCGGTCAGGCGTTAGGCTTACCAATGGATATTACAGATCACCCTGCAGGAGTTACCAGTAACACATGCAATGCATATTGCTTTCTCGATTGATTTAGCTTTTTATTGTTGTCAACGTTTTTTAGTATTATGTGATCACAAATAATTGTTTATTTTGCAAACAAAATACCGGCATGAAAACAAATTGAGATAACAAAGAATGCATTTTATTGAATGTGAAAATTTTTGTACATAAAGTGTGTACAAGGATGTAAAATCCTTGATGAGGAAGTTTGCAATAAATTGAAAAATAAAATGTAAATGGAAAAGGGAAATTATGCTTTGCATTGATTACAACATTGGCCACCATCCATAGTAAGTCTAGGTTCCAACGCCTTGCACCAGTCGATGATGATGGGAGTGCTCTGTTACCGTCTGAGGTCTAGCCATGAGGAAGAGAGGCTCAAGTGTTCACAGTCAATGCCTTTATCCCTAATTTTTCCCTGGACATGTTTTCACATTTTTTTTCGTCCACCGGGATGCCCATTTTTGCCTAAGTCGCCCTTTCGGGTTTTCAACTTAGCGGGCTATTATTGTTTTTTTTCATTGTCCCAAACTTTTGCATGGACATTTCTTTTTTTGGTCCATCGAGACGTCCATTTTTGCCTAGATTGTCCTTGCGGATGTCAATCTAGCGGACTCTTATCCATTTCTTTCAGGCATAATATTTTTTGACTGTATCGGAGTTCACGGGCGATGGCGACTCCTCCCCATCCATTGTGGTGAGGATCAGGGCTCCGCTTGAGAAGTCCTTCTTGACAACAAAGGGTCATTCATAATTGGGAGTCCACTTGCCTCATGGATCCGAGTGAACAGGTGAATATCTCTTGAGCACGAGTTCGCCTTCGCAGAACGTTCGAGGGAGAACTTTCTTGTCAAAAGCCCGTTTGAGGCGTCTCTGATACAATTGACCATGAAAAACGGCTGTAAGGCGCTTCTCTTCGATGAGATTCAACTGGACGTATCTGGATTGAACCCATTCAGCTTCATCAAGACCTGCTTCCATGATGACTCTGAGCGAAGGAATTTTGACTTCAATGGGCAGAACAGTATCCATACCATACACGAGATAATACGGAGTTGCCCCAGTAGAAGTGCGAACTGAAGTTCTGTAGCCATGTAGTGCAAAGGGAAGCATTTCATGCCAATCCTTGTAAGTCTTGACCATTTTCTGGACAATTCTCTTGATGTTTTTGTTTGCTGCTTCGATGGCGCCATTTATCTTGGGCTGATATGGTGAAGAGTTGTGGTGCTCGATCTTAAATTCTTGACACAACTCCTTCATCATATTGTTGTTCAGGTTGCTTGCATTGTCAGTGATAATGTTGCTAGGAATGCCATAGCGACAGATTATCTCTTTCTTGATGAATCTAGCAACCACTTGTCGTGTAACATTTGCATAAGAAGCAGCCTCAACCCACTTGGTAAAGTAGTCGATAGCAACTAGAATGAATCGATGACCGTTGGAAGCCTTCGGCTCGATCATTCCAATTATATCTATACCCCACATGGAGAATGGCCAAGGTGAAGTCTAAACATTCAGTGGAGTTGGAGGCACATGTATCTTGTCTCCGTAGATTTGACACTTGTGACATCTTTTGGCAAAGTTGTAACAATCTACCTCCATTGTTGTCCAGTAATACCCAGCCCGAAGGATCTTCTTAGCCATAGCAGGACCTTTAGCATGTACACCCTCGCAGCCCTCATGTATGGACCTTATGATCGTGTTTGCTTCGTGTCTATCCACGCATCTTAGTAACACGGAATCATAATTCCTCTTGTACAGTATACCACCACTTAAGAAGAATTTGGCGCAAAGCCGTCTAAGAGCCTTCTTGTCAGTGATAGTGATACCCTCGGGTTATTCCTGTTTTTCCAGATATCTTTTGATGTCGTAGAACCAAGGCTTATCATCAGACTCATCCTCGATTGCTAAACAGTGTACTGGTTCGTTCAAGTGATCAATGCGGATATGAGGAACTTCATTCTTTCACTTGACCTTGAACATGGATGCTAGAGTGGCAAGAGCATCAGCTAGTTGATTTTCCTCTCTGGGAGTATGATGAAAAGTGGTCTTATCAAAGTAAGGAATCAACTTTGCTATGTGTTGTTGGTACGGAACCAACTTGGAATCCCGAGTCACATAATTCCCTCTGACTTGACCGATGACCAAAGCAGAATCTCCATAGACCTCAAGAATCTTAATTCTCACGTCAATTGCCGCTTCAATACCGTAGATACATGTTTCGTATTCAGCCATATTATTGGTGCATGCAAAGCATAATCTGGCAGTGAAGGGAAGGTGAAAACCTGTTGGAGAGATGAGGATAGCACCAATTCCACGACCTTTAGAATTGGAGGCACCATCTAACACGAGCGTCCATCGCGCCCCTGGTTCGGGTCCTATATCAGGGTCTGGAGTTTCATAATCTCTGATAAACAGAACATCTTCATCGGGAAAGTCAAACTTCATCTGTTGATAACCCTCTACAGGTTGATGAGCAAGGTAGTCAGACGAGACGCTCCCTTTTATTGCTTTATGGGTAACATGCTGGATATCATACTCAGTTAACAGCATCTGCCACTGAGCAATCCTTCCAGAGACAGCAGACTTTTCAAATATGTACTTTATTGGATCCATTTTGGATATCAACAAAGTAGTATGGTAAATCATGTATTGTCGTAGGCGTCGAGCAGCCCAGACCAGAGCACAACAAGTTTTCTCCAAGAGTGAGTATCTGGTCTCACAATCAGTGAACTTCTTGCTCAGATAGTAAATTACATGTTCTTTTCTACCAGTGTCGTCATGCTGACCCAATACACATCCCATCGATTCATCGAGAATGGTGAGATACATGATTAATAGCCTACCAGGAACCGGCGGTACTAAGATCGGTGGTTCTTGCAAGTATTGTTTTATTTTGTCAAATGCTTCCTGACAATCATTATTCCATTCAACCGATTGATTTTTTCTTAGCAATTTGAACATTGGTTCACAGGTAGCCGTCAAATGGGAGATGAACCTTGAAATGTAATTGAGTCTGCCCAGAAAGCCACAGACTTCTTTTTCTGTTTTGGGAGGCGGCATGTTCTGAATTGCCCGAACCTTATCAGGATCAACTTCAATGCCCTTCTGACTTACAATAAAGCCCAACAGTTTACCAGATCGAACTCTGAAGGTGCACTTCGCAGGATTCAACTGCAATCTAAACTTCTGGAGTCTGTCAAACAGCTTCTTCAGATGAACCAAGTGATCATCCTCAGTTCTGGACTTGGCAATCATATCGTCCACGTAAACCTCAATCTCTTTATGAATCATATCGTGAAAGAGGGTTGTCATGGCACGCTGGTATGTTGCCCCTGCATTCTTTAGACCGAATGGCATGACTTTGTAATAATATGTACCCCATGGCGTGATGAAAGTAGTCTTCTCCATATCAGTTGGGGACATCTTGATCTAATTATATCCTGAAAAACCATCCATGAAGGAAAAGACAGAGAACTGCGCAGTGTTGTCTACCAAGACATCAATATGAGACAAAGGAAAATCATCCTTCGGGCTTGCTTTGTTAAGATCTCGATAATCCACACACATTCTAACTTTGCCATCCTTCTTGGGAACTGGGACAATGTTGGCAATCCATTCAGGATACTCGGAAGTGACTAGGAACCCAGCATCCAGCTGCTTCTTTACCTCTTCTCGGATTTTGAGTGCCATGTCGGGTCTAGTCTTCTTGAGCTTCTGCTTGACAGGAGGACATCCGGGCTTGAGTGGTAAGTGATGTTCAACGATGTTGGTATCCAACCCAGGCATATCTTGATAGGACCAGGCGAAGATATCAACATACTCCTTCAATAACTTGACCAACTCGGAGTGTACATGCTTAGCGAGGAAGGCACCAACCTTGACTTCTCTTCTGACCGCATTAGTACCAAGATTGACAACTTCCACTGGCTCTTTGTGTGGTTGAATCTCTCTACGTTTGTGCTCAAGGAGCCTTGCCAGTTCAGCCGGTAATTCACAATCTTCTTCACCATCTTCTTCGCCTTGGTTAATTGGAATTCTAGAATTACAATGGATGTTTATCATGTTGTTATCGATGCTTTTATTAGTTCTGCATGTTTATGAATATGTTTAGAATGAGCTATTTTAAAAAATGAAAATAAAAGAAACTTGCCATTTATTTTTTGTGAAAAAGTAAAATAAAGAAAGAAAATAGAGCATGATTTTGAATGCAAAAAACTTTTATTTATTGATCACATAATATTGCAAAAGCGTGAGGCCCTTTAAAAGCTATCCACTCATCTCGGGCGAGGACGAGGGAATGATAAAGCAAAATGCGGTACATGTTATATGGGAAAACCACAGGAATCACGGTAGATGTCCAATTATTGAGCTTGAAACCCGGCGGACACTTGCGGCCAAAGCTTGAAATCTGATTACTGGGACCAGCATCATCAGCAGCTGCCACGATGTCACCCTGCTGGAAACCCGCGTTGTGGAACTTGACAAAGTTGCATTGTTTCTAATCAGAGGAACTAGATTGATGACCAGGATGATAGCCCACTCCAAAACGATTATGCTTCTCAATTATATCAATCACGTGCCCCCAGCCTGGCAAGGCACCTCTATCGATGGTCTCTTTAGCACTCTTAGCAGATGCTAAAGTCAATTGTGGTGATCTACTTTGACTAGTTGAAGCAGAGCTGACATCTTCGAACTCAAGACACTGCAACAACACCTCAGCTATGCCTTCTTCAGTCTCGACGTATCGAAAGGACAATAACTCGCTTACAATCAAATCCTCTTCACCACAGACAATGATAAGCTAATCGTCAAACATGAATTTCAACTTCTGATGTAAAGTGGATGTAACTGCCCCTGCTGCGTGGATCCATGGACGACCCAATAGGTAACTGTACGCTGGATGAATATCCATCACTTGGAAAGCAATGGTAAACAAATACGGCCCAATGTTGATGGGTAAATCCACTTCTCCAATGACCTATCTTCGAGAACCGTCAAAGGCTCTGACAACTAAGGCGCTCGATCTCATCTCGATTCTTTCCACTGGTAATTGACTCAACGTGCCCTTAGGCATCACATTGAGATAAGAACCGCTATCCACTAGAACACGAGATAACAGGATGTCTGTGCAGGTTACAGATATGTGCAACGCTTTATTGTGGGCAGTTCCTTCAGGAGGCAATTCCGATTCATTGAAACCTAAATATCAACTTGTAGTTATGTTGGCCACAACATCATCGAACTCGACGACGGATATATCTTGCATAACGTGGGCGCTGTTCAACACTTTTAACAAAGCTGTGTGCAGGCGAACTCATGAGTAAGGATAAAATTGAGATCCTCGAGGGAGTCTGACCCAACTGATCCACAATCTTAAAGTCACTTTTCTTGATCAGCTTAAGGAACTCTTGATCATCAAGGGCCTCCTTGCTCTTTGAAACATCCTCAGACGGGATAGTCGGTACTGGAACGGTAGTAGATGCCCCTTGTTGAACAATAGGGGTTGCAGTTGCAGATGTTTCTTTAGGAGAAACAACAGTTGGAATTTGCACAGGCTTTGTAATAACCTTCAGGGCAAACACTCGTCCACTACGTGTCATACCTCCACCGGCCGTAACCTTCACGATCTCAGACTCGGCGAACCTTATCTCTTGACCTCTAGAAAACACGTAGACCCATACTTCCACGATACCTCTTTAGAATTCTGATACGAAAACGGCTTCGGTGGGTAAACAACGATGGGTTGCACCTTCTTCTGTTTAGGGGATTCCACAGGAACCTTCCTATAGACGATGGTGAGCGGCTTGATGGCAGCAACTTCCTTAACAGATTTAGATCTGGCAAATTGCACTTGCCTCGGTTCATCAAAATCTGGACACAACCCTTCAGCCTTCGACACTGGTTGGGATTACCATCACAAATCTGACACTTACCATGCAATCCTTTCAACAGCCCATGTTCCTTCAATTTATTGAAAACCACAGACATCGGAGTCTTTACTTCGTCAACATCCAAGATCAATTCAGCCCTTGAACTATCCTCAATCATGTTAACTGCAGGTCCACCGTGATTCGGCAATGGATTACTCTAAATGTTGGGTCCTTCCTCAGCAAAAGTCAGAACCCTCTTATCAATGAGTTCCTGAACCTTGGTTTTGAAAACAAAGCAATCCTCTGTTGCATGTCCTATGTATCCCGCATGATAGGCACAAGATGCATTTGGGTTATCATCTTCGGGCCAAATGGAGGAATTGCAGGCGCAATTTGCTTGGTGACAATTGCCCCTTGGTGAACCAAGTAAGGAAACAGTTTTATGTATGACACCGGAATTCTGTCGAAATTTGGACGCTTACTGTTTCCTTGATTGTTGTTGTTCTGATGGTTCTGATTCTGCTGATTTTTGTTCTGTTGATTCTGTTGCTGATTCTGAGCATTCTGAACTGGTTGTTGTGGATGATACTGATATGGAGGTTGTTGATACTGTGCACTAGCAATGTATGGATACGGATAGTACGGAAAGGGAGCCATGGGAGCTTGATACTGAGGAGAAACTTGAGCTGTCACAACATTGGCTTCACCCTCCTTTTTCTTAGAATGACTGTTCTGAGACTTCCTAGTGGCCGGCTGCTAGGAAGCAGCTCCAGGAATCCTTCTAGTCTTCAAACCATTCTCAATCCGTTCACCATGGTTACAACATCAGCAAAACTCGATGAAGAACTACCCACCATTTTCTCATAGTAGGATCCTTGCAATGTACCCATAAAGATGTCAACCAACTCATTGTCAGAGAGAGCCGGTCGCACAAGAGATGCCATCTCACACCATCTTTGTGCATACTCCTTAAATGATTCAGCTGAGCGCTGCGACTGATTCTGCAATTACAATCTAGTGCGCGCCAGATCAAGATTATACTTGTATTGTCTCACGAATGCTTCAGATAGATCCCTCCAAGTACGGATTTTGCTGCGCTCCACGCCCATGTACCAATCCAATGAAGCACCAGACAAGCTATCTTGAAAGAAATGAACAAGTAATTCATCATAATCAATATGGGATGCCATCTTCCTGCAGTATATAGTGATGTGACTACGCGGGCAGCTCAAGCCTTTATATTTTGGCAAATCAGGTATCTTGAATTTCTGCGGCAGCACAACATTTGGAACCAAACACAAGTCTTTGGCTTCCATACCAAAAGCAGAGAACCCTTCGATAGCTCTGATACGGTCTTCCAACAACTTGTAGTCAACCAATCTATTCTGATTAGTGGGCCTGACAAGAATTTGAGGATTTGGCAGCTGAGAAGCGGCAGGAGCATTCACTTGCAGAGTAGCAAACTGAGAAGGACACACCAAACCCGGATTAACCATCTGACCAGCATTCTGACCCATCGGAACACCATACAGATAATTTAGAGGAGGTACCCCAGCAGCTGAGGAAGATGCCCCAGGATAGAACATCCCAGGATGAGCATTCGGAACAGTAGTTTGAGCAACTTGAGACGAAACCGGAACATGAATAGAAGGACCCGTATACACATGCTCTTCATCATCAGGAGTTTCAGTATCAACCAATCCGACAGTTTGATGAGTTTGAGCCTGAAGATTCTCAGGATCATCATTCACCCCTGGAGGCGGGACTGGGGTAGGCATGACCCATGGATAGGCAGCAGCATTCCCATTAGGCATGGATGCAACAAAAGGCTGATATGGCATGAAGGCACTACCATTATTTGCAACCTGAGGAGTGTAATTCGGAGGCATGCCCCAAGGGAAACCAGCAGGCATCTGGTTCAAACTAGGCTGAACGGCAGGCTGATTCACAGGCTCTACCGGCACTTCAACTCTAGCAGGAGAAGGAACAACAACAGCAGGAGTAGCTGTAACAATGGGAGGAACAGTCACAGGAGTGGCAATAGTTGCATCGGTAGTAGTTGCAACAACAGTGGCAGCAGCAGCAGCGTCCCTCTGGGCACGAAGGAGCTCCATAATGACATCCATGTTCGTCTGGAACTGATCCATCTGACCTTGGAATTGTGCCAGAGTTTCCTTGTACGCAGCGTTCTCAGCTTTGAAGTCAGCCATGATTCTGGATTTGCTTGAGCGAGTAAAATATCGATGTCGAGTCGTCATCTTTCTACAAGGAATGCGGACAAGGATGAGCAACAATTTCGAATGAAGGGATGTGCATATGTGTGCAGATGAATGTATGATATGCATGCAAAAATAAATTTTTAAATTCCAGGAATTCTTAAACTTATCTTTGTTGGCAATAATCATAAAGCATACAAGTAAAGGCATAAAAGTTAGAGTGAGCAAGCAACTTCATTCATTCAGCAATAAAGGAAAAGTACAAGTCGAATACAAGTCAAATATCTGCCTTTTAGGCTACAACAAAATCTGCACGAATCCTATCAAATACCACCCTACACACAGATAAGAAATGAAAAACAGTCCAAGGAAGCCGGTGCGGCAATGCATCAGCATATGCATCCCTCAATAGCCCTGGTAGGTCCTCCAATGCATGCTCAGCAAATCTGGCTAGACGACCATGCCTATCATTCCAGTACCTCGCATCCTTCATGAGGTTGCGCAGCAAAGAATGATTAGGTCCCTGAAGCATATCCTGAAGAAAGGCCTCTTTCTAATCCAGGAGGTTCTGTAGATGACGGCTTTGATGCTCCCAATGAGTGCTCTATGTGTTGAGCTGGGTAATCTGCTCTTGACTCTGATGTGCTTGATCTTGCAGCTTCTGAATCTCACCGAAGACTTTGTCGAGCTTAGCCTGACATTGGGGAAAGTCCTTTGCTAACTGATTAGCACGGTCTTGTTCACTTTCCCACTTCGTCTTGAACTCGGATAACTTCCCTCGAAGCTCTTCAAGTTGCTTGTTATAGCTCAGCTCCTCTTTGTAGGCCTGATAGTGAGCATCAGCGAGTTGTCTCTTCTTTGAAGCAAGTCCCTCATAGGTGCTCTTCAAAGCATCACCCATCTTCCTGCGCTTGTTCTGTTCAACCTCCACCTCTTTGAGCATACGCTCGCGCTTCTGATGAAGCTCAATCTATAGGCTATCATTCTCGGAAGTGACTCTATCAAGGTTGATACGAAGATCAGCATTCTCCTTCTTCAACTTCTCAACAATCAGCTTGAGTTGATCGACCTTAGATGGAGGAACAATGGCAAGTTCAGGAAGCTTGGCATTCATGGAAGGCTCAGGAGAGAATGGCAACAAGATCTCTTTGACGCGCTCTTTGACCCAAAGTGTGTAAGCTTCCTTGGCTACGCAATTCTTCTTACCCAAATCGGCTCTTCCTTCGAGATGAATCTGAGTCCAAGTGACACTAAACCTCTTCAGCAAACCCATGTCATCGACCCCAACTGTCGGAAAGCCATTCTCGGATTATAGTTAATTCCACCCTTTGTACCCAAGAGAGGCACATTGGGGAATTTTCCACAATGAAGAATGATCGGAATGTCGTCGAAGACTCGAGAATACCAAGAAATATCATCAGTGGTAAGAGACATGATTCGTTTAGACCACTTGAGATTATCCTTATTCTCAACAAAGGGACCCTTCTGTGGAAGGTGAGACATGAACCATCGGTACAACAAAGGAGCAGAACAGATAATGGTTCCTTTCTTCTTTTCATTCCTAGAATGAATAGAATGGTAGGTATCAACAAGAAGCATCGGAACAGGATTCTTGGACAAGAAGATACTGATGGCAGCCTGATCTACGAAATCCTCCATGTTCGGAAACAAGACAATCCCATATACCAGCAAAGTGAGAACGGCGTTGAAAGCCTTCCAGTTTCCATCTTTAGCAAAAGTAGTAGCCTTGTCAACCAAGAACTTCGAAGAAAACCCTCGAATACCTTTCCCTTTGGTCTTGAGATTATCCTCCACATCTTTCTTACTAATGCAAAGCCCATCAGTAATAAGATGAAACTTAGGATAACCGCTAGTGTAAACACAAGGAACCTGCTTCTGGATCTCAACTCCCAGAATATAAGCATACTCCTCGAGTGTAGGTGCTAGCTGATAATCCTGAAATGTGAAGCACCTATATGGCGGGTCGTAGAACTGAACCAGAGTATGAATAACAGTGATGTTGACTTCAGTGTTGATTATGGTCAACAGATTACCATAAGTACCTATGAAAACCCCTCTGTGATCTCCAACCAACAAAGATGCCAAACCTCTCAAAACACCCAGCTTAGGCTCCACAAACTTGTAACTGACGATGCCACGACAACTAGTACTCATCTCTATGATAATGTCAACAAAAGATAAGCCTTCGAATACCTGGAAATGCACATGCAAAAATTAATTTACATGATGAAATGATATGCAACACAACAACAAGAAGCCAACACTTCCCAAATAATCAAATCCGAACAATCCGGATATCTGCATATAATCTGTGTCAGTGCGACATAATCTGATGTGTCGGTGAGGAAATCTGGCGTGTGTGAGAACAAGGGTATGAAGTGGCCTGTTTTCCTGCAAAAAACCCATCCCCCTCACAGGTGTGATCTAGACACAACAAGGTGGTCCCTAGAAAAGGTCGCCTAAACCATAGGACTCAGGATGAAAACCCCCCGCCGTAGTGAATTCTCACAGGACGGAAGTATTCTCAAATGAATCACGATCTGGGATGTGGGTCTCGTGATATCCCAACGCGCAAAATGCAGGCCTCACGACTATCCACGTTCTAGCCTATGTGTATACTAGGCCCGGTGTTAGGACCTTTCTCTCCAATAATATCTACCCATCCCAACAACATCAGAAAATAGCAGATATCCAGAATATGCAGTATATGAATATTCAAAGCAGTAAAGGAAAGCGATAAATAAATATAAATCTAAGGCGAGTAAAATAAAGCTAGTGAAGCACGAAAGATAAACACCCAAACAAACAAGAAAAGCAAACAAAACTAGGCGAGACCCCTCAAGGGATGGACCAGCAAGAGGTCAATCTGTCCCCAGCAGAGTCGCCAGCTGAAGATGGCTGGTTTATACCTGAGTGAATCGCACACTCAAAGATAACAACAGAGTCGCCACCGAACTTTATTTAGTCCCAAAGGACAGGGAAAATATCGATAAAACCCGAGGGGAATAGAAACGGGAACGGGGGGTCGGTTATACGAAAGGAAGGTATTAGCACCTAACGCATCCGTCGTACTCGACAGGAACCATTTCGCTTGCTTCTAGGCTTGGATGGGTTATCTATCTAAAGGCTTCTGGCTAAAAGAAGGAGAGAAAGAGAAGAAAGGGGAAAAAGAAAAAAAAGAAGGAAAGTGCTCGTGGAGGAACGAAGTCCTCATGCCTACGTACCCTCATAGTGCAATGAGGAAGTCAGAGCGCCGTAGTTCATGGAACCAGGGGATGAAGAAAGGGAAGGAAAGGAGGAAGACGGAAGAAAGGTGGAAGTGTACTTGCCGAGATCATTTCAATCTCATGTCTACGTATCATACATTCAAAAGAATGCAGAATCAGAGCTTCCGTAGTTCGGGGAACTGAACGGAAAAGGAAAACAAGAAAGAAACAAGGGGACGAAAGAAGTGGTGTCGAAACTAAGAGCAAAAGATGGAGAAATATCCGCTGGGGATGCAAAAGAGAGTTGGTGTCGAAACCAAGAAAGTAAGACCAAAGGGAATAGAAAGGACTCCTCTGGGGATCCAAATAAAGGGATGGTGTCATAACCAAGAGAAAAAAAGGACTCGGTATATTAACTGGCTGGCAGTGGTTAACCGAGGAAAGAGAGTAAGACCCTGGCGGGGAAAAGACTGGTGTCAACAGACGAACTATGATAAACCAAGAGAGAGAGTGTTGAACCAAGAGAAGGTGTTTGACTCTGAAGGGGCCTCGGTATATTAACTGGTAAACAGAAGTTAACCGAGGACACAAGGGTTGCAACTCTGTGGGAATAGAGAAGCATTGGTTTTAGCAGAGAAAACTGCGATTAACCAGAAAAGCGGGCATAGGACCGAATAAAGATCATAACCCAAAGGACGGGTATAGGATCGAGCAAAGGTCGTGACCCAAAGGGGTTCGGTAAACTGACTGAACAAATAGTACTCGACCAAAGAAAGGGTATTTGAACCAAAGAAAGGTTACTAACCCAAGGGTGCAAGTATTCAAACCAAGAGGAGGTTGCCAACTGCTGGGGATTCGGTGTTTACAGACGGACTGTGATTAACCGAAGAGAATAGCGAGTGATTAACCAAAAGAAGGTGATTAACTCGAAAAAGGGTTCAGTATTTTAACAGACGGACTGTGGTTAACTGAAGAAAAAGGTGATTAACCAAGAAGAGGTGATTAACCCAAGAGGTGCTCAGTGATTAATAGACGGGCTGCGATTAACTGAAGAGATGGGTGATTAACCAAGAAGAGGTGATTAACCCAAGGGGTGCTCAGTGATTAACAGACGAACTATGATTAACTGAAGAGGTGGGTGATTAACCAAGAAGAGGTGATTAACCCAAAGGGTGCTCAGTGATTAACACACGGACTGTGATTAACTGAAGCAAAGGGTGATTAACCAAGAGAAGGTGATTAACCCAAGAGGTGCTCAGTGATTAACAGACGGACTGTGATTAACTGAAGAAAAGGGTGATTAACCAAGAAAAGGTGGTTAACCCAAGAGAGGAGAAGAACCAAGAGAAGGTTGCAAGCTCCTGGAAAAATGATTGGGATAGGAAAACTGTGTTGGACCAAAGAGAGAGAATCGAGACTCTTCAGGGGAATCAAAAGCAATGATTGATTACAAGAAGAACATAAGGTGTTGAAACGAAGAAAGCTTGCTAACCCAAGGAACATAGGATCGTAACCAAGAAGAATGGTGATAGATCAAGAAAGAGATGGAGAGAGATAAGAGTGATCAAGGATCGAAAGAGATCGCAACGAGAGAAGAGTGATCAAGGATCAAAAGAGATCGCAACGAGAGAAGAGTGATCAAGGATCAACTCGACTGGGGAAGGAAAGCACATTACCGCCTGGAGATAGAGATGACTAAGCCAAGCACAGGGTCATTCGTCCCCTACCTGAAGTAGTCAGAATGAGAGTAGGAATTCTCCCTTCTCATCCCTTCCCTAACACACACAGGGTGTAATGCGGAAGTTGAACCGGACGGCCCAACAAATCCAATTTGAACAGTGCTCCTGCGTGGAGAAACGAACAGCATAACAACGTCAATTTGTATAGTGCATCGATGCAAGGCGCAGCGCGAAACTCCAACTCCACGGGGGGAAATGAGAGAGAAAGCTCTAAAGGAGGCCTAAAGAGAGGAAAAGGGAAGATCGATTAATTGAAACAAAGTTTCGATCAGTTAATCAAGGGATAAACATGCTAACAACTTTCCAAAGAGGATGAAAAGTCATTAAAGAAAAAAGGAGTGAACTATTGATTATATAAGATTAAGTTCATCCATGAAGAATAAACTTAATGCAAAATGAAATGGAAGGTGCAAAATAGTGCCAAATGATCATCAAAATGCCACACAAAATCATGCATCATGTGAACAAAGATAGTGCAAGAATTTCTATGTTCATACAATGCTAAGAAAATGAAACAAATGAATAATCAAAAAAGTGCATCGCAAGTTCATGAACATGCTTCAACCAGAAGTGAAATGACATTAAAAACATCCATAAAATCAAGCATGACAATCAATGGAAGTTAAAATGAAGAAAGCATGGAAAACACACTTGAAAATGCAAGAAAATGGCCTTCTGGTTCAGTGCTAATCGATTAACATAATTGCACTGCAAAGTGTTAATCGATCAACACTTGAAAAAGTGGAAAAAAACACTGGTTAATCGATTAACACAATTGCACTGCAATGTGTTAATCGATTAACACTGTACAGGGAGATGAAAATCAATTTTGAAAAGTGCTTTTGGCCAACTTTTTTATTGTACAATCACTCCGATGCTAGGGAAAACAATTATGCACGAAAAATCAAGCTTAGAAACAGCAAATGATCAACAATAAAATCAATTAACAATCAAGATCATGGATCAAACAAAAGTGTAATTAATTCACATGCAAGAATATCGAAATTACATCGCAAACGATACAAAAACGATCGAAATGATAAAATGAATGAAATCCACCAACCTACAAGGCTGAGATGTGCCTTGGTAAATGTTGCAAAGTGATCTTGGTGTAGAAGATTAGAGAAAACCAGAGGATCCTTGAATTATAGACGAAACGCGTCGAAACCGATCAAAATCGCGAAAATGCGCGGGAATCGAACCTGCACCAAAATAAATGGTGTGAAACCCTTGGATTGAAGTAGAATGACATGTACTTCCAGAAATCCAACCAAAGAATGCCAAATGATGAAGGTTAAGCTCAAGAATTAATCACTTTCAAGGTGAAAAGTGATTATCCTTCAAGAATAAGAGCTTTTGGTGAGGTTTGATGGAGAAGAATTGAGATGAAGATGAAGGATGAGTAGAGAAATCAGAGAAAAAAGTGAGAGAGTAGAGAGTGAAATGTGAGAAGCTTGGTGAAAAATGGTAGAGAATGGTTGAGGAATTGAAAAGTGAGTGGAGGTGTGTTTATATAGGCTTTAGGTTTGGAATATGAGATGGTTTGGAATTTGGTTTGGAATTAGCTTTGGGTTTGGAGCTAGGTTAGGAGTTAGTTGGACTTGACTCACTGAGTCAAGGCGGTTAACTCGGTTAGTTAGAACCAACTCGGTAACCATCCCAAGGTGAATTCCAACATCCAAAGATCCACATTACTTGGAGAACAAGGAACATGGTGCACTTGATTTGAAGTGAAGTATCATAGTAAATGCACTTGGAATGAATTGAGTAGCTTAGAAATGTTTAGAGGTGTCTAGAATATTCCATATACTGCTAGAATCCAAGACCAAAATGTGTGCAAAGGTGTTGTCATGAAAAAGCAGCAAATTGTGCCTATTTTGCCTGTGTTAATCGATTAACACAATTGCACTGCAAATGGTTAATCGATTAACCAGGCCAAAATATGCTCAATTTGCCTAAAAAAGGGTGTTGTGGTCCCGACTTTGATTTTCCACCTCTTGCTTTGATAAATAGGCATAGAAACTTTCATTTTGTGCCTGTTTTGATGAGGTGATGACCTTGTGAGGTTATGATTAATCGGGCTTGGAAAACCTGAATATCCTGCAACCAAAACACCAGAGGAAAAAATGTGAATGCGTATGCCAGCGATGCGAATGCTTATGCTTATGTAAAAGCCAAAAGAGGGAGGTCAAATTTCGGGTTACGACAGTCGTCCTTCTCGAACTGCCTCTTCAAGGCGTACTCATATGTTCACCATCTCAGTAAAGTCGTTGGGCGACTGGCGACCATTCGGTCGTAGTAGAATGAGCTTAAGGTTTTCAAAAAGATATTTGTCATATCTATTTCCTCAAGAGGGGGAAAATCTGGGCGGCAATTTTACACCATCTCTGAGCATATTCCTTACAGGTTTCCTTGTCTTTCTGCGACATTGCTCTGAGTTGATCTCTGTGCGGTGCCATGTCCAGGTTATACTTATACTGCTGAACGAAGGCAGTGCCAAGATCTCTAAAAGTGACGATCTTGGTGCGGTATAAACCCATGTACCATTTGAGAGTGGCACCGATTAAACTGTCTTGGAAATAATGGATCAGTAGCTGTTGATTCTCTGTTTGAGTTGACATCTTTCGAGCGTACATCACCAAATGACTTTGAGGGCAAGAGTTGTCCTTATATTTTTTAAAGTCAGGCACCTTGAACTTGTGAGGGATTTTCACATTAGGGACCAAACAAAGGTCTGCGGCGTCCTTTCCGAATAAATTCTGACCGCGAATGGCATGTAGTTCCTACTGCATCTCCAGGAATTGTTCCTGGAATTCATTAATTCTGTCATACATATCTTCATTTCCACCAGAGATTACTTGTGGAATCTGTCATTCTAGGACAGTGTGTATCACGGGTTGTGGTATAGTCATTATGGTGGTGACTCTTGGTGCTTCCCTATCCCGAAGTTTGTAACCTTCAGGAGTTGCTGTCATGACTCTTGCATCTTCGCCTTCCCGAAGTTTGTAACCTTCATGCCCAGCGGTTCCTGCTGCAGTTTCCGGGTCTTCCGTGACCGGCGGAATATATCCTTCAGGGACAAAGTTGATAGGCATGCCCCAGGGACGATCTTTAGGCATGTTGTACCGAGGATCATAGGTTTCCACTATGGGCGTAGATGTGATCTCTGAGATCACAGTCCTTTGTTGTTGTCTCTGAGCTACTGCCAGAGATTGCATGTCATTTGGAAGTTTCCTCAGATCTTCTTTCAGAGCGTCGATTTCTTCTCTCAGCTCTCTGTTCTCTTCCTCGAGATCATCTATTTTCTTTTGTCGATTGGCCCGAGTATTTTACAAATGAGACAGTTTGACTCTAGAATCATGACACATACGTGAGATTCGAAGGTAAGAAGAATGCGTTATGTGAGAATGATGAATGCTATGCAATGATATATATTTATTTTTTTTAATAAAAAAGAAACTTCAACAACTAGATTGCAAATATCATACAGTGGGGAGACTGACATACCCCAAATTTTGACCACTAAGATTTCCCATCATTGAGCAAATCATCATCACAATAGGGATTTACTTTCATGTCTCATCAATCTCCTCAAGGAATTGTTGAGCATTCACTACAATCAAAGATTAGGGTTTCAAGCCCTCTCAGAGTCTTAGACAAAGGAACAATCAAGGAATGACATGATCTTCAACTTGTCTAATCTCTAAAACACCTATAAAGGATCAAGAGGACTCCCACATCAAGAATCAAGCACAAAGTTGCAACATTCCAAGTGGATCAAGCCTCAAGATCGCCAGTGTCACCAAATTAGGGTTCTGGTCGATTGAGGCCTCCAGATGGAAATTTTCCTCTGGGCATGAGCCAATGCTTCAAAGCATAACTTAAGATACTCCAAGGGACCTCATAAACCCAATCATCAAGTCAATTTAGCCTCAAGGGATGCATTTACCCAAAATCAGGAATTAGGGTTTCTTGACCTAATTCACCCCTAAGTTGACTTTTGGGACAAAACATGAGCCAAGACCTCAAGACAGAATTTGAGGGTCACCAATACACTACATTGATCCATTTGATACAATGGATTGATCCAAGAAGCTTAACTCTACAAGTTTCAATTTCATCAGGACCACAATTAGGGTTTCGACGGAAAAGTCAACTATACCTTGGACTTTTGACCCAGACATGCTCCCAAACCTTGGGACATGATTCAATACACCCTATAACACCTATAAAACATATACATCAAGTTTTATTTAGGTCAAGGACTTGATTTCACAAAGGATCGCGCAGTTTGGTATTCATCTGAAAAAAAGTCAACTGTGCACAAAAGTCAAGTTTGACTTTTTGAGATTTTTCACAATTATGGTTCCTCAACCCTAAAACAATGTTAATATGTGATTTGAATCATCATTCATCAAGAAAAATCAAAGAAAGTGGGATAACTTGTAAAAGGGGTAACCATAAAAACTTAGAATTTTTCTAAGTTATGGAACAAGGTGGCTAGGGTACCAACTTCCAAGGATCATAACTTGAGATCCAAGCAACCATTTTGGCTGGTCCAAAGATGGATTTGTAGCTCTCATGTCATACTTTAAAAGTGTCAACTACACCTCATCCCAATTCCTCATGGATTTCAAGTTATAGGATGATTAAAATGGCTGAAAACATGAAATGTCACTTTTTCCAACACTTAGTGAATTTTTCACTAAGTCAGAATCTGTCTTGCTTTTTTTCAAAATGTAGGGGCATTTTTCACTTGGATCCAAAAAGTTTCAAGACAAACTATGATCACACATGTCTTGTGTCACATAAGGGCTTTCCAAAATTTCCAAGAACTCCATCAAACTCCATCTGAGCTAGGGGTTGTGACAGCTGCAACATGCCTTGCTGCAAACTGTCTTGGCAAGGCAGATTTGTGCATAAAGGCTCGATTTGGTCAAATTGTGCAATTCCAAGCATGCTTATCCATCTGTGCACCTCAAGGGGGAACAACCAAGGGACAAACACTAATCTATCAGCCTCCCAAGTCCATGGAACTATGTTTAGGCATGACACTCCTAAATTCAAAGATGCTTCAAATATTCAATTTTGTTTCAAAGCATTTAACTGATGCATAGAAGTGGCATTCATCAAGACAATGTTATCTAAGTTCAGTCAAGACTTATCCCTGAACCAAAGGCACATAGGCTTGTGCTCTAACCTCTAGTCAATGACTAGATGAGACTTGAGATTCCAAAATGATCCAATTGGCCACAGACCTGTACCAGTTGCCATACCCTATTCCTTGCAAAACAAACTTGGTCTACTATAAATAGAGCTCGTTGTGATAAGTTTGAGTACACCAAAGCACCCAAACTGATGCTTTCCTCAAAATCGCCTTCTCACTTCCAAAATTGCCTTCTAAAGCAAGTCACTATCGGGTTTTGAGTTTGAGAGCAATTCCAACCAAACCAATCACACACACACACCTCATAAACATCATATAGAAGTGATCCAAACACTTAAACAACATCTGGAACACCAGATTCTCAAAATCACCAGCCATCTGCACAAGCCTTTGACAGATTTGCAGTTGAGGTGCCAAATCAAGTTCCAGCTCAATTCAATCCACTCCAAGCATCCAGACACACTCCATAGTACCTAGAGAAGCTGTCCATATCCTTGGAACCAAGCTGTAACACCTCTAACTCAAAACACGATCACCAGCTGCAAGAGGTAAGCCTCAGCTTGGTCATCTCATGATTCATGCATATTTCCTCGCACAATAATTTTGCCATATGTTCATAATCATGTATGGAATGCTTCCCCTTAATTAATTGCTTTGTATGAATCGTGTGTGAGATTTTTGAGCCTTCATGCATAATTTAGGGTTCTTGAGGTTTTGTCTTGATTTCTTATTCCATGCTTAAAATAAATTAAATTAAAGACCATAGACATGATCGTGAGGTGAAAACGAGTAGATTGATATGTGGATTGTGTGATTTCATCAAGTATTCAGTGAGATTGAGGGGAATTAAATTTTATTTGTTTTTTGACATTTAAAGTATTTTTTTCTTTCTTGATTTTCCAAACTTAAATGGTTTCCAATCATTTTGTGGATAAAAATGTGATTTTTCAAACATTAATCCAAGATCACAACTTGTTTTTCACACATGTTTGATAATTTTGATCATTTTAATTAAATTTTTATTTAATTAAAATACATTTTGAAATTAATTTAGGGTTTTGATCTTAGTCACCCTAAATAAATATTTTTCAAACTCTTTGGGCCTCTTGAGAGAGTGTAAGACCCAACCCTTTCAAAATACAAAACCATGTGGGCCTCAGATATTGTTTAAGTCCCTCTGCGTTAAAAAAATCTCGGCGCGATCGCCAGTTCAAAATCAAATCCTCTGGGCCTCTCCTTGAGCTATAAGTCCCATTATTTTTCTTGAAAACACTTTTTGGGCCTCTAATAGAGTGTAAGACCCAACCCCTTTTTGTAAATAAACCATTTTTGGGCCTCACATATTGTATAAGTCCCTATGTATATTTTCAAAACAACGGCACGATCGTCGCCTTTTCAAAATCAACCGAGAATCTCCCTGAGTTGTAAGCCCCATCTCCTGTACAAAAATAAACTTTGGGCCTCTAATAGAGTGTAAGACCCAATCCCCTTTTTTGACCAAAACTTTTTGGGCCTCAGTCATTGTATAAGTCCCAATACGATATTCGAAACAACAGTGCAATCACTATTAAAATTTGGGCCTCTCCTTGAGTTGTAAGCCCCGATCTCTGTTCAAAATACTTTCTCCTTTGATTTCAAATCCAAATGTATAGTTGCTATCAAAATTTTCTTTAATTTCTTTGAACAACTAACAAAACAGAATGGAAGCTCTACAACGGGTAAGTGTTTATCCGTTTTCTTTTATATGCTTTCATATACATAACTGTATTGTGGGAAACTACGCATGGTTAGTCTTCTTTCACAACTTTTAAATACTCGTCATATATACTGTATATATACTAGTATAGTTATTTAGAGTTTTCCCCGGCAACTACGTCTAGAACTAGGTAAAGCCATGTTGGTCACTCTTTAAATGCAAACAAAACTAGATCCCCATAGGATTTCCAGATATAGTCTTCCCTTCTCTTGGGGTTAAACAATATGGAACAAAGAGAAAGGTAGTATTCTCGGTGAACCTTTTCTCATACTGTCACCCCTAGAAATTGTCAAAGAAATTCTACTCCCCAGAGTTGATCTATTCTCCGTGAATAGCATCTCTTGAGTTTCTTCCAAACCCTCAAACTTTCCTGGAATGATTTCTTCTCTGTGAATTGCATTTCTTGAACTTCTCTTGGTTTGGGGACCCACAGGCTTCCTAAAAGCATCCCCGCCTCCTCTTGAGCTTTGTACAAGGACCCTTCGACATCTTAGAAGTTCTCATGCCTTCTCTTGGGCTTAATACAAGGACCCTAATGACCTCTTAAAGGTATAAGACAGAACTTAGTCATCCTTTGCTAGAGCAGTCTTTCCAGTGTCAAACCTCAGGCCACTTTAGGGTTGATTTTCATCCCTTAAGGCCCTTGCCCTCTTTTGGGCTTCTTACAAAAGATAAAACTCTTCAACACCAGTAGACTTGGACAGTCTAATCCCCTTGAGTCTCAAAGACATTCTCAAGTTCCTTTCAAACATAGGAAAAAACACCGATCACTCTGGATGAATCTCCAGCAGAAACCCGATCTCTCTCATGAGAGTTATCCACACTTGGACCTGCATAGGGATCTAAATAATCCCCAACAGTAAGATAGCCTCCTCTTAGGCTTTGTATAACCATCTTTCCTCAACACAGTCAGCCTCCTCTTGGGCTTTGTATAATAATTCTCCCCCTTAGCAGAGCTAACCTTTTCAGACTCTCTTGTTGAGTCCATCACTTTTCAGGACTCTCTTGTTGAGTCAATACCCTTTTAGCCTTAATCTCGGGCTTCGTACGAGACAAAAAATCACTCTCTTATTGAGTATAGAAGACTCTTGTTGGGTCAATCTCCTTTTAGCCTCAATCTCGGGCTTCGTATGAGACAGAAAATCACTCTCTTGTTGAGTATAAAAGACTCTCTTGTTGAGTCAATCAACTTTCAGGCTCTCTCGTTGGGCCAATCACTTTTACAGGACTCTCTTGTTAAGTCAACTCTTTTAGCCTCCATCTTGGGCTTTGTACAAGACATATAAAAGCACTCTCTTGTTGAGTCAACTCTTTCAGCCTCCGTCTTGGGCTTTGTACAAGACATATAAAAGCGCTCTCTTGTTGAGACAAACTCATTTCAGCCTCCGTCTTGGGCTTTGTACAAGACACATATAAACCTCCCCAACGGAGTCAAAAATCCCTTTTAGCCTCACTCTTGGGCTTTGTACAAGATAGAAAGAACATTTTCCCCAGAAAAGTCAAACTGTTAGCCTCCTCTTAGGCTTTATATAATGATATCCCCAAAGAGTCAATCTCTTTTTTTCCTCAATCTTGGGCCTTGTACAAGACATATACACTCTCTTGTTGAGCCAGTCTTATCTAGCCTCCTATTAGGATTCGTATAAAGAAATCCATAGCTGAGTCAATCAACCTTTTAGCATCAAACTTGTGCTTTGATCATAGCACACAAACATCAACAGTCCCTCTTTAGAGATGACAAATTCTCTCTCATCCAAAACCCTTTAGCTTCATCTCATGGGATTTGAACAAGATACAAATCACCTTTAGCTTCAGGTCTTGGGCTTTGAACAAGACACAAAAACATCTTTTCCTCCCATAGAATAGGAGGAAATATGATTGCTCTGATTTCCCTGTTTCGCTAAACGGGAATACGTAGGCATAAGATTGCGAGATCTTAGCGAGCATACAAATCAAAAACTTTAGGTCCAGTACCTTCACATCGATCAAAACTTAGGTCCAGTACCTTACCCAAAACATAAACAAAACTCACTCTCCCCGTCACACTTGACCAAGAAACTTTCCCAACCCATTAACAGATAAACACTATCAATTACAAAGCGAGACCTAAAAGCTAACATCTAGTGGATAACCACATATAGGATGGGTAATTGACAACTACCCATTGTATATACTGACCCCGGACCCCAATCTCTTTTAAAGCGTTTGTTCAGTTAAACATTCGCGTGCAAGGTTAGTTTTAGATACCTTCCCTTTCCCTTCCAGCTTCACGTGATAAATAAGAAATTAGAAAGTAACACCCTTTCTCCACGAGGAGAAAACCCAAACTTCAGCGATAAGGTGGTCGCGTCACCGACAAAAATCGCTCGCTACAGAGACCTCGTTTTATTGAATTTGAAAGATTACAGAAATGGAAATACAGTATTTTACAAAGTGCTGTAAAAGGAAAAGTCTAAACTTATGGATCCTGAGTTCGCTCTGAGGAGAGCTCAAGTGCTGGTTCTGGTATTTTCCTTTTCTTTGACCGGGGCTCTTGAGCCGTTGTTGGGTTGTCGGTCCTTTGCCAAGTGAAAGGAGCGAGTAAATTTCTTCGGTCTTCTTGATTTTCTACAACATGTTGCTCTAATATCCTAATCAGAGCATCCTTTTCTTTTAATAGTTGCTGAATTTTGGTACACTCAACATTGAGAATACGGTACTTGTTCTTCCAAGATTTCTTTTCCCGTCGAACCTTGTTGAGGGTGACTTGGAGTTTTTCTGCATCAGACATAAAATAAAGGACATATTCCTTTAGCGGAATAACTTCTTGAAGAGGGTAAGGCATCCTCAGATTGAGGGCTCTAGTTTGTACCTAGTGGAGATAAGGTTCCATAGAGACACTGTCTGGTTTTCCTAGAGACTCTCATCCTTTCCTGTGAACATATTTACAGGCATGCACTATTTCTGTCTTTAGTGCCCTGTCATTTTCTCCTTCCTTGAAGAAAAGACCTTCCAGATGAACATTACACAGGACATGCCTCATCGGGTATCCGATTTAACGGCGAACTAAAATCGAATGATAGTTGATTCCTCCTTTAGTTCCTATGAGGGGTACATTAGGGAAATTTCCACATTTGTCAATGATCCTTATCCCGTCATAGATTGATTGTTCCAATCTATGTCAGAGTTGGTAAGAGATATTATGATCCCAAAAAGCAGCAGACTTGGGCAAATGGGAAGTGAACCATTTATATAACAGGGGTACACAGCATGTGATCATTCCTCCGCTGTACAGATTCCTTAAGTGTACAGAATGATAAGCATCTGCGAGCAAGGTTGGTACAAGGTTTCCAATTAGAAATATCTTAATGGCATTGGTATCGACGAAGTTATCGATGTTGGGAAAAAGGAACAACCCGTATGTGAGTAGAACAAAGATAACCTCGAAAGCAGTTACATTTCCTGGCAAAGTACAGGGCTTTCTCTACCAAAAACTTGGCTGGTAAACCTTGGATTCCTTCCTTAGTGGTCATGTGAGTCCTGACTTCTGACTCGTCCAAATATATTATTCTTGCAATGATTTGATCCTTTGGAATTTCTTCCAGTCCAGAAAAGGGAGCTTGGTTAGTGATGGGTAAATCAGTCAGGTGAGAGTACTCCTCCAGTGTTTGTGCTAGTTGATAATCTGGGAATGTGAAATAGTGATAAACCGGATCGTAGAACTGAATCAGCGTGGACAGGATTCCTTCAACTACATGGACCCTTAATAGAGACAGCAGTCCTCCGTACTTAGCTCTGAAAGCATCAGGGTTGGTGATCATCCTTGCCAACACCCTTAAATCCTTTAGTTTTGGAGCCTTGAAGGTGTACTTGTGCGTCTTCCTTCTTCCGAAATCCATAACGCAATCTTTCTCTCTGATATTTGCAATCATTGTTTTAGTTTAATTTGAAAAAAGAGAGAAGAGAAAAGAAGATTTTTTCTTTGTTTAAGAGTTTTTTAAATGAATGCATGAATGCAGCACACAAAAACATTGAAAAAATAGGGGTTCAAGGGTTCAACGTCACAAGCTTGTTGTCATGGCTCTACCCATCCCCAAAGGTTGTATTCTGGTGAATTTTTGTACCTGTAGAACGGGTTAAAAGTTCCCAAAATCATTGACCCCCCTAGGGATAACATCAACAAATTGGTTCACACGAGCGAGCTGTAGTATCCTAGGGTAATCTAAATTGAGTGTAGAATCATGTGTCAACTATTTCCGATAGCTATCGCACTACCAAATGGAAACATGGTTACTGTCTACTAAATCCTCAGTTTCACGGATACCACATTGGGACAATCTGCCTTCACAACGGAGTCGTTAAGCATTGAATCCGTAAAGGATATCTCCACTAATTTGATGGTCTACCGGGACAGCTTATTCGGGATTCACTCCCTGTAAGACCACCCGTCTATGCCATCACCTATCTTAGGTATCTCTCAAACTTTCCACATGCGACATCACTCGCATTCCTATTAGCAGAAACATAAACACGGATATCAAGAAGGAAAAGCAGTATATATATATATATATATATATATATATATATATATATATATATATATATAGTATGATTCCTAAAACTAACATCCTAGACCTCTTAGGAATTCTAGTCTTAATCTTAAATAGACAAATGACTCCCTAGCAGAGTCGCCATTTAACTGTAGCGTACAATTTTTGTCGGTGATGCGACCACCTTACCGCACAATGGGGATTCCTCCTCACCGCAATGGTAGGAGTGGGGTGCAACTTTCTGATTTCTTATTTATCCCGTGAAGCTGGAAGGGAAAGGGAAGCTATCTAAAACTAACCTTGCACGCGAATGTTTAACCAAACAAATGCTGAAAGAGATTCGGGGAGTTCGGGGTCAGGTTATACAATGGGGAGTTGTCAGTTACGCATCCGATATGTGGTTATCCACAGGTTGTTAGCATTAGGTTCTGCTTTTTTATTTGATGGTGTTAATCTGTTGTGGGTTGGGAAAGTTTCTTCTTTGGGAGATATGAGAGAGAGAGAGAGTTTTTGATGATTTTGGTGAGGTATTGGACCTAAGTTTTGATTGGTATGAAGGTACTGGACCTAGAATATTTGATTGGTATGCTCGCTAAAATTTCGCAATCTTATGCCTACGCATTCCCGCTTAAAGAAGCAGGGAAATCAGAGCAATCGTAGTTCCTCCTATAGAAAAGATGTTTTGGTGTCTTGTTCAAAGTCCAAGATTGAAGCTAAAAGGTTTATTTGTGTCTTGTTCAAAGCCCAATATTGAAGCTAAAAGGTTTATTGAGAGAGAATTTGTCATCTCTAAAGAGAGACATCTCGTCTGTTTATCACAACTGTTTGGTGGCTGAATATAAAGGAGAATTACTTTAACTTGGATATGTGAATCCAGCAATGCCATAATTTCCTTTATAGGGGATTTGTCCTGAAGGAGAAAACTTTAACTCAGTGTTGAGTAATGCCATTTTTCCTTAGGAGTATTTCATGCTAAGAGAGGGACAGTGGCGTGGATGTAAATAATCCAGAGGCTTGCCGCTTACATCAATTAGATGAAAGAGGAAGTTTGCCAAGATAAGAGATGGACGGCAGCTTGGATATTGGAATCAACAAGTGTGCCACTTATAGCAGTTATCTGGGATTAGGGTTTGTTTTGATTTTCTGTTTTGATGTGTGATAACACAGAGAAATGTCTTCCTACAGAGAGGTTTTTGATTTCCTCTAAGGGGATGGTGGTTTTTGTGTGCCTTGATTAAAGGCCAAGGTTGAAGCTAAGAGATTGATTGACTCCACTAGGGAAGTCCTTATACAAAGCCTAAGAGGAGGCTGGAAAAGACTGACTCAATAAGAGAGTATTTATCTGTCTTGTACAAAGCCCAAAATTGAGGCTAAAAAGAGACCGACTCTTTTGGAGATATCATTAAACAAAGCCTAAGAGGAGGCTAAAAGTTGACCTTTGCAGGGAAAATAATTTGTCTGTCTTGTACAAAGCCCAAGATTCAGGCTAAAAGGGGAAACTGACTCTGTTGGAGAGATTTATACGGTGTCTTGGACAAAGCCCAAGATTGAGGCTGAAATGAGACTGACTCAACAAGAGAGTATTTTATTTGGTGTCTTGTACAAAGCCCAAGATAGAGGCTGAAAAAGAAACTGACTCTGTGGGAAAGAAATCTTTATCTGTCTTATACAAAGCCCAAGATTGAGGCTGAAAAGTAGTTGACTGACCCAGCTGAGTATTTTTAGGTGTCTTGTACAAAGCCCAAGATTGAGGCTGACCCTACTGGAGAAAATCATTATACAAAGCCTAAGAGGAGGCTGAAAAGAGAATTAACTCTGCTTAGGGAGATTTTATACCTGTCTTATACAAAGCCCAAGATTGAGGCTGAAAGATATTTGACTGACTCAGCTGAAGATATTTAGGGGGTGTCTTGTACAAAGCCCAAGATTGAGGCTGACTTTTGCTGAGGGAAAGAAGGATCTTTATACAAAGCCTAAGAGGAGGCTGAGAGAGATGACTACTCAATAAGAGAGTGGTCTAAGGTGATTGACTCGACAAGAGAGTATCTTTGTGTGTCCTGTACAAAGCCCCAGATTGAGGCTAAAAGGGTTTAACTCAATAAGAGAGTGCTTTTATCTGTCTTGTACAAAGCCCAAGATTATGGCTAAACAAGCTGGAGAAATCATTATACAAAGCCTAAGAGGAGGTTGACTTCTGCTGAGGATTATTGAGATCCAGAGGCAGGTCCAAATCGGGGAATCAACTCTTGCTCAGGGTTTCCAGAAGATTTGAGGTATCAGATGCCTGGAGGTTCTGATGATAAGTTGACCCTAGCTGGGGAAATTTAGGATAAAGATTGAGTTTTAGATCCTGTGAGGATTTTCAACTCATACTGGAGATTGATCAAATGATCAAGGTTTTTTCCGTATTCATAGGGAACTTGAGAATGTCTATGAGATCCAAAAGGAGATTAAACTTTCCAAGTCTATTGGGATGTAATGGTTTATCTTTGTATGATGCCCAAGAGGAGGCTGGTATTTTAAGGGATGAGTATCAACCCTAAATTGTCCTAAGGTTTTGACACTTTGGAAAGACTGCTCTAACAAAGAATGACTAAGTTCTGTCTTATACCTTTAAGAGGTCTTCAGGGTCCTTGTATTAAACCCAAGATAAGGCATGAGAACTTCTAAGAAGCCGGAGGGTCCTTGTACAAAGCCCAAGAGGAGGCGGGGATGCCTTTGGGAAGCCTGTGGGTCCAAACCTAAGAAAAGTTCAAGAAAAGTTTCACCGAGAATAATATTTTCTTTAGTGAATAGTTCAAGGGTTTGAAGAAATTCAAAAGAGGTTTCACCGAGAGTTAATCCTCTCTGGGGAAATGAACTTCTTTGACAATTTTCTAATAGTGACAGTCTGAGAAAAGTTTCACTGGGAATAATGTCTTTCTCTTTGTTCCATATTATTTAAGCCCAAGAGAAGGCAAAACTGTATCTGGAATTCCTATGGGGAACTAGTTTTGACTGTATTGAAAGAGTGACCACTGGCTTTAACTAGTTCTAGACCTAGTTGCCGGTGAAAACTCTAAGCAGATATATAAGTATATATACAGTTGATATATGACAAGTATTTAAAAGGATCTGAAAGAAGGGCTTACAGGTAAATGAAAGCTGATAAAACTTACAGGCGATCAAGCTTCCATTGTAACAGCTGTATGGTTAGTTGTTCAAGAAATTAAAGAAAGTTTTGATAACAACTATGAATTTGAACCTAAATCAAAAGGGAAGTTGTTTTTGAAAAAGTTGTTGGGGCTTATACTCAAGGAGAGGCCCAGATGAGAAATAATGATCGTACTGTTGATCTGAAGATTGTATCGGGACTTATACAACGACTGTGGCCCAAATAGGTTTTCTGTACAAAGGGATGGGTATTACAACTCAAAGAGAAGCCCAAAGGTTTGAAAAAAGTAATGAAATGGGACTTACAACACAAGGATAGGCCCATATGATTTTGTTTTGAAATGGCGACAGCCGCGCCGAGATTTTAAAATTGCAGTGGGACTTATACAATGACTGAGACCCAAAAAAGGCTTTTATTTAAAAAGGGGTGGGACTTACACTCTATCAAGAGACCCAAAAAGTGTTTGAAATTTTAAAATAGAGAGGAAACCCTAATTTAAAATTAAAATGTCATTTTTCAAAGGAAATTTAAATAATAAATGATAAAATATCAACTATATTCAAAAACAAGTTGTACACTTTAAAAAATATTTTGAAAAATCATGTTTAATCATATGAAAGCTTGAAATTCAATTGGTTTTGAAAGATCAATGTTGGAATTTCATTTTAAAAATGTTTAAAAACAATAAAAATGAAATTAATTACAAAAATTCTAACCATATTAAATAAATAATATAAATTGGATTTTTTTGTAAAATAAAATATTTAATCATTTTAGTGAATTTTTAGAAAAAGAATAAATTCAAAAAAATAAATATTCAGAGAGAAATTAATTTTTGAATCAGTTAAACAAAATAACTAAAATTCAAAAATTTGAATTATGGCGCTAAGAACACTTGGTTCTTGCCCGCGCCCTCTGTTTTTGCAGATTTGCGTTTTCTCACTTTTCTCCATGATTTCTCAATGGTTTTGCATGATTCAAGTACCAATCTTGTTCGTTTTTTAACAAGGATCACAACCACATAGTTTAATTTCATTTATATTAAGCATGGAGAAAGAAATCAACAGAAAACCTCAAGAACCCTAATTTCAGCATGAACACAATGAAATTCCATACACGATTGATTCATGGCAATTGATTGAGGGCTATTACTCTATATACATGTAGAAACAAGATGGTAACTCACAAATTCATTTATGATGCATGGAACATAAAGTTTGAAGGGTTCAGGCCTACCTCTTGAAGCTGGTGATCGAGTTTGGTGATGGAGGTGTTACAACTAGGTTCCAATGATCTGGACAGCTTCCTTAGGTGCCAAGGAGTGTGTTTGAATGTTTGGAGTGGATTGAAATGAGCTGGAACTGGTTGTGGTACCTCAACTGCAACTCTGTCAAGAACTTGAGCAATTGGCTGGTGATTTTGTGAATTTGATGTTCCAGATGTGATTTTGTGTTATGGATCACTCTTACATGATGTTAATGAGGTGTGTGTATGATTGGTTTGGTTGGAATCACTCTCAATCTCAAAACCCAATAGTGACTTGAGTTAGAAGACAAAATTGGAGTAAAGAAGAGCTTTTTGAGTAAAGCATCAGTTTGGGTGCTTTGGCGTACTCAAACTGATCACAAATGAGCCCTATTTATAGTGTGTCAAGTTTGTTTTAGCAGCAATAGTGTGTGGCAACTGCAGTAGGTATGTGGCCAATGTGGATCAAATGGAATCTCAAGTCTCCTCTAGCCATTGACTTGAGGTTAGAACACATGCCTGTGGTATTTTGGTTTAGAGATAAGGCTTGACTCATTCAGTTTAGCTTGCCTCAGTGCATGCCACCTTGATGCATCCATTGAATGTATTGAAACAAAATTGGAGTCTTGGCACTTTTTAGCTCTTTTAGGTTTGGCATGGCTATATGTAGATTCTTGGACTTGGGAGGCTTGGGAATCAGATCATTCTCCTTTTGTTTTATCCTCAGATGTGTCCAAATGGATGACAAGGCTTAGAGTTGTCCAAATTTCCCAAATCGAGCAAATGCACAAAATCTGCCTTGCTTGGGACAGTTGGAAATTGTGATTTTGAGGGATTCATATCTCCCTGCTCAGGTTGAGTTATGGGAGGCTCTTGTGCTTTTTAGAAAGCCCTCATATGATACAAAACATGTGTGATCATAGTTTGTTTTGAAACCATTTGGATCCAACTGAAAAATCCTCATGAACATTGAGGTTCAAGGCTGGTAACTTAGGCAGATATTCACTAAGTGTTGGAAAAAGTGTTATTTTCAAGTTTTTGTGATTTTGATCACTCCATAACTTAAAATCCATAAAGAATTGGAGTTGGAGGTAGTTGAATATTTTGAAGAGTGTAGCAAGACCTACAAATCCAGCTTTGGATCACCCAAAATGGTTGCTTGGATCTCAAGTTATGGTCCTTGGAAGTTGGTACCAAAACCACTTTTGTTCCATAACAGAAAAATTTTGGTTTCTCAAGGTTGCCCGTTTTGCAAGAAACCTCACTTTTCTTGATTTTTCTTGATGAATGATGATCAATGTCACACATTAACATTATTTTTGACTTAGGGAACCATATTTGTGAAAATTTCCAAAAAGTCAAACTTGATTTTGTGCACAGTTGACTTTTTATCGAATGAAATCCAAATTGTGTGATCCTTTGTGAAATAAAGTCCTTTACTTAAATAAAACCTAATGTATGGATTCCATAGGTGTTATAGGGTGTATTGAATCATATCCCAAGGTTTGGGAGCATGTCTTGGTCAAAAGTCAAAGCTACCGTTGACTTTTCTTTCAAAACCCTAATTATGGTCCAGATGAAATTGAAACTTGTGAATCAAGTTTCTTGGATCAATCCATTGTTGTAAATGGATCAATGTGGTGTATTGGAGGCCCTAAAATCATGTCTTGAGGTCTTGGCTCATGTTTTGTCCCAAATGTCAACTTAGGGGTGAATTAGATCAAGAAACCCTAATTCCTGATTTTTGGTAAATGCATCCCCAGAGGTTAAATTGACTTTATGATTGGTTCCACGAGGTCCCTTGAAGTATCTTGGGTTTTTCTTTGAAGAATTGGCTCATGCCCAGATGAAAATTTTCATCTGGAGGCCTTGGTCGACCAAAACCCTAATTTGGTGACCCTGGCGATCTTGAGGCTTGATCCATTTGGAATGTTGCAACTTGGTACTTGATTCTTGATGTGGGAGTCCTCTTGATCCTTTATAGGTGTTTGAGAGGTTATACAAGTTGAAGATCATGTCGTTTGTTGATTGATCCTCTGTCTAAGTGCTCTGAGAGGGCTCAAAACCCTAATTCTTGATTTTGGTGAATGCTCAGTTATATTTGAGGAGATTGATGAGGCATGAAGATACATCCGTATTTTGATGATGACTTGCACAATGATGGGAAATCTTGGTGGTCAAAATTTAAGGTATGACACCTGGGCTCTTGAGCCGTTGTCGGGTTGTCTGTCCTTTACCAAGTGAAAGGAGCGACCAAATTTCTTCGGTCTTCTTGATTTTCTACAACATGTTGCTCTAATATCCTAACTAGAGTATCCTTTTCTTTTAACAGTTGCTGAATTTTAGTACACTCCACATTGAGAATACGATACTTGTTCTTCCAAGATTTCTTTTCCCGTTGAACTTTGTTAAGAGTGATCTGGAGTTTTTCCGCATCAGACATAATATAAAGGACAGATTCCTTTAGCGGAAGAACTTCTTGATAAGGGTAAGGTATCCTCAGCTTGAGGGATCTAGTTTGTACCCAGTGGAGATAAGGTTCCACAGAGACACAGTCTAGTTTTCCTAGAGACTCTCTTCCTTTCTTGTGAACATGTTTCCAGGCGTGCACTATTTCTGTCTTTAGTGCCCTATCATTTTCTCCTTCCTTGAAGAAAAGACCTTCTAGATGAACATTACGCGGGATATGCCTCATCGGGTATCCTAGTTGACGGCGAACTAAAATTGGATGATAGTTGATTCCTCCTTTAGTTCCCATGAGGGGTATATTAGGGAAGTTTCCACATTGTCAATGATCCTTATCCCGTCATAGACTCGATTATACCAATCTATGTCAGAGTTGGTAAGAAACATGATTCTCTGTGACCAACGTAGAGTACTCTTATGATCCCAAAAAGCAGCAGACTTAGGTAAATGGGAAGTGAACCATTTGTATAGCAGGGGTACATATCATGTGATCATTCCTCCACTGTACAAATTCCTCAAGTGTACAGAACGATAAGCGTCTGCGAGCAGAGTTGGTACGGGGTTTCCAATCAAAAATATCTTAATGGCATTGGTATCGACGAAGTTATCAATGTTGGAAAAATGGAATAACCCATACGTGAGTAGAACAAAGATATCTTTAAAAGCAGTAACGTTTCCTATACTTTTCCAGTATAGGGCTTTCTCTACCAAAAACTTGGCCGGTAAACCTTGGATTCCTTCCTTAGTGGTCATGTGAGTCCTGGCTTCCGACTCGTCCAAATAGATTGCTCTTGCAATGGTTTGATCCTTTGGAATTTCTTCCAGTCCAGAAAAGGGAGCTTGGTCAGTGATGGGTAAATCAGTCAGGTGAGAGTACTCCTTCAGTGTTGGTGCTAGTTGATAATCCGAGAATATGAAATAGTGATAGACTGGATCGTGGAACTAAATCAGAGTAGACAGTATTCCTTCAATTACATGGAATCTTAATAGAGACAACAATCCTCCGTACTTAGCTTTAAAAGCATCAGGGTTGGTAATCATCCTTGCCAACCCTTTTAAATCCTCTAGTTTTGGAACCTTGAAGGTGTACTTATGAGTCTTCCTTCTACCAAAATCCATAACGCAATCTTTCTCTCTGATATTTGCAATCATTGTCTTAGTTTAATTCGAAAAAGAGAGACTAGAAAAGAAGATTTTTTTTCTTTGTTTAAAGTTTTTTAATGAAATGAATACATGAATGCAGTACACAAAAACATAGAAAAAACATGGGGTCAAAGGTTCAGTGCCATGAAGTCATGGCTCTACCCATTCCCAAAGTTTGTACTTGTGAATTTTTGTACCTGTCCTCAAAATCATTGACCCCCCTTGGGATAACAACATCAAGCTGGTTCACCCAAGCGAGCTGCCGTATCTTAGGGTAATCTCAAATGAGGGTAGTATCACGTGATAGCTATTTCTGATAGCTTCCGCACTACAAAATAGTCACATGGTCTTGGTCTACTAAATCCTCAGTTTCATGGATACCACAATCGAACAATCTGCTTTCAACAACTGAAGTCGTTTAAACATTGAATCCGCAAAGGGTATCTCCACTGAGGCGATGGTCTACCAAGATCGTTTATTCAGGAATCACTCCCTATAAGACCCCCCGTCTATGCCATCACTTATCTTAGGTATCACTCAAACTTTCCAGATGCGGCACTAGTCCCATTAGCGGAAAAATAAACATGGATATCAATTAGGAAAAGCGATATATATATATATATATATATATATGTATATTCATCCCTAAAACTAACATCCTAGACCTCTTAAGAATTCTAGTCTATAATCCTAACAGACAAAATGACTCCCCAACAGAGTCGCCATTTTTACTGTAGCAAGCGATTTTTGTCGGTGACGCGACCACCTTATCGCGGAATTTTGGGTTTTCTCCTCAACGAAGATGAGGGGGTGCTACTTTCTGATTTCTTATTTATCCCGTGAAGCTTGAAAGGAAAGGGAAGCTATCTAAAACTAACCTTACACGCGAATGTTTAACTGAACAAATGCTTAAAGAGATTCGGGGAGTCGGGGTCAGGTTATACGATGGGGAGTTGTCAATTACTCATCCTATATGTGGTTATTCACAGGTTGTTAGCTTTAGGTTTCGCTTTGTACTTAATGGTGTTTATCCGCTAATGGATTGGGAAAGTTTCTTGGGAAAGTATGAGAGAGTGAGTGAATTTTTGTTGATGTTTGGGTTTTCCCGATGTTTTTGGTAAGGTACTGGACCTAAGTTTTGATTGATATGAAGGTACTGGACCTAGAGTTTTTGTTTGGTATGCTCGCTAAGATTTCACAATCTTATGCCTACGTATTCCCGTTTAAATGAAACAGGTAAATCAGAGCAATCGTAGTTCCTCCTATTTTAAGGGAGGAAAAACATATTTTGGTGTCTTGTTCAAAGCCCAAGATAGAAGTTAAAAGGTTATTTGTGTCTTATTCAAAGCCCAAGATTAAAGTTAAAGGAGTATTTGTGTCTTGTTTAAAGCCCAAGATTGAAGCTGAAAGGTTTGACTGAGAGAGAATTTGTTATCTCTAAATGGAGACATCTTGTCTGTTTATCACAACTGTTGGGTGACTGTTTATAAAGGAGGATTACTTTAACTGGGATATGAATCCAGCAATGCTGTAATTTCCTTTATAGGGGTGTTATCCTGAAGGAGAAAACTTTAACTCAGTGTAGAGCAGTGCCATTTTTCCTTAGGAATTTCTCATAATAAGAGAGGGACAGTGGCATGGATGTAAATAATCCAGAGGCTTGCCTCTTACAGCAATTAGATGAAACAGAGGATTTACCAGGATAACAGATTGAAAACAACTTGGATATTTGTATCAACATGTGTGCCACTTACAACAATTTTCTGGGGTTAGGGTTTGATTTGAGTTATTTATTTTGATAAGCAGAGAAATGACTTCCTACAGAGAGATTTTGGTTTCCTCTGAGGGGATGTTGATTTTTGTGTCCCTTGATCAAAGCCCAAGGTTGAAGCTAAGAGGTTGATTGACTCCACTAGGGAAGTCCTTATACAAAGCCTAAGAGGAGGTTGGAAATGACTGACTCAACAATATAGTGTTTTTATATGTCTTGTACAAAGCCCAAGGTTGAAGCTAAAAGAGACTGACTCTTTGGGGATATCATTATACAAAGCCTAAGAGGAGGCTAAAAGTTTGACTTTTTCGGGGAAAATATTCTGTCTGTCTTGTACAAAGCCCAAGACTGAGGCTAAAAGTAGTTTTGACTCCGTCAGGGAGGGTTTGTATGTGTCTTGTACAAAGTCCAAGATTGAGGCTGAAAAGAAACTGACTCAGTGGGAAAGAAATCTTTATCTGTCTTGTACAAAGCCCAAGATATGAGGCTGAAATAAGTTTGACTCAACTTAGGAAATTTATTTCTCAAATCCTAAAGAAAGGCTTGGAGGAATTGACTCCGCTGGGGGAAGAAATTTGTCCCAAGCTTAAGAGAAGGTTATGAAGATTTATGTCTTGTACAAAGCCCAAGATTGAGGCTAAAAAGGGTTTGACTCATCAAGAGAGTGCTTTTATCTGTCCTGTACGAAGCCCAGGATTGTGGCTGAACAAGCTGTAGAAATCAATATACAAAGCCTAAGAGGAGGCTGACTTCTTCTAGGGGAAATCCTTATACCGAGCCTAAAAAGAGGCTGGAAAAGATTGACTCAACAAGAGAGTGTTTTTATCTGTCCTGTACAAAGCCCAGGATTGAGGCTAAATGGGTCGACTCAACAAGAGAGTGATTGACTCAACAAGAGAGTCTGAAAAAGAGATTTAACTCAACATGAGAGTCTGAAAAGGTTATCTCCGCTGGGGAGAATCATTGTACAAAGCCCAAGAGGAGGCTAACTTCGGCTGAGGAAAGGTCCTTATATAAAGCCTAAGATATGGCTATCTTCTGCTGGGGGTTATTGAGATCCCGAGGCAGGCCCAACTGGGGAATCAACTCTTGTAGAGGGTTACAGAAGATTTGAGGTATTAGATGCCTTGAGGTTCCGATAGTGTTATACTGATAATAAACTGACCCTGGTTGGGGGATTTCCTGGAGAGAGACTGGGGTTTTGAACCCAAAGCTTTTAACCCCTTTAGGGATTGATCCAAAATGACCGGGGTTTCTCCTATGTTTGTAGGGAATTTGAGAATGTCTTGGAGACTCAAGAGGAGATTTAGACTGTCAAAGTCTATTGGTGTGGAAAAGTTTATCTTTGTATGATGCCCAAGAGTAGGCTGGTATTTCATGGGATGAGAATCAACCCTAAATGGTTTGATGTGTTGACACTGGAAGGACTACTCTTTCGGAGGATGACTAAGTTCTGTCCTATACCTTTAAGAGGTCTTCAGGGTCCTTGTATTAAGCCCAAGAGAAGGCATGAGAACTTCTAAGAAGCCAGCGGGTCCTTGTACAAAGCCCAAGAGGAGGCGGGGATGATTTTAGGAAGCCTGTGGGTCCAAACTTAAGAAGAGTTCAAGAAAAGTTTCACCGAGAATATTCTTTTCATTAATGAACAGTTCTAGGGTTTGAAGAAATTCAAGAGAAGTTTCACCGGGAATTAATCCTCTCTGGGGAAACTAAATTTCTTTGACAATTTCTAATAGTGACAGTCTGAGAAAAGGTTCACCGAGAATACTTCCTTTCTCTTTGTTCCATATTGTTTAAGCCCAAGAGAAGGTAAGACTGTATTTGGAAATCCTATGGGGGTCTAGTTTTGATTGTATTTAAAGAGTGACCAACTGGCTTTACCTAGTTCTAGACCTAGTTGCCGGGGAAAACTCTAAATAGGTATACTAATATATATACAGTTGATATATGACAAGTATTAAAAAGGATATGAAAGAAGGACTTACAGAGGAGCAGCTTCCCTCAATACAGTTATATATATTAAAGCATGTAAATTAAAGCTGACAAAACTTACAGGCGAGCAAGCTTCCATGCTGTATTGTTAGTTGTTCAGAGAAATTAAAGAAAGTTTTGATAACAACTGTATATTTGAACCTAAATCAAAAGAGAAGTTGTTTTTGAAAAGATTGTTGGGGCTTATACTCAAAGAGAGGCCCAAGGTTTAACAGTGATCGCACTGTTGTTTAGAAGACCGTATCGGGACTTATACAACAACTGAGGCCCAAAAATGTTTATTTACAAAAGGGTTAGGTCTTACACTCTTTCAAGAAGCCCAATGATTTATTTTTGTACAAGTGATAGGGCTTACAACTCAGGGAGACCCCCAGATGATTTTGTTTTAAAAGGCGACGACCGCACTGCGGTTTTGAAAATACAGTGGGACTTATACAATATTTGAGGCCCAAAAAGGTTTTGGTTAAAAAGGGATTTGGTATTACACTCTATTAGAGGCCCAAAAGATGTTTGAAAAAGATTTGTTAGGGTGAAAATAAAAGAAACCCTAATTTCATCATTTTTTAAAGTAATAATTCAGAGAAAATTAATAAAAATGATAAAAACACCAAATAAGTTTGAATAAACAACTTGTGATTTTTGGTTGAGGTTTGAAAAATGATATTTTAATCACAAGATGAATTAAAACTCATTTGGTTTTGATTTCCAAGATGATAATTCCTTTTTGAAATGTTTTAAAACAATTAAAAATGAATTTATTTACAAAAATATCAACTATATAAAATAAATAATATAAATTTGATTTTTTTGTGGAATAAAATATTTTAACATTTTTGTGATTTTTTGCAGAGAAATTAATTTTTCAAATCATTTAAGAAAATAATACGAAAAATATAAAAAGGGGAAAAGTGATAAAAAAAAGGGTCTAGGGCGAGGGGGATTCGAACCCCAGACCTCCAAGCCAAACACATGCGCGCGCAACCACTGGGGTGGTGATACATCCGTGTATCAAAACCACCCCATAAATACATATGGGATACCAATTTTCAAGCCTAGCCAAGGCAAGTTCTTGGGACAAAAACGTGAAGGTTGTAACTCTCTCATTTCTCCATGGATTGGGACAAAATTTAGGTCTATCCTGCCTAGAATATCACAAGAAATCCAATGGTGCCCTTAGTTTTTTCAGATGAGGTCCCTACTTTAAAACCCGATAGTGGTTTTGAAATAGGCCACAATTTGCATTTTCTATGCTACCTCATGGTACAGGCAAGAATTACATGATGAATTGGTTCAAACACAACATATACAACATGTATGAGATTTTTATGATCAGTGGACTTCAAAGCAATGCATAATTCAAAGAGTTCAAGTTGTCATGCACTTACCTCTTGGAGCTTTTTGTGCTATCTGCCAAGTTCCTTGTGCCAAAAGTAATTTGATGCTTTGGACACTCTCAATTGATCCCTTAGAAGCTTTTAGAATGATCAGAACCAGCTGGAATCCTCAGGAACAAGTTTGAGCTCTTTCTTGCAAAAGGGGCAAAAGTGACCAATATGGTCACTCCCTTAAATGGTGTTCCAGATGAGGGGAACCAGTTGAGACAGTTCAAGGATGATATTTGAAGTGTGTTTGAGTTTTTATCTGGTTTTGAAGTGTGTTTCAGGTCACAAATAAGAGTTTGAACAACTTAGATACAACATATTAGAGGTGTTTGGATCATGAGATGTGATGGAATTGCTCTCTAACTTAAAAACTCAAAGATACCTTGCAAAAGAAGGCATTTTGGCCTAGAGAAAGGGATTTTGAGGAAAGCAAGTGTTGTAGTGCTTTGGTGTACTCAAACTGAGCACAAATGAGCTATATTTATAGTAGAGCAAGTTTGTTTTGCAAGCAATTGTGAATGGCAACTGCAGCAGGCCTTTGGCCAATGTTATGCAAAAGGAATCTCAAGTCTCCTCTAGCCATTGACTTGAGGTTAGGGCACAGGCTTTGTAGCTTTGGTTCAGAGATAAGTCTTGACTGAATTCAGTTGGAATAGGCTCAGTTCATGCCACCTTGGTGTATCTATTGAATGCTTGGAAACAAAATTGAAGTCTTGGCATCTTTGTAGCCTTTTTAGGGATGACAAGCCTAATGTAGATTCTTGGACTTGGGAGACTTGGAGATCAGATCATACCCCTTGGATTTGATCCTCTGATGTGTCCAAATTGATGACAAGGCTTGGAGTTATCAGATTTGGACAAATCGAGCAAATATGCATAATTCTGCCTTGTAAAACCAGTTCATGATGCCACATTTAAAGGGTTGTATCTCCCAGTTCAAATTGAATTTGGAGATGATCTGGTACTTGTTGGAAATCCCTTATGGCATACTTTAACTTTTATGTTCACCCCTAGACCTGGTTTGACCTGGATCAAGGTGAAAAATGTCCCTACATTTTGGAAAAAGTAAGGCAGATTCTGAGTTAGTGAAAATTTCACTAAGTGTTGCAAAAATGTCATTTTCATTTTTTTTCATTTTGATCACTCCGTAACAAAAAATCCATGAGGAATTGGAGTTTGATGTAGTTGAAGCTTTTGTAGAGTGTAGCACTACAAATCCAGCTTTGGATCACCCAAAATGGTTGCTTGGATCTCAAGTTATGGTCCTTGAAAGTTGGTACCCTAGCCACTTTGTTCCATAACTTGGAAAAATTCTAAGTTTTTTATGGTTACCCCTTTTACAAGTTAACTCACTTTATTTGATTTTTCTTGATGAATGATGATTCAAATCACATATTAACATTGTTTTAGGGTTAAGGAACCTTGGTTGACCAAAAATCCAAAAAGTCAAACTTGGATTTTTGTACAATTGACTTTTTCAGTAGATGAAATTTTGACTTTGTGATCCTTTTGTGAAATCAATCCTTGGGCTTAATTAAACTTCATGGATGGCCTCCAAGGGTATTTAGGAATGCTTTGGACCCCTCCCCAAGGTTTGAGATCAAAGGTAGGCCAATAGTCAAGGATAGGGTTGACTTTTTCAATCAGAAACCCTAATTTGTGATCAGATGGTTTTGAGTTCTTTGAGTTAATGATGTGAGCTCTTTGAGTTAATCACATCTTGTAAACATGTCAATATAATGTATTTGAGGTCTTTGAAGTTCATTTTTAAGCTTCAAGCCATGCCTCACTTCACAATTTAACTCAAGGGTTGAATTAGGTCAAAGCCCTAATTCCTGATTTTTTGATAGGTGGATCTTCAAGGTGGTTTTGCCATTGTGGATAGGCTCTTGAGATCCTTTTGAGCTTATAGGAACATACATTGAGGTATTGGCTCATGTCCAGATGAAAATTTTCATCTGGAGGCCTTAGTCGATCAAAACTCTAATTTGGTGACACTAGCGATCCTGAGGCTTGATCCACTTGGAATACTGCAATCTTGTGCTCGATTCTTGATGTGGGAGTCCTCTTGATCCATTGTGAGTGTTTGAGAGGTTAGACAAGTTGAAGATCATGTCATTTCTTGATTGATCCTTGTCTAAATGCTCTAAGAGGGCTCAAAACCTTATTCTTTGATTGTAGTGAATGCTCAACCATCTTTGAGGAGATTGATGAGGCGTGATGGTTCATCCATATTGTGATGATGATTTGCACAATGATGGGAAATCCTGGTGGTAAAAATTTGGGGTATGACACAAGTTATCTTGGTTTCTTGATCAATTCAAGTTCAAATGACATTATAAGTCATATTTTATGAAAATATGAGTCATAAGGATCATTTTTGCCAAAAAAGTCATGTTTTGACTTTTAGCCCTGGAGCGGTTCGGCGCGTAAAAACCCTAATTCCCGACTTTTGAGGAATGCATCCTCTGATGGTAATTTAGCTTTGTAAATGGATTCTTTGGGTTATTTTGAGCATATTGAGTCATATGTTGAAGCCTTGGCTCATCATTTTGTGAAAATCTCACTCTGGAGGTCCTAGTAGTCCAAAACCTTAATTTGGCGACATCGGGTGTTTCGAGGCTCACACCACTTGGAATGTGGCAACTTTGTGCTTAATTTTTGATGTGAGAGTCCTCTTGATCCCTTATTGGTGTTTGAGAGGTTAGACAAGTTAAAGATCATGTCATTTCTTGATTGATCCTTTGTCTAAGTGCTCTGAGAGGGCTTAAAACCCTAATTCTTGATTGTGGTGAATGCTCAACCATCTTTGAGGAGATTGATGAGGCATGATGGGACATCCATATTGTGGTAATGATCCTCATAATGATGGGAAATCTTGGTGGTCAAAATTTGGGGTATGACAAAAACCTTCTGGGATTGGTTTCTCGTAGATTCTACATCAATTGATGAAGCACTCTAAGACACGGAATGGATTCTGGATTTGCAAGAGGAACTTAATTAATTCTCCAGAAATGATATGTGGGATCTGGTGACAAGACCCAAAGGAACTCATGTTATTGGAACTAAGTGGATCTTCAAAAACAAGCTGAATGAATAAGGAAAGGTAGTAAGATACAAGGCTCGACTAGTAGCAAAAGGTTATAGTCAGAAAGAAAGGATTGACTATTCAGAAAATGTCGCACTAGTTTCCAGGTTAGAGTCTATTCATCTCTTAATTTGTTTTGATGTTAATCATAACATCATCTTATATCAGATGGATGTTAAGAGTGTATTTCTGATTGGTTACATTATTGAAGAAGTGTATGTACACTGATCCCATGGTTTTGAAAACTCTAAAAATCTAGATTTTGTTTTCAAGCTTAAGAAATCATTATATGGTCTGAAACAATCTCCTAGAGCGTGGTATGGAAGACTAAGCAATTTTCTTCTTTAAAATAATTTCATCGGAGGGAAGGTTGATACAACTCTTTTCTGTAAGTCATTCAAAAATGATATTCTTGTTGTACAGATTTATGTTGATGATATTATATTTGGTTCTTCAAATACTATTTTGTGCAAGGAATTTGCTAAGTCTATGCAGGTAAAATTTGAGACGAGTCTAATGGGAGAACTCAAGTTCTTTCTGGGGATTTAGATCAATCAAAGTCCAGAAGGAACATACATCCATCAGAGCAAGTACACCAAATAAATTCTGAAGAAGTTTGACATGTCAGAATGCAAGATATCTAAGACTCATATGCATTCTACATGTATCCTTTAGAAGAATGAGGTAAGTGCTTTGGCAGAACAAAAGCTATATAGAGGTATGCTTGTTTCTCTTCTATAAATGACTGCTTCTAGACCTTACATTTTTTTTAGCGTCTGTTTGTGTGCTCACTTCCAATCAGATCCTAGAGAGTCCCACTTAATTGTTGTTAAGAGGATCTTGAGGTATCTGAAAGGTATGATTAACCTTTACTTGTGTTATAGAAAATCTAAATATTACAAGCTAGTGGGTTATTGTGATGGTGACTACGCTGGAGATAGACTTGAGAGGAAAAGCACTTCTCGAAGTTGTCAGTTTCTAGAGGATAACCTGATCTCATGGTCCAGCAAAAGGAAATCAACAATGGCACTATCAACTGCAGAAGTTGAATACATTGCAACCTCTCGATGCAGCACTCAGATGCTTGTAGCGTGCGATTTTTATCGGTGACGCGACCACCTTTTCGCCAGGGGTTTCTCCTCACAGCAATGGTAGGAGTGGGGTGCTACTTTGTGATTTCTTATTTATCTTGTGAAGCTGGAAAGGAAAGGGAAGCTATCTAAAACTAACCTTGCATGCAAATGTTTAACAGAACAAATGCTTAAAGAGATTGGGGAGTTCGGGGTCAGGTTATACAATGGGGAGTTGTCAATTACCCATTCTATATGTGGTTATCCACAGGTTGTTAGCAATTTCCCTTACTGCTTTCTACTTACTGGTGTTTGTCTGTTGTGGGTTGGGAAAGTTTCTCCTTTGGGAGTGTTGAGAGAGAGAGTTTTTGTTTGATTTCGAGATTTCTGATGTTTTTGGTAAGGTACTGGACCTAAGGTTTTTGTTTGGTGTGAAGGTACTAGACCTAAATTTTTTGATTGGTATGCTCGCTAAGATTTCACAATCTTATGCCTACATATTCCTGTTAAAGAAAACAGGGAGATCAGAGCAATCGTAGTTCCTCCTATTCTATGGGAGGAAAAGATGATGTTTTGGTGCCTTGTTCAAAGCCCAAGATTGAAGCTAAAGGTTATTTGTGTCTTGTTCAAAGCCCAAGATTAAAGCTAAAAGGTTTAACGGAGTGAGAATTTGTCATCTCTAAAGGCAGACATCTCGTCTGTTTATCACAACTGTTGGTGACTGATTATAAAGGAGGATTACTTTAACTGGGATATGAGAATCCAGCAATGCCATAATTTCCTTTATAAGGGGTGTTGTCCTGAAGGAGAAAAATTTAACTCAGTGCAGAGCAATGCCATTTTTCCTTAGGAGTCTTTCATGCTAATAGAGGGACAATGGCATGGATGTAAATAATCCAGAGGCTTGCCACTTACATCAATTAGATGAAAGAGGAAGTTTTAATAGGATAAGAGATGGACTACATCTTGGATATTTGAATCAGTAAGTGTGCCACATACAGCAATTATCTGGGATTTAGGGTTTGTTTTGATTTATCTATTTTGATGCATGATATACAGAGAAATGTCTTCCTAAAGAGAGGTTTTGGTTTCCTCTGAAGGGAATGTTGATTTTTGTGTGCCTTAATCAAAGCCCAAGGTTTAAGCGAAGAGATTGATTGACTCCACTGGGGAAGTCCTTATACAAAGCCTAAGAGGAGGCTGGAAAAGACTGACTCAACAAGAGAGTGTTTGTATATGTCTTGTACAAAGCCCAAGATTGAGGCTAAAAAAAGAAACATACTCTTTGGGGGATATCATTATACAAAGCCTAAGAGGAGGCTAAAAGTTGAATTTTCTGGGGAAATATTTTGTCTGTCTTGTACAAAGCCCAAGATTGAGGCTAAAAGGGATTTTTGACTCTACTGGTAAGAGGTTTTATCTGTCTTGTACAAAGCCCAAGATTGTGGCTAAAAGAAGATTGACTGACTCAGCTGAGGATATTTTAGGTGTCTTGTACAAATCCCAAGATTGAGGCTGAAAGAAGATTGACTCTGCTGGAGAGTATGATTTGTCTTGTACAAAGCCCAAGATTGAGGCTGAAAAGAGGATTGACTCTACTTAGGGAGACTTATATGTGTTTTGTACAAAGCCCAAGATTGAGGCTGAAAAGATGATTGACTCAACAAGAGAGTGTTTTTATCTGTCTTGTACAAAGCCCAAGATTGAGGCTGAAAGATATTGACTCAACAAGAGAGTGCTTTTGAGACTAACTCTGCTGAGGAAAATCATTATACAAAGCCTAAGAGGAGGCTGAAAAAGGTTGACTCAACAAGAGAGTGCTTTAAGAAAGAAGATGGACTCAGCAAGAGAGTAATTTGTTTGTCTTGTACAAAGCCCAAGATTGAGGATGAAAGAGGTGACTCAACAAGAGAGTGTTTTTAGGTGATTGACTCAACAAGAGAGTGGGGAAAAATCTTTATACAAAGCCTAAGAGGAGGCTAGCTTCTGCTGAGGATTATTGAGATCCAGAGGCAGGTCGAAGATGGGGAATTAACTCTTGCTGAGGATTTATAGAAGTGTTGCGGTATCAGATGCCTTGAGGTTTTGATTTGGTTATACTGATGATAAGCTGACCCTGGCTGGGGAAACTTAGGATGAAAGACTGAGTTTTAGGTCCTTTAAGGGTTTTAACTCTACTGGAGATTAGTTAAATGACCTGGGTTTTTTCCTGTGTTTGTAGGGAACTTGAGAATGTCTTTGAGATCCAAGAAGAGATTAGACTGTCCAAGTCTAATGGTATGGAAGAGTTTATCTTTGTATGATGCCCAAGAGGAGTATGGTGCTTAAAGGGATGAGAATCAACCCTTAAAATTGGTCTGAGATTTTGACTCTTTGGAAAGACTGCTCTAACAAAGGATGACTGGGTTCTGTCCTATACCTTTAAGAGGTCTTCAAGGTCCTTGTATTAAGCCCAAGAGAAGGCATGAGAACTTCTAAGAAGCCGGACGGTCCTTGTACAAAGCCCAAGAGGAGGAGGGGATGCTTTTTGGAAGCCCTTGGGTCCAAACTTAAGAAAAGTTCAAGAAAAGTTTCACCAGGAATAATCTTTTCTTTAATGAACAGTTCTAGAGTTTGAAGAAATTCAAGAGAGGTTTCACCGAGAATTAATCCTCTCCGGGGGAAATGAATTTCTTTGACAGTTTTCTAATAGTGACAGTCTGAGAAAAGTTTCACCGGGAATATTGCCTTTCTCTTTGTTCCATATTATATAAGCCCAAGAGGAGGCAAGACTGTATCTAGAATTCCTATGGGGAACTAGTTTTGATGTTGAAAGAATGACCATGGCTTTATCTAGTTCTAGACCTAGTTGCCGGGGAAAACTCTAAGCAGATAATATACAGGCATATATATATATATACAGATGAAATATATACTGTATGTAAAAAAGGGTAGGAGGAATTACAGGTGAGCAAGCTTCCAGCACAAACAAATATATATATATATATGTGTGTGTGTGTGTGTGTGTGTGTGTGTGTGTGTGTGTGTGTGCAAGTATGTAAAAGAAAGCTGTTTAAAACTTACAGGTGAGCAAGCTTCCATTGTAACAGCTGTATGGTTAGTTGTTCAAGAATTTAAAGAAAGTTTTGATAACAACTATGGATTTGAATCTAAATCAAAATGGAAAGTTGTTTTAAAAAGAAGATTGGGGCTTATACTCAAGGAGAGGCCCAGATATAACAGTGATCGCACCGTTGTTCTGAAAAATTGTATCAGGACTTATACAACGACTGAGGCCCAAAAAGGTTTTATTTACAAAGGGATGAGTCTTACACTTTATCAAGAGGCCCAAAGTGTATTTACAAAGAAGAAAAATGGGACTTAAAACCAAAGGGAGGCCCAGATGAGAAATGTTTTGAAAACGGTGATCGCGCCGAGATTTTTAAAATCGTATCGGGACTTATACAACGACTGAGGCCCAAAAATCAAATTATTTACAAAAGGATGGGACTTACACTCTAAAAAGAGGCCCAAAGTTTATTTTTGTACAAGAGATGGGGCTTACAACTCAAAGAGAGGCCCAAATTAAAAACAATGATCGCACCGTTATTTTGAAAATCGTATCGGGTCTTATACAATGATTGAAGCCCAAAAAAAGATATGTACAAAGGGGGTTGGGTCTTACACTCTATTAGAGGCCCAAAAGGAGAGATGGCTCTAATGAGGCCAAGATGGTAATGAGCTATCCATGATATTGAAATCAATGGAGAGGCTTTCCTTTGGAAGGAGGGGAATGAGAGGGTTAAGGAGGAGGGCTAACAAGCTAACTTCACTCAAGGGGAGGGGGTAATTTAATGAAGTTGGAAAATGATATTCATATAGCAAAAGTACATGGATATAAAACATGAATAAGGAGGATGAATGTGATGACATTCAAACTAAACATCTTAAAGAAACACACAAGTATCATGTAAGCAATCAAGCATGATATAAGTCCAAACATCTTACAAGTAGGTGGTGATTGACCAAGGGGAAAGTTGGAGCCCACTTTTAAGAAAGGGAGGATGTTTAAATAGCCTAAGCATGAAGAAAATAATTGATAAAATAACAAAGACTTGACACCTTCGCGTCGTAGCTAGATGCTTCGCTACACGAGCGATCGCTATGCAAACTGAAGTGAGGCGAGGCGATTAGAAACAGAACCAAAAATGGTTAAACTTCGCTTAAAGCGAAAGGAAGCGAGAGGAAGCGAAAGGTTCGTTGAGGCTCGATGTGCTTCGCATAGCGAAACAGGACAGTTGCAGAAAAAAAACAATTTATGTTAAGCAACTTTAATGGATCAAACGTGTCCTAAACATCACATTTAAGTTGTCTATATTCAGTGCACATAAAAAATAATCATATTTCAAAGAGTAGTAGTTTGAAAGGAACCTACCTCTTGTAGCTAGTGATTGAGCTTGATGATGGAGGTGTTACAGATGTGTAATGATGATCTGGACAGCTTCCTTATACCTCAAGGAATGTGTTTGAATGCTTAGAGTGGTTGGAATTGCTCTCTAACTCAAAAACTCAGAGATGACTTACAAAAGAAGGCATTTTGGCCTAAAGGGAGAGATTTTGAGGAAAGCATCAGTTGTAGTGCTTTGGTGTACTCAAACTGAGTACAAATGAGCTCTATTTATAGTACAACAAGTTTGTTTTGCAAGTAATAGTGAATGGCAGCTGGTACATACCTTTGGCAAATGTTGATCCAAGGGAATCTTTAGTCTCCTCTAGCCATTGACTTGAGGTTAGGGCACAGGCCTATGGTCCTTTAATTCAGAGCTGAATCTTGACTCATTCAATTAGAAATATCTCAGTACATGCCACCTTGATGCATCCATTGAATGCTTGGAAACAAAATTGGAGTCTTTTGCACTTTTTAGACTTTTTAGGTTTGTTATGGCTATATGTAGATTCTTGGACTTGGGAGGATTGGGGATCAGATCATTCCCCTTGGATTTTATCCTCTGATGTGTATAAATGGATAACAAGGCTTGGAATTGTCCAATTTTGCCAAATCGAGCAAAATGCCAAATTCTTCCTTGTACAAGACAATTGGAAATGGTGATTTTGAGGGGATCATATCTCCTTGCTCGGGTTGAGTTATGGGAGGCACTTGTGCTTTTCAAAAAGCCCTCATATGATACAATACATGTGTGATCATATTTTGTCTTGAAACTATTTGAATCCAACTGAAAAATCCTCATGAACATTGATGTCCAAGGCTGGTAACTTAGGCAGATTTTCACCAAGCGTTGGAAAAATGCCATTTTCTTCATTTTTGTCATTTTGATCAGTCCATGAGGGTTTGGAATCTCTTGTAGTTGACACTTTTAAAGTATTTCAGATGGAATTTCATTTGAGCTTTGAATGGGAAAAAAAGATATTGTGGTTTAGGAGTTATGACCGTGGAAAGTTGGTACAAAATCACTTTTGTTCCATAACTTAGAAAATTTTTGGTTTCTCAAGGTTGCCCCTTTTGCAAGAAACCTCACTTTTCTTGATTTTTATTAATGAATGATGATCAATACCATACATTAACATTATTTTTTACTTAGGGGAACCATATTTGTGAAAATTTCCAAAAAGTCAAACTTGAGTTTGTGCACAGTTGACTTTGTGTCAGATGAAATCCAAACTGTGCGATCCTTTGTGCAATCAAGTTCTTGACCTAATTAAAACCTTATGTATAGATCCATAGGTGTTTTAGGGTGTCTTGAAGCATGTCACAAGGTTTGGGAGCATGTCTTGGTCAAAAGTCAAAGGTACAGTTGGCTTTTCCTTCAAAACTCTAATTGTGGTCCAGATAAAATTGAAACTTGTGAATCAAGCTTCTTGGATCAATACATTATTGTAAATGGATCAATGTGGTGTATTTGAGGCCCTCAAATCATGTCTTAAGGCCTTGGCTCATGTCTTGCCTCAAAAGTCAACTTAGGGGTGAATTAGGTCAAGAAACCCTAATTCCTGATTTTTTGTGAATGCATCCCCTGAGGCTAAATTGACTTGATGATTGGGTCCATAAGGTCCCTTGGAGTATTTTGGGTTATGCTTTGAAGCATTGGCTCATGCCCAGAGGAAAGTTTTCATCTGGAGGCCTTGGTCGACCAAAACCCTAATTTGGTGACACTAGCGATCTTGAGGCTTGATCTACTTGGAATTTTGCAACTTTGTGCTTGATTTTTGATGTGGGAGTCCTCTTGATCCCTTATGGGTGTTTGAGAGGTTTAGACAAGTTGAAGATCATGTCATTTCTAGATTGATCTTTTGTCTAAGTGCTCTGAGAGGGCTTGAAACCCTAATTCTTGATTATGGTGAATGCTCAACAATCCTTGAGGAGATTGATGAGGCATGATGGCACATCCATATTATGGTGATGATTTGCACAATTATGGGAAATCTTGGTGGTCAAAATTTAGGGTATGACAGATGCCCTTATTTAATCTTCTTGGACCTGAAGGTGTGAATGGCGAAGATAATCGGACATTCAGGGTTCAAGAGGATTAAATATAAGAATATCCTAAATTTTAACGGTGGATATGTATGGTAGTTTGCTCATCCATCTTCTTTTGCTAAGCAATGATACTTTGAAAAGGGTAAAACTTCCCCTCGATTCTGGTCTTCAGCCAAGGAACTGGTCTTAGTTTCTTTTTTTTGTAATAAACCTCCCCTCGATCCTTGGTCTTCAGCCATGGAACTGGTCTCAGTCTCTTTTTTGTAGTAAACCTCCCCTCGATCCTTGGTATTCAGCCATGGAACTGGTATCAGTTTCTGAAATAAACTTCCCCTCGATCCTGGTCTCAGTTTCTTCTTGTCGAGTTTCTTCCTTGACAAGGGACACTATGTGTAGCGGTTTTCATCAAACTTCTCACTGAGTTTTCTACTGAGGGAGATTCCATTTTACGGAAAATATTTGAGGTCAGACTTACTGGGGACACCCATTCGTCTGAGCTGTAGAGGTGTGCAAACTTCTCTGTTGGAGACGCCATTTGTTGACTCTACTGGGGAAAAACGAGTCTCTGGAGAGACTGCTTTTCGCTTGGGGATATTACATCATACTTTTCTTCGAGATCTTCTCGGAGAAATGCCATGTGATGCAATCCAATTTTGAGGTGCTGATGACTTCATTCACATTGACTTTCTTGGGAGAAAAACCAATTTGTTGCTGAGAGTCTTTGGTTGAGAGGCTTTCTCTGGCGATTTTCCTTAATCCAGAAAAACGAAGATATCATCTTCAATATTGAAGAGTGACGTTTGTCGAATGTCTTCTTGCCTTTCAGAGGTTCAAGTTATCAAAGTGGTCAAGGACCGTCTCTAATCCAGAAATAAACTTGGGGGAGATATTCTTCAGACAATACATTTCCTGACGAGGAAAGAACTGACAACTTGATTGATTTAGAGGACTTTACCACTTGGGGGTAAGACTGACTAAATTGATAGTAATGCAATATGATTATGAATGTGAATCAATTATGCATGATGTATGTATGTTTATGCTGACAAAACTGATGCGACATACAGACTGGTAGATGAACACGAATGGATACTCGGCCACAGCGGGGAATGAAAAGTATCACTGGTTCAAAAATAGCAATCCTGCCTTGCTTAGGAGAAACGGTCCCTGTAAGGAGGAAGAATTGTCAATCGGTCTTAAGAGGTAAGAACTCTGCCGGGGATGTCAGATGAAACATGGTATCTGACATAGTTGATCCTTCATTCAGGTTCACTAGTTTAGAATGAGTACTTTGATTCTGCACTTTGAGGTTCAATCACCTCTGGAGAAGCTATCAATGTTCTTTTTGAAGTTCACAGTCAAAAGGAATTGCCATCTTAATTTTAAAGCAGAAAAATTTTGACAATTAAATTCATTTTTGTTTTATTTCAAGAATCGTTGATCATGTTAAAATGTCATTCTGTAAAGCTAACACAAATGAGAATTGCAAACAAAAGCACTAGGGCTCAAATTTTATTGATAGAATGGAAATCAGCCAAGCGCGTGATTCCATAGAGCATTTACAAAGTTTAAAAAATGGTAATTTAAGGGAAAAGGGCTACGTTGAAACATAACGACCGTTATCCTTCTACCAATTTTGAATTCTGGATATCCCGAGCTTCTGTCAAAGATGACATTGACTGAAGTTTTCCTAATGGATGGCATGACTGCTAAGGAGTTGAACTGATCAGACGTAGTTACTTGCCATTAATCCCTAAATTTTTCCTGGATTGTACTTTGAGATTTCCAATCCATCGGGATGATTTTTTTTTCTTATGTCTCTAATTTTTGCCTGGACCGCCCTTTCGGGTTTTCAATCCACCGAGACGCTTTTTTTTTATTTAGGCGAAGTATTTCTTGACTACATCAACATTCGTGGGGTAGGCAAACTCCTCTTCATCCATGGTTGCGAGTCTCAAGGCGCCGCCTGAGAAGGTTCTCATGACCACGTAGGGGCCGTCATAATACAGAGTCCATTTGCCCAGGGAATCAGTGATGAATGATTGTATCTTCTTAAGCACAAGGTCCCCTTTTCTGAAGATGCGAGGTTGGACCTTTTTGTCGAACGCTTTATTCATTCTTTGCTGATACAACTGACCATGGCACAGAGCCGTTATTCACTTTTCTTCGATCAGATTCAGTTCATCGTGTCGACTTTGACACCATTCAGCTTCTATTAGCTTAACTTCCATTAATACCTGGCTTGATGGAATCTTTACCCCTAAGTGTCAACTACAAGAGATTCCAAATCCTCATGGATTTTGAGTTATGATGGCACTTTTCCAACACTTAGTGATGTCACACCCTAATTTTCCTCCTAACTTTAGCATTGTACATCATATCATTTTCCATATCATTTACGCATTTCGTTAGGCCATAACTTTGCATTCATTCATCTGCATTGAGCTTTTAAGGCATGAGATCAAGGAATTTTGCGCAAGCTAGGGTTTAGATTCTTGGTCAGGGTGAGCTCACTGTTACTCAAGATGCAAGATTCTCTTCTATCCTGACTCACCAAGAACGATTGGATTAGGGTTTTCCTTGGTGTGAATTATGCAATTAGAATTCATTGGATTTAGAGTTTATGTGATCTTATCATTTTCAATGTCACTTGCTTCAAGGTTCTCGGTGTCACCAAATGTTCAGGGTTTCATTAATGGTCTAACTGAGAATGCTTTGAATTAGGGTTTTATTCCTTTTTAACTTCTCAAGCCACTGTTAGGAAAGAGGGTTAAAGTTTCTCGTCCTTAGTGTTTGAATCTTGATTCGGATTTGAGAAATGAAGGTTTAGTATGGATCCTTTTGAAGAGGGGCGAGTCCATAAGTCCAATTTAATCAAGGTTTGGTCGGAGGCGCATTTAAGTGGACTCCTCGACGAACAAGTTACTTGAAGCTCGAGGTATAATCGTTTGGTTTCAATTGGATTTTAAGTCATATTTCAAAAAGATGATTCTAGGTGATTTTAGGCCATGACCCAAGTTATTTTCAAAAGGTGTTCCAAATGGTTCAAGTCCATTCAAAGACATGGTTAGAATAATTATTTCAAGGTTAGTCTTGATTTACTTCAAATTTGTTTCCAACCATAATTTGAATTGATTCAAATAATGATTATAGAATTGGAATTTGTTTCCAAGTTGGATTTGGGCTAGCCATGAAAAGTTTTCAAGTTTTCAAGTCAAGTTTGTTTTCAAACCATTTCAAATGTGGCAAAGAGGATTCAAAGATCATCACAAAAATTCATTGATCAAGAAAGCTTTATTACCAAGAAGGTGTACAAGAAAATTTGTGTCAATATTACATATTGTGGATTTTACAAGGATTACCAAAGTTGTTACAAGCCTAGCCGTGTACCATTAACAAAATCCTTAACGTGGTATCATAACAAGTGAAGGCCTACTTCTAATAGATTTCAAAAATGAAAAAGTCTTTGCTTCATCATCCAAGCTTGCAAAAATTACTTCCATGCCAACTTCCTCTAGCCATGACCATTAAGACCTATAACACAAAGAAAAGCTTAGTCAAAATTAAGGTCAATGTCATGCGAAATAGAATCATGATATTTGATAAACCAAGCCAAGACAATTCTCCAAAACAGAGAAAAGATAAGTGATTTTCTGCAGAAGAATATTAATAAAATTCAAATATGGTCCAAACACAAACAAACAAAAAGGCCAGATATGCAGAAAATTCAGGAAGGTACAGCAGTAAAAAATAGAGCAGATGCAACAGACAGAGCAGATGCAACAGAGAGCAAAAAACAGAGCAGATGCAACAGAGACAGATTCAGCAAAATGGAAAAACAACTTTTGACATCAATAAGGTTAATAACAAACATACCAAAACAGAGGATTCTGCAACAAATTAAACAGGTCACAAACCCTAATTTGTTCCACTATATAAACAACAGCAAGTTCATGAAAAGGGAATCCAAAATGAAGAAAAACAAGCCCTAGCGTTCACCGTATTCAAATACCAAAACCTCATATCAAGAATCCAGAAAAAACCCAAATACCAGCAGCATTTAATCAAGAAAACTCTATCACAAAAAAGGCAGCATTAACAGTGAAAGAAGGAGAGTTGGAATAACCTTTTTGTTCCGACGAGCAATGTCTTAGTTACGACGTGAACAACATCCTCGTCACAACACCCGCAACCGTAACACACTTCGAACTCCTTCACCAACATTCCGACGACATCCCTCACCAACACATTTCCATTGACCTGTCATTGTTCCAACAAACCCTTCAATCTTCCCCTTAAACCACAAAAAAACCCCACATCCTTCTACCAACCACCGTTTCATCCGCCCTCATTTGCCATGTTTCTGGAGGAAATCACCACCTCACATCCAAACACCATCACGCGGACATCACGCTCCATCGGCGACCGCTGAACCGAACCTCTCACCTTCATCACTCATCTCCATCAACGTTTCGAACTCAAACAACACACCATAAACTCATTTCGACAAAACAACTCGCGACAACGACAAACACAACAGCGTTACGAATCAGCCACTGAAGCCATTGAAGCCTTTTGAACCTCCATCACTCCATGACAGCTGACCACCATGCGAAACCAAATCGCTCTACCCTTCCCGCATCATGCCGCCATTGAAAAATCGTGAGAGAGAATCGGTTTGGGGAGAGTGAAACGAATATGAAAGGATCACAAGAGGGAGTGCGATTTTGAGCGAGTTTGTGAAGTTGTGATCGGAGAGGTAAGCGAGAGAGGAGGATGAGCGAGTGATTTTGATCGTTCATTCTGTGTTTCATTACTATGCGTGCTTGGAATGGAAAAATGGTCGTGTTGATTTTTAGGGTTTCACATATCCCTTTCGAGGATTTAAACCGGATCGGGTTATAGGGTCATCCGACCCGTGTTTCTACCTGAGTTGGAGCGCCCCGTTTGGGCTTGGCTGTCTTCTCTTCTGGCCCATGTGTCCACCCTTTCTCCTAGCTTTTCTCTTTTTATTATTTCCATTTTATTTTACTCTTTTTTTAATAATTTAATTTCTTTCATTATGATCTTGCTTTTTTTTTTATTAATTAAATTGTTAATATTAGATTAGTTAGTAATATTGAATTTAGGAATATATTTATATTGTTTAATTTGATTTAATATTTATTTAATAATAGTCATTTAGAGTATTAGTTTAGTTATTAACTAAAAAAAATCTCAAAAATATTTTCTTATTAGATTAATCTTTTAGTTTTAAATCATATTTGAAATGTAAATATTTAGATTTTTATTCTTTGATTTCTAATTTCTATTAACTTATTTGACTAATAATTTTGTGAGCTAGGGACTTGATTATTTATACTCGATCTTGTTTGTGAGTCTTTCTTGACTTTTCTCTTGACCACATTCTTGTATTCATCAACTTATTCCATTTCTCATTTTCATTCTCTTCTAAAGTAAAAAAAAAACCTTGGTCTAGTACCAAGTGCCCATTTTCAAAACTTCTTTTTGTATTGAACTAAAAAGAGAGGATTGGGTGAAGACCTATTCCTCTTCGAGTATTAAGATGCTCACTTTAGAGTGTGTGGTCTCGATGTTCGTCTTTCAATACGAAGACCTTGATTATATTCACCACCCATTCTTTCAACACATTCCATCTCCTTGTGTCTAAAAACCTTGGTCGTGTACCAAGTGCATTTTCAAACCTTTTCTCAATAAACTTAGATGGTAGTGGAGTGGTTAGGCGAAGGCCTTCTCCTATCCCGAGTGCTTGACATTACCTTTAGGGTTCACTATCGTAAAGCACTTACCATCTAAAACCAAAAACACTTTAGTAAGAGAATAAAGTTCTCTTTGCATTGAACTAAAGAGAGAGGATTGGGTGAAGACCTCTTCCTCTTCGAGTATTAGGACTCTCACTTTAGAGTGTGTGGTCTCAATACTCGTCTTTCAATATGAAGACATAACTGTATTCGCCACACATCTTTCACAATAAATCTTTTGAGATAAAGAATTGGGTACTAACCGAAGGGGTTCCTATCCGAGGACTTATTTCACCCATTAAAATCAACTTTCAACAAATCAAATGTGACATCTTGCCTTGATGGCGAAAATCAACCTTTTCAAAAAGGACATGTTGCGTCCGTTCTACCGCAAACAGGTAACGCATAAGACTCCACGAGCGAGCCGCTAAACACCTAACTGCTAGAACCCGCACGTTAACATTGTCCATAAAAACACCAACAAACCGTAGCCGGTCGAACTACGATTGCTCTGATTCTTCATTCTCGTCCGAATGTACGATACGTAGGCACAAGATTGTTATGATCTTGGCGAGCCACCTTTTATCCATCTTCCGTTTTCCACACCATTTCTTCTTCTTCCCCCAAAAAGGAACATGTTACGTCCGTTCTACCGCAAACAGGTAACGCATAAGACTCCACGAGCAAGCCACAATACACCTAACTGCTAGAATGCGCACGTTACCATCGTCCGCATACCCCCTTCCATTTTCTTCACCCGTAGTCCTTCGAACTACGTTGACTCTAACTTTCCCATTGCACGAGGGAATACGTAGGCATAGGACCGCGAAGTCCTATCGAGTCTCCTTCTCCTTCTCCCTTTTTCTTCTCCCCACCTTTTCTTTTATTTTCTTTCACATTCTTTGGTTCTCACCCTTCTTTCTCTCTTTTAGAACACACTTATAAAAGCAATTCCTTAGCAAACATCCTTACACATAGATAAGCAAATGGTTCCCATCGAGTACGATGGATGTGAGGGGTGCTAATACCTTCCCCTAGCATAACCGGCTTCCGAACCCGTAATTTGGTTGCGAGACCATCTTATCCTTTCTTTTTTGGGTTTTCTCGATGTTTTCCCTTCCCCTCATAGGATGAATAAAGTTCGATGGCGACTCTTCTGTTTTCTTCCTTTTCGCCTCCGGTCGACTATTTTTCGAGTATCGACAGCTGGCGACTCTGCTGGGGAATGGAAATCCCTAAGCGAGCCAAGCCTAGTTTGTTTATCATATGTGTATTTTTGTTTGCTTTATTATTGCTTTGTTATCTTGTGTTTCTCTTATCTGTTGGGTATATTGGGGATGGTTTGTGAGGAGAAAGGCTTTCTACCCGAGCCTTTCGAGTACACACTAAGCTAGGAGGTGGTTACTTACTGATTTGCGAGACTTAGGACTCGTCGAGTTTGTTTGACTTCCACCGCTCAGATGAGGCCCCTTTGGGAATGATTATGTCTTACGATCAGTCGTAATGGCGTCTTTGTTTCCGACCTGGGAGTCTGTGATTTTGAGGACCTTTAGAACCCTATTCCAAAGGTTACTAAGGCATAACTCTGTACTCATCCTTTGAATGGATTACTGTCTTATGAATCGTCGTTATGATGGAAAACTTTTGAGGGTTAGTGCATGGGACCTTGTTTGAAAGCCTGTGGAATGCCCTGTTATAAACCAATAGATTAACCACCTGAGGTGAGGGATATCTTGTAGTGTTGTCCTGCAGAATCTATGACCTTTATACCTGTGGTGTCAACCTCTGATCTTTGATCCCATGTCTTATTGCATCCATCCTCTAACCTTAACTCGCAGATTGACTTCTCGACGCTCGTATTTTGGACTCAAAGTAGCCAGAAGAGGATCATGGAGCAATTACAAGCGGAGTTGGTGGAGATGCGTACTCAGATGGGGGCCCAGATGGGGCAGTTCATGGTGGATATACAAGTTTTGTCCCAAGGTCAGAAATTGCTAAGGGAAGAGGTTAGCCAATTGAAGACTCAGATGAGCCTGATCATGGAACTCCTAAAGTCAACGTTAAGGAAAGAAGGCAATCCCACACCTGATGCTAAAACAGAAGCTGTAGTTCCTCCTCTTCCCATGGGGTCTCTCCCAAATCATGAATTACCTCGTGGGTTTACTCCGCAAGCCAGGGTTCCAGAATCTCCCTGTCACCAGCAACCATTTCATGTTCCCCAAGGGAATCCTAAGAGCAGAGAATCTGAGCAGAGGTCGGGGGAGCCCGAGAAGAAGTTTGATCCAATTCCAATGCCATATGCGCAGCTACTCCAACACCTGCTCAAGCTTCGGCTAGTTAAGCTCTGTACTTTAGAACATCCTCCCACAAAGATTCCTCCTGGCTATAATGTGAATACTAGGTGCGATTTCCATTCTGGAGCACTTGGACATAGCATTGAGGACTGTAAGAAATTCAAGTACAAGGTCCAAGAGCTCATTGATTCAAAGATGATCAAGTTTACGCCAGGTGGCACGAAGGAGCAAGGAATTCCTACTCCAGATGCTGCAAAAAGGATGGATGCTCCTTCCCTTTCTCCCGGATCTACCTCAGTACAAGGGCATACTCCACGATCAAAAGTTCTGGAACCTCCTCGTCGGCAACCTTTGCATGTTCCCCAACCAAATCTGAAGAGAAAAGCGTATGGACAGGGTGGGGGCCCAAATCAGTATCCACAACAGAGCTGCTCCCAGAAGAGGCAACAAAGACCGAGAAGGCCAGAGAGACAGTTTACTCCACTACCGATGTCCTATAGTCAGGTGTTGCCAGATTTTATCAAACGAGGATTGTTAGTGCCAAAAGGGTTGAAACCAGTGCCTTTTCCATATCCACCAGAATTTGACGCTAACGCCCGATGTTAATTCCATTGTGGCGCAATGGGGAATTCAACTGAAGATTGTAAGACACTCAAGCACAAGATTCAATATATGATTGAGTCCAAGTTGATCTCAGTGACGCCTCAAGGCCTTCAAGTTAACTCTTTATCTGGTCAGGCGAGTTCGTCCGTTTTGGTTATGGAAGAAGCTTCTAGGAGTATGTGAAGGAGGCTATGATACTGGCCTTGATGAGAAAGAAAGCTAGTCCAACAACAAATCAAGGAAGAAAAGCCCAGTCCCCAATGCTGGCAATTTTAAGATCTTGTCATTTCTTTGTACTTTCTTTCCTGTTAAGTTCTATTTGCTTTTAGACATTGTTGTTTATTAATGGTATTGTTAATGTAATGCATCTTTTTTGAACAAGTCCATTCGTATCCACTCATTTTTTTCTCATATATTGCAAAAAAAAAATCACAAAAAAAATGTTCCCACATTTCACTCCCTTTATCAGTTGTTGTCTTAGTAAAGATTTGAGGGAGGATGATGAAAATGAAATACTCATAATTGCTAATAGTATGCTTTCGGATAAAATCCCGCTGATGATGTACAGGCATTGTTTCAAATCCCCTAAACACTGGAGAGATAAGGAGTTAGTCCCTAGTCAACCCCTTCGATCCTAGAAGTAGGAGTTTCCTTCGGATTTCTAAACCCTTACGCTTAACCTGGGGCATGGGTAGTGTTCAGTTATCCTTATTACACATTCGAATTTCAAAACCTCTTGTTATGGCGGTTATTCTTCAGAGACCAAAGACTTGGCAGTCACAACCCCTTAAAAAAAAAGAGAAGAGAGCCTGTTAAGTCTGCCACCCCAAAAAGGAAACTTAGGCAAAATTAGGGCAATCCCGATGGACTTGAAAAGTGAAGGCGGTCCATGAAAAAGTTAGGGATAAAAAAAAATAAATGAAGCAAAAGAGGCCCTCAAATCCTCAACAAAAGCAAAAACCGATTCAGTGGCCACCAAAAGTCACTGACATCCACAAAAACAAAATAAGGTGACTGTCATTCCAAGCAAATTCGCCCTTACACCGTCAACCCTTTTGGAAGAGAAATGTGTGTAGTATGACTGATCATAGGACTGGAGTTCATCACGAAGAAATGGTGGGTACAAATCAAAATTTGAGCCTAATATCCTTTGTTTCAAATAACCGTGAACCATACCACATTACAACCCTCGAAAGACCTAATTGAAGCAGGGTTTATTCTGAAAGCGTACTAAAGCGAGGTTGCGTAAACTGACTCCCCGCATATTTACTAATTTTCATCATTGGTGTCATATTCTCGCCATATCTTTCGTACACCAGTAAATCAACACTGCGTTTGGACTAATGGTCCATTCGTCACACACTTTCATATCATTCCAATAAGTGATTTCTTTCAAAACCTGCATGATTGTCGCATTAAAATTACCATTTCTAAGCAAACAATTTTAACTGCAAGAAAGTACTTGACATCAAAAAGATTATAACAAAGTGTATTCAGAGAGAAACTTGATAGTTTGTTGGCACTGACTCGAATCAAGACCTTCTCTAAACCCTGTGAATCTGGAGCAGAACATTCAAGAGTGAGTTGAGCAGAGAATCATCTCAAGACTCCACTAGCCAAGGGTAGGCCACCCAGAGGTTCTTGTGATTAAGGGCAAATCCCTCCAAAGCTCAATTAGCACAAGTTAAGTCGCTTCAACGCTCATTCTGGGGCAAGTTCTTCAAGAGACTCAAGCAAAGGCTGACTATTGAAGATTCAGACAATGGGGCAAGTTATCTCAGGACATGTCATGGTATAGTCACCCCAAAGCTTCCGTTCAAAGAGGATTCATTCGAAAACCCTACAGACTGGGGCAGATGAACTGAAAAGGGGCAGATTTCCTCTACAATTTCAAGATTGGTCAAGCAGACCCTGTCAGGCCCTAGTAAACGCTGAGTTCACAACAAGTGTCAGAAAGCCTTGGGGCATAGCAAAAGTGCAACTAACATGCATAAGTCAAGTCGCTATGCTCATACTGTCGTTTGCAAAGTCATCTTGGCGTCTCAGTTAGAAGTGAGGTTCTCTTAGGAGCAAGTGCAACTTCTGCAAAGGACTAAACTTGGAGCACCAAAAGCATCCATATTTGTCTTCTGATCACCACATCGTCAGGTTTCGAGTGTCGGGAAGTTAAGCTCATTCCCCATCCAACCCAAAGCCCAACCATACTTGGCACACCAACCAAAGCCCAACCACTTGGCACCTCCCACCATAAGCCCAATCATACTTAGCACACCAACCGAAGCCCAACCATCTTGGCACCTCCCACCATAAGCCCGAACATACTCGGCACCCTTAACCAAATACAAAATCCACCTTGCTTGCACAACTTTAAAGTCCAGTTCTCGTCTGGAAAACCATAAAACCAGTTCATGTTTGGAAAACTAAAACAAAACACCAGTTCTCGTCTGGTAAACAACTTCTATGCCAGTTCCCGTCTGGTCACCTATTCTAAAACCAGTTCTCGTCTGGTAAGCACCTTTTCAAAGCCTAGTTCCTGTCTAGCAAACCATAAAGTCCGTTCTCGTCTGACAGTTCAACCTTTTGCCACCAGTTCTTGTCTGGTAGTCTACCCCTTAAAAACCAGTTCTCGTCTGGTAACCCTTTTAAAAGCCATCCTCGGTTGGTATCCTTCACCTTACCTATCTCCTTTTCCCCAACAAGCATTTTAACCAAAGCCCAACCATTCTTTGGCACCTTAACTAAAGCCCAACCACCTTTGGCACGACCGTCACTCCAGACTTTCATATCCCTAACATTTTGCATACATTTCCGCATCATCAACACTCATATTCATTCTCCATTGCATCTCAAGCATATCATCATATCCCTCATAACCAATTACCTCGCCCTATCGACAGATGCCTTTTTCAAGCCATCCCACCAATTCATCACTTTCATTCCACTTCTTTTCTGGCTGAAAATTTCGGGTATTCTTATATTTAATCCTCTTGTACCTTGACCGTAAGAAAGCCTTTGCCACTCTCACCTTCAAGTCCAAGAAGATTAAATAGGGGCATCTGTCACACCCTAATTTTCCTCCTAACTTTAGCATTGCACATCATATCATTTTCCATATTATTTACGCATTCCGTTAGGCCATAACTTTGCATTCATTCATCTGCATTGAGCTTTTAAGGCATGAGATCAAGGAATTTTGCGAAAGCTAGGGTTTAGATTCTTGGTCAGGGTAAGCTCACTGTTACTCAAGATGTAAGACTCTCTTCTATCCTGACTCACCAAGAACGATTGGATTAGGGTTTTCCTTGGTGTGAATTATGCAATTAGAATTCATTGGATTTAGAGTTTATGTGATCTTATCATTTTCAATGTCACTTGCTTCAAGGTTCTCGGTGTCACCAAATGTTCAGGGTTTCATTAATGGTCTAACTGAGAATGCTTTGAATTAGGGTTTTATTCCCTTTTAACTTCTCAAGCCACTGTTAGGAAAGAGGGTTAAAGTTTCTCGTCCTTAGTGTTTGAATCTTGATTCGGATTTGAGAAATGAAGGTTTAGTATGGATCCTTTTGAAGAGAGGCGAGTCCATAAGTCCAATTTAATCAAGGTTTGGTCGGAGGCGCATTTAAGTGAACTCCTCGACGAACAAGTTACTTGAAGCTCGAGGCATAATCGTTTGGTTTCAATTGGATTTTAAGTCATATTTCAAAAAGATGATTCTAGGTGATTTTAGGCCATGACCCAAGTTATTTTCAAAAGGTGTTCCAAATGGTTCAAGTCCATTCAAAGACATGGTTAAAATAATTATTTCAAGCTTAGTCTTGATTTACTTCAAATTTGTTTCCAACCATAATTTGAATTGATTCAAATAATGATTATAGAATTGGAATTTGTTTCCAAGTTGGATTTGGGCTAGCCATGAAAAGTTTTCAAGTTTTCAAGTCAAGTTTGTTTTCAAACCATTTCAAATGTGGCAAAAACAAACCATTTCAAATGTGGCAAAGAGGATTCAAAGATCATCACAAAAATTCATTGATCAAGAAAGCTTTATTACCAAGAAGGTGTACAAGAAAATTTGTGTCAATATTACATATTGTGGATTTTACAAGGATTACCAAAGTTGTTACAAGCCTAGCCGTGTACCATTAACAAAATCCTTAACGTGGTATCATAACAAGTGAAGGCCTACTTCTAATAGATTTCAAAAATGAAAAAGTCTTTGCTTCATCATCCAAGCTTGCAAAAATTACTTCCATGCCAACTTCCTCTAGCCATGACCATTAAGACCTATAACACAAAGAAAAGCTTAGTCAAAATTAAGGTCAATGTCATGCGAAATAGAATCATGATATTTGATAAACCAAGCCAAGACAATTCTCCAAAACAGAGAAAAGATAAGTGATTTTCTGCAGAAGAATATTAATAAAATTCAAATATGGTCCAAACACAAACAAACAAAAAGGCCAGATATGCAGAAAATTCAGGAAGGTACAACAGTAAAAAACAGAGCAGATGTAACAGACAGAGCAGATGCAACAGAGAGCAAAAAACAGAGCAGATGCAACAGAGACAGATTCAGCAAAATGGAAAAATAACTTTTGACATCAATAAGGTTGATAACAAACATACCAAAACAGAGGATTCTGCAACAAATTAAACAGGTCACAAACCCTAATTTGTTCCACTATATAAACAACAACAAGTTCATGAAAAGGGGATCCAAAATGAAGAAAAACAAGCCCTAGCAGTCACCGTATTCAAATACCAAAACCTCATATCAAGAATCCAGAAAATACCCAAATACCAGCAGCATTTAATCAAGAAAACTCTATCACAAAAAAGGTAACATTAACAGTGAAAGAAGGAGAGTTGGAATAACCTTTTTGTTCCGACGAGCAATGTCTTAGTTACGACGTGAACAACATCCTCGTCACAACACCCGCAACCGTAACACACTTCGAACTCCTTCACCAACATTCCGACGACATCCCTCACCAACACATTTCCATTGACCTGTCATTGTTCCAACAAACCCTTCAATCTTCCCCTTAAACCACAAAAAAACCCCACATCCTTCTACCAACCACCGTTTCATCCGCCCTCATTTGCCATGTTTCTGGAGGAAATCACCACCTCACATCCAAACACCATCACGCGGACATCACGCTCCATCAGCGACCGCTGAACCGAACCTCTCACCTTCATCACTCTACCGAAATCTTAGCGAGCATACCAATCAAAAACTCTAGATCCAGTACCTTCACACACTAAATCAAAACTTAGGTCCAGTACCTTACCCTAAACATCGGAAAACCTGAACATCAACAAAAACTCTCTCTCTCACTCTCACTCTCTCTCTCAAACACTCCCAACCCACAACGGATAAACACCATCAAGTATAAAATCAGAACCTATTGCTAACAACCTGTGGATAACCACATATAGGATGGGTAACTGACAACTCCCCATTATATAACCTGACCCCGAACTCCCCGAATCTCTCTTAAGCGTTTGTTCAGTTAAACATTCGCGTGCAAGGTTAGTTTTAGATAGCTTCCCTCTCCCTTACAGCTTCACGGGATAAATAAGAAATTAGAAAGTAGCACCCCACTCCTACCATTGCGGTGAGGAAGCCATGGCGATAAGGTGGTCGCGTCACCGATAAAAATCGCACGCTACATGTACCCAGTGGAGATAAGGTTCCACGGAGATACAGTCTGGTCTTCCTAGAGACTCTCTTCCTTTCTTGTGAACATGTTGCCAGGCATGCACTATTTCCTTCTTTAGTGCTCTGTCATTTTCTCCTTCTTTGAAGAAAAAACCTTCCAGAAGAACATTATGCGGGATATGCTTCATCGGGTATCCGAGTTGACGGCGAACTAAAATTTGATGATAGTTGATTCCTCCTTTAGTTCCTATGAGGGGTACATTAGGGAAATTTCCACATCGGTCGATGATCTTTATCCCCTCATAAATCCTATTGTACCAATCTATGTCAGAGTTGGTAAGAGACATGATTCCCTGTGACCAACGTAGAGTACTCTTACGGTCCCAAAAAGCAGCAGACTTGGGTAAATGGGAAGTGAACCATTTGTAAAGCAGGGGTACACAGCATGTGATCATTCCTCCACTGTACAAATTCCTTAAGTGTACAAAATGGTAAGCATCTGCGAGCATAGTTGGTACGGGGTTTCCAATCAGAAATATCTTAATGGCCTTGGTATCGACGAAGTTATCGATGTTGGGAAAGAGGAATAACCCATATGTGAGCAGAACAAAGATATCTTCGAAAGCAATTATGTTTCCTACACTGGCAAAGTATAAAGCTTTCTCCGTCAGGAATTTAGCTGGTAAACCCTGGATTCCTTCCTTAGTGGTCATGTGAGTCCTGACTTCTGACTCGTCCAAATAGATTGCTCTGGCAATGGTTTGTTCTTTTGGAATTTCTTCAAGTCCAGAAAATGGAGCTTGGTCAGTGATGGGTAAATCAGTCAGGTGAGAGTACTCCTCCAGTGTTGGTGCAAGTTGATAATTCGGGAATGTGAAGTAGTGATAAACCGGATCGTAAAACTGGATTAGCGTAGACAGTATTCCTTCAACTACGTGGACCCTTAACAGAGACAACAGCCCTCCATGCTTAGCTCTGAAAGCATCAGGGTTGGTAATCATCCTTGCCAACCTTCTTAAATCCTCTATTTTCGGAGCCTTGAAAGTGTACTTGTGCGTCTTCCTTCTACCAAAATCCATAACATAATCTTTCTCTCTAATATTTGCAATTATTGTTTTAGTTTATTTTGAAAAAGAGAGAGAAAAGAAAAGAGAAGATTTTTTCTCTTTGTTTAAGAGTTTTTTTTAATGAATGCATGAATGCAGCACACAAAAACATAGAAAAAACACAGGTTCAAGGGTTCAACGTCAGGAGCATGGAGTCATGGCTCTACCCATCCCCAAAGGTTGTATTCTGGTAAATTTGTACCTGTAGAACAGGTTAAAGGTTCCCAAAATCATTCACCCCCTAGGGATTACAACAGCAAGCTGGTTCACCCGAGTGAGCTGTAGCATCCTTGGGTAATCTCAATTTGGGTGTAGTATCGCGTATCAACTATTTCCGATACCTGCCGCACTACCAAATGGCCACATGGTAAATGTCTACTAAATGCTCAGGGTCACGGGTGCCGCACTGTGATAGTGTCTATTTTCACGACGTTAGTCGTTCAACATAGTATCCACACGGGCCCTCGCCTAATTTGATGGTCTACCAGGATCGCTTATTCGGGAATCACTCCCTGTAAGACCACCCGTCTATGCCATCACCTATCTTAGGGTTCTCTCAAACTTTCCACATGCGACATCACTCCTATTCCCATTGACAGAAAAATAAACACGGATATCAAGTAGGAAAAGTAGTATATATATATATATAATATGTAGAAAATTTCAAACAACCTAGACCTCTTTGGAATTCTAATCCTAGTTCTAGACAGATAAAATGACTCCCCAGTAGAGTCGCCGTTTTACTGTAGAAAATGGTGATGAATGATATATAAGGTAAGACAGATCCTAATGGCACTCCACAGCAGAGTCGCAATTTTCCTGTAGCGTACGATTTTTGTCGGTGACGCGACCACCTTATCGCCATGGGTTTCTCCTCACCGCAATGGTAGGAGTGGGGTGCAACTTTCTGATTTCTTATTTATCCTGTGAAGATGGAAAGGAAAGGGAAGCTATCTAAAACTAACCTTGCATGCAAATGTTTAACTGAACAAATGCTTAAAGAGATTGGGGAGTTCCGGGTCAGGTTATATAATGGGGAGTTGTCAATTACATATTCTATATGTGGTTATCCACAGGTTGTTAGCAATTTTCCTTAATGCTTTCTACTTACTGGTGTTTGTCTGTTGTGGGTTGAGAAAGTTTCTCCTTTGGGAGTGTTGAGAGAGAGAGAGAGTTTTTGTTTGATTTCGGGATTTCCGATGTTTTTAGTAAGGTACTGGACCTTAGGTTTTTGTTTCGTGTGAAGGTACTGGATCTAAAGTTTTTTATTGGTATGCTCGCTAAGATTTCGCAATCTTATGCCTACGTATTCCCGTTAAAGAAAACAGGGAAATCAGAGCAATCGTAGTTCCTCCTATTTTATGGGAGGAAAAGATGATGTTTTGGTGTCTTGTTCAAAACCCAAGATTAAAGCTAAAGGTTATTTGTGTCTTGTTCAAAGCCCAATATTGAAGCTAAAAGGTTTGACGGAGAGAGAATTCATCATCTCTAAAGGGAGACATCTCATCTGTTTATCACAACTGTTAGGTGACTGATTATAAAGGAGGATTACTTTAACTGGGATATGAGAATCCAGCAATGCCATAATTTCCTTTATAAGGGGTGTTGTCCTGAAGGAGAAAACTTTAACTCAGTGTAGAGCAATGCCATTTTTCCTTAGAAGTCTTTCATGCTTAGAGAGGGACAGTGGCGTGGATGTAAATAATCCATAGGCTTGCCACTTACAGCAATTAGATGAAAGAGGAAGTTTTAACAAGATAAGAGATGGACTACAGCTTGGATATATGAATTAGCAAGTGTGCCATTTACAGCAGTTATCTGGGATTTAGGTTTTGTTTTGATTTATCTGTTTTGATGCATGATATACAGAGAAATGTCTTCCCACAGAGAGGTTTTGGTTTCCACTGAAGGGAATGTTGATTTTTGTGTGCCTTGATCAAAGCCGAAGGTTGAAGCTAAGAGATTAATTGACTCTACTCAGGAAATCCTTATACAAAGCCTAAGAGGAGGCTGGAAAAGACTAACTCAACAAGAGAGTGTTTATATATGTCTTGTACAAAGCCCAAGATTAAGGCTAAAAAAAGAAACTGACTCTTTGGGGGATATCATTATACAAAGCCTAAGAGGAGGCTAAATGTTGACTTTTCCGGGGAAATATTTTGTCTGTCTTGTTCAAAGCCCAAGATTGAGGCTAAAAGGGGTTTTTGACTCTACTGGTGAGAGGTTTTATCTGTCTTGTACAAAGCCCAAGATTGTGGTTGAAAGAAGATTGACTGACTCAGCTGAGGATATTTTAGGTGTCTTGTACAAAGCCCAAGATTGAGGCTGAAAGAAGATTGACTCTGCTGGAGAGTATGATTTGTCTTGTACAAAGCCCAAGATTGAGGCTGAAAAGAGGATTGACTCTACTTAGGGAGATTTATATGGGTCTTATACAAAGCCCAAGATTGAGGCTGAAAAGATGATTGACTCAACAAGAGAGTGTTTTTATCTATCTTGTATAAAGCCCAAGATTGAGGCTGAAAGATATTGACTCAACAAGAGAGTGCTTTTGAGACTAACTTTGCTGAGGAAAATCATTATACAAAGCCTAAGAGGAGGCTGAAAAGGTTGACTCAACAAGAGAGTGCTTTAAGAAAGAAGATGGACTCAACAAGAGAGTACTTGGTTTGTCTTGTACAAAGCCTAAGATTGAGGCTGAAAGAGGTGACTCAATAAGAGAGTGTTTTTAGGTGATTGACTCAACAAGAGAGTGGGGAAAAATCTTTATACAAAGCCTAAAAGGAGGCTAGCTTCTGCTGAGGATTATTGAGATCCAGAGGCAGGTCCAAGATGGGGAATCAACTCTTGCTGAGGATTTACAGAAGAGTTGAGGTATCAGATGCCTTGAGGTTCTGATTTGGTTATATTGATGATAAGCTGACCCTAGCTGGGGAAACTTAGGATGAAAGACTGAGTTTTAGGTCCTGTGAGGGTTTTAAATCTACTGGAGATTGGTTAAATGACCAGGGTTTTTTACTGTGTTTCTAGGGAACTTGAGAATGTCTTTGTGATACAAAAGGAGATTAGATTGTCCAAGTCTACTGGGATGGAAGAGTTTATCTTTGTATGATGCCCAAGAGGAGGCTAGTGCTTTAAGGGATGAGAATCTACCCTTAAAATTGGTCTGAGATTTTGACTATTTGGAAATACTGCTCTAACAAAGGATGACTAGGTTATGTCTTATACCTTTAAGAGGTCTTCAAGGTCCTTATATTAAGCCCAAGAGAAGGCAAGAGAACTTCTAAGAAGCCGGAGGGTCCTTGTATGAAGCCCAAGAGGAGGCGGGGATGCTTTTAGGAAGCCTGTGGGTCCAAACTTAAGAAAAGTTCAAGAAAAGTTTCACCGGGAATAATCTTTTCTTTAGTGAACAGTTCTAGGGTTTGAAGAAATTCAAGAGAGGTTTCACCGAGAATTAATCCTCTCTGGGAGAAATGAATTTCTTTGACAGTTTTCTAATAGTGACAGTCTGAGAAAAGTTTCATCGAGAATGACAGTCTGAGAAAAGTTTCACCAAGAATAATACCTTTCTCTTTGTTTCATATTGTATACGCCCAAGAGGAGGCAAGACTGTATCTGAAATTCCTATGGGGAACTAGTTTTGACTGTTGAAAGAGTGACCACTGGCTTTATCAAGTTCTAGACCTAGTTGCCGTGGAAAACTTTAAGCAGATAATATACAGGCATATATATACAGATGAAATATATAGTGTATGTAAAAAGAGGGTAGGAGGACTTACAGGTGAGCAAGCTTCCAGCACAAAAAAATATATATATGTGCAAGTATGTAAAAGAAAGATGTTTAAAACTTATAGGTGAGCAAGCTTCCATTGTAACAACTGTATGGTTAGTTGTTCAAGAATTTAAAGAAAGTTTTGATAACAACTATGGATTTGAATCTAAATCAAAAGGGAAAGTTGTTTTGAAAAGGAGATTGTGGCTTATATTCAAGGAGAGGCCCAGATATAACAGTGATCGCACCGTTGTTCTGAAAAATTGTATCGGGACTTATACAACGACTGAGGCCCAAAAAGGTTTTATTTACAAAGGGATGCGTCTTACACTTTATCAAGAAGCCCAAAGTGTATTTAAAAAGAAGAAAAATGGGACTTATAACCAAAGGGAGGCCCAGATGGAAAATGTTTTGAAAACGGCGATCACGCCGAGATTTTTAAAATTGTATTGGGACTTATACAACGACTGAGGCCCAAAAATCAAATTATTTACAATAGGATGGAACTTACCCTCTACAAAGAGGCCCAAAGTTTATTTTTGTACAAGAGATGAGGCTTACCACTCAAAGAGAGGCCCAAATTAAAAACAGTTATCACACCGTTATTTTGAAAATCGTATCGGGTCTTATACAATGATTAAAGCCTAAAAAAATGTATGTACAAAAGGGGTTGGGTTTTACACTCTATTAGAGGCCCAAAAGGAGAGTTGGATCTAATGAGGCCAAGATGGTAATGAGCTATCCATGATATTGAAATCAATGGAGAGGCTTCCCTTTGGAAGGAGGGGAATTAGAGGGTTAAGGAGGATAGCTAACAAGCTAACCTCACTCAGGGGGGGGGGGGTAATTTAATGAAGTTGGAAAATGATATTCATATAGCAAAAGTACATGGATATAACACTTGAATCAGGAGGATAATTGTGATGACATTCAAAGTAAACATCTTAAAGAAACACACAAGTATCATGTAAGCAATCAATCATGATATAAGTCCAAACATCTTATGGTGACCGACCAAGGGGAAAGTTGGAGTCCACTTTTAAGAAAGGGAGGATGTTTAAATATCCTAAGCATGAAGAAAACAGTTGATAAAAAAACAAAGACTTGACACCTTCGCGTCACGGCCAGATGCTTCGCTACGCGAGCGATCGCTATGCGAACTGAAGCGAGGCGAGGCGATTAGAAACATAACCAAAAATGGTCAAACTTCACTTGAAGCGAAAGGAAGCGAAAGGTTCGCTTGAAGCTTGTTGTGCTTCGCATAGCGAAACAAGACAGTTGCAGAAAAAAACAGTTTATGTTAAGCAATTTTAATGGGTCAAACATGTCCTGAACATCACATTTAAGCTATCCATATTCAGTGCACATAAAAAATAATCATATTTCAAAGAGTAGTAGTTTGAAAGGAAAATACCTCTTGTAGCTAGTGATTGAACTTGATGATGGAGGTGTTACAGATGTGTAATGATGATCTGGACAGCTTCCTTATACCTCAAGGAATGTGTTTGAATGCTTAGAGTGGTTGGAATTGCTCTCTAACTCAAAAACTCAGAGATGACTTACAAAAGAAGGCATTTTGGCCTAAAGGGAGAGATTTTGAGGAAAGCATCAGCTGTAGGGCTTTGGTGTACTCATACCGAGCATAAATGAGCTCTATTTATAGTGCAACAAGTTTGTTTTGCAAGCAATAGTGAATGGCAGCTGGTACAGGCCTTTGGCCAATGTTGATCCAAGGGAATCTTTAGTCTCCTATAGTCATTGACTTAAGGTTAGGGAATAGGCCTATGGTCCTTTGATTCAGAGCTGAATCTTGACTCATTCAGTTAGAAATGTCTCAGTTCATGCCACCCTGATGCATCCATTGAATGCTTGGAAACAAAATTGGAGTCTTTTACAGTTTTTAGCCTTTTTAGGTTTGTTATGGCTATATGTAGATTCTTGGACTTGGGAGGCTTGGGGATCAGATCATTCCCCTTGGATTTCATCCTCTAATGTGTCCAAATGGATGACAAGGCTTGGAGTTGTCCAATTTTTCCAAATCAAGCAAAATGCCAAATTCTGCCTTGTACAAGACAGTTGGAAATGGTGATTTTAAGGGGATCATATCTTCTTGCTCAGGTTGCCCCTTTTGAAAGAAACCTCACTTTTCATGATTTTTCTTAATGAATGATGATCAATACCATACATTAACATTATTTTTGACTTAGGGGAACCATATTTGTGAAAAATTCCAAAAAGTCAAACTTGATTTTGTGCACAGTTGATTTTTTGTCAAATGAAATCCAACCTTTGCGATCCTTTGTGCAATCAAGTTCTTGACCTAATTCAAACCTAATGGATGCATTCCATAGGTGTTTTAGGGTGTCTTGAATCATGTCCCAAGGTTTGGGAGCATGTCTTGTTCAAAAGTCAAAGGTACAGTTGACTTTTCCTTCAAAACCCTAATTGTGGTCCAGATAAAATTGAAACTTATGAATCAATCTTCTTGGATCAATCCATTGTTGTAAATGGGTCAGTGTGGTGTATTTGAGGCCCTCAAATCATGTCTTGAGGTCTTGGCTCATGTCTTGCCTCAAAAGTCAACTTAGGGGTGAATTAGGTCAAGAAACCCTAATTCCTGATTTTTTGTGAATGCATCCCCTGAGGCTAAATTGACTTGATGATTGGGTCCATAAGGTCCCTTGGAGTATTTTGGGTTATGCTTTGAAGCATTGGCTCATGCCCAGAGGAAAATTTTCATCTGGAGGCCTTGGTCGACCAAAACCCTAATTTGGTGACATTGGCGATCTTGAGGCTTGATCCACTTGGAATTTTGCAACTCGTGCTTGATTTTTGATGTGGGAGTCCTCTTGATCCCTTATGGGTGTTTGAGAGGTTTAGACAAGTTGAAGATCATGTCATTTCTTGATTGATCTTTTGTCTAAGTGCTCTGAGAGGGCTTGAAACCCTAATTCTTGATTATGGTGAATGCTGAACAATCCTTGAGGAGATTGATGAGGCATGATGGCACATCCATATCGTGGTGATGATTTGCACAATGATGGAAAATCTTGGTGGCCAAAATTTGGGGTATGACAATGCTCTAGATGAAAATTCAGCTAGAATATTTCCAGATACATGAGAGTAACATTCCTATACTCTGTGATAATACTTCTGCTAATTGTTTATCTAAGAATCTCATTTTGCATTCTACAGCTAAACATATTGAGACAAAACATCACTTTATACGTGACTATGTTCAGAAGGGTATTTTAGATCTACAATTTATTGATACAAACCATCAATGGGCTGATATCTTTACAAAACCCTTGTCTGAAGATAGATTCGTTTTCATATGAAAAATTTGAAAATGGACTTATGTCCAAAATGAAAGAGATGTTATCATAATGTTCAACTCTCATAATGGTTAAATGAGACTCTGAGATCTATGTTGGTTCTGAACATGTGAGTCTTCTAAAGTAAGAAGGTTTCATAAGTTCAGAGGTATCTAGTCAGAATTTGTTTAGTTAAAAAAATATGCACTATAGATACTGAATAGTTTTGCATTAAATAGTTGTCAATCAAATTTGGAAAGCGAGACAATTTTAAAGACAACTGTCTTAGAAAACTAAACAGTTTCTAACGTATACGTGACACATTGGGTTTAATTATTAATTTTAGGATTAGGTTAAATCTTCACGCTTTACCCCCATGTTAGTTTTTTTGTGCTAATTGTTTTGTTTGTCATTATTATTTATTTTGGTCATGTCACCTTCGCTATTCTTCACTTCCCACATTTATTGTTTCCAAACCGAAAAGTTCTCAAACCCTAAAACCATTTCTCTGCATCAATGGCTTCCCAACTACAATCACCTGCTTAACAATCTCAACAACAAGAACAACAAACTCTTCAACAACACCCTCAAGTAATTGCTGAAGATCTACAAAATTTTCATTTCAAAGGGCTCTTCGTAGAGTTGCGTCTTCGCAACCACCATAATACATTCCACATATTCTCATATCTCACAGGATGCCATTAACTGTGCATCCTTGCAAGTTTTTGTACACTGAAGATTCGTATGAATTCCTGAAGTCACACTTTCTACACCTAAAAATGACTTGGGAGTTCCCATCGAACTTATGATTGATTTTGAAAGTTTGAAGGCTCATTGTTTTAACCTTCTTCCCGCTATTCAAACTCAAGGATGGGACAAGTATTTCGATCATCTTCATGGTCTAGTTTTCTCATATCTTGTAAGGAAATTCAATATTCATGCCAAGACCTCTTCTTCTCAAATAATTTATTTTGTTTGTGGCAAGAAGATTGTTAATACTGAGAAACTCATAGCCAAACTCATTGGCCATCATCAAAATGGGACAAAGTGTGAACTGGTGGGAGAAAGGAGATTTGATACTACTGAGGTGGCCAAAAAAATTTCCATTACTGGCACTCATGCAAGCAAAATAAAGAATCTTCACCTTATTTTGAGGATTTGGGCAAGAATCATTCTTGGTTGTTTTAATCATAGAAAGCCAACCAACTCCCCTGACTACATCAATATTCATCAGCAATATGTTTTTTATTTTATTGCTATTGAGATGAAAGTAAACCTTCCCTATTTTCTCTTTTGATTCTTAAGAGCTGTCGTAAAGGATTCTAAGGATGGATGCAAAAAGATAAAGAACTGGATTCCATTTGGGAGGATGGTTTCAGAAATTCTGACGGAGAGCTATCTAATAATCTCTCTAACAAATGATGAAAAGTCTCAAGGGCTGGTATCTTCTATTGGGAGTTTCTTCAATGCCAAGAGTGTGAATAACACGGGCATGATTTATGCATTTGTTAGCCCAGTTGTTGAGATCCCCAAGGAGGTCATCCACAGCAGAAGGATTCCTCTAGATGACTTTCCTATCTTCTCTAATCCAGAATTTGTGGATTATGATGGAAGTTATTCCTACAACAACTCTGCAAGTGTTGTTCCCTTAGTCTATGAACCTTTCAAGAAGAAGAAGAAAACAGATTTTGCCCAAAATCATTCTGAGGAAGGAGATAAGAAAGTTTTCTCATAAAGGGATAAGGATGATGAGAAGCCTCTACGGACTTCTTCTGAAGGAACCTCCACTGTTGTTGCTATAGTTTATGTTGGAACTATTGTTTTTTTCTGATACTCCTCAACTTGTTGCTGCAAATAGTTCATCCCCCTCTGTCATACCCTAATTTTTTAACCTAAGATCCCACCTCATTTGTATCTTTGCAACGCATCAAGATCACAAACTTGGTTCTCCTTTAGCCCTCTCATCCTTGGGCTTGCTTATGCAGAGATCGCCAAGCACCTTTTCTTTGTATTATTTTCATTTGTGTTTATATGTTTTATATTTCACTAACTAATAATCAAAATACCAAAAAATATGCTTTGTCCCTTTTGTTTCCTTGCAACGTAGGGTTTTGTATCAAAAGCATCAATCATGGTTCCTCAGCTAGGGTTTTGGTCTCTCAAGTCAAAGTGTGGTCAACCGTTAATTCCCAAGGGCTATCTTATCAACTCATGGTCTCTAATCTTAAAGTGTTTGATCTCAAGCATCATTCAATCTCATTTTGATCAAAGATATCTCAAGGTTTTGTAGCTTGTTCTTCAAGAAAAGTCAAAGGTTCATGTGTTTATTTCCATGCCTTCTCCAACAAGTTACTTCAAGCTTTGCTCAATTTAATCAAAGGAAATACAAGGGCACATTATTTTGAGTTTATATGATTATCCATGTACCTTGAAATGCAATAAAAATCCAAGATCACGAGTTGATTCCAAGAGGTTTGACCTAAAAAGTCAACATTGAAAGTCAAAGTTCCAAGGATCATAACTCCTTCAATTCTCAACATTTTTTAATGCTTCTTTTTGCATATAACTATTCTCAACATCCTCTTCAACTTCTCCTTACATGACAGGAGCCAATTTTTCTTGGAGGATCATCAAAAGTTTGGAGACATTATAGGTCATTTGTGGACTTAGTGAAATTTTGACCTATTTCCAAGTGACTTTTTCTCAGCTTTCAAGAATCATAACTCCTTTAAATTTCAACATTTGAGGATGGTCCTTTTTGTTACTTACTCTTTGAAATTACCTCTACAAGTTTGCTTCAAGGGTCAAAATCTAATTAAACTTGGAAGGCCATGGAATTCATTGATACATTATAGGTCATTTGCAGTCACTTTGGACTTAGAATTTTCATGATCACATTGCCAGATTTTTGTGCCAACTTCAACATTCCATAACTTTTTTCTCAAATGTCCAAATACAACCTTTCTTCATACATTGTAATATTTGTTATGATGTTAACAAGTTGCAAAAAGAATGGAATCAAAAAGCTTCGTGTACAAGATGCCCCACTGAGTTAAACATGGTTACTTGAAGCTGAAGGTATCACCATGATTAGAATTTTGGATTTCACTAATCCTTAATTACTAGCCAAATTATCACGTGTTTTCCATCTAAACATGATTAGTGAAGTTCCTAGAAGCAAAATGACTCTTAAAACGCATGGATTGGTTGAGTTTGGATGCACATGGGATCACACTTTTCTCATAACATGAGGAAATTCGTTTTACACAAATTTGGATCCATTTCACACGTATGAGATCACTATTCCACTCCCTATAAATAGAGAAACATATTCTATTCATTTCCCAAGATTTTGAGAGCCAAAAACACTCTTCCCAAATCAAACTTGAACCTCCAAATTAAGAGTTTTGTTTTCACATTTCCAAGCCATTTCAGAACAAGTTCTTGATTCATACAGCTTCCTTGGTACCTCCTGAAGCTATTCCAATCATTTCCAAGCATTGAAAGCTTATGAATCATCCTCACCAAATTTAGTTTCAGAGCATTTTCATCACTCTCTCATTTAGGTAGTTAGAAACATCATTTTGCTTCAAACAAGTTACCACGATGTAGCCCATCACTCTCTGATGCTTTCCCCTCAGTTATCAGGTGTTGATTGATCGTATCCATCATTTAATTTCATTTTTCGTGATTTACTTTTTACTGATATTTCTCTTAAATTCTCCATTCTCTGTTTAGATAAATGAATTTTGAGCATGGAGTTGAATTCGTGATGAGACAACGGTTGCAATGATGGTGGTCTTGTGTCCTAACGTTGCCATTTAGCAAACTCCAGTGAGCAACTCAATGGAGAAGATGACCGGAGTATTGCCACGGTGACCCGAGTTTGTTTAAGTTTAAATGTGTTCAGATGCGTTATTTCATTTGAGGACCATAATGCTCCTCTCATTCGGACCGTTAGATGCGCACACATTGGCTTTTCGACTTAGATCCAATGGTTTGTTATTTTGAGGATCTGATGCGTTTTTTCTAATAATTACCATCATGCGCCATCAGATGAGATGCGTTGAATCTTCCACATCAATTAATGAGGTGATATCCAACGCTCCTTGTTTTTCCATATGTATTTACTTTTTCTATTTTTTATTTTAAATTGCTTTTAACTTCTAAAATTCATATTAATTTCATTTTAACTCCCAAAAATCCCAAAATAATTTCTAAGTTTTTTATTTATTTTTCTTCATCTGATTTTTATTTTAGGGGATTTTTATTTTGTGATTTACTATTTTTCCTTGATTTTCTCTTTTTTCCTTTGTTTTGATTGGTTTAAAATTAGTTTTATGTCTCTAAAAATTCTGAAAAAAATTTCCATATGCTTTTTATTTTATTTCTGACCTTCCATAATTTTCTTGGCCATTTATTCGGTGATTTGAAGGACTTTATGTATTTTCCCTTTTATTCTCCATTTTAAAATCATTTTAAATATCTTTTTGATGCATTTTATTTCATTTTATTGCATATTTTATTTGATTGACCTATGTTGACTTTTGTTGGCCTTGGATCTTGGTTGATTTGATCATAAGTTTCATCAAACTCAATGGATCTTGGGTGTTGATGGGGTGAAAACCCTAATCCACCAAAATGGATGATTAATTTTGATGATAACTCGATTAATACCTTGATCCAATTTGGATTGCTTTCTCTTTTGTTGTCTCTTTCTATTTATATCTCTTTCTTTTTCTTTTTCATCTTTTCTCTTGATCAATTGGAAGATGTGTGATCCATCTTGTTCATGAGATCTTGATTGTTACTTGATGAACTTTCACCATTTTAAATCTACCATTTGATTAATCATTGATCAATTGAGGTACTTTGGATTCACGCATAAGTTTGTCCTAAGTGTCATAAAAGGTTTATTGATGTAATGGACCCTTCTTCCTTGACTTAGGTCTTGATCCACCTTGTTTTGACTTGTGCTACATGTTTTAGGAGTATGATCTCTATCATATCTCTAACATGTATGATCTTTCTTATAGATTGTGCTACGATTAGTTAACATAGCGCTAAATTTGTCTCGAATCAGATTACTAATTCTAACACTAACATTAACCATATAATTGTGCTAACATTTATTTTTAGGCCATTTAATTTTATGTACCTTTATCTTTAAGTCATTTACTTTCTTGCACCTTATATATATATATTGCTCTATTATTGTCATTATCATATCATTTGCTATTGTTGATGTTGTTAGAACAAGATTTGGTTCTGCAAGATATCTCTAAGTTTTGATAATAACAAAGTTGTATTTATGTGAGAATAATTTTGGTACTCTAACGTTTGTTTTCTAAAGTATTGACAAATAGATTCTGACTCTGATAAAGATAGCTCTGACTCTAATAGAGATCATGTGGAATGTCCCTCTCAAAGGGTCGAAAGTCGCTTCTGCGTCAAAGAAGCAAGTTTTCTTCTGATCTGCTTCAGAAAGATTTTAAGAAGACAATATGTTGTTGCTGCAATGTTCTCTTGGATTTTGGCTCTGAATATAACTCTTATATTTATCTTCTGAAAACTAAGTGCTAAAGACTCTGAAGACAAGGTTCTGATGAACAACGTTCTAAAGACTCTGAAGACTTAAGTTTCTGAAGACTAAGTGCTGAAGACTCTGAAGACAGTATTCTGCTGAACAACATTCTGAAGACTCTGAAGACTTAAGTTTATGATAACCAAGGGTTCTGAAGAAGGAGTGTTGAAGACTCTGAAGACAAGGTTCTGCTGAACAAGTTCTGAAGACTTTGAAGACCCAGTGATCAATTCTTCTGATCATGCTTCAACCATATCTATTCAGAAGCCTCTGATGAATAGAAGAAGATGAAACGTTTGTGAGGGAAAATAGTACATAGTACACATCAAATGCGTTCTTTTCCATTACCATTCCAGTACCATGATTTGGTGGTACAAAGGACAACATCAGTGTACGATTTTCATCCCAGCATAACGACATTATTTCAAGTCGCCAGCAATTTTACTGATATTCCTGATATGCCCTTCAACAGATCTTTTTCTGGCTATATAAAGACTTGATCACTCAAAGAATCATTAGAGATATTGAAAAGAAGAAAAGATTGAAAAACACTGAGACGCTGATTCATACGAGAAAGAAACACATAAATACAAATAAGAGAAATCCATGAGTGAACAGTAAAGCACTACAATACAAAGAAGAAATATTGTTCATACTGTATAGATTTTCTCTAAGTTAGTTTGAGCTAGAAATTGTGTTTATATCAACTTGTGTAGAAGCATTTCATTGTAAACATCATATTTGATCAAACAGTTGTTTGTATTCCTTAAGGGACCAGTTGGGTCAGAATCCTTAAGAAGAGACGGTTAGTCTGTGAATGTTAGTCACCAGCAGTTACTAGTGCAGTTGTAATCAGTTTGGTTATAATGGATTAAGTCCTTGTGTATAAGGTGAAATCACCTTGGCGGGTGGACTGGATTAACTTGATAGTTTTCAAGTGAGCCAGGATATATCGTGTGTCTTTCTCTATTGCTAGTTTATTTGTGATCTTTTTTTGTGTTTCACAAAAAGCTTTCATTTTTGAAAACTCAATTCAAACCCCCTTTCTTGTGTATTTCTAACACCTTCAATTGGTATCAGAGCCTGGTTCTGATTGTGATAAAAATATTTATCAACACTTAAACGTGTTCAGTACCGACCCAGTATTTGTATGAGATATCATGGTTGCATCTAATGTTAATCCTGTTGTAGAAGAGAAAGATCATTACAGTGGCAAACCACCAGTCTTTGATGGTGAAAAGTTTGACTACTGGAAGGATAGAATTGAAAGTTTCTTTCTTGGTTATGATGTAGATCTTTTGGATCTGGTAGTCGATGGCTACACTCACCCAGTTGATGCTACATGTGTTAAAGTGTCTAGAAGTGTTATGACCAACCAACAAAAGAAAGATTACAAGAATCATCACAAGTGTAGCGAGCAATTTTTGTCGGTGACGGGACCACCTTATCGCTGGGTTTTCTCCTCACCGCAATGAGGAGGAGGGGGTGCTACTTTCTGATTTCTTATTTATCCCATGAAGTTGAAAGAGAAAGGGAAGCTATCTAAAACTAACCTTGCACGCGATTGTTTAACTGAACAAACGCTTAAAAGAGATTGGGGGTCCAGGGTCAGGTTATACAATGGGGAATTGTAAATAACCCATCCTATATGTGGTTATCCACAGGATATTAGCTTTAGGTTTCGCTTTGTAATTGATAGTGTTTATCTGTTCATGGGTTGGGAAAGTTTCTTGGGAAGTATGAGTGAGCGAGTGAGATTTTGTTGATGCTTGGGTGTTTTTGGTAAGGTACTAGACCTAAGTTTTGATTAGTATGAAGGTACTGGACCTAGAGTTTTCGATTGGTATGCTTGCTAAGATTTCGCAATCTTATGCCTACGTATTCCCGTTTAAACGAAACAGGGAAATCAGAGCAATCGTAGTTCCTCCTATTCTAAGGGAGGAAAAAGATGTTTTGGTGTCTTGTTCAAATCCAAAGATTGAAGCTAAAAGGTTTTGACTGAGAGAGAATTTGTCATCTCTAAAGAGGTATTGTTGATTTTTGTGTGCCTTGATTAAAGCCCAAGGTTGAAGCTAAGACGTTGATTGACTCCACTGGGGGAATCCTTACCCAAAGCCTAAGAGGAGGCTGGATAAAACCGACTCCACAAGAGAGTGTATATATTGGTGTCTTGTACAAAGCCCAAGATTGAGGTAAAAAGATAATGACTCTTGGGATATCATTATACAAAGCCTAAGAGGAGGCGGGAAGTTTGACTTTTCTGGGGGAAATGTTCTATCAGTCCTGCACAAAGCCCAAGATTGAGGCTAAAAGTATTTTGACTCCGCCGGGGAAGTTTGTATGTGTCTTGTACAAAGCCCAAGATTGAGGCTGAAACGAGAAGTTTAACTGGTGGGGATATTTTTATGTGTCTTGTATAGAGCCCAAGATTGAGGCTGGCCTGACTGGGACAATCATTATACAAAGCCTAAGAGGAGCCTGAAATGAGTTTGACTATTCTTGGGGAAAATCACTCCCCAAAGCCTACAGGAAGGCTGGGAGGAAATGACTCTGTTGGAGAAGATATATGTCCCCAAGCTTAAGAGAGGGAGATTTATGTCTTGTACAAAGCTCAAGATTGAGGATAAAGGGGTTTGACTCAACAAGAGAGTGTTGTTATATGTCCTGTACCAAGCCCAGGATGGAGGCTGGACAAGCTGGAGAAATTATTCTACACAACTTGGGAAGAGGCTAGCTCCTGCTAGGGGAAATCTTTATACCAAGTTTGGACAAAGATCGACTCAACGAGAGAGTATTTTTATCTGTCTTGTACAAAGCCCAAGATTGAGGCTAAAAAAGGTTGACTCAACAAGAGAGTCTGGAAAGGTGATTGACTCAACATGAGAGTCTAAAAAGTGATTGACTCAACAAGAGAGTCTAAAAAGTGATTGACTCAACGAGAGAGTCTGAAAAGGTTACCTCCACTGGGGAGAATCATTTGTACAAATCCCAAGAGGAGGCTGACTTCTCCGAGGAAGGATCATTATACAAAGCCTAAGAGGAGGTTGGCACTCTGCTGAGGAAAGGTCCTTATACAAAGCCTAAGAGGAGGCTATCTTTTACCGGGGATAACTGAGATCCCTAGACAGGTCCAAGTGGGGAATCAACTCTTGCTGAGGATTACAGAGGAGTTGAGATGTCAGATCCCTGGTCGGGAAACTCTCATGAGAGAGACTGGGTTTCTGCTGGAGATCGATCCAGAATGCCCGGGGTTTTTCCTATAGTTGTACGGGACTTGAGAATTTCTTTGAGACTCAAGGGGATTAGACTGTCCAAGTCTACTGGTGTGGAAGAGTTTTATCTTTTGTATGATGCCCAAGAGGAGGCAAAGGCATTAAGGGATGAGAATCAACCGTAAAGTGGCCTGAGGTTTGACACTGGAAAGACTGCTCTAGCAAAGGATGACTAAGTTCTGTCTTATACCTTTAAGAGGTCATCAGGGTCCTTGTATTAAGCCCAAGAGAAGGCATGAAAACTTTTAAGAAGCCGGGGGGTCCTTGTACAAAGCCCAAGAGGAGGCGGGGATGCTTTTAGGAAACCTGTGGGTCTCAAACCAAGAAAGGTTCAATAAATTCTCTTCACCGAGAATAGATAATTTAGTGAAAGTTCTGTGGTTTGAAGAAATTCAAGAGATGCTATTCACCGAGAATAGATCAACTCCGGGGAGTAGAATTTCTTTGACAATTTCTAAAGTGACAGCCTGAGAAAAGGTTCACGAAGAATACTACCTTTCTCTTTGTTCCATATTGTTTAAGCCCAAGAGAAGGCAAGACTGTATCTGGAGATCCTATGAGGATCTAGTTTTGTTTGTATTTTAAGAGTGACCAATAGGGCTTTACCTAGTTCTAGACCTAGTTGCCGGGGAAAACTCTAAATAACTATACTAGTATGTATATATATATATATATATATATATATATATATATATATATAGTTGATATATGACCAGTATTTAAAAGGGTATGAAAGAAGACTAACCATGCGCAGCTTCCCACAATACAGTTATATATATTTGACATGTATTTAAAAGAATGAAAGAAGACTCACAGTGTGCAGCTTCCTTCAATACAGATATATATATATATATATATTAAAGCAAGTAAATGAAAGCAGATAAAACTTATAGGTGAGCAAGCTTCCATGCTCTTGCAGCTGGTGATCGTGTTTTGAGTTAGAGGTGTTACAGCTTGGTTCCAATGATGTGGACAGCTTCCCTAGGTGCTATAGAGTGTGTCTGAATTCTTGGAGTGGATTGAATTGAGCTGCAACTTGATTTGGCACCTCAACTGCAAATCTGTCAAAGGCTTGTGCAGATGGCTGGTGATTTTGAGAATCTGGTGTTCCAGATGTTGTTTAAGTGTTTGGATCACTTCTATATGATGTTTATGAGGTGTGTGTGTGATTGGTTTGGTTTGAATTGTTCTCAAACTCAAAACCCGATAGTGACTTGAGTTAGAAGGCAAAATTGGAGTGAAAGAGGTGATTTTGAGGAAAGCATCAGTTTAGGTGCTTTGGTGTACTCAAACCGATCACAAATGAGGTCTATTTATAGTGCAACAAGATTGTTTTGGCTGCAATAGTGTATGGCAACTGGTACAGGTATGTGGCCAATTGTGATCAAATGGAATCTCAAGTCTCCTCTAGCAATTGACTTGAGATTAGAGCATAGGCCTAAGGTTCTTTGATTCAAGGATAAGGCTTAACTGAAGTGTTCATCTTTGCTCTGATACATGCCACCTCTAAGCATCCATTAAATGTTCCAAAACAAAATTGGAGTCTTGGCCTTCTTTAGGCTTTTTAGGTTTGGCATGGCTATTGTAGATTTTGGGACTTTGGAGGCTGATAGATCAGTGTTTGTCCCTTTCTAGTTCCCCCTTGAGGTGTACAGATGGATAACCATGTTTGAAGTTGCATAATTTGATCAAATCGAGCCATAATGCACAAACCTGTCTTGCAAGACAGTTTGCATCAAGGCATATTGCAACCATCATATCTTCTAGCTCAGATGGAATTTGATGGAGTTCTTGGACATTTTGGAAAGCTGATATATCCTATTTCAACATGATGTCCATCTTTGGTTTTGATCTAACTTGAATTATAATGAAAAATGCCTCTACATTTGGGAAAAAATAAGGCAGATTCTGAATTAGTGAAAATTTCACTTAGTGTTGGAAAAAATGTCACTTTTGTGTTTTCAACCATTTTGATCACTCCATAACTTAAAATCCATGAGGAATTGGAATGAGGTGTAGTTGACACTTTTAAATTATGCCATGAGAGCTACAAATCCATCTTTGGACCATCCAAAATGGTTGCTTGGATCTCAAGTTATGATCCTTGGAAGGTTGTACCCTAGCCACTTTGTTCCATAACTTAGAAAAATTCTAAGTTTTTTATGGTTACCCCTTTTACAAGTTACCTCACTTTCTTTGATTTTTCTTGAGGAATGATGATTCAAATCACATATTAACATTGTTTTAGGGTTGAGGAACCATAATTGTGAAAAATCTTAAAAAGTCAAACTTGACTTTTGTGCACAGTTGACTTTTTATCAGATGAATTCCAAACTGTGCGATCCTTTGTGAAATCAAGTCCTTGATCTAAATCAAACTTAATGGATATGTTCCATAGGTGTTATAGGGTGTATTAAATCATGTCCCGGGGTTTGGGAGCATGTCCAGGTCAAAAGTCAAAGGTTCAGTTGACTTTTTTCCAAAACCCTAATTGTGGTCCTGAGGAAATTGAAACTTGTGGATCAAGCTTCTTGGATCAATCCATTGTTGCAAATGGATCAATGTAGTTTATTAGAGACCCTCAAATCATGTCTTGAGGTCTTGGCTCATTTTTTGTCCCAAAAGTCAACTTAGGGGTGAATTAGGTCAAGAAACCCTAATTCCTAATTTTTTGGCAAATGGATCCCCTGAGGCTAAATTGACTTGATGATTGGGTCCATGAGCTCCCTTGGAGTATCTTGAGTTATATTTTGAAGCCTTGGCTCATTCCTAGAGGAAAAATTCCATCTGGAGGCCTTGGTCGACCAAAACCCTAATTTGGTGACACTGGCGATCTTGAGGCTTAATCCACTTGGAATGCTGCAACCTTGTGCCTGATTCTTGATGTGGGAGTCCTCTTGATCATTTATGTGTGTTTGAAAGGTTTAAACAAGTTGAAGATCATGTCATTTCTAGATTGATCCTTTGTCTAAGTGCTTTGAGAGGGCTTGAAACCCTAATTCTTAATTGTAGTGAATGCTCAACAATCCTTGAGGAGATTGATGAGGCATAAAGGTACATCCATATTGTGACGATGATTTGCACAATGATGGGAAATCTTAGTGGTCAAAATTTGGAGTATGACAGATGCACCTTTTTAATCTTCTTGGACCCGAAGGTGTGAATGGCGAAGGTATTCGGGCATTCAGGGTGCAAGAGGATTAAATATCGGAATACCCAAAATTTTGATAGTGGTTATGAATGGTAGTTTACATATTCATCTTCTTTTGCTAAGCGTTGATACTTAGAAAAGGCATAACTTCCCCTCGATCCTGGTTTCTACCAAGGAACTGGTCTCAGTTTCTGATATAAACTTCCCCTCGATCCTGGCTTCCTACCAAGGAACTGGTCTAAGTTTTCTTTTGGACTAAACCTCCCCTCGATCCTGGTCTTCGGCCATGGAATCGGTCTCAGTTTCCGATATAAACTTCCCCTCGATCCTGGTTTCCTACTAAGGATCTGGTCTTAGTTTCTGATATAAACTTCCCCTCGATCCTGGTTTCCTACCAAGGAACTGGTCTCAGTTTCTGATATAAACTTCCCCTCGATCCTGGTTTCCTACCAAGGATTTGGTCTCAGTTTCTTTTGTCAATAAACTTTCTTGACAAGGGATGCTATTCGTAGTGGTTTTCCTCAAACTTCTCGCCGAATTTTCCTGGGGAGATGCCATTTGATGGAAAAAGTTTTGATGTCAGACTTGCTGGGGAACCCATTTGTCTGAGCTGCAGAGGTGTACAAACTTCTCTAATGGAGACCCCATTTGTTGACTCTACTGGGGGAAACGAGTCTCTTGAGAGACTGCTTTCTGCTTGGGGGTATTACATCATACTTTTCCATAATATCTTCTCGAAGAACTGCCATGTGATGTAATCCAGTTTTGAGGTGCTGATGACCCTTTCGTCAGCGAATTTTCCGGAGAAAAACTGCTATATTGCCAAAGCTTTGATTAAGAGGCTTTCTCTGGGGATTTTCCTTAATCCGAGAAAGTGAAGATGTCATCTTCAATGGCGAAGAGTGATGTTTGTCTAAAGTTTTCTTGCTTTTCAGAGGTTTAAGTTATCAAAGTGGTCGAAGACCGTCTCTAATCCATAGATAAAATGGAGAGAGATTGCTTAGATGATTCACTTCATGACGAGGAAAGAACTGATAACTCAATTTACAAGAGGACTTTTATTACTAGGGAATAAGACCGACTAGCGTGGTAGTGATGCAATATGAACATGTATGAATCAACAATGCATGATGTATGTATGTATATGCTGACAAAACTGATGTGACATACAGACTAACGGATGAATATGATTGGATCTCGACCACTGCGGGGAATGAGGAAGTACCATTTGGTCCAAAATAGAAATTCTGCCTTGCTTAGGAGAGATAGTCCCTGTGGGGAAAATTGTTGGTCGGGCTTAGGAGATAAGCACTCTGTCGGGGATGTCGGACGAAATATTCGCATCTGATATAGCTGATCCTTCATTCAGGTGTACTGGTTAAGAAGGAGTACTTTGATTCTGCACTTTGAGGTTCGATTACTTCTGGAGAAGCGATCAATGTTCTTTCGACGTTCAACAGTCAAAAGAAATTTCCACCTTTATTTAAAAGCCGAAAAAGTTTGACAAGTAAATTCATTTTTGTTTTATTTCAAGAATCGTTGATCATAATAAAATGTCGTTCTGTAAAGCTTAAACAAATAAGAATTATAAACAAATTTATTAGGGCTCAAATTTTATTGATAGGATGGAAATCAGTCAACCGCATGATTCCATGGAGTATTTACAAAGTTAGAAAATGGTAATTTAAGGGAAGAGGGCTAGATTGAAACATAACCACTGTTATCCTTCTACCATCTTTGAATTCTGGGCATCTGTGCTTCTGTCGAAGATGACCTTGACTGGAGTTTTCATGATGGATGGCATGACTGCTGCTGGGGGATTTGCCCCTTTGCTGGACATAGTTGCTTGCCATTATCCCTAACTTTTTCCTGGATTGTACTTTTGAGATTTCCAATCCATCGGGATGATTTTTTATTATGTCTATAATTTTTGCCTGGACCGCCCTTTCGGGTTTTCAATCCACCGAGACTTTTTTCTTTAATTTAGGCGAAGTATTTCTTGACTACGTCAACATTTGTGGGATAGGAAAATTCCTCTCCATCCATGGTTGCGAGTCTCAAGCCGCCTCCTGAGAAGGCTTTCTTGACCACATAGGGGCCGTCATAATTCGGAGTCCACTTGCCCCGGGAATCAGTGAGGAATGATTGTATCTTTTTGAGCACAAGGTCTCCTTTCCTGAAGACGGGAGGTCGGACCTTCTTGTCATGTCGACTTTGTCACCATTTGTCTTTTGTTAACTTAGCTTCCATCAATACAAGGATTGATGGGATCTCTACTTCTATGGGGAGCACTTCCTCCATGCCATATACTAGAGAGAAAGGGGTTGCCCCTATTGAAGTGCGGACAGATGTGGGATAACCGTGAAGAGGAAAAGGTAACATCTCGTGCCAGTCTTTGTAGGTTACAACCATCTTTTGAACGATCTTCTTGATGTGCTTGTTAGTAGCTTCTACCGCTCCGTTCGTCTTAGGTCGGTAGGGAGACGAGTTATGGTGTTTGATCTTGAACTCAGCGCACAACTCTTTCCTCATCTTGCTGTTCAAGTTAGATCCATTATCAGTAATGATCTGGCTCGGAACACCATAACGGCAGATGAGATTGTTTTTGATAAATAGGGCCATGACTTGTCGGGTTACATTGGCGTATGATGCTGCTTCGACGCACTTGGTAAAGGAGTCAATGGTTATCAGGATGAACCGATGTCCGTTTGAAGCCTTGGGTTCGATCATGCCAATCACATTGATTCCTCATATGGAAAAAGGCCATGGGGAAGAGAGAACTTTGAGATGCGTTGGCGGTACATGGATTTTGTCTGAGTATGTTTGACACTTGTGACACCTCCTAATGTACTTGTAGCAATCGGATTCCATGATCAACTAATAGTACCCTGCTCTCAGATTTTTTCTCGCCATTGTGTGTCCGTTGGCATGAGTGCTAAAGGATCCTTCATGAATTTATTTTATCAGCCTGTTTGCTTCTGGTCTGTCTACACATCGGAGCAAGACCATGTCGAAATTTCTCTTATAGAGTGTATCACCGCTCAGGAAGAAACTGCCTACCAGTCTTCTGAGAGTTTTCCTGTCTTTTCTTGATGCCCCCGGAGGGTACTCTTGTTTCTGAAGGAAGCATTTGATATCGTGATACCAAGGTTTATCATCTATGACTGCTTTAATTGTGAAGATGTAAGCAGGCCGTTCAAGTCGTATTATTTCAATCTTAGGTATGGCATTCCATTGACCTACACTAATCATGGAAGAGAGAATGGCTAATGCATCAGCCATGCGATTCTCTTCACGAGGGATATGATGAAACTCGATTCTGTTGAAGAATGGTAACAACCTTCTTACATAGTCTTTGTAAGGAATCAGTCCTGATTAGTATGTGTTCCAATCTCCTTTGATCTGATTGATAACCAGGGCTGAGTCGCCATATACATCCAAGTTCTTGGTCCTTAAGTCGATTGCTTCTTCGAGACCCATGATACAAGCTTCGTATTCGGCCACGTTGTTTGTACACTTGAATGTCAGTCGGGCGGTGAAAGGAATGTGGGTACCCTGAGGTGTTATGATGATTGCCCCAATTCCATTTTCGTAATGATTGACAGCTCCGTCAAAGATTAGTCCCCATCGGGAACCTGGTTCTGGTCCTTCACTGGGTAGCGGTTCATCGCAATCTTTCATTTTTAAGTACATAACATCTTCTTCTGGGAAGTCAAATCCTATTGATTCCTGATTGTCAATCGGTTGATGAGCCAAATGATCGGCTAAAACACTTCCTTTGACGGCTTTCTGAGCATGGTACTCGATGTCGTATTCTGATAACAACAACTGCCAGCGGGCAATCCTTCCCGTGACAGCAGGCTTTTCAAAGACGTACTTGATCAGATGCATTTAGGAGATTAACCAAGTCGTGTAACAAATCATGTACTGGTGAAGATGTTTGGCTGCCCAAGCCAGAGCACAACATGTTTTCTCGAGCATAGTGTACCGAGTCTCGCAGTCCGTAAATTTCTTGCTCAAATAGTAAATGGCATACTCTTTCCTTTTGGTTTCGTCTTGTTGGCCAAGTACACAACCCATTGAGTCCTCCAAGACTGTTAAGTAAATGATCGGTGGTCTTCCTTCCATTGGAGGTAATATAATCGGTGGGCTCAACAGGTATTCCTTGATACTGTCGAAGGCGGTTTGGCAATCTTCTGTCCAAACGCAGTCCTGATCCTTTTTGAGTAATTTGAAAATCAGCGCGCATGTCGCGGTCATGAGGAATATAAATCTAGAAATGTAGTTCAAACGTCCCAGGAATCCCCTTACTTGTTATTCAGTCTTTGGAGAAGGCATCTCTTGAATGGCCTTGACCTTGTCAGGATCAACCTCAATTCCTTTCTGGCTAACGATGAAGCCTAAAAGTTTCCCTGAACGGACACTAAATGTGCATTTGTTGGGATTCAAACAAAGTTTGTACTTTCTCAACCGCTCAAATAGCTTTGATAGGTGGGTCACATGCTCCTCTTTGTGTATTATGTCGTGGAAAAAAGTAGTCATGGCTCGTTCATAGGTTGCCCCGACGTTCTTCAAACCGAACGACATTACCTTGTAACATAAAGTGCCCCATGGGGTGATGATGGAAGTTTTCTCCATGTCTTTCGGCGCCATTTCTATCTGATTATAGCCCGAGAATCCATCCATGAAGGAGAAGACTTTGAACTTTGTTGTACTGTCTACCAGCATATCTATGTGCGGTAAGGGAAAGTCAGCCTTTGGACTGGCTTTGTTCAGATCCCTGTAGTCTACACACATTCTGACCTTTCCGTCCTTTTTCAGAACTGGTACTATATTGGCCAGCCATTGATGATATTCTGATGTGGCGAGGAAACCCGCGTCAATCTGTTTCTGTACTTCCTCTTTGATTTTGATGGCCATGTCCGGATGAGTCCATCTCAGCCTTTGTTTTACCGACAGACATTCTGATCTCAACGGTAGATGATGTTCCACGATGCTAGTATCCAACCCTGGCATATCCTGATAGGACCAAGCGAATACATCGCGAAACTCTTTAAGAAGCTTTGTCAAACTTTCTTTGACAGTTGGACTGAGCAGTGCCCCAATCTTGACCTCTTTCCTCTCTTCCTCTGAACCCAAGTTGATCGTTTCTAACGGTTCTTTATGAGGTTCAATGGACATTTCCTCTTGTCTGAGTAATCGGGAGAGCTCCTCTGGAATTTCGTCGTCATCTTCTTCTTCAGCCTCAAATACCGGGAATTCAAAGTTGGGAGAAGGCATTGGATCGTAAGTTTCAATGGGGTTTAAAATAAGCAATATGCATGACGTGATGATTTGTTTTTAGAAGAGATAGAGAGAATTCAAGAGCGCGTGCAGTGTATTTTTTGAAAAATGCTTGTTTTTATTATTTGAGTTGTTTTTTAAGATTACCATTTTCTGAAAAAGCGAAAAGAGAAAACAACAATAAATGCGGAAATTACAGAACGACGGTATTTTATTTATGATCTTGTCGATTCTTGAAACTACAGCCCTATAAAACAAAACTCTGTAACATTGGGCGAAGCGAAGAGGTACATTTACAGAAAGTGAGCCCTATCAAAACATCTGTTTCACCTGGGCAGGGTGAAAGGTTAAAGTAAAGACGGCAATTACTTCAATTTATGAACGACTTTCGGAACATTGACAGCAACCCATTGGCACCGAACTCCTCAGTGAATCACAAAGGCTGGCACCTTCTTTCTTGGTCTGTCTTCAAAAATAACGCTGATTTTTGGATAAGCAGGATCATTGGAATCTGTCTTCCAGGCAGAGTTGTCGTAGGAGAGCTCTTCTGTTGTATTTTACGCAGTGTTTGCACTCTCAGGTAAATCTCGCCATCCATTGGCTAGATGTCCTCGAGCGCTTTCAGGAGCGGTGTACTTGACCAAGTAGTCGTACCTGCCACTTGGTTGTCCTAATGTGTCTCACACTTCTTTGGAACTAGAGGAATCATCCCTCTCGATGACGTTGCCTCGGGAAAAGCGTAGTTGATAAACTCTAGTCCGGAAAACTTTGCAAATTCATCGTCGTGCTGGATGTTTTCTAAATGCCCTGAGTGTTGATCCTATGACATGGTGGGGACGCAGGTATTCTTTTCAATGATGCTCAACTAATATGCATCGTTCGCCTGATTCTTTTGCCCCGAGTCTCCTGGGTACGGCTGCCAGATAGGCAGGCCATCCATTGGGCCATAATAGTCATGGTCAAAGTTGTCTTTCATCAGAGTGTCTTCCTATAATGAATTGGGTGGAGCACGACATCCTTCTGGATCACAATCTCCATATATTATTTTGACATCTGACCTCGGTATAAATCTCGGACTTTGTGCCAGAAAGCAAAATGGTGTAGGCCCCTCTTCCTGAGACATATAACCGTCCTCGTTAAGATATGACTTCCATTCTTCATCTATATCGGAGGAATCTCCCTCGTTGATGGTATGTACTTCTTGAGACACTGGGTGAAGGAAACCTCCACTATGGAAGAAGTTCTGAATGGGATGAAGACTTTGATCGTTAGTAGCTGTCTGGGTACAGTTTGAAGAAAAACCAAGACCTTTCTTTTTCTTATTGTTAGTAGGAATGACAAGTTGTCCCCATCCTTTTGCATTGTTACCTTTGATCACTTCGAGAGCATCTTTGTACGAGGAAATCGACATTCCTCTTTCTGATTGATTCTCATTGCTTACCGAGAGTGCTTAGGATTGAGTTCCAACGACCTCCTCTGGTTCTACACAAGTTGATGACGATAAGTTACTCATGATCAAGGCTTGCTCTCCGCAGACTGTGACCAGTTGGTCGTTCTTGACAAACTTCAGCTTTTGGTGAAGCATCGAAGGTCCTTGTCCTGGAAACTTCAGCTTTTGGTCGTTCTTGAGACTTCCCCAGCCTCCTGTATCCAAGGTCTTCCTAACAAATATTTGTATGCTTCCCAGATGTCCATGTCCTGGAAAGTGTGGGGACCGATAGTTATGGGAAGGTCGACTTCGCCGATAACTGTTTTCTAGGATCCGTCAAATGCTTTGACGATGACCTCACTGCCTCTCATCAGAGATCCTTTCAATGATAGTCGCATTAGAGTGGACTTTGGCATCACTTTTAGAGCCGATCCGGTGTCTACCAGTATGTCGGCTAAAGCATCGTTCTGGCAGTTGACTGTAATAATGAGTGCCATGTTATGACTTAGGGCCTCTTTCAGCAGTTCCTCATCACTAAATCCCAAGTTGTTGCAGGAAGTGATGTTGGAGATGATGCTGTCAAATTGTCTTATTGACACATCTTGTTCCACAAAGGCTTGCTCTAAGACTTTCTATAGAGCTTCCCTGTGAGCTTCGAAACTGAGTAAAAGTGATAACACTGATATTTTTGAAGGAGTTTCCAACAGCTGATCAACAAAGTTGTATTCACTCTTCTGGATGAGCTTCAGCATCTCATCGCTGTTCTTTGAAAGGTCAGGAGCATTAGACTGACCGACTGGTTGATCAGGAACTTTTGTGTGAGGTTCCTTTTCTCTGTTAGGTTCTCCAACTCCTCGGTTGAAGATTCGACCACTCCGTGTTACTCGACTGATGTCTGCAATATTCAAGACGGAGGGTAATGGAATTTCCTTTCCATTCTCAATTATTGTTGCACCGTATTTGTAAGGGATAACCTTAGTTGATTCATACGATAACGGTCCCGGTAGATAGATAACTACAAGAGCCTTCTGATTCTTCTGACTATTGTAAGTAATTTCAATCAGTTCCTGGTTCAGAACTTTCGATTTGTCAAGTAAAGGGATGATGGTACAAACATCCTTGGTCCTCTTGTGATCAGAGATTACAACAACGTCCTTGATTCGATCAGCGACATAGTCGGGCATCAAGTTGATTGACCCAAGACTTGGACACGGTCGAATCTCTTTGTGGTCCAACTGACTCTGAAGGGCTGCTCGCACGAGGTAACATCCTTTATTATCTTCAGAGCAAACTCTACAGGGTTCATATTTGTGTGGTGGCACCCGGCCACGTCCGCTCTGTATGCAGTGTAACCTCACTAAATCTGTTTCCATTGATCGAACATCCTGACTTTGATGCCTAGTAGGGTTCCCATTAATCATACTGACTTGTTATGTGTCTTCGTCTAAATAGATCGGAAGCCACCAGTGGCTTAACAAGTGTTGCAAAGTTCTTTGAACGAGAGCGCATCCTTGGTCGCTCTCACGACATCCCTTACAGTCCTGATAATTATGCGAAGTCAGAAAACCGAGCTGGACCTGCATAGCATGTAACTCCACCAAGCTGGTATTCATCAAGCGAATATCAAAGATTTGAATCATATTCACTTGATAATGACTTTTATCGCGGTAATCCTGAATCCATCCAAGATCCATCTGATGCTGGAGGGTCTCTTGTACAAAAGAGCATCCCTGATCGTTTATTGAGCAGATAGGGCAGGAATCATAATCGTACAGTGGTAGATTATGATGTTGGCTTTGTCTTGAGTGCATTGCCACCAAGTTAACATTCATAGCACGGATGTCGTAGTTTTGAATGATGTTGGAACTTGTATAAGTCATGTTGACTTCACGAATTCGGTGATCCTAGGTCCATCCGAGATCCATCTGTTCCTATAGATCTGATTGCACAACAGAACATCCTTGATTATTTTTCGAGCAGATATCATACTGATGATAGTTATGAGACGGTACATGCCCGTACCCGCTCTGTCTGCAATGCATCTTGACTAGGTTGGTTCCCAATAAGAGTACATCATGGATTTGATAGCTGTGCTTAGACTCTTCTTCTATTAAATTTACCGCAGCTTTCTCGTGTTGAGGCAACGGGTTCGTCTGAACATTTGTATTTGTATCTTTGAAGGATAAGACCCCGTTCCTGACAAGCTTTTTCACATCGAATTTAAAGCTAAGACAGTTTTCTATGTTATGCCCTGGTCCTCCTTGATGGTAAGGGCAAGTCTGATCCTCGTTGAACCAAAAAGGCGGATTCTACGGTATTGCAAGAGGAGACCTGGTTTGGACGTGTCCCTTGACCAGTTGTAATGGAAACAGTTCTGCGTACAACATGGGTATAGGGTCGAACCCTGGTGGTCGCATTGTACGGTTGTTGTTGTACGGAGGACGAGCCTGCTAAAGAGGCTATTGTGTCCTTTGCTGAAATTATTGTTGATTCGGTTGGCTCTGAGAAACCTAAGATTGATACGTAGGAATAGGCGTAGGGTTGATAGCAGGAGTTACATCTGCTACTGGTTAGTACCATCGCCTTTGCTTTCCGAGAGAGATATTACCAATATCTTGCTCTTTTTTCTTAGGGAGAGAACTACCGTATCTTTTGGTACTGCTTGATGATCCGGTATCTTTGACCAAACGTCCTTCTCGGACTGCTTCTTCCAGATGAACTCCCATGCCCACCATCTCAGTGAAGTCACTAGGCGCACTGGCGACCATTCTGTCATAGTAAAATGAGCTCAAGGTTTTCAAGAAGATCTTTGTCATCTCTTTTTGTAGCGCGATTTTTGTGGTTTCGAATCAATATCACTTTAGTACTACAGTTCGATTCATTTTTTATCCTGTTAAACTGATTAAGGAAGGGAAATAGATATCTCCAATTAACCCTGCTTGCATACTGAGTTTAAACAGTCAAAACTGTTGGTTTACAAATGCTATCAAAAGGGGGGTCTGTCTTTAGTTATTTACTTAAAATAACGGAGTGTCTTGAATATTTGCTAGGTTTCTGGTAAGGTGTTAGGTCTGATGCTTCTTGATAGATGTATGGAGGTACTGGATTTTGGGTTTTTTGGTTAGTATGCTCGCTAAGATTTTTGCAATCTTATGCCTACGTATTCCCAAAACAGGGAAATCAGGGCGATCGTAGTTCCTCCTATTCTATGGGAGGAAAAAGGTGTTTTGGTGTCTTGTTCAAAGCCCAAGACATGAAGCTAAAGGTAGTTTGTATCTTGTTTAAAGCCCAAGATATGAAGCTAAAGGTGTGACTGAGAGAGAATTTGTCATCTCTAAAGAGGAATTGTTGATGTTTGTATGTTGTGAGCAAGGCTCAAATTTGATGCTAAAAGGTTGATTAACTCAACCAGGGGTTTCTTTATACGAAGCCTAAGAGGAGGCGAGAAGTTTCACTTTTCCGGAGAAAATGTTCTTTCTGTCTTGTACAACGCCCAAGATTGAGGCTAGAAGGGATTTTGACTCTGTTGGGGAGAATGTACCTTGTATAAAGCCCAAGATGGAGGCTGAAAGGGTTTGACTCAACATGAGAGTACTTTTATCTGTCCTGTATAAAGCCCAAGACGGAGGCTAAATAGGTTGACTCAACAAGAGAGTCTTGAATAGGTGATTGACTCAACAAGAGAGTCTGAAGGTTGTTTGACTCAACAAGAGAGTCTTTGATACTCAACAAGAGAGTGTTTTGTTGTCTCGTATGAAGGCCGAGATAGAGGCTAAAAGGAGATCGTCTCAACAAGAGAGTCTTTTATACTCAACAAGAGAGTGTTTTATATGTCTTGTACAAAGCCCAAGACGGAGGCTAAAAGTGGTTGACTCAACAAGAGAGTCTTTTATACTCAACAAGAGAGTGTTTTTTCTATCTCGTACAAAGCCCGAAATTGAGGTTAAAAAGAGATTGACTTGACAAGAGAGTCTTTTATACTCAACAAGAGAGTGATTTTCTATCTCATACAAAGCCTGAGATTGAGGCTAAACAGGGATTGACTCAACAAGAGAGTCTTTTATACTCAACAAGAGAGTGTTTTATATGTCTTGTACAAAGCCCAAGACGGAGGTTAAAAGTGATTGACTCAACAAGAGAGTCTGAAAAGGTTAGCTCTGCTAGGGGGAATCATTTGTACAAAGCCCAAGAGGAGGCTAACTTACTGCTGAGGATTATTTAGATCCTGAAGCGAGTCCAAGTGTGGGGGGAACTCTCATGAGAGAGACCGGGTTTCTGCTAGAGATTGATCCAGAGTGATCGGTGTTTTTTCCTATTGTTTGAAAGGAACTTGAGAATGTCTTTGAGACTCAAGAGGTTTAGACTTTCCAAGTCTAGAGTTTTATCTTTTGTATGATGCCCGAGAGGAGGCACAGGCATTTAAGGGATGAGTATCAACCCTAAATTGGCCGGAGTTTTGACGCTGGAAAGACTGCTCTAGCAAAGGATGACTAAGTTCTGTCTTATACCTTTAAGAGGTCATCAGGGTCCTTGTGTGAAGCCCAAGAGAAGGCATGAGAACTTATAAGAAGCCGAAGGGTCCTTCTACAACGCCCAAGAGGAGGCGAGGATGCTTTTAGGAAGCCTGTGGGTCCCCAAGCCAAGAGAAGTTCAAGAAATGCAATTCATAGAGAAGAGATCATTCCAGGAAAGTTCTAGGATTTGGAAGAAACTCAAGAGACGCCATTCACGGAGAAAAGATCATATCTGGGGAGTTAGAGTTTCTTTGACAATTTCTAAGGGTGACAGTCTGAGAAAAGGTTCACCGAGAATACTGCCTTTCTCTTTGTTCCATATTGTTTAACCCTAAGAGAATGGAAGACTGTATTTGGAATCCTACGGGGGGATCTAGTTTTGTTTGTATTTAAAGAGTGACCAACAAGGCTTTACCTAGTGCTAGACGTAGTTGCTGGGGAAAACTCTAAATAACTATACTAGTATTACACAGTGGATATGTGATAAGTATATAAAAGGTTGTGAAAGAAGACTTACAGTGAAGCAGCCCCACAATACAGTTATATACATATGAAAGCGCTAAATGAAAACGGATAAACACTTACCCGTTGTAGAGCTTCCATGCTGTTTTGTTAGTTGTTCAACAAAGAAAGTTTTGATAACAACATATATTTGAGTTCCAAATCAAAGGAGAAAGTGATTTGCAAAGATTGTTCGGGCTTACAGCTCAAGGAGAGGCCCAAGTTTTAACGATGATCGCATCGTTGTTTTGAAAACTGTATAGAAGGACTTATACAATGTGTGAGGCCTAAATCATTTTGGTTTCAAAAAGGGGTTTGTGTCTTACACTCTATTAGAGGCCCAAAGAAAAAGAAATGGGGCTTATAACACGACGGTAGGCCCAGATGATTTGATTTTTGAACTGGCGATTGCGCCGAGATTTTTCTTTTAACGCAGAGGGACTTATACAATATCTGAGGCCCAAAATTGTTTTGGTTAAAAGGGGATTGGGTCTTACACTCTATTAGAGGCCCATGAGTGTTTGAAAATGATTGATGAGGGTGGAATCAATCAAAACCCTAATTTCATCATTTTTAAAAGTGAATTCTTAAAGAAAATCGATAAAAAAATATGATAAAACACCAAATAAGCTTGAATAAACAACTTGTGATTTTTGGTTAAAGTTTGAAAAATGAGGTTTTAATCACAAGATGAATTAAAACTCATTTGGTTTTGATTTTTCAAGATGAATATTCACTTTTAAAATGTTTAAATACAATTAAAAATGAATTTATTCATAAAAATACCAACTATATTATATAAATAATATAAATTTGATTTTTTTATGGAATAAAATATTTCAACATTTTTGTGAATTTTCACAAAAAGATCCAATAAAAAATAATTATAATTGAGGGAGTTATTAATTTTTCAAATCATTAAAAATAATAAGAAAAATAATAAAATATTAAAAAGTGGTAAAAAAGAGGATCTGGGGCGAGGGGGATTCGAACCCCAGACCTCTTGTGTGCAGTGCGCGCGTCCTACCACTGGGGTGGTGATACATCCGTGTATCAAACCCCAGCCACAAATATACAAGGCTTGCCTTGTTTTTGGCCTGGCCAAGGCAAGGCAAGGCAAGATTTTGGCCAAAAACGTGAAGCTTGTAACTTTCTCATTTCTCCATGGATTGGGACAAAATTTAGGTCTACCCTGCCTAGAAATTTCACAAGGAATCAAATGGTGGTGGTGGTTTTTTCAGATGAGGTCCCCATTTTAAAACCCGATAGTGGTTTTGAAATAGGCCTCCCTTTGCATTTTATGTCCTACCTCTTGTTGCAGGTATGAATTACATGATGAATTGGTTCAAACACAACATATATAACATGTAGAAGATGTACAGGATCAGTGGACCTCAAAGCAATGCATATTTCAAAGAGTTCAAGTTGAGATGCTTACCTCTTTAGGAGCTTTTTGGGCAATCTGTCAAGTGCTTTGTTCCATAAATGTTTTGATGCTTTGAACACCCTCAAATGATCCCTTGGAAGCTTTTAGGATGATTGGAAACAGCTGGAAACCTCAGGAATGGAAACTGGCCATTTCTTGCAAAAGGGGCAAAAGTGACTAAAATAGCAACTTTCTCAAATGGTGTTCCAGATGTGGGGAACCATTTGGGACAGTTCAAGGATGATATTTGGAGTGTATTTGAGGTTATATCTGGTTTTGAAAGTGACTGAATCAAGACATGGCTTGAAAAACACAAAAACTCCTATTTTGAGGTTTTGAGAAGGGACTTTGTGATTTTGGTGTTACAGGTCACTTGTGAGAGTTTGGATAGCTTAGATATGACATATTGGATGTGTTTGGATCATGAGCTGTGATAGAATTGCTCTCTAACTCAAAAACTTAGAGTTACCTTGCTAAAGAAGGCATTTTTGCCTAGAGAAAGAGATTTTGAGGAAAGCAAGTGTTGTAGTGCTTTGGTGTACTCAAATTGAGCACAAATGAGCTCTATTTATAGTAGAGCAAGTTTTTTTTGGCTGCAATAGTGAATGGAAACTGCTGCAGAGGTTTGGCAAATGTTGATCAATAGGAATCCAAGTCTCCTCTAGCCATTGACTAGAGGTTAGGGAACAGGCCTTTGGTCCCCTAGTTCAAAGATCATCCTTGACTCATTCAGTTGGAAATGGCTCAATTCATGCCACCTTGGTGTATCCATTGAATGCTCCAAAACAAAATTGGAGTCTTGTCCCCTCTTTAGGGTTTTTTAGGTTTGGCATGCTATTTTTAGTTCCAAAGACTTGGGAGGCTTATGGATCAGTGTTTGTCCCTCCTTGGTCCCTCCATGAGGTGTTCAGATGGATAAACTTGTTTGTCATTTGTACAAATTGTTCAAATCGAGTAAAATGCACAAATCTGCCTAGTTATGACAGTTGTAGCAAGGCATATTGCCGCTGTCATAACTCTTAGCTCAAATGGAATTTCATGGGGTTCTTGGCCATTTTGGAAAGCTCTCATATGATACAAAATATGTGTGATCATAGTTTGTCTTGACACTTTTTGGATCCAAGTGAAAAATGCCTCTACATTGAAAAAAGTGAAACAGATTCTGACTTAGTGAAAATTTCACTAAGTGTTGGAAAAAGTGAGATTTCATGTTTTCAACTATTTTGATCAAACCATAACTCAAAATCCATGATGAATTGGAATGAGTTGTAGTTGACACTTTTAAAGTATGCCATGAGAGCTACAAATCAATCTTTGAATCAGCCCAAATGGTTGCTTGGATCTCAAGTTATGATCCTTGGAAGTTGGTACCCTAGCCACTTTGTTCCATAACTTAGAAAATTTCTAAGTTTTTTATGGTTACCCCTTTTACAAGTTATCCCACTTTTCTTGATTTTTCTTGATGAATGATGATTCCAATCACACATTAACATCATTTTAGGGTTAGGGGACCATAATCGATCAAAAAATCAAAAAGTCAAACTTTGACTTTTCTGCATAGTTGACTTTTTATCAGATGAATTCCAAACTGTGCGATCCTCTATGAAATCAAGTCCTTGACCTAAATCAAACTTGATGGATTGATTTCAAAGGTGTTATAGGGTGTATTGAATCATGTCCCAAGGTTTGGGAGCATGTCCTGGTCAAAAGTCAAAGGCACAGTTGACTTTTCTCGCGAAACCCTAACTGTGGTTCTGATGAACTTGAAACTTGTGAATCAAGCTTCTTAGATCAATCCATTGTTAGAAATGGATCAATGTAGTTTATTAGGGACCCTTAAATCATGTCTTGAGGTTTTGGCTCATGCTTTGTCCCAAAAGTCAACTAAGGGGTGAATTAGGTCAAGAAACCCTAATTCCTGATTTTTTATTAATGCCTCCCCTGAGGCTAAATTGACTTGATGATGGGGTTTATGAGGTCCCTTAGAGTATTTTGGGTTATGCTTTGAAGCATTGGCTCATGCCCAGAGGAAAATTTCCATCTGGAGGCCCTAGTCGACCAAAACCCTAATTTGGTGACACTGGCGATCTTGAGGCTTAATCCACTTGGAATGTTGCAGCCTTGTGCTTGATCTCTGATGTGGGAGTCCTCTTGATCCATTGTGGATGTTTGGGAGGTTAGACAAGTTGAAGATCATGTCATTTCTTGATTGATCCTTTGTCTAAGAGCTCTGAGGGCTTGAAACCCTAAGTCTGATTGCAGTGATTGCTCAACAACCCTTGAGGAGATTGATGAGGCACCAAGGTACATCCATATTATGCTGATGATTTACACAATGATGGGAAATCTTAGTGGTCAAAATTTGGGGTATGACACTTTTTCCTCAAGAGGTGGACAAATCTGGGCGGCAATTTCACGCCATATCTGAGCATACTCCTTAAAGGTTTCCTTATCCTTCTGCGACAAGGGTCTGAGTTGATATCTATCTGGTGCCATGTCCAGGTTATACTTATATTGTTGAACAAAGACTGCGCCAATATCTCGGAAAGTGACGATTTTAGTGCGGTTTAACCCCATGTACCATTTGAGTGCGGCACCAGTTAAACTATCTTGGAAATAGTGGATCAGTAGCTGTTGGTTCTCTGTCTGAGTTGACATCCTCCAAGCGTACATCACCAAATGTCTTTGAGGGCAAGAGTTACCCTTGTATTTTTCAAATTCGGGCACCTTGAATTTGTGCGGAACTTTCACATTGGGGACCAGACAAAGGTCTGCGGCATCCTTTTCGAATAGATCCTGACCGCGAATAGCTTACAGTTCCTTCTGCATCTCCAGGAACTGTTCCTGGAATTCCCTCATTCTCTCATCAATACTTTCGTTTCCATCAAATGGTATCTGTGGAATCTGCCATTCTGGGACATTGTGTACCACGGGTGGTGGTACAGTCATTACGACAGTGACTCTTAGTGCTTCCCAAAGTTTGTAACCTTCAGCAGTTGTTGTCATGCCCTTGGCATCTTCGTATTCCCGAAGTTTGTAACTTTCAGGCTCAGCGGTTCCTGCTGCAGTTTTCGAATCTTCCGTGATCGGCGGAATATATCTTTCTGGGATATAGTTGAGTGGCATGCCCAAGGGACGATCTTTAGGCATGGTATATCGAGGATCATACTTCTCCACTATGGGCGTCGATGTGATCTATGAGATCACAGTTCTTTGTATCTAGGCTGCTGCCAGAGCTTGCATATCATTATAAAGTTTCCTAAGATCTTCTTTTAGAGCGTCGAGTTCTTCTCTCAACTCTCTGTTCTCTTCCTCGAGATTATCCATCATTTTATTTTGTTGACTGGCCCGAGTATTGTACTAATGAGACAGTTTGACTCTAGAATCCAGACACAAACGTGAGATTCGTAGGTAAGAAGAATGCGTTATGTGAGAATAATGAATGATATGAAATGATTATATTATATATATATATAATATATATATATATTATTTAATCAAAATAAACTTCGACAATCGGATTGCAAATATCATACAGTGGAAACCCCGTTTTATTGAATTCAAAGGTTGCGGAAATGGAAATACAGTAATTTCAAAGTGCTGTAAAAGGAAATGTCTAAACTTATAGGTCTTGAGTCCTCTCTGAGGAGGGCTCAGGTGTTGGTTCTGGTACTTTCCTCTTTTTTGACCGGGGCTCTCGGGCCGTTGTTGGGTTGTCATTCGTTTGCCAAGTGAAAGGAGCAAGCAGGTTCCTTTGATCTTCTTGACTTTCTATAGCATGTTGCTCTAAAATCTCGATCAGAGCATCTTTTTCTTTTAATAGTTGTTGTATTTTGGTACACTCCACATTGAGAATGCGGTACTTGTTCTTCCAAGACCTCTTCTCCTGTTGAACTTTGTTGAGAGTAACCTGAAGTTTTTCCGTATCTGACATAAAGTAAAGGAAGATTCGTTTAAAGGAAGAACTTCCTGACGAGGGTAAGGCATCCCCAGTTTGAGAGCTCTAGTTTGTACCCAGTGGAGATAAGGTTCTACAGAGACACAGTCCGATTATCTTAGAGACTCTCTTCCTTTCTGGTGAACATGTTTCCAGGCATGCACTATTTTTGTCTTTAGTGCTCTGTCGTTTTCTCCTTCCTTGAAGAAAAGACCTTCCAGATGAACATTAAGCGGGGCATGTCTCATTGGGTATCCGAATTGACGACGAACTAAAACTAGATGATAATTGATTTGTCCTTTAATTCCTATAAGGGGTACATTAGGGAAGTTTCCACAATGGTCAATGGTTCTAATCCTGTCATAGATTCGATTGTACCAATCGATGTCAGAGTTGGTAAGAGATGTGATCCTCTGCGACCAACGTAAAGCACTCTTATGATCCCAAAATGCAGCAGACTTGGGCAAATTGGAGGTGAACCATTTGTATAGCAGGGGTACACAGCATGTGATCATTCCTCCGTTGTACAAGTTCCTTAAGTGTAAATAATGATAAGCATCTGCGAGCAAGGTTGGTACAGGGTTTCCAATCAGAAAAATCTTAATGGCATTAATATCAATAAAGTCATCAATGTTGGGAAACAGAAATAACCCGTAGGTAAGTAAGACAAAGATGCTCTCGAAAGCAGTCGCGTTCCCTATACTAGCAAAGTACAGAGCCTTCTTTATCTAAAACTTGGCTGGTAAACCTTGGATTCCACCCTTAGTGGTCATGTGTGTCCTGACTTCTGACTCGTCCAAATAGATTGCTCTTGCAATGATTTGATCCTTTGGAATTTCTTCCAGTCCAGAAAAGGGATCTTGGTCAGTGATAGGTAAATCAGTCAGGTGAGAGTACTCCTCCAGTGTTGGTGCTAGTTGATAATTCGGGAATATGAAACAGTGATATACCGGATCATAGAACTGAATGAGCGTAGCCAGGATTCCTTCAATTACATGGACCCTTAACAGAGATAGCAGTCCTCCGTACTTAGCTCTAAAAGCCTTAGGGTTGGTGATCATCCTTGCCAACCCTCTCAAATCCTCTAGTTTTGGAACCTTGAAGGTGTACTTATGAGTCTTCCTTCTACCGAAATCCATAACATAATCTCCTTTCTCTGATATTTGCAATCATTGTCTTAGTTTAACTTGAAAATGAGAGACTAGAAGAGAATATTTTTTTTATTAATGTTTTTTTTTAAATGAATGCATGAATGCAGCTCACAAAAACATAGAAAAAATATGGGGTCAAAGGTTCGGTGTCATGAAGCCATGGCTCTACCCATCCCTAAAGGTTGTACTGGTGATTTTTTGTACCTGTCCTCAAAATCATTGACCCCTCTTGGGATAACAACAGTAGGCTGGTTCACCCGAGCGAGCTGCAGTATCTTAGAGTAATCTCAAATGAGGGTAGTATCGCGTGACAACTATTTCCGATAGCTTCCACACTATAAAATAGTAACAAGGTCTCAGTCTACTAAATCTTCAGTTTCATGGACAACCACAATCGAACAATCTGCTTTCAACAAGTGAAGTCGTATAGGCATTGAATCCGCAAAGGGTGTCTCCACTGATTCGATGGTCGATCGGGGTCTCTTATTTGGGAGTCACTCCCTGTAAGATTACCCATCTAGTGCCATCATTTATCTTAGGTGTATACTCAATCTTTCCAGATGCGGCATCACCCGCAGTCCCATTAGCAGAAAAATAAACACGGATATCAATAAGGAAAAGCGATATATATATTTATCCTAAAACTAACATCCTAGACCTCTTAAGAGCTATAGCCTATAATCCTAACAAATAAAATGACTCCCCAGCAGAGTTGCCATTTTTCTGTTAGAAAATGGGGACGATGCCCCAAGGATCATTCTAAGGAGTCCCCAGCAGAGTCGCCATTTTTCTGTTGGAAAATGGGGACGATGCCCCAAGGATCATTCTAAGGACTCCCCAGTAGAGTCGCCATTTTTCTGTAGCGAGCGATTTTTGTCGGTGACGCGACCACCTTATCGCTGGGTTTTCTCCTCACCGCAATGAGGAGGAGGGGGTGCTACTTTCTGATTTCTTATTTATCCCATGAACCTGAAAGGGAAAAGGAAGCTATCTAAAACTAACCTTGCACGCGATTATTTAACTGAACAAACGCTTAAAAGAGATTGGGGGTCCGGGGTCAGGTTATACAATGGGGAGTTGTCAATTACCTATCCTATATGTGGTTATCCACAGGAAATTAGCTTTAGGTCTCGCTTTGTAATTGATAGTGTTTATCTGTTAATGGGTTGGGAAAGTTTCTTGGGAAGTATGAGAGAGCGAGTGATATTTTGTTGATGCTCGGGTGTTTTTGGTAAGGTACTAGACCTAAGTTTTGATTGGTATAAAGGTACTGGACCTAGAGTTTCCGATTGGTATGCTCCCTAAGATTTCGCAATCTTATGCCTACGTATTCCCGTTTAAATGAAACAGGGAAATCAGAGAAATCGTAGTTCCTCCTATTCTAAGGGAGGAAAAATATGTTTTGGTGTCTTGTTCAAAGCCCAAGATTGAAGCTAAAAGGTTTTGACTGAGAGAGAATTTGTCATCTCTAAAGAGGTATTGTTGATTTTTGTGTGTCTTGATTAAAGCCCAAGGTTGAAGCTAAGAGGTTGATTGACTCCAGTGGGGGAATCCTTACCCAAAGCCTAAGAAGAGGCTGGATAAGACCGACTCAACAAGAGAGTGTATATATTGGTGTCTTTTACAAAGCCCAAGATTTAGGAAAAAAGAGAATGACTCTGGGGATATCATTATACAAAGCCTAAGAGGAGGTGGGAAGTTTGACTTTTCTGGGGGAAAATGTTCTATCTGTCCTACATAAAGCCCAATATTGAGGCTAAAAGTATTTTGACTCCGTCGGGGAGGTTTGTATGTATCTTGTACAAAGCCCAAGTTAAGGCTGAAATGAGAAGTTTAACTGGTGGGTATATTTTTATGTGTCTTGTATAGAGCCCAAGATTGAGGCTCACCTGACTGGGACAATCATTATACAAAGCCTAAGAGGAGGCTGAAATAAGATTGACTCTTCTTGGGGAAAATCATTCCCCAAAGCCTAAAGGAAGGCTGGGAGGAAATGACTCTGTTGGAGAAGATATCTGTCCCCAAGCTTAAGAGAGGGAGATTTATGTCTTGTACAAAGTCCAAGATTGAGGCTAAAGGGGTTTGACTCAACAAGAGAGTGTTTTTATCTGTCCTATACCAAGCCCAGGATGGAGGCTAGACAAGCTGGAGAAATTATTCTACACAACTTGGGAAGAGGCTAGCTCCTTCTAGGGGAAATCTTTATACCAAGTTTGGACAAAGATCGACTCAACAAGAGAGTATTTTTATTTGTCTTGTACAAAGGCCAAGATTGAGGCTAAAAAAGGTTGACTCAACAAGAGAGTCCGGAAAGGTGATTGACTCATCAAGAGAGTCTAAAAAGTGATTGACTCAACAAGAGAGTCTAAAAAGTAATTGACTCAACGAGAGAGTCTGAAAAGGTTAGCTCTGCTGGGGAGAATCATTTCTACAAAGCACAAGAGGAGGCTGACTTCGCTGAGGAAGGATCATTATACAAAGCCTAAGAGGAGGTTGGCACACTGCTGAGGAAAGGTCCTTATATAAAGCCTAAGAGGAGACTATCTTTTGCCGGGGATAATTGAGATCCCTAGACAGGTCCAAGTGGGGAATCAACTCTTGCTTAGGATTACAAAAGAATTGAGATGTCAGATCCCTTGAGGTTCTGATTTAAGATAGTGTTGAACCTGGTCGGGGAACTTTCATGAGAGAGAATGGGTTTCTGCTGGAGATCGATCCAGAATTCCCGGGGTTTTTCCTATAGTTGTAAGGGACTTGAGAATGTCTTTGAGACTAAAGGGGATTAGACTGTCCAAGTCTACTGGTGTGGAAGAGTTTTATCTTTTGTATGATGCCCAAGAGGAGGCAAAGGCATTACGGGATGAGAATCAACCCTAAAGTGGCCTGAGGTCTGACACTGGAAAGACTGCTCTAGTAAAGGATGACTAAGTTCTGTCTTATACCTTTAAGAGGTCGTCAGGGTACTTGTATTAAGCCCAAGAGAATGCATGAGAACTTCTAAGAAGCCGGAGGGTCCTTGTACAAAGCCCAAGAGGAGGCGGGGATGCTTTTAGGAAGCCTGTGAGTCTCAAACCTAGAAAAGTTAAAGAAATCCTATTCACTGAGAATAGATTAGTTAGTGAAAGTTCTGTGATTTGAAGAAACTCAAGAGATGCTATTCACCGAGAATAGATCAACTCCGGGGAGTAGAATTTCTTTGACAATTTCTAAAGTTACAGCCTGAGAAAAGGTTCACGAAGAATACTGCCTTTCTCTTTGTTCCATATTGTTTAAGCCCAAGAGAAGGCAAGACTGTATCTAGAGATCCTATGGGGATCTAGTTTTGTTTGTATTTTAAGAGTGACCAACAGGGCTTTACCTAGTTCTAGACCTAGTTGCCGGGGAAAACTCTAAATAACTATACTAGTATATATACACTTGATATATGACAAGTATTTAAAAGGGTATGAAAGAAGACTAACCATGCGTAGCTTCCCACAATATAGTTATATATATTTGACATGTATTTAAAAGAATGAAAGAAGACTCACAGTGTGCAGCTTCCCACAAAACAGATATATATATATATATATATATATATATATATATATATATATATATATATATATATATATATATATATATATATATATATATATATATATATATATATATATATATATTAAAGCAAGTAAATGAAAGCGGATAAAACTTACAGGTGAGCAAGCTTCCATGCTCTTGCAGCTGGTGATCGTGTTTTGAGTTAGAAGTGTTACATCTTGGTTCCAATGATGTGGACAACTTCCCTAGGTGCTATAGAGTGTGTCTGAATGCTTGGAGTAGATTGAATTGAGCTGGAACTTGATTTGGCACCTCAACTGCAAATCTGTCAAAGGCTTGTGCAGATGGCTGGTGATTTTGAGAATTTGGTGTTCCTGATGTTGTTTAAGTGTTTGGATCACTTTTATATGATGTTTATGAGGTGTGTGTGTGATTGGTTTGGTTGGAATTTCTCTCAAACTCAAAACTCGAAAGTGACTTGAGTTAGAAGGCAAAATTGGAGTGAAAGAGGTGATTTTGAGGAAAACATCAGTTTAGGTGCTTTGGTGTACTCAAACTGATCATAAATGAGGTCTATTTATAGTGCAACAAGTTTGTTTTGGCTGCAGTAGTGTATGGCAACTGGTACAGGTCTGTGGCCAATTGTGATCAAATGGAATCTCAAGTCTCCTCTAGCCATTGACTTGAGATTAGAGCACATGCCCATGGTTCTTTGATTTAAGGATAAGGCTTGACTGAAGTGTTCATCTTTGCTCTGATACATGCCACCTCTAAGCATCCATTAAATGTTCCAAAACAAAATTGGAGTCTTGGCCTTCTTTAGGCTTTTTAGGTTTGGCATGGCTATTGTAGATTTTTGGACTTTCGAGGCTGATAGATCAGTGCTTGTCCCTTGTTTGTTCTCCCTTGAGGTATGCAGATGGATAACCATGTTTGGAGTTGCAGAATTTGATCAAATCGAGCCATAATGCACAAATTTTTCTTGCAAGACAGTTTGCATCAAGGCATATTGCAGCCATCATATCTTCTAGCTCAGATGGAATTTGATGGAGTTCTTGGACATTTTAGAAAGCTGATATATCCTATTTTAACATGTTGTCCAACTTTGGTTTTGATCCAACTTTAATTACAATGAAAAATGCCTCTACATTTGGGAAAAAATAAGGCAGAATCTGACTTAGTGAAAATTTCACTAAGTGTTGGAAAAAATGTCACTTTTGTGTTTTCAGCCATTTTGATCACTCCATAACTTAAAATCCATGAGGAATTGGAATGAGGTGTAGTTGACACTTTTAAAGTATGCCATGAGAGCTACAAATCTATCTTTGGACCATCCAAAATGGTTGCTTGGATCTCATGTTATGATCCTTGGAAGTTGGTACCCTAGCCACTTTGTTCCATAACTCAGAAAAATTTTAAGTTTTTTTTGGTTACCCCTTTTACAAGTTACCTCAATTTCTTTGATTTTTCTTGAGGAATAATGATTCAAATCACATATTAACATTGTTTTAGGGTTGAGGAACCATAATTGTGAAAAATCTCAAAAAGTCAAACTTGACTTTTGGGCACAGTTGACTTTTTATCAGATGAATTCCAAACTGTGTATTCCTTTGTGAAATCAAGTCCTTGATCTAAATCAAACTTGATGGATATGTTCCATAGGTGTTATAGGGTGTATTGAATCATGTCCCAGGGTTTGGGAGCATGTCCAGGTTAAAAGTCAAAGGTTCAGTTGACTTTTTTCCAAAACCCTAATTGCGGTCCTAAGGAAATTAAAACTTGTGGATCAAGCTTCTTGGATCAATCCATTGTTGTAAATGGATCAATGTAGTTTATTAGAGACCCTCAAATCATGTCTTGATGTCTTGGCTCATTTTTTGTCCCAAAAGTCAACTTAGGGGTGAATTAGGTCAAGAAACCCTAATTCCTGATTTTTTGGAAAATAGATCCCATGAGGCTAAATTGTCTTGATGTTTGGGTCCATGAGGTTCCTTGGAGTATCTTGAGTTATATTTTGAAGCATTGGCTCATGCCCAGAGGAAAAATTCCATCTGGATGCCTTGGTTGACCAAAACCTTAATTTGATGACACTGGCGATCTTGAGGCTTAATCCACTTGAAATGCTGCAACCTTGTGCCTGATTCTTGCTGTGGGAGTCCTCTTGATCATTTATGTGTGTTTGAGAGGTTTAGATAAGTTGAAGATCATGTCATTTCTTGATTGATCCTTTGTCTAAGTGCTCTGAGAAGGCTTGAAACCCTAATTCTTAATTGTAGTGAATACTCAACATTCCTTGAGGAGATTGATAAGGCATAAAGGTACATCCATATTCTGATGATGATTTTCACAATGATGGGAAATATTAGTGGTCAAAATTTGGGGTATGACAACAAGGCAAGAACCATATTTCTAAATGTTATCTCTTATACTGATTATGAGAAGATAACAAATAGAGATACTGCCAAATCCATTTTTTATTCTCTGAGAATGACTCATGAAGGAAATGCTCAAGTTAAGGAGACAAAGGCGCTGGCCCTAATCCAAAAATATGTGGCATTCAGAATGGAGGATGATGAAACAGTTGAGACTATGTTTTCAAGGTTTCAAATGCTAGTCACGGGACTTAATGTTTTGGACAAATTTTACTCAACTGTTGATCATGTTAAAAAGATCATCAGAAGTCTTCCCAAGAAAAGGAGACCTATGGTAACAGCTTTAAAGCTATCCAAGGATCTTAACAGCATAAGTCTTGAAGAACTTGTTACTTCTTTAAGAAGTCATGAGATACAGTTGGAAGAAGATGAACCTCATAAGAAAAGTAAATATATTGCTCTTAAGTCTAAACCTGAAAAGGCAAAGGCTTATTAAGCTGAGGAAGAATTAGAAGATTCTGATGAAGAATCAGAAGATGAGATGTCACTTATCTCCAGAAGGATTAACAAACTCTGGAAGCATAAGCAAGGAAACTTTAGAGGATCAAGAAGAAACAAAGGCCGCTCTGAGTCATCATCTAGACAAAAGAAGCAGAACTCTGGAAAAGAAGTCATCTGCTATGAGTGTAATAAGCCAGGTCATTACAAGAACGAGTGTCCAAAGCTTAAGAAAGACAAGAAGCCTAAGAAGAACTTCTCCAAAGCAAAGAAGGGACTAATGGCAACTTGGGACGACTTTGATTCTGAAGAAGAAGACTCTAATTAAGAACAAGCAAACGTTGTGCTAGTAGCCACAATTGACGATGAAGTTTCAGGAGAACCAGAAGACAAAATATCATCAGAACCAGAATAAGACTCAGACTCAGACTCAGAGTGGGTACCTAAGGACAAGATAATCTATGTTGCAGATATCCTTAGCAGCTCAATTGAAACACCAATCATGGTACCTGGACAGTGGTTACTCACGACACATGACAGGAAGAAGGCATATGTTCAAAAGTCTGAAACTTAAGCTTGGAGCCTTCGTTGGTTTCGGAGGAAACCAGAAAGGAAAAATCATTGGCTCAGGAACTGTTGGTAATGGTAACCTTCTTTCTATTACTAATGTTCTTCTGGTCGATGGCTTATGCATAACTTGTTTTCAATTAGTCAACTTAGTGACAATGGTTATGATATCATCTTTAATCAAAAGTCCTGTAAGGCTGTAGGTCAAAAAGATGGCTCAATCCTGTTTTTTAGAAAGAGGAAAAACAACATTTATAAAATTAGACTTTCTGATCTCCGTGAACAGAATGTCAAATGCTTAATGTCTGTTAATGAGGAGCAATGGGTATGGCATAGACGTTTAGGCCATATTAACATGAGGAGGATTTCTCATCTAAATAAGCTTGAACTTGTCAAAGGCTTGCCAAATCTGAAGTATTCTTCAGATGCTCTTTATGAAGCATGTCAGAAAGGAAAGTTCTCTAAAACTTACTTTAAAGCAAAGAATGTTGTGTCCACCTCTAGACCGTTAGAATTTCTACACATTGATTTGTTTGGACCAGTGAAAACTGCTTCAATCAGTGGTGTCGTGGTGAGAATTGGATATCAAGCTATTAAATTAACTTGAATCACAAATCATAATTCACCACCGATCTTTAATTTATCCAAGGGAAGGGAAAAAGAACGAATAAACCCATGAGTATGCAATGCAAGGCAAAGCAAGAGAGAATGTAAGGTTCGGGGGTTGATTATACTTAGGGAAGGTGCTAACATCCTAAGTATCTGTAGTACTCTACATGAACCTCTTGTTTTATTGTGTTATTTGTTATCTGTTTGCTAAGGGTGAAAAGAAAAGGAATGCCTAAGGTGCTATACACTAAGTATGCTCGCCAAGACATCGCATCTCGTGCCTACGTATCCTGACGGAAATGGAATCAGAGCATTCGTAGTTCCCCTCACTAAGGTTAAACAAGGTTTGTAGACTGGTTTAGGAGAAAAGACAAGTCGTCATCTAATGGGGGAAAACTCAACTTAAACCACCACAAACGCTTGGAAGATGGATCTTTGCTTAACATTAAGAGAAGAGCTCTAACTCGGATATCGAATCAACGAGTATGTCACATACCTCTCTCTCCAGTGGAAAATAATCTACAACTTTCTCAACTATGTCATGGGGTAGGAGATTTACATCTCAACTAGGGATGACTCATGTCTAATTCTCTCAAAGGGAGAACAGGGGCGACTAATTGTAAGTGGTCTAAGGTTGAACATCCTAAAGGAAACTATCCTAAGGGAAACTATCCTAAGGGAAACATCTTAAAAGTAATAAAGATCAAGATAAGAATGAGAGGGCTAAACTATCCTATAAAATGACTTAAAAGTCAACAAGGTAACTTTCCTTTGGAAGAAGGAACAACTACTTGTAAAACAAGTGTTGGGAAAGAGGAGTCTCAAAGTGAAGATCCATAAGAGTCAATGGACCCAAGCCAAAGAACAAAGGATATGACACATCATGAGAGGCAGCAAGTATATCACACCATGTCCAACATGTAAAAATGTTCATGAATGAAACCAAACAAGCACCAAACCATCAAGCAAACTTGCGACAAGTTTCACCATTCAAAGACAAATGAAAAAGGAAGTTCAACAAGGAACTTATGACTCATAAACCAAGAGGGCAGCAACATCAACAACTCATGAATCTCATATTCAACACCAACTTGTCAAGATAAACATCAATATGGATCACATTTAGGCATGAGTAAGATTATATGCAAGTGACAAGTCAAAACATCATGAAATGGCTCAAACAAGACAAAGACATGCATAAATGATCAATGGAATAACAAGTGCACCATTGAACCATGAAGTCAGAAATAAAACATGCTTTTCAAACCATGAACAAACACATACTCAAACAAAATTAACACCTCAAGGAGTGTTCCCAAGAGACTAGGTCAAAATTAGCACAAAACATGAATAAAGGATGATCATATTAGCATGGTTATCAAAAATAGAAAAATGAATGGACAAATCTCAAACCAAGGCTCAAACATATGCTTAGACATTCAAATGTGAGTGTGTGAAAGGTTGTCAAAAGATAGGCACAAGAACCATCCCAAAACCACTCATCAAGGTGAAACACCAAAGGAATCGAGTACAAATCGAGGGTTACTAATAAGAAAATAAAAAACATGTCAAAAAAACTCATTCGTGTGAGAAAAACACAAGAAAGGGGAGTTTGAATTGGGTTTTCAAAATGAAAGCTTTTTTTGAAACTCAAACAAAGATCACAAATAGACTAACAATAGAGAAAGACACACGATATATCCTGGTTCACTTGAAAACTATCAAGTTAATCCAGTCCACCCGCCAAGGTGATTTCGGTTTATACACAAGGACTTAATCCATTATAACCAAATTGATTACAACTGCACTAGCAACTGCTGGTGACTAACAATACACAAACTAACTATCTCTTCTTAAGGATTTTGACCCAACTGGTCCCTTAAGGAATTCAAACAACTGTTTGATCAAATTAAATGTTTACAATGAAATGCTTCTTACATAAGTTGATATAAACACTATTTCTAGCTCAATCTAACTTAGAGCGAATCTACACAGTAAGAACAATCTTCTTCTCTGTATTGTGGTGCTTTACTGTTCACTCATGAATTTCTCCATTTCTTGAGTTCTTTCTTCGTATGATTCAGTGTTTGGAATATTTCTCCTTTTCACACTTAGTGTATCACATGATTCGTTGAATGATCAAGTCTTTATATAGCCAGAAAAAGATCCGTTGAAGGGCAGATCAGTAATATCAGAAAAATAATGGCGACTTCAAATAATGTCGTTATGCTGGGATGAAAATCGTACACTAAAATTGTCCTTTGTACCACCAAATCAGGGTAGTGGAATGGTAGTGGAAAAGTACGTGTTTGGTCTATACGATGTACTATTTTCCCATGCAAACGTTTCATCTTCTTCTGTTCATCAGAGGCTTCTGAGTTAATGTGATTGACGCATGATCAGAAGAATGAATCATTGGGTCTTCAGAGTCTTGAGTCTTCAGAGTCTTCACAGTCTTCAGAACTTGTTCAGCAGAACCTTGTCTTCAAAGTCTTCAGCACTCCTTCTTCAGAATCAGAAACATAAGTCTTCAGAGTCTTCAGAACTTGTTCAGCAAAACCTTGTCGTCAGAGTCTTCAGAACTTGGTCTTCAGAAACTTAAGTCTTCAGAACGCTGTTCATCAGAAACTTGTCTTCAGAGTCTTCAGAAGATAAGTATCAGAGTTAAATTTAGAGCAAGAATCCAAGAGAACATTGTAGCAGCGACATATTGTCATCTTAGAGTCTTTCTGAAGCACAGTAAATCATAAGCAATCTTGCTTCTTGACGCAGAAGCGACCATAGAGAATTTTAGAGTGACGTAGCACATGATCTCTATCAGAGTCAGAACTATCTTTATTAGAGTCAGCACCTGTTTGTCAATTCTTAAGAAAATACGCGTTAGAGTACCAAAATTGTTCTCACATAAATATAACTTTGTTAGTATCAAAACAAAGAGATATCTTTCATAAGAAAATATTGTTCTAACAATCTCCCCCTTTTTGATAATGACAAAACAATGTATTTTGATAAAACAATTTTGTACGAAGATAATTAGAATTGACTCAAACAAGTTCAAAGTAAACTTCCCTTTGTCAAGCTCCCCCTGAATCTAAGACTTAACAAAATCTTATAAGATTTGGGATATAGAGCCTAATTGCAGAGATCTTAGATAGATCCAAAGTATCATAACTTGATTATAGTGGTGATGCATTCTGATAACAGAGCTTGGTTAACTAAATCAGAGCCTGATTGATATTAGAGTCATTTTACCAATATAATAATTTTTCTTGAAAAACATTCTAAAAAGATATGACATATTAAGTGTTAGAATGTTAGAGCTATGATTGGAGACAAGATATTTATCAAAATAACTTTTCCATATTAATACTCCCCCTTTTTTTCATAATAAAAAAGGGTAATCAAGATTTAGATAAGTTAAATTTAGTACTTTTCTTCCCTTTTATGGAAATCATAATGGAATGCAGTAAGACAAGATAAATGCAAATAAGGAAAGAAAAGTTTCATTGATAAAACAACAAAGCGCCAAGGGCGCAGTACAGGAACAGAATCACAAAACGGAAAAATAAACAACAACAAGGACAACAGACAAGAAAAGAAATGATAAATGAAAGGGAGACCAAGCAACCAGCAACCAAGAGACCAACAGTGATGAAATACACGCCAACCAGCTATCAGAAATCCTCCACCTCATCAACCCTTTCACACCTAAAAGTCTTCAACAGACACTCCTGATTGAACATAATCGATGGCTTGGGCGATGAAGGTAGGTGTTATGTTGACTGGAATACCGAAAACGGAAGACCAAACAGAATTGTTGTCTTCTCCAATACATGCGTATTTCCAGAACTCTTTTATCATGACAAGATTAATGGGTCCATGCAGAATTGCAAAGTATCCTGACCATCCTTGGCTTTACATGCTGGTGGAAATGAAAATGCCTGCGTCTCTTAGTCTTGGGAGACATGGCCTTTTCTCATTAATGACCTCCAAAACTTCTTCATTACCAGCAAAGGTTTTGATAGACATGGTGAAAGCAAGAAGGATAAGAGTAAAAAGCAAGTAGAAATGAATGAATAGTTATGAGGAGAAGTGTGGTATATAAAGAGAACAAAGAGTGATAGCAATAAATAGCAATAAAGACTAGATGAATTGAGACGAGAAATTCATCATTTCCAATACAAGGGATACAAACAAGAACAAGCAATGATAAAGGAGTGTACCAGTCTCCAAAAGATCACAGTTTAGTATATGTTATTAATATTATGACATCAGTTAATAATTATAAATAAATGTATACTAAAAATTGGGAGGGCATATTCTGACAAAGAGTAAAGGAAGGAAGACAAGTGTTAAGTTCCAAGAAATCTTTTTCTTACATACATCTTTATGAATGCCTAATAAGGAAGGAATACATAAAGATTTAAACAGTTATCAAGTAAATTTTCAAATCCAATGTGGTAAACATGATTATAGAGATATTAAGTAGTAATAGGAAATAATTACTTGAAATCTAGTCTCACGAAATCACAACGCTCGAGGTGTCTCTTCAACAGTAGATATGATTTAATTTTGGATACGTGTCACAAATAATTATGTCGTTTGTTTTCAAGAGATCATGTTTTGATGTTTCCAACGTCAAGAATACCAAGAGGTATCTGACTGGACTAATTTTTGATCAGGATATTTTCTAACTTGTAGAAGTATCATGAATCAGAAATTTTATAAACAAATAGTTAACACACTTTGCTTAGTCATCAGAATCTTATATCAGACGTTCTGGTAGCCTGACACATTAAAAATATTATCATCTCATTCTGGACAAGATTTGATAAATAAGTTTTCCATAATGAATACGAATCTATCTTCAGGAAGGGGTTTTGTGAAAATATCAACCCACTGGTGATCGGTATCCACAAATTTTAACTGAAAAGTACCCTTCTGAACATAGTCACGCAAAAAATGATTTTTTATTTCAATATGTTTTGCCCTAGAAAGTAGAATAGGATTCTTAGATAAATAAATGGCAGAAGTATTATCACAGAAGATAGGAATGTTACACTCTTGTATCTGATAATCTTCAAGTTGATTTTTCATCCAGAGTATCTGTGTACTGCACAGAGATGCTGATATGTATTCTACTTCTACAGTGGAGAGAGTAATTGTTGATTATCTCTTGCTTGCTCATGAGACGAGGTTACTTCCCAGAAACTGACAGTTTCCAGAAGTACTCTTTCTTTCCAATCTGTCTCCAGCATAATCTGCATCACAGTAACCAGAAAACTTGTACTCTAATGTTTTCTTATACATCAAGACATGGTTAGTTGTTCTTTTAAGATACCTTAGGATTCTCTTAACAGCAGTTAAGTGAGTTTCCCTTGGATCTGATTGGAAACGAGCACAAAGACATATGCTGAACAGAATATCTGGACGAGAAGCTGTCAAATACATAAGAGATCCTATCATACCACGATAGAACTTCTGACAAACCTTTTTACTTACTTCTTCTTTCTACAGAATGCATGTCGGATGCATAGGAGTCTTAGCAGGTTTACTTTCTGACATGTTGAATTTCTTCAGAAGTTCTTTTGCATACTTGCTCTGATGAATATACGTTCCTTCTGATCTTTGATCAATTTGAATTCCCAGAAAGACTCTGAGTTCTCCCATCAGACTCATTTCAAATTCAGCCTGCATTAACTTAAAAAATTCCTCGCACAAGGAAATATTAGCAGAACCAAATATAATATCATCAACGTAGATTTGAACAATCAGAATGTCATTTTTAAAGGTTTTACAAAAGAGTGTTGTATCCACTTTTCCTCTGGTAAAGTCATTTTCCAAAAGAAAGTTACTCAGTCTTTCATACCAAGCTATAGGAGCCTGTTTTAGACCATATAACAATTTTTTAAGTTTGAAAACAAAATCTGGGTTTTCAGAACTCTCAAAACCAGGAGGTTGGCATACATACACTTCTTCAGAAATATATCCATTTAAAAATGCACTCTTTACATCCATCTGATATAAAGTAATGTCATGATTTACAGCAAATGAGATTAAAATGCAAATAGTTTCTAAATTGGCAACTGGTGCAAATGTTTCTGTATAGTCTATCCCTTCTTGTTGACTATAACCTTGTGCAACCAGTCGTGCTTTGTTTCTTACGACCTCACCTTTCTCATCTAACTTGTTTCCGAATACCCATTTAGTTCCAATGGCGTGGACACCTTTGGGTTTCTGAACAAGATTCCAGACGTCATTTCTGGTGAATTGATTCAGTTCTTCTTGCATGGCCAGAATCCACTCATTTTCCTTGAGAGCTTCATTAATTGTTGTTGGCTCTATAGAGACACTAGACCCAGAAGGGTTTCTTTGGAATGTCTGAAGGATGAACGAGTTCTGACTGGATCAGCTTCATCTCCCAGAATCAATTCTTCAGAATGAGAAGTCTATAATCTATTCTTCTTCTGATGAGATGGGTTGTTTTCAGTTTCTGGTAAGGTTGTATTTGAATATGGAGAATCTGCATCTTTGTCTGCTTCTCTTGAATCTTCTGCTTCTTTAGATTCTAATAAGGTGATCTTCATATCTGCAAACTTTTCAACTAGCTTTGACTTTTTAGGGTCAAGCTTATCATTAAATCTGACATGAATTGATTCCTCAACAATTCGTGTTTCTGTGTTATAAATTATGTAGCCTTTAGAGCGTTCAGAGTATCCTAACAATAAACACTTTTGAGCTTTGGAGTCAAACTTGCCAAGATTCTCTTTAGTGTTCAACATAAAACAAACACATCCAAAAGGATGAAAATATGAAATGTTGGGTTTTCTATTCTTCCACAAGTCATAAGGAGTCTTACCCAGAATAGGTCTTATTGAAATCCTGTTATGAATGTAACATGTTGTATTTACTGCCTCTGCCCAGAAGTGTTTAGCCATGTCAGTTTATTGGATCATGGTTCAAGCCATTTCTTGCAAAGTCCTATTCTTCCTTTCCACTACTCCATTTTGTTGTGGAGTTCTGGGACAGGAGAAATCATGGGAAATGCCATGAGAATAAAAAATATTCTCAAAGTATCTGTTCTCAAATTCTCCGCCTTGATCACTTCTGACTTTAACTATTTTACAATCCTTTTCTGTTTGCACTTGAGAGAAAAAGGTAGAGAACACAGAATGAGACTCATCCTTGTGTTTCAAGAATTTTACCCATGTCCAACGACTATAATCATCAATGATTACTAATCCATACTTCTTTCCACTGATTGACACAATTTTCACTAGTCCAAACAAGTCAATGTACAGAAGTTCTAACGGTCTAGAGGTGGACACAACATTCTTTGCTTTAAAGGAAGTTTTAGAAAAATTTCCTTTCTGACATTATTCACAAAGAGCATCTGAAGAATACTTCAGATTTGGTAAGCCCCTGACAAGTTCAAGCTTATTTAGCTGAGAAATCCTCCTCATGCTAATATGGCCTAAACGTCTATGCCATACCCATTGCTCTTCATTAACAGATATTAAGCATTTGACATTCTGTTCACGAAGATCAGAAAGCCTAATCTTATAAATGTTATTTTTCCTCTTTCTGACAAATAGGATTGAACGATCTTTCTGACTTACAGCCTTACAGGACTTTTGATTAAAGATAATATCATAACCATTGTCACTAAGTTGACTGATTAACAACAAGTTATGCATCAAACCATCGACTAAAAGAACATCAGTAATAGAAGGAAGGTTACCATTACCAACGGTTCCAGAGCCAATGATTTTTCCTTTCTGGTTTCCTTCGAAACCGACGAAGCCTCCAGGCTTAAGTTCTATACTTTGGAACATATGCCTTTTTCTCGTCATCTGTCGCGAGCAACCACTGTCCAGGTACCATGACTGGTGTTTCAACTGAGCTATTAAGGATATCTGCAACATAGATTATCTTGTCCTTAGGTACCCATCTTCTGGGTCCTTTCTTGTTAGCTTTCCCAGAGTGTTTCACAACTTTGGGCTTTTGTGCAACTGGATAGTCAAGTGTAATTTGTGCATGATATTTAACTTTAGAAACAGATTTCTGTGTGAGTGAGGGTTTTTGTGCAAACTCAGAGCAAACAATCTCAGTGCCAGAAGGCACAAAATGGTCATAGAGAGGTTTTGGTTTAGCAATTTGACTTTCGTCAATATCAGATGACTATGTACATCCTAAACCTTTCTTACCATTTCTTCTTACTCCATAGATCATGGAGGCTATTTTGCTTCTATCTATGCTTTTAGCAAGAAAATACTGGAATGCTCTATCATACTTGTTGATGCAGCTTGTGTCAGAGACATTGGAGATTAATTCTTCTTCTAATTTAGTAACTTTGCTTTTCATTGCATAATTACTATTTTTAAATCAAAAACTGTTTTCATTTAGAGAAGAATTATTCCGCTTTAGCTTATCTTTTTCTTCAGAGGCAATTACAAGTGATTTTTTAAGATCTTTGCATTTACTCTGAAGAGTTTGGTATTTTTCCAGTATTTCTGACAAACATGACTCTAATTCACAATGAGAGTTTAGATAATACCTCTGAGTCTGAGTCTGAGTCTGATTCTGGTTTTGATGATATTTTATCTTCTGGTTCTCCAGAAACTTCATCGTCAGTTGTTGTTACTAGTGCAACATTTGCTTGTTCTTCATCAGATTCCTCTTCTTCAGAATCAGAGTCGTCCCAAGTTGCCACTAGTCCTTTCTTCTCTTTGGAGAAGTTCTTCTTAGGCTTCTTGTCTTTCTTGATCTTTGGACACTCGTTCTTGTAATGACCTGGCTCATTACTCTCGTAGCAGATAACTTCCTTTCCAGAGTTCTGCTTCTTCTGTCCAGATGATGACTCAGAGCGGCCTTTGTTTCTTCTAGATCCTCTGAAGTTTCCTTGCCTATGCTTCCAGAGTTTGTTGATTCTTCTGGAGATTAACGACATCTCATCTTCTAATTCTTCACCAGAATCTTCTAATTCTTCCTTAGCTTGATAAGCCTTTGCCTTTTCAGGTTTAGACTTAAGAGTGATAGATTTGCTTCCCTTCTGAGGTTCATCTTCTTCGAGCTCTATCTCATGACTTCTCAAAGAACTAACAAGCTTTTCAAGACTTATGATTTTAAGATCCTTTGATAGCTTTAGAGCTGTTACCATAGTTCTCCATTTCTTAGGAAGACTTCTAATGATCTTTTTCACATGATCAGCAGTTGAGTAACCTTTGTCCAGAACTTTAAGTCCCGCAACTAGCATTTGAAACCTTGAGAACATGGTCTCAACTGTCTCATCATCCTCCATTCTGAATGCCTCTTATTTTTGGATTAGGGCTAACGCCTTTGTCTCCTTGACTTGAGCATTACCTTCATGAGTCATTCTTAGAGAATCAAAGATAGACATGGCAGTGTCTCTATTTGTTATCTTCTCATACTCAGTATAAGAGATAGCATTTCGCAAAATGGTTCTTGCCTTATGATGATTCTTATAATCTTTCTTCTGTTGGTTGGTCATAACACTTCTGGATATTTTAGTACCTGTAGCATCAACGGGGTGAGTGTAGCCATCGACTACCAAATCCCAAAGATCTACATCATAACCAAGAAAGAAGCTTTCTATTCTGTCTTAAACTTTTCACCATCAAAGACTGGTGGTTTGGCACTGTAATGATCTTTCTCTTCAGTAGTAGTATTAGCATGAGCTGCCATGATATCTCACACAAATACTGGATTGGTCCTGAACACTGTTAAGTGTTGATAAAACGTTTATCACAATCAGAACCAGGCTCTGATACCTATTGAAGGTGTGAGAAAAACACAAGATAGGGGGTTTGAATTGGGTTTTCAAAATGAAAGCTTTTTGTGAAACTCAAACAAAGATCACAAATAGACTAACAATAGAGAAAGACACACGATATATCCTGGTTCACTTGAAAACTATTAAGTTAATCCAGTCCACCCGCCAAGGTGATTTCGCCTTATACACAAGGACTTAATCCACTATAACCAAACTGATTACAACGACACTAGAAACTGCTGTTGTCTAACAATACACAAACTAACTCTCTTTTTAAGGCTTTTGACCCAACTGGTCCCTTAAGGAATTCAAACAACTGTTTGATCAAATAAAATGTTTACAATCAAATGCTTCTTACATAAGCTGATATAAACACTATTTCTACCTTAATCTAACTTAGAGCGAATCTACACAGTAAGAACAATCTTCTTCTTTGTATTGTGGTGCTTTACTGTTCACTCATGAATTTCTCTATTTCTTGAGTTCTTTCTTCATATGAATCAGTGTTTTGAATATTTCTCTTTTTCACACTTAGTGTATCACATGATTCGTTGAATGATCAAGTCTTTATATAGCCAGAAAAATATCTGCTGAAGGGCAGATCAGTAATATTAGAAAAATACTGGCGACTTGAAATAATGTTGTTATACTGGGATGAAAATCATACACTGAAATTTTCCTTTATACCACCAAATCAGGGTAGTGGAATGGTAGTGGAAAAGAACGTGTTTGATCTGTACTATGTACTATTTTCCCACGCAAACGTTTCATCTTCTTCTGTTCTTCAGAGGGTTCAGAGTTGATGTGATTGAAGCACGATCAGAAGAATGAATCATTGGGTCTTCAGAGTCTTGAGTCTTCAGAACTTGTTCAGCAGAACCTTGTGTTCAGAATCTTCAGCACTCCTTCTTCAGAACCCTTGGTTATAAAAAACATAAGTCTTCAGAGTCTTCAGAACTTGTTCAGCTGAACCTTGTCGTCAGAGTCTTCAGAACTTGGTCTTCAGAAACTTAAGTCTTCAGAACGATGTTCATTAGAACCTTGTCTTCAGAGTCTTCACCACTTAGTCTTTAGAAGATAAGTATCAGAGTTAAATTCAGAGCCAGAATCCAAGAGAACATTGCAGCAGCAAAATAGTGTCTTCTTAGAGTCTTTCTGTAGTACAGTAAATCAGAAGCAATCTTGCTTCTTGACACAGAAGCGACCATTGAGAATTTTAGAGTGACGTAGCACATGATCTATTTTAGAGTCAGAACTGTCTTTATCAGAGTCAGCACCTGTTTGTCAATTCTTAATAAAATTCATGTTAGAGTACCAAAATTATTCTCACACAAATACAACTTTGTTATTATCAAAACAAAGAGATATCTTGCAGAACCAAGTCTTGTTCTAACACATTCAAGGTCAGTAATCACATCGCAAACAACCTCATAATGTGTGTCAAATGACTCTAAAAAGCTAGCACAAGAACCAATTGGGAGGGACCTTAAACAAGGCAAGAGTTCAACAATAGGTCAAAAACAACACTTTGAAGCATAAAATCAGAAATAATTATCAAAATAAAATAAAAATGAAATTAAAATTTATAGAAAATTAAATAAGACATTAAAATACAATCAAGATTTTTTTTGGGATTTTTTTATAAAAGAAAGTATTTTTAATAAAATAAAATCAAAACGAAAAGAAATAAAAGAAATAAAACAACACAAGAACAAAAGAGGGTGCATAAACAAAACCCAGAACATTAGGGATCTTGTTATAATACTCTGATGGGCCAAAATGTGGGGGCACGCATAGGAAAAAGACTAAGCCCAAATGCTATGAGGTCAAAACATTCAGTCTCTTAATGAAACGATTCGTTTCACTTTCACAAGCCAAAGTCAGATGAGACCACAAGAGAGGCCATGCGAGCAAGTCAATGTCCACCTCAGCCTCCACCTAAGACGCCGGAGCCCTAGCTTCATTCGCCTTCCCCGGTGAGCTTCATCGGCGGTGACTGCAAATCATCCTAAAAATGGAAAAAGAAAACACTGCCTTGCGTGAAATTCCACGAGGATCATGAATCCACCATTAGTTTTTCAAAATAACACCTTTATCTTAGTGAAAAACAACCATGAAGACTGATGTATATTAACTGAACTTTCACCAAATGAAACAACAATAACCTAGATGCATTCTATATCAACCCAACATTCTAAATATGCAACAATCAATGCTTATAACACGTGAAAAGTAAGAGAGAAAGTTAGAATCAGTTACCAAGAAAACGAAGCTTTACAACTCTACTTTGAGCTTCAGCACCTCACCAACTTACTCCTTCTCCTTGCTCGAGCCTTAGGGATGATGATAGGAGAAGAATGGAATCCAGAAACTTGAAGGAAAGGGAGGTTCAAAGAACTGAAATTTTGAGCACAAAAGAGAGAGTCTCTTGTGTTTGTAGTGGCTGAGAATATTCCTCTAGGGTTTTCACTTCTCTTTCTGCTTAAATATGTAGACTTGGAGTGGTTATAACCTCTGTTACTAAGGTTAAACCTTGTCGTGAAAATTTTGAAAAAGTATGGAAAATGGAGGGAGGATATGGCTCGTACATTGGCTTGGTTGGTGGAGATATTTGTCATGTTGTGTAGAGGGCTCAGAGTTCAGAGTAGGCCTTGGTGGAAAGAACCCTTGCTAGGCATGTTTTTGGAAGTTTCATTTTTTTGGTGAAGAGATTCAAAATGAGACAAAAGGTAAATGGCCATGTTTAGCTAAAAGGAGCATGTTTTGGGATGGTACTTTGAGTGGAAAGCAACATTACATGCATGTAAAATTTGGAGGATGGAGTTGCTGCATGAAACTTGAACATGTGCATGGCAAATGTGACATGAAAATATGTAACCATAAGCATTCATGAAGCTCACTTTGGATGTCCATAACTCATTCAATTTGGCTTCAAATCAAGAGATCTTTGGTTCAAAGTAAATTTCATGGATCATAGAGCAATCCTTGTTTGAAAATCAAGTTGAAATAACCCTTAGAAAGTGATGAAAAGGGCCCTTGAAATCTTGTCTAACAATTTCACCAAGAAAAGAACTTAGAAAAATTCTAAGTCATGGGAATTGGCATGTTTGTGACACTAAATTTAAAGCGCTATAACATGGTGAATATTTGTCCAAATGAGGAGTTCTAGTAATGGATGGAAAGCTTGGAAAGAGCTCTACAACTTTCATGTCTAAGGAAAATTGAAATAAGGCTCGTATGATGATGAAAAATGCCTTGGGTGATTGGTCCATAAAGTTACCAAAACTTGTCAAGTGAAAAACCCTATCTTGATGACTCCATAACTTGAGTTGTATGCATCCAATGGAGGAGTTATAGTACTCAAAAGAAAGCTATAATAACACTCTACAACTTTCATGTCCAGCAAAAATTGAATTGAGTTTCGGATGATAGTGAAAAATGTCTTGGAAGATTGGTTCTTCATGTTGAGATTCCATACTTAGAAAAATTTCTAAGTACAAAAATTCACATCCTTGTTTTTTCTCAACTTAAAGCCTCCATATCTTGAAATCCATGAATCTCTTGAACACTTTTCTTGCTTCATACTTGAAGTACACTGTGTCCTCTTCAATTTGATAGCCAATTTGCTCCATTTGGATCAAGGAGGAAGAAGTTATAGATGTTACAAAATGGCCAAGAATTGAGATTCTCACACTTAGAAATTTCTCTTCCAAAACCTTAATCCTTCAAACTTCTTGATTTTATGCTTCCCCTTGATTTCCTTTGATCCAAACTCATAACAACACTTAAGATGATTTGTCATGCTCATGGTTGACCTCAAAATCTTGAATTTGACTTTTCAGAGACACAATTAACTTCCTTGAATAGATGAATCTCCATCTTGGTTTTCAACCAAACAAAACACCTTCTGGGCTACTTAGATATCTCAAGTGGACTTTATGGATGCCTTGATGAGCTTTAGATCATGCATTAGGGTTTGTGGCTAGATCTTGACCAAGATCCATGGGTGTAATTGACTTTGTCTTGAAGAAACCCTAACTCTTGATTAGACACTAATGAAACCTTGAGGAGCTCAAAGTGAGGCCATCTTGTGCTTGTTTCCTTGAAGGAAATGAGCCTCCCAATGTGTATGAGGACTTTCTTGGTTGAATCCTTGAGGCCTTGTGGAGCAATTCCTAATTTAAAAGTGAACAAAACAAACAAACCAAAGCAACAACAAGGTTAGATATGTATGAAATGCTTGACCTAAAGAGATGGGATCTTAGGGTTAAAAATTAGGGTGTGACAAATGCCCCTATTTAAGTTTCATCTATCCGGAGATATGAGGATTGAAATCTTCGTCTCGACGAGATAAGAGAGACTTAAATACAAACATGCATAACTTTTCGCCCTAAGATACCACCAAATGCATATGATATTGTATAACATGATATGGAATGCAAAACAAGGATCTGTGGTGGAAAGGATGCCACATGGTAATGGTTGTTGTTCTAATAGAAAGGAATCAAACAACTACTATTGGGGGAAAGACATGACTCCATTGGGGAGAAGACTACCAACTGACAATTCACAGAGCATCCCAAGATGAACTCAGATATAATGACGGAATAAAACATGCAGAGATGATAAACCTCCCCTCGTACCAGGTCTTCGACCGCGGACTGGTCTCAGTTTCTTCTTTGATCAAGCTCTATTAGCTTGAAAAGGGTAAACAAGCCTCCCCTCGTACCGGTTCTTGGACCGCAGACTGGTCTCAGTTTCTTCCTTGATCAAGCTCCATTAGCTTTAAAAGGGTGAATAAACCTCCCCTCGTATCGGGTCTTGGACCGCGGACTTGCCTCAGTTTCTTCTTTGATCAAGCTCCATTAGCTTGAAAAGAGTAACCAAACCTCCCCTCGTACCAAGTCTTGGACCGCGGACTGGTCTCAGTTTCTTCTTTGATCAAGCTCCAATAGCTTGAAAAAGGTAAACAAACCTCCCCTCGTATCGGGGTCTTGGACCGCGGACTGGTATCAGTTTCTACATTGATCAAGCTCCTTTAGCTTGAAAAGGGTAAACAAATCTCCCCTCGTACAGGTTCTTGGACCGCGGACTGGTCCCAGTTTCTTCTTTGATCAAGCTCCTTTAGCTTGAAAAGGGTAAACAAACTTACCCTCGTACCGGGTCTTGGACCGCGCACTGGTCTCAATTTCTTCTTTGATCAAGCTCCTTTAGCTTGAGAATGGTTAACAAATCTACCCTCGTACCGGGTCTTGGACCGCAGACTGGTCTCAGTTTCTTCTTTGATCAAGCTCCTTTAGCTTGAAAAGGGTAAACAAACTTCCCCTCGTACCGGGTCTTGGACCGCAGACTGGTCTTAGTTTCTTCTTTGATCAAGCTCCTTTAGCTTGAAAAGGGCAAACAAACCTCTCCCTATACCGGGTCTTGGACCGCGAACTCGTCTCAGTTTCTTCTTTGATCAAGCTCCTTTAGCTTGAAAAGGGTAAACAAACTTCCCCTCTATCGGATCTTGACCGCGGGCTGGTCTCAGTTTCTTCTTTGATGAAGCTCCTTTATCTTGAAAAGGGTAAACAAACCTCCCCTCGTACCGGGTCTTGGACTGCGAACTGGTCTCAGTTTCTTCTTTGATCATGCTCCTTTAGCTTGAAAAGGGTAAACAAACCTACCCTCGTACCGGGTCTTGGACCGTAGACTGGCCTCAGTTTCTTCTTTGATTAAGCTCCTTTAGCTTGAAAAGGGTAAACAAACTTCCCCTCGTACCGGGTCTTGCACCGCAGACTGGTATAAGTTTCTTCTTTAATCAAGATCCTTTAGCTTGAAATGGGTAAACAAACCTCCCCTCGTACCGGGTCTTGGACCGCGGACTAGTCTCAGTTTCTTCTTTGATCAAGCTCCAATAGCTTGAAAAGGGTAAACAAACCTCCCCTCGTATCGGGTCTTGGACCGCAGACTGGTCTCAATTTCTTCATTGATCAAGCTCCTTTAGCTTGAAAAGGGTAAACAAATCTCCCCTCGTACAGGGTCTTGGACCACAGACTGGTCTTAGTTTCTTCTTTGATCAAGCTCCTTTAGCTTGAAAAGGGTAAACAAACTTCCTCTCGTACTAGGTCTTGGACCGCGCACTGGTCTCAATTTCTTCTTTGGTCAAGCTCCTTTAGCTTGAAAAGGGTAAACAAATCTCCCTTCGTACCGGGTTTTGGACCGCAGACTGGTCTCAGTTTCTTCTTTGATCAAGCTCCTTTAGCTTGAAAAGGGTAAACAAACTTCCCCTCGTACCGGGTCTTGGACCGCGGACTGGTCTTAGTTTCTTCTTTGATCAAGCTCCTTTAGCTTGAAAAGGGTAAACAAACCTCTCCTTATACCGGGTCTTGGGCCACAGACTCATCTCAGTTTCTTCTTTGATCAAGATCCTTTAGCTTGAAAAGGGTAAACAAACTTCCCCTCGTATCGGGTCTTGACTGCGGACTAGTCTCTGATTCTTCTTTGATGAAGCTCCTTTATCTTGAAAAGGGTAAACAAACCTCCCCTCGTACCACCGGGTCTTGGACTGCGGACTGGTCTCAGTTTCTTCTTTGATCACGCTCCTTTAGCTTGAAAAGGGTAAACAAACCTCCCCTCGTTCCGGGTCTTGGACCGCGGACTGGTCTCAATTTCTTCATTGATCAAGCTCCATTAGCTTGAAAAGGGTAAACAAATCTCCCCTTGTACAGGGTCTTGGACCACAGACTGGTCTTAGTTTCTTCTTTGATCAAGCTCCTTTAGCTTGAAAAGGGTAAACAAACTTCCTCTCGTACTAGGTCTTGGACCGCGCACTGGTCTCAATTTCTTCTTTGGTCAAGCTCCTTTAGCTTGAAAAGGGTAAACAAATCTCCCTTCGTACCGGGTCTTGGACCGCAGATTGGTCTCAGTTTCTTCTTTGATCAAGCTCCTTTAGCTTGAAAAGGGTAAACAAACTTCCCCTCGTACCGGGTCTTGGACCGCGGACTGGTCTTAGTTTCTTCTTTGATCTAGCTCCTTTAGCTTGAAAAGGGTAAACAAACCTCTCCTTATACCGGGTCTTGGGCCACAGACTCATCTCAGTTTCTTCTTTGATCAAGATCCTTTAGCTTGAAAAGGGTAAACAAACTTCCCCTCGTATCGGGTCTTGACTGCGGACTAGTCTCAGATTCTTCTTTGATGAAGCTCCTTTATCTTGAAAAGGGTAAACAAACCTCCCCTCGTACCACCGGGTCTTGGACTGCGGACTGGTCTCAGTTTCTTCTTTGATCATGCTCCTTTAGCTTGAAAAGGGTAAACAAACCTCCCCTCGTTCCGGGTCTTGGACCGCGGACTGGTCTCAATTTCTTCATTGATCAAGCTCCTTTAGCTTGAAAAGGGTAAACAAATCTCCCCTCGTACAGGGTCTTGGACCACAGACTGGTCTTAGTTTCTTCTTTGATCAAGCTCCTTTAGCTTGAAAAGGGTAAACAAACTTCCCCTCGTACCGGGTCTTGGACCGCGGACTGGTCTTAGTTTCTTCTTTGATCAAGCTCCTTTAGCTTGAAAAGGGTAAACAAACCTCTCCTTATACCGGGTCTTGGGCCACAGACTCATCTCAGTTTCTTCTTTGATCAAGATCCTTTAGCTTGAAAAGGGTAAACAAACTTCCCCTCGTATCGGGTCTTGACTGCGGACTAGTCTCAGATTCTTCTTTGATGAAGCTCCTTTATCTTGAAAAGGGTAAACAAACCTCCCCTCGTACCACCGGGTCTTGGACTGCGGACTGGTCTCAGTTTCTTCTTTGATCACGCTCCTTTAGCTTGAAAAGGGTAAACAAACCTCCCCTCGTTCCGGGTCTTGGACCGCGGACTGGTCTCAATTTCTTCATTGATCAAGCTCCATTAGCTTGAAAAGGGTAAACAAATCTCCCCTTGTACAGGGTCTTGGACCACAGACTGGTCTTAGTTTCTTCTTTGATCAAGCTCCTTTAGCTTGAAAAGGGTAAACAAACTTCCTCTCGTACTAGGTCTTGGACCGCGCACTGGTCTCAATTTCTTCTTTGGTCAAGCTCCTTTAGCTTGAAAAGGGTAAACAAATCTCCCTTCGTACCGGGTCATGGACCGCAGATTGGTCTCAGTTTCTTCTTTGATCAAGCTCCTTTAGCTTGAAAAGGGTAAACAAACTTCCCCTCGTACCGGGTCTTGGACCGCGGACTGGTCTTAGTTTCTTCTTTGATCTAGCTCCTTTAGTTTGAAAAGGGTAAACAAACCTCTCCTTATACCGGGTCTTGGGCCACAGACTCATCTCAGTTTCTTCTTTGATCAAGATCCTTTAGCTTGAAAAGGGTAAACAAACTTCCCCTCGTATCGGGTCTTGACTGCGGACTAGTCTCAGATTCTTCTTTGATGAAGCTCCTTTATCTTGAAAAGGGTAAACAAACCTCCCCTCGTACCACCGGGTCTTGGACTGCGGACTGGTCTCAGTTTCTTCTTTGATCATGCTCCTTTAGCTTGAAAAGGGTAAACAAACCTCCCCTCGTTCCGGGTCTTGGACCGCGGACTGGTCTCAATTTCTTCATTGATCAAGCTCCTTTAGCTTGAAAAGGGTAAACAAATCTCCCCTCGTACAGGGTCTTGGACCACAGACTGGTCTTAGTTTCTTCTTTGATCAAGCTCCTTTAGCTTGAAAAGGGTAAACAAACTTCCTCTCGTACCGGGTCTTGGACCGCGGACTGGTCTCAGTTTCTTCTTTGATCAAGCTCCTTTAGCATCAAAATGGTAAACAAAATTCGCCTCGTACCGGGTCATAAGCCACCGACTCGTCTCAGTTTCTTCCTGGAAAGATGAATACTTATGGGAGAGTATCTTCACAGGGAATTGGAACTTCACTGAAGATCTATGACTTCAGCGGGAATCCTTAACTTATTGGAGATTAGGAAGTTTCACCGAGGATCTTCAAAGGAGATGCAGACCGGTTGACTTGTAAAACATTTCTTCTCAAATAAAGAGAAAGTTCATTTGAATCTTCACCAAACTTCTCGGAGAGATGCCATTTGATGAGAGTAAATGAAAAGTGGACTCGCGGGGAGAACATCACTGAGGAGCAATATTTCTATAGTTTGAAATTGCATTGAAGCAAATAAAATCCGGTAACAGGAATTCTCAAATAACAAGGAACACTTATAAAGTCTTCAACAAACTTCTCTGAAGGATTTCTGGAGAGATTCCATTTGATGGAGAACAAGTTGATAATCTTGATAATCTCATTGGGGATAGACAAACTATATTGAGGAGACTGTCATTTGTCATCCAAATAGAAAACCCGAGACCAAAACAAGCTGCTCAAATAAAGAGCTAACACTCGTTGTCTGGGCATAAATTGCTGGAGAATGGTTTTGTCTTCAAGGGTGGTCTTCAAGTAGATTCTTCCTGGGGAGACAAAGTGCAAAATAAATACACACCCGATCTAGGTTCACAAGCCTAGAGAGATTCAAAATTGTGATTGTCGAGGACCAAAGTTCAATTCAGGAAATAACTGAAAAGAAACAGTCAAGAAAGACTCTATCCATTGAGGAATGAACTTAACTGGGGTTTATCCTATCTAGAAATGGAAAAGAAAACTAAAGCAACCACCTTCCACGAGGATCAAATTCAGTGGGGAATTAAAAAGGACGTGCTCTTTCTACTTAGGGCTGACGACTCTACTTGGAGGGAGAAGACAAACCCAGTCACTTGGGGATAAGCATGGCCAAAGTGAAAGAATCAAATAAAAGTGGGTTTGGTATCAACTTTCAAGGACCATAACTTGAGATCCAAGCAACCATTTTGGGTGATTCAAAGCTGGATTTGTAGGTCTTGCTACACTCTACAAAAGCTTCAACTACATCTCATTCCAATTCCTCATGGATTTCAAGTTATGATTGGATCAAAATCACTAGAAAAAACATGAAAGTGCTTTTTTTCCAACAATTAGAAGAAATTCTGCCCAAGGCAGATTTCAAGTGAAACACCAAAAGTTGAGGCACTTTTTCACACAGTTGCAAGATGAATCAATTCAAGGTGTAAACATCAAAGTTATTGTGCCTATTGCTAGCAATTCAAAGAGTCCATCAGCATGAAAAAACTCCGTGGAAACCAAGAGATATGGCAGCCCAAAGTCATGCTGCTGCAACAGTTTTGAAAAAACCAGTTTGCATGTTTTCTTGCTTTACATGATTTCTGAGTCAAAGCCAAGGATCACTATGCCACATTCATCCAATTTGGTCGTGATCCATCTGATCCAACCTGCAAAGCTGAGTCAAGAAGCCAAAAGGAATTCCAACTTGAAGTAATGGCTTTTTGTAACATTATGCCTTGAATTCAAAGGCATTTATGTGCAATAGTGAAATTTCAACAAAGCCACTCCCCTCAGTCAAGTTGCTCACTTAAAAAACAATTAAAACATCTGAAGAATGTGGATTTGGTCAATACATAGCCCTGCTCTTGGGAGAAGCTAGTCTGCCTTGCTTGAGAAGTAAGCACACCTTGCCAAAATGTATTTAGTGAACTCTTATCCATTGTTGCAGCACTATTCCTCCAAGACAAAACTCACTCACCTATAAATAGAGCTCCTTGTTGATCATTCAGACTACACCAAAGCAGCTTACAACATTGCTTTCTCTCATTTCCTTCTTAAAACACCAAATTTCATTCTTCTTGAGAAAGAACTATCGGGTTTTGAGTTGGAGACCAATGCAACTCAAACCAATGGTTCACACACCTCATATACAACATAGAGTAGTGATCTAAACCATTACATTCAATCTGTAACATCAGAATCATCAAATCATACATCAATTGCTCAAAATTATAAGGCAGCAGCAGGTTGGATCAAGTTGGTCAATCCAGAGGTTTTCCAATCAACCTAAGTATTCAAACACATCCATTGAGGTACAAGGAAGCTGTCCAAATCATTGGAACTCATCTGTAACACCTCCAAACCAGAATTTGATTCCCACTTGCAGAGGTAAACCTTAAACTCTCAAACTCAATGAATCATGCATCATAAACATATTTTTAAAATACCATTGTGTTTCTGAATGTTTGTAGATCATTTATCCTCAATCAATTGTTGTTTACAGTTCGTGTATAGGATTTCATTAAGTTCATGCAAGTTCATATTATGTTTTGATTCACTTAATTTCAATAAAATTGAATATTACCATTGTATTCCTTGTCTGAAAGTGCATGATTTTCATATTTGTATCATGTGAAATGGTTGAGAAACGAGTGAGATAGGAGGCTTCATGTATTTGGCTCAAGGAAGAAGATGGCCATGGCGCCATTCTTCAGGTTTTCAAAACCAACCTTTCTATATATTATTCAGTTGGCATATTATTCTTGATTTGGCATTACGCCCCAGCGGTTGATCAGCTGGTTTTGTGTGTGTAGTGAGCGAGAGGTCTGGGGTTCGAATCCCCCTCGCCCCAGACCTTTTGGTTTATTTTTTTAACTATTTTCAAAGGTTTGTTTCATATATTATACACACTTGTCATTACCTTTCAACCCACGGACATGGCTCAGATGGCAAAAATTTACACTCTCCACCCCCAAGGGCGTGAGTTCAAACCTTGGGGGGGCCATTTCTAATTTTTTACCACTTGTTTCCTTGACATTTTTTTCACTATCTTGTTAATTCACTCCAAAATTAATTTCTCTCTTAATTTTAATTATTTTTTATTGATTCTTTTTTTGAAAATTCACAAAAATATTAAAATATTTTGTTCGATGAAAATTTCACAAAAATATTATTTATTTCATATATTTGATATTTTTGTAAAGAATTATATTTTTATTTGTTTTTTAAACATTAAAAATATTTCTTTCTCTTGGTTTTGCAAAATTCAAATGATTTTTAAATCATCCCATGAATGAAACATGATTTTCCAAATATAAATCAAAGATCACAACTTTTTTTAGATGTTTGATTATTTTAATTGAATTTTTTTCAATTAAAATACATTTTAAAACCAAAAATTAGGGTTTTGATCACTATCACCCTAACAAATCGTTTCAAACATTTTGGGCCTCTTGATAGAGTGTAAGTCTCACCCCTTTGTAAATATAAATAATTTTGGGCCTCAATCATTGTATAAGTCCCACTGTGTTTTCAAAAAACTCGGCGCGATCGCCATTTCAAAGCAAAATCCACTGGGCCTACCCTTGTGTTGTAAGTCCCATTTCTTTTCTTCTTTTTTTCAAACACTTTGGGCCTCCCTCGTGTTGTAAGTCTCATCTGTCTTTTTCAAAACACTTTTGGGCCTCAGTACATTAATAATTTTGGGCCTCAGTCATTGTGTAAGACCCACTGTATTTTCAAAACCTCTACGCGATCGCCAGTTTAAAACAAAACCTCTGGGCCTACCCTCGTTTTGTATGTCCCACTCTTTTTTCTTAAAATCATTTTTGGGCCTCTAATGGAGTGTAAGACCCAATCCCTTTTCTAACCAAAACCTTTTTGGGCCTCTCCTCGAGCTGTAAGCCCTACCTCTTATACAAAAATAAACCTAGGGCCTCTCCTTGAGCTGTAAGCCCCGATCTCTATTCAAAACAACTTATCTTTTGATTAAGGTTCAAATATTTAGTTGTTATCAAAACTTTCTTTAATTTCTTGAACAACTAACAATACAGCTATGGAAGCTTGCTCACCTGTAAGTTTTTATCAGCTTTCTTTTATCAGCTTTTATATATATAACTGTATTGTGGGAAGTTTGCTCACCTGTAAGTCCTTTCATTCTTTTAAATACATGTCAAATATATATAACTGTATTGTGGGAAGCTTGCTCACCTGTAATTCCTTTCATACCATTTTTAAATACTTGCCATATATTAATTGTATATATACTTGCATATCTGCTTAGAGTTTTCCACGACAACTAGGTTTAAAACTAGGTAAAGCCAGTATTTACTATTTCAATAGTCAAACTAGATCCCCATAGGATTCCAGATACAGTCTTGCTTTTTCTTGGGCTTATACAATATGGAACAAAGAGAAAGGCATTATTCCCGGTGAAACTTTTCTCAGACTGTCATTATTAGAAATTGTCAAAAAAGTCCATTTCCCCATAGAGGATTAATTCTCGGTGAAACCTCTCTTGAATTTCTTCAAACCCTAGAACCGTTCACTAAAGGATTAATTCTCGATGAAACCTTTCTTGAACTTTTCTTAGGTTTGGGACCCACAGGCTTCCTAAAAGCATCCCCGCCTCCTCTTGGGCTTTGTACAAGGGCCCTCCGGCTTCTTAGAAGTTCTCATGCCCTCTCTTGGGCTTAATATAAGGACCCTGAAGCCCTCTTAAAGGTATAGGACAGAACTTAGTCATCCTTGGCTAGAGAAGTCTTTCTTGAGTCAAAACCTCAGACCAATTTAGGGTTGATTCTCATCCCTTAAAACACCTGCCTCCTATTGGGCATCATACAAAGATAAACTCTTCCATACCAGTAGACTTGGATAGTCTAATCACCTCCTAGGTCTCAAATACATTCTCAAGCTCCCTAAAAACATAGGATAAACCCTGGTCATTTTAATAAATCTCCAATAGAGTTAAAACCTTCATGGGTTCTAAAACTAAGTCTTTCATCCTGAAATTCCCCCTAGCTAGGGTCAGCTTACCCTCAGTATAACATTATCCCAAATCAGAACCTCAAGGCATCTGATACCTCAACTCTTCTGTAACCCTGAGCAAGATTTAATCCCCGGATTTGGACCTGCCTCTGGATCTCAATAATCCTTAGCTGAAGGTAGCCTCCTCTTAGGTTTTGTATAATGATTTCTTTCTTTGTTCTCCCCCAGCAAAGCTAGCCTCCTCTTAGGCTTTGTATAATGATCCTTCTTTTCCTCAGCATAAGTCAGCCTCCTCTTAGGCTTTGTATAATGATTTCCCCAACTGAGCTATCCTTTTCAGACTCTCTTGTTGAGTCAATCACCTTTCCACACTCTCTTGTTGAGTCAATGGTACAAAACAAAAATACTCTCTTGTTGAGTCAACCCTTTTCAGCCTCATTCTTGGGCTTTGTACAAGACAACATATAAATTTCCCTAAGCATAGTCAATCCTATTTTCAACCTCAATCTTGGGCTTTGTACAAGATAGATAACACTCCCCAGCAGAGTAAAACTCATTTCAGCCTCAATCTTGGGCTTTGTACAAGACACCTAAAATATCCTCAACCGAGTCAGTAAAGTCTCATTTTAGCCTCAATCTTGGGCTTTGTACATGACAGATAAAGATTTCTTTCCCACAGAGTCAGACTCTTTTCAGCCTCAATCTTGGGCTTTATACAAGACACATACAAACCCTCCCCAACGGAGTTAGAATCCTTTTAGCCTCAATCTTGGGATTTGTACAAGACAGACAAAATATTTTCCCGGAAAAGTCAAACTTTTAGCCTCCTCTTAGGCTTTGTATAATGATATCCCCTAAGAGTCAAATCTCTTTTTTAGCCTCAATCTTGAGCTTTGTACAAGACAGATAAATACTCTCTTGTTGAGTCAGACATTTCTAGCCTCCATTTAGGCTTTGTATAAGGACTTCCCCAGTGGAGTCAATCAATCTCTTAGCTTCAACCTTGGGCTTTGATCAAGGCACACAAAAATAAACATCCCCTCAGAGGAAATCAAAAACTCTCTGTAGGAATACGTTTCTCTGTAGATCACAAACAAAAAATCAAAACAAATCTCTTGTTTCATCTAATTGCTATAAGCGGCAAGTCTCTGGAGTATTTACATCCACGCCACTGTCCCTCTCTTAGTCTGAAATATTCCTAAGGAAAAATGGCATTGCTCTACATTGAGTTAAAGTTTCCTCCTTCAGGATCAATCCCCTATAAAGGAAATTATGGCATTGCTGGATTCACATATCCCAGTTAAAGTAATCCACCTTTATAAAAAGTTACCCAACAAACTATGATAAACAGACGAGATATCTCCTTTAGAGATGAAAAATTCTCTCTCAGTCAACCCTTTAGCTTCAATCTTTTGCTTTGATCAAGACAAAAATACTCTTTTAGCTTCAATCTCGGGCTTTGAACAAGACACCAAAATATAATATTTTCCTCCCATAGAATAGGCGGAACTACGATTGCTCGGATTTCCCTGTTTATCTTCAACGGGAATACGTAGGCATAAGATTGCGAAATCTTAGTGAGCACACCAAATCAAAACCTTAGGTCCAGTACCTTCATACATCAATAAAAAACTTTAGGTTTCATACCTTACCAAAAACATCGGAACAAACCCAAAATCAACAAAAACATTCTCTCTCAGCCCTCCCAATGGAGAACTTTCCCAATTGATAAACAAACACCAGTAAGTAGAAAACAATTATGATTGCCAACAACCTGTGGATAACCACATATAGGATGGGTAATTGACAACTCCCCATTCTATAACCTGACCCCGAACTCCCCGAATCTCTTAAGTGTTTGTTCAGTTAAACATTCGTGTGCAAGGTTAGTTTTTTATAGCTTCCCTTTTCCTTCCAGCTTCACGGGATAAATAAGAAATCAGAAAGTAGCACCCCACTCCTCCTCATTGTGAGGAGAAAGCCATTTGCGATAAGGTGGTCGCATCACCGACAAAAATCGCACGCTACAGGAAAATGGCGACCCTGCTAAGAACGTCTTTGATCTGTCTAGGACTACGATAGAATTCCTAAGAGGTCTAGGTTGTTAGCAATCATATTACATACTATATACTATATACTATATATATATATATATATATATATATATATATATATATTTATACTACTTTTCCTACTTGATATCCGTGTTTATTTTAATGTCAATGGGACTGCGAATGATGTCGCATCTGGAAAGTTTGAGAGAAACCTAAGATAAGGGGTGGCAAAGACGGGGAAACTTGTAGGGACTGAATCCCGAACAAGCGAACCTGGTAGACCACCAAATCAGGTAAGGGCCTGTAGGATTCTGCCTGCTGATCACGATTGTTGTTGAAAGCAGAGTTTTCCTATGCGGTGCTTGTGATCCTGAGGATTTTAGTAGACTTTAAACTCATGACCATTTGGTAGTGCGGTAACTATCAGAAATAGTTGTCGCGCGATACTACACTTAAATGAGATTACTCTAGGGTGCTACAACTCGCTCGGGTGAACAAGCTTGTTGTTGTTATCTCTAGGGGGGTCAATGACTTTGGGAACTTTCAACCCGTTCTACAGGTACAAAAAAAAACTAAAATACAACCTTTGGGAATGGGTAGAGCCATGACTCCATGCTCGTGATGTTGTACCTTTGAACCTATGTTTTTTATATGTTTTTGTGTGCTGCATTCATGCATTCATCTGAAAAAACTCTTAAACAAAGAAAATTTTTCTCTTCTTACCCCTCTCTTTTTCAATTAAACTAAAACAATGATTGCAAATATCAGAGAGAAAGATTGCGTTATGGATTTCGGTAGAAGAAAGATGCACGAGTACACCTTCAAGACTCCAAAACTAGAGGATTTAAGGGGGCCGGCGAGGATGATTCCCAACCCTGATGCTTTCAGAGCTAAGCATGGAGGACTGCTGCCTCTTTTAAGGATCTCCATGGTTGAAGAGATTCTGTCTACACTCATTCAGTTTTACGATCCGGTCTATCTCTGTTTCACTTTCCCAGATTACCAACTGGCGCTAACGTTGAAAGAGTACTCTCATCTGACTAATCTACCTATCACTGATTAAGCTCCTTTTTCTGGACTGGAAGAAATTCCAAAAGATCAGGTCATTTCAAGAGCCATTTGTTTGGATGAGTCAGAAGTTCGGGATTACATGACCAATAAAGGAGGAATCCAAGGTTTACCAGCCCAGTTTTTGGTAAAGAAAGCCATGTACTTTGTTAGTATAGGAAACATGACTGCTTTCGAGAACGTCTTTGTTTTGCTCACCTATGGGTTATTCCTCTTTCCTAACATAGACAACTTCGTTAATACCAACACGGTTAAGATATTTATAATCGGGAACCCCGTACCAACTCTGCTCGCGGATGCTTATCATTCTGTACACTTAAGGAATTTGCACAGCAGAGGAATGATCACATGTTGTGTACCTTTGCCCTACAAATGGTTTATTTCCCATTTGCCCAAGTCTGCTGCTTTTTGGGATCACAAGAGTACTTTACATTGGTCACAAAGGATCATGTCTCTAACCAACTATGACATAGATTGGTACGATAAGATTTATGAGGGAATAGAGATCATTGACAGTTATGGAAATTTCCATAACGTACCCCTCATAGGAGCTAAAGGAGGAATTAACTATCATCCAATCTTAGTTCGTCGTCAACACGGATACCCGATGAGGCATATCCCGCATAATGTTCATCTGAAAGGTCTTTTCTTCAAGAAAGGAGAAAATGACAGGGCACTAAAGAAGGAAATAGTGCATGCCTGGCAACATGTTCATAAAAAAAGGGAGAGAGTCTCTAGGAATACCTAACTGTACCTCCATGTAGCCTTATCTCCACTGGGTGTAAACTAGAGCTCTCAAGCTGAGGATGTCTTACCCTCGTCAAGAAGTTTTTTCGTTAAAGGAATCTGTCCTTTATTTCATGTCTGACACGGAAAAACACTAGGTCGCTCTTAACAAAGTTCAACGGGAGAAGAACTCTTGGAAAGACAAGTACCGTATCCTCAATGTGGAGTGTACCAAGATTCAGGAACTATTAAAAGACAAGGATGCTCTGATTAAGATATTAGAGCAGCATGCTGTAGAGAATCAAGAAGACCGAAGAAGTTTGCTCACTTCTTCCACCTGGCAAAGGACTGACAACCCGACAACGACCAAGGAGCCCCGATCAAAGAAGAGGAAGATATCGAAACCAACATCTGGGCTCTCTTCAAAAAAGACTCAGGATCCATAGGCTTAGCTATTTTCCTTACAGCACTTTGTGAAATACTGTATTTCCATTTCTGCAATCTTTGAATTCAATAAAACTGGTATTCCCATTGTATGATATTTGCAATCTATTTTGTTGAAGTTTTTTTTATTAAAGCTAAAAATATATAACTTTGCATTACATTCATCATTCTCATATAACGCATTCTTCTTCGAATCTCACGTTCGTGTCACGATTCTAGAGTCAAGATGTCTCATTCGTACAATACTCAGGCCAATCGACAAAAGAAAATGGACGATCTCGAGGAAGAGAACCGAGATCTAAGAGAAGAAATCAATGCTCTAAAGGAAGATCTGAAAAAACTTCATAGTGACATGCAATCTCTGGCAGCAGCTCAGGGAGAACAACAACAGACTGTGATCTCAAAGATCACATCTACACCCATAGTGGAGACATACGATCCTCGATACAACATGCCTAAGGGTCGGCCCTGGGGCATGCCTCTCAACTTCATCCCTGAAGGATACATTCCGCCGGTCACTGGAGATCAAGAAGCTGTAGCAATAATCGCTGGGCCTAAAAGTTACAAACTTCGGGAAAGCAAAGACGCAAGGTTTACGACAGCAACTCCTGAAGGTTACAAACTTCGGGGCATGGAAGCACCAAGAGCCACCGCCGTAATGACTATACCACAACCCGTGGTACACACTATCCCCGAAGGACAAATTCCATAAGTAATCTCTGGTGGAAACGATAGTATGTACGACCGAATGAATAAATTCCAAGAACAATTTGTGGAATGCAGAAGGAACTGCATGCCATTCGCGGTCAGGATTTATTCGAAAAGGACGCCGCAGACCTTTGTCTGGTCCCTAATGTGAAAATACCGCACAAATTCAAGGTGCCGAACTTTGAAAAATACAAGGGCAACTCTTGCCCTCAAAGTCATTTGGTGATGTACGCTCGAAAGATGTCAACTCAGACAGAAAATCAACAGCTACTGATCCATTATTTCCAAGACAGTTTAACCGGTGCCGCACTCAAATGGCACATGGGTTTAAACCGCACCAAGATCGTTACCTTCAGAGATCTTGGGGCAGCCTTCGTTCAGCAATATAAGTATAACCTGGACATGGCACCAGACAGAGATCAACTCAGAGCAATGTCGCAGAAGGACAAAGAAACCTTTAAGGAATATGCTCAGAGATGGCGTGAAATTTCCGCCCAGATTTGTCCCCCTCTTGAGGAAAAAGAGATGACAAAGATCTTTTTGAAAACCTTGAGCTCATTCTACTACGATCGAATAGTTGCCAGTGCGCCCAGCGACTTTACTGAAATGGTGAAAATGGGAGTACGCCTTGAAGAGGCAGTCTGAGAAGGATGTTTAGTCAAAGATATAGGACCATCAAGCAGTACCAAAAGATATAGTAGTTCTTTCCCTAAGAAAAAAGAGCAAGATATTGGTAATATCTCTCTCAAAAAGCAAAGGCGAAGGTATCAACTAGTAGCAGCGGTAACTCCCGCTATCAACCCTGCACCGGTTCCAACATATCAACCGCAGGTTGCTCAAAGTCAACCAAATCAACAACAATATCAGCAAAGGACACAACAACCTCTTCAGCAGGTTCGTCTATAGTACAACAACAACCGTACGACATGACCACCAGGGTTTGGCCCTATACCTATGTTGTAGGCAGAACTATTTCCACTACTACTGGTCAAGGGGCACGTCCAAACCAGGACTCCTCTTACAATATTGGAAAATCTGCCTTTTTAGTTTAAAGCAGATCAAACTTGCCCTTACCATCAAGGAGGACCAGGGCACAACATAGAAAATTGTCTCAGCTTCAAATCCGATGTACAGAAGCTTGTCAGGAACGGGGTCCTATCTTTTAAAGATACTAATCCAAACGTTTAGACGAACCCGTTGCCTCAACATGAGAAGACTGTAGTAAATTTGATGGAGGAAGAGGTTAGCCGCAGTTATCGGATTCACGATGTACTCCTGTTGAAAACCAATCTGGTCAAGATGCATTGTAGACAAATCAGGTACGGTCATGTACCATCTCACAATTATCACAAGTGTGATATCTGCTCAAAGAATAATCAAGGGTGTTCCGCAGTGCAATCAGCTATACAAGAACAGATGGATCTCGGCTGGATCCAAGACCACCGAATCTGTGAGGTCAACATGACTTATACAAATCCCAACATTATTCAGAACCACGACATCCGTGCGATGAATGTCAACTTAGTGGAAATGCACTCAAGGCAAAGTCAATATCATGATCTGCCATGACATGATTACCACGCATGTCTGATCTGCTCAACAAACAATCCGAGATGCTCTTTTATACAAGAGGCCCTCCAACGCCAGATGGATCTTGGATGGATTCAGGATTACCATGATAGATGTAGCTATCAAGTCAATATGATTCAAATCTTCGACATACACTTAATGAATACCAGCCTGGTAGAACTACGTGCTAAACAAGTCAGGCTCGGTTTCCTGGCTTCACATGATTATCAAAGTTGTAAAGTATGTCATGAGGACGACCAAGGATATGCACTTGTCCAAAGAACACTTCAACACTTGTTGAACCAGTGGTGGCTTCTAATTTACATGGACGAAGTTACGCAACAGATCAGTATGACTGACGGGAATCCTACTAGATGTCAAAGTCAGGATGTCCGCTCGATGGAAATAGATCTAGTAAAATTACACTGCATATAAAGCGGGTGTGGCCGGGTGCCACTCCACAACTACGAGCGCTGTAGAATTTGTTCAGAGAGAAACCAAGGATGCCACCTCGTACGAGCAGATCTTCAAAGACAATTGGATCACAAAGAGATTCGACCATGTGCGAGTGCTGAGTCGACCAACATGATGTCAGACTGTTTCCTTGATCAAAGCAAAGACATTTTATAATCTCCGATTATGGACAGACTAAAGACGTTTGTGCTATAATCCCTTTACTCGATGAATCAAAAGTTCCTCTTGATAGTAGAAGGATTCTCAACCTTGAACCGATCAAGGCTGCCTACGATGGTCAGAAAAATCAAAAGGCTCCTGTGGTTATCTATTTGCCGGGACCAATACCGTACAAATCAGATAAGGTTATCCCTTATAAATACGGTGCAACAACCATCGAAAATGGAAAGGAAACTACATTACCCTCCGTCATAAACATCGCTGACATCAGTCGGGTCACACGGAGCGGTTGGATCTTCAACCGAGGAGTTGGAGAACCTACCAAAGAAAAGGAACCTCAAACAGAAGTTCCAAATCAACCAGTCGTTCAATCCAGTAATCCCGACCTTTCAAAGAACAACGATGAGATGCTGAAGCTCATCCAAAAAAGGGAGTACAACATTGTGGACCAACTATTGCAAACTCCTTCGAGAATCTCTGTGCTATCTCTTTTACTCAGTTCCGAAGCTCACAGGGAAGCTCTACATAAAGACTTAGAGCAAGCCCTTGTGGAACAAGATGTGACGATAAGATAATTCGACAGCATCATCTCCAACATCACTTCCTGCAATAACTTAGGATTCAGTGATGAGGAACTGCCGAAAGAAGGCAAAAATCATAACATGGCACTTAACATTATAGTCAACTGTCAGGACGTTGCTTTAGCCAGCGTACTGGTAGATACAGGATCAGCTCTGAATGTTATGCCAAAATCTACTCTCATGCGACTATCATTACAAGGATCTACGATGAGGGGCAGCGAGGTCATCGTCAAAGCCTTTGACAGATCCAGAAAAGTAGTTATCGGCAAAGTTGATCTTCTCATAACTATCGGTCCTCACACTTTCCAAGTCACTTTCCAGGTCACGGACATCCGGGCATCCTACAGCTGTTTATTAGGAAGACCTTGGATACACGAGGCTAGGGAAATCACTTCAACATTTCACCAGAAGCTGAAGTTCATCCAGAATGACAAGTTAGTCACAGTCTGGGGAGAGCAGGCCTTAATAGTGAGCAACTTATCATCATCTTCCTGTGTAGAACCCGGAGAGGTTATTGGAACCCAGTTTCAAGCACTATCATTAAGCAAAGAGAATCAACAAGAGAGAGGAACATCGATTTCCTCTTACAAAGACGCTCTCGAAGTAATCAAGAGTGACAACGCAAAAGGATGGGGACAGCTTGTCATTCCTGCTGATAACAAGACAAAGAAAGGTCTTGGTTTTTCCTCAACCTGTACCCAGACAGCCAAGGAGAATGAAAGTTTTCGTCCCATTCAACACTTCTTCCACAGTGGAGGCTTCCTTAACCCGGTATCTCAAGAAGTACATACCATCAACGAGGGTGACTCCTCCGACACAGATGAAGAATGGAAGTCTTATCTCAAAGAGGATGGTTATATGTCTCAGGAAGAAACGTATACTCTATTCTACTATCCCACACAGAGTCCAAGATATATACCAAGATCAGACGTCAAGATGATGTACGGAGATTGTGATCCGAAAGGATGTTGTGCTCCGCCAAACTCATTTGAGGAGGACACTCCGATGAAAGACAACTTCAACTATGACTATTTTGACCCAATGGATGACTTGCCTATCTGGAAGCCATACCTAGAAGACTTGGGGCAAAAGAGTCAGCCAAACGATGCATATCAGCTGAGCATCATTGAAAAGAATACCTGCGTCCCCACCAAATCATGGGATTATTACTCAGGACATTCTGAAGATATCCAGCACAACGATGAATCTACAAAGATTGCAGGATAGGAGTTCATCAACTATGCTTTTACCGAGGTCAACGTCATCGAGAGAGATGACTCCTCCAGTTCCACGGAAGTATGGGACACCTTAGGACAGCCGAGTGGCAAGTACGACTTCTTGGTCAAGTACACCGCTCCTAAAAGCTCTCGTATCTGGCTCGAAGACATCCAGCCAACTAGATCGGGAGATCCGCCAGAGAGATAAAACACTGTGCAAGATCCAACAGAAGATTTTGTCTACGATAATTCTGCCTAGGAGACAGACTCCAACGATCCTGCTCTGCCAAAAATCAGTGTCATTTCTAAGGACAAGCCAAGAAGGAAGGTACCAGACTTTGTGATTCACCGAGGAGTTCACCGCCAATGGGTTGCTGTCGATGTCCTAAAAGTCGTTCACAAGTGCAAGTAATTGTCGTCTTTGTTTTAGCCTTTAACCCTGCCCAGGTGAAACAGATGCTTTTATAGGGCTCACTTTCTGTAAATATCCCTCTTCGCTTTGCCCAAAGTGATAGAGTTTTGTTTTATAGGGTTGTAGTTTCAAGAATCCACCAAATTATAAATAAATAACGTCATTTTGTAATTTTTGCATTTATTACAGTTTTCACTTTTCGCTTTTTCAAAAAATGGTAATCCTAAAAACAAAAATAAAAAAAACAAGCATTTTTCCAGAAAATACACTGCACGCACTCTTGCATCTGTCTCTATCTCTTCTAAAAAACAATCATCACGTCATGCAGATTGCTTGTTTTAAACCCCGTTGAAACATAAGATCCAATGCCTTCTCCCAACTTTGAATTCTCGGTATTTGAAGCTGAAGAAGAAGAGGACACAAAAATTCCAAAAGAGATCTCCCGATTACTCAGACAAGAGGAAAGGTCCATTGAACCTCACAAAGAGCCATTGGAAATGGTCAACTTGGGTTCAGAAGAAGAGAGAAAAAAAGTACAGATTAGGGCACTGCTCAGTCCGACTATCAAAGAAAGTGTGATAAAGCTTCTCAAAGAACTTCCCGATGTATTTGCTTGATCCTATCAGGATATGCCAGGGTTGGATACCAGCATCGTGGAACATCATCTACCATTAAAATCAGAATGTCCGCCAGTAAAACAAATGTTGAGAAGGACTCACCCGGATATGGCCATCAAAATCAAAGAGGAAGTGCAGAAACAGATTGACGCAGGTTTCCTCGCCACCTCAGAGTATCCTCAATGGCTAGCCAACATCGTGCCAGTTCTGAAAAAGGACGGAAAAGTCAAGATGTGTGTAGATTACAGGGATCTGAACAAAGCCAGTCCAAAGGATGACTTTCCCTTACTACACATAGACATGCTGGTAGACAATACAACAAAGTTCAAAGTCTTCTCCTTCATGGATAGATTCTCGGGCTATAATGAAATCAAAATGGCTCCGAAAGACATGGAGAAAACTTCATTCATCACCCCATGGGGCACCTTTTGTTACAAGGCAATGTCGTTCGGTTTGAAGAACGTCGGGGCAATCTATCAAAGGGCCATGGCTACTCTGTTTCACAACATGATGCACAAAGAAATCGAAGTGTATGTCGATGACATGATTGCTAAATCTAAAATAGAAGAGGAGCATGTGACCCACCTGTCAAAACTATTCGAGCGTCTGAGAAAGTACAAACTCCGCTTGAATCCCAACAAGTGCACATTTGGTGTCTGTTTAGGAAAACTGTTAGGGTTCATCGTTAGACAAAAAGGAATTGAGGTTGATCCTGACAAGGTCAAGGCCATTCAAGAAATGCCTTCTCCAAAGACTGAAAAACAAGTCAGAGGATTCTTGGGACATCTGAACTACATTTCCAGATTTATATTCCTCATGACCGCGACATGCACGCCAATCTTTAAATTACTCAAAAAGAATCAGGACTGCGTATGGACAGAAGACTGTCAAACCGCCTTCAACTGTATCAAAGAGTATCTGTTGAATCCACCTATCCTGTCACCTCTAGTGGAGGGAAGACCACTGATCATCAACCTAACAGTCTTGGAAGACTCCATGGGTTGTGTACTTGGTCCACAAGATGAAACAAAAAGAAAAGAATCCGCCATTTACTATTTGAGCAAGAAATTCACCGACTGCGAGACTCGGTAAACTATGCTTGAGAAAACATGTTGTGCTCTGGCTTGGCCAGCCAAACGTCTTCGCCAGTACATGATTTGTCACACTACTTGGTTAATCTCCGAAATGGATCCGATCAAGTACGTCTTTGAAAAGCCTGCTCTCAAGGGAAGGATTGTACGTTGGTAGATGTTGCTATCGGAATATGACATTGAGTACCACGCTCAGAAAGCCGTCAAAGGAAGTATTTTAGCCGATCATTTGGTTCATCAACCGATTGACGATCAAGAATCAGTCGGATTTGACTTCCTAGACGAAGATGTCATGTACTTGAAAATGAAAGATTGCGATGAACCACTACCCAATGAAGGGCCAGAACCAGGTTCCCAATGGGGACTAATCTTTGACGGAGCTGTCAACACTTATGGAAATGGAATTGGGGCAATCATCATCACACCTCAGGGTACCCACATTCCTCTCACCGCCCGACTGACATTCAACTGTACAAACAATGAGGCGGAATACGAAGCTTGTATCATGGGTCTCGAAGAAGCGATCGACTTAAGGATCAAGAACTTGGATGTGTATGGAGACTCAGCCTTGGTTATCAATCAGATCAAAGGAGATTGGAACACATACCAATCAGGACTGATTCCTTACAAAGATTACGCGAGAAGATTGTTACCATTCTTCAACAGGATCGAGTTTCATCACATCCCTCGTGAAGAGAATCATATGGCTGATGCACTAGCCACTCTCTCCTCCATGATTAGTGTAGGTCAATGGAGCGACGTACCTAAGATTGACATAATGTGCCTTGAACAACCCGCTTACATTTTCGCGATCGAAACAGTCATAGACGACAAACCTTGGTATCATGATATCAAATGCTTCCTTCAAAAACAAGAATACCCACATGGGGCATTAAGAAAAGACAGAAAGACCCTCATAAGGCTGGATGACAGCTTCTTCCTGAGCGGTGATGCACTCTATAAGAGAAACTTTGACATGATCTTGCTCCGATGGGTAGACAGACCAGAAGCAAACATGCTGATGAAAGAAATTCACGAAGGATCCTTTGGCACTCATGCCAACGAACACACGATGGCGAGAAAAATTTTAAGAGCAGGGTACTATTGGTTGACCATGGAATCTTATTGCTATAAGTACATGAGGAGGTGTCACAAGTGTCAGATATACTCAGACAAAATCCATATACCGCCAACGCATCTCAAAGTTCTCTCTTCCCCGTGGCCTTTTTCCATATGGGGAATCAACATGATTGGCATGATTGAACCCAAGGCTTCAAACGGACATCGGTTCATCCTGGTAGCCATTGACTATTTTACCAAGTGGGTCAAAGCAGCGTCCTACGCCAATGTAACCCGACAAGTGGTAGTCCGCTTCATTAAAAACAATCCCATCTACCGTTATGGTGTTCCGAGCCAGATCATTACTGATAATGGATCTAACTTGAACAACAAGATGATGAAAGAATTATGCACTGAATTTAAGATCAAACACCATAACTCATCTCCCTACCGACCTAAGATGAATGGAGCGGTAGAAGCGGCTAACAAGAACATCAAGAAGATTGTTCAAAAGATAGTTGTAACCTATAAAGACTGGCACGAAATGATACCCTTTGCTCTTCACAGTTATCGCACATATGTCCGCACTTTAACAGGGGCAACCCCTTTCTCTCTGGTATATGGCATGGAAGCAGTGCTCCCCATAGAAGTAGAGATCCCATCAATCTGGGTATTGATGGAAGCTAAGTTAACAAAAGCTGAATGGTGTCAAGGTCGACACGATGAACTGAACCTAATCGAAGAAAAGCGAATAACGGCTCTATGCCACGGTCAGCTGTATCAGCAAATAATGAAGAAAACGTTCGACAAAAAGGTCCGACCCCGCGTCTTCAGGAAAGGATACCTCATGCTCAATAAGATACAATCATTCCTCGCTGATTCCCGGGACAAATTGACTCCGAATTACAATGGCCCCTACGTGGTTAAGAAAGCCTTCTCAGGCGGCGCCTTGAGACTCGCAACCATGGATGGAGAGGAATTTACCTACCCCACGAATATTGACATAGTCAAGAAATACATCGCCTAAATAAAAAAATAAAAAAATATCTCAGTGTATTGGAAACCCGAAAGGGAGGTCCAGGGAAAAATTAGAGACACGAGCAAACATCATTCTGATGGATCGGAAATATTAAAAGACAATCCAGGCAAAAGTTAGGGATTCATGGCAAGTAACTACGTTCGACATGGTTAAATCCTCAGCAGTCATGTCATTCATCAGGAAAACTCCAGTCAAGGTCATCTTCGACGGAAGCTCAGGATGTCCAAAATTCAAAGTTGGTAGAAGGATAATGGTCGTTATGTTTCAATGTAGCCTTTTTCCCTTAAATTACCATTTTTTAAACTTTGTAAATACTCCATAGGATCACGCACTTGGTTGATTTCCATCCTATCAATAAAATTTGAGCCCTAGTACTTTTGTTTGCAATCCTTATTTGTTTTAGCTTTATAGAATGACATTTTTAAAATGAACAACAATTCTTGAAATAAAACAAAAAATGAATTTACTTGTCAAAATTTTTCTGCTTTTAAAATAAAGATGGCAATTCCTTTTGACTGTTGGTCATTGAAAGGAACATCGATCGCTCCTCCGAAAATGATTGAACCTCAAAGTACAGAATCAAAGTACTCCTTCTAAACCAGTACGCCTGAATGAAGGATCAGTTGTGTTAGATGTGAATATTCCATTTGATATCCCCGACAGAGTTCTTACCTCCTAAGTCCGACCAACATTTTTCCCCACAGAAACTATCTCTCCTAAGCAAGGCAGAATTGCTATCTCGGACCAAACGGTGCTTCTTTGTCCCCAGCGGTGGCAGTATCCAGTCGTGTTCATCCATTAGTCTGTATGTCGCGTCAGTTTTGTCAGCATAAACATACATACATCATGCATTATTGATTTGCATTCATATTCATATTGCATCACTATCGCTCTGGTCGGTCTTATCCCCAAGTGAAAAAACTCCTCTTATCAATCGAGTTGTCCGTTCTTTCCTCGTCAGGAAGTGAATCATCTAAGCAATCTCTCCCCCAGTTTATTTCTGGATTGGAGATGGTCCTTGACTACTTTGATAACTTGAACCTCTGAAAAGCAAGAAGGCATTCAACAAACGTCACTCTTCACCATTGAAGATGATATTTTCGCTTTCCCGGATTAAGGAAAATCCTCGGAGAAAGCCTCACAACTAAAGACTCTCAGCAACACATTGATTTTTCTCACAAAGAGAGTCAATGATAATGAAGTCATCAGCACCTCAAAATTGGATTACATCACATGGCATTTCTCTGAGAAGATCTCGAAGAAAAGTATGATGTAATATCCCCAAGCAGAAAACAGTCTCTCAAGAGACTCGTTTTCCCCAGTAGAGTCAACAAATGGCGTCTCCAACAGAGAAGTTTGAACACCTCTACAATTCAGACGAATGGGTACCCCCAGCAAGTCTGACATCAATACTTTTTCCGTTAAATAGCATCTCCCCATTAAATTCAGCGAGAAGTTTGATGAAAAACTGCTACAAATAGCATCCCTTGTCAAGAAAGTTTATTGACAAAAGAAACTAAGACCAGTTCCTTGGCTGAAGACCAGGATTGAGGGGAGGTTTATTTCAGAAACTGAGACCAGTTCCTTGGCTGAAGACCAGGATCGAGGGGAAGTTTATATCAGAAACTGAGACCGGTTCCTTCGCTGAAGACTAGGATTGAGGGGAAGTTTATATCATAAACTAAGACCAGTTCCTTGGCTGAAGACCAGGATCGAGGGGAAGTTTATTGGCAAGAAGAAACTAAGACCAGTTTCGTGGCTAAAGACCAGGATCGAGGGGAAGTTTTACCCTTTTCTAAGCATTATTGCTTAATAAAAGAAGATGGACGGGAAAACCACCATTCATAACCACTGTAAAAATTTTGGGTATTACGATATTTAATCTTGCACCCCGAATGCCCGAATACCTTCGCCATTCACATCTTCGGGTCCAAGAAAATTAAATAGGGGCATCTGTCATATCCCAAATTTTGACCACCAAGATTTCCCATCATTTTGCAAATTATCATCACAATATGGATATACTTTCATGCCTCATCAATCTCCTCAAAGATGATTGAGCACTCACCACAATCAAGAATTAGGGTTTTGAGCCCTCTCAGAGAACTTAGACAAAGGATCAATCAAGGAATAACATGATCTTCAACTTGTCTAGCCTCTCAAACACCCATAAAGGATCAAAAGGACTCCCACATCAAGAATTAAGACTCAAGATCGCCAGTGTCACCAAATTAGGGTTTTGGTCGACCAAGGCCTCCAGATGAATTTTTTCCTCTAGGCATGAGCCAATACTTCAAACAAGAATCCAATATACTCCAAGGGACCCCATGGACCTAATCATCAAGTCAATTTAGCCTCAGGGGATGCATTCATAAAAAATCAAGAATTAGGGTTTCTTGACTTAGTTCACCCCTAAGTTGACTTTTGGGACAAAACATGAGCCAAGATCTCAAGACATGATTTGAGGGTCTCCAATACACCACATTTATCCATTTGAAACAATGGATTGATCCAAGAAGCTTGATTCACAAGTTTCAATTTCACCAGGACAACAATTAGGGTTTTGAGCGAAAAGTCAATTGTGCCTTTGACTTTTGACTCAGACATGCTCCCAAACCTTGGGACATGATTCAATACACCCAATAACACCTATGGAATCCATCCATTAGGTTTGATTTAGGTCAAGGACTTGATTTCACAAAGGATCGCACAGTTTGGATTTCATCCAATAAAAAGTCAACCGTGCACAAAATCAAGTTTGACTTTTTGGAAATTTTCACAAATATGGTTCCCCTAAGCCAAAAATAATGTTAATGTATGATATTGATCATCATTCATCAAGAAAAATCAAGAAAAGTGAGGTAACTTGCAAAAGGGGCAACCATAAATAACCAAAAATTTTCTAAGTTATGGAACAAAAGTGGGTTTGGTACCAACTTTCGAGGACCATAACTTGAGATCCAAGCAACCATTTTGGGTGATCCAAAGTTGTATTTGTAGGTCTTGCTACACTCTACAAAAGCTTCAACTACATCTCATTCCAATTCCTCATGGATTTCAAGTTATGATTGGATCAAAATCATTGAAAAAAACATGAAAGTGCTTTTTTCCAACACTTAGAAGAAATTCTGCCCAAGGCAGATTTCAAGTGAAACACCAAAACTTGAGGCACTTTTTCACACAGTTTCAAGATGAATCAATTCAAGGTGTAAACATCAAAGTTATTGTGCATATTGCTAGCAATTCAAAGAGTCCATCAGAATGAAAAAACTCCATGGAAACCAAGAGATATGGTAGCCCAAAGTCATGTTGCTGCAACTGTTTTGAAAAAATCAGTTTGCATGTTTTCTTGCTTTACACGATTTCTGAGTCAAAGCCAAGGATCACTATGCCACATTCATCCAATTTGGTCATGATCCATCTGATCTAACCTGCAAAGCTGAGTCAAGAAGCCAAAAGGAATTCCAACTTGAAGTAATGGCTTTTTGTCACATTATGCCTTGAATTCAAAGGCATTTATGTGCAATAGTGAACTTTCAACAAAGCCACTCCCCTAAGTCAAGATGCTCACTTAAAAAACGATTAAAACATCTGAAGAATGTGGACTTGGTCAATACATAGCCATGCTCTTGGGAGAAGCTAGTCTGCCTTTCTTGAGAAGTAAGCACACCTTGCTAAAATGCATTTAGTGGGCTTTTATCCATTGCTGCAGCACTATTCCTCCAACACAAAACTCACTCACCTATAAATAGAGCTCCTTGTAGATCATTCAGAGTACACCAAAGCAGCTTACAACATTGCTTTCTCTCATTTCCTTCGTAAAAAACCAAATTTCATTGTTCTTGAGAAAGCACTATCGGGTTTTAAGTTGGAGACCAATACAACTCAAACCTATGGTTCACTCACCTCATATACAACATATAGGAGTGATCTAAACAATTACATTCAATCTGTAACATCAGAATCATCAAATCATACCTCAATTGCTCAAAATTATAAGGCAGCAGCAGGTTGGATCAAGTTGGTCAATCCAGAGGTTTTCCAATCAACCTAAGCATTCAAACACATCCATTGAGGTACAAGGAAGCTGTCCAAATCATTGGAACTCATTTGTAACACCTCCAAACCAGAATTCGATTTTCACTTGCAGAGGTAAACCTTAAACTCTCAAACTCAATGAATCATGCATCATAAACATATTTTCAAAATACCATTGTGTTTCTGAATGTTTGTAGACCATTTACCCTCAATCAATTGTTGTTTACAGCTCGTGTATAGGAATTCGTTAAGTTCATGCAAGTTTTAGGGTTCATCAGGTTTTTTCATATTATGTTTTGATTCACTTAATTTCAATAAAATTGAATATTACCATTGTATTCCTTATCTGAAAGCGCATGATTTTCATATTTGGATCATGTGAAATGGTTGAGAAACGAGTGAAATTTGAGGCATCACGTATTTGGCTCAAGGAAGAAGATGGCCATGGCGCCATTCTTCAGGTTTTCAAAACCAACCTTTATATATATTATTCAGTTGCCATATTATTCTTGAATTGGCATTGCGCCCCAGCGGTTGCTCAGCTGGTTTTGTGTGTGTAGTGAGCGAGAGATATGGGGTTTGAATCCCCCTCGCCCCAGACCTTTTGGTTTATTTTTTTTAACTATTTTCAAAGGTTTGTTTCATATACTATACACACTTGCCATTCCCTTTCAACCCACGCACATGGCTCAAATGGCAAAATTTTACACTCTCCACCCCTAAGGGCGTGAGTTCAAACCATGGGATGGGGGGGGGGGGCATTTCTAATTTTTTACTACTTGTTTCCTTGACATTTTTTTCACTATCTTGTTAATTCACTCCAAAATTAATTTCTCTCTCAATTTTAATTATTTTTTATTGATTCTTTTTTTTGAAAATTCACAAAAATATTAAAATATTTTGTTCCATGAAAATTTCACAAAAATATTTTTTATTTCATATATTTGATATTTTTGTGAATAATTATATTTTTATTTGTTTTTTAAACATTAAAAATATTTCTTTCTCTTAGTTTTGCAAAATTCAAATGATTTTTAAATCATCCCATGAATGAAACATGATTTTCCAAATATAAATCCAAGATCACAAACTTTTTTCACATGTTTGATTATTTTAATTGAATTTTTATACAATTAAAATACATTTTAAATCCAAAAATTAGGGTTTTGATCACTATCACCCTAACAATTCTTTTCAAACATTTTGGGCCTCTTGATATAGTGTAAGTTCCACCCCTTTGTAAATATAAATAATTTTGGGCCTCAGTCATTGTATTAGTCCCACTGTGTTTTCAAAAATCTTGGCGCGCGATCGCCATTTCAAAGAAAAATCCACTGGGCCTACGCTTGTGTTGTAAGTCCCATTTCTTTTCTTTTTTTTCAAACACTTTGGGCCTCCCCTCGTGTTGTAAGTCCCATCTTTCTTTTTCAAAACACTTTTGGGCCTCCTAATAGAGTGTAAGACCCAACCCTCTTTGTACATAAATAATTTTGGGCCTCAGTCATTGTATAAGACCCACTGTATTTTCAAAACCTCGGCGTGATCGCTAGTTTAAAACAAAACCTCTTGGCCTACCCTCGTGTTGTAAGTCCCACTCTTTTTTCTTAAAATCATTTTTGGGCCTCTAATGGAGTGTAAGACCCAATCCCTTTTCTAACCAAAACCTTTTTGGGCCTCTCCTCAAGCTGTAAGCCCCACCTCTTGTACAAAAATAAACCTTTGGCCTCTCCTTGAGCTGTAAGCCCCGATCTCTGTTCAAAACAACTTCTCTTTTGATTTAGGTTCAAATATTCAGTTGTTATCAAAACTTTCTTTAATTTCTTGAACAACTAACAATACAACTATGGAAGCTTGCTCACCTGTATGTTTTTATCAGCTTTCTTTTATCAGCTTTTATATATATAACTGTATTGTGGGAAGCTTGCTCACCTGTAAGTCCTTCTTTCATTCTTTTAAATACATGTCAAATATATATAACTGTATTGTGGGAAGCTTGCTCACCTGTAAGTCCTTCTTTCATACCCTTTTAAATACTTGCCATATATCAACTGTGTATATACTTGTATATCTGCTTAGAGTTTTCCCCGGCAACTAGGTTTAGAACTAGGTAAAGCCAGTATTTACTCTTTCAACAGTCAAAACTAGATCCCCATAGGATTACAGATACAGTCTTGCCTTCTCTTGGGCTTATACAATATGGAACAAAGAGAAAGGCATTATTCCCGGTGAAACTTTTCTCAGACTGTCACTATTAGAAATTATCAAAGAAGTTCATTTCCCCAAAGAGGATTAATTCTCGGTGAAACCTCTCTTGAATTTCTTCAAACCCTAGAACTGTTCACTAAAGGATTAATTCTCGGTGAAACCTTTCTTGAACTTTTGTTAGGTTTGGGACACACAGGTTTCCTAAAAGCATCCCCGCCTCCTCTTGGGCTTTATACAAGGACCCTTCGGCTTCTTAGAAGTTCTCATGCCTTCTCTTGGGCTTAATACAAGGATCCTGAAGACCTCTTAAAGGTATAGGATAGAACTTAGTCATCCTTTGCTAGAGCAGTCTTTCTTGAGTCAAAACCTCAGACTAATTTAGGGTTGATTTTCATCCCTTAAAACACCTGCCTCCTCTTGGGCATCATAAAAAGATAAACTCTTCCATACCAGTAGACTTGGACAGTCTAATCACCTCTTGGGTCTCAAAGACATTCTCAAGCTCCCTACAAACATAGGATAAACCCTAGTCATTTTAATAAATCTTGAAGCTCCTGAGGTTTGACAAAATTTTGGTAAAACATGAATATGATAAAGCTGAAGAAATCTGCTCAAGATTAAAGATGTTGAAGAAGATGTCCTAACATCTTACAAATATAGCAGATTTAATTATTCAACAAATTTGTCAAAGATTTGATGCGAATTTGCAGAGTGGATAAAGGAGAAAAGATTGAAAGCCCAAGACAACAGAAGACTATATAAGGAGACTTAGACCTAGGGTTAGGAACAATACTATACTTTTGTATCACTTGTAACTTTGTAACCTAGTTCTCTTGTGTTGAATAAGTTTGTAGGGTTTGAGCGTCGTTGGCTCTCTTAGGAGTTGTAAGTCTCCACTCTGTAATATGGGATGCAGAGTGGAAGGTAAAGGTACAGGGACACAACCAAAAGCCTGTAGGTAATGATTGTTGTATTGTTCTTGGACGAAGCTTTGAAGCAAGTCTAAGATAACTTGGAGGTCAAGAAACCGCGACTGGTTCTGTATTGGCAGAAGACAAAGATATCACAGGTTTTAATTAAGATGTGAGTGGGGTATCTCATATCAGGATTCTAAACGTTTGAGTTTAACCTTGGTAAAGATGTTCATTGGGTAGATGTTAGGATAAAGTTGTAAACAGGGGAGTTTAGCTTTGTAACAGTTCTACAGATAGTGAAGTCTTCATCTTGGATTGGTATCCCCCAGATGTAGGTGAGTTACACTAAACTCGGTTAACACACTGTCTTATTTAACATTCTGTAATTTACAATTTTGTTATTATTCTTGACTGACATGTTGGATCAGATGTCGTGACATCTGTGAGTGGGCAATTCTGATATTCAATGTATCAGTCTGCTGTTGAGCCTCTGAGTTTAAATGATTATGTAGCACAATATCTTGACATGTGTTAGGACATCTGCTGTCTGCATAGGCCAGAATTTCAAATCTCTAGTAGAGTTAAAACCCCATGGGTTCTAAAACTCAGTCTTTCATTCCAAGATTCCTCCCCCAGCTAGGGTCAACTTACCATCAGTATAACACTATCCCAAATCAGAAACTCAAGGCATCTGATACCTCAACTCTTCTATAACCCTCAACAAGAGTTAATCCCCCAATTTGGACCTACCTCTGGATCTCAATAATCCTCAGCAGAAGGTAGCCTCCTCTTAGGCTTTGTATAATGATTTCTTTCTTTGTTCTCCCCCAGCAAAGCTAGCCTCCTCTTAGGCTTTGTATAATGATCCTTCTTTTCTTCAGCATAAGTCAGCCTCCTCTCAGGCTTTGTATAATGATTTCCCCAGCTGAGCTAACCTTTTCAGACTCTCTTGTTGAGTCAATCACCTTTCCACACTCTCTTGTTGAGTCAATGGTACAAAACAAAAACACTCTCTTGTTGAGTAAACCCTTTTCAGCCTCAATCTTGGGCTTTGTTCAAGACACCATATAAATTTCCCTAAGCAGAGTCAATCCTCTTTTCAGCCTCAATCTTGGGCTTTGTACAAGATAGATAACACTCTCAAGCAGAGTAAAACTCATTCCAACCTCAATCTTGGGCTTTGTACAAGACACCTAAAATATCCTCAGCCGAGTCAGTAAAGTCTCATTTTAGCCTCAATCTTGGGCTTTGTACAAGACAGTTAAAGATTTCTTTCCCACAGAGTCAGTCTCTTTTCAGCCTCAATCTTGGGCTTTATACAAGACACATACAAACCCTCCCTAGCGGAGTCAAAATCCTTTTAGCTTCAATCTTGGGCTTTGTACAAGACAGACAAAATATTTCCCCGGAAAAGTCAAACTTTTAGCCTCCTCTTAGGCTTTGTGTAATGATATCCCCTAAGAGTCAAATCTCTTTTTCAGCCTCAATCTTGGGCTTTGTACAAGACAGATAAACACTCTCTTATTGAGTCAGTCATTTCTAGCCTCCTCTTAGGCTTTGTATAAGGACTTCCCCAGTGGAGTCAATCAATCTCTTAGCTTCAACCTTGGGCTTTGATCAAGGCACACAAAAATCAACATCCCCTCAGAGGAAATAAAAAACTCTCTGTAGGAATACGTTTCTCTGTAGATCACAAACAAAAAATCAAAACAAATCTCTTCTTTCATCTAATTACTATAAGCGGCAAGTCTCTGGATTATTTACATCCATGCCACTGTCATTCTCTTAGTCTGAAAGATTCCTAAGGAAAAATGGCATTGCTCTACACTGAGTTAAAGTTTCCTCCTTCAGGATCAATCCCCTATAAAGGAAATTATGGCATTGCTGGATTCACATATCCCAGTAAAAGTAATCCTCCTTTATAAACAGTTACCCAACAAACTGTGATAAACAGACGAGATATCTCCTTTAGAGATGACAAATTTTCTCTCAGTCAACCCTTTAGCTTCAATCTTGGGCTTTAATCAAGACACAAATACTCTTTTAGCTTCAATCTTGGGCTTTGAACAAGACACCAAAATATCATCTTTTCCTCCTATAGAATAGGGGGAACTACGATTGCTCTAATTTCCCTGTTTATCTTCAACAGGAATACGTAGGCATAAGATTGTGAAATCTTACCGAGCACACCAAATCAAAACTTTAGGTCCAGTACCTTCATACATCAATAAAAAACTTTAGGTTTCATACCTTACCAAAAACATCGGAACAAACCCAAAATCAACAAAAACTCTCTCACTCAGCCCTCCCAATGGAGAAACTTTCCCAATTGATAAACAAACACCAGTAAGTAGAAAACAGTTAGGATTGCCAACAACCTGTGGATAACACATATAGGATGGGTAATTGACAACTCCCCATTGTATAACGGTCATACCCCAAATTTTGACCACTAATATTTCCCATCATTGTGTAAATCATCATCACAATATGGATGGATCATTAGTCTCCCCAAAGATGGGTGAGCCTCCACTATAATCAAACTTAGGGTTTCAAGCCCTCTCAGAGCTCTTAGACAAAGGATCAATCAAGGAATGACATGATCTTCAACTTGTCTAACCTCTCAAACATCTAAAATGGATCAAAAGGACTCCCACATCAAGAATCAAGCACAATGTTGCAGCATTCCAGGTGGATCAAGCCTCACGATCGCCAGTGTCACCAAATTAGGGTTTTGGTCGACCAGGGCCTCCAGATGGGAATTTTACTCTGGGCATGAGGCAATACTTCAAAGCATAACCTATGATGCTCCAAGGGACATCATAAACCCAATCACCAAGTCAATTTAACCTCAGGGGATGCATTCACAAGAAATCAGGAATTAGGGTTTCTTGACCTAATTCACCCCTAAGTTGACTTTTGGGGCAAAACAGGAGCCAAGACCTCAAGACATGATTTGAAGGTCTCTAATACACCACATTGATCCATTTACAACAATGGATTAATCCAAGAGGCTTGAGCAACAAGTTTCAATTTCATCTGAACCACAATTAGGGTTTTGCGGGAAAAGTCAACTATAGCTTTGACTTTTGACCAGGACATGCTCCCTAACCCTAGGACATGATTCAATACACCCTATAACACCTATGAAATTAATCCATAAAGTTTTATTTAGGTCAAGGACTTGATTTCATAGAGGATTGCACAGTTTGGAATTCATCTGATAAAAAGTCAACTGTGCACAAAAGTCAACTTTAACTTTTTGAGATTTTTCACAATTATGGTTTTTAAACCCTAAAATGATGTTAATGTATGATTGGAATCATCATTCATCATGAAAAATCAAGAAAATTGGGATAACTTGTAAAAGGGGTAACCATAAAAAACTTAAAAATTTTCTAAGTTATGGAACAAAGTGGCTAGGGTACCACCTTTGGAGGATCATAACTCCTAAACCACAAGGCCATTTTTTCTCATCCAAAGCTGGATTTGTAGCCTTCATGGCCCTCTATAAAAGCTTCAACTACACCTCATTCTAATTCATCATGGATTTTGAGTTATGGAATGATCAAAATGGCTGAAAACATGAAATGTCACTTTTTCTAACACTTAGTGAAACTTTCACTAAGTCAGAATCTGCCTTACTTTTTTCCAAATGTAGGGGCATTTTTCACTTGGATCCCAAAAGTGTCAAAACCAATTATGATCAAAAAATTGTTGTATCATATGAGGGCTTTCCAAAATGGCTAAGAACATCACCAAACTCAACTTGAGTCATGAGATATGACAATGGCAATATGCCTTGCTGAAAATTGCCAAGGCTAGGCGGAATTTTGTACTTTTGCTCGATTTGGAAAAATCAGATAATTCCAAGCCTTGTCATCACTTTGGACACATCTAAGGATCAAATCTAAAGGGAACAAACACTGATCCAAGCCTCCAAAGTCTTTGGAACAAGAAGTAGCATGCCAAACCTAGAAATCCCTAAAAGAGGGACAAGACTCCAATTTTGGATTGGAGCATTTAATGGATGCTTAGAGGTGGCATGGACTGACACATTTGCAACTAAATTCAATCAAGAATGATCCAACAACTAGGGAACCAAAGGCCTGTGCTCTAACCTCTAGTCAATGGCTAGAGGAGACTTGGATTCTCATTGATCAACATTGGCCAAACCTCTGTTGTGGTTGTCATTCACTATTGATCCCAAAACAAACTTGTTCTACTATAAATAGAGCTCATTTGTGCTCAGTTTGAGTACACCAAAGCCATTAAACAAATGATTTTCTTTAGGCCAAAATGCCTTCTTTAGCAAGGTAACTCTAAGTTTTTGAGTTAGAGAGCATTTCCATCACAGCTCATGATCCAAACACATCCAATATGTCATATCTAAGCTGTCCAAACTCACACAAGTGACCTGTAATCCTTAAATCACAAAGTCAACTCTCAAAACCTCAAAATAGTACTTTTGTGCATTTTTCAAGCCATGCCTTGATTCAGTCACTTTCCAAACCAGATAAAACCTCAAACAAACTCCAAATACCATCCTTAAACTGTCCCAAATGGTTCCCCCATCCGGAACACCATTTGAGGGAGTTGCTATTTTGGCCATTTTAACCCCTTTTGCAAGAAAGGGCCAGTTTGTGTTTTTACAGGTTCCAGCTGATTCCACTCATCCTAAAAGCTTCTAAGGGATCATTTGAGAGTGTCCAAAGAATCAAATCATTTCTGGAACAAGTGGCTTGGAAGATTGCACAGAAAACTTCAAAAGCTCAAAAAAAGGTGAGCATCATGACTTGAACTTCCCAAAATATGCATTGCTTTGAGGTCCGCTGATTATGCACATCTTATACATGTTATATATGTTGTGTTTGAACCAATTCATCATGTAATTCATGCCTGTACCAAAGTGTAGCATAGAAAATGCAATTATAGGCCTATTTCAAAACCACTATCGGATTTTGAGGAGGGAGCATGATCTGGAAAAAATACCTCCACCATTGGATTCCTTGTGAAATTCTAGGCAAGATGCATATAAATTTGTCCCCAACCATGGAGAAATGAGAAAGTTATGGACCTTCCCATTTTTTGCCAAAACTTGCCTTGCCTTGCCTTGGCCAGGCCTAGAAAACAAGGCAAGCCTTGTATATTTGTTGGTTTGTTTTAATCAACGGATGTATCACCACCCCAGTGGTAAGGTGCGCGCCCTATAACCTTGAGGTCGTGGGTTCAAACCCCACCCATGCCATTTTGTGTTTTTTTTCACAGTTTGCTATTTTTTCCCATATTTTCATGTTTTGTTAATTAATTGGAAAATTAATAACTCTTTCAATTTTAATTATTTTTTATTGGTTCTTTTTGCAAAAAATCACAAAAATGTTAAAATATTTTATTCCACAAAAAAATTAAGTTTATATTAGTTATTTAATATAATTAGTATTTTTGTGAATAAATTCCTTTTTTAATTATTTTTAAACATTTAAAAGTGAATATTTACTTTGAAAATCAAAACCAAATGAGTTCTAAATCATCTTGTGATTAAAACCTCATTTTTAAAACCTAAAACAAAAATCACAAGTGGTTTATTCAAATTTATTTGGTATTTTTATCATTTTTATTTGATTTTCTTTAAATATTTACTTTTAAAGAAGACAAAATTAGGGTTTCTTTGATTTTCACCCTCACAAATCATTTTCAAGCACTCATGGGCCTCTAATAGAGTGTAAGACCCAACCCCTCTTTGAAACCAAAATAATTTGGGCCTTGTCGCTCCCGGGATTTTCATCCAAGTACAAACGCGAAAGTGGCACCGAACAGAGTCGCCAGCAATGTGTATTTATCCCAAGAGAGGGAAAGGAAACACCGCGTAAACCTGAGGGAAAGGAAAAGCATGGTCTTACGACCAAGAGAAGTGGGTAAGGGAGTCGGTTACGCGAGAGGAAGGTATTAGCACCCCCTCACGTCCATCGTACCCGATGGGATCCACGCTTGCTTGTCTCGATCAAAGGGTGTAAAGAAAGGAATACTGAGAAAGAACTGAAAAAGGAAAGGAGAAAGAGAAACAAATGTAGGGAAAATAAAAGAAGTGCTCGCATGGGCCCTACCCCACTGCCTACGTATCTCATCGGGAGCATGAGAATCAGAGCGACGTAGTTCCCCTCACTAGGGATGAATTGTTTGTGTTTTTTAGAGAACGGCTGACGTTCTAGCTCAGGTGTTGCAGGCTCGCTGGTCCGAGTGCGTTACCATCTTGCAATAGAACGAGTAGAAGCGCGTTCGTGCGTTGAGAGTGAATGAGGTGAGAAAAGAATTCCCGAAGGAAAGACATTATTGTTTGTTTTTGTCTTTTAAGAGTTTTTTCATTTGTTTGCATATGATAGTGTATCTGAATCTTAGTCATTGGAATGTGTACATCCTCACATTCCAAGATGGAATGGGTAAGAAAGCACACTAAGAGTGAAGAAGACCCCCACACTTAGTTCCAATTGTCAAGGTTCAAACACACTAGCATACTTGTGTTTATTAAGTGTTTTGTTGATTAAGAAATGAAGAAGTGTTTTTTTATTATTTGCACCTTCAACAAGTATTGCATTTAAGTCCCTCATACAAGATCAAATGTTTAACACATTGACCCAAGATGGGCTATATGCTACACATTCTAAGATTACAAGAGAAGACCCCTTATAATCTTTTCTTTATATGAAAGGCCTAAATGCAATAAATGCCTACCTTTGTTACATATTTTGAATTTTCTTTGAGATGAGAAAAGAGACTCAAGAGAGGAGAAAAGGTAAAACCTATATGGACTAAGACTCAATCCTAATTGAAGATTAAAGGGAGTGATCCTAAAGGTTTGTGAGGTTTCAACCTAAAATCTAAAGAAAGAATGAATTAAACAATTCACTTCTAAAGTAGAAGATGAATTGTAAATCACAAAGGGAAAGTGATGAGTTATTAAAAGAAAGCACATAAGTGCTTAACAAAACACAAAATGGAATTGTAAAAGAGAAAGGATAGAAGTTGAATGTGGATTCCTTATCCACACTCAATTGAAACTTACCGAAGCCCCTACATGGTTAGCACAATCACTTACAAGTAAAGTAAGAAAATATAATGAACAAATCAAATTCAAACAAGTTGACAAACAAAGTAAAATGAGATTGAATGCTATACATGCTTCCAAGTCAGAATGTAACTCATATTTACACAACCTAATGTTATCCTAAATGAGCATACCAAATCATGCAAACAAAATCTCAATCCAACAAGAAGCAAAGAAGAAAAGGTGAAGTGATGTGAATGTGGTTCATACTTGTGAAACAAGTGACTTAAGGTGCAAGATAAACATCAAACATGCAAAGATGAAACCCAAATGTCACAATCAGAAGTCAATTAACATGCTATACATCCTCAAACAAAACCACAACTCATGGCACAAGTGCCTTCATGATCAAGCAAACCAAACATGAGGCATGCATTCACAAAATGAACAAGTTAAACTTCATGCTTCAAACAAATAGCAAACATGCTTCAAAAATTATGACTTTCACCAATCAAACACCTTAAACACATGCCATTAACATATCAAGTCCACAAGCAATGAATCAGAACCAAAGTCACTCAACAATTAGGTCAAAGTCTCATGGAAGTTTCATGCATTCATGCTCAAAGCAACACATCAAAAGTCATCCAAAAAAGACTTAAAAATCATCTCATAAATCTCAAACATACCTCAACATATTGTGACCACAATGCAAAAAGAAAGGCATCAAAATCATTTTTTATGATCAAGAACAAAAATGCACAAAATCATATGTCACATTAAGTATGCATACAAATGGAAATTCAAAAGAAATAATGGAACAGGGGCAAAATGGTCATAAAATCAGAAAATAAAATCATGAAAAATTTCCTAAATGTCTTAAGAATACTCATGAATTTTTGTAGAATTTTATAATGTCATTTGGTATTTTTAATAAATGGAAAGCAAACATGTACAAAAAAAGGAAATAAAATAAAAAAACGTGGAAATGGAAGGGGGTATGAACATAGCAATTGGACAGTGCAAACTGGTTTGGGCTTGAAAAAAGGGGGTGGGAATAACAATCTGGCTTAGGTCCACTAAGCGCGCAGTCTATAGTAATAGTGGTGGAGCCTCAGTCAAATGTTGACTCAATCAGAGCCACATGATTCGGTCAACAAATGATAATCATACAAGTAATCAGATCTAACGAATCAAAATGCACACGCATGTTAATAATGATGAACGCACGCACACCAAACCAAGTCAAAGTCAACATTCAGAGAGAGAGAGTCACGTGAGAGGCATGAGGTTCATTTATGTGCTGGCCACGTATACACCCTAGGATTGAAATGATCTAACGGTTGTGACATGTTCTGGTTCTAAAACCCTAGCAAACCCTCACCGGCCGGAGAGGGACCTCCGGTCACCCTCTCCGGCCACTCTCCGGCGCTGCAATCAACCAAACAATCCAGAAATTTATGCAATGCACATCAAAATATTCAGGAAGTCACGTAGAGCATGAATCTAGGATTAGTTTTCACAAACAACACACAAACAGAGAGAATAGAAGCAATGAACTTAGCCCTAGGTTTTGGATCTAAGCTTCTAAGAAGCTCTATCAACTAGCCAGATGGAGGAGTGCTCTTAGTGAGCTCAAATCATCACAACACGAGCTAGACAGAATGCAAATCGTGCCAAGAAAGTTTAGGATATTGAAACCTGAAAATGTAGGAAACTGTAGTTGAAAGAGAACCAGAGAAATGTGCTTCCTCTTTGATCTTCAACTGGCCAAATAAAGGCTCACAAATCCTTGCAAATATTGATGAAATTCAATATGCAGTGGAAGACTCTTCAATCTCTTCAATGCTACCAAGCTTCAATGTGTTCCAATGCTGTGTGATGTTGAAGCTTGAAGATGGATTCAGATGTAGATGATGATGAAATCGTGTGAGAGGAAGAGAAGCTTCAGAGAGAGAGCTTGCGAATTTCAGAGGAAAAATGAGAATGAAGTGTAGTTGAGTGAGAGTGTGAAAATGAAGTTTTTTTAAAACTGAATTGTGAAGTGAAGTTTGAATTTATATCATGAATTAACCATGGTTTAGTGAGTTGGTTAATTGAGTTGAGTGGGTTAAACTGAGTCATCCCTAACTAACTGAGTCAAGTTAGTTAGGGAGAGCAGTGCTATGGTGAAGATGGCTCATGGTGAGATATGGTGGGAGCAAGGAGAAAGTGAATTGGCACTGTTGTGTAGCAGGGGCTTGCGCATCAGAAACTTGGTAAGCAAGTTTGTTCTTTCTATTCCCATGTGTGGCACGTGATAGTGTGCATTGTGTAGGTGATATGTTTGGCCAAATGTGGAAATAAAGTGTGGAAGTGTTTGTGGTGTGTGTGAACCAGAATCCTGCAACATGCTATCAATGCATCCATTCCAACATAGGGTAGTTCGTGGAGGTTTTTCTCTCTACTCATTGAATGGTTTGGCAAGGTTTTGGAGTCATGGAAAAGAGGAGCTATCATGGAACAATATTGATGTTGAAAACAAGTCAAATGGAAGTGTACAAGGTGATGAAAAATTGCTTGAAACAAAAGGAATCAAAACTGGTGTATGGCGTAGTAATGGGGTTGGTTGGCAAGGCAACATGGCGCCTGGGTTTTCAGCATAACCAACATGACTTTGAACCCTTAAAACTATCTCATAACTGGATCAAACCAAAAATTGTCCAACATGAATATTGAAGATGACAATGCAATGAACAACTTTCATGTTGAAAAGTTTTCCATTTGAGGCCTTTAACCATGAGAAAAATGAGTGGACATTAGGCCCACCACATGTTTGTTAAAATGACCGCGCGCGTGCCCTGAAAATCTTGGTCATGACCTAGTTTTGAACCTACTTTGCTCAAACTTTGATCAATCATATCTCACTCAATTTTTATCCAATGGAGATGTTCCACACATGGATTTGAAGCTTAAAACAAGATCTTTCATTGAGGCAGAGTGGATTTTTCATTTGGTGCTCCAAATTTAAATGGCCTTGGTTCAAATTCTGATGCAAAATGGCCAAAACTTGCTATTTTTAGTAACCCTACTTCATCCAAAAATGGCAACTTTCCACATCTTGATTTTTTCATGATTCCTTTGGAGTTTCTTGACCAAATTTTGTACATTGGACATATGCAACATGAATTTCATGATTTTGGGCTCAAAAAGTCAAGAGTTGACTTTTTCCTCTGATTATTTGACTTTGCCCCAATTTCTCTGATTCTTGATCTTTCTTCCAATTGAACCACTTCTAAAACCAATTGAGATGCAATTTTCCACATACATACACTTAGGGACATATGGAATACCATGACAACAAGTTTTGTCCAAAAAATCAGAGATACCCTGATTTAATTGGAAACCCTAATTTCAGCCCCTTCTGGTTAGGAGGAAAAAGTGCAGTCTTCAATTTCAAATTCCTCAGAGCATGTTGTGTATCCTCTTAAAGGATGATGAGAAATGCCACTTGAGAATGACTTTGAATCAATGAGCTATCTCTTTTGAGGGTTTTCCTTCAATTTTTGAACCTCTTGCATAGTGAAAGATGTAGTGCTTCAATCTCCCATTGTATCTCTTATCCTTGAGGTTGTGGAAGATCAATTGAGATGGGATGAGACATGAAAGACCTCTTGGCTTGCCTTGAGGGCACTTGATTGACCTTTTGTGCTTTGAATGATCCCTTGATTGTCCACCTTCCACCTGATCACATGCCCTGATGGTAAGAAGGATGCCATGCTTCATTTTTCTATGTTAAATGCAATGCAATGCTAATGAGATGGATATGATATGATAAATGATAATGCCATGCTATGATGCCAAAAGGGAAGAGCAAATTTTGGGGTATTACAGCTGCCCCTATTCAAGCGCTGTAGACCTGAATGCCTGAAAGCAATTGCTTTCGGACTTTCAAGGTATATAGTGATTGAATACCAAATATAACCAAAAATTTGCTCTGGATGATGAAGAATAACAGGGATATAAACCCAACGAGACTGCTGGATTGAGTCCTCGATGAAACGTCGGAGAGATCTGTCTTTTGAACGATGCCAGACGACTACTGGCTTGCCACGCTACTGGTGGACTTTAATACTGTCTTTTATGCAATTCCAGACGACTACTGGCCTGCCACGCTACTGGTGGACTTTGGAAATGTCTTTTTGAACGACGCCAGACGACTACTGGCTTGCCACACTACTGGTGGACTTTAGAAATGTCTTTTTGAACGACGCCAGACGACTACTGGCTTGCCACACTACTGGTGGACTTTGATAATGTCTTTTATGCAATTCCAGACGACTACTGGCCTGCCACACTACTGGTGGACTTTGCAGCTTCGTGCCACCCGAAGATGGACTTTTGCCAATCCACTGTTGGACTTTCGCCACCCGAAGACAGACTTTTGCCAATCCACTGTTGGACTTTGAGAATATGCCACCCTTAGATGGACCTTTCGCCAATCCACTGTTGGACTTTTAGCTGCTTTGCCACCCGAAGATGGACTTTTGAGAATATGCCACCCTTAGATGGACCTTTCGCCAATCCACTGTTGGACTTTTGCCACCCGAAGACGGACTTTTGCCAATCCACTGTTGGACTTTGAGAATATGCCACCCTTAGATGGACCTTTCGCCAATCCACTGTTGGACTTTTAGAATTTGCAAAAATGTATTACTCTCTGCATCTGTGTCAGACATCTCTGCTGACTCTGCTGAGGAGCCATGACCAATGATTTGACTTTGGAGACTCCTGAAAGGATAACCTCTCCACTGGAGAATGAATGAACAATCCGTCTGCTTCGAATTGCCAAGCTTGCCAAAAATAAATTGGACTTGAAGAATAATAAATCTGCCAGTAATCACTTCATCTGCTGGGGGAACGAATTCTGGTCACAGCGGTTCCGCTGGGGATGAGAATTTATTTGCATGGCGTCTTGCTAGGGGAGAAAAGTCATAAAAACTCTGCTTGGGGATCTATCCAATCCAAGACCCTTTGTAGGGGTTATCCACCTTTTGACCCGGCTGGGGAAAGACTGTACCATCCTTGTTGAGGAATAGATTCTGCCGATCTTATAAACCTCTGCGGGGAGAACAACAACTCAGCTGGGGAGTATTGCTGACAAGATTCGATGCTGACCTCTGTGGGGGATCATTACCAGAGACACAATCTTGCTGGGGATCAGGGCTACTCTGCCAGGGATATGCGAATCCTGGTTAGAACATTCCCCTGCAACTTGCTAGGAAAGAGTCCTTAGAGATCTGTTGGGGAAACCCAAAGCAAATCCACAGTAGTCTGCTGAAGAATATGACTGTCAAGCTTAGGATAAGTACCACAATGCACCATGTTAGGCGAGCTTTCCTTTAGACAATTTCGTTGGGGATGACGAGTTTATAACAAACTCTGCTGGAGAAAACTGCTTTAAAGCGTCTCGTGCTGGGGAATGCCTTTTGAGAGGATTTTACAGAAGACCAACTGTCCTCAAACTCTACTGGGGATGATCAACACTTCATGCTGGGGAAACAAACATGCCCCATGCTTGGACAAAACAACAATTCGTCCCCGAAGAGGATGTCATAAGAGGATTTTACAGAAGATCTAGCCTCTTCAAACTCTTGTGACTTCGCTGGGGATAATGACCATCAGTTTCGGTGTCGACGAGACCACCCTTTTGGGGAACCTGTGACCGTTATCGGCACAGAAAAGCTTGTAGCTGTTGGAAGTACTGTATGAGAGAATCGACTTAATAAGATACAACGGTACCCAGTTGAATTTAATTCAATGATATCGAACCGTTATGAACGACCGTCGACCGAGCGATGAACGCAGACCTCCTTACCCGTAATTGCCCCAGTCTTTTGCGTGGGGTAAATGATTACTCGTCTAGAAGACATGATCCCGTGATCTCGCAAAGGCTTCAATTTTGCCTTTGAGCCTAGTATGAGGCTGCTACCTGCAAGCAAAGGATATGCACGTATGCCCCGTGCTGGATATGACTTCTGCAACAGAGAAAATCTAACTCGGAACCACCACTTGTTGGGGAGAAAAGTTTTGCTGCATCTCTTGTTGGGGGATGCCCTTTAAGAGGATTTTACAGAAGACTTGACATTCAAAACGCCTCAATGTCCTCGAACTCTTGTAGAGATTCGTCGGATCTCGACGTAACTGCCCCAGACTGCATGGATTACTTGGAAGAAGTCATCTCAAGAGGATTTTACAGAAGACTTGGCAAGCTCAATGCTTCAGTGTCTTCAAACTCTTGGAGAGATTCGTCGGATCTCGACGTAACTGCCTCAGACCGCCTGGATTACAGAGAAGAAGTCATCTCAAGAGGATTTTACAGAAGACTTGGCATGCTCAATGCTTCAGTGTCTTCATACTCTTGGAGAGATTCAATGCATTTCAAATTAGCTGCTTCAGATTGTATGGTCTACAAAGGAATTCGCCTTGAGAAGATTCATGAACAATCTCATATCACCGTGAGATATTCTGCCCCAATACTCTGAACCCTGGATAGGTTGATCAATCATCTGAATGGACTACCTTCTCACGCTCTTGGGATGGCCTGCCCCAATATGACCCTTGGAGTAGTTTTGCCCCTGGTCACTGATCTTCGAAGGAAGACCAAGAATGCCTGCATTTGTAGGGATTTGAATCTCGAATTAATTGCCCAAGTTTGGCTGAACTCTGAAGAGATTTCTCGGCGTGATCGGCCCAAATTGGCTACACCTTAAAGAGATGGTTCGACGTGATTGTCCCGGATTGACTACGTCTTAGCACAATTTGTTGGGAAAGCTCCTGCTCAACAAAGTTTCCTGAGGAAGTACCATTGTATGTGGCTGTCCTTTGGGAGTTCCAGGATTCTCAACTCGGCAAGATTAAGCTTCTGGACTGAATTTCCATCTGTAAACTTCTTTTGATGTCGAACATATGTATGCAAGCAGAAAATGTTTTGTTCTGAGAATGAAAATTCTAATGCAACACACATGTTAATCTTGAAGTTTTACTGAAAAAGATGTCGCAAACCCTTTGTGAGCGGATCACGGATTAGGATACGACATTAATTTTTGAATGAAAGAATGCAATGCACATGCAACACCAACAAAGCTCTTTTAGCATAACTCAGGGGAGTCAGGAACATTATCTCTTGGTAGTATGCTTTTGAAATAACCCTGTTTCAATTAGGACTTTTGAGGGTTGTATCGTGGCCTGGTTCACGGTTTTTGAGAAAAAGGCTTATGGCTCAAAGTTTATTAGTGCCCACCCGCTCTTCGTGATGTTCTTCATTCCTACATTCAGCTAATTTGCACAAGCGTTCGCCTCTCAAAAAGATTTTGTGATCTTTCAGGAATCCATGCATCTGATGGTTCAACACCTAATGAGGCTTTGGAGTAACAGTCACCCCTTTTGTCTTTTGTTCGTGGTCACACGACTTTGCTCTTGCTTGAGGATTTTCTTTTGTAATCCTTTTGTTTTTCGCTTTCGCGTTCTTTTGCCTTTTTTTTTTATCCCTAACTTTTGCCTAAGTTGCTTGTTTTCAAGTTTAAACTTAGCGGGCTTTTTCATTTCTTTTTTTTTTATTCTCTTTCTTTTTTCTTGAACACGTCGTGTGACACTGGCTTGTCTTGACTTGATTGGAAAGGTCGTGACTGCCTCACTCTTTGATTGTTGATGGATAACCATTGTGGTTTCACATCTCTTGACCTCTCAGCGGTGGATTAAAAGGTAATGGATCCTTAGATGCACACTCCTTTTGAGGTTTGAACGCTCGGTCAAATTAACTGACGCCTACCCTGCCCCTGGGTTAAATGTGAGGGTTTTTTCGTACGAAAGAAACTCCTACTTCAAGGCTCAAAGGGGTTAACGAGGGTCTATCTCCCTTATATCTCCAGTGTTTGGGGAGTTGAAACAATGCCTGTACATCCTCAACAGGGTTTTTATTCAAAAGCACACAATTAGAGATTTCTGCATTTTCAGATCATCATTCTCCCTCAGAGAGTTTAAGCAAGATAATTGGTATCGCAATGCACATATACAAACTTATGAGTGAATACGAATGGATTACTTCAGGAAAAACATGCGCGCTTTATTAGGATTAACATAAAAAGAAAAACATATTTCATGCATGCATACAAATGTTTTTGACAAACATAAAAAGCTACACATGAGAATGCAGTAAAGAAGCTAAATGATTGTCCTTGTTGAGGAGGCTTGACTCCGTCTGGACTTATTGATTCTGAAGATGTTTTTGCAAACTGGGTGCTCAATCTGATGAAGAAAATTCAATTTATGTGCCACCCATCTGGTGTGATAACCTTTGAGTCGATCACGTCTTGCACCTTGTCTTTACCTTTACCTCTGAAAGACTTACAATCTTCAATTAAATGGTCAGGTGCCCCAGGATGGTAGTCATACCTGGCATTTGGCATTGAAACCCCAAAGGAAGCTTTGTCGGAGATGATCCTGATGCGACTAGCTCAACCAGTTTGAATTTGAGCAAACAAGGAAACCCGTTGCGCGTACGACATCGAAATGGGATCAAACTTCTTCTCAAGTTGTTCTGGCCTTTGCCCATATGCTCTGCCCCTAGGACTCTCTTGGGGAGATGGAGTTGGAAGCTGACAAGAGATATCTGGAGGAAAGAAATTGATAAATAAGGCTGATAGATAAGGTTGCTCGCAAAGATCTTGCACGATCTCCTGCCTACGTATCTCCATTGGCTAATGAAGAATCAGAGCGACGTAGTTCCCCTCACCAGGGATGAGGATTGCTTTGTTTCCTTAACACCGCATTCTGGATTTCTGTAAGCGGGCCCATCTGAGACTTCACCCGGTTGACTTCTTCTCTCAGCAGTTTCTGACCTTGGGACAATGCTTGAATGTCCACCATAAAATGCCCCACCTGGGCCCTCCTCTCAGTCACTTTTGCTCGGATTTGTTCCATAACTACCCTCTGATTGTTATGATTTGAGTGGTGGGAGAAGTCAAGTTGGCCGTTTCTGAAGAGAATACCCGGTCAGAATGAGAAATCCGCTCCGGAACACCTGTTATGCATATGAGTATGAGAATGCAATGCAGAATGCCATGTTCGAATATTTCCAAGGGATCATTATGCTTTAATACGAAAAAATATTTTTGGAAAAAACATAAGAAATGAATGGAAATGCTCAGTGGCAAGTCTCAAAGTTAATATCCCTTGGAAATACGAGAACATGTATGCGCAAATGATGATGCAGATGCAACAGACATGGGATCAAAGCTTCCATATAATCTGGATAACTGCCGTGCTGCTGGCTGAATAAGCTCATAAGTCGGCTCTGAAGAGAATACCGGAATACCAAAATACCGGCTAATCAGAATACCAGGATGCCGGGATATCGGCATAATCAGAATACCAAAATAAACAGAACACCGACGTGATCAGAATACAGTGATGCCAGAATATCGGTATAATCGGAATACCAGAATAAACAGAACACCGGCGTGATCAGAATACAGTGATGCCAGAATATCGGCATAATCAGAGTGCCGGGATAATCGGAATATAATAATACCAGGCTGATGAGTCCACACTGATAAGAGAACCAAAATACCAGGTAGGATGAAAGTCAAGGTTACCTGCAAACCTGTAAACAACCCGCCCCTCTCACATGTGGGTACTAGGATGTTCAGTATCCCGGGCTCTCAGGTCGAGAAATGATGATACGTTCACCATTTCTGGTTTGGCATCATCATCAATCGAGGAGGCCTCAACTGATTCTCCAAAACGAAAGGTCCTCAGCTTCTGGCACTGAGGTCGAGAAGCAATAGTACATTCATCCCTCGGGGTACAGTACTATCGCCAATCGAGGAGTGCCTCCACTGATTCTCTTTCAAAAATAAGGCCATCCTATGCAAGTTCCAAAGTGGGCCCTCGGGTGCGAATGGGTTTGCCACAGAATGTGGTCTGCCACTGTCACCACTAAAGAGGGATGTTTCCACTAAGGTCCTCAATGATCGGTCACCAGAGTCGACAGCTCTCTAGATCGATATCCTGAAATGCGCAAGATACGCACGTCAGAACATGTCCCAAGATAGCCTCGTCTGGCTGTGAATTTCGTGAATACCCAACGCACTCCAAACGGCACGTAGGTCCCACTACTCTCCACTCTAATCCTAAGTGTATACTCAAGCCTGTGTAATGGGCTTATCTCTCAGAAATCTCATCCCGCCAAACAGACAAAACAGCGCAACACAATATAATATATGATATGTAATGCTAAAATGCAGTGAATACAGTAAAGTAAATAAACCGCAAAATAAAGCACAACAGTAAACACCCAATGAAAGAAAAGCAAACAAGTGCTAGGATTGACTCGCTTAGGATGGACCAGCAATAGGTCAACCTATCCCCAGCAGAGTCGTCAGCTGTCGCTCCCGGGATTTTCATCCAAGTACAAACGCGAAAGTGGCACCGAACAGAGTCGCCAGCAATGTGTATTTATCCCAAGAGAGGGAAAGGAAACACCGCGTAAACCTGAGGGAAAGGAAAAGCATGGTCTTACGACCAAGAGAAGTGGGTAAGGGAGTCGGTTACGCGAGAGGAAGGTATTAGCACCCCCTCACGTCCATCGTACCCGATGGGATCCACGCTTGCTTGTCTCGATCAAAGGGTGTAAAGAAAGGAATACTGAGAAAGAACTGAAAAAGGAAAGGAGAAAGAGAAACAAATGTAGGGAAAATAAAAGAAGTGCTCGCATGGGCCCTACCCCACTGCCTACGTATCTCATCGGGAGCATGAGAATCAGAGCGACGTAGTTCCCCTCACTAGGGATGAATTGTTTGTGTTTTTTAGAGAACGGCTGACGTTCTAGCTCAGGTGTTGCAGGCTCGCTGGTCCGAGTGCGTTACCATCTTGCAATAGAACGAGTAGAAGCGCGTTCGTGCGTTGAGAGTGAATGAGGTGAGAAAAGAATTCCCGAAGGAAAGACATTATTGTTTGTTTTTGTCTTTTAAGAGTTTTTTCATTTGTTTGCATATGATAGTGTATCTGAATCTTAGTCATTGGAATGTGTACATCCTCACATTCCAAGATGGAATGGGTAAGAAAGCACACTAAGAGTGAAGAAGACCCCCACACTTAGTTCCAATTGTCAAGGTTCAAACACACTAGCATACTTGTGTTTATTAAGTGTTTTGTTGATTAAGAAATGAAGAAGTGTTTTTTTATTATTTGCACCTTCAACAAGTATTGCATTTAAGTCCCTCATACAAGATCAAATGTTTAACACATTGACCCAAGATGGGCTATATGCTACACATTCTAAGATTACAAGAGAAGACCCCTTATAATCTTTTCTTTATATGAAAGGCCTAAATGCAATAAATGCCTACCTTTGTTACATATTTTGAATTTTCTTTGAGATGAGAAAAGAGACTCAAGAGAGGAGAAAAGGTAAAACCTATATGGACTAAGACTCAATCCTAATTGAAGATTAAAGGGAGTGATCCTAAAGGTTTGTGAGGTTTCAACCTAAAATCTAAAGAAAGAATGAATTAAACAATTCACTTCTAAAGTAGAAGATGAATTGTAAATCACAAAGGGAAAGTGATGAGTTATTAAAAGAAAGCACATAAGTGCTTAACAAAACACAAAATGGAATTGTAAAAGAGAAAGGATAGAAGTTGAATGTGGATTCCTTATCCACACTCAATTGAAACTTACCGAAGCCCCTACATGGTTAGCACAATCACTTACAAGTAAAGTAAGAAAATATAATGAACAAATCAAATTCAAACAAGTTGACAAACAAAGTAAAATGAGATTGAATGCTATACATGCTTCCAAGTCAGAATGTAACTCATATTTACACAACCTAATGTTATCCTAAATGAGCATACCAAATCATGCAAACAAAATCTCAATCCAACAAGAAGCAAAGAAGAAAAGGTGAAGTGATGTGAATGTGGTTCATACTTGTGAAACAAGTGACTTAAGGTGCAAGATAAACATCAAACATGCAAAGATGAAACCCAAATGTCACAATCAGAAGTCAATTAACATGCTATACATCCTCAAACAAAACCACAACTCATGGCACAAGTGCCTTCATGATCAAGCAAACCAAACATGAGGCATGCATTCACAAAATGAACAAGTTAAACTTCATGCTTCAAACAAATAGCAAACATGCTTCAAAAATTATGACTTTCACCAATCAAACACCTTAAACACATGCCATTAACATATCAAGTCCACAAGCAATGAATCAGAACCAAAGTCACTCAACAATTAGGTCAAAGTCTCATGGAAGTTTCATGCATTCATGCTCAAAGCAACACATCAAAAGTCATCCAAAAAAGACTTAAAAATCATCTCATAAATCTCAAACATACCTCAACATATTGTGACCACAATGCAAAAAGAAAGGCATCAAAATCATTTTTTATGATCAAGAACAAAAATGCACAAAATCATATGTCACATTAAGTATGCATACAAATGGAAATTCAAAAGAAATAATGGAACAGGGGCAAAATGGTCATAAAATCAGAAAATAAAATCATGAAAAATTTCCTAAATGTCTTAAGAATACTCATGAATTTTTGTAGAATTTTATAATGTCATTTGGTATTTTTAATAAATGGAAAGCAAACATGTACAAAAAAAGGAAATAAAATAAAAAAACGTGGAAATGGAAGGGGGTATGAACATAGCAATTGGACAGTGCAAACTGGTTTGGGCTTGAAAAAAGGGGGTGGGAATAACAATCTGGCTTAGGTCCACTAAGCGCGCAGTCTATAGTAATAGTGGTGGAGCCTCAGTCAAATGTTGACTCAATCAGAGCCACATGATTCGGTCAACAAATGATAATCATACAAGTAATCAGATCTAACGAATCAAAATGCACACGCATGTTAATAATGATGAACGCATGCACACCAAACCAAGTCAAAGTCAACATTCAGAGAGAGAGAGTCACGTGAGAGGCATGAGGTTCATTTATGTGCTGGCCACGTATACACCCTAGGATTGAAATGATCTAACGGTTGTGACATGTTCTGGTTCTAAAACCCTAGCAAACCCTCACCGGCCGGAGAAGGACCTCCGGTCACCCTCTCCGGCCACTCTCCGGCGCTGCAATCAACCAAACAATCCAGAAATTTATGCAATGCACATCAAAATATTCAGGAAGTCACGTAGAGCATGAATCTAGGATTAGTTTTCACAAACAACACACAAACAGAGAGAATAGAAGCAATGAACTTAGCCCTAGGTTTTGGATCTAAGCTTCTAAGAAGCTCTATCAACTAGCCAGATGGAGGAGTGCTCTTAGTGAGCTCAAATCATCACAACACGAGCTAGACAGAATGCAAATCGTGCCAAGAAAGTTTAGGATATTGAAACCTGAAAATGTAGGAAACTGTAGTTGAAAGAGAACCAGAGAAATGTGCTTCCTCTTTGATCTTCAACTGGCCAAATAAAGGCTCACAAATCCTTGCAAATATTGATGAAATTCAATATGCAGTGGAAGACTCTTCAATCTCTTCAATGCTACCAAGCTTCAATGTGTTCCAATGCTGTGTGATGTTGAAGCTTGAAGATGGATTCAGATGTAGATGATGATGAAATCGTGTGAGAGGAAGAGAAGCTTCAGAGAGAGAGCTTGCGAATTTCAGAGGAAAAATGAGAATGAAGTGTAGTTGAGTGAGAGTGTGAAAATGAAGTTTTTTTAAAACTGAATTGTGAAGTGAAGTTTGAATTTATATCATGAATTAACCATGGTTTAGTGAGTTGGTTAATTGAGTTGAGTGGGTTAAACTGAGTCATCCCTAACTAACTGAGTCAAGTTAGTTAGGGAGAGCAGTGCTATGGTGAAGATGGCTCATGGTGAGATATGGTGGGAGCAAGGAGAAAGTGAATTGGCACTGTTGTGTAGCAGGGGCTTGCGCATCAGAAACTTGGTAAGCAAGTTTGTTCTTTCTATTCCCATGTGTGGCACGTGATAGTGTGCATTGTGTAGGTGATATGTTTGGCCAAATGTGGAAATAAAGTGTGGAAGTGTTTGTGGTGTGTGTGAACCAGAATCCTGCAACATGCTATCAATGCATCCATTCCAACATAGGGTAGTTCGTGGAGGTTTTTCTCTCTACTCATTGAATGGTTTGGCAAGGTTTTGGAGTCATGGAAAAGAGGAGCTATCATGGAACAATATTGATGTTGAAAACAAGTCAAATGGAAGTGTACAAGGTGATGAAAAATTGCTTGAAACAAAAGGAATCAAAACTGGTGTATGGCGTAGTAATGGGGTTGGTTGGCAAGGCAACATGGCGCCTGGGTTTTCAGCATAACCAACATGACTTTGAACCCTTAAAACTATCTCATAACTTGATCAAACCAAAAATTGTCCAACATGAATATTGAAGATGACAATGCAATGAACAACTTTCATGTTGAAAAGTTTTCCATTTGAGGCCTTTAACCATGAGAAAAATGAGTGGACATTAGGCCCACCACATGTTTGTTAAAATGACCGCGCGCGTGCCCTGAAAATCTTGGTCATGACCTAGTTTTGAACCTACTTTGCTCAAACTTTGATCAATCATATCTCACTCAATTTTTATCCAATGGAGATGTTCCACACATGGATTTGAAGCTTAAAACAAGATCTTTCATTGAGGCAGAGTGGATTTTTCATTTGGTGCTCCAAATTTAAATGGCCTTGGTTCAAATTCTGATGCAAAATGGCCAAAACTTGCTATTTTTAGTAACCCTACTTCATCCAAAAATGGCAACTTTCCACATCTTGATTTTTTCATGATTCCTTTGGAGTTTCTTGACCAAATTTTGTACATTGGACATATGCAACATGAATTTCATGATTTTGGGCTCAAAAAGTCAAGAGTTGACTTTTTCCTCTGATTATTTGACTTTGCCCCAATTTCTCTGATTCTTGATCTTTCTTCCAATTGAACCACTTCTAAAACCAATTGAGATGCAATTTTCCACATACATACACTTAGGGACATATGGAATACCATGACAACAAGTTTTGTCCAAAAAATCAGAGATACCCTGATTTAATTGGAAACCCTAATTTCAGCCCCTTCTGGTTAGGAGGAAAAAGTGCAGTCTTCAATTTCAAATTCCTCAGAGCATGTTGTGTATCCTCTTAAAGGATGATGAGAAATGCCACTTGAGAATGACTTTGAATCAATGAGCTATCTCTTTTGAGGGTTTTCCTTCAATTTTTGAACCTCTTGCATAGTGAAAGATGTAGTGCTTCAATCTCCCATTGTATCTCTTATCCTTGAGGTTGTGGAAGATCAATTGAGATGGGATGAGACATGAAAGACCTCTTGGCTTGCCTTGAGGGCACTTGATTGACCTTTTGTGCTTTGAATGATCCCTTGATTGTCCACCTTCCACCTGATCACATGCCCTGATGGTAAGAAGGATGCCATGCTTCATTTTTCTATGTTAAATGCAATGCAATGCTAATGAGATGGATATGATATGATAAATGATAATGCCATGCTATGATGCCAAAAGGGAAGAGCAAATTTTGGGGTATTACAGGCCTCAGTCATTGTGTAAGTCCCAACACATTTTCAAAAATCTCGGAGTGATCGCCAGTTTAAAATAAAAACCAATTGGGCCTCTCCTTGAGTTGTAAGCCCCATTCTTTTTCTTTAAAATATTTTCTAGGCCTCTAATAGAGTGTAAGACCCAACCCTTTGTAAATACAACCTATTTTGGGCCTCACTTATTGTATAAGTCCCGTTGTATTTCAAAAGTTCAGCGCAATTATCGCCCGTATAAAACAAACCTTGGGCCTCTCCTTGAGCTATAAGACCCATCTTTGTTCACTTTCAACCAATTTTTGGGCCTCTTGAGAGAGTGTAAGACCCACCCCCTTGTACAGAAAACTTTTCTTGGGCCTCAGTCACTTGTATAAGTCCCTGTACAAAACGACAATTCGATCACTGATTAAACCTTGGGCCTCTCCTTGAGCTGTAAGCCCCAATTTTCCTTTCAAAAGGCATTTTCTCCTTTAATTTTGTAACATACTGTTATTTTCAATTCCTTTGTTGAACAACTAACAGTACAACATGGAAGCTCTACAACCGAGTAAGTGTTTACCCGCTTTCATTTACCGCTTTCATATGTATATAACTGTACTGTGGGGTTGTTTCACTGTAAGTCTTCTTTCATAAACTAATATCGACTGTGTAATAATAGTAAATATACTTAGAGTTTCCCCGACAACTACGTCTAGAATTAGACAGAACCTCATCTTCCGACGTTCTCCCGAATATTTCAACATAACCCAAACAATAAGAACTTTCTTTTACGTCAATTTTAGATAACTAGATCTAAGAAATTTCCCCCTTGAACAGTTCATATACAGAAGGCCAATGTTCCAAGTGAAACCCATTCTGGAACTGTTCATCAGCCTCCTCTTGGACTTAGTGCAAGGACCCACAGGCTTCCTAAAATCATCCCCGCCTCCTCTTGGGCATTGTATAAGGACCCGTTAGCTTCTTAGAAGTTTTCACAGCCTCCTCTTAGGCTTTGTATAATGATTCTTTCTCCGGGAAGATAGCCTCCTCTTGGGCTTAGTACAAATTGTCCCTCGGCTTCTTAAAAGTTTTTTCTCGCCTCCTCTTGAGCTTCGTACAAATTGTCCCGACGACCTCCTAGAGGAATAGGAACAGAAATTAGTCATCTTAATAAAACAGTCTTTCAAAGAGTCTAGATCTCACTACTACTGTTTCTTAAGCATAGTACAAAAGATAAAACCCGTAGACTCGGACAGTCTAAAGCTCCTTTGGATTCCCCGTTTCCTTAGAGAACATGAAATAATCCCGATCCTCTGATCAAATCCATGAGTACAACCTTACCCATATAAGAACTAATTTTCTCTTTTAACCAACATGCTGGACCTGTCACTCAACTGAAACAGTTACCCTAGCCTCCTCTTGGACTTTGTACAATGATCCTCCCCCAGCGGAGCTAACCTTTTCACACTCTCTTGTTGAGTATAAAAGACCCTCTTGTTGGGTCACAAACCTTTTAGCCTCCATCTTGGGCTTCGTACGAGATACAAAACACTCTCTTGTTGAGTATAAAAGACTCTCTTGTTGAGTCAATCTCCTTTTAGCCTCCATCTCGGGCATCGTATGAGATACAAAAACACTCTCTTGTTGAGTATAAAAGACTCTCTTGTTGAGTCAAACATCATTAGCCTCCACCTCGGGCTTCATACGAGACACCAAATAACTCTTTTGTTGAGTATAAAAGAGTCTCTTGTCTAGTCAAATCACTTTTAGCTTTCGTCTTAGGCTTTGTACAAGACACACAAAAAGACTCTCTTATCGAGTCAAACCCCTTTAGCCTCAATCTTGGGCTTTGTACAAGACAGAAAGAACATTTTCCCCGAAAAAGTCAACCTTTTAGCCTCCTCTTAGGCTTTGTATAAGGAAACCTCGGTTGAGACAATCAACCTTTTAGCATCAAAATATGTGCCTGGCTCACAGTATACAAACATCAACCACTCCTTTCCCCCCATCTAATTGCTGTAAGCGGCAAGCCTCTGGATTATTTACATCCACGCCACTATCCCTCTTTTAGCATGAGAAATTCCTAAGGAAAGATGGCATTACTCTAAACTGAGTTAAAGTCTTCTCCTTCAGGTCAAAAACCCCTATAAAGGAAATTATGGCATTACTGGATTCACATATCCCAGTTAAAGTAATTCTCCTTTATAACCAGTCACCCAACAGTTGTGACAAACAGACCAAAAATCCCCTCTTTAGAGATAACAAATTCTCTCTAAGGTCAAAACCCTTTAGCTTCACATCTTGGGCTTCAAACAAGATACAAATAGACCCTTCAGCTTCACATCTTGGGCTTCGAACAAGATACAAATCACTTTTAGCTTCACGTCTTGGGCTTTGAGCAAGACACCAAAACACCATTTCCTCTGATTTCCCTGTTTCGGTAAACGGGAATACGTAGGCATAAGATTGAAAGAAAAATATTAGCGAGCACACTAATCAAAAACCCAAAATCCTGTACCTTCATACATCAATCGAAAAGCATCAGTCCTAACATCCTACCAATAGCATAGTCCCGTCATTTCGGTCTTAACAAAATAAGTAGAAAGAGGCCCCACTTGCATATAGCATCCGTAACCTAACAGACCGCTGTTTAAATTCAGTATGCAAGTAGGGTTAGTTGGAGACATCTATTTCTCTTCCTTCATCAGCTTCAATAGGATAAAAAATGAATCGACCTGTAGTCCCCTAAGAGCGACAGTGCTTAAGAACCACATCCAAAAATCGCTCGCTACAGAAAAGTGGCGCCCACCGTGGGGCCCTTCTTTCTTTCTTACAATTTAAGCTGAAAACGTTGGACAAGTTATTTTCATGACGGTTCCATCGGGGAATGTCATTATTGCTAGGATCGGCCCTCACTAGGATCTTAGGTCAAAACCTTTAAGTTGGGAAGGTTCCATAGAATGGCGATTCCGCCGGGGAGCCATTTTCTGTTAGGATCATAGGATTCATAGCTCTTAAAAAGTCTAGGATATTAGGACAAATATATATACTACTTTTCCTAATTGATATCTGTGTTTATTTTTCTGCTAATGGGAATGCGTGTGATGCCGCATGTGGAAAGATTGAGTATACACCTAGGAAAAACCTCTTTTAGTAGTGCGGAAGCTATCGGAAATAGTTGTCACGCGATACTACCCTCTTCTGAGATTCTTCGAAATATATCACCTAGCACGGTTCCCGCCCCGCTGATGTTATCTCGACAAGAATCAATGATTTTGGGAGACAGGTACAAAAATCACTAGTATAAACCTTTAGGATGGGTAGAGCCTTGACTTCATGACACCGACCCTTTGACCCCATGTTTTTTCTATGTTTATGTGTGCTGCATTCATGCATTCATTTTAAAAACATTAAGCAAAGAAAAATTTTCTCTTCTAGTCTCTCTTTTTCAAATTAAACTAAGACAATGATTGCAAATGTCAGAGAGAAAAAGATTGCGCTCATGGATTTCGGTAGATGGAAAACTCACAAGTATACCTTCAAGGTTCCAAAACTAGAGGATTTAAGAGGATTAGCAAGGATGATCACTAACCCTGACGCTTTCAGAGCCAAGTACGGAGGTCTACTACCTCTGTTAAGGGTCCACGTAATTGAAGGAATCCTGAAGGCACTCATTCAGTTTTACGATCTGATTTATCACTATTTCACATTCCCGGATTACCGGCTCGCACCAACGCTGGAGGAGTATTCTCATCTGATTGATCTATCCATTACTGATCAAGCTCCTTTTTCTGGACTGGAAGAAATTCCAAAGGATCAGACCATTGCAAGAGCAATTTATTTGGATGAGTCAGAGGTCAAGACTCACATAACCACCAAAGGAGGAATCCTGGGTTTACCAGCCAAGTTTCTGGTAAAGAAGGCTCTATACTTTTCTAGTATAGGGTACGTGGCCGCTTTTGAGAGCATCTTTGTTTTGCTCACTGTCACTCCCGGGATTTTCATCCAGGTACAAACACGAAAGTGGCACCGAAACAGAGTCGCCAGCAATGTGTATTTATCCCAAGAGAGGGAAAGGAAACACCGCATAAACCTGAAGGGAAGGAAAAGCATGGTCTTGCGACCAAGAGAACTGGATTCGGGAGTCGGTTACGCGAGAGGAAGGTATTAGCACCCCCTCGCGTCCATCGTACCCGATGGGATCCACGCTTGCTTGTTTCGATCAAAGGGTGTAAGAAAAGGATGCTGGAAAAAGAACTGAAAGAAAGAAAGGAGAATGAAAGGAAAAGGAACGAGAAGCAAATGTAGGGAAAATAAAAGAAGTGCTTGCATGGGCCCTACCCCACTGCCTACGTATCTCATCGGGAACATGAGAATCAGAGCGACGTAGTTCCCCTCACTAGGGATGGATTGTTTGTGTTTTTTAAGGAACGGCTAACGTTCTAGCTTAGGTGTTGCAGGCTCGCTGGTCCGAGTGCGTTACCATCTTGCAAGAGAACGAGTAGGAGCACGTTCGTACGTTTAGAATGAATGAGATGAGAAAAGAATTCCCGAAGGAAAGACGTTATTGTTTGTTTTTGTCTTTTAAGAGTTTTTCCATTTGTTTGCATATGATAGTGTATCTAAATCTTAATCATTGGAATGTGTACATCCTCACATTCCAAGATGGAATGAGTAAGAAAATACACTAAGTGAAAAAAAGACCCTCACACTTAGTTCCAATTAATAAGGTTCAAACACACTAGCATACTTGTGTTTATTAAGTGTTTTTGTTGATTATGAAATGAAGAAGTGTTTTATTATTTGTACCTTCAACAAGTATTGCATTTAAGTCCCTCATACAAGATCAAATGTTTAACACATTGACCCAAGATGGGCTATATGCTACACATTTTAAGATTATAAGAGAAGACCCCTTATAATCTTTTCTTTATATGAAAGGCATAAATACAATAAGTGCCTACCTTTATTAGATATTTTGAATTTTCTTTGAGATGAGAAGGTGAAAGACTCAAGAGCGGAGAAAAAGGCAAAAATCTATGGGAAACTACGACTCAATCCTAATTGATTAGTTAAGGGAGTGATCCTAATGGTTTGTGTGGTATGAGAAAACTATCCTAAAAAAGAGGAGAAGAACATAAGAAGCAACTTACTTCCAAGATGGAAGTTAAGTTGATCTTAAAGAGGGATGAAGAAAATTAAGTGAGCAAAGAAACAATTAATCATGAACTAATCACAAAATACTCAAGATAAACCAAATTGAATTAAAATGCTAAAAAAGAAGATTAAAATCTAACAAGGAGAGTTAATCTAAAATTAATTCTAAATCTAAAATTAAACCTAAAGTTAATTCTAGCTAATTCCTAGACTAATTCTAAAGTTATAAACTAATTAAAAGAAAATTAGTTCTAAAACTAAATCTAGAATTAAAAACTAATATTAAAACTAACCAAAATCTAACTTTAACTAAACAAAAATTAATTCTAAAATTGAGAACTAACTATTAAAGGTTAATCAATCAAAAATTAGTATCAAGATTAAATTTTAATTCTAAAGTTAAAATAAAATCTAATTCTAAAGTCAAGATTATTAACTAATTATTATCCAATTAATGTTAGAATTAAATTGAGAAAACTAAAATTAAGAGAAATCAAAGGAGGGTGTAAAGTTAATTCTAAGAGGTATGTACCCATCACCAGGCGCATGGGCCTTGTCTGCCAAGCCCATCAACTCTTCAATCCAAGGTGGGTGCAGACAGAGTACATGGGGGGTAGAAGAAGAAAACGTGTGGGCTGGCCCAATGTCTTCTTCAGCCAATAGGAGGGTGTGCGAAAAGTGAAAAAACGGAGGTTTAGGAAATTGAATGGGCTTAGGCCCGGTTTGAATGAGTTGATGTTAGAAACAAAAGGAACTGAAACCCTAAAATGCTAAAACACTCAGCATCCTCTTTTTTCTTCAACATTGTGCCGTCATCTTCACCCAACCTTCCACAACTCGCCGCCGCCTCTCTCAACTCTCCTTGCCAAAACAATGATCACAACTCTGTCTCCTTCATCACCATCGCTTTTCTCTCCGTTTCTCCGCCAGAAACCTCCACCACGATTCACCTTTGTCAACTCCTCTGGTAACGAAAGATCATTCTTCATCTCCGTCAAACTTCGCCGGAAAAAACTGCGTCGGACAAAGAAAGACGTCCACCTCCTCATGCGCAACTCTCAACGATCCACATCCTCGCTCATCTTCCTCAAAATCTCTCAACGGAAACCTAATGATCTCCGCTGCGCCGTGGCCTCACGTCGGAGGTGACGGAGAACGAACCTCTCGCACCACTTCTCTCCACTCACACATCGTTCTCCACCAATCTCTGGTCGCGTCATCACATCCGTCTGAAGATCGCGTCGTTACGAGACTTCACACCGGCGATTCCTCCCTCCATCTTGCTCAATCACTCACTCTTCAACGAATCGCACGTCATACGACGTCGTCATCACGTCTCGAAACTCTTGGTTCATTCAATAATGGTCGTCGCCTAACGCCTTCATCGGAAGCAAACCTCGCAACGCTCTCGCTCACGCTTTCGGCAAGTTTCGGACGTAATTAAAAACAAAGCTCCTATCTCCAACAAACAACTATAAATCGCGATCGAAGCTTGAGAGGAAATGACGTACCTATCGGAGTGCGTCCGATGCGCCTTCGAATCGGAGAAATAGAAAACCAGAGGTAACGTTGATTTCACTTTACTCCTAATTCTCTTCCGAATCTTCTGATGCTACTCGTATCTTCTTCTTCTTCTACTTCCGAAATTGTTGTTGTTGTTAATGCTCTTTGTGATGTTGTGTTAATGCAAAATTATGCTTCAAGCTGTTGAATTCAATTTTGTTGTAATTGTTATGGACACTGCAGATTGCTGAACCGTGATGAATTCTTTACAGGTTGATAAATTGATGAGGAATGATGAAGGTTAAAGAATTGCAGAGTTTTTGTTGCAGAGAAAGATGGTGAAGAGAGAATATTGAAGAAGATGGAGATTGGAAGAGAATCAAGAATCGTGAAAGTGAATTTGTGCAGAATGAAGAAGAGTCTCCAAGAGTGAAGAAGAGATGAATTTATAGAGGAGCTTGGAATGATCCAGAAGAAAAGTTTGTTATGAAATTCTGTTAGAGTTATTGGGATTTGTGAAATTCTGTTAGAAACTTCTGAGTTGGTTATGAATTGAATTAGTTTTCTTGTTGAAGGTTGGTAATTGAATTGAATTGTGAGTAGTGAATTGAATTTATCAGTTAGGAATTTTTTGTGTAATTTTTCTGTTAGAATGAAATTTTGTAATTGCAACTATTATGTAAAAAACTATGTTGGAACTTCCTTGTAAAGAATCTATCATGAATCTTCAATTATTCATTCACTTCCCACGCCATGTACTTTCTTTTCCTGCATACGCTTTTATTGTGTGACTCATACTTCCTTTCAAGTTCCCCTGCGCATTGCTTCAAGAGAGTATGTAATTTCCTTGCTAAAAGCTGACGTGGACTTGGTTTGTGAGAAGGGGATGTTTGCCTTGCATTTTGAAATTTGGATTATTATTTGAAAATTGAATTAAAAAGGGATATGGATAGGAGTTTATGAAAATGGACAATTAGCTAAAAATGGATAAACATGGATATCAAAAATGGTTTTATGGATATAGAAGTGAAATAAGTGGATATGGACATTAAAGGTGATTTAATATGGATTAGTAAAAAATGGATATTGGTTTTGGATATGAACTAAGTTTAACAAAATGGAATTTAGATTTAGCTTGGAATTGGATTGAAAATGGATTTGGACAAAATGGTAAAAATGGATATAGATTTTGGATTTAGAAAAGGGGAATTGAAAAGTGGTTTAAAAACAAATGGATGAAATTATAAAACAAATATGGTTTAATGTGATTAAAAATGGATATTGAAAGGAGTGAATTGATTACTTGAACGGATAGGTGTAGAAAGTGATTATGGATTTTGGTTATAAATGGATAAGAAGAAACATGGATATTTGGTTAGAAATAATATGGATATATGGACATGAGCTAAATGGAGTTGGATGTTGAATTAGGTTTGGATATGTAAAATGTATTTGAAAATGACCCAAAATGGATATTGAAATAAAATTGAATATGGAAAGAAAATTGGTTAAAATGGTTGAAGATGGCCATGATGGATAGAAAATGGATAACCCAAAGAATTCAAAACCAATCACAAACTATTCACAAGCCTCTGATAAAATGGTCACAGCTACCACTGTAACGACCCGAAAATCTAAATTAATCATTTATTTATTTATTTATTTAATTTAGAAAGGATTAAGAGGTTTTTGACGATTTTGGAGAATTTTGGAGAAAAAGGGGTATTTTTGAATAATTTTAATAAACTAAATGAGCGTGTGTTATTTATATTATTATTATTATTTAAAATAAAATGAGAAAGGGCAAGGTGGTCTTATTGGAAAGTAAGAAAGGATAGGATGGGAAGTTCATTAGTTGGGATTAGTTATCCAAGAGAAAGGAGAAACACGATCACATTTTCTCATTATCGTATTTTTGTGAAGAACTCTGAAGAGAAGAAGAGAAGAAGGTTAGGGCTTGAGGATTTCTAGAGGAATCTTGAAGAAAGAAAGGAAGGGCTTCGGATTACTCTAAGGTATGGGGAGTTATCATTGTTTATTATAGTTTTATAGGAATTGGAGATGAATAGATTAGGGATTGTGGGAGTTGTGTTGATTTATATGATTGTTGATGTAGAATGAGTAAATTGATGAAAGTATGATGAATTTGATTGATGCATATTACTATATGTGTGTTTTGTAAGTGTTTTTGAGCAATTTTCGTGTAGAATACTGATTTTTGGGGTAATCGAAGTTAAAAACGCAGAAAAACACTTTTCGGGAAAATTTGGGTTTTGTCGCATTCTGACACGGGCCGTGTCACACAACACGGGCACCCGTGTCAGCCTACTGGTTGAGAAAAATAAATTTGTGTGTTGCAGAGTTCCTGATACGGGCAGTGTCACAGGACACGGGTGGCCGTGTCAGCTTGCTGGTCATGAATGAAAAATTGATTTTTTTGGAAATTGGTCCCAGGGCTTCTGACACGGGCCGTGTCACAGGACACGGGTGGCCGTGTCAGGCTGCGGACTTGCTACTTTTTTGATGTTTTGGAATTGTGTCCCAGGTCTTCTGACACGGGCCGTGTCACAGGACACGGGCGGCCGTGTCAGACCTCTGTGTTTACTGTATTTTCTCTGTTTCGCGTTTTGGGTGCAGGTTTCCTGACACGGGCCGTGTCCCAGGACACGGGAGGCCGTGTCAGCCAGTTGTTTGTGTTGTTTTATTGTTTTCTTGATGGTTTCATGACGTTTTCTCGTGATGATCTTTTGTTGTTGAGTGATGTTGATGTACGATGATAAAACATGACTATATGATGAATGCTTGTTGTATATGAAATGAATGATGCGCACGTTGATGTCCGATGAATTGCGAAGTTTTAGCATCATTGCATTTCATAACATTTTATTTTTGGACTTCGGTCCATTGGTAGCTTCAACCCCACTGTGCGGATTGAAGTGATACGTTGATTACGATGTGCTCCATTTGGAGGGTTGATGGCCAAGTGTCCATCCACGTTGAACCGGTACCACATGCATCCTTTGCATTTCATTATGGTTGACATTGCATATGATGATGAAGTAGTTGTTAATGATGATATGATGTTGTTGTTAATGATGCTATGATGTTGTTGTTAATGATGCTATGATGTTGTTGTTACTGATGCTATGATGTTGTTGTTAATGATGCTATGAGGTTGTTGTTAATGATGTTATGATATGTATTGTTGATTTTATCGGGATGTTGTTGTTGATTATATATTGACGTTGTTGTTGATTATATCAGGTTGTTGTTGTTGTTGATGATACCCTGTTGTTGTTGTTGATGACGCTATGCTGTTGTTGTTGATGATACTATGTTGTTACAGTTGATTGTATTATGATTTGTTGTTGATTATGCTATGATGATGTTAATTGATTATGTTATGATGATGTGGTCGATTATGCTATGATGTTGTCGTTGCCTTCCTGTTCACTTTCCATGTACTTATATTACTATAATGAATTATGATTTCTCACCCTGCCTGCTTGGAAATGTTGCCTCTTATGTTGGTAACTTGCAGATAACCAAGAGTAGACTCGCGGCAATGGAGGTTGTAGCCTTGAAGTGCGTCTTTATCGCTATTTAGTTTAGAGGTGTCCTGCTCTGTGTCATGTAACATCGGGTTGGGAATTGTTGTGAACCTCGCGTTCTTTTGTTTTATGTTGAATTTATACATTGTGGGTGATGACTTGATTGGATATATTTTATTATGAAGTATTATATGGAATTAAAACAAAAGTTGATTTCCGCTGTGTAGTAGTTGATTTTATTATTAAGAATGTGTAAACCGTGTTACGGGACAGGACAATGATTAATAAATGATGTTTTGAATATATGTGGCACCTTTCTTGTTGTTTTTAACTCTGATAAAAATGAAATATTTTCCTAAATTGTATGTGGGGTAGAAGGGTGTTACATTAGTGGTATCAGAGCAGGTCGGTCTGTCCGGCCAAGTGTCGAATGCCGTTTATCCCTTGGTACGCGACAAGTGTGTGGAACACTGTCGGTACTTGTTTGTTTTCTGACCGTTGGCTTCCGGTGTTGGTTTGAAACAAGTGGGGGAGAAGTTTGCTCCCCGAAGATTATTCTGGTGTGAGGAGTTAACTCAAGGTGATATTAAGAGTAAGAGTACAAGTGTTGTTGGAGTTGATTTGATTTTGTGCAAGGGTTGTCAGAACGGTGTCGTTGTGAATCGACGAGAGCAGGAACTCGTGATTTTATCTGTCGGTCCAGTTGAGACAATTGAAGGAGGACGAGTCCGTATGATTGATGTTTGCTTCTCGGGGAAGATAGGGCAATGTGACGAATAGTGATATGCGAGCGAAGTATAATTGCGATTTGCCTCTGGAGTGTAGATTAGAGTTGGAGACAGTGGAGAAATGGTGTTTTACCGGATAAACGAGGAAGATGACTCTTAGAGAGTGAAGGTTATATGAGTGTATGTGTGTGATGACGGTTTTATAAGATGTGAGGGGATTAATGACGGCGGGTTAAGGAGATGATTGAAAATAAGGTGATTATTTTCGGAATCGGATGGCAAGCGAGAATATTTTGAGGATCTCAGAAACAAGAGAGAGGTAGAACTCATGTTTATCAATTTCGGTTTCTATTTTCGCAGTTATAGAACAACCTTCAGAAAAAGGGGGCATAACTTTTCGGTCGTATATCCAATGGGAGCGATCCTGGAGTTTTTGGAAAGCTTACGAAATTCCCTACAGTTTGCATACAGATCTTATCTTCGGCATGTTTTTGAGCAGTGAGAAAGACGCGTTTGAATAGTTGGGTCTGATGCTGATTTTGTTTGGTGGAAGTTTGTATACGAGATTTCTTGACCAGTCCCGTTGCAAGGACGATAACTTTTTACTCGTAATTCAGATTTGAGAGATTCTTGAAGTTATGGAATCTACACGAAATTCCCTTCATCTTGGAATATAATTTTGTGTCTGAGAGGTCTGTGTTGAAGAATGTAATCGTGTTTGAAGTTAGACAATTCTTGTTGGGAAATAGTAAGATGAAGTCCAATATGAAATGTTTGGTAATGAGAAGAAGAATATCGGAGGAGCACATGGAAGTGCGACGCATGATATTTGAGAATGATTAAGGTATAGAAATCTTTGAGGGATGTTAAGTGGTAAAGTGGATTGGGTGTTGTTGGCGAGATGTGTCGACATGAGTCGGAAATTTTGGAAGCTATATCACCAACCAGATGATGAGATGGTATTGTTGAGATTGTGATTGGGATGATGATCAAGTGTGAAATTATACGGATCATCGAAGTTGTGAGATTGAAAAGGAAGATGAAGGATTGGTTAGGGTCGTCGAAAGTTTGAACTTAGATAAATGTTTCGACTGAAGTGAGTCGATTGGAAATTATATGTGATGTGGTAACGTTTCCGGTATCAGGAGGATATTCGATAATTAGGTTGTACGACAAGTGTGTATAAGAATGTATATGTTGGATTTTGTGCATTCTTGGAAATAAGGAAATTAAGAAAAATGTTTGTAAGCCTTAGAGGAATGGTAGAGCAATATGCTTGGATAACTTTGAGTACGAGGAAGAAGACGCTATCTTAGTTGGATAATGATGATTTATGCCACCATTATGGTTGCCGGCTGTCTATTAACAAATTGAGGAACTGATCACCCTTAATCTCTTGTTGATAGTCGACGGAATCATGTTTGATGGAGTAGATGCGTCTTGCCAACTAGAATAGTATGCACAGTGAATTGTTTGGAGTTGAGCCAGATGCTTATGAACTGTTTGAGTTGTCGATGCGGGTTCCTATATAGGGAAATGAGGCGGACTTGAGGATGTTAGTATGAGGTTGCGAGTTGATCAGTGAGTAGTTTGGAAGCTCACAGTGTGTTCTGGATAACTTGGGTTTTAGTTTATGGTGGATCGAGAATTCGACTGACATGAAACTTGAAGAACTGTAGAGATAAACCAAATAGGAAGTAAATGGTAATGTAAGACTATGATTTAACCAAGGATGTCGGATTGAAAAGGGTCGTGGCTGGTATGCCTTAAAGTGTATATATGGAGATATGAATGGTGTTTTCCATACTTGTTTGGATAAGTTATAACGGTGTTCGTTGTAGATATTCTGAGGTTTATAAAATCAGAAGGAGAGTGCGTGGAGTATTTGGGAGTTGAGTTGCAAGTATTGAAAGAAGTGAAGCTATATGCTGAGCTAGCAAGGTGTGAATTATGATTTGTAAGGATGAAGTGGAGTGGTTGTGTTAATTCAGATGAGGGATTTTGGAGAATTGTGATAATATGGGTAGGACTTGAGGAATTAGTTGTTTGATTGGTTTGGTTAATATGCCATGTTAAGTGTAGATTATTAGGGCTAAGTCTATGGCTATTGGGTGTTAAGCTCTGTTTGGAAAATTAAATTTTTTTTTTGTGGAGATTAATTGGACACAGGTATCCTTATGTTGTAGTGAGATTGTTATGCGTTGAGATGAATTGTGATGATGTGTTAATATAAGGCGGTGAAGTTGTAGCTTATGCTGACGATAATTAGGAATTCTTGAAAGTATCTATCCTATTCAAGATCGGGAATTTGCTGCAGTTGTAGTTGTGTTGGATAGTCGGAGGTATTGTTTACGGATCTAAGTTCGAAGTATTCAGTAATCACAAGAGTATAGAATGCCTGTTTGGATGGAATTTCCGATGAGTTAAGTTGAAAGGTCTTTTCTTATGTCTGCTTTAATGGTCGGAAGTTAATGCAAACTTGGTAGATTAGATAGTTGCGAGTACTCAGAGTGCGCAGCGAAAGCGTGGGTAGCGCAGTTGGTTCTTATGGGGAGTAACAACGATGTTGGTGGTTGATTTCGTTGATGTTGTGTTATGACTTTTATGTTCTTATATTTGTTGTTGCCTCATTGCTTACGGTGATGGTTCGAGTGCGAGTAACTAGTTCCTATGATGGGGAGTTAGGAGAGGGTTGCCCATGGCGATGGTAACAATCATGTTGTATTCTGGTTCGTAGTGAACCTGTGTGTTCCTACCCTGATTATCCTCGATGTTTTGAGTTGGTCGTTGAGTACACCACGTGAACATTTCATTTTGTTGTCGCTGGCATTGATGAGGTGTATTGTTGTATTGCGTTATTCGTGGTATTGCCACACACGGCATGAGAGTTGATTAGTCGGAGGTGATAACGTATCTAGAGTGGTCTGCATTGAGTAAAATTTTCGAGGACGAAAATTCTTGAAGTGGGGGAGAGTTGTAACGACCCGAAAATCTAAATTAATCATTTATTTATTTATTTTAGAAAGGATTAAGAGGTTTTTGATGATTTTGAGGAATTTTGGAGAAAAAGGGGTATTTTTGAATAATTTTAATAAACTAAATGAGCGTGTGTTATTTATATTATTATTATTATTTAAAATAAAATGAGAAAGGGCAAGGTGGTCTTATTGGAAAGTAAGAAAGGATAGGATGGGAAGTTCATAAGTTGGGATTAGTTATCCAAGAGAAAGGAGAAACACGATCACATTTTCTCATTATCGTATTTTTGTGAAGAACTCTGAAGAGAAGAAGAGAAGAAGGTTAGGGCTTGAGGATTTCTAGAGGAATCTTGAAGAAAGAAAGGAAGGGCTTCGGATTACTCTAAGGTATGGGGAGTTATCATTGTTTATTATAGTTTTATAGGAATTGGAGATGAATAGATTAGGGATTGTGGGAGTTGTGTTGATTTATATGATTGTTGATGTAGAATGAGTAAATTGATGAAAGTATGATGAATTTGATTGATGCATATTACTATATGTGTGTTTTGTAAGTGTTTTTGAGCAATTTTCGTGTAGAATACTGATTTTTGGGGTAATCGAAGTTAAAAATGCAGAAAAACACTTTTCGAGAAAATTTGGGTTTTGTCGCATTCTGACACGGGCCGTGTCACACAACACGGGCACCCGTGTCAGCCTACTGGTTGAGAAAAATAAATTTGTGTGTTGCAGAGTTCCTGACACGGGCAGTGTCACAGGACACGGGTGGCCGTGTCAGCTTGCTGGTCATGAATGAAAAATTGATTTTTTTGGAAATTGGTCCCAGGGCTTCTGACACGGGCCGTGTCACAAGACACGGGTGGCCGTGTCAGGCTGCGGACTTGCTACTTTTTTTATGTTTTGGAATTGTGTCCCAGGTCTTCTGACACGGGCCGTGTCACAGGACACGGGCGGCCGTGTCAGACCTATGTGTTTGCTGTATTTTGTCTGTTTCGCGTTTTGGGTGCAGGTTTCCTGACACGGGCCGTGTCCCAGGACACGGGAGGCCGTGTCAGCCAGTTGTTTGTGTTGTTTTATTGTTTTCTTGATGGTTTCATGACGTTTTCTCGTGATGATCTTTTGTTGTTGAGTGATGTTGATGTACGATGATAAAACATGACTGTATGATGAATGCTTGTTGTATATGAAATGAATGATGCGCACGTTGATGTCCGATGAATTGCGAAGTTTTAGCATCATTGCATTTCATAACATTTTATGTTGGGACTTCGGTCCATTGGTAGCTTCAACCCCACTGTGCGGATTAAAGTGATATGTTGATTACGATGTACTCCATTTGGAGGGTTGATGGCCAAGTGTCCATCCACGTTGAACCGGTACCACATGCATCCTTTGCATTTCATTATGGTTGACATTGCATATGATGATGTAGTTGTTAATGATGATATGATGTTGTTGTTAATGATGCTATGATGTTGTTGTTAATGATGCTATGATGTTGTTGTTAATGATGCTATGATGTTGTTGTTACTGATGCTATGATGTTGTTGTTAATGATGCTATGAGGTTGTTGTTAATGATGTTATGATATGTATTGTTGATTTTATCGGGATGTTGTTGTTGATTATATATTGACGTTGTTGTTGATTATATCAGGTTGTTGTTGTTGTTGATGATACCCTGTTGTTGTTGTTGATGACGCTATGCTGTTGTTGTTGATGATACTATGTTGTTACAGTTGATTGTATTATGATTTGTTGTTGATTATGCTATGATGATGTTAATTGATTATGTTATGATGATGTGGTCGATTATGCTATGATGTTGTCGTTGCCTTCCTGTTCACTTTCCATGTACTTATATTACTATAATGAATTGTGATTTCTCACCCTACCTGCTTGGAAATGTTGCCTCTTATGTGGGTAACTTGCATATAACCAAGAGTAGACTCGCGGCGATGGAGGTTGTAGCCTTGAAGTGCGTCTTTATCGCTATTTAGTTTAGAGGTGTCCTGCTCTGTGTCATGTAACATCGGGTTGGGAATTGTTGTGAACCTCGCGTTCTTTTGTTTTATATTGAATTTATACATTGTGGGTGATGACTTGATTGGATATATTTTATTATGAAGTATTATATGGAATTAAAACAAAAGTTGATTTCCGCTGTGTAGTAGTTGATTTTATTATTAAGAATGTGTAAACCGTGTTACGGGACAGGACAATGATTAATAAATGATGTTTTGAATATATGTGGTAGCTTTCTTGTTGTTTTTAACTCTGATAAAAATGAAATATTTTCCTAAATTGTATGTGGGGTAGAAGGGTGTTACAACCACTGCACAATTTGACCACTCATCTGATCCACTGAAGAATCTCAATCGATAAACAATCCACAAGCTCAACCATGAATACAAACCTAAATCACCCAGATGTACACTGATGAACTTTGCAGAAGATGACTTACAGAATCATCCCGAACAGGGCAAACACTTATAACAAGGAAGTCCTTCGATCCCATGTCTCAGAAAACCAATGCCATGACATGATTATGAGTTGTGACCTAAAAATGCAGATGAACACGAAGCAAAAGCCAGGAAAAGGTAGGGCAAATTTTGGGGTGCTACAACTGCCCCTATTCAATTGACTTGGACCTGAAAGGATGATAGCAACTGCTTTCAGACATTCAAGGTACAAGGTGATTGAATACAAAAAGAACCACAAAATTTGCTAGCCGCAAGGAGAGAACATATTATTGGATCCCATTCACACCTCGTCAAAGGAATCTGACAGAAAGACAACATACCCAGAGAACCACATCGTCAAAGGGGTTTGACGGGAAGAAAAAATGAAACCCGACTGAAAGGGCACATCGTCATAGGGATGACGACAAGAAGACTCAACTGGAGGAACACATTGTCATAGGGATGACAGAAAGATGACTGAAGGAAACACATTGTCATAGGGATGACGAAAAGAAGGTGAAAACATCCGAAGGTACGAAACCTGAGCTCGGAACACATCGTCAAAGGGTTGACGGGAAGAAACTGAAAACATCCGAAGGTACGAAACCTGAGCTCAGAACACATCGTCAAAGGGTTGATGGGAAGAAACTAAAAACATCCGAAGGTACGAAACCTGAGCTCGGAACACATTGTCAAAGGGTTGACGGGAAGAAACTGAAAACATCCGAAGGTACGAAACCTGAGCTCGGAACACATCGTCAAAGGGTTGATGGGAAGAAACTGAAAACATCCGAAGGTACGAAACCTGAGCTCGGAACACATCGTCAAAGGGTTGATGGGAAGAAACTAAAAACATCCGAAGGTACGAAACCTGAGCTCGGAACACATCGTCAAAGGGTTGACGGGAAGAAACTGAAAACATCCGAAGGTACAAAACCTGAGCTCGGAACACATCGTCAAAGGGTTGACGGGAAGAGGACTCGACCACAGGAAACACATTGTCATAGGGATGACAGAAAGCAGACCTGACTTAGGGATCACATTGTCATAGGGATGACAGAAAGAAAACCATACGCAGAAGCACATCATCAAAGGGGTTTGATGGAAAGGAAACCTGACCGAAATGTCGTCATCAAGGGGTTGATGGACAATGACTGGTCGAGGGTAAGATCGACGTATGATCTATGACCCAAAAGAAAGGTAAGCAGAGTGGTTGATTGTAATGTCTGTTGGGGATATGTCACCGTCTTGATTGGAAATCGATTCGGGCTTTCGCGCAAGATACCAAATCTGTCTTATGCTTCACATGCATATGTTTGAATTCTCTTTCTATGGCGCAATGCTCCATACGAAATGGAAATGCTACGCGATTTGAGGATGCAATGATCACTATATGCAAAATGCCGATGTATGCTCGGGCTACCGGGAAAAGAAGGATGTGCCAAGTGCAATTGGACTTTGCTGGCAAGGACAGGTGAAACCTGATGGTGATTGTTTTTTCAAAGGCGAAATCTTTCTGGGTACCAATGGGGATTGGATTTTGAATGAAGTTCCAATAGGGATTGGACTTCAGGCTTGAAGGGAACGCCAAAAGGGATAGGATTTCAGGTTTTTGAAATATACCAGCAAAGTGGGTTGTGGATGAAGGTGCCTAGCAAGGTTGGGTTATGGATTTTCTGTTTGGTTTTACGAGGCTTCATGCAATGCTATGCTAATGATATGCGATGATGATTATGCCATGATGCTTATGATATGCAACAGGACCCTTCCAGCAAAATAAATGCTGAAGAGACGAGGCCAACTCCGCTGGGGGTAACAAACTGAATCGCCTTCAAGGTCATAAACTGTTCGAGATCTCGACTAAACCTCCATTCTGCAGGGAAGTACGAACAACAAATGTCTGCTAAAGAAACATCCCAGGAATCTGCTGAAGAAAAGTGCCAATGACAATCGGCCTTTGACTTGCTGGGGAAAGCTAACCACCACCCAAAAATATGCTTGGGGGACAATGATTGATGATATCAGCTCTGCTAGGGAACCAGATCAGACTTACTCCTTTGTTGGAGACCTAACTCTTACCGTTGCTCTGTTGGGGAGATGGGAACAACTTTACCGCAAACTGAGGAAGCACAAATCCAACACTCTGTACAGGAATATGAACTCTTGTTGAAAAGCAACAAACTTCACCAACCTGGCTAGGGGAGAGCTAACTCATGAACTCTTACTGGGGAGAACAATCCACAATCTTCATACGCTCTGCTGAATGATAAAACTTCAGCTATTTCTACCGAGGAGAGAAACTCTACTAGGGACGTCACGTGTTAACTATCAACGTGAACCTGCCAATATGATATGACCAAAAGAGGTGCCCCGATGAAGCAGAAACCCATAAAGGATGTCTCGTGAAGATTCGACATATATTGCCTCATGGCTTTTGATTAACTGTCCCCGGAGAGAATAACTTTTTGCGCTCTTAGGGTGACCTGCCCCAGCCTTGAAATGATTTGTGCCCCTGACTGGCAGATTTGTGAAGGAGTTCCTTTAACTGACCTTCGAGAGATTTGTTGAATCTCGACTTGATTGCCCCAGATTAACAACATAGTTGCCCCAGATTAACTGAATCTTGGAATGGATCGCCCATTTGGTATGACTTGCCCCGGGTCAAAGGAGTACTCGGGCACTTTGCACCTTAGATTAATCAATCTTTCCATTGTAGAGACTTTCCTGATGTCAAGTACTGACTCGCAAGTAAAACAATTTGTTTTGAAAAGATAATTTTGATGCAATGCATATGACAGTTTTGCAATCCGAGTCTGTTCACTGGAAAAATGTTGTGACATATAGTGAATGAAACACTAATCAAAATGTCACTGATACCAACATGAATGGTAAGAAGATCCTTTTAGGAGTCAGGTTCGACGCGATCTTTGCCGAAGTATGCTTTTGAAACAACCCTGCTTCAATTAGGTCTTTCGAAGGTTGTAACGTGGCCTGGTTCGCGGTTTTAAGAAAGAAAGGATATAAGGCTCAAAGTTTTGTTTTAACCCACCCATTCCCCTTGATGTTCTCCAGTCCTACGTTCAGCTAACTTGACACATACGCTCACCTTTCAAAAAGGTTAATGAATGGTATGAGGATAGAAGGAACCCACACGGTTTTCGGAGTGACCGTCGCCCCTTTTGTCTTTGGTGTCTGTAGTCACACGACCTGCTCTTTGCTCTAGGATTTTTCTTTTTATTCCTCTTATTTTCACTTTTTATTCCTTTTTTATTTTCGTTCTTTTGGTTTTTATTTCCCTGATTTTTGCCTGGACTGATTCTTTTTGAATTTTTTCGATTTTGAAGTCCAGCGGGATGCCCTAACTTTTGCCTAAGTCACTTGTTTTCAAGTTTCGACTTAGCGGGCTTTCTTTTTTTCTTTTGATTCTTTTTCTCTTTTTTTTTTGAACAAATTGTGTGACACAGGTTTGTCTTGACTTGTAAAGGGTTGTGACCGTCTCACTCTTCGGTTGGTGAGGGATAACCGTTTTGATTTAATCCTCGAATGGGACGCTCCTTTTGAAATTTGAACGCTCGGTCAAATTAACTGACACCTACCCTGCCCCGGGTTAAAATAGAAGGTTTTTCCGTTTTCAGAAAGAAACTCCTACTTCTAGGCTCAAAGGGGTTTACAAGGGATTATCTTCCTTATATCTCCGGTGTTTGGGAAGTTGAAACAATGCCTGTACATCATCAGCAGGGTTTTGTTCAAAAGCATACAATTAGAAGTTCTGCGTCTTTGAATATCATCATCCTCCCTAAGATCCTGCTTAAACAAGCATATGATATTGATAAAAAGTATGAGTGAACACGACTGGATTTAATCAAAACATGCATATTCATTTCATTATCATTATCAATTAAAAACAGACAAGTTTTACAAATGAGTTTGTACATTTTAACAGAAAAGAACTACAAATGCAAAGAAATGACATGATCTAAATGATTTCCGGCTTCGGGGAACTGGGCTTTCCAAGCTTGATTTGCTAATGAGCTGGCCATCTTCAGAATTGCTCATCGAAGTCATTCTGATATTCATCTGCACAACTGCTCTCAGTGACTTCTTCCATAACCTGGACTGATGAACCCACCCGACTGGATGAAGGAGAAATGTTTATCTGAATACCCTGAGGCATGAATGAGAACATATTGGAGTCAAGAAGAGTCTGAACCTTGCTCCTGAGCACCTTACAGTCTTCCGTTGAATGCCCCTGTGCCCCAGCATGATAATCACAACGGGCGTTGATATCAAAACTTGGTGGATATGGAAAAGGCACTGGCTTCAACTCCTTTGGAACTATAAGTCCACCTCTGATCAAATCTGGCAACATCTGACTGTACGACATTGGCAAATGGTGAACTGTCTCTCTGGCTTTCTTGGCCTTTGTCGGGCGTGCTGACGCGGCTGGCGGCGATATGATCGTTGATTCTGAGAAGGTCTCTAATTTGCAGAAGAATATTGTCTCTGATATGAAGACCCATAAGACTGTTGACTCTGAACAGTTGATATGTCTGAACACTGAGAACGAGGTGGTGAAGATTCCTGAATGGAACTATTTTCTTCCTCGAATTCTTCCTGAGAACTAACAACTGATTCATTTTCATTAGCTTGGAAGTTTGAGACGCCTTGGATCTTTCCACACTTGATCAGTCTCTCGATGCGTTCTCCCACCATTACCAGGTCAGAAAATTTTGCTGCCCCATTGGCAATCATCTTTTCCAAGTACAGCCCTTGCAAGGTATCCATGAACAAATCAACAAATTCTCTATCTGAAAGTGGCGGTTGAACACGAGCGGCTAACTCTCTCCATCTCTGAGCATACTCTCGGAATGACTCATTATCTGCCTGAGACAAGTCTTGCAAATGTATCCGGCTGGGAGCCATGTCAAGATTATAGTTGTACTGCTTCACAAAGGCGTTGGCTAGATCTTTCCATGATCGGATGCTACCACTTTCCAACTGCATATACCAATACAAAGATGCCCCACTCAGACTGTCCTGAAAACAGTGAATCATGAGCTTATTGTTGCCGACATGTGAGGTCATTCTTCTGCAGAACATCACCAAATGTAGTTTTGGGCAGCTATCCCCTTTGTATTGCTCAAACTTCGGCATTTTAAACTTTGGAGGCATTACCAGGCCAGACACCAAACACATGCTCGAAGCATTCAAATCAAGAGTATCACGCCTCTCCAGGGCTTTAATTTTCTCGTCTAACACGCGGTATCTTTCATCGAACTGAACATCCCTTGGATCCTTAGGTTTCATCTTTGGAACTACCCCTCGGACATCTAGCACAGAGAATGCAAAACTCTGATAATCAACGGCCTCAAGAGAAGAAGAATGTCCGTCTCGAATGATGGTACACTCGTGTATAGCATGATTCTCAACCGGGATCTGTACAGGCTGAGCTTGAGCAACATTGTTCACCGGAGGTGGAATAACATTCTCATTTCTTTGAATATTGGCCTCTCCCCTTGTCATGACGGACATAGCTTCCATAAGTTGATCCAACTGAGCTTTCATCAATTCGACATCGGCCCTAGTCACAAACTGATTATGTTCCCCAGAGTTCATGATTCTTCCCAAGGTTGATTCAAGTCCAATACAAAAGTCGGGAAATCGAACTGCAGTTCAGATAAAGGATGGATGAGCTCACCGGTCTGGCCTGGAGAAGGATATGCAAAAATGATGCAAGATGCAAATGCAATGCAATAGTATGAATGCAATAAGACATGGGATCAAAGCTTCCATATAATCTGAATAACCATTGTGCTGTGCTGATGACTGAATAAGCTCGAGGGTCTGTTCTGAAGAGAATGCCGGAATACTAGAATACCGGATGATCAGAATACCAGAATACCAGGCTGATAAGTCCACACTAATAGGAAATCCAGAATACCGGGTATGTAGAAGGTCAAGGTTACCTGCAAACCTGTAAACAACCCGCCCCTCTCACATGTGGGTACTAGGATGTTCAGTATCCCGGGCTCTTAGGTCGAGAAATGATGATACGTTCACCATTTCTGGTTTGGCATCATCATCAATCGAGGAGGCCTCAACTGATTCTCCAAAACAAAAGGTCCTCAGCTTCTGGCACTGAGGTCGATAAGCAATAGTACATTCATCCCTCGGGGTACAGTACTATCGCCAATCGAGGAGTGCCTCTACTGATTCTCTTTCCAAAAAGGAAATCCTATGCAAGTTCCAAAGTGGGCCCTCGGGTGCGAATGGGTTTGCCACAGAATGTGGTCTGCCACTGTCACCGCTAAAGAGAAATGTTTCCACCAAGGTCCTCAAGATCGGTCACTAGAGTCGACAGCTCTCTAGATCGACATCCTGGAATACGCAAGATGCGCACGCCATGATGGGTCCCAAGATAGCCTCGTCTAGCTGTGAATTTCGTGATTACCCACGTACACAGATGGCACGTAGGTCCCACTACTCTCCACTCTAAGTCTAAGTGTATACTCGAGCCTGTGTACTGAGCTCATCTCTCAAAAATCCCATCCCGCCAAACAGACAGAACAGTGCAACACAGTATAATATACAAAATGTAAATGCAAATATGCTGTAAATATGGTACAAGTAATAAAATACAATAAACAGCAAATACAAGATAACAGTAAACACCCAATGAAAGAAAAGCAAACAAGCGCTAGGATTGACTCGCTTAGGATGGACCAGCAATAGGTCAACCTGTCCCCAGCAGAGTCGCCAGCTGTCGCTCCCGGGATTTTCATCCAGGTACAAACGCGAAAGTGGCACCGAAACAGAGTCGCCAGCAATGTGTATTTATCCCAAGAGAGGGAAAGGTAACACCGCATAAACCTGAAGGGAAGGAAAAGCATGGTCTTGCGACCAAGAGAACTGGATTCGGGAGTCGGTTACGCGAGAGGAAGGTATTAGCACCCCCTCGCGTCCATCGTACTCGATGGGATCCACGCTTGCTTGTTTCGATCAAAGGGTGTAAGAAAAGGATGCTGGCAAAAGAACTGAAAGAAAGAAAGGAGAAAGAAAGGAAAAGGAACGAGAAACAAATGTAGGGAAAATAAAAGAAGTGCTCGCATGGGCCCTACCCCACTGCCTACGTATCTCATCGGGAACATGAGAATCAGAGCGACGTAGTTCCCCTCACTAGGGATGGATTGTTTGTGTTTTTTAAGGAACGGCTAACGTTCTAGCTCAGGTGTTGCAGGCTCGCTGGTCCGAGTGCGTTACCATCTTGCAAGAGAACGAGTAGGAGCACGTTCGTACATTTAGAATGAATGAGATGAGAAAAGAATTCCCGAAGGAAAGACGTTATTGTTTGTTTTTGTCTTTTAAGAGTTTTTCCATTTGTTTGCATATGATAGTGTATCTAAATCTTAATCATTGGAATGTGTACATCCTCACATTCCAAGATGGAATGAGTAAGAAAATACACTAAGTGAAAAGAAGACCCTCACACTTAGTTCCAATTAATAAGGTTCAAACACACTAGCATACTTGTGTTTATTAAGTGTTTTTGTTGATTATGAAATGAAGAAGTGTTTTATTATTTGTACCTTCAACAAGTATTGCATTTAAGTCCCTCATACAAGATCAAATGTTTAACACATTGACCCAAGATGGGCTATATGCTACACATTTTAAGATTATAAGAGAAGACCCCTTATAATCTTTTCTTTATATGAAAGGCCTAAATACAATAAGTGCCTACCTTTATTAGATATTTTGAATTTTCTTTGAGATGAGAAGGTGAAAGACTCAAGAGCGGAGAAAAAGGCAAAAATCTATGGGAAACTAAGACTCAATCCTAATTGATTAGTTAAGGGAGTGATCCTAATGGTTTGTGTGGTATGAGAAAACTATCCTAAAAAAGAGGAGAAGAACATAAGAAGCAACTTACTTCCAAGATGGAAGTTAAGTTGATCTTAAAGAGGGATGAAGAAAATTAAGTGAGCAAAGAAACAATTAATCATGAACTAATCACAAAATACTCAAGATAAACCAAATTGAATTAAAATGCTAAAAAAGAAGATTAAAATCTAACAAGGAGAGTTAATCTAAAATTAATTCTAAATCTAAAATTAAACCTAAAGTTAATTCTAGCTAATTCCTAGACTAATTCTAAAGTTATAAACTAATTAAAAGAAAATTAGTTCTAAAACTAAATCTAGAATTAAAAACTAATATTAAAACTAACCAAAATCTAACTCTAACTAAACAAAAATTAATTCTAAAATTGAGAACTAACTATTAAAGGTTAATCAATCAAAAATTAGTATCAAGATTAAATTTTAATTCTAAAGTTAAAATAAAATCTAATTCTAAAGTCAAGATTATTAACTAATTATTATCCAATTAATGTTAGAATTAAATTGAGAAAACTAAAATTAAGAGAAATCAAAGGAGGGTGTAAAGTTAATTCTAAGAGGTATGTACCCATCACCAGGCGCATGGGCCTTGTCTGCCAAGCCCATCAACTCTTCAATCCAAGGTGGGTGCAGACAGAGTACATGGGGGGGTAGAAGAAGAAAACGTGTGGGCTGGCCCAATGTCTTCTTCAGCCAATAGGAGGGTGTGCGAAAAGTGAAAAAACGGAGGTGTAGGAAATTAAATGGGCTTAGGCCCGGTTTGAATGAGTTGATGTTAGAAACAAAAGGAATTGAAACCCTAAAATGCTAAAACACTCAGCATCCTCTTTTTTCTTCAACATTGTGCCGTCATCTTCACCCAACCTTCCACAACTCGCCGCCGCCTCTCTCAACTCTCCTTGCCAAAACAATGATCACAACTCCGTCTCCTTCATCACCATCGCTTTTCTCTCCGTTTCTCCGCCAGAAACCTCCACCACGATTCACCTTTGTCAACTCCTCTGGTAACGAAAGATCCTTCTTCATCTCCGTCAAACTTCGCCTGAAAAAACTGCGTCGGACAAAGAAAGTCATCCACCTCCTCATGCGTAACTCTCAACGATCCACATCCTCGCTCATCTTCCTCAAAATCTCTCAACGGAAACCTAATGATCTCCGCTGTGCCGTGGCCTCACGCCGGCGGTGACGGAGAACGAACCTCTCGCACCACTTCTCTCCGCTCACACATCGTTCTCCACCAATCTCTGGCCGCGTCATCACATCCGTCTGAAGATCGCGTCGTTACGAGACTTCACACCGGCGATTCCTCCCTCCGTCTTGCTCAACCACTCACTCTTCAACGAATCGCACCGCATACGACGTCGTCATCACGTCTCGAAACTCTTGGTTCGCTCAATAATGGTCGTCGCCTAACGCCTTCATCGGAAGCAAACCTCGCAACGCTCTCGCTCACACTTTCGGCAAGGTTCGGACGTAATTAAAAACAAAGCTCTTATCTCCAACAAACAACTATAAATCGTGATCGAAGCTTGAGAGGAAATGACGTACCTATCGGAGTGCGTCCGATGCGCCTTCGAATTGGAGAAATAGAAAACCAGAGGTAACGTTGATTTCACTTTACTCCTAATTCTCTTCCGAATCTTCTGATGCTACTCGTATCTTCTTCTTCTTCTTCTACTTCCGAAATTGTTGTTGTTGTTAATGCTCTTTGTGATGTTGTGTTAATGCAAAATTATGCTTCAAGCTGTTGAATTCAATTTTGTCGTAATTGTTATGGAAACTGCAGATTGCTGAACCGTGATGAATTCTTTACAGGTTGATAAATTGATGAGGAATGATGAAGGTTAAAGAATTGCAGAGTTTTTGTTGCAGAGAAAGATGGTGAAGAGAGAATATTGAAGAAGATGGAAATTGGAAGAGAATCAAGAATCGTGAAAGTGAATTTGTGCAGAATGAAGAAGAGTCTCCAAGAGTGAAGAAGAGATGAATTTATAGAGGAGCTTGGAATGATCCAGAAGAAAAGTTTGTTATGAAATTCTGTTAGAGTTATTGGGATTTGTGAAATTCTATTAGAAACTTCTGAGTTGGTTATGAATTGAATTAGTTTTCTTGTTGAAGGTTGGTAATTGAATTGAATTGTGATTAGTGAACTGGATTTATCAGTTAGGAATTTTTTGTGTAATTTTTCTGTTAGAATGAAATTTTGTAATTGCAACTATTATGTAAAAAACTATGTTGGAACTTCCTTGTAAAGAATCTATCATGAATCTTCAATTATTCATTCACTTCCCACGCCATGTACTTTCTTTTCCTGCATACGCTTTTATTGTGTGACTCATACTTCCTTTCAAGTTCCCCAGCGCATTGCTTCAAGAGAGTATGTAATTTCCTTGCTAAAAGCTGACGTGGACTTGGTTTGTGAGAAGGGGATGTTTGCCTTGCATTTTGAAATTTGGATTATTATTTGAAAATTGAATTAAAAAGGGATATGGATAGGAGTTTATGAAAATGGACAATTAGCTAAAAATGGATAAACATGGATATCAAAAATGGTTTTATGGATATAGAAGTGAAATAAGTGGATATGGACATTAAAGGTGATTTAATATGGATTAGTAAAAAATGGATATTGGTTTTGGATATGAACTAAGTTTAACAAAATGGAATTTAGATTTAGCTTGGAATTGGATTGAAAATGGATTTGGACAAAATGGTAAAAATGGATATAGATTTTGGATTTAGAAAAGGGGAATTGAAAAGTGGTTTAAAAACAAATGGATGAAATTATAAAACAAATATGGTTTAATGTGATTAAAAATGGATATTGAAAGGAGTGAATTGATTACTTGAACGGATAGGTGTAGAAAGTGATTATGGATTTTGGTTATAAATGGATAAGAAGAAACATGGATATTTGGTTAGAAATAATATGGATATATGGACATGAGCTAAATGGAGTTGGATGTTGAATTAGGTTTGGATATGTAAAATGGATTTGAAAATGACCAAAAATGGATATTGAAATAAAATTGAATATGGAAAGAAAATTGGTTAAAATGGTTGAAGATGGCCATGATGGATAGAAAATGGATAACCCAAAGAATTCAAAACCAATCACAAACTATTCACAAGCCTCTGATAAAATGGTCATAGCTACCACTGTAACGACCCGAAAATCTAAATTAATCATTGACCGTTGTGGAAACTTCCCCAACGTACCCCTCATAGGAACTAAGGGAGGAATCAATTACTATCCAGTTTTAGTTCGTCGTCAATTTGGATACCCGATGAGGCATGTCCCGCGTAATGCTCATCTGGAAGGTCTTTTCTTTAAGGAAGGAGAAAATGACAGAGCACTAAAGATGGAAATAGTGCACGCTTAGATACATGTTCATAAGAAAGGACGGGAGGCTATAGGAAAACCTGACTGTGTCTCGATGGAGCCTTATCTCCACTGGGTACAAACTAGAGCTCTCAGGCTAAAGATGCCTTATCCTCGTCACGGAGTTCTTCCGCCAAGGGAATCTGTCATGTACTTCATGACTGAAGCGGAAAAACTTCAGGTTACTCTCAACAAAGTTCAACAGAAGCGGAGGTCTTGGAAGAACAAGTACCGCATTCTCAATGTGGAGTGTACCAAAATACAGCAACTACTGAAGGATAAGGATGCTCTGATTGAGATTTTGGAGCAGCATGCTGTAGCAAATTAGGATGACCAAAGGAATTTGCTCGCTCCTTTCACTTGGCAAAGGAATGAAAACCCGACAACGACCCAAGAGCCCCGGTCCACGAAAAGGAAAGTACCAAAATCAGCACCCGAGTTCTCCTCAGAGAGGACTCAGGGCCCATTAGTTTAGGTTTCTGTTTCCGCACCTTGTAATTTACTGTATTTTCATTTCCGCAATCCTTTGAATTTAATAAAACGGGGTTTCCCTACTGTTTGATATTTGTAATCTAATTGTCAAAGTTTATTTTGATTAAACCAAAAAAACAATTAATATAATCATTGCATTCATCATTCTTACGTCACGTATTCTTCTTACCTATGAATCTCACGTTTGTGTCTCGGTTCTAGAGTCAAACTGTCTCATTCGTACAATACTCGGGCCAATCGTCAGAAAAAGATGGATGATCTCGAGGAAGAGAACAGAGTGTTGAAAGAAGAGATCGACGCTCTGAGAGAGGATATGAGAAAGCTTCGTAACGACATGCAAGCCATGGCAGAAGCTCAGCTACAGAGAACTGTGATCTCAGAGATCACCTCAATGCCCATAGTGGAGAAGTATGATCCTAGGTATCAAATGCCGAAAGATTGTTCCTGGGGCATGCCTGTTAACTATATCCCGGAAGGATATGTTCCGCCGATCACTGAAGATCAGGGAATCATAGCAGAAGCCGCTAGGCCTGAAGGTTACAAACTTCGGGAAAGTGAAGATGCCAGAGGCATATTGAGGACTCCTGAAGGTTACAAACTTTGGGAAACCCCAAGATTCACTGCCATAGTAACGGTACCACCCCCTATGGTGCACACTATCCTGGAAGGACAGATTCCACAGATACCTTCTGGTAGAAAGGAAAGTATGTTTGACAGAACGGATGAATTCCAGGAGCAGTTCCTGGAAATGCAGAAAGAACTGCAAGCTATTCGCGGTCAGGATTTATTTGGAAAGGACGCCGCAGACCTTTGTTTGGTCCCCAATGTAAAAGTCCCGCACAAATTCCAAGTACCCGATTTTGAAAAGTACAAGGGTAACTCTTGCCCTCAAAGCCATTTAGTGATGTACGCTTGGCGAATGTCAGCTCAGACAGAGAATCGGGATCTACTGATTCACTACTTTCAGGATAGTTTAACCAGTGCCGCATTAAAATGGTACATGGGTTTGAACCGCGTTACGATCAGCACTTTCAGAGATCTTGGACCTGCCTTCATCCAACAATATAAATACAATCTGGACATGGCACCAGACAGAGATCAACTCTGATCAATGTCGCAAAAGGACAAGGAAAACTTTAAGGAATACGCTCAGATATGGCGTGAAATTGCCGCTCAAATTTGTCCACCTCTTGAGGAAAAAGAGATGACAAAGATATTCTTAAAGACCTTGAGTTCATTTTACTATGACAGAATGGTTGCCAGTGCACCCAGCGACTTCACCGAAATGGTCGGTATGGGAGTGCGTCTTGAGGAAGTCGTTCAAGAAGGACATCTAGTCAAAGACACTGGGTCGACAAGCGGTACTAAAAAATACGGTAGTGCTCTCCCTAAGAAAAAAGAGCAAGATATTGGGAATATCTCTCTCGGAAAGCAAAGGCGATGGTACCAACCAGTAGCAGCTGTAACTCCTACTATCAACCCCGCGCCTACGTATCAACCTCAGGTTGCACAAAGCTAACCTAATCAATAGCAATATCAGCAAAGGACACAACAGCCTCTTCAGCAGGCTCGTCCTCCATACAACAACAACTGTACAACGCGGCCACCAGGGTTCGACCCTATACCCGTATCGTACGCAGAACTATTTCCGTTACTACTGGTCAAAGGGCACATCCAGACCAAGGCTCCTCTTACAGTATTGGAAAATCCGCCTTTTTGGTTTAAGGTGGATCAGACTTGCCCTTACCATCAAGGAGGACCAAGGCATAACATATAGAACTGTCTCAGTTTCAAATCCGATGTGCAAAAGCTTGTTAGGAGCGGGGTCTTATCTTTCAAAGATACGAATCCGAATGTTCTCACGAACCCGCTGCCTCAACATGAGAAAGCTGCAGTTAATTTGATAGAGGGAGAGTCTTGCGACAACTTTCAAATTCACGATGTACTCTTACTAAGGGCCAACTTGGTCAAGATGCATTGTAGACGGAGTGGATATGGCCATGTGCCACCTCATAATTATCACCAGTGTGATATCTGCTCTAAAAACAATCAAGGATATTTTGTGGGGCAATCAGCTCTACAGGAATAGATGGATCTCGGATGGATCCAAAAGCACCGAGTTCATGGAGTTAACATGGTTTTTACGAATTCCAACATCATTCAAAACCACGACATCTATGCGATGAATGTCAACTTGGTGGCGATGCACTCAAGGCATAGCCAGTATCATAATCTGCCGCGACATGAGTACAATTCCTGTCTAACTTGCTCGGTAAACAAACAGGGATGCTCTTTTGTACAAGAGGCCCTCCAGCGTAAGATGGATCTTGGATGGATCCAAGACTACCATGATAGGAATCATTATCAAATCAACATGGTTCAAATCTTCGATATTCACTTGATGAATACCAACCTGGTGGAGTTACATGCTAAACAGGTCCGGCTTGGGTTCCTGGTATCACGTGATTATCAGAGCTGTAAAGCGGGTTGTGAAAACGATCAAGGTTGTGCCCTTGTCCAAGAAACACTTCAGCACTTGTTGAACCACTGGTGGCTTCCAATCTATATGGATGAAGACACCCAGTAAATTAGTATCACTAATGGGAATCCTACTAGATATCAAAGTCAGGATGTTCGGTCGATGGAAACGGACCTCGTAAGGTTACACTGTATTCAAAGAGGACGTGGCCAGGTGCCACTACACAAATATGAGGGGTGTGGAGTTTGCTCAGTGGATAATCGAGGATGCTACCTCGTACTAGCAGCCCTTCAAATTCAGTTGGACCGCAAAGAGATTCAACCATGGTCAAGTTCTGGATCAGTCAACTACCTCGCTGATCAAATCGAGGATGTTGTCATAATCTTCGATCATCAGAGGGCTAGGGATGTTTATGCCATCATCCCTCTACTTGACGAATCGAGCGTTCCCAACCGGGAACGGATCAAAATTACGTATGATGGTCAGAAAAATTAGAAGGTTCCCATAGTCATCTATCTGCCGGGACCACTACTGTATGAATCAACTAAGGTTATCTCTTACAAGTACGGTGCAACAACAGTCGAGAATGGAAAGGAAATTTTGTTACCCTCCGTCCTGAATATTGCAGACATCAGTCGAGTAACACGGAGCAATTGAATCTTCAACAGAGGAGTTGGAGAACCTATCAGAGAAAAGGAACCTCAGACAGAAGTTCCCAATCCACCATTCGGTCAATCCAGTGATCCCGACCTTTCAAAAAACAATGATGAGATGTTGAAGCTCATCCAAAGGAGTGAATACAACATTGTTGATCAACTGTTGCAAACTCCTTCAAAGATCTCGATATTATCACTATTACTTAGTTCAGAAGCGCACAGGGAGGCTCTACAGAAAGTCTTGGAGCAAGCCTTTGTGGAACAGGACGTAACAATCAGACAGTTCGATAGCATTGTCTCTAACATCACTTCCTGCAATAACTTGGAATTTATTGATGAGGAATTACCTGAAGAAGGTCGTCGTCATAACATGGCGCTCAACATTATAGTCAACTGCCAGGACGATGCTTTAGCCAGCGTACTGGTAGACACAGGGTCAGCCCTGAATGTTATGCCGAAGTCCACTTTGATGCAATTATCATTCAAAGGCCTCCGATGAGAACCAGCGAGGTCGTCGTCAAAGCATTTGACGGATCCAGAAAAACGGTTATCGGCGAAGTCGACCTCCCCATAACTATTGATCCTCACACTTTCCAAGTCACTTTCCAGGTCATGGACATCCAGGCAACATACAGATGTTTATTAGGAAGACCTTGGATACATCAGGCTGGGGCTGTCACTTCGACCCTCCACCAAAAGCTAAAGTTCGTCCAGAACGACCAACTCGTCACAGTCTATGGAGAACAGGCCTTGCTCGTAAGCAACTTATCGTCATCCACTTATGTAGAACCGGAGGGGGTAATCGGAACCCAATTCCAAACGCTTTCGCTACAGAAGGACGATCAATCCTAGGGGGGAACTTCGATTTCCTCGTACAAAGATGCTATCAAAGCGGTCGAGAGTGCCCATACAACAGGATGGGGGCGGCTTGTCATTCCTACTGACAATAAAACAAAGAAGGGTCTTAGTTTTTCTGCAAGCTGTACCCAGACAGATGCGAACAATAAAAGTTTTCATCCCATTCAGAACTTCTTCCACAGTGGAGGCTTCCTTCAACTAGTGACTCAAGAAGTGCATACCATCAATATAGATGATTCATCCGATACGGAGGAAGAATGGATGTCCTATCTCAACGAGGACGGTTATATGTCTCAGGACGAAACGCAGACTCCCTTTTGCTTTCCTACATAGAGCCTGAGATTTATACCCCGGTCAGATATCAAAATGATATATGGAGATTGTGATCCGGAAGGATGTCGTGCTCCGCCAAACTCATTAGAGGAGGACACTCTGATGAAAGACAACTTTGACCACAGCTATTATGGCCCGATGGATGGCCTGTCAATGTGGCAGCCTTACCCAGGAGACTTGGGGCAAGAAAGTCAGCAGAACAATGAAAATCAGCTGAGGATCATTGAAAAGAATACCTGCATCCCCACCATGTCTTGGGATCAACACCCAGATTATCCTAAAAATACTCAGCACGATGATGAATTCGCAACATTTGTAGGACTAGAATTCATTAACTATGCTTTTCCCGAGGTCAACGTCATCGAGAGAGATGACTCCTCCAGTTCCAAAGAAGTGTGGGACACCTTGGGAGAATCGAGTGGAAAATTCGACTTCATGGTCAAATACACCGCTCCTGAAAGCTCTCATATCAGGCTCGAAGACATCCAACCAACTGGATTGAGAGATACAACTGAGAGTACAAATACTACGCGAAATACAACTGAGGAATCTTCCTACGACAACTCTTCCTGGGAGACTGATTCCAATGATCCTGCTCCACCAGAAATCAGTGTCATTTCTGAAGACAAATCAAGGAAGGTACCAGATTTTATGATTCACCGAGGAGTTCGCCGCCAATGGGTTGCTGTCGATGTTTCGAAGATCGTTCATAAGTCTAAGTAATTTCCAACTTTACTTTAACCTTTCAACCTGCCCAGGTGAAACGGCTGTTTTGATAGGGCTTACTTTCTGTAAATATCCCTCTTCGCTTTGCCCAAAGTGATTGAGTTTTGTTTTATAGGGATGTAGTTTCAAGAATCGACTTGTTCATTAATAAAATAATGTCGTTCTGTAATTTACGCATTTATTGTTGTTTTCTCTTTTCACTTTTTCAGAAAATGGTAATCCTAAAAAAAAAACAAATTAAAAAACAATAAACAAGCAGTAAACAAAAAAAACACTGCACACACTCTTGCATTCTCTCTATCTCTTCTAAAACAAATCATCACGTCATGCAGATTGCTTGTTTTAAACCCCGTTGAAACACACGATCCAATGCCTTCTCCCAACTTTGAGTTCCCGGTATTTGGGGCTGAAGAAGAAGATGACAACGAAATTCCAGAAGAGATCTCCCGACTACTCAGACAAGAGGAAATGTCCATTGAACCTCACAAAGAGCCGTTGGAAACGGTAAACTTGGGTTCAGAAAAAGAGAGAAAAGAAATCAGGATTGGGGCACTGCTCAGTCCAACTGCCAAAGAAAGTCTGACGAAACTTCTCAGAGAGTTTCCCGATGTATTCGCTTGGTCCTATCAGGATATGCCAGTATCGTGGAACATCATCTACCGTTAAGATCAGAATGTTCGCCAGTAAAACAGAGGTTGAGACGGACTCACCCAGACATGGCCATCAAAATCAAAGAGGAGGTACATAAACAGATTGACGCGGGTTTCCTCGCTACATTAGAATATCCTCAATGGTTAGCCAACATCGTACCCATTCCGAAAAAGGACAGAAAGGTCAGAATGTGTGTCGACTACAGAGATCTAAACAAGGCTAGTCCAAAGGACGACTTTTCTTTACCACACATTAACATGCTGGTAGACAGTACAACAAAGTTCAAAGTTTTCTCCTTCATGTATGGATTCTTGGGCTATAACCCGATAAAAATGGCGCCGAAAGACATGGAGAAAACTTCATTTATTACCCCATGGGGTACCTTTTGTTACAAGGTAATGCCATTCAGTTTAAAGAACGTCGGGGCAACCTATCAAAGGGCCATGACTACTCTGTTTCATGACATGATACACAAAGAAATCGAGGTATATGTCGATGATATGATTACAAAATCTAAGACAGAAGAGGAGCATGTGACCCACCTGTCAAAACTATTCGAGCAGTTGAGAAAGTACAAACTCCGCTTGAATCCCAATAAATGCACCTTCGGTGTCCGTTCAGGGAAACGTTTAGGGTTCATCGTCAGCCAGAAAGGAATTGAGGTTGATCCTGACAAGGTCAAGGCCATTCAAGAAATGCCTTCTCCAAAAACTGAAAAACAAGTTAGAGGATTCCTGGGACGTTTGAACTACATCTCCAGATTCATATTCCTCATGACCGCGACATGCGCGCCGATTTTCAAATTACTAAAAAAGAACCAGGACTGCGTTTAGACAGAAGACTGCCAAACCGCCTTCGAAAGTATCAAGGAATACCTGTTGAATCCGCCGATTCTATCACATCCAGTGGAAGGAAGACCACTGATCATATACTTAACAGTCTTGGAAGACTCCATGGGATGTGTACTTGGCCAACAAGACGAAACCAAAAGGAAAGAGTTTGCCATTTACTATCTGAGCAAGAAATTCACCGATTGCGAAACTCGGTACACTGTGCTTGAGAAAACTTGATGTGCTTTGGCTTGAACAGCCAAACGTCTTCGCCAGTACATGATTCGTCACACTACTTGGTTAATCCCAGAAATAGATCCAATCAAGTATGTATTTGAAAAACCTGCTCTCACGAGAAGGATTGCCCGTTGGCAGATGTTGCTATCAGAATATGACATAGAATACCACGCTCAGAAAGCCGTTAAGGGAAGTATTTTAGCCGATCATTTGGCTCATCAACCGATTGACGATCAAGCATCAGTCGGGTTTGACTTCCCAGACGAAGATGTCATGTATTTGAAAATGAAAGACTGCGATGAACCGTTACCCAGTGAAGGGCCAGAACCAGGTTCCCAATGGGGACTAATCTTTGATTGAGCAGTTAATCATTATGGAAACGGAATTGGGTCAATTATCATAACACCTCAGGGTACCCACATTCCTTTCACCGCCAGACTTACATTCAAGTGTACAAACAACGAGGCTGAATACGAAGCTTGTATCATGGGTCTCGAAGAAGCGATCGATTTGAGGATCAAGAACTTGGACGTATATGGCTACTCAGCCCTGGTTATCAATCAGATCAAAGGAGATTGGAACACTTACCACTCAGGACTGATTCCGTACAAAGATTACGCGAGAAGGTTGTTACCTTTCTTCAACAGAATCGAATTTCATCACATCCCTCGTGATGAGAATCACATGGATGATGCATTAGCCACCCTCTCTTCCATGATTAGTGTAGGTCAATGGACCGACCTACCTAAGATCGACATAATGCGCCTTGAACGGCCCGCTTACATCTTCACGATTGAAGCAGTCATAGAGGACAAACCTTAGTATCACGATATCAAATGCTTCCTTCAGAAACAAGAGTACCCACCTGGGGCATCCAGAAAGGACAAAAAAACCCTCAGAAGGCTAGCAGGCAGTTTCTTCCTGAGCGGTGATACACTCTATAAGAGAAACTTCGACATGGTCTTGCTCCGATGCGTAGATGGACCATAAGCAAACATGCTGATAAAAGAAATTCCCAAAGGATCCTTTGGCACTCATGCCAATGGACACACAATGGCGAGAAAAATTCTCAGAGCAGGGTACTATTCGTTGACCATGGAATTTGACTGCTACAAGTACATGAGGAAGTGTCACAAGTGTTAGATATACTCAGACAAAATCCATGTACCACCAACGCATCTCAAAGTTCTTTCTTCTCCATGGCCTTTTTCCATATGGGGAATCGACATGATCGGCGTGATTAAGCCCAAGGCTTCAAATGGACATCGGTTCATTCTAGTCGCCATTGACTACTTCACCAAGTGGGTCGAAGCAGCATCGTACGCTAATGTAACCCGACAAGTGGTGGTCCGCTTTATCAAAAACAATCTCATCTGACATTATGGTGTTCCGAGCCAGATCATTACAGATAATGGATCTAACTTGAACAACAAGATGATGAAGGAGTTGTGCGCTGAGTTCAAGATCGAACACCATAACTCATCTCCCTACCGACCCAAGATGAATGGAGCGGTAGAAGCGGCTAACAAGAACCTCAAGAGGATTGTTCAGAAGATGGTTGTAACCTACAAAGATTGGCATGAGATGCTACCCTTTGCTCTTCACGGTTATCGCACATCTATTCGCACGTCAACAGGGGCAACCCCTTTCTCTCTAGTATATGGCATGGAAGCAGTGCTTCCCATAGAAGTAGATATCCCATCAATGCAGGTATTGATGGAAGCTAAGCTTACAGAAGCTGAATGGTGTCAAAGTCGACACGACGAACTAAAACTAATCGAAGAAAAATGAATAACGGCATTAGGCCATGGTCAGTTGTATCAGCAGAGAATGAAGAAGGCGTTTGACAAAAAAGTCCGCCGCGTCTTTAGGAAAGGAGACATCGTGCTCAAAAAGATACAATCTTTTGTCACTGATTCTCGGGGCAAATGGACTCTGAATTACGATGGCCCTATGTGGTCAAGAAAGCTTTCTCAGGCGGCGCCTTGAGACTCGTAACCATGGATGGAGAGGAATTTGTCTACCCCACAAATGTTGATGTAGTCAAGAAATACTTCGCCTAAAAAAAACATCTCGGTGGATTGAAAACCCAAAAAGGCGATCCAGGAAAAAATTAGAGACATGATCAAAAAATCATCCTGGTGGATTAGAAATCTCAATGTACAATCCAGGCAAAAATTAGGGATAATGGCAAGTAACTATGTCCAACAGAGGCAAGTCCCTCAGCAACAGTTACGTCGTCCATCAGAAAAGCTCCAGTCAGGGTCATCTTCGACAGAAGCTCAGGATGCCCCGAATTCAAAGTTGGTAGAAGGATAGTGGTTGTTATGTTTCAATGTAGCCCTTTTCCCTTAAATTACCATTTTCTAACTTTGTAAATACTCTATGGAATCACGCGTTTGGCTGATTTCCATCCTATCAATAAAATTTGAGCCCTTGCGCTTTTGTTTACAATTCTTATTTGTTTTAGCTTTATAGAACGACGTTTTTAACATGATCAACGATTCTTTAAATAAAACAAAAATGAATTTACTTGATAAAAATTTTCTGCTTTTAAAATAAAGATGGCAACTTCTTTTGACTGTTGAACATCGAAAGAACATTAATTGCGTCTCCAAAGGTGTTCGAGCCTCAAAATGGAGAATCAAAGTGCTCCTTCTAAACCAGTACGCCTAAACGAATGATCATTTATGTCAGATGCGAATACTCCGTCTGACATCTCCGGCAGAGTTCTTACCTCCTAAGCCCGACCAACGGTTGTTCCCCGCAGGGACTATTTTTCCTAAGCAAGGTAGAATTGCTATCGTGAACCAGTGATACTTTTCGTCTCTATTAGTTCTTGTGATTGGCTGAAGTTTTCGTAAAACAATGTTAATGTCATGGTTGATGTTTCTACATGAGCTTCTAACATTATTGGTATGATTGGTTAACATTCTGGTTTTTTGAAAGTAGTTAAGGTGTTGAAGAGTTAAAGTGCTGAAGAGTGATGTCACATGCGATGTCTTGACATCACTATACCAGAACATTAAAACATCAGGTTGTGATGTTTTTAGGGCTGCGCGCATTATGTTGATTTAAGGAGATCTGTTATTTAGATTGGATGCGAATTTCTTGGTGCAATCATTAATGAAGAAGATTAGTTTGTTGCTAGAGATATGGAGAATAATTAGAGTTAATTATGAAGAGTTGATTGAAGATTTAATTGAAGATCAATTCTGTAGCAGAATCTTTCGCAGATTTGTAGCAGAAGATTTGCTGTGATTTGAAGGCCCAAATCCAGTTGGGAAAAAGTTATAAATAGAATGCTTGTAACCTAGAAAAGACAGGGGTCCAAGATGTAGATCATTAGGGCTTAGTCTAAGTGAACCACTCAGGTTGTGAGATGGTCACTGTGTTCTTACTCAGAAATCTGTAGGTAATGAGTATTGTATTTTTCTTGAAGGAAGCTTTGAAGCAACTCCAAGGTGTGTCATGGAAGTGTGACTTCTACTTTTCTGTGTTTGAAAAGTTGTTGGTAATCAAGCTGTTGATGCAGTGGCGGAGATGTTGACTACTAGACATCATTGCGATGATTGGGAGTGAGATGGAGTCTCTTATCTAGGGAGGACTTAGATAGAAGGGTCATTGGGTAGTGATTAAGTTAGGTAGATTGTCAACTGGTTTGTTGAGTCTGTAATTTGATACTACTAATAGTGGACTTCCTTCCTGGCTTGGTATGCCCCCAGATGTAGGTTGTTAGACCGAACTGGGTGAACAATTCGTGTGTGCAATTCTGTGCTTTTATTGTCTTGTTCATACTGCAGATATTGATGTTGTGACATCACACGTAACATCACATATCTGGTACCAGAATTTCAATTGGTATCAGAGCAGGCATCCTGTCTGTTTCTGGATGAGATCTAGGGAAGATACTTTCTGGTTCATGAGCAAGGAAGTGAGTTGTTTGGATGATCCCTTGGAGTGAAGGATGGACTATTCATGATAAAGTATTGTTGGCACGTGGTTTATGTTGATAGTGTGTAAGGATTTTTGAGTAGTGCCTGAAGGTTGTTGAGGAGTTGTTATGTGTTCCACTGCATAGTATCTGGTGTAACCCTGGTTGGTTCTTGTATCTCTGGTGTTGAGATTCTAGGAAGATATTCTCTTGGAAAGACATTAGGGTTTGGTCTCCTCAACAGGATATTCTATGATGTTGTAGTTTATGCAAGACAGCTTCAACCTGTTGGTTAGAGATGCCAAAGTTACTTGAGGATTATATCATATCCTTGTTTGGGAAAGAAGTGTTCATAAGGTGAATGGATCTTCTAAAGACTGTTTGACATGGAAAGATCAGAAAAAGAATATATTTCAAGTCAGACATTGAAGACCAATATGTTCAGAACAGTGATTCCTTCTTAATCATCTTTCTTGATGGTGAAAGAAGAGGGTAGAGCCAAAGCAAAAGAGTATCACTGTCAAATCTTTCATGCAGGAGTGAAGATCTTGATAAGTTATCTCTTGAGCCTAGTTAGCAGGAAGTTTCATCAAGAAAGAAGCTAAGCTTACTATGTCCCGACATCGCACTACACATCAGCAGTCTATGGTAAATGCTGAGTCAAAGTTCTATTAAATTATAGTTGTTTTGAAGGATCACTGAAGCCGTGAAGTTGAACAATGTTTAAGATGATGTTTATAATGTCATAGCATCTCAGATGTGCTGGTAGTAATCTTGATAGCAGAAGAGAAGGAGATGATCCTTGAGGACAATTTTATAGGGAAAATGCATCCAAGAGGTGTGTGCAATAGCAGGGTAAATCAGCCAGTGGTCAATTGGTGCTTGCATGAGATCTTTCAAGATTCAAAGTAGCAGATTGTCTATGGTATGCAGAAGGACAAGAGGTCTGGACCTTGTGCTTATAAGAAGAAGCTTCTGGAAGAGTGTGTTATGCAAGTTGGCGATATGTTCTCATGTGTACCCTACAAGAGATATGTGTGGATTAATATGATTGTAGTCTCCAAAGCCATAGTAGATGTTTAGTGTGATGATTGCTGATGTCGGAACTGATGTTGAAACATCATTTCAGTTCTTTGCTCAGGGAGGAATGAAAGGTCAAGACACTGACCTAACCTGGAATGCTTTTGTGGTGTGAATGGTGGTCATGATGGTTAAACCACAGGGATTTAAGATCAATTGCTATTAAGGATGTTCTGTCAATTATTTTAACATCTTTTCATCAGAGGTTTGGAGAATCATGGGAGGGGTTCTACATTCGCTCACAAGTCGCCTAGGTGTTGATATGGGATGATTGCTTAGCATCTGTTCCTAGAAAGTATTGTGAATGACTTGTCCAGATGGTGGTGCTGTCATAATCTTGTTGGTCTAAGTAGTTTGGAGCATGATGTTTACTCTGGTTGTGAAGGTCGAGGATAAGTGGCAGTTATCTCTGGCTTTCTACTGACGGCTCTACTAAGGGAAGTGACTTTCTTTAGTATTACTATGGGGTAGTCTTGGACTACTTATTTTCTGAAGATTCTGATGTGGTAGGAGTTTCTAAGTAGGATGGAGGTTGTCTACTCAAACTTGATTATTGAATCAAGTCTATGAGAGCATGGAAATCTATTTCTGCAATGGGAGGAGGTTCTTCTGAGTGGCAGAAGGTAGAACTGATTTCAACAGTTGGATGACATAATGTTCTGACATCGAGCTTAACATCAGGAGTCTCAGCTGGTAATGTGGCACATCAGCTAATGATAGGGTGATCTACAGGAATGAACAATAGGATGCTTCAAAAAGATCGTTCTCATGGCAGTTTGCGGGAGCTGCAGGAAGGATAATATGTTATAGGGAGTCTAAGTGTGTTTGTTGTTGAGCAAGTGGAACATGTGACTTGAAGATCAAGTTCCCTTGGTGGATCAAGATATCTTTGTGAGAGTTCTGACAAACGTGAAAGAAGTCAAAATGTGGCATTTGTGGATTCAAAGAATCAAGATAATCAGAGTGTGGCAGCTGGTTATTATTGAGGATTGTCTTGGAACAAGTTACTCTTGGGCAGAAGGGTGATGAGTTGAAGACTCAAGGAGATTATTCCTCTTGAAGATGGTAGAGAGTTTAACTCTCTAGTTCTTTGGATTACTATGCAATAGTAAGTCCAGTTGGTGGAGCATATCAAGAATCATGGTGATGATATCTTGGTGAGTGGCAAATGTTCTAACGTGTGGTTGAATATCCTTGGTAAAGGATGATTATGCTCTGGTTCAGGAGGGTGGTGCATACATTATGCCTAAGGAGCCTCTACATAGTCATACGGGAGAATGATGAAGTAGAAGATCTGCCTTGGATGGAGAATGTAGAGAAGACTGAAGTATATCAGGTATTGATTGATTGGAAGTCTGAAGATGTAGAGTATGATAGGTAATGGCTACCTTTGGAGAAAGGGACAATGGTACCAATATGCATGTGCTCAGCAAGTGTGCTCAAATGTTCATCTTCATCTAGAGCATTGGTTAACCATGACAGGGGGAGTACTTATCTATGGAATCTGCAGCAAAGGCGCAGCTTGCATGATGATCAAGCTTGTGGAGATTGGTTGCCTCGTATGAGGATCTAATGTCAGATAACATGTTATGACATTAGGCTGTTGGTTGGCAGTGGTTGTTAAGACTATTGGTTCTAGTCATGTGAATCATGTGTGCACATGCTTCTGAGAAGAAGTCTGAAGACAAGTTTATTGGTTTGGAATGTATTATCTTCTGTGGAAGTATTGGATTGATAATGTTGTGAGCAAGCAGACATTGTGTGATAAGATGTCAGAACATGGTACAGGACATGTTTTTCTTGAGCCAAACAAGGATTTATTTTGGACGGTGGTGTAAGAATAAGGTGAAACACGTGTCTTCGACTATGCATGGAACTGTTTTGGCACAATTGATGGTAAGTATCAGTTAGAGGCAATAAAGGTGGTCAAGACTGTTTTGGATGGTAGACATTGAATTTAGATGGAGTTTTTAGCTCCTAAAATAGCGTTTCTATGACCAAGAACTTTGACTATTCAAGGCTCGTTAATTCCAAAGTAACTGGTAAGCTATTTATAGAGGTTATTCTTTGCTCCTTCAGCCAATGAATGTTCTTGTTTCATAAGTCTTATGGCGTTTGTTTGTTTTTGGGTGAGCACTACTTGGGTCTGGTTCTGTGAGGGCTTTCTTTGCCAATTTGTGGCTAAAAAGGGGGAGAAAGGAAAGGGTTTTGCTAAATGGGTTGCACAGATACTTGTCTGGAGTCTGCAGTTCCAAATGTGGTTCAGAGGTGTCGAAGAGGATGTCCTATCCTTAAGTTGGTGGTGAGTCTTTGTGACTTGTGTCCTGAGTTATGAACACAGTTGTGACTTATGTTCTAAGTTACCTGGGTTGGCAGAATGGCACTTCTTAAGTTTCATCTTATGCCACAGATTAAACCCAGTGTCTGATCAATGAAGGTGTGCAGAATTCTCTTATGCCACCATTGGTCTTTTATGTATAGACAAACATTTATTTTCTGGAGGAGTCTTCTACATTTGTTCTGGGTATGTCCTGGAAGGAAAAATAAATGTGTTGTGTTGAGGGGGAGTGTCAGATATCTTCTTCCTCATATGCACCAAATGACTTCAGGACTGTCTACTACTTAGGTCCTGATGTGCTTCATGGAGTTGCTGTGCTATGGTGATGTTATGTCCAACATGATGTCCTAACATCATTCAAAATTAGCCAAGAAGATGATTCTCCATGGTTGTTGTACACAGTAGCTACTGATGATTACTGTTAGGATCAGATGACTTCTAACAGTAGTATAGGGTTGTAATTGCTGATGTAATTAGAGCTGTAATGTTTATATATTTGTTTTAGCCAAAATTAGCCAAAGGGGGAGATTGTTAGTTCTTGTGATTGGCTGAAATTTTGGTTAAACAATGTTAATGTCATGGTTGATGTTTCAACATGAGCTTCTAACATTATTGGTATGATTGGTTAACATTCTGGTTTTGTGAAAGTAGTTAAGGTGTTGAAGAGTTAAAGTGCTGAAGAGTGATGTCACATGCGATGTCTTAACATCACTATACCAGAACATTAAAACATCAAGTTGTGATGTTTTTAGGGCTGCGCACATTATGTTGATTTAAGGAGATCTGTTAGTTAGATTAGATGCGAATTTCTTGGTGCAATCATTAATGAAGAAGATTAGTTTGTTGCTAGAGATATGGAGAATAATTAGAGTTAATTATGAAGAGCTGATTGAAGATTTAATTGAAGATCAATTCTGTAGCAGAATCTTTCGCAGATTTGTAGCAGAAGATTTGCTGTGATTTGAAGGCCCAAATCCAGTTGGGAAAAAGTTATAAATAGAATGCTTGTAACCTAGAAAAGACAGGGGTCCAAGATGTAGATCATTAGGGCTTAGTCTAAGTGAACCACTCGGGTTGTCAGATGGTCACTGTGTTCTTACTCAGAAACCTGTAGGTAATGAGTATTGTATTGTTCTTGAAGGAAGCTTTGAAGCAACTCCAAGGTGTGTCATGGAAGTGTGACTTCTACTTTTCTGTGTTTGAAAACTTGTTGGTAATCAAGCTGTTGATGTAGTGACGGAGATGTTGACTGCTAGACATCATTGTGATGATTAGGAGTGAGATGGAGTCTCTTATCTAGGGAGGACTTAGATAGAAGGGTCATTGGGTAGTGATTAAATTAGGTAGATTGTCAACTGGTTTGTTGAGTATGTAATTTGATACTACTAATAGTGGACTTCCTTCCTAGCTTGGTATGCTCCCAGATGTAGGTTGTTAGACCGAATTGGGTGAACAATTCGTGTGTGCAATTCTGTGCTTTTATTGTCTTGTTCATACTGCAGATATTGATGTTGTGACATCACACGTAACATCACATATCTGGTACCAGAATTTCAGTCTCCCACCGTGGCCGAGTATCCAGTCATGTTCATCTATTAGTCTGTATGTCGCGTCAGGTTTGTCAGCATAAACATACATACATCGTGCATTATTGATTTACATTCGCATTCATATTGCATCACTATCACTCTAGTCGGTCTTATCCCATAGTAATAAAAGTCTTCACAATCGAGTTGTCGGTTCTTTCCTCGTCAGGAAATGGTGCGCCTACCCTACATCTCTCCTCCAGTTTATTTCTGGGATGAAGTTGGCCCTTGACCACTTTGATAACTTGAACCTCTAAAAGACCAGAGAAAATGTTCGACAAATGTCACTCTTCGCCATTGAAGATGATATCGTGTCTTTCCCGGATTAAAGAAAATCCCCAGAGAAAGTCACGCGACTAATGACTCTCAGCAACACATTGGTTTTTCTCTCTAGAGTGTCAATGTTAATGAAGTCATCGGCACCTCAAAATTGGATCACATCACATGTCATTCCTCCGAGAAGATCTCGAGAAAAGTATGATGTAATATCCCCAAGCGACAGCAGTCTCTCAAGAGACCTGCTTTCCCTAGTAGAGTCAACAAATGGCATTTCCAACAGAGAAGTTTGTACCCCTCTACAACTCAGATGACTGGGTTTCCCCAGCAGCTCTGACATCAAAAAAATTTCCCATCAAATGGCATCTCCCCAGGAAAATTCGGCGAGAAGTTTAAGGAAAACCGCTACGCATTGTCAATAAAGTTTATTGACAAAAGAAACTGAGACCAGTTCCTTGGTAGGAAACCAGGAGGGGAAGTTTATTTAAGAAACTGAGACCAGTTCCTTGGTAGGAAACCAAGATCGAGGGGAAGTTTATTTTAGAAACTGAGACCAATTCCTTGGAAGGAAACTAGGATCGAGGGGAAGTTTATTTCAGAAACTGAGACCAGTTCCTTGGTAGGAACCCAGGATCGAGGGGAAGTTTATTTCAGAAACTGAGACCAGTTCCTTGGTAGGAAACCAGGATCGAGGGGAAGTTTATTTCAGAAACTGAGACCAGGGCCTTGGTAGGAAACCAGGATCGAGGGGAAGTTTTACCTTTTCTGAGCATCTTTGCTTCGCAAAAAAAGAAGGACGCACGAACTACCATTCTTAACCATCATTAAAATTTCGGGTATCCCGATATTTAATCCTCTTGCACCCCGAATGCACGAATACCTTCACCATTCACACCTTCGGGTCCATGAAGATTAAATAGGGGCATCTGTCATACCCCAAATTTTGACCACTAAGATTTCCCATCATTGTGCAAATCATCATCACAATATGGATGGATCATTAGTCTCCCCAAAGATGGGTGAGCCTCCACTACAATCAAACTTAGGGTTTCAAGCCCTCTCAGAGCTCTTAGACAAAGGATCAATCAAGGAATGACATGATCTTCAACTTGTCTAACCTCTCAAACATCTACAATGGATCAAAAGGACTCCCACATCAAGAATCAAGCACAATGTTGCAGCATTCCAGGTGGATCAAGCCTCACGATCGCCAGTGTCACCAAATTAGGGTTTTGGTCGACCAGGGCCTCCAGATGGGAATTTTCCTCTGGGCATGAGCCAATGCTTCAAAGAATAACCTATGATGCTCCAAGGGACATCATAAACCTAATCACCAAGTTAATTTAACCTCAGGGGATCATTCACAAAAAATCAGGAATTAGGGTTTCTTGACCTAATTCACCCCTAAGTTGACTTTTGGGGCAAAACAGGAGCCAAGACCTCAAGACATCATTTGAGGGTCTCTAATACACCACATTGATCCATTTACAACAATGGATTGATCCAAGAAGCTTGAGCAACAAGTTTCAATTTCATTTGAACCACAATTAGGGTTTTGCGGGAAAAGTCAACTGTAGCTTTGACTTTTGACCAGGACATGCTCCCTAACCGTTGGACATGATTCAATACACCCTATAACACCTATGAAATCAATCCATCAAGTTTGATTTAGGTCAAGGACTTAATTTCATAGAGGATTGCACAGTTTGGAATTCATCTGATAAAAAGTCAACTGTGCACAAAAGTCAACTTTGACTTTTTGAGATTTTTCACAATTATGGTTTTTAAACCCTAAAGTGAAGTTAATGTATGATTGGAATCATAATTCATTAAGAAAAATCAAGAAAAGTGGGATAACTTGTAAAAGGGGTAACCATAAAAAACTTAGAAATTTTCTAAGTTATGGAACAAAGTGGGTAGGGTACCACCTTTGGAGGATCATAACTCCTAAACCACAAGGCCATTTTTTCTCATCCAAAGCTGGACTTGTAGCCCTCATAGCCCTCTACAAAAGCTTCAACTACACCTCATTCCAATTCATCATGGATTTTGAGTTATGGAATGAACAAAATGGCTGAAAACATGAAATGTCACTTTTTCTAACACTTAGTGAAATTTTCACTAAGTCAGAATCTGCCTTACTTTTTTCCAAATGTAGGGGCATTTTTCACTTGGATCCCAAAAGTGTCAAAACCAATTATGATCAAATAGTTGTTGTATCATATGAGGGCTTTCCATAATGGCCAAGAACATCACCAAACTCAACTTGAGTCATGAGATATGACAATGGCAATATGTCTTGCTGAAAACTGCCAAGGCTAGGCAGAATTTTGGACTTTTGCTCGATTTGGCAAAATCAGATAATTCCAAGCCTTGTCATCACTTTGGACACATCTGAGGATCAAATCTAAACGGAACAAACACTGATCCAAGCCTCCAAAGTCTTTGGAACAAGAAGTAGCATGCCAAACCTAGAAATCCCTAAAAGAGGGACAAGACTCCAATTTTGGATTAGAGCATTTAATGGATGCTTAGAGGTGGCATGAACTGACACATTTGCAACTGAATTCAGTTAAGAATGATCCAACAACTAGGGAACCAAAGGCATGTGCTCTAACCTCTAGTCAATGGCTAGAGGAGACTTGGATTCTCATTGATCAACATTGGCTAAACCTCTGATGTGGTTGCCATTCACTATTGATCCCAAAACAAACTTGCTCTACTATAAATAGAGCTCATTTGTGCTCAGTTTGAGTACACCAAAGCCATCAAACAGATGCTTTCCTCAAAATCCCTCTCTTTAGGCCAAAATGCCTTCTTTAGCAAGGTAACTCTGAGTTTTTGAGTTAGAGAGCATTTCCATCACAGCTCATGATCCAAACACATCCAATATGTCATATCTAAGCTGTCCAAACTCACACAAGTGACCTGTAATCCTTAAATCACAAAGTCACCTCTCAATACCTCAAAATAGTACTTTTGTGCATTTTTCAAGCCATGCCTTGATTCAGTCACTTTCCAAACCATATCATCCTTAAACTGTCCCAAATGGTTCCCCCCCATCTGGAACACCATTTGAGGGAGTTGCTATTTTGGCCATTTTAACCCCTTTTGCAAGAAAGGGCCAGTTTGTGTTTTTGCAGGTTCCAGCTGATTCCACTCATCCTAAAAGCTTTTAAGGGATCATTTGAGAGTGTCCAAAGCATCAAATCATTTCTGGAGCAAGTGGCTTGGCAGATTGCATAGAAAATTCCAAAAGCTCAAAAAGAGGTGAGCATCATGACTTGAACTTTCCAAAATATGCATTACTTTGAGGTCCACTGATTATGCACATCTTATAGATGTCATATATGTTGTGTTTGAACCAATTCATCATGTAATTCATGCATATACCAAAGTGTAGCATAGAAAATGCAATTATAGGCCTATTTCAAAACCACTATCGGATTTTGAGGAGGGAGCATGATCTGGAAAAAATACCACCATCATTGGATTCCTTGTGAAATTCTAGGCCAGATGCATATAAATTGTGTCCCCAACCATGGAGAAATGATAAAGTTATGGACATTCTCGTTTCTTGCCAAAACTTGCCTTGCCTTGCCTTGCCTTGGCCAGGCCTAGAAAACAAGGCAAGCCTTGTATATTTGTTGATTTGTTTTAATCAACGGATGTATCACCACCCCAGTGGTAAGGCGCACGCCCTATAACCTTAAGGTCGTGGGTTCAAACCCCACCCATGCTATTTTGTGTTTTTTTTCACATTTTGCTATTTTCCCATATTTTCATGTTTTGTTAGTTAATTGGAAAATTAATAACTCTTTCAATTTTAATTATTTTTTATTGGTTCTTTTTGCAAAAAATCATAAAAATGTTAAAATATTTTATTCCACAAAAAAATTAAGTTTATATTAGTTATTTAGTATAATTAGTATTTTTGTGAATAAATTCCTTTTTTAATTATTTTTAAACATTTAAAACTGAATATTTACTTTGAAAATCAAAACCAAATGAGTTCTAAATCATCTTGTGATTAAAACCTCATTTTTCAAACCTAAAACAAAAATCACAAGTGGTTTATTCAAATTTATTTGGTATTTTTATCATTTTTATTTGATTTTCTTTAAATATTTACTTTTAAAGAAGACAAAATTAGGGTTTCTTTGATTTTCACCCTCACAAATCATTTTCAAACACTCATGGGCCTCTAATAGAGTGTAAGACCCAACCCCTCTTTGAAACCAAAATAATTTGGGCCTCAGTCATTGTGTAAGTCCCAACACATTTTCAAAAATCTAGGCGCGATCGCCAGTTTAAAATAAAACCCAATTGGGCCTCTCCTTGAGTTGTAAGCCCCATTCTTTTTCTTTAAAACATTTTTTGGGCCTCAAATAGAGTGTAAGACCCAACCCTTTGTAAATAAAACCTATTTTGGGCCTCACTTATTGTATATGTCCCATTGTATTTCAAAAGTTCGGCGCGATTATCGCCCGTATAAAATAAACCCTGGGCATCTCCTTGAGCTATAAGACCCATCTTTGTTCACTTTCAACCATTTTTGGGCCTCTTGAGAGAGTGTAAGACCCACCCCATTGTACAGAAAACCTTTCTTGGGCCTCAGTCACTTGTAAAAGGCCCTGTAGAAAACGACAGTGCGATCACTGATTAAACCTTGGACCTCTCCTTGAGCTGTAAGCCCCAATTTTCCTTTCAAAAGGCACTTTCTCCTTTAATTTTGTAACATACTGTTATTTTCAATTCCTTTGTTGAACAACTAACAATACAGCATGGAAGCTCTACAACCGAGTAAGTGTTTACCCGCTTTCATTTACCGCTTTCATATGTATATAACTGTACTGTGGGGCTATTTCACTGTAAGTCTTCTTTCATAAACTCATATCGACTATGTAATAATAGTATAGATACTTAGATTTTCCCCGGCAGCTACCTCTAGAACTAGACAGAACCTCGTCTCCCGACGTTCTCCCGGATATTTCAACATAACCCAAACAATAAGAACTTTCTTTTACGTCAATTTTAGATAACTAGATCTAAGAAATTTCCCCCTTGAACAGTTCATATATAGAAGGCCAATGTTCCAAGTGAAACCCCTTCTGGAACTGTTCATCAGCCTCCTCTTGGGCTTAGTGCAAGGACCCACAAGCTTCCTAAAAGCATCCCCGCCTCCTCTTGGGCATTGTACAACGACCCGTCGGCTTCTTAGAAGTTTTCACAGCCTCCTCTTAGGCTTTGTATAATGATTCTTCCTCCGGGAAGATAGCCTCCTCTTGGGCTTAGTACAAATTGTCCCTCGGCTTCTTAAAAGTTTTTTCTCGTCTCCTCTTGGGCTTCGTACAAGTTGTCCCGAAGACCTCCTATAGGTATAGGAATAGAAATTAGTCATCTTAATAGAACAGTCTTTCAAAGAGTCTAGATCTCACTATTATTATTTATTAAGCATAGTACAAAAGATAAAACCCGTAGACTCGGACAGTCTAAAGCTCCTTTGGATTCCCCGTTTCCTTAGAGAACATGAAATAATCCCGATCCTCTGATCAAATCCATGAGTACAACATTACCCATATAAGAACTGATTTTCTCTTTTAACCAACATGCTGGACCTGTCACTCAACTGAAACAGTTACCCTAGCCTCCTCTTGGGCTTTGTACAATGATCCTCCCTCAGTGGAGCTAACCTTTTCACACTCTCTTGTTGAGTATAAAAGACCCTCTTGTTGGGTCACAAACCTTTTAGCCTCCATCTTGGGCTTCATACGAGATACAAAACACTCTCTTGTTGAGTCAATCTCCTTTTAGCCTCCATCTCGGGCATCGTACAAGATACAAAAACACTCTCTTGTTGAGTATAAAAGACTCTCTTGTTGAGTCAAACATCTTTAGCCTCCGCCTCGGGCTTCATACGAGACACCAAATCACTCTCTTGTTGAGTATAAAAGACTCTCTTGTTGAGTCAAATCACTTTTAGCTTCTGTCTTGGGCTTCGTACAAGACACACAAAAAGACTCTCTTATCGAGTCAAACCCCTTTAGCTCAATCTTGGGCTTTGTACAAGACAGAAAGAACATTTTCCCCAGAAAAGTCAACCTTTTAGCCTCCTCTTAGGCTTTTTATAAGGAAACCCCGGTTGAGACAATCAACCTTTTAGCATCAAAATCTATGCCTAGCTCATAGTATACAAACATCAACCACTCCTCCCCCCCCCTTTTAATTGCTGTAAGCGGCAAGCCTCTGGATTATTTATATCCATGCCACTATCCCTCTTTTAGCATGAGAAATTCCTAAGGAAAGATGGCATTACTCTAAACTGAGTTAAAGTCTTCTCCTTCAGGTCAAAAACCCCTATAAAGGAAATTATGGCATTACTGGATTCACATATCCCAGTTAAAGTAATTCTCCTTTATAACGAGTCACCCAACAGTTATGACAAACAGACCAAAAATCCCCTCTTTAGAGATAACAAATTCTCTCTAAGGTCAAAAACCTTTAGCTTCACATCTTGGGCTTCAAACAAGATACAAATAGACCCTTCAGCTTCACATCTTGGGCTTCGAACAAGATACAAATCACTTTTAGCTTCACGTCTTGGGCTTTGAACAAGACACCAAAACACCATTTCCTCCCATAGAATCGGAGGAACTACGATCGCTCTGATTTCCCTATTTCGGTAAACGGGAATACGTAGGCATAAGATTGATTGAAAAATCTTAGCGAGCACACTAATCAAAAACCCAAAATCCCGTACCTTCATACATCAATCAAAAAGCATCAGTCCTAACATCCTACCAATAGCATAGTCCCGTCATTTTGGTCTTAACAAAATAAGCAGAAAGAGGCCCCACTTCCATATAGCATCTGTAACCTAACAGACCGCTGTTTAAACTCAGTATGCAAGCAGGGTTAGTTGGAGACATCTATTTGCCTTCCTTCATCAGCTTCAATAGGATAAAAATGAATCGACCTGTAGTCCCCCAAGAGCGACAGTGCTTAACAACCACGTCCAAAAATCGCTCGCTACAATAACCTGACCCCGAACTCCCCAAATCTCTTAAGCATTTAAACAGTTAAACATTCGCGTGCAAGGTTAGTTTTAGATAGCTTCCCTTTCCCTTCCAGCTTCACGGGATAAATAAGTAATAAAAAAGTAGCACCCCACTCCTCCTCATTGTGAGGAGAAAACCATTTGCGATAAGGTGGTCACGTCACCGACAAAAATCGTACGCTACAGATCGAGGTCTGGTTATACAAAGGGAAGCTATTAACACCCAGTGTATCTATGGTAATCCATAGGAACCTTTTATTGCATGTTTTTTTGTTAACTTGAAATGCTTTCTTGTGTTTATCTGTTGTGGCTTGGGAAAGTTTCTCCTCTGGGAGTGTTGAGAGAATGTTTTTGTTGTTTTCGGGTTTTCTTTTGTTTTTGGGAAGGTAGTGAACCTAGAGTTTTTGATTTGTGTGCTCGCTAAGATATCGCAATCTTATGCCTATGTATTCCCGTAAAGAGATTCGGGAAATTAGAGCAATCGTAGTTCCTCCTATTTCTATGGGAGGAAAGATATTTTGGTGTCTTGTTCAAAGCCCAAGATTGAAGCTAAAGTTTGATTGAGAGAGAATTTGTCATCTCTAAAGGGAGAAATCTCACCTATTCATCACAAATGTGGATTATAAGGGAAATTACTTTAACTGGGATATGTAGAATCCATCAATGTCATAATTTCCTTTATAGGAGGTATGTCATGAAGGAAGAAAGCTTTAACTCAGTGTAGAGAAATGCCACTTTTTCCTTATGAATATTTCATGCTAAGAGAGGGACATAGGCTTGGATGTTAGGGATCCAGAGGCTTGCCACTTATAGCTGTTAGATGAAAAATGAATTTTAGCCAGGATAAAGGAAGGACTCCAGCTTGGATTTTGAATCAACAAGTGTGCCACTTACAGTAATTATCTGGAAAGGTTTTGATTATATGTTGTTAAGATGTGATGTATAGGAAATTTTCTCCTGCAGAGGGAACTCGTGGTCTCATCTGAGGGGATGTTGATTTTTGTGTGCCTTGATAAAAGCCTAAGGTTGAAGCTAAAAGAAATTGACTCCACTGGGGAGGGTTTTATCTGCCTTGTACAAAGCCCAAGATTGAGGCTGACTGAGGAAATTCTTATATGAAGCCTAAAAGGAGGCTAGCTTTTGCTAAGGATTATTGAAATCCAAGAGCATGTCCAAATTGTATTGGGGAATCCAAAGGGTTTACTCTTGATGGGAATTAGGGAAGAGTTGAAGTATCAGATGCCATGAGGTTCTGATTTTACTAGGGTTTTGTTGATGGTAAATTGACCCTGGCTGGGGATTTTTAAGGTGAAAGTTAAGCCTTGTTGAGGTCAGGGAAGTTTAAAGGTGAGTTTGAAAACCTTGGAGGTTTTCAACTCTGTTGGAGACTGGTTCATTGGTAGAATGACCAGGGTTTTTCCTATGCTTTTAGGAAACTTGAGAGTCTCTGTGTGAGATCAAAAAGGAGATGAGACTTTCCAAGTCTACTTGAATGAAGGCCAAGGGTCTTTGATGTTTTGGAATTTTGACTCCCCTGGGGATTAAACTAGTAGAGATTACAAATTTATATCCTATGCCTTTAGGAACCCTTTGGGTCCTTGTACTAAGCCCAAGAGGAGGTTGTGGGGAACTTCTAAGAAGCATGTGGGTCCTTGTACTAAGTCCAAGAGAAGACTATGGATACTTCTAGGAAGCCTGTGGGTCCAAGCCTAAGAAGAGTTCAAGAAAGGTTTCACCGGGAATTAATCCTTTCTTTGTTGAACAATTATAAGGTTTGAAGAAATTCAGGAGAGGTTTCATCGGGAATTAATCCTCTCTGGGGAAATGAATTTCTTCTATACATATATTTCTAAGTTTTGACAGTCTTGAGAAAAGTTTCACTGGGAATAATGCCTTTCTCTGTTCCATATTGAATAAGCCCAAGAGGAGGCAGACTGTATAGGGAATTTCCTATGAGGGAACTAGTTTTAACTAAGTTAGAAAGTAAACTTTTGTTTGACCTTAGTGTAGACCTAACTGCTGGGGAAACTCTAAACAAATATGCACAAGTATATTTATACAGAGAAGTGAATTGACAGATATATAAATAAATATGCATTGAAAAAGATGTTGGGACTTACATTCTGAGAGGAAGCCCAAGTGTATTGTGATCTGTTGTATTGACTATAATTGTATGATTGATTAGGGTTTCAAGAAATTGAAGAAAGTTTTGAGAAAACTTTGAATTTGAATTTGAATTAAAAGAAGTTTGTTTAAAAAGAAAAGAAAGTTTGGGGCTTATAACTCAAAGAGAGGACCAAGTGGTCTAAGAGCAGTTTCACCGGGAATAATGCTCCTCTTAGTACCAGTTTTAAAATGGACAGATGATTTTGAAAATAGAGGTATGGGACTTACAACTCAAGGAGAGGCCGATGAAAGTTGTTTGTTGTTAAAAACAAAGTTTTTGTACAAAATATTGGGGCTTATACTCAAGGAGAGGCCCAGATGACTTGTTTGAAAATAGGGATCGTACTGCGATACCGAAAGACGTTGTGGGACTTATACTATAGCAGAGGCTGAAGATTTGTTTTTATACAAAGAGGGGTTGGGTCTTACACTCTATTAGAGGTCCAAAATTGTTTGTAAAGAAAGAATAATGGGGCTTATACTCAAGGAGAGGCCCCGATGATTTATTTGAAAAGGCGATGATCGCACCATGATTTTGAAAACCATAGAGGGACTTATACAATGACTGAGGCCCAAAATTATTTATGTACAAAAAGGAATGGGTCTTACACTTTAATATAGGCCCAACCGTTTATTTTTATACAATAGATAGGGCTTATATCTCAAAGAGATGCCCAGATGAAAAACAGCGATCGCACCGTTATTTTGAAAATCGTATCGGAACTTATACAATGACTGAGACCCAAAATTTTTTATTTACAAAGGGGATGGGTCTTACACTCTATTAGAGGCCCAAAAGTGTTTTAAATGAAGTTTGAAAAATCAAAATTAGGAAAAATCCTAATTTTAATTTAGAAAAACAATTTTTCAAAGGAAATTAAATATAAAATATCAAATATATTCAAAAACAAGTTGCAAACCTTTAAAAAATATTTTGAAAAATCATGTTTAATCACATGAAAACTTGGAATTCATTTGAATTTGAAAATCAAGGTGGAAATTTCATTTAAAATGTTTAAAAACAAATAAAAATGAAATTATTTACAAAAATTCAATCTATATTAAATAAATAATATAAATTAATTTTTTCGTATAATAAAATATTTTAACATTTTTGTGAATTTTTAAAATAAGAACCAATCAAAAATGGTAAAAATTGAGAGAGAAATTAATTTTTGAAATCAATTAAAAAAATAAAAGAAAAATTCAAAAATTCAAATTATGGCACCAACGGTCATCTTCTTCCTCACGACTTCCCTCCATGGCCGTTTTGCAAAACCACTCATATCTCTCTCAATACGTAATGATTTTGACTTTTGTAAACATGAAAGTTGTGTGTTTTTGAACAAGGATTTCAGTGATATAAATTAATTGCATTTATATTAAGTGTGGAGTGAGAAATCAAATGATGAACACATGAACCCTAAGTTCTGCAAGAACACTATGAAATCCTATACACGATAGCTACAAAGCAATTGATTGAGGGGAAACACTCTACATAAGTGCGGAAACATGTTTGTAACTTGAAAACACATTTATGATGCATGGATCATAGAGTTTGAAAGTTCAGGCTTACCTCTTGCAAGAAGAAATTGAATTCTGATGTAGAGGTGTTACAGATGTTGTGTGATGATCTGGACAGCTTCAATGGACCTTATGTAAGGTGTTTGGAAGCTTGGAATGGATTGAAACAACCTGGAACTTGTTGTGGTACCCCAACTACAAATACGCCAAAAAGCTTGAGCAAATGGATGGTGACTAAGTGATTCTGGTGTTCCAGATGTATTTTGAGGTTATGGATAATTTGTATATGACATATGTGAGGTGTTAGGATGGTTGGTTTTGATGGATTTGCTTTCTTTTGAAAAATTTGATAGTTACTTCAAGATGAAGCAAGATCTGGTTTTGGAGAGTGAAGTGAAAGAAAACATGAATTCAGATGTTTTGGGGTGGTTTGATCAGTCACACATGACCTCTATTTATAGTAGAGGAAGTTTGTTTTTCAAGGAATACTGATTGGAGGCTGATCATGGCATGTAGCTTGTAGCCATTGACTTGGATAATCCAAAAGTGCCAAGTCAACTCACTTAGCTTGACTCTATTCAATTCTGCAGGTTTGAATGCTCAGAGTTTGGACTTGAATCTCGACTAGCTTGGAGTGTTATGGTCTGGTTCATGACACCTCAATGTATTGCATTGATGTTACCTTACCAAAATTGAATTCCAAAGTTTATGTCATGATGGTTTTGCACATGCTAAGTTGAATTCTTGACTTCTTGATCAAGAACCAGGTGAGTCATCAGATGTTTTGTGCTTTGGGAAGATGCCAAAGTTGGAAAAATGGCAAAACTTGAGTGACAAAATTGTGTGGCACAAGTTTGGTTTTCATGCCTTTGTGTGGGCAGGGTGAAAAATGCAATTTTTGGAGGCTTATAACTCCTTGCTCAAGTTGAATTATGGGAGGCTCTTGTACTTTTTGGAAAGCCCCTAGAACATACTTCAACTTTGTTGTTTAACTTTGGTCTTGAATCATCTTCGATCATAACGAAAAATGGCCTCGAAGTTGGTGAAAATGCAAAACGGATTCTGTCCAAAATTTCACTAAGTGTTGAAAAAAGTGTCATTTTCCATTTTTTGTGATTTTGATCAATCCATAACTCAAAATCCATGAGGATTTAAAATCTGTTGTGTTGACAATCTTGAAGTATGTAATGAGAGCTTTCATTTGAGCTTTGGATGGAAGAAAAAGGTTGCTTGAGTCACAAGTTATGGTCTTGCAATGTTGGGTATAAATCACTTATTTTCATGAGTTAGTGAAAATTCAAGTTTCTTATGGTTGCCCCTTTTTCAAGTAACCCCTCTTTTCTTGATTTTTATTGATGGATGATGATCCAAAACATAAGTTAACATTGTTTCTGGCTTAGGGAAGCCTTGTTTGTCAAGAAATTCAAAAAGTCAAACTTGATTTTTGGCACAGTTGGCTTTTTGTCAGATGAATTTCAAACTTTGTGATCCTCTATGAAATCAAGTCCTTAACCTAATTCAAACCTAATGGATGGATTCCATAGGTGTTTTAGAGTGTCTTGAACTATGTCCCAAGGTTTGGGATCATGTCTTGGTCTAAAGTCAAAGGTACAGTTGACTTTTCATCAGCAAACCCTAATTGGTCCAGATGAATTTGAATCCTTGTACTGCTTATGAACCAAGTTCTTTGAATCAATCCAATCTTGTAAATGGATCAATGTGATGTATTTTAGGTCTTCAAAACACTTCTTGAGGTCTTGGATCATGCCTTGCTTCAAAAGTCAACTTAGGGGTGAATTAGGTCAAGAAACCCTAATTCCTAATTTTTGATGAATGCATCCCCTGAGGCTATTTTGGACTTATGATTGGGTCCATGAGGTCATTTTAAGCTTCTTGGATCATGTTTTGAAGTATTAGCCCATGCCCAGATGAAGATTTCTCTCTGGAGGCTTTGGTCGACCAAAACCCTAATTTGGTGACACTGATGATCTTGAGGCTTGATCAACTTGAGATGTTGCATTTTCATGCTTAATTATTGATGTGGGAGACCTCTTGATTCTTCATGGATGTTTGAGAGGTTTGACAAGTTGAGGATCATGTCCATTCTTGGTTGATCCTTTGTCTGAGCACTCTGAGAGGGTCCAAAACCCTAATTCTTGGTTGGAGTGCTCAACAATCTTTGAGAGGATTGATGAGGCATGAAGCTACATCCATATTGTGGTGATGATTTGCACAATGATGGCAAATAATGTGGTCAAAATTTGGGGTATGACAGATTCCCCTATCTAATCTTCTTGGACCTGAAGGTATGAATGGGGAAGACGTTCGGACATTCAAGGTAAAAGAGGATTAAATATCGGAATACACGAAATTTTGATTGTGGTTATAAATAGCAGTTAATTGCTCATCAATCTTCTTTTGCTAAGCGATGTTACTTAGAAAATGGCAAAACTTCCCCTTAATCCTGGTCTTCAGCCATGGAACTGGTCTTAGTTTCTTTTGAAATAAACTTCCCCTCAATCCTGGTCTTCAGCCATGGAACTGGTCTCAGATTTCTTTTGAAATAAACTTCCCCACGATATTGGTCTTCCGCCATGGAACTGGTCTCAGATTTCTTTTGAAATAGACTTCCCCTCAATCCTGGTCTTCCCCTATGGAACTGGTCTCAATTTTCTTTTGAAATAAACTTCCCCTCGATCCTGGTCTTCAGCCGTGGAATTGGTCTCAGTTTCTTCTTGTCGGGTTCTTCCCTTGACAAGAAATGCTATTTGTAGCGGTCTTCATCAAACTTCTTGCCGAGTTTTACTGGGGAGACGCCATTTGATGGAAAAAGATTTGATGTCAGACTTGCTGGGGAAAACCATTTGTCTGAACTGCAAAGGTGTGTAAACTTCTCTGTGGGAGATGCCATTTGTCGACCTACTGGGGAAAACAAGTCTCTTGAGCGATTTTTTTTTGCTTGGTGGTGTTACATCATACTTCCCTTCGAGACCTTTTTTGGAGAAATTCCATGTGATGTAATCCAATTTTGAGGTGCTGATGACTTCATTGAAAACAATTTTTTTCGGGGAGAAACCGCCGTATTGCCAAGAGTCTTCTATTGAGAGGCTTTCTCTGTGGATTTTCTTTAATCCGGGAAAGCAAAATATCATCTTCAATGGTAAAGAGTGATGTTCAAAAATGTGCATATCCAAATGGCTTCTTGCCTTTCAGAGGTTCAAGTTATCAAAGAGGTTGACGACCGACTTCAATCCAGGAATACACTAGAGAGAGATTGTTTAGACAATACATTTTCCTGACGAGGAAAGAACCTAGAATGGAATTTTGTCCTATCTGACGTGGTAAGGAAAACTGACAACTCTATCGGAGAGAAGACATTTATCACTTGGGGATGAGTATGACCAAAGTGATATCAATGCAACATGAATAAGTATGAATCAATTATGCATAATGTATGTATGCTTATGTTGACAAAACAGACACGACATACGGATTGACAATGAGTTCAACTAGATACTCGGCCACTTTGGGAGATAGGGGTATCTCTGGAGATTTTTAAAGTCGTACGTTTGCTCGGGACTAGGGATTCCTGCATTCATTCCGATTTTCGGAGATACAAACCTGCTAGGAATAGAAACTCGTCCTTGTTTTGCAGAGGTGGATCCTACTGGGGAGAAAAACCATCAATTGGTTTTCAGAGGTAAGAACTCCGCCAGGGATGATAGATGGATCATTCCATCTGAAATAGTTGATCCTATATTCAGGGAGTACTTTGATTCTACATTTTAAATTTAGATCACTACCGGAGAAGCAGTCGATATTCCTTTTTATGCTCATTTAATCAAAAGGAAATGATCATCTTTGTTTTGAAAGTAGAAGTAAATTTGAAAACAAAAGTAAATTCATTTTTTTTGTTTCAAGAATGTTAATCAAATAAACATGTCATTTTGCACAGCAGAATGAATGAGAATTACAAACAAAAGGCACAAAGGATCAAATTTTATTGATAGAATGGTAATCAGCCAAACGCATGATCCCATGGAGCATTACAAAGTTTAGAAAATGGTAATTTAAGGGAAAGGGGCTACATTGAAACATAACGACCGCTATCCTTCCACCAACTTTGAATTCTGGATATTCTGAGCTTCTGTCGAAGGTGACCTTGACGGAAGTTTTCCTGACGGATGACATTGTCGCTGAGGAGCCAATCTTGTCGGATGTAGTTACTTGCCATGAATCCCTAACTTTTGCCTATATTGCCCTTTCGGGTTTTCAATCCATCAGGATAATCATTGTTTATGTCTCTAATTTTTGCCTGGACAGCCATTTTGGGTTTTCAATCCTCCGAGACGTTTCTCTTCTTTTTTTTATTTAGGCGAAGTATTTCTTTACTCATCAACATTTGTGGGGTAGTTAAACTCTTCTCTATCCATAGTTGTGAGTCTCAAGGCACCGCCTGAGAAGGCTTTCTTGACAACATAAGGGCCATCGTAATTTGGTTTCCATTTGCCCCTGGAATCAGTGAGAAATGATTGTATCTTCTTGAGCATAAGGTATCCTTTCCTGAAGACACAGGGTCGGAAGTTTTTATCAAAGGTCTTCTTTATTCTTTGCTGATATAACTGACCATGGCATAAAGCCGTCATTCTTTTTTCTTCGATCAGATTTAGTTCATTGTATCGGCTCTGACACCATTCAGCTTCTGTTAGCTTGGCTTCCATCAATACCCTTATTGATGGTATCTCTACTTCTATGGGGAGCACTGCTTCCATGCCATATACTAGAGAGAAAGGGGTTGCCCCTGTTGAAGTGCGGACATATGTGCGATAACCGTGAAGAGCAAATGGTAGCATCTCATGCAAATCCTTGTAGGTTACAACCATCTTCCGAATGATCTTCTTGATATTTTTGTTAGCCGCTTCTACCGCTCCATTCATTTTAGGCCAGTAGGGAGATGGGTTATGGTGTTGATCTGGATTGGAACACCGTGACGACAGATGAGATTGTTATTAATAAATCGGTTTCATACCCCAAATTTTGAACACCAATATTTGCCATCATTGTGCAAATCATTACCACAATATGGATGTGCTATCATACCTCATCAATCTCCTCAAGGATTGTTGAGCACTCACCTCAACCAACAATTAGGGTTTTGAGCCCTCTTAGAGTACTCAGACAAAGGATCAATCAAGAATGGACATGACCCTCAAACTTGTCTAGCCTCTCAAAGACCCATAAAGGATCAAGAGGTCTCCCACATCAAGAATCAATCACAAGGTTGCAACATTCCAAGTGGATCAAGCCTCAAGATCGACAGTGTCACCAAATTAGGGTTTTGGTCGACCAAAGCCTCCAGATGAAAATTTTCATATGGGCATGAGCCAATGCTTCAAAGCATGACCCAAGATACTCAAAGGGACCTCATGGACCCAATCATCAAGTCAAAATAACCTCAGGGGAAGCATTCATCAAAAATCAGGAATTAGGGTTTCTTGACGTAATTCACCCTTAAGTTGACTTATGAGACAAGACATGAACGAAGATTTCAAGACATGATTTGAGGGCCTCAAATACACCATATTTATCCATTTACAACAATTGATTGATCCATGAAGCTTGATTCACAAGTTTCAATTTCATCTGGACCACAATTAAGGTTTTGAAGAAAAAGTCAACTGTATCTTTGACTTTTGACCAAGACATGTTCCCAAACCTTGGGAAATGATTCAAGACACCCTAAAACACCTATGGAATCCATCCATTAGGTTTCAATTAGGTCAAGAACTTGATTGCATAGAGGATCACACAGTTTGAAATTCATCTGACAAAAAGTCAAATGTGCCTAAAACCAAGTTTGACTTTTTGGAATTTTTCACAAATATGGCTCCCCTAAGTCAAAAACAATGTTAATGTATGGTTTTGATCATCATTAATCAAGAAAAATCAAGAAAAATGAGGTTTCTTGCAAAAGGGGCAACCATAGAAAACTTAAAATTTTCTAAGTTATGGAACAAAAGTGATTTGGTACCAACTTTGCAAGGCCATAACTCCCAAACCACAAACGCATTTGCTTCCATCCAAAGCTCAAATGAAAGCTCTCATGACATAGTTCAAATGTGTCAACTATATCTCATTCCAAATCATCATGGATTCTGAGTTATGGTTGAATCAAAATCACTAAAACATGAAAATGCTTCTTTTTCCAACACTTAGAGAAAATTCTGTCCAAGACAGATTTTGTGTGAAACACCAAAACTTGGGAGATGTTTACACCTAGTTACCAGAAGGATCAATCTCAAATGTAAACATCAAAGTTGTTATACATGTTACCAACAATCCAAAGAGATCATTGGCATGAAACAACTTAACTTGAACCAAGAGTTATGGTTGCCACAAGAGGCATTGTTGCAAACTGTTTTCATGACAGTTTAGATGTCTTCTTGGAAACCACACTTTTGGAGTCAAATTCAATGCTCACTATGCCAAGCCAATTCAATGTGATCAGAGTGACTCCTCACAAACCTGCAGGATAGTGCCAAAGAGCCAAGGAAAAATCTCATGAGAATGATGCAGTTTTATCATGGAAACCTTGAATTTCAAAGGCAAATATGAGCAAATAGTGCATATTCAAGATTTGTATCCCTTGTAGTCAAGATGCTCTAATAAACAACATTTAAAAGGACGGCAGAATATGGATTGAGTCAATACATAGCTGAGCTATTTGGGACTACTATTGTACCTTGTGTAAGAAGCAATTATGCCAAGTCAAGACCATTGAATTCAGTTCTTATCTTTCAAGTTCCAACTGTTCATGCTTGACAAATCTATTCACCTATAAATAGAGCACACTTCTGATGTTTACAAACACGCCAAAGCAACTTACAACATATCTTTCTCTCATTTCCTTCTTAAACACAAAAACTCCATTTTCTTGAGAAGGCACTATCGGGTTTTGAGTTGGAGACAAATGCAACTCAAACCAATGGTTCACACACCTCATAAACAACATATAGGAGTGATCTAAACACTTACATTCAATCTGTAACATCAAAATATTCAAGTCACCATCCTTTTGCTCAACTTTGCCTCAAAGCTGCTGATTGAGTCGTGTCAAGTGATTCAGAAGGTTTCAATCCAGTCTCAACATTGGAACACCATCCTTGAGGGTCAAGGAAGCTATCTAGATCATCAGAACACCTCTGTAACATCTCCAATAGAGAATTTAATTCTCACTTGCAAGGTTAGCTTCATTAAAATTGAACTCATTAATTCTTGCATCATAAACATCCTTTCAAGTTACCAATACGTTCTGATAGTTTATAGATCATTTTCCCTCAATCAAATGCTTCATATCTTGTACATATGAAATTTCATTTTAAATTCTCTTTTTAGGGTTCATGCGATTTCAAACCATTTTCTTTCAATTCTTTTTACTTAAATAAAATTGAGTAATACCATTCAGTTCCTCGTTCAAAAATAGACAAGTTTCGTTTTTGAATCATCCAAAATGGTTGCGTATTAATGGAGATACGATTTCAAAAATTTGAGGAAGATGATGAAGAAGAAGGTGGTGGCCATGGCGCCATTCTTCAAAATCAAACATAGTTTTGCTATATATTATTTCATTGCCACTATATATTTGAATTGGCATTGCGTCCTAGTGGTTGATCAGCTGGTTTTGTGTGTGTAGCGAACAAAGGGTCTGGGGTTCGAATCCTCGTCGCCTCAGACCTTTGGGTATTTTTTTGAACCATTTTCAAAAGAGAGTTTCACATATTATTTACTCTTTCCATTCTCTATTAGCCAACACGCCTAGCTCAGGTGGTAAAGTTTTAAGTCCTCCACCCCAAGGGCGTGGGATCAAACCTTGGGAGGACCATCCCATTTTTTTACCACTTATTCTTGTCACACTTTTTTCACAATTTCTTAATAACTTCAAAAATTAATTTCTCTTTCAATTTCAATCATTTTTTAATGATTCTTTTTTTCAAAATTCACAAATATGTTAAAATATTTTATTCCACAAAAAAAATCAAAAGGATATTATTTATTTAATATATTTTGAATTTTGTGAAAAGAATTCCTTTTAATTGTTTTTAAACATTTTAAATAAAATATTTCTCTGGATCTTTCAAATTCAATTGATTTTCAAATCATTCTATGAATGAAATATGTGTTTTCAAACATTTATCCAAGATCACAACTTATTTTTCACACATGTTGGATAAATTTGATCATTTTAATATATTTTTGTTCAAAATTAAAATGTACTTTTCAAGCAAATTAGGGTTTTGATCATTTTCACCCTCACAAACATTTTTCGAAATACTGTTGGGCCTTTAATAGAGTGTAAGACTCATCCCTTGTCACACAAAAAAATTTGGGTCTCACTCATTGTATAAGTCCCTACGCGATTTTCAAAAACAACGGTGCTATCACTGTTTTTAATCTGGGCCTCCCCTTGGGTTGTAAGCCCCATCTCTTGTATAAAAATAATCTCTCGGGCCTCTAATATAGTGTAAGACTCATCCTCTTTGTAAATGCAATAATTTGGGCCTCGGTCATTGTATAAGTCCCTCTGTGATTTTTAAAATTTACGACGCGATCGTTGCCTTTTCGAAATAATTCATCTAGGCCTCTCCTTGAGTATAAACCCCAAACTCCTTTTTACAACAACCTTCTTTTTTATTTAGATTCAAATTCTAAGTTTTTTTATCAAAACTTTCTTCAATTTCTTGAATAACTAACTATACAATTGTGGTTACAATGTTGGAGCTTGCACACCTGTAAGTCCCACTACTTTTCTTCTATACATATTGGTTTATATATTTCATCTGTATATATATATATATGCTTGTATATACCTGCCTAGAGTTTTCCCCAGCAATTGGTCTAGTTTTAGATCAAGCCAGTGGATACTCTTTTAACACAGTCAAAACTAGTTCCCCATAGGAAATTCCAGATACAATCTTGCCTCCTCTTGGGCTTATACAATATGGAACAGAGAAAGGCATTATTCCCGGTGAAACATTTCTCTAGAATGTCACAACTTAGAAATATTTGTACAAGAAATTCATTTCCCCAGAGAGGATTATTCCCGGTGAAACCTCTCTTGAATTTCTTCAAACCCTAGAACTGTTCACTAAAGAAAGGATTATTCCCGGTGAAACTTTTCTTAAACTTTTCTCAGGTTTGGACCCACGGGCTTCCTAAAAGCATCCCCAACCTCCTCTTGGGCTTAATACAAGGACCTAAAGACCTTCTACAGGTATAGGACAGAACTTAGTCATATTTTGCTAGTTTAATCCTCCAAAGAGTCAAAACATCAGATCAATTTAGGGTTGATTCTCATGCCTTAAAACATCAGCCTTCTCTTGGTCATCATACAAAGATAAAGGAAAAGGAGAAACCCTTAAATTTCCTAAAGGAAAAGGAGAAACCCTGATCACTTCACCCATCTCCAGCAGAGTTAAAACCTCTATAGGTTTTAAAACTCAATCTTTAAACCTTCAGTTTAAACTCCCCAGCTAAGGTCAAATTACCACCAGTAAACCCCCCGAAAATTCAGAACCTCAAGGCATCTAATATTTCAATCCCTTCTTTAATCCTCATCAAGAGTTGATTTCCCAATTTGGACCTGTCTCTGGATCTCAATAATCCTCAGCAGAAGCTAGCCTCCTCTTAGGCTTCATATAAGAAATTCCCCAACCATCCTCCTCTTAGGCTTTGTATAATGATTTTCCCTCAACAAAGTTAGCCTCAATCTTGTGCTTTGTACAAGACACATATAAATATTTTCCAGCTGAGTCAATCAACCTTTTAGCCTCAATCTTGGGCTTTGTACAAGACAGATATAAACCTCCCCAGTGGAGATAATTCTTTTTTTAGCCTCAATCTTGGGCTTTGTATAAGACAGGCAGAATTTTCCCAGGAAGAGTCAATTCTTTTCAGCCTCCTCTTAGGCTTTGTATAATGATCTCCCTAAGCAGAGTCAACCTTTTAGCTTCAACCTTGGAATTTGATCAAGGCACACAAAAATCAACACCCCTCAAAGGAAATCAAAAGTTCTCTCTGCAGGAAGACATTTCTCTGTACATCACACAGACAATAAAAAAAACCTAAATCCATATAACTGCTGTAAGTGGCACACTTGTTGATTCAAAAGTCCAAGCTGTGGTCCATCTCTTATCCTGGTAAATCCCTTCTTTCATCTAATTATTGTAAGTGGCAAGCCTCTGGATTATTTACATCCAAGCCCATGTCCCTCTCTTAGCATGGAAGAATCCTAAGGAAAATGGCATTGCTCAACAAACTGAGTTAAAGTTTCCTCCTTCAGGGTAATTCCCTTATCAAGGAGATTATGGCATTACTAGATTCTTGAAGCGTGCAATTTTTTTTGGTGACGCGACCACCTTATCGCAGAAATGGGTTCCTCCTCACCGCAATGGTAGGAGGAAAGGGGTGTTACTTTCGGATTTCTTATTTATCACGTGAAGCTGGAAGGAAAAGGGAAGCTATCTAAAACTAACCTTGCACGCGAATGTTTAAATAAACAAACGCTTAAAGAGATTGGGGGTCTGGGGTCAGGTTATACAATGGGGAGTTGTCAATTGTCCATCCTATTTGTGGTTATCCACAGGTTGTTAGTAATAGATTCTGCTTTGTACTTGATGGTGTTTATTGTTGATGGGTTGGGAAAGTTTCTTGGGAAATATGAGAGAGAGAGAGTGAGTTTTTGTTGATGTCCGGGTTTTCCAATGTTTTTGGTAAGGTACTGGACCTAAGTTTTGATTGGTGTGAAGGTACTGGACCTAGAGTTTTTAATTGGTATGCTCGCTAAGATTTCGCAATCTTTTGACTACGTATTCCCGTTTAAAGAAACAGGGAAATCAGAGCAATTGTAGTTCCTCCTATTCTAAGGGATGAAAAAGATGTTTGGTGTCTTGTTCAAAGCCCAAGACTGGAGCTAAAAGGCTTATTTGTGTCATGTTCAAAGCCCAAGATTGAAGCTAAAAGGTTTGACTGAGAGAGAACTTGTCATCTCTAAAGGGAGACATCTCATCTGTTTATCACAACTATTGGGTGACTGTTTATAAAGGAGAATTACTTTAACTGGGATATGTGAAATCCAGCAATGCCATAATTTCCTTTATAGGGGTGATATCCTGAAGGGGAAAACTTTAACTCAATGTAGAGCAATGCCATTTTTCCTTAGGAATTTCTCATACTAAGAGAGGGACAGTGGCGTGGATGTAAATAATCCAGAGGCTTTCCACTTACAGCAATTAGATGGAAGAAAGGGATTTACCAGGATAAGAGATGGACGACAGCTTGGATATTTGAATCAACAAGTGTGCCACTTACAGCAGTTATCTGGGATTAAGGTTTGTTTTGAGTTATCTGTTTTGATATGTGATAACACAGAGAAATGTTTTCCTACAGAGATTTTGATTTCCTCTTAGGGGATGTTGATTTTTGTGTGCCTTGATCGAAGCCCAAGGTTAAAGCTAAGAGATTGATTGACTCCACTGGGGAAGTCCTTATACAAAGCCTAAGAGAAGGCTAGAAAAGACCGACTCAACAAGAGAGCGTTTATATATGTCTTGTACAAAGCCTAAGATTGAGGCTAAAAGAGACTGACTCTTTTGGGGATATCATTATACAAAGCCTAAGAGGAGGCTAAAAGTTTGACTTTTCTGGGGAAATATTTTGTCTGTCTTGTACAAAGCCCAAGACTGAGGCTAAAAGGGATTTTGACTCCGCTCAGGAGGGTTTGTATATGTCTTGTACAAAGCCCAAGATTGAGGCTGAAAAGAAGACTGACTCTGTGGGAAAGAAATCTTCATCTGTCTTGTACGAAGCCCAAGATTGAGGCTAAAATAAGACTTTACTGACTCGGCTGAGGTTATTTTAGGTGTCTTGTACAAAGCCTAAGATTGAGGCTGAAATGAGTTTGACTCTATTGGAGAGTACTATCTGTCTTGTACAAAGCCCAAGATTGAGGCTGAAGAGAGGATTGACTCTGCTTAGGAAATTTATATGGTGTCTGGTACAAAGCCCAAGATTGAGGCTGACCAAGCTGGAGAAATCATTATACACAGCTTGAGAGGAGGCTAACTTCTGCTAGGGGAAATCATTATACTAAGCCTAAGAGGAGGCTGAAAAAAGAGATTGACTCAACAAGAGAGAGTTTATGTTTTATACCATTGACTTAACAAAAGAGTGTTTTTGTTTTATACCATTGACTCAACAAGAGAGTGTGGAAAAGGTGATGGACTCAACAAGAGAGTCTAAAAAGGTTAGCTTCCCTAGGTGCTATGGAGTGTGTCTGAATGCTTGGAGTGGTTGGAAACAAGCCGGAACTTAAAATGGTACCCCAACTGCAAGTCTGTTAAAAGCTTGAGCAGTTGGATGATGATTTTGTGAAATTGGTGTTCCAGATGTTGTTTAAGTGTTTGGATCACTCTATACGATGTTTATGAGGTGCGTGTGTGTGTGATTGGTTTGGTTGGAATTGCTCTCAAGCTCAAAACCCGATAGTGACTTGCTTTGGAAGGAAAAAATGGAGTGAAAGAGGTAATTTTGAGGAAAGCATCGGTTTGGGTGCTTTGGTGTACTCAAACTGGTCACAAATGAGGTCTATTTATAGTGCACCAAGTTTGTTTTGGCTGTAATAATGTATGGCAACTAGTACAGGTCTGTGGCCAATTGGATCATTTTGGAATCTCAAGTCTCCTCTAGCCATTGACTTGAGATTAGAGCACAGGCCTATGGTTCTTTGATTCAAGGATAAGGCTTTACTGAAGTGTTCATCTTTCCTCTGATACATGCCACCTCTAAGCATTCATTGAATGCCTCAAAACAAAATTGGAGTCTTGAGGCATCTTTAGCTTTTAGGGGTGCCAAACTTATATGTAGTTCCAAAGACTTGGGAGGCTTATGGATCACTGTTTGTTCCTCCTTGGTCTCCCCCTGAGGTGTGCAGATGGATAAACTTGCTTGTCATTTGCACAAATTGATTAAATTGAGCCCTAATGCACAATCTACCTTGCCAAGACAGTTTGCAGCAAGGCATGTTGCAGTTGTCATAACTCCTAGCTCAGATGGCTTTGGATGGAGTTCTTGGACATTTTGGAAAGCCCTTATGCGACACAACAAATGTGTTGTCTTGGAACTTTTTGGATACAAGTGAAAAATGCCCCTACATTTTGAAAAAAAGCAAGACAGATTCTGACTTAGTGAAAATTTCACTAAGTGTTGGAAAAAGTGACATTTCATGTTTTCAGCCATTTTGATCACTCCATAACTAAAAATCAATGAAGAATTGGAATGAGGTGTAGTTGTCACTTTTAAAGTATGCCATGAGAGCTACAAATCCATCTTTGGATCATTCAAAATTGTTGCTTGAATCTCAAGTTATGATCCTTGGAAGTTGGTACCCTAGCCACTTTATTTCATAACTTAGAAAAAATTCTAAGTTTTTATGGTTACCCCTTTTCCAAGTTATCCCACTTTCTTTGATTTTTCTTGATGAATGATGATTCAAATCACACTTTAACATTGTTTTAGGGTTAAAGAACCATAATTATGAAAAATCTCAAAAAGTCAAACTTGACTTTGGTGCACAGTTGACTTTTTATCAGATGAATTCCGAACTGTGCGATCCATGGTGAAATCAAGCCCTTGACCTAAATCAAATTTAATGGATATGTTCCATAGGTGTTATAGGGCATATTGAATCATGTCCCACGGTTTGGGAGCATGTCTTGTCAAAAGTCAAAGGTACAGTTGACTTTTTCCTCAAAACCCTAATTGTGGTCCAGATGAAATTGAAACTTGTGAATCAAGCTTCTTGGATCAATCCATTGTTGCAAATGGATCAACGTGGTTTATTAGAGACCCTTAAATCATGTCTTGAGGTCTTGGCTCATGTTTTGTCCCAAAAGTCAACTTAGGGGTGAATTAGGTCAAGAAACCCTAATTCCTAATTTTTGATAAATGCATCCCCTGAGGCTAAATTGACTGGATGATTGGGTTTATGAGGTCCTTTGGAGTATCTTGAGTTATATTTTGAAGCATTGGCTCATGCCCAGATGAAGATTTTCATCTGGAGGCCCTGGTCGACCAAAACCCTAATTTGGTGACAGTGTCGATCTTGAGGCTTAATCCACTTGGAATGCTGCAACGTTGTGCCTGATTCTTGATATGGGAGTCCTCTTGACCCTTTATGGATGTTTGAGAGGCTAGACAAGTTGAAGATCATGTCATTTCTTGATTGATCCTTTGTCTAAGCTCGAAGAGGGCTTAAAACCCTAATTCTTAATTGTAGTGAATTCTCAACAATCCTTGAGGAGACTGGTGAGGCATGAAGGTACATCCATATTGTGATGATGATTTGCACAATGATGGGAAATCTTAGTGGTCAAAATTTGGGGTATGACAGATGCCCCTATTTAATCTTCTTGGACCCGAAGGTGTGAATGGCAAAGGTATTCAGGCATTCGGGGTGCAAGATGATTAAATATCGGAATACCCAAAATTTTGACAGTGATTATGAATGGTAGTTTATGCATTCATCTTCTTTTGCTAAGAAATAATGCTTAGAAAAGGTAAAAACTTCCCCTCGATCCTGGTCTTCTACCAAGGAACTGGTCTCAGTTGTTTTTTTTTACTAAACCTCCCCTCGATCCTGGTTTTCAGCCCGGGAACTGGTCTCAGTTTCTGATGTAAACTTCCCCTCGATCCTGGTTTCCTACCAGGGAACTGGTCTCAGTTTCTGATATAAACTTCCCCTCGATCCTGGTTTTCAGTCAGGGAACTGGTCTCAGTTTCTGATGTAAACTTCCCCTCGATCCTGGTTTCTTACCAGGGAACTGGTCTCAGTTTCTGATATAAACTTCCCCTCGATCCTGGTTTCCTACCAGGGAACTGGTCTCAGTTTCTGATGTAAACTTCCCCTCGATCCTGGTTTCCTACCAAGAACTGGTCTCAGTTTCTTTTGTCAATAAACTTTCTTGACAAGGGACGTTATTCGTAGCGGTTTTTCCTCAAACTTCTCGCCGTAATTTCCTGGAAAGATGCCATTTGATGGAAAAAATTTTGATGTCAAACTTGCTGGGGAACCCATTTGTCTGAGCTGTAGAGGTGTTCAAACTTCTCTGGTTGGAGACGCCATTTGTCTGCTCTACAAGGGAAAATGAGTCTCTTGAGAGACTACTTTCTACTTGGGGATATTACATCATACTTTTCTTCGAAACCTTCTCGAAGAAATGCCATACAATGTACCCCAATTTTGAGGTGCTGCTGACTTCATTAACATTGATTTTCTGGAGAGAAGAATCAATGTGTTGCTGAGAGTCTTTGGTTGAGAGGCTTTCTCTGGGATTTTCCTTAACCCGGGAAAGCGAAGAGATCATCCTCAATGGCGAAGAGTGACGTTTGTCAGAAGTTTTCTTGTTTTTCAGAGGTTCAAGTTATCAATGTGGTCGAAGACCGTCTCTAATCCAAAAATAAACTGGGAGAGAGATTGCTTAGATGATTCACTTCCTGACGAGGAAAGAACTGACAACTCGATTAAGAAGACTTTTATCACTAGGGGGTAAGACCGACTAGAGTGATAGTGATGCAATATGAATATGAATGTAAATCAATAATGCATGATGTATGTATGTATATGCTGACAAAACTGACACAACATACAGACTAGTGGATGAACATGACTGGATACTCGGCCACTGCGAGGAATGAAAAGTATCATTGGTCCAAAAGTAGCAATTCTGCCTTGCTTAGGAGAGATAGTCCCTGTGGGGAACAACCGTTGATCGGGCTTAGGAGATGAGAACTCTGCTGGGGATGTCAGACGGAATATTCGCACCTGACACTGTTGATCCTTCGTTCAGGCGTACTGGTTTAGAAGGAGCTCTTTGATTCTGCACTTTGAAGCTCAATTGCTTCTGGAGAAGCGATCGATGTTCTTTCGATGTTCAACAGTCAAAAGAAATTGCTGTCTTTATTTAAAAGCAGAAAAAAGTTTGACAAGTAAATTCATTTTTTGTTTTATTTCAAGAATCGTTGATCATATTAAAAACATCATTTTGTAAAGCTAAAACAAATTAAAATTACAAACAAAAGCACTAGGGCTCAAATTTTATTGATAGGATGCAAATCAGCCAAACGCGTGATTCCATTGAGTATTTACAAAGTTAGAAAATGGTAATTTAAGGGAAAAGGGCTACATTGAAACATAACGACCGCTATTCTTCTACCAACTTTGAATTCCGGGCATCCTGAGCTTCTGTCGAAGATGACCTTCACTGGAGTTTTCCTGACTGATGGCATTACTGCTGAGGGATTTGCCCCTTTGTTGGACGTAGTTACTTGCCAGGAATCCCTAATTTTTGCCTGGATTGTACTTTGATATTTCCAATCCATCGGGATGATTTTTGATTATGTCTCTAATTTTTGCCTGGACCTCCCTTTCGGGTTTTCAATCCACCGAGACGTTTTTTTTTATTTAGGCGAAGTATTTCTTGACTACGTCAACATTCATGGGGTAGGAAAATTCCTCTCCATCCATGGTTGCGAGTCTTAAGGCGGCGCCTGAGAAGGCTTTCTTGACCACGTAGGGGCCGTCATAATTTGGGGTCCATTTGCCCAAGGAATCAGTGAGAAATGATTGTATCTTCTTGAGCACAAGGTCTCCTTTTCTAAAGACGCGAGGTCGAAACTTTTTGTCAAACGCCTTCTTCATCCTTTGTTGATACAACTGACAGTGGCATAGTGTCGTTATTCACTTTTCTTCGATCAGATTCAGTTCATCGTGTCTGCTTTGACACCATTCAGCTTCTGCTAACTTAAATTCCATCAATACCCGGATCGATGGGATCTCTACTTCTATGGGGATCACTGCCTCCATACCGTATACTAGAGAGAAAGGGGTTGCCCCTGTTGAAGTACGGACAGATGTGTGATAACCATGAAGAGCAAAGGGTAGCATATTGTGCCAGTCTTTATAGGTTACAACCATCTTTTGAACGATCTTCTTGATGTTCTTGTTAGCCGCTTCTACCGGCCCGTTCATCTTAGGTCGGTAGGGAGATGAATTATGGTGTTCAATTTTGAACTCTGCACATAATTCTTTCATTATTTTGTTGTTCAAGTTAGATCCATTATCAGTAATGATCTAGCTTGGAACACCATAACGGCAGATGAGATTGTTTTTTATAAAGCAGACTACCACTTGTCGGGTTACATTGGTGTATGACGCTGCTTCGACCCACTTGGTGAAGTAATCAATGGCTACCAGGATGAACTGATGTCTGTTCGAAGCCTTGGGTTCGATCATGCCAATCATGTCGATTCCCCATATAGAAAAAGGCCATGGGGAAGAAAGAACTTTGAGATGCGTTGGCGGTACATGGATTTTGTCTGAGTATATCTGACACTTGTGACACCTCCTCACGTACTTGTAGCAATTGGATTCCATGGTCAACCAATAGTACCCTGCTCTCATAATTTTTCTCGCCATTGTGTGTCTGCTGGTATGAGTGCCAAAGGATCCTTCGTGAATTTCTTTCATCAACATGTTTGCTTCTGCTCTGTCTACATATCAAAGCAAAACCATGTCAAAGTTCCTCTTATAGAGTGTATCACCGATCAGAAACCAGCTAGTCTCCTGAGAGTCTTCCTGACTTTTCTGGATGCCCCAGGTGGATATTCTTGTTTCTGAAGGAAGCATTTGATATCGTGATACCAAGGTTTGTCGTCTATGACTGCTTCAATCACGAAGATGTAGGCGGGCCTTTCTAGGCGCATTATGTCGATCTTAGGTATGTCATTCCATTGACCTACACTAATCATGGAAGAGAGAGTGGCTAGTGCATCAGTCATGTGATTCTCTTCACGAGGGATATGATGAAACTCGATTCTGTTGAAGAATGGTAACAACATTCTCGCATAGTCTTTGTAAGGAATCAATCCTGATTGGTATGTGTTCCAATCTCCTTTGATTTGATTGATAACCAGGGCTGAGTCGCCATATACATCCAAGTTCTTGATCCTTAAATCAATCGCTTCTTCGAGACCCATGATACAAGCTTCGTATTCAGCCTCGTTGTCTGTGCACTTGAATGTCAATCGGGCGGTGAAAGGAATGTGGGTACCCTGAGGTGTTGTGATGATTGCCCCAATTCCGTTTCCATAATGATTTACAGCTCCATCAAAGATTAGTCCCCATTGGGAACCTGGTTATGGCCCTTCACTGGGTAGTGGTTCATCCCAATCTTTCATTTTTAAGTACATGACATCTTTGTCTGGGAAGTCAAATCCGACTGATTCCTGATCGTCAATCGGTTGATGAGCCATATGATTGGCTAAAACACTTCCCTTAACAGCTTTCTGAGCATGGTACTCGATGTCGTATTCTGATAACAACATCTGCCAACGGGAAATCCTTCCCGTGAGCGCAGGCTTTTCAAAGACGTACTTGATTGGATCCATTTCGGAGATTAACCAAGTGGTCTGACGAATCATATATTGGCGAAGATGTTTGGCTGCCCAAGCCAAAGCACAGCAAGTTTTCTCAAGCATAGTGTACCGAGTCTCGCAGTCGGTAAACTTCTTGCTCAAATAGTAGATGGCGGACTCTTTCCTTTTCGTTTTGTCTTGTTGTCCAAGTACACAACCCATTGAGTCTTCCAAGACTGTTAAGTAAATGATCAGTGGTCTTCCTTCCACTGGAGGTGATAGAATCGGTGGGTTCAACAGGTATTCCTTGATACTATCGAAGGCGGTTTGACAGTCTTTTATCCAAATGCAGTCCTGATTCATTTTGAGCAATTTGAAAATCGGTGCACATGTCGCGGTATTGAGGAATATAAATCTGGAAATGTAATTCAAACATCCCAAGAATCCCCTGACTTGTTTATCAGTCTTTGGAGAAGGCATTTTTAAATGGCCTTGACCTTGTCAGGATCAACCTCAATTCCTTTCTGACTGACGATGAACCCTAAAAGTTTTCCTGAGCAGACACCGAATGTGCACTTATTGGGATTCAAGCGGAGTCTGTACTTTCTCAACCGCTCGAATAGTTTTGACACATGGGTCACATGCTCCTCTTTTGTCTTAGATTTGGAAAACATATCATCGACATATACCTCAATTTCTTTGTGTATCATGTCATGGAACAGAGTTGTCATGGCCCTTTGATAGGTTTCCCAGGCATTCTTCAAACCGAACGACATTACCTTGTAACAAAACGTGCCCCATGGGGTGATGAATGAAGTTTTCTCCATGTCTTTAGGCGCCATTTTGATTTGATTATAGCCCGAGAATCCATCCATAAAGGAGAATACTTTGAACTTTGTTGTACTGTCTACCAGCATATCTGTGTGTGGTAAGGGAAAGTCATCCTTTGGACTTGCTTTGTTCAGGTCCCTGTAGTCTACACACATTCTGACCTTTCCGTCCTTTTTCGGAACTGGTACTATGTTGGCTAACCATTGAGGATATTCTGATGTAGCGAGGAAATCCGCGTCAATCTGTTTCTGTAGTTCCTTTTTGATTTTGTTGGCCATGTCTGGATGAGTCCGTCTTAGTCTTTGTTTCACTGGCAGACATTCTGATGTCAACGGTAGATGATGTTCCGCGATGCTGGTATCCAACCCTGGCATATCCTGATAGGACCAAGCGAATACATTGGGAAACTCTTTGAGAAGCTTTATCAAACTTTCCTTGACAGTTGGACTGAGAAGTGCCCCAATCTTGACCTCTTTTCTCTCTCCCTCTGAGCCCAAGTTGACCGTTTCCAACGGCTCTTTGTGAGGTTCAATGGACCTTTCCTCTTGTCTGAGTAATCGGGAGATCTCTTCTGGAATTTCTTCGCCATCCTCTTCTTCAGCCTCAAATTCCGGGAATTCAAAGTTGGGAGAGGGCATTGGATCGTATTTTTCAATGGGGTTTAAAACAAGCAATCTGCATGACGTGATGATTGTTTTTATTATTTGACGTTATTTTATTTATGATTTTGTCGATTTTTGAAACCACATCCCTATAAAATAAAACTCTGTCACTTTGGGCAAAGCGAAGAGGGACATTTACAGAAAGTGAGCCCTATAAAAACATCTGTTTCACCCGGGCAAGGTGAAAGGTTAAGATAAAGACGACAATTACTTTGACTTATGAACAACTTTCGGAACGTTGACAGCAACCCATTGGCGGCGAACTCCTCGGTGAATCACAAAGTCTGGTACTTTCCTTCTTGATTTGTCTTCAGAAATAACGTTGATTTCTGGTGGAGTAGGATCGTTGGAATCTGTCTCCCAGGCAGAGTTGTTGTAGGAGGATTTTTCTGTTGCATCTTGCACAGTGTTTGCACTCTTAGGTAGATCTCCCCATCCAGTTGGCTGGATGTCTTCGAGCCTGATATGAGAGCTTTCCGGAGCGGTGTACTTGATCATGAAGTCGAATTTTCCACTCGGTTGTCCTAAGGTGTCCCACACTTCTTTGGAACAGAGGAGTCACCCCTCTCGATGACGTTGACCTCAGGAAAAGCGTAGTTAAGGAACTCTTGTCCTGTAATTGTTGCGAATTCATCGTTGTACTGGATATTTTCAGAATTCCCTGAGTAATGATCCCATGATTCTGTGGGGACGCAGGTATTCTTCTCAATGATGCTCAGTTGATATGCATCGTTCGGCTAACTCTTTTGTCCTGAGTCTCCTGGGTACGACTTCCAGATAGGCAGGCCATCCATTGGGCCATAATAGTCGTGGTCAAAGCTGTCTTTCATCAGAGTGTCTTCCTCTAATGAGTTGGGTGGAGCACGACATCCTTCTGGATCACAATCTCCATATATCATTTTAACATCTGACCTCGGTATATATCTCGGACCCTGCGTGGGAAAACAGAATGGCGTAGGCACCTCTTCCTGAGACATATAACTGTTCTCGATAAGATAGGACTTCCATTCTTCATCAGTATCGGAGGAATCTCCCTCGTTGATGGTATGTACTTCTTGAGACACTAGGTAAAGGAAACCTCCATTATGGAAGAAGTTCTGAAGGTTTTCATCATTAGTAGTTGTATGGGTACAGGTTGAAGAAAAACCAAGACCCTTCTTTTTCTTATTGTCAGTAGGAATGACAAGCTGTCCCCATCCCTTTGCATTGTTATTTTTTATCACTTCAAGAGCATCTCTGTACGAGGAAATCGACGTTCCTCTTTCTGATTGGTTGTCACAGCTCATCGAAAGTGCTTGGAACTGGGTTCCTACAACCTCTTCTGGTTCTACACGAGTGGACGACGATAAGTTACTCACGATCAAGGCCTGCTTTCCGCAGACTGTGACTAGTTGGTCATTCTTGACGAACTTCAGCTTCTGGTGAAGTGTCAAAGTGACTGCCCCAGCCTCGTGTATCCAAGGTCTTCCTAACAAACAAATGTATGTTGCTCGGATGTCCATGACCTGGAAAGTGACTAGGAAAGTGTGGGGACCGATAGTTATGGGAAGGTCGACTTCGCCGATAATTATTTTCTGGGATCCGTCAAATGCTTTGACGGTGACCTCACTGCCTCTCATCGGAGATCCTTGGTATGATAATCGCATCAATGTAGACTTCTACATTACATTTAGAGCTGGTCCGGTGTCTACCAGTACCCTGGCTAACGCATCGTCCTGGCAATTGACTGTAATATTGAGTGCCATGTTATGATTTGGGCCCTCTTCCGACAGTTCCTCATCACTAAATCCCAAGTTGTTGCAGGAAGTGATGTTGGAGATGATGCTGTCAAATTGTCTTATTGACACATCTTATTCCACAAAGGCCTGCTCTAAGACTTTCTGTAGAGCTTCCCTGTGAGCTTCGGAACTAAGTAAAAGTGATAACACTGAGATTTTTGACGGAGTTTGTAACAACTGATCAACCATTTTGTATTCACTCTTCTGGATGAGCTTCAGTATCTCATCCATGTTCTTTGAAAGGTCGAGATCACTAGACTGGCCGACTGGTTGATCAGGAACTTCTGTCTGAGGTTCCTTTTCTCTGGTAGGTTCTCCAACTCCTCGATTGAAGATTCGACCACTCCGTGTTACTCGACTGATGTCTGCAATATTCACGACGGAGGGTATGGAATTTCCTTTCCATTCTCAATTGTTGTTGCGCCATATTTGTAAGGGATAGCCTTAGTTGATTTATACGGTAATGGTCCCGGTAGATAGATAACTACAGGAGCCTTCTGATTCTTCTGACCATTGTAAGTAATTTCAATCAGTTCCCGACTAGGAAATTTCGATTCGTCAAGTAAAGGGATGATGGTACAAGCATCTTTGGTCCTCTTATGATCAGAGATTACGACAACATCCTTGATTCGATTAGCAACAAAGTCTGGCATCGAATTGGTTGACCCAGAGCTTGGACATGGTCGAGTCTCTTTATGGTCCAACTGACTCTAAAGGGCTGCTCACACGAGGTAACATCCTTGATTATCTTAAGAGCAAACTCTACAGCGTTTATAGTTGTGTGGTGGCACCTGGCCATGTCCGCTCTGTACGCAGTGTAACCTCACTAGGTCTGTTTCCATTGATCGAACATTCGGACTTTGATGCCTAGTAGGGTTCCCATTAATCATACTGACTTGTTGTGTGTCTTCGTCTAAATAGATCAGAAGCCACCAGTGGTTTAGCAAGTGTTGCAAAGTTCTTCGAACGATAGCGCATCCTTGGTCGCTCTCACGACATCCCTTATAGTTCTGATAATTATGTGAAGTCAGAAAACCGAGATGGACCTGCTTAGCATGTAACTCTACCAAGCTGGTATTCATCAAGCGAATATCAAAGATTTGAATCATAATCACTTGATACTTATTTCTATCGCGGTAATCCTGAATCCGTCCAAGATCCATCTAACGCTGGAGGGTCTCTTGTACAAAAGAGCACCCTGATTATTTATCGAACAGATCAGACAGGAATCGTAATCGTGCCATGACAGATTATGATGTTGGCTTTGCCTTGAGTGCATTGCCACCAAGTTGACATTCATTTCCAGAATGTTGTGATTCTGAATGACGTTGGAATTTGCATAAGTCATGTTGACTTCACGAATTCGGTGATCCTGGATCCATCCGAGATCCAACTGTTCCTGTAGAGCTGATTGCACCACAGAACATCCTTGATTATTTTTAGAGCAGATATCACACTGGTGATAGTTATGAGATGGTGCATGCCCATATCCACTCTGTCTGCGATGCATCTTGACCAGGTTGGCCCTCAATAAGAGTACATCATGAATTTGATAGCTGTGGTTAGACTCTTCCTCTATCAAATTTACCGCAACTTTCTCGTGTTGAGGTAACGGGTTCGTCTGAACATTTGGATTTGTATCCTTGAAGGATAAGACCCCACTCCTAACAAGGTTCTGTACATCGGATTTGAAGCTGAGACAGTTTTCTATGTTATGCCCCGGTCCTCCTTGATGGTAAGGGCAAGTCTGATCCGCTTTGAACCAAAAAGGCGGATTTTCCGGAATTGTAAGAGGAGCCCTGGTTTGGACATGCCCTTTGACCAGTAATAATGGAAATAGTTCTGCGTACAACATGGGTATAGGGTCGAACCCTGGTGGTCGCGTTGTACGGTTGTGGTTGTATGGAGGACGAGCCTGCGGAAGATGCTGTTGTGTCCTTTGCTGATATTGTTGTTGATTCGGTTGGCTTTGTTGTTGTTGTTGTTGTAGGAGTTACAGCTACTACTGGTTGGTACCGTCGTCTTTGCTTTTCGAGAGAGATATTACCAATGTCCTGCTCTTTTTTATTAGGGAAAACACTACCGTATCTTTTGGTACTACTTGATGGTCCAGTGTCTTTAACTAAACGTCCTTCTCGGACTGCTTCTTCAAGACGAACTCCCATGCCGACCATTTCAGTGAATTCACTGGGCGCACTGGAAACCATTCTTTCGTAGTAAAATGAGCTCAAGGTTTTCAAGAAGATCTTTGTCATCTCTTTTTCCTCAAGAGGTGGATGAATCTGGGTGGCAATTTCACGCCATCTCTGAGCATACTCCTTAAAGGTTTCCTTATCCTTCTGCAACATGGCTCTGAGTTGATCTCTATCCGATGCCATGTCCAGGTTATACTTATATTGTTGAACGAAGGCAGCGCCAAGATCTCTGAAAGTGACGATCTTAGTGTGGTTTAACCCCATGTACCATTTAAGTGTGGCACCGGTTAAACTATCCTGAAAATAATGGATCAGCAGTTGTTGGTTCTCTGTCTCAGTTGACATTCTCCGAGCGTACATCACCAAATGACTTTGAGGGCAAGAGTTACCCTTGTATTTTTCAAATTCGGGCACCTTGAATTTGTGTGGAACTTTCACATTGGGGACCAAACAAAGGTCTGCGGCGTCCTTTCCAAATAGATCCTGACCGCGAATGGCTTGCAGTTCTTTCTGCATCTCCAGGAACTGTTCCTGGAATTCCCTCATTCTCTCGTCCATACTTTCGTTTCCACCAGACGGTATCTGGGAAATCTGTCCTTCCGGGACAGTGTGTACCACGGGTTGTGGTACCGTCATTACGGCTGAAACTCTTAGTGCTTCCTGAAGTTTGTAACCTTTAGGAGTTGCTGTCATGCCCCTGGCATCTTCGCTTTCCCGAAGTTTGTAACCTTCAGGCCCAGCGATTCCAGCTGCAGTTTCCGAATCTTCCATGATCGGCGGAATATATCCTTCCGAGATATAGTTGAGTGGCATGACCCAGGGACGATCTCTAGGTATGGTATATCGAGGATCATACTTTTCCACTATGGGTGTCGATGTGATCTCTGAGATCACAGCCCGTTGTTGTTGCATCTAAGCTGCTGCCAGAACTTGCATATCGTTGTGAAGCTTTCTCAAATCCTCTTTCATGGCATCGAGTTCTTATCTCAACTCCCTGTTCTCTTCCTCGAGATCATTCATTTTCTTTTGTTGACTGGCCCGAGTATTGTACGAATGAGACAGTTTGATTCTCTAGAATCGAGACACAAACGTGAGATTAGTAGGTAAGAAGAATGTGTTTCATGAGAATGATGAAAGATATGCAATGATTACATTAATTATATTTTTTTGTTTAATCAAAATAAACTTCGACAATTGGATTGCAAATATCAAACAGTGGGGAAACCCCATTTTATTGAATTTAAAGATTGCAGAATGGAAATACAGTAATTTACATAGTGCTGTAAAAGGAAATGTCTAAGCTAATGGATCCCGGGTCCTCTCTAAAGAGAGCTCAGGTGCTGGTTCTGGTATTTTCCTTTTCTTTGACCGGGGCTCTTGGGCCGTTGTCGGGTTGTCATTCCTTTGCCAAGTGAAAGGAGCAAGCAAATTCCTTTGGTCTTCTTGGTTTTCTACAGCATGTTGCTCTAAAATCTCAATTAGAGCATCTTTTTCTTTTAACAGATGTTGTATTTTCTTACACTCCATATTGAGACTACGGTACTTGTTCTTCCAAGACTTCATCTCCTGTTGAACTCTGTTGAGAGTAACCTGAAGTTTTTCCGTGTCTGACATAAAATAAAGGATAGGGTCCCTTAATGGAAGAACTTCCTGACGAGGGTAAGGAATCCTCAACTTGAGAGCTCTAGTTTGTACCCAGTGGAGATAAGGTTCCACCGTGACACAGTCTGGTTTTCCTAAAGACTCTCTTCCTTTCTTGTGAACATGTTTCCAGGCATGCACTATTTCAGTCTTTAGTGCTCTGTCATTTTCTCCTTCCTTGAAGAAAAGACCTTCCAAATGAGCATTACACGGGACATGCCTCATCGGGTATCCAAATTGACGACGAACTAAAACTGGATGATAATTGATTCCTCCTTTAGTTCCTATGAGGGGTACATTAGGGAAGTTTCCACAACGGTCAATGATTCTTATCCCGTCATAGATCCGATTGTACCAGTTGATATCAGAGTTGGTAAGAGACATGATTCCCTGTGCCCAACGTAAAGTATTCTTAGGATCCTAAAATGCAGCAGGCTTGGGCAAGTGGGAAATGAACCATTTGTACAGCAGGGGTACACAACATGTGATCATTCCTCTGCTGTACAAATTCCTTAAATGTACAGAATGATAAGCATCTGCAAGTAAGGTTGGTACAGGGTTTCCAATCAAAAATATGTTAATGGCATTAATATCCACGAAGTTATCGATGTTGGGAAATAGAAATAACCCGTAGGTGAGTAAGACAAAGATGCTCTCGAAAGCAGCCACGTTCCCTATACTGGAAAAGTACAGGGCTTTCTTTATCAAAAACTGGGCTGGCAAACCTTGGATTCCACCCTTAGTGGTCATGTGAGTTCGGACTTCTGACTCGTCCAAATAAATTGCTCTTGCAATGGTCTGATCCTTTGGAATTTCTTCCAATCCAGAAAAGTGAGCTTGATCAGTGATATGTGAAACAATCAGGTGAGAGTACTCCTCCAGTGTTGGTGCTAGTTGATAATCTGGGAATGTGAAACAGTGATAGACCGGATCGTAAAACTGAATGAGCGTAGCCAGTATTCCTTCAATTACATGCACCCTTAACAGAGACAACAACCCTCCGTACTTGGCTCTGAAAGCATCAGGGTTGGTGATCATCCTCGCCAAACCTCTAAAATCCTCTAATTTTGGAACCTTGAAGGTGTACTTGTGAGTCTTCCTTCTACTGAAATCCATAACGCAGTCTCCTTTCTCTGATATTTACAATCATTGTCTTAGTTTAATTTGAAAAAGAGAGACTAGAAGAGAAAAAAATTTTTGTTTAATGTTTTTTAATGAAATAAATGCATGAATGCAGCACATAAAAACAAAGAAAAAACATGGGGTCAAAGGTTCGGTGTCATGAAGTCAAGGCTTTACCCATCCCCAAAGGTTATACTGGTGGTTTTTTGTACCTGTCCTCAAAATCATTGACCCCTCTTGGGATAACAACAGCAGGCTGGAATCACCCGTGCGAGCTGATGTATCTTAGAGTAATCTCAAATGAGGGTAGTATCGCGTGACAACTATTTCTGATAGCTTCTGCACTACAAAATAGTAACATGGTTTCAGTCTACTAAAATCCTCAGCTTCTCAAATAACCTAATCGAACAATCTGCTTTCAACAACCAAAGTCGTATAGGCATTGAATCCGCAAAGGGCATCTCCACTGATTCAATGGTCGACCAGGACCTCTTATTTGGGAGTCACTCCCTGTAAGATTACCCGTCTAGTGCCATCACTTATCTTAGGTGTATACTCAATCTTTCCAGATGCGACATCACTCGCAGTTCCGTTAGCAGAAAAATAAACACGGATATCAATTAGGAAAAGCGATATATATTTGTCTTAACATCCTAGACCTCTATAATCCTATTCCTATACAAATAATGACTCCCCAGTAGAGTCGGCATTTTCCTGTAGCGAGCGATTTTTGTCGGTGACGCGACCACCTTATCGCTGAAGTTTGGGTTTTCCTCCTCAAGGAGAAAGGGTGCTACTTTCTGATTTCTTATTTATCCCATGAAGCTGGAAGGGAAAGGGAAGGTATCTAAAACTAACCTTGCACGCGAATGTTTAACTGAACAAACACTTTAAGAGATTCGGGGAGTCCGGGGTCAGGTTATACAATGGGTAGTTGTCAATTACCCATCCTATATGTGGTTATCCACAGGATGTTAGCTTTAGGTTTTGCTTTGTAATTGATAGGCTTTATCTGCTGATGGGTTGGGAAGGTTTCTTGGGAAGTATGAGTGAGTGAGTGAGATTTTGTTTGTGTTCAGGTTACTCCCGATGTTTTTGGTAAGATACTAGACCTAAGTTTTGATTGATATGAAGGTACTAGACCTAGAGTTTTTTATTAGTATCCTCGCTAAGATTTCGCAACCTTATGCCTACGTATTCCCGTTTAAACGAAACAGGGAAATCAGAGCAATCGTAGTTCCTCCTATTCTAAGGGAGGAAAATGAGGTTTTGGTGTCCTGTTCAAAGCTCAAGATTGAAGCTAAAAGGGTATTTGTGTCTTGTTCAAAGCCCAAGATTGAAGCTAAAAGGGTATTGAGAGGGAATTTGTCATCTCTAAAGAGAGATTGTTGACTTTTGTGTGCCTTGATCAAAGCACAAGGTTGATGCTAAAAGGATAATTGATTTGGCTAGGGGATTTCTTTATACAAAGCCTAAGAGGAGGCTGGATAAGACCGATTTAACAAGAGAGTGTTTTATCTGTCTTGTACAAAGCCCGAGATTGAGGCTAAAAAGAGACTGATTCCTTGGGGATATCATTATACAAAGCCTAAGAGGAGGCTAGAAGTTTGAATTTTCTGGGGAAAATGTTCTGTCTGTCTTGTACAAAGCCCAAGATTGAGGCTAAAAGGGTTTTGACTCTGCTTAAAGGGAAGTCAATTCTCAAAGCTTTAAAGGAAGCTAAGAAGAATGGACTCCGTTGGGGAAATGCTTATACAGGGCTTTTTGACTCCATTGGGGAGAATTTGTATGTGTCTTGTACAAAGAACAAGACGGAGGCTGAAATGAGTTTGACTCTTGCTGGAGAGTATTATCTGTCTTGTAAAAAGCCCAAGATTGAGGCTAAAATGAGAAATTTAACTGACTCTAGTGAGGATGTGTCTTGTACAAAGCCCAAGATTGAGGCTGCAATGAGTTTGACACTGCTTGGAGAAATTATTCCTCAAAGCCTAAACGAAGGCTGGGAGGAAATGACTTGGTTGGGGAAGATATTTGTCCCCAGCTTAAGAGAGGGAAATTTATGTCTTGTACAAAGCCCAATATTGAGGCTAATAGGGTTGACTCAACAAGAGAGTACTGAAAGGTGATTGACTCAACAAGAGAGTCTGAAAGGTGATTGACTCAACAAGAGTCAGAAAAGGTGATTGACTCAACAAGAGAGTCTTTTATACTCAACAAGAGAGTGATTTGTTGTCTCATACGAAGCCCGAGATTGAGGCAAAAAGGGTCTTGACTCAACAAGAGAGTTTGAAAAGGTTAGCTCCATTGGGGAGAATCATTTGTACAAAGCCCAAGAGGAGGCTGACTTCGCTGAGGAAGGATCATTATACAAAGCCTAAGAGGAGGCTAGCTTTCCGCTGAGGAAAGGTCCTTATACAAAGCCTAAGAGGAGGCTATCTTACTGATGGGGATTATGGAGATCCCCAGACAGGTGTAGCGAGCAATTTTGGACGTGGTTCTTAAGCACTGTCGCTCTTTGGGGGTACTACAGGTTGATTCATTTTTTATCCTATTGAAGCTGATGAAGGAAGGGAAATAGATGTCTCCAACTAACCCTGCTTGCATACTGAGTTTAAACAGCAGTTTGTTAGGTTAGGGATGCTATATGGAAGTGGGGGCTCTTTCTGCTTACTTTGTTAAGGCTGAAATGACGGGACTATGCTATTGGTAGGATGTTAGGACTGATTCTTTTCGATCGATGTGTGACGGTACAGGATTTTGGGTTTTTGATTAGTGTGCTCACTAAAATTTTTCTTTCAATCTTATGCTTACGTATTCCCGTTTACCGAAACTTGGAAATCAGAGCGATCGTAGTTCCTCCTATTCTATGGGAGGAAACGGTGTTTTGATGTCTTGTTCAAAGCCCAAGACGTGAAGCTAAATGTGATTTATTTGTATCTTGTTCAAAGGCCAAGATGTGAAGCTGAAAGGTCTATTTGTATCTTGTTCAAAGCCCAAGGTATGAAGCTAAAGAGGTTTTGACTTTAGAGAGAATTTGTTATCTCTAAAGGGGGAGTTGTTGATGTTTGTATGTTGTGACCAAGGCATGATTTGATGCTAAAAGGTTGATTGTCTCAACCGGGGTTTCCTTATACAAAGCCTAAGAGGAGGCTAAAAGGTTGACTTTTCTGGGGAAAATGTGCTTTTTGTACAAAGCCCGAGATTTAGGCTAAAAGAGTTTGACTCAACAAGAGGGTCTTTTTGTGTGTCTTGTACAAAGCCCAAGACGGAAGCCAAAGGGGTTTGACTCAACAAGAGAGTCTTTTATACTCAATAAGAGAATGATTTGGTGTCTCGTATGAAGCCTGAGACATAGGCTAAAAGTTGTTTGACTCAACAAGAGAGTCTTTTATACTCAACAAGAGAGTGATTTGGTGTCTCATACAAAGCCCGAGACGGAGGCTAAAAGTTGTTTGACTCAACAAGAGAGTCTTTTATACTCAACAAGAGTGTGATTTGGTGTCTCGTTTAAAGCCCGAGACGGAGGCTAAAAGTTGTTTGACTCAACAAGAGAGTCTTTTCTATTCAACAAGAGAGTGTTTTGGTATCTCATACGAAGCCCGAGATGAAGGCTAAAAGGGTAAACTCTGCTGGGGAGAATCATTGTACAAAGCCCAAGAGGAGGCTATAGTAACTGTTTCAGTTGAGTGACAGGTCCAGTAGGTTGTTTAAAAGAGAAAATCAGTTCTTATATGAGTAATGTTGTACTCATGGACTTGATCTGAGGGTTGGGATTATTTCCTGTTCTCTAAGGAAATGGGGAATCCAAAGGGTTTTAGACCGTCCAAGTCTACGGGTGTTCTTCCCATTCTTGAAAGGGGCTTGAGAATGTCTTTGAGACTCAAGGGTCTTAGACTGTCTAAGTCTAGAGTTTTATCTTTTGTACTATGCTTAAGAGAAATTAAGGAACAATACATTTGCGATAGAAAGATCTAGACTCTTTGAAAGATTGTTCTATTAAGATGACTAATCTCTGTTCCTATACCTTTATGAGGTCGTCGGGACAATTTGTACGAAGCCCAAGAGGAGGCTGGAAACTTTTAAGAAGCCGAGGGACAATTTGTATGAAGCCCAAGAGGAGGCTATCTTCCCGGAGGAAGAATCATAATACAAAGCCTAAGAGGAGGCTGTGAAAACTTCTAAGAAGCCGACGGGTCCTTGTACAATGCCCAAGAGGAGGCGGGGATGCTTTTAGGAAGCCTTTGGGTCCTTGCACTAAGCCCAAGAGGAGGCTGATGAACAGTTCCAGAAGGGGTTTCACTTGGAACATTGGCCTTCTGTATATGAACTGTTCAAAGGGGGAATTTCTTAGATCTAGTTATCTAAAATCGTTGTAAGGAGACGAGGTTTTGTCTAGTTCTAGACGTAGTTGCCGGGGAAACTCTAAATATCTATACTATTATTACACAGTTGATATGATTTTATGAAAGAAGACTTACAGTGAAACAGCCCCACAATACAATTATATACATATGAAAGCGGGTAAACACTTACTCGGTTGTAGAGCTTCCATGTTGTATTATTAGTTGTTCAACAAAGAAAAGTTGAAAATAGTATATTACAAAATCAAAGGAGAAAGTGCTTTGAAACGAAAATTGGGGCTTATAGCTCAAGGAGAGGCCCATGGTTTCATCAGTGATTGCACTGTCGTTTTGTACAGGGACTTATACAAGTGACTGAGGCCCGAGAAAGGTTTTATGTACAAAGGTGTGGGTCTTACACTCTCTCAAGAGGCCCAAAAATGATTTTTGAATGGGTCTTATAGCTCAAGGAGAAGCCCAATAGTTAATTTTAAAAAGGGCGACGATCACGCCGAGGTTTTGAAAACACTGTGGGTCTTATACAATGACTGAGGCCCAAAAGTTTTTGGTTTCAAAAAGGGGTTGGGTCTTACACTCTATTAGAGGCCCAAGTGAGTTTTAGGAAAAGAAATGGGTCTTATTACTCGAGGGTAGGCACAGGGTTATTTGTTTGAAAGCGACGATCTCGCCGAAGATTTTGAAAATACACAGAGGGACTTATACAATAAGTGAGGCCCAAAATGGGTTTATTTTACAAAAAGGCTTGGGTCTTACACTCTATTAGAGACCCATGAGTGTTTAGAAAAATTTGTTTGGGTGAAAATCAATAAAACCCTAATTTCATCATTTTTAAAGTAATTATTCAAAGAAAATTAATTAAAATGATACAAATTCCAAATAAGTTTGAATAAACAACTTGTGATTTTGGTTTTAGGTTTGAAAAATGAGGTTTTAATCACAAGATGAATTAAAACCTATTTGGTGTTGATTTTCCAACATGAATATTTATTTTTAAAAGGTTTAAAAACAATAAAAATGAATTTATTCACAAAAATACTAATTATATTAAATAAATAATATAAATCTAATTTTTTTGTGAAATAAAATATTTCAAAATTTTTGTATTTTTTGCAAAAAGAACCAATAAAAAATAATTAAAATTGAGTGAGTTATTAATTTTTCAAATCATTTAAAATAAATATGAAAAATAAAAAAAATAAGAAAAAGTGGTAAAAAAGAGATCTGGGGCGAGGGGGATTCGAACCCCAGACCTCTCGCTTGCCAATACACACAAAACTAGTTGATCAACCACTGGGGCGCAATGCCAATTCAAATATAGTATGCCAAATGAAAAATATATAGAGAACTTGGTTGGAAAACCTGAAGAATGGCGCCATGGCCATCTTCTTCCTCGAGCTCGTGCATGAAGCCCCCTATCTCACTTACCTCTCAACCATTTGACATGATTCAAATACCAAACTCATGCGTTTTTTCACAAGGAACAAGATGGCAATACTTGATTTCATTTATTTTCAGTGTATAGCAAGTTATATCATCACAACCGTATGAACCCTAATTTTGCAAAAGCAGTCGTGCAGACATGGTTATGAGGGCTATGATCCAATTTTTTGAGAGAAAACACTCAACATATGATGGCAAGCATTTGCCAAAAATATCATGCGAGGAAATATGCATGGATCATGAAGATGTAGTTTTGAGGCTTACCTTGATGCAAGCTGAAATGGAACTCTGCACAGATGGTGTTCCAGATGCGATTTGATGATCCCTACAGCTTCAATGGATGTTGTGGAGTGTGTTGCAAGCTTTGGAACACTCTGCAAACCTTTGGATCAAGTTGGAGAACTCCAACTGCATAATTGAGGCATAATGGCTTTGTTGAAGGGTGATTTTGAGCTAGGGGTGTTACAGTTGGTGTTTAAGTGTTTGGACACCTCAAATACATCATATGTGATGTGTCTGAGTAATTGGAATGGATTGCTTAGGGCTGCAACTCAAAACCCAATGGTGGTTGCTCAAAAACAAAGAAAATTGGCACTTAAGAGAGAATGAGAGAAAGCAGTACTATAAGGTGCTTTGGTGTGCCTTGAATGATCAATTGGAACCTCTATTTATAGGTGATCAACTCTTGTCTTGGAGGAATAGTGAATGGCTGCTGGATCAGATCACTTTCAAAGGGATTGGTTGGACATAAATGCCTCTTGCATTAGGTGTAACAGCTGCTCCAAATAGATCAGTTATGCCTTGACTGAAATCACATTCCTCAGTCATTTTAATTGTTGTTTAATCAGAGAACTTGACTGAGGAGAGTGAGAATCTTGACAATGCACTATTCCACATTAATGCCCTTTGAATTCAAGGCAAAATGTGCCAAAATGCATGAACTTCAAGATGGAAGATTCCTTGGCTTTGTGACTCAGCTTTGTAGGTTGGGTCAGATGCATTGTGATTGGTTTGAGTACATGTGGCATAATGATCCTTGGTTTTGATTCAGAAATCTTGTGTGGCAAGCAAACATGCAAACTTATTTTTCCAAAACAGCTTGCAGCAGCATGACTTTGGGCATGGATTCCTCTTGGCTCAAGTTGAATCAATTCATGCTGAAAGGTTCTTTGGATTCTTAGAAACATATGCAACAACATTTATGTTTACCTTTAGACTTGATTCAGCTTGCAACTATGTGAAAAGATCTCACAAGTTTTGTTGTTTTCAACAAAATCTGCCTTGGCCAGAATTTTTCTAAGTGTTGGAAAATGATGTATTTTCATGTTTTAGCCATTTTGGCCCAATCATAACTCAGAATCCACAATGAATTGGGGTGATGTGTAGTTGGAGATTTTGTAGAGGGTAATGAGAGCTACAAATCCAGCTTTGGATGGGGAAAAATGGCCTTGTGGTTTAGGAGTTATGATCCTCCAAAGTTGGTACCCTAGCCACTTTGTTTCATAACTTAGAAAAATTTCTAAGTTTTTATGGTTACCCCTTTTGCAAGTTATCCCACTTTTCTTGATTTTTCTTAATGAATGATGATTCCAATCATATATTAACATCATTTTAGGGTTAAAAACCCATTTTTATGAAAAATCTCAAAAAGTCAAAGTTTGACTTTTGTGCACAGTTGACTTTTTATCAGATGAATTACAAACTGTACAATCCTTTAGGAAATCATGTCCTTGACCAAAATCAAACTTGATGGACATGTTCCATGGGTTTTATAGGGTATATTGATTCATGTCCTAGGGTTTAGGAGCATGTCCTGGTCAAAAGTCAAAGATACAGTTGACTTTTCTTGCAAAACCCTAATTGTGGTTCAGATGAAATTGAAACTTGTGAATCAAGCTTCTTGGATCAATCCATTATTGCAAATGGATCAATGTAGTGTATTAGAGACCCTCAAAACCTCTCTTGAGGTCTTGGCTCATGTTTTGTCCCAAAAGTCAACTTAGGGGTGAATTAGGTCAAGAAACCCTAATTCCTGATTTTTGGTGAATGCATCCCCTGAGGCTAAATTGACTTGATGATGGGGTTCATGATGTTCCTTGGAGCATCATAGGTTATGCCTTGAAGCATTTGCTTATGCCCAGAGGATAATTTCCATCTGGAGGCCCTGGTCGACCAAAACCCTAATTTGGTGACACTGGCGATCTTGAGGCTTAATCCACTTAGAAGGGAGCAGCCTTGTGCTTGATCCTTGATGTGGGAGTCCTTTTGATCCTTTGTAGATGTTTGAGAGGTTAGACTAGTTGAAGATCATGTCATTCCTTGATTGATCCTTTGTCTAAGAGCTCTGAGAGGGCTTGAAACCCTAATTTTGATTGTAGTGGATGCTCACCCATCTTTGGGGAGACTAATGAGGTATGATGGTTCATCCATATTGTGATGATGATTTTCACAATGATGGGAATCTTAGTGGTCAAAATTCGGGGTATGACAGATGCCCATATTTAATCTTCTTGGACCCGAAGGTGTGAATGACGAAGGTATTCAGGCATTCGGGGTGCAAGAGGATTAAATATTGGAATACCCAAAATTTTGATGGTTTGCTATGAAAGGTAGCTTGCGCGTTCATCTTCTTTTGCTAAGCGATGATGCTTAGAACAGGTTGAAACTTCCCCTCGATCCTGGTCCTCAGCCAAGGAACTGGTCTCAGTTTTTGTAATAAACTTCCCCTCGATCCTGGTTTCTTACCGAGGAACTGGTCTCAGTAGCTGAAATGAACTTCCCCTCGATCCTGGTTTCCTACCAAGGAACTGGTCTCAGTTGCTGAAATAAACTTCCCCTCGATCCTGGTTTATTACCGAGGAATTGGTCTTAGTTTCTTTTGTCAATAAACTTTATTGACAAGGGACGCTATTTGTAGCGGTTTTCCTCAAACTTCTCGCCGAATTTTCCCGAGGAGATGCCATTTGACGGAAAAAGTTTTGATGGTAGAGAGGCACACACTTCTCTGTTGGAGACGCCATTTGTCGAGTCTACTGGGGAGAGCGAGTCTCTTAAGAGACTGTTGTCGTTTAGGGATATTACATCATACTTTTCTCGGAGATCTTCTCGGAGAAACGCCATATGATGTGATCCAATTTTGAGGTGCCGATGACCTTATTGACATCGACTCTCCGGAGAGCAAAATCAATGCGTTGCTGAAAGTTTTTTAGCTGAGAGGCTTTCTCTGGGGATTTTCTTTAATTCGGGAAAGCGAAGATATCATCTTCAATGGTGAAGAGTGACATCGGCTGAGGGTTTTCTTGCCTTTTCAGAGGTTCAAGTTATCAAAGTGGTCAAAGAACCAACTTTAGTTCAGCAGCAAAGTGGAGAAGCAGTTGTTCAAACACGACGTTTCCTGACAAGGAAAGAACTGAAAACTCGATTGACAAGAGGACGTTTATCACTAGGGGATAAGACCGACTAGAGTGATAGTGATGCAACATGAATATGAATGTAAATCAATAATGCATGAGGCATGTATGTATATGCTGACAAAACTGACACCGCATACAGACTCAAGGAGCACGACTGGATACTCGGCCAAGGTGGGAGATGAAAAGGTATCCCTGGTTCAAGATAGCAATTCTGCCTTGCTTAGGAGAGATAGTCCCTGCGGGGAGCTACGTGATCGAGCTTAGGAGATGAGAACTCTGCCAGGGCGTATCAGACCAAACAAGGTCTCTGACACAGTTGATCCTTCATTCAGACGTACTGGTTTAGAAGGAGTACTTTGATTCTGCACTTTGAAGGTCGATTACTTCTGGAGTAGCGATCGATGTTCTTTCGATGTTCAACAGTCAAAAGAAATTGCCATCTTTTTATTTTAAAAGCAGAAAAAGTTTTACAAGTAAATTCATTTTTGTTTTATTTCAAGAATCATTGATCATGTTAAAAACGTTGTTCTATAAAGCTAAAACAAATAAGAATTGCAAACAAAAGCACAAGGGCTCAAATTTTATTGATATGATGGAAATCAGCGAAACGCGTGATCCCAAAGAGTATATACTAAGTTAGAAAATGGTAATTTACAGGGAAAAGGGCTACATCGAAACATAACGACCAAAATCCTTCTACCAACTTTGAATTCCGGGCATCCTGAGCTTCTGTCGAAGATGACCTTGACTGGAGTTTTTCTGATGGACGACGTAACTGTTGCTGAGGGACTTGCCTCTGTTGGACATAGTTACTTGCCATTATCCCTAATTTTTGCCTGGATTGTACTGTGATGTTTCCAATCCACCAGGATGATTTTTTTTTTATTTTGTCTCTAATTTTTTCCTGGATCGCCCTTTCGGGTTTTCAATCCACCGAGACGTTTTTTTTTAGTTTAGGCGAAGTATTTCTTGACTACATCAACATTCGCGGGGTAGGCAAATTCCTCTCCGTCCATGGTTGCAAGTTTCAAGGCGCCGCCTGAGAAAGCTTTCTTGACCACATAGGGGCCGTCATAATTCAGAGTCCATTTGCCCCGGGAATCAGTGAGAAATGACTGTATCTTCTTGAGCACGAGGTATCCTTTCCTGAAGACGCGAGGTCGGACCTTTTTGTCAAATGCCGTCTTCATCCTTTGTTGATACAACTGACCATGGCATAGTGACGTCATCCATTTTTCTTCGATCAGATTCAATTCGCCGTGTCGAATTTGACACCATTAAGCTTCTATTAGCTTAGCTTCCATCAATACCCAGATTGATGGGATCTCTACTTCTATTGGGAGCACTGCTTCCATGCCATATACTAGAGAGAAAGGGGTTGCCCCTGTTGAAGTGCGAACAGATGTGCGATAACCGTGAAGAGCAAAGGGTAGCATCTATGCCAGTATTTGTAGGTTACAACCATCTTTTGAACGATCTTCTTGATGTTCTTGTTAGCCGCTTCTACCGCTCTGTTCATCTTGGGTCAGTAGAGAGATGAGTTATGGTGTTCAATCTTGAACTCAGCGCACAACTCCTTCATCATCTTATTGCTCAAGTTAGATCCATTATCAGTAATGATCTGGCTTGGAACACCATAACGACAAATGATTTTGTTTTTGATAAATCAGACCACCACTTGTCGGGTTACATTAGCGTATGACGCTGCTTCGACCCATTTGGTGAAGTAATCAATGGCTACCAGGATAAACCGATGTCTGTTTGAAGCTTTGGGCTCAATCATGCCAATCATGTCGATTCCCCATATGGAAAAAGGCCATGGGGAAGAAAGAACTTTGAGATACGTTGGCGGTACATGGATTTTGTCTGAGTATATCTGACACTTATGACACTTCCTCATGTACTTGTAGCAATCGGATTCCATTGTTAACCAATAGTACCCCGCTCTTAGAATTTTTCTCGCCATTGTATATCCGTTGGCATGAGTGCCAAAGGATCCTTCGTGAATTTCTTTTATTAGCATGTCTGTTCTGGTCTGTCTACGCATCGGAGCAAGACCATGTCAAAGTTCCTCTTATAGAGTGCATCACCGCTCAAGAAAAAACTGCCTGCCAGCCTTCTGAGGGTTTTTCTATCTTTTCTGGATGCCCCAAGTGGGTACTCCTGTTTCTAAAGGAAGCATTTGATATCATGATACCAAGGTTTGTTGTCTATGACCGCTTCAATCGTGAAGATGTAAGCGGGCCGCTCAAGGCGCATTATGTCGATCTTAGGTAGGTCATTCCATTGACCCACGCTAATCATGGAAGAGATAGTGGCTAATGCATCAGCCATGTGATTCTCTTCACGAGGGATATGATGAAAATCGATTCTGTTGAAGAATGGTAATAACCTTCTCGCGTAATCTTGATAAGGAATTAGTCCTGATTGGTATGTGTTCCAATCTCCTTTGACCTGATTGATAACCAGGGCTGAATCGCCGTATACATCCAAGTTCTTAATCCTTAAGTCGATCGCTTCTTCGAGACCCATGATACAAGCTTCGTATTCGGCCTCGTTGTTTGCGCACTTGAATATCAGTCTGGCGGTGAAAGGAATGTGGGTACCTTGAGGTGTTATGATGATTGCTCCAATTCCGTTTCCATAATGATTGACAGCTCCGTCAAAGATAAGTCCTCATTGGGAACCTGGTTCTGGCCCTTCACTGGGTAGCGGTTCATCGCAATCTTTCATTTTTAGATACATGACATCTTCGTCTGGGAAGTTAAATCCGACTAATTCCTGATCGTCAATCGGTTGATGAGCCAAATGATCGGCTAAAACACTTCCTTTAACGGCTTTCTGAGCGTGGTACTCTATGTCATATTCTGATAACAACATCTGCCAACGGGCAATCCTTCCCGTGAGAGCAGGCTTTTCAAATACATACTTGATTGGATCCATTTCGGAGACCAACCAAGTAGTGTGACGAATCATGTACTGGAGAAGACGTTTAGCTGCCCAAGCCAAAGCGCAGTAAGTTTTCTCAAGCATAGTGTATCGAGTCTCGCAGTCGGTGAATTTCTTGCGCAGATAGTAGATGGCAGACTCTTTCCTTTTGGTTTCGTCTTGTTGGCCAAGTACACAACCCATTGAGTCTTCCAAAACTGTAAGGTAGATGATCAGTGGTCTTCCTTCCACTGGAGGTGATAGAATCGGCGGGTTTGACAGGTATTCCTTGATACTGTCGAAGGCGGTTTGGCAGTCTCCTGTCCAAATGTAGTCTTGGTTCTTTTTCAGTAATGTGAAAATCAGCGCACATGTCGCGGTCATGAGGAGTATGAATCTGGAGATGTAGTTCAAACGTCCCAGGAATCTTATGACTTGTTTTTCAGTTTTCGGAGAAGGCATTTCTTGAATGGCCTTGACCTTGTTAGGATCAACCTCAATTCCTTTCTGGCTGACAATGAACCCTAAGAGTTTCCCCGAACGAACACCAAATGTGCACTTGTTGGGATTCAAGCGGATTTGTACTTTCTCAGCCGCTCGAATAGTTTTGATATGTGTGTCACATGCTCCTCCTCTGTTTTAGATTTTGAAATCATATCATCGACATACACTTCAATTTCTTTATGTATCATGTCATAAAACAGAGTAGTCATAGCCCTCTGATAGGTTACCCCGGCATTCTTCAAACCGAACGGCATTACCTTGTAACAGAAGGTACCCCAGGGGGTAATGAACAAAGTTTTCTCCACGTCTTTCGGCGCCATTTTGATCTGGTTATAGCCTGAGAATCCATCCATGAAGGAGAAAACTTTGAACTTTGCTATACTGTCTACCAGCATGTCAATGTATGGTAAGGGAAAGTCATCCTTTGGACTAGCCTTGTTTAGATCTCTGTAATCCACACACATTCTGACCTTTCTGCCCTTTTTCGGAACTGGTACGATGTTGGCTAACCATTGAGGATATTCTGACGTAGCGAGGAAACCTGCGTCAATCTGTTTCTATACCTCCTCTTTGATTTTGATGGCCATGTCCGAGTGAGTCCGTCTCAACCTCTGTTTTACTGGCGGACATTCCGATCTTAACGGTAGATGATGTTCCACGATGCTGGTATCCAACCCTGGCATATCCTGATAGGACCAAGCGAATACATCGGGAAACTCTTTGAGAAGCTTTATCAAACCCTCTCTGGCAGTTGGACTAAGCAGTGCCTCAATCCTGATTTCTTTTCTCTCCTCTTCCAAACCTAAGTTTACCGTTTCCAACGGCTCTTGATGAGGTTCGATGGACCTTTCCTCTTGTTTGAGTAGTCGGGAGATCTCCTCTGGAATTTCGTTGTCATTTTCTTCTTCAGCCTCAAATACCGGGAACTCAAAGTTGGGAGAAGGCATTGGATCGTATGTTTCAACTGGGTTTAAAACAAGCAATCTGCATGACGTGATGATTTGTATTTAGAAGAGATAGAGAGAATATAAGTGTGTGCAGTGTATTTCTTTTACTGCTTGTTTTTATTATTGAGTTGTTTTTTAGGATTGCCATTTTTTAAGAAAAGCAAAAAGAGAAAACAACAATAAATGCGGAAATTACAGAACAACGTTATTTTATTAATGAACAAGTCGATTCTTGAAACTACAGCCCTGTAAAACAAAACTTTGTCGCTTTGGGCGAAACGAAGAGGGAAATTTACAGAAAGCGAGCCCTATCAAAACATCTGTTTCATCTGGGCAGGGTGAAAGGTTAAAGTAAAGATGGCAATTGTAACACTCCGATTTTTAGTAATTAATTATTTATATTAATTATTGAGTGATTTTATGAAATATTGATTTATGTGATTTATCTAATTTATTTGAATTAATTGATTTGAATGAATTACTTAATTTAGTGCATTTATATGAATTGTTTGATTTATATAATTTATTGAGTTTATATGAATTAATAGATTTAATTGATTAAAATTGAAATGTGTGATTTAATTGATTATTTGAAAATAATTGAATTATTGGATTTATTTAATTATTTATTTTAATTAGATTATTGTTATTAAGTAAACTATTTAATTTATATTATTCAATATGATTTTATAGTTACTAGAAACTATTGGGCTTAAGAGGAGGTGTTGATATTAAATGTATTGGGTTGAATTAGGCCCATTTGGTTATGACTAGTTAGGGTTTTAGATAAAGAAGTTAGTAAAGAAAATTGGGAAAGAGAAGAGAAGAGAAGAGAAGAAAGATTAGAAAGGAAAAGAGGAGAAGAACTCAAAGAACAAGGAATAAATTCATCAAGAAATCCAAGGTAAATGTGAGTTTTTATTCATTATTGGGGTTATTGGGTGATGATTATTGGGTAGAAATAGTGTTAGAATAAATCCCCAAAATTTTTCTATAAAATGGAAATTAATTAGGTTAATGTTAATTTCTGAAAATTATTAATTCTTGGTGTGTTTTGGTTGATTTGATTCAAATGAATTATACGAGAGTTTGAGATGTAGCGTGGAATGTGGGTATGCTTATTTGTGATAAAGAAGTGGACTCATGTCGTTATTATCCAAGTCCTAGAGATACCCTGTGTGATATTGAAAATACTACCTGCGAATAATATTGCAATTATCTCTTCCAGTTGATCAAAAGCTTTATTGATGCGGCTCTTTTTCCAGCCGTGCGGGCTTATCCCGATAAAATTGGTGCTGTTGAAGCTTAGTTAATAAATTAGGTTGGACTTAAATGTTCTTAATGGAGGGTAATTATATTCCAATTGGAATGACATGTGTTGTTGTTGTTGTTGTTCCCTTGTGTATTATAATACATGCGCTAGAATCATGTTGGGAGCTATATTGTAGTATCAGACTGGCCTCCTTCTTACTATTGCGCAGGCTCACTAGTCATGGTAATAGGAATTGAAGTGGATAATGTTTAAACTAATTGGCAAGCATACATATTAAGTGGCCTTCCCTTTACTAAGGTGCCATGCTATAATTCCATTTTACTGGTGGCCATCATGGGAAACAAGACATGTAACGAGGTAACCTCTCTTTTCAATGGATTCATGCGCAGGGATATTTTTAACTAGAGGCTATTATTATTTTATTTAATTGGCAATGGAATAAGTAGTAGTATAGAAAAATGAAATCATGATTTACTGCTATTTTCAAAAGCTGCGCCCTCCTTGTGTCTTGTAACTAGCATGAAGTGGCCCCCCTTTAAATGGCACTTATTTCTCCCTGGCAATGTATAAGAAATATGAGGCACAGGAATTCATTTTCTTTCCATTAACTTATGCTCACCAGATTTAGTACATTAGGTAACATGTTAATGGAAATCAATGTGGCTATTATTATTATTATAATATTATTGGCAATGTGAGAATTGCCTACACCACCAAATCATGCGCAGTAGGTAGATGAAATTGGCAATGAAAAATGTGACCTACTAAAATAATCTGGTAGCAACTTTAGTGACTACAAAACATGATTCAGTGAATGGAAATTATATAAACTATTAAAAACCATAATTTTAATCAATATATTAAATCTTATTACCTATTAATTACATAGATAAAATATTGATTATTTAATTTAACAAATTGGTTATTTATTTAAATATGGATTAATTATTTAAAATATATATATCATTTATCTAAATATTAATTATTTATTTAGATATTAGTTATTTGTTTAATTATTGATTATTTATTTAAACATTGTTTAGTATTTATTGAATAGTGGAATTTTATTAAATTTTATTGGATATTGGATTCACTTATTAGTGATTGATTAATTAGTCTATATTTGTTCGGTAAATTATGTTTGTGAGTTGTGATTGGATCACATCGATCCTTATGTATTATTTGTTGATTGTGGCAATGACGTTTAAAGTATGAATACTTTAATTTTGAAAAATGTGTTTGTGTGTACAATTGTGTGATAATTCAAGTGTGATGAATTATTTGAGATATGCATGATATTAAGATTAGGGAATGGTCTTAATTGCATATGGTTGTTGATTGCATATGCATCATTTGTGTCAAGAGGCAATGCTTGCTAGTTCCGTGGGAGCTAGTGACTTGTCCCAAACCTAGAGTGGGGTGTGAAAGCCTAGGGGACGGGTTTTTGTTTTGTTATTGGTCTAGGGGACGGACCCGGTTTAAACGTAAAAACCGAAAAAAATAACAAGTGTTGGTACCACATGGCATGAGTTGCATTGAGTTTGCATCGGGTTGCATTGTATAAATGATTGTTATATGGAAGTATATGTATGAATGTGACTTGTTGAATATTAGAAATTAATGTGAATTGTGTGGATACTTGAGCGGTACTTGTTGATGAATATTGAAGTGTGGAACTGTTTGTATTTATGTTTATGTGCTTTACATTAATCATTATCTTATAATTTCAATATTGATGTGAATTCTCATCCATCTGTTGGAATGATGTTTTATACGACATCGCTCAAGTACCGAGGAGTAGAGTTGCTCATAGAGCGAGGTAGCCATTGGAGTAGCTTGTTTAGCTTCCTTATTTATTTTGGGTCGAGTCGTGCTCTGATTATGTAACACTGGGGAACGTTTGATTCATGTTTGAGAGATACTTTATGTACTCCATTTTATTATGTTATTGTCATTTTGAATTGTATGAAGAATTTGGCTTTTATGCCTAAGTATTGATTATGAATGAGATGATCATGAGACCTCATTATGCCTATTATATTTGAAGTAAAGATGCTAATACATGCTAAGTGAAATTTTTGAAAAACATGAAATCATTTAAGTGTTAATGAGCATGACAGGTGTTGTATGATGTTTTTAAAGTATGTGACACCCTTTTGTGAAATGCATAATATTTACTCTGATTTATTTATATATTTTTCGCGGGTTTAGTAGGGTGTTACATTAGTGGTATCAGAGCAGGTCGGTCCATCCGGCCAGGTTGTCTAATGTTGGTAGTTCCCTAGTATGCGACATGTGTGTGAAAATACTGTCAGTACACTTTTTTTTTTCTAACCTTTGTCTGCAGGAGTGGGATTGAATCAAGTGGGGGAGGAGTTGGTGCTTCTCCAAGATGCTTCAAGTGTGGAGTGGTGGCTCAGTGTGCCATTGAACGCTATTATAGTTTGGTAAAGATGGTTTATGCCTCATCATGATTGTCGACTGTCTATTGACAAATTGAGGAACTGATCACCCTTAATCTCTTGTTGATAGTAGGCGGGATCGTGTTGGATGGAATAGACGTATCTTGCAAGCTTAGATGGTGTGTGTAGTGAATTGTTTGGAGTTAAGCCAAGTGCTTACAGATTATTTTGATGAGTCGGTGCAAAATAGTGCCGAGATGTTTATGTTGATGGCAACCTTGAGTATTGGTGAAAGTGGAGAAGTTGGTGTTTTGCCGATTGTTTGTGATTTCCCAAAAGTTTTTCCTGATGAGATAAGTGAATTACCGCCGGGACGCGAGGTGGAGTTTTCGATCCACTTAGTTCCTGGAACTAGTGCGGTATCGATGGCTCCATATTGTATGTCAACATCGGACTTGAAAGAGTTGAAGAGTCAACTTGAAGATTTACTTGAGAAGAGGTTTATTCGTCAGAGTGTATCACTGTGGGGTGCACCAGTTTTGTCGGTAAAAAAGAAAGAAGGTCCTATGAGACTTTGTGTGGACTATAGACAATTGAACAAGGTGACTATCAAGAATAAGTATCCACTTCCGAGGACTGATGATTAGATGGATCAGTTAGTTGGTGCAAGTGTGTTCACTAAGATAAATTTGAGATCTGGGTATCATCGGATTCGTGTGAAGGCTGAGGATATTCAGAAGACTGCTTTTAGAACGAGGTATGGACATTATGAGTATTCTGTGATGTTATTTTGTGTGACTAATGCACCAGGTGTATTTATGGAGTACATGAATAGGATTTTCCATCCTTATTTGGATAAGTTTGTGGTTGTGTTCATTGATGATATTTTGATATATTCGAAGAATGAAGAAGAACATGCTGAGCATCTGAAGATTGTGTTGTCTGTGTGGAAAGAGAAGCAGTTGTATGCTAAAATTTCTAAGTGCGAGTTTTGGTTGAAGGAAGTGAGTTTTCTTGGACATGTGATTTCAAGTAGAGGTATTGCAGTTGATCCGTCGAAGGTTGAAGCCGTATCACAATGAGAAGCTCCGAAATCTGTTTTTGTGATTAGAAGTTTTCTTGGTTTGGCAGGTTACTATCGAAAATTTATTGAAGGATTTGCTAAGTTATCTTTGCCATTGACGCAGTTGACTATGAAGGGTCAAGCTTTTGTTTGGGATTCAAAGTGTGAGGAAAGTTTTCAAGAGCTTAAGAGAAGATTGACTACAGCTCCTATTTTGGTTTTATCGAATTCGTCAGAACCATTTGTTGTGTATTGTGATGCTTCTTTGATGGGTTTGGGAGGCGTGTTGATGCAAAGTCGGCAAGTTGTAGCTTATGCTTCAAGGCAACTTAAAGTGCATGAGAGGAATTATCCGATGCATGACTTAGAGTTAGCCGCTGTTGCGTTTGTGTTGAAACTTTGGAGGCATTATTTGTTTGGTACGAGATTTGAAGTGTATAGTGATCATAAGAGTTTGAAATATCTCTTTGACCAGAAGGAATTGAATACGAGGCAAAGAAGATGGTTGAAACTTTTGAAAGATTATGATTTTGGTTTGAATTACCATCCGGGTAAAGCAAACGTGGTAGTTGATGCATTGAGTAGGAAATCTTTGCTTATGTCAATGATGATGGTAAAAGAGTTGGAAATGATTGAGCAATTCCGTGATTCGAGTTTGGTGTGTGAGAAGACTTCTTATGGAGTTAAGCTTGGTATGTTGAAGCTTACTAGTGACATTCTTGATGAGATTCGAGAAGGTCCGAAATCTGATTTGGGTTTAGTTGATCGGTTGATTTTGATCAATCAAGGTCAAGGTGGTGATTTCCAGATTGACGAGAACGGTATCATGAGGTGTCGTGATAGAGTTTGTGTTTCAGACATTGTTGAGCTGAAGAAGAGTATTCTTGAGGAAGGGCATTGTAGTGGATTAAGTATTCATCCCGGTGCTACCAAGATGTATCAAGATTTGAGGAAAGTCTTTTGGTGGCCTTGTATGAATAAGGATATTGCAGAGTTTGTATATTCTTGTTTGACTTGCCAGAAGTCGAAGATTGAGCATCAGAAACCGTCGGGTTTGATGCAACCGTTATCTATTCCTGAGTGGAAATGGGATAGCATATCTATGGATTTTGTGTCTGGTTTACCTAGAACACCGAGTAACTTTGAAGCTATTTGAGTTATTGTGGATAGATTGACGAAATATGCTCACTTTATTCCTATGCGTATGGATTATCCGTTAGAGAGATTGGCAAAGTTGTACATTGAGAGGATTGTCAGTTTGCATGGTATTCCATCTAACATTGTGTCAGATAGAGATCCGAGGTTTACTTCAAGATTTTGGGAAAGTTTGCAAGGTGCCTTGGGTACGAAGTTGCGTTTGAGTTCTGCTTATCATCCGCAGACCGATGGTCAGACTGAGAGGACGATTCAGTCACTTGAGGATCGAGAGTTGAAGTAACTTCGAAGTAAAGAGACCGCTTTGGTGAAGGTCGCTTGGGGAGGACCGGCCGGTGGAAACATTACTTGGGAGCTGGAGAGACAGATGAGGGAGTCATCTCCCGAGTTATTCGTTTGAGGTAATTTTCGAGGGCGAAAATCTTTTAAGTGGGGGAGGATTGTAACACCCCGATTTTTAGTAATTAATTATTTATATTAATTATTGAGTGATTTTATGAAATATTGATTTATGTGATTTATCTAATTTATTTGAATTAATTGATTTGAATGAATTACTTAATTTAGTGCATTAATATGAATTGTTTGATTTATATAATTTATTGAGTTTATATGAATTAATAGATTTAATTGATTATTTGAAAATAATTGAATTGTTGGATTTATTTCATTATTTATTTTAATTAGATTATTGTTATTAAGTAAACTATTTAATTTATATTATTCAATATTATTTTATAGTTACTAGAAACTATTGGACTTAAGGGGAGGTGTTGATATTAAATGTAATGGGTTGAATTAGGCCCATTTGGTTATGACTAGTTAGGGTTTTAGATAAAGAAGTTAGTAAAGAAAATTGGGAAAGAGAAGAGAAGAAAGAGTAGAAAGGAAAAGAGGAGAAGAACTCAAAGAACAAGGAACAAATTCATCAAGAAATCCAAAGTAATGGTGAGTTTTTATTTATTATTGAGGTTATTGGGTGATGATTATTGAGTAGAAATAGTGTTAGAATAAATCCCCAAAATTTTTCTAGGAAATGGAAATTAATTAGGTTAATGTTAATTTCTGAAAATTATTAATTCTTGGTGTGTTTTGGTTGATTTGATTCAAATGAATTATACGAGAGTTTGAGATGTAGCGTGGAATGTGGGTATGCTTATTTGTGATAAAGAAGTGGACTCATGTCGTTATTATCCAAGTCCTAGAGATACCCTGTGTGATATTGAAAATACTACCTGCGAATAATATTGCAATTATCTCTTCCAGTTGATCAAAAGCTTTATTGATGCGGCTCTTTTTCCAGCCGTGCGGGCTTATCCCGATAAAATTGGTGCTGTGGAAGCTTAGTTAATAAATTAGGTTGGACTTAAATGTTCTTAATGGAGGGTAATTATATTCCAATTGGAATGACATGTGTTGTTGTTGTTGTTGTTCCCTTGTGTATTATAATACATGCGCTAGAATCATGTTGGGAGCTATATTGTAGTATCAGACTGGCCTCCTTCTTACTATTGCGCAGGCTCACTAGTCATGGTAATAGGAATTGAAGTGGATAATGTTTAAACCAATTGGCAAGCATACATATTAAGTGGCCTTCCCTTTACTAAGGTGCCATGCTATAATTCCATTTTACTGGTGGCCATCATGGGAAACAAGACATGTAACGAGGTAACCTCTCTTTTCAATGGATTCATGCGCAGGGATATTTTTAACTAGAGGCTATTATTATTTTATTTAATTGGCAATGGAATAAGTAGTAGTATAGAAAAATGAAATCATGATTTACTCCTATTTTCAAAAGCTGCGCCCTCCTTGTGTCTTGTAACTAGCATGAAGTGGCCCCCCTTTAAATGGCACTTATTTCTCCCTGGCAATGTATAAGAAATATGAGGCACAGGAATTCATTTTCTTTCCATTAACTTATGCTCACCAGATTTAGTACATTAGGTAACACGTTAATGGAAATCAATGTGGCTATTATTATTATTATAATATTATTGGCAATGTGAGAATTGCCTACACCACCAAATCATGCGCAGTAGGTAGATGAAATTGGCAATGAAAAATGTGACCTACTAAAATAATCTGGTAGCAACTTTAGTGACTACAAAACATGATTCAGTGAATGGAAATTATATAAACTATTAAAAACCATAATTTTAATCAATATATTAAATCTTATTACCTATTAATTACATAGATAAAATATTGATTATTTAATTTAACAAATTGGTTATTTATTTAAATATGGATTAATTATTTAAAATATATATATATCATTTATCTAAATATTAATTAATTATTTAGATATTAGTTATTTGTTTAATTATTGATTATTTACGTTTGTGAGTTGTGATTGGATCACATCGATCCTTATGTATTATTTGTTGATTGTGGCAATGACGTTTAAAGTATGAATACTTTAATTTTGAAAAATGTGTTTGTGTGTGCAATTGTGTGATAATTCAAGTGTGATGAATTATTTGAGATATGCATGATATTAAGATTAGGGAATGATCTTAATTGCATATGGTTGTTGATTGCATATGCATCATTTGTGTCAAGAGGCAATCCTTGCTAATTCCGTGGGAGCTAGTGACTTGTCCCAAACCTAGAGTGGGGTTTGAAAGCCTAGGGGACGGGCTTTTGTTTTGTTATTGGTCTAGGGGACGAACCCGGTTTAAACGTAAAAACCGAAAAAAAATAACAAGTGTTGGTACCACATGGCATGAGTTGCATTGAGTTTGCATCGGGTTGCATTGCATAAATGATTGTTATATGGAAGTATATGTATGAATGTGACTTGTTGAATATTGGAAATTAATGTGAATTGTGTGGATACTTGAGCGGTATTTGTTGATGAATATTGAAGCGTGGAATTGTTTGTATTTATGTTTATGTGCTTTACATTAATCATTATCTTATAATTTCAATATTGATGTGAATTCTCACCCTTATGTTGGAATGATGTTTTATACGACATCGCTCAGGTACCGAGGAGTTGAGTTGCTCATAGAGCGAGGTAGCCATTGGAGTAGCTTGTTTAGCTTCCTTATTTATTTTGGGTCGAGTCGTGCTCTGATTATGTAACACTGGGGAATGTTTGATTCATGTTTGAGAGATACTTTATGTACTCCATTTTATTATGTTATTGTCATTTTGAATTGTATGAAGAATTTGGCTTTTATGCCTAAGTATTGATTATGAATGAGATGATCATGAGACCTCATTATGCCTATTATATTTGAAGTAAATCTGCTGCTACATGCTAAGTGAAATTTTTGAAAAGCATGAAATCATTTAAGTGTTAATGAGCATGACAGGTGTTGTATGATGTTTTGAAAGTATGTGACACCCTTTTGTGAAATGCATAATATTTACTCTGATTTATTTATATATTTTCTGCGGGTTTAGAAGGGTGTTACAACAATTACTTTGACTTATGAACAATCTTCGAAACATCGACTGCGACCCATTGGCGGCGAACTCCTGGGTGAATCATAAACTCTGGTACCTTCCTTGATTTGTCTTCAGAAATAACGTTGATTTCTGGTATAGCAGGATCATTGGAATCTGTCTCCCAGGCAGAGTTGTCGTAGGAGGATTCCTCAGTTGTATTTTGCATTGTATTTGTACTCTCAGCTGTATCTCCCCATCCAGTTGGCTGGATGTCTTCGAGCCTGATACGAGAGCTTTCAGGAGCAGTGTACTTGACTATAAAGTCAAATTTTCCACTCGGTTGTCCCAAGGTGTCCCATACTTCTTTGGAGCTGAGGAGTCATCTCTCTCGATGACGTTGACCTCGGGAAAAGCATAGTTGATGAACTCTAGTCCTGTAAACGTTGTGAATTCAGCGTCGTGCTGGGTGCTTTCAGGATAACCTGGGTGTCGATCCCATGACATGGTGGGGACACAGGTATTCTTTTCAATGATGCCCAACTGATTTTCATTGTTCGGCTGACTTTCTTGCCCCAAGTTTCCTGGGTAAGGCTGCCACATTGGCAGGCCATCCATCGGGCCATAGTAGTCGTGGTCAAAGTTTTCTTTCATCAGAGTGTCCTCCTCTAACGAATTTGGTGGAGCACGGCATCCTTCCGGATCCCAATCTCCATTTACCATTTCGACGTCTGACCTTGGTATAAATCTCGGGCTCTGTGCAGGAAAGCAAAAGGGAGTTTGTGTTTCGCCCTGAGACGTATAACCTGAAGAAACGAAAAAACACAAGAAGGGGGTTGAATTAGGGTTTTTAAAAATTAAAGCAAAAAGGAGACACGTTGGTTATCCTGGTTCGTTTGAACTCAAACTACTCCAGTCCACCCGCCAAGGTGATTTCGCCTCTTTCTCTTGAGGACTTAATCCACTAATCACTTAAGATTACACAAACACAGGGACAACCGTCACTGTCTTCTTAAGTTTTAACCACAACTCGGTTTTCTCAAGGAATTTCAACTTAAACTATTATGCTTCTTATAAGCTTTATCACAACTGTGAGTTTTTACAATATTTTTATCAAATAATGAAAACAGATGAGAAACTTGATGAATTGTTGAAAAGTATGCGCGTAAGTATATTGGGTCATCTGCAGGTGCTCCCTTAAATAGATGAAAATTATTGATCTGTTGGAGTCGTGAGAGTTATTTTTGGAGATTGACAATAATGCCTTTGAATGCTCTTTCCAAAAATAAAGATTTTGTCTGTTTCAATCCGTTGCTTTGTGATACTCATAAATGTGGAGGATAGCGTATCAGAGTCCACGTTGATTTTATGCATTATCAGAGTTTCTGTCTTGATGCAGCTTTGGTGCTGAAGCGTGAGACATCCTTCATCAGAACTTAGCTAGTTTAGATCTGTGATTCTTCCATATCAGAGCTTCGCTTGATTAGAGCTTCGCTTTGCTTGGATCTTGTGAACTTTGCTTGATTAGAACTTCACTTTGAACTCGCTTTGCTTAGATCTTGTGAGCTTCGCTTGATTAGAACTTCGCTTTGAACTCGCTTTGCTTAGATCTTGTGATACTTCTATATCATAACTTCTTTACATTAGAACTTCCCTACATATCACAAAAAATGAAATAAGGAGCATCAAGTTCTAAATAATATAATGTTTGTTATCATCAAAACTATTAGGAATGTAGAATCAATTCTTGTTCTAACAATCTCCCCCTTTTTGATGATGACAAAAACTTATATTTTGATAATTAATTAATAGAGTATGGAGTAGAGAATACTCCCCTTGAGTTGAAGATTTCCTTGAAAATGTTGAGACTTAAGACTTCCAAGATGTTCTGATTGCCATTTTCCTGCTTTCTTAACAAAAATATGGAAGCAGAGGTTAAAATGTTCGAGACATAGTCATGGTGCACTGTTATATTTCAAAATATTCTACGTTCTCCCCCTTTGTCATTAATCAAAAAGTAAAAAGATACATGAGAATAAAAAAAGAGAGCCAAGATAAAACACAAATTAAGCAAGGCAAAAGAAACACAAAGAAACATAAAAAGAATCTAAGGTTGAGGAGCAGGAGGAAGTCTTGTGAACAATGCTTCCAGAAGGCCTTTGATCTGATTAGCGGATTCTTCTTGCTTGCCAAACATCCCTTTAATTTCTGCGTTTGTTTCATCCTGTTTGTCCAATCTCTTTCTAACTTCCTCATTCTCTTTCTTCAACTCATCCAAAGTTTTCAGCACTAGAACAGATGAAGTAGGTTCTTCAGAAGTTACCAAATCCTCAGAGCTTTTTGTAGACACTTCCTTTGGAGAGGCTTCAGGTGATATATCTTCCACTTCAGCGATAACCAGAGTTTGATGCTCAGAGTTTTGTGCACGAGGTTCTGAAACCATAGGAGCTTTCCAGCCTAGAGGAAGAATGGGTTCTTTTCCCAGAATCTTAGAACTTGCTCATTGAAGATCTTCATATGGTCACAGAAGTTCTGTTGGGCTATGTCATAGCTTAGATCCTTCATTTTCTGAGATTCAGAATTAAACCACTTTCTGAATTTGGTCCAAAGATAGTCAGAGGCAGCTGGATTCAGATTCTCCAAACAACCCTGCTTCAGAAAGTTAATCCATTCCTGCATTTTTACCTCGAAAGCCAATAAAGAGTTACCAACATCTGATTTGGATACAAATGGTTTTGGTTTGGGAATGACTATTTTATGAGAGGTTGAGGTAAGCTTGTCTAGAGCTTCTAGGTCAATTATAGTTCTGAGGGGATCATCTGAGAGATGTGTTGAAGGAGAGTCAGAAATAAGAATAGGAGAGGTAGGTGGTGTAAATTCTGAGGTGATTTGAGGGGGAGTAGTGAAATTTGGTGATGATTGAAAGAAGTTGAGAGGACAGTTGATACCAGGTATAGAAGTGTCAGGGTTTTGAGTTTGATGTTCTGGTTGGGAAGATGTGAAGAGAGGTTCATGAACAATGTCAGACAGAACTTGTGCAAGTTCTGGTTGTGGTTCAATAAAATCAGAAGGAGTGGGGTCAATGTCAATGTCAAAATCCTCAAGAGTTTGTGGTGATGGTGGTGGATTTTGAGTTTGTGGTGATGGTGGTGGATTTTCAGAAGGTTTAGGAGACGATGGGGTTTCAGATGTTGATACCATTATGGATTCGACGATAGAAATGAAAGCGGAGTTACCTTTCTTCTTAGCAGCTTTAGCAACTTTTGGAGTTTTCTGAGGAGTTCCTTCAGAGGCTTTCCTTTTTCTTGAAGTTCTGGGGACAACTTCTAGAGGTGCTTGCCTGAGCTATTGCAGAGAAACTTCTGGAAGGGTTCCATCAGCTTTACAAGCATCCAAATATCTGAGGACAATTTCTGGATGAGTATCTGATGAGAAAAGAGGAAAATCTTTCAGAGGAATTTTCCTGGTGGTGATGACTTCCTTAGAGATTAGGGTTGGATCCTTCTTGATGGTCTCAATGATTTTCATCTTCTTGAGATTCTTTGCATTGAGAGGTCTTCCAGCAATAGTTTCTAGATCAGAGATTTCCTGAGCTTCAGTTAGGTGTTCAATCAGCTTATTCTCTGTAAGAATATCTAATATAAGTCTACCTAGAGGAATCCAATATCTCTTGGTTCTTTCATCTTCTCTTGTTTCCTTCACACTGTTCTTCAGATGATTAAATAGACAGTGAGGAAGATTTGCTTTGGTAAAAGTGGAGATGAGGTACAGAAGATACTGTTGATCGTTGTTGATGTAGTCAGACGAGCTTGAAGGTTTCCTGTGATAGATACACCCAAGAATGATTCTGGCCCAAATTCTGTGACGATCCTTTAGGTCTTTGATTTTGTTGGAGTGTTGACCGGTGGTGAAGATTTCCTTTGAGATAGTGTTTAGATCAGTCCCCTTTTCCATTTCACTGCATCTAATTCCCGATCCATCATGATCAATCAGCTTACCAATGAGATCTTCAGTGATGATGACCTTCTTTCCCATAACATACGAAGTTACTTGATGTTTTGAGACTGATGCAAAAATCCAGAATTCCTTAACGAGTTGGGGAAAAACTGGATCCATTAAGCGATTAAAGTATTTGCTTCATCCTTGAAACTCAACCTCAGGAGTAAGGTCATACCCATTGTCTTTCATGCTTTCAAAATCAACAATGAGTTCACAGAGAACTTCAAGAGAGGCAAAGGGGGTGAGGAGAGTTCTTGAGGGCTCAACGTACCTTTCTTCAATGACTTGGTCAGCTGATTCTTGAGACATTGCTTGTTGAGAGCAGGAGGCCATTGTTCACAGACTTAGGGTTTTGGGAACTTAGGGTTTTGGGAACGCACAGAGAAACAAGAAATGTAAGAGCAAAACAAGAAATGCAAATAATACGGAGAAGGCGATAGAGAGCTGAGTGAGTGATAGTGAACGTGTGAGGGTGTTGGAAGTGACATTTATAAGAGTGACCAAGAATTAAATAGCAATTAAAAATAATAAACATAATGATTAATAGCCGTAATGATTTCTGACAAGGGAGATAGCGTGAGAAATTTTGGGAACAGTTATCGATGTGACTTGGCGCCTCGATATGTAAACACAGACGTTTCAGTTTGCCAGAGTTTGACACGCGTTCATCATCAAAGAAAATCTGGAGCGTAGGTTGACAAGTGTTTGCTAGAGTGAACTTAATGATCTATCCTTGAAATGAAAAGTTCAGATCTTCTGAATAGATTCTGATGCAATCTTTCTTCTCACTTCTGAAGAATTATTGGTCAGATGTTCACAAAAGAAAAGAAGTTCTGAGAGTTAAAAATATAGTAATTACATTTTTCATTCTGGACAAACTTTCATACTGAGATTTTTCAGAATGAAATTAAATCTATCTTCAGCAAGGGGTTTGGTGAAAACATCAGCCCATTGATGGTCTGTGTCTATAAATTTTAAACAAAGAATTCCCTTCTGAGTATAGTCCCTAATGAAATGATGTTTAATTTCTATATGTTTAGCCCTAGAATGCATAATAGGATTTTTAGAAAGACAGATGGCAGAGTATTGTCGCAGAGGATAGGGATGTTACTCTCGTAAATGTGAAAGTCTTCAAGCTGATTCTTCATCCAGAGCATCTGAGTACTGCATCCAGCTGCAGCTATGTATTCAGCTTCAGCGGCTGATAGTGCAATGGTGGATTATCTTTTGCTGGACCAAGAGATTAGGTTGTCTCCCAGAAACTGGCAGCTTCCAGAGGTACTTTTTCTTTCTATTCTGTCTCCAGCAAAGTCAGCGTCACAGTATCCTACCAATTTGTATTCTCTGGACTTTCTATAGCAAAGACCAAGATTAGTAGTACCTTTCAGATATCTGAAAATCCGCTTAACAGCTGTTAAGTGGGATTCTCTAGGATCTGATTGGAATCTAGCACAAAGACAAACGCTATAGAGAATATCAGGTCTAGAAGCAGTTAAATAAAGGAGGGAACCAATCATACCTCTGTAGAGCTTCTGTTCTACTTTCTTACTTACCTCATCTTTTTCCAGAATGCATGTGGGATGCATAGGAGTTTTGGAAGGCTTACTTTCTGACATTTCAAATTTCTTCAGAAGATCTCTGACATACTTGCTTTGATGTATGTAAGTTCCTTCTGGAGTTTGATTGATTTGAATTCCCAAGAAAAACTTGAGTTCTCCCATTAAGCTCATTTCAAACTCTGCCTGCATAGTCTTAGCAAATTCTTTGCCCAAAGAGCTTTTAGTGGATCCAAAAATTATATCATCTACGTAAATTTGACAGATCAGAATGTGATTTTTAAATGACTTACAGAATAAAGTAGTGTCCACCTTCCCTCTGGTAAAATCATTGTTTAAGAGAAAGTTACTTAGTCTCTCATACTAAGCTTTGGGAGCTTGTTTTAGACCATATAACGATTTCTTAAGTTTATAAACATATTCTGGATGTTTTGTATTTTCAAAACCAGGTGGTTGATGCACATAAACTTCTTCATCAATGTAACCATTTAAAAACACACTCTTGACATCCATCTGATAAAGAGTGATGTCATTATTTACAGCATATGAAATTAAAAGTCTGATAGATTCTAACCTTGCGACTGGAGCAAAGGTTTCTGTATAGTCTATCCCTTCTTGCTGACTATAACCTTGTGCAACCAGTCGTGCTTTGTTTCTGACAACTTCTCCCTGTTCATTTAGTTTATTTCTGAAGACCCATTTGGTTCCAATGATGTTGAAGCCTTTGGGTTTAGGAACTAGATCCCATACGTCGTTTCTGGTGAACTGATTCAATTCTTCCTGCATTGCGAGGATCCAATCATTGTCTGTGAGTGCTTCGTCAATAGTAGTGGGTTCTACCAGAGAGACTAATTCCACTAGAGATTCTTCAGTCTTTTTGAATGAGGATCTTGTTCTGATTGGGTCATCCTTCTTTCCTAGAATTTTGTCTTCGGGATGTGTTAGAGAACTTCTGGATTGTCTTTTCTGGATGGGTTCTTCAGAATTAAAGTTTCCTTCTATTGTGTTCGCCTGTTTTTTTGATGATCTGGTTTCAGTGCCTGTTATTTGAACTTCTATTTCTGCAAGAGATTCATCATGCTTTGGCTTTTGAAGGCCAAGCTTATCATCAAATCTGACACAAATGGATTCTACCACACTTCGTGTTTCTGTGTTATATACTCTGTATCCTTTTGAACGTTCAGAGTATCCTAACATGAAACATTTTTGTGCCTTAGAATCAAACTTGTTCAGAGGATTATTAGTGTTTAAGATAAAGCATGTACATCCAAAAGGATGAAAGTAAGAAATGTTGGGCTTTCTGTTCTTCCACAATTCATATGGAGTCTTTTCCAGAATAGGTCTTATAGAGATTCTATTCTGAATGTAACACGCTGTATTAACTACTTCTGCCCAAAAGTGTTTAGCCATGTTAGTCTCATTGATCATGGTTCTGGCCATTTCTTGTAGAGTTCTATTCTTGCGCTCTACAACTCCATTTTGTTGTGGAGTTCTAGGACAAGAGAAATCATGAGAAATGCCATTTTCATTAAAAAATGTTTCTAGATTTTTGTTTTCAAATTCCCCACCATGATCACTTCTGACTTTTACAATTCTAAACTCTTTTTCATTTTGAATTTGGTTACAGAAAGTAGAGAATACAGAGAGTGACTCGTCCTTGTGTTTTAAGAACTTTACCCATGTCCATCTGCTATAGTCATCTACGATCATTAATCCATACTTCTTGCCACTGATGGATGCAGTTTTCACTGGTCCAAACAGATCTATATGAAGAAGTTCTAATGGTCTGGAGGTAGAAACAACATTTTTTGGTTTAAAAGAGGGTTTGGAAAACTTGCCTTTTTGACATGCTTCACACAGAACATCTGAGCTGAACGTCAGATTAGGAAGTCCTCTGACCAGATTGAGTTTGTTAATCTGAGATATTCTTCTCATACTAACATGCCCCAATCTTCTGTGCCAGACCCATTGTTCGTCGTCAGCAAACAAAAGACATTTTACATTCTGACTTTTTAGTTCAAAAAGTTTTATTTTGTAAATGTTGTTCTTTCTCTTTCCATTAAAGAGGATTGTTCCATCTTTCTGACTAACTGCCTTACAGGACTTTTGATTGAAGATTATATCATAACCGTTATCACTTAATTGACTTATGGATAACAAGTTATGCATTAATCCTTCTACTAATAAGACATTAGATATAGAGGGTAGAGTACCGTTACCTATGGTTCCAGAGCCAATGATTTTACCTTTCTGATTGCCTCCGAAACCTACATACCCTCCAGCTTTAAGTTCCAGACTTTGGAACATATGATTTCTTCCCGTCATGTGTCGCGAGCATCCAGAGTCCAGGTACCATGATTGGTGTTTCAATCTTGCTGTTAAAGACATCTGCAACATATAGGATTTTATCCTTAGGTACCCACAATTCTTTGGGTCCTTGTTTGTTAGTGTTTACAGAATTCTGATTGAGTTTTGGTCTCTCAATAGAATTTGAAGAGTAAGATTCACTGGTATATTTTATGTCATATTTGTGTCCATATGTGAAGTGAGAGTTTAAAGGAGAGTATTTTATGATCATATCATCAACTTGTTTTGGTTTATATGGAGCTTCACCTTTAGGATTAACATAACCTATGCCTTTTCTCCCATTTCTACTAACTCCATAGATCATTGAAGCCATTTTGCTTCTGTCTATGTTTTTAGCTAGAAATTTTTGAAAGTTATAGTCGTAATGTTTTAAAATATTTTCAGAACTAGTGGAAACTACTGAGTCAGAATGTTTCTGAGATTTTTGAGATTCAAAAGAGTTGAGTTTTGAAATGGTTTCTTTTAACTCAGAATTTTCTGCTTTCAGCTTTCTGTTCTCTTCAGACTCAGATACAAGATCGTGTTTCAGATTCTTATATTTGAGCTGAAATTTCTAATAGTTTTCAAGAATTTCTGACAGACTTTCTTCTAATTGAGATCTAGAAAATTTAGAGAATACCTCTTTAGTTTCTGAGTCAGAGTCTGATTCTGATGAGTTTGAATCATCTGATATGTTGGCCATTAGGGCAATGTTGGCGTGTTCATTTTCTGATTCGGATTCTGCTTTAGAAGATTCTGAGTCATCCCAGGTAGCCATAAGACTTTTCTTTCTTTCCTTGTTAAACTTCTTATTTGGCTTTTCTTTCTGCAGCTTAGGACAATCACTTTTGTAGTGTCCAGGTTCCTTGCATTCGTAACACACCACTTCTTTGTTCTTTGACTTTTTGTGTCCAGAGGATGGTTCAGAATGACTGCTTGATCTTCGAGAGTTTCTGAATTTTCTTTGCCTATTTTTCCATAGTCGTTGGATTCTTCTAGAAAGGAGCGATAGTTCATCTTCTTCTGAGGAGCCGCCAGAGCTTTCTTCTTCTTCCTGAAAAGCTTTAGTTTCATATTTATATTTAGATTTAAGAGCAACAGACTTACCTTTCTTCTGAGGCTCATCTTCTTCTAGTTCTATTTCGTGACTTCTCAGAGAGCTTATCAGTTCTTCAAGAGATATTTCGTTGAGGTTCTTGGAGAGCTTTAGTGTCGTGACCATGGGTCTCCATACTTTAGGTAAGCTTCTGATGATCTTCTTGACATGATCTGATGTGGAGTACCCTTTGTTCAGAACCTTCAGTCCAGCAACCAGAATTTGAAACCTTGAGAACATTTTCTCAATTGTTTCATCATCTTCCATTTTGAAGGCTTCATACTTCTGGATAAGTGCCAGAGCTTTAGTCTCTTTTACTTGAGTGTTGCCTTCATGCGTCATTCTCAGCGAATCAAATATGTGTTTGGCTGATTCTCTGTTAGTGATCTTTTCGTATTCTGTGTGAGAGATTGCACTAAGGAGAATAGTTCTGGCCTTGTGATGATTTCTGAAATCTTTCTTCTGTTGATCCGTCATATTTTTCCTTTCGATCTTCTGACCGTCTTTTCCAACAGGGTGAGTGTAACCATCAGTCACCATATCCCAGAGATCGCCGTCGTGAGCCAGAAAGAAACTTTTGATTAGGTCTTTCCAGTAATCAAAGTTTTCTCCGTCAAACACTGGTGGTTTGCCACTGATTTTGTCATTGTAGTTCTGAACGGATTCCGCCATAGTGTTTTTCGTGAAGGATCTTTTATCTGACACGGTTAAGTGTTAGCACCCAGAACCAGGTGCTCTGATGCCAATTGAAGAAATGAAAAAACACAAGAAGGGGGTTGAATTGGGGTTTTTAAAAATTAAAGCAAAAAGGAGACACGTTGGTTATCCTGGTTCGTTTGAACTCAAACTACTCCAGTCCACATGCCAAGGTGATTTCGCCTCTTTCTCTTGAGGACTTAATCCACTAATCACTTAAGATTACACTGACACAGGGACAACCGTCACTGCTTCTTGAGTTTTAACCACAACTCGGTTTTCTCAAGGAATTTCAACTTAAAATATTATGCTTCTAATAAGCTTTATCACAACTGTGAGTTTTTACAATATTTTTATCAAATAATGAAAACAGATGAGAAACTTGATGAATTGTTGAAAAGTATGCGCGCAAGTATATTGGGTCATCTGCAGGTGCTCCCTTAAATAGATGAAAATTATTGATCCGTTGGAGTCGTGAGAGTTATTTTTGGAGATTAACAATAATGCCTTTGAATGCTCTTTCCAAAAATAAAGATTTTGTCTGTTTCAATCTGTTGCTTTGTGATACTCATAAATGTGGAGGATAGCGTATCAGAGTCCACGTTGATTTTATGCATTATCAGAGTTTCTGTCTTGATGCAGCTTTGGTGCTGAAGCGTGAGACATCCTTCATCAGAACTTAGCTAGTTTAGATATGTGATTCTTCCATATCAGAGCTTTGCTTGATTAGAGCTTCACTTTGCTTGGATCTTGTGAACTTTGCTTGATTAGAACTTCGCTTTGAACTCGCTTTGCTTAGATCTTGTGAGCTTCGCTTGATTAGAACTTCGCTTTGAACTCGCTTTGCTTAGATCTTGTGATACTTCTATATCAGAACTTCTTTACATTAGAACTTCCCTACATATCACAAAAAATGAATTAAGGAGCATCAAATTCTAAATAATATAATGTTTGTTATCATCAAAACTATTAGGAATGTAGAATCAATTCTTGTTCTAACATAACCGTCCTCGTTAAGATAGGTCTTCCATTCTTCATTTGTATCGGAGGAGTCACCCTCGTTGATGGTATGTACTTCTGGAGACACTGGGTGAAGGAAACCTCCACTGTGGAAGAAGTCCTGAATGGGATGAAGACTTTCATTGTTAGTAGCAGTCTGAGTACAGGTCAAGGAAAATCCAAGACCCTTCTTTGTTTTGTTGTCAGTAGGAATGACAAGCTGTCCCCGTCCCGTTGTATTGGTATTCTCGACCGCTTTGATAGTATCTTTGTACAAGGAAAACGAAGTTCCCCCTTCGAATTGATTGTCCTTGTGTAGCGAAAGCGATTGGAACTGAGTTCCAATTACCCCCTCCGGTTCTACATAAGTGGATGACGACAAATTGCTTACGAGCAAGGCCTGTTCTCCACAGACTGTGATGAGTTGGTCGTTCTGCACGAACTTTAGCTTTTAGTGGAGGGTTGAAGTGACCGCCCCAGCCTAATGTATCCAAGGTCTTCCTAATAAACAACAGTATGTTGCCCGGATGTCCATGACCTGGAAGGTGACTTGGAAAGTGTGAGGACCGATAGTTATAGGAAGGTCGACTTCGCCGATAACCATTTTTCTGGATCCGTCAAATGCTTTGACAACGACCTCGCTGGTTCTCATCGGAGGTCCTTTGAATGATAATTGCATTAAAGTGGACTTTGGCATAACATTCAGGGCTGGCCCTGTGTCTACCAGTACGCTGGCTAAAGCATCGTCCTGGCAGTTGACTGTAATATTGAGTGCCATGTTATGACGGCGACCCTCTTCAGGTAATTCCTCATCATTAAATCCTAAGTTATTGAAGGAAATGATGTTAGAGACAATGCTATCAAATTGTCTAATTGTTACATCCTGTTCCACAAAGGCTTGCTCTAAGACTTTCGGTAGAGCCTCCTTGTGCGTTTCTGAACTAAGAAACAGTGATAACACCGAGATCTTTGAAGGAGTCTATAACAGTTGATCAACAATGTTGTATTCACTCCTCTGGATGAGCTTCAGCATCTCATCATTGTTTTTTGAAAGGTCGGGATTACTGGACTGACCGACCGGTGGATTGGGAACTTCCGTCTGAGGTTCCTTTTCTTTGTTGGGTTCTCCAACTCCCCTGTTGAAGATTTGACCGCTTCGTGTTACTCGACTGATGTCTGCAATATTCACGATGGAGGGTAATGGAATTTCGTTTCCATTCTCGACTGTTATTGCACCGTACTTGTAAGGGATAACCTTAGTTTATTCATACGGTAGTGGTCCCGGTAGATAGATGACTATGGGAACCTTCTGATTTTTCTGACCATCGTACGTAATTTCGATCCGTTCCTGGTTGGGAACTCTCGATTCCTCAAGTAGGGGGATGATGGCACAAACATCCCTCGTCCTCTGATGATCAGAGATTATGACAACGTCCTTGATTTGATCAACGAGGTATTTGACTGATCCAGAACTTGAGCATGGTTGAATCTCTTTGCGGTCCAACTAACTTTGAAGGGCTGCTCGCACGAGGTAGCATCCTTGATTATCCACTGAGCAAACCCCACACCGCTCATAGTTGTGTAGTGGCACCTGGCTACGTCCGGTTTGAATACAGTGTAACCTGACTAGGTCTGTTTCCATCGACTGAACATCTTGACTTTGATATCTAGTAGGATTCCCGTTAGTGATACTAATTTGCTGGGTGTCTTCATCCATATAGATTGGAAGCCACCAGTGGTTCAACAAGTGCTGAAGTGTTTCCTGGACAAGGGCACAACCTTGATCGTTTTCACAACATGCTTTACAGCTCTGATAATCATGTGATACCAGGAACCCGAGCCGGACCTGTTTAGCATGTAACTCCACCAGGCTGGTATTCATCAAGCGAATATCAAAGATTTGAACCATGTTGATTTGATAATGATTCCTATCATGGTAGTCTTGGATCCATCCAAGATCCATCTGACGCTGGAAGGCCTCCTGTACAAAAGAGCATCCATGTTTGTTTATCGAGCAAGTCAGACAGGAATTATAATCGTGACGTGACAGATTATGATATTGGCTTTGCCTTGAGTGCATTACCACCAGGTTGACATTCATCGCACGGATATCGTGGTTTTGAATGATGTTAGAATTCGTATAAACCATGTTAACTCCCCGAACTTGGTGCTCGTGGATCCATCCGAGATCCATCTGTTCCTGTAGAGCTGATTGCACCACAGAACATCCTCGATTGCTTTTAGAGCAGATATCACACTGGTGATAATCATGAGGTGGCACATGGCCATACCCACTCCGTTTACAATGCATCTTGACCAAGTTGACCCTTAGTAAGAGTACATCGCGAATTTGATAGGTGTTGTTAGACTCTCCCTCTATCAAATTGACTGTAGCCTTCTCGTGTTGAGGCAGCGGATTTGTGAGAACATTCGGGTTTGTATCTTTGAAAGATAAGACCCCGCTCCTAACAAGCTTTTGCACGTCGGATTTGAAACTAAGACAGTTCTCTATGTTATGCCCTGGTCCTCCTTGATGGTAAGGGTAAGTTTGATCCACCTTAAACCAAAAAGGCAGATTTTCCGGTACTGTAAGAGGAGACTTAGTCTGGACATGCCCCTTAGCCAGTAATAACGGAAATAGTTATGCGTATGATACGGGTATAGGATCAAATCCTGGTGGCCGCATTGTACGATTGTTGTTGTATTGAGGACGAGCCTGCTGAAGAGGTTGTTGTGTCCTTTGCTGAAATTGCTGTGACTGCGGTTGGCTTCGGGCAACCTGAGGTTGATACGTAGAAACAGGCGCAGGGTTAATAGCAGGAGTTACAGCTGCTACTGGTTGGTACCGTCGCCTTTGCTTTCCGAGAGAGATATTCCCAATATCTTGCTCCTTTTTCTTAGGGAGAGCACTACCGTATTTTTTAGTACCGCTTGTCGACCCAGCGTCTTTGACTAGACGTCCTTCTCGAACGGCTTCCTCGAGACGCACTCCCATACCGACCATTTCGGTGAAGTCGCTGGGCGCACTGGAAACCATTCGGTCGTAGTAAAATGAGCTTAAGGTCTTTAAGAAGATCTTTGTCATCTCTTTTTCCTCAAGAGGTGGACAAATTTGAGCGGAAATTTCACGCCATCTCTGAGCGTACTCCTTAAAGGTTTCCTTGTCTTTTTGCGACATTGATCTGAGTTGATCTCTGTCTGGTGCCATGTCCAAATTGTATTTATATTGTTGGACGAAGGCAGTGCCAAGATCTCTGAAAGTGCTAATCGTAGCGCAGTTTAAACCCATGTACCATTTTAATGCGGCATCGGTTAAACTATCCTGAAAGTAGTGAATCAATAGATCCTGATTCTCTGTCTGAGCTGACATTCGCAGACCGTACATCACCAAATGGATTTGAGGGCAAGAGTTACCCTTGTACTTTTCAAAGTCGGGCACCTGGAACTTGTGTGGGACTTTCACATTGGGGACCAAGCAGAGATCTGCGGCGACCTTTCCAAATAAATCCTGACCACGAAGGGCCTGCAGTTCCTTCTGCATTTCCAGGAACTGCTCCTGGAATTCATCCATTCTATCGAACATACTTTCCTTTCTACCAGAAGGTATCTGTGGAATCTGTCCTTCCGGGACAGTGTGCACCACAGGGGGTGGTACCGTTACTACGGCAGTGAATCTTGGCGTTTCCCGAAGTTTGTAACCTTCAGGAGTCCTCAACATGCCTCTTGCATCCTCGCTTTCCTGAAGTTTGTAACCTTCAGGCCCAACAGCTTCTGCTATGATTCCCTGATCTTCAGTGATCGGCAGAACATATCCTTCCAGGATATAGTTAACAGGCATGCCCCAGGGACGATCTTTCGGCATTTGATACCTAGGATCATACTTCTCCACTATGGGCGTTGAGGTGATCTCGGAGATCACAATTCTTTGTAGCTGCGCTTCTGCCATGGCTTGCATGTCGTTACGAAGCTTTCTCATATCTTCTCTCAGAGCGTCGATCTCTTCTTTCAACTCTCTGTTCTCTTCCTCGAGATCATCCATCTTTTTCTGACGATTGGCCCGAGTATTGTACGAATGAGACAGTTTGACTCTAGAATCGAGACGCAAACGTGAGATTCGTAGGTAAGAAGAATGCGTGACGTGAGAATGATGAATGCAATGATTATATAAATTGTTTTTTTTTTGTTTAATCAAAAATAAACTTCGACAATTAGATTGTAAATATCAAACAGTGGGGAAATCCCCGTTTTATTGAATTCAAAGGATTACGGAAATGGAAATACAGTAATTTGCAAGGTGCTGGAAACAGAAACCTAAGCTAATGGGTCCCGAGTCCTCTCTGAGGAGAACTCGGGTGCTGATTCTGGTACTTTCCTTTTCTTGGACCGGGGCTCTTGGGCCGTTGTCGGGTTGTCATTCCTTTGCCAAGTGAAAGGAGCGAGCAAATTCCTTTGGTCATCCTGATTTTCTACAGCATGTTGCTCTAAAATCTCAATTAGAGCATCCTTATCTTTCAGTAGTTGCTGTATTTTGGTACATTCCACATTGAGAATGCGGTACTTGTTCTTCCAAGACCTCCTCTCCTGTTGAACTTTGTTGAGAGTAACCTGAAGTTTTTCCGTTTCAATCATGAAGTACATTATAGATTCCCTTGGCGGAAGAACTCCGTGACGAGGATAAGGCATCTTTAGCTTGAGAGCTCTAGTTTGTTCCAAGTGGAGATAAGGCTCCACCGAGACACAATCAGGTTTTCCTAGAGACTCCCGTCCTTTCTTATGAACATGTTTCCAAGCGTGCACTATTTCCATCTTTAGTGCCCTGTCATTTTCTCCTTCCTTGAAGAAAAGACCTTCCAGATGAGCATTACGCGGGACATGCCTCATCGGGTATCCAAATTGACAACGAACTAAAACTGGATGGTAATTGATTCCTCCCTTAGTTCCTATGAGGGGTACGTTGGGGAAGTTTCCACAACGGTCAATGATCCTGATCCCGTCGTAGATTCGATTGTACCAATCGATGTCAGAGTTGGTAAGAGACATGATTTTCTGCGACCAACGTAAGGCACTCTTATGATCCCAAAAAGCGGCAGATTTAGGCAAATGGGAAATAAATCATTTATATAGCAGGGGGACACAGCACGTGATCATTCCTCCGCTGTATAAACTCCTTAAGTGTATAGAATGATACGCATCTACGAGCAAAGTCGGTACAAGGTTTCCAATGAGAAAAAACCTTAATGGCATTGATATTTACAAAGTTATCGATGTTGGGAAACAAAAATAACCCGTAGGTGAGTAAAACAAAGATGCTTTCAAAAGCAGTCACGTTCCTTATACTAGTAAAGTACAGAGCTTTCTTTACCAGAAACTTGGCTGGTAAACCTGGGATTCCTCCCTTGGTGGTCATGTGAGTCTTGATTTCTGACACATCCAAATAAATTGCTCTTACAATGATTTGATCCTTTGGAATTTCTTCCAGTCCAGAAAAGGGAGCTTGATCAGTAATATGTAAACCAGTCAGGTGAGAATACTCCTCCAGCGTTGGTGCGAGCTAGTAATCCGGGAATGTAAAACAGTGATAGACTGGATCGTAAAATTGAATGAGTGCCTCCATGATTCTTTCAATCACATGGACCCTATACAGAGGTAGCAAACCTCCGTACTTGGCTCTGAAAGCTTCATGGTTTGTGATCATCCTTGCCAAACCTCTCAAATCCTCTAACTTTGGAACCTTGAAGGTGTACTTATGAGTTTTCCTTCTACCGAAATCCATGAGCGCAATCTTTTTCTCTCTGATATTTGCAATCATTGTCTTAGTTTTATTTGAAAAAGAGAGACTAGAAGAGAAGATTTTTTCTTTGTTTTGATGTTTTTTTTAGATGAAATGAATGCATGAATGCTGTAACACCTCTTCTATACCCCGTACAAAAATCGGAATAAACTATTCTTATAAATAAAACATCAGAGCAAAGAATAATTTATCATGATATAGCCAGAGATGTCACACCAACGGGAACTAACACATTATGCTCATATAGATATATAACAACCTGATAGCCATATTAACATAGGAACTCAGTTCCAAAATACCATCATTCAGTTACAGAATTAAAGCGGAACATCCATAACTGATGTCATCACAAAAGATAAGTATGTCATATACATGTTCATACAAAGCCACTAGATACAGGCCAAAAGAAACATCTACACTCGAACCCCGACTACCCGTGTTACATATCAGAGCCGACGGAACGACAAAAGGACGAAGACACTAATCTTCGCAAAAGACTCCAGCATCTAATCTGCAATGCCTCATAGAGCATTATAAAACAGCAGAAGGGTGAGAAACAGGATTATAATATACTTGCATATCATTATATAACACTTAGCAAAATATGCACAATTATTCTCACCATACAAATATGATACTTGTAAACAATACAAGACATATTAACCCCATTTCACACATCAATCACATAAGCCTATACATTAACACAATGCATAACAATTCCTTCTCAAAATTCAACACATAAACATTCATGTAATGAATTATGCAAATGCACAGAGACCGACACAACGACTCTATGCATGCGGTACCATTAGTCCCCCAGGAACTCTTGGAATCATCGCTCGTTACTTAGGGTAACTCCCCGTCGGGCATACGATGTTCCCCGTCGCTACCACTTATCACCAAGCATACGACGTTATGGATCGTTTTTAGTCCTTTATAATAGGCACACGATCAATACAACAATTGCTTACACCCATAAGGGATCTACAATTTAACATGCATTGTTTACACCCACAAAGGGATCTACAATGTCTTCGTGCATTGTTTACACCCACAAAGGGATCTACAATGTCTAACTGCATTGTTTACACCCACGAAGGGATCTACAATGTCTACCACATGATGCATGTCATATAATGACCCATGGCAATCAAAGCTCATACATTAAATCATGCATTTCAAGTACATATAAAGTAATGCACACAATTGCCCAAAATGGCCACAACCACCAATATACCATCAAAGAATCATCACACAAACCATCTCATAACATATCACATTCTATCGCACAATATAGAAAATAACTCAAAAATTCCATTTTACGGTTTCTCGGAAAAGTCGGCTAAAAGTCGGCCAAAAATAATATTTTCTACCATCATCAACAAGTACTCATCGATAGCTTCGATTCGGTATAAAGAACTCTTAAATACGATAAACGGTTAACAAGATATGAATATTTCAAAATAACGCGAAACATAAACCGGACGCCCGACACAACGAAACGGTTCGTAAAAACTGTACCAATTGGACCAAGTTCAGACCCCAAAACTATTTTTCCTAGAAAGAGCATCTCGTTAGCTTTCTAACGCTTCGAACGAGGGTTAAAACCGCCTTACGGTTCAAGAGATATGAATTTCCGAAGTTTCCCCGAAAAACCAGATTTTCATGGTTCAGCACAGTATGTATCGATACATAGGCTTATGTATCGATACAAAAAGCCACATGTATCGATACATAGCACGCATGTGTCGACACATGCTGTAGTGAAAATGCTGTTTTTTCCCAATTTTCACAGTATGTATCGATGCATAAGGGTTATGTATCGATACATAATCCATTTCGTATCGACACATAGCTTATGTATCGATGCATAGCCCTGTTTTTCTCAAAAATCAGAATTTCTCAAAATACACCTTTGCTGCCATTTTTCCCTTTTGCCCGAAAACTCGACTAAATCGAACATTTTCACCGAAACAACCATATACGCGCAACCACCAAATACATAAGAACATTTTAGAACACATAAACGAAATTTCTACGACGTTCGATTTTTCGATTAAATTTCAACCTTCCAAAAACCAGAATTTTCAAACATCATCAAATCGAATAAAAATCACGACATACGACGATCTAACCTTACTCGATACAACTACGTAATTTATTTCGAATTCTAACCGTGAAAACATTGGTTCCTATCGACTTCCTACAATTCGACCTAAACGGACAAAATAACGGAAACATAGCGAAAACTAACCGAAACATATCCAAACTTCATGAGACTTTAAACAGAAACTCACATACATATAACCAACCAACACATGTATTTATACGACTTTTCGACCGTAAAAACATCGGTTTCTAACGATTTCGTCCAATACGGCATAAACGGAAACATATGGAAAACCAATCCAAAACATCCACACAAAACATATATAATGATACACAATGATATAATAACCGAGTTTTGCACCCTTACCCGATTTAATCGTGTTCTAGAAAGTCGGGAGATTGGTTTCTTCCTTCACAAGTTTTCCTCTGTTTTCTTCTTTCTTTTCTCTTTTCTTCTTCTCTCTTTTTCTTCTCTTTTGGAAATTCTTACTAACTTTTCTAAACTTATACTAACTATTTTCTTTTATATTTTCTTAACTTAAAAATTCTAAACATTTCTAATAAATATCTAAACTAACTATTATTAACTAATACTATTAATTATGAAATATGTCAAATACCCTCTATTCCAATTTTCCCCGCAACTCTAAAAAAACGGTAAAAATACACAATGTGCAAAAATAACATATAATCACACCAATTAGCAATTAACATAAATATTGCTCAATTAAAAATAAAGACTCGACCAATTAACACCAAAAAGCACGGAAAAAGGAAATATTAAAAACGGACCGTTACAACTCTCCCCCACTTGAGAAATTTTCGTCCTCGAAAATATTACCTGATCCAAACAACTCCGGATACGATTCCCGCATCCGACTTTCCAATTCCCAAGTCAAATTGCCCTCAGCAGCGCCTCCCCACGCCACTTTCACAAGTGCAATCTCCTTGCCTCTTAACCTTTTCAACTCGCGATCTAAAATCCTCACCGGTAAAACCTCAACCGTAAGATTATCTCTTACCTCAACCTCATCCATCGGAATCACATGAGACGGATCTGGAACATACTTCCGTAGCTGTGAAACATGGAAAACATCATGTAGATTCGAAAGATTCGGTGGCAATGCTATCCTGTAAGCCACTGCACCAACTCTTTCGGATATCTGATATGGACCAATAAAACGAGAAGTCAACTTCTTCGACTTCAGAGCACGACCCACACCCGTAACCGGTGTAACTCTCAAAAACACATGGTCGCCTTCTTGAAATTCAAGATCTTTCCTTCTCTTGTCATGATAGCTCTTTTGTCTACTTTGAGAAGCTTTCATCTTCTCCCGAATAAACTTCACTTTCTCCGTTGTTTGTTGTACCATTTCCGGTCCAACTATCGTCCTCTCGCCGGTTTCATGCCAACACAAAGGTGTTCGACATCTCCGACCATACAAAGCCTCAAATGGTGCCATACTTATACTTGAATGAAAACTGTTATTGTAAGTGAATTCAATCAACGCCAAATAACCATCCCAAGCACCACCTTGCTCGAGTACACAAGCACGCAATAAATCCTCCAACGATTGAATCGTCCTCTCGGTTTGACCGTCCGTTTGCGGATGGTAAGCCGAACTCAATCTTAGCTTAGAACCCAAAGCCTTTTGTAAACTCTCCCAAAACCTCGATGTAAACCTAGGATCTCTATCCGATACAATACTCTTAGGAACTCCATGTAACTTCACCACCACAAGAATATAAATCTCGGCTAACTTCTCCAAAGGATAACTAATATCAATTGGAATAAAGTGAGCAGATTTAGTAAGCCTATCAACAATTACCCAAATAGCATTATGACCTCTTTGCGTATTCGGCAATCCCGTAACAAAATCCATCGATATACTATCCCATTTCCATTCCGGAATATCCAACGGTTGCATAAATCCACTCGGTTTTTGATGTTCCACCTTAGACTTTTGACAAGTTAAGCATGCATACACAAATTGAGCAACGTCCCTCTTTAATCCGGACCACCAAAAGATTTTTCTCAAATCTTGATACATTTTGTTCGCTCCCGGATGAATACTTAAGTTACTTCGGTGCCCTTCTTCCAATATCATCTTTTTCAACTCCACATCATCGGGAATACAAATACGACCACGGAATCTCAAAACTCCAAAATTATCAACTTTGAAATCTTCATTCTCATTCAACATCAAATCAACGAATTTCAAGTCCAACTTTTGCTTTTCACCTACCGTTGCAAGAAAATCATTTGTAACATGTAGCATACCAAGTCTCACACTTCTCGGCGTCATTTCACAAACTAAACTCAAGTCTCTAAAATCCTCCAAAAGTTCCCATTCTTTCATCATCAATGCGGACATATGTAACAACCTCCGACTTAAAGCATCGGCCACCACGTTTGCCTTACCCGGATGGTAATTCAAACCAAAATCATAATCCTTTAAAAGTTCTAGCCACCTCCTTTGTCTCATGTTCAACTCTTTTTGATCAAATAAATATTTCAAGCTCTTGTGATCACTAAAAACTTCAAATCTCGCACCATAAAGATAATGCCTCCATATTTTCAAAACAAACACCACGGCCGCTAACTCCAAGTCATGCGTAGGATAATTCTTTTCATGCACTCTCAATTGTCTAGAAGCATATGCCACAACTTTTCCATCTTGCATCAAAACACCACCTAAACCCGTTAATGAAGCATCACAATACACAACAAATGGTTCATTAGGATTAGGCAAAATCAAGATCGGAGTCGTTGTCAACCTTCTCTTTAGCTCATTGAAACCCTCTTCACAATGAATATCCCAAATGAAAGCCTTTCCTTTACAAGTCAATTGCGTCAAAGGAAGTGCCAATTTCGAAAATCCCTCAATAAACCTCCGATAATAACCTGCCAAGCCTAAAAAGCTTCGAATCTCCGTAACCGACCTAGGAGCCTCCCATTGCATCACCGCATCTATCTTGGATGGATCAACACTAATACCACTACCGGAAATAACATGTCCAAGGAAACTTACTTCCGACAGCCAAAATTCACATTTTGACAACTTAGCATACAATTGTTTCTCTTTCAAAATTTGCAACACAATTCTCAAATGCTCTTCATGCTCCTCTTGAGACTTAGAGTAAATCAAAATATCATCGATGAACACAACCACAAAACGATCCAACTGTTCATGAAAAATACGATTCATGTATTCCATAAACACACCCGGCGCGTTAGAAACCCCGAATGGCATCACGGAGTATTCGTAATGACCATACCGTGTCCTAAAGGCCGTCTTTTGAATATCCTCTCCTTTCACACGAATCTGGTGGTATCCTGATCTCAAATCAATCTTGCTAAAAACATTCGCACCAACCAATTGGTCCATCAAATCATCGATCCTTGGAAGCGGATATTTGTTCTTAATTGTCACTTTGTTCAACTGTCGATAATCAATGCATAACCGCATACTCCCGTCCTTCTTCTTTACCAACAATACCGGAGCACCCCAAGGAGAAACACTTGGCCTTACAAATTTCTTGTCCAACAAGTCATTCAATTGCTTTTTCAATTCTACCAATTCCGATGCCGACATACGATACGGTGCCATCGAAATCGGTCTAGTACCCGGAACTAGATCAATAGAAAATTCAACTTCTCTTTTCGGCGGTACATCCGTAATATCTTTCGGAAATACTTCTGGAAATTCACACACCACTGGAAACACATCAAGCTCAACTTTACTCTCCACCGACAATGATGCAAACAAACCAAACAATTGAGCTTCGTTCGCTAAAAGTTTCTTCAACTCTTTAGTGGATAGGAAACTCTCAAATTCATCATCTTCCATAGAAGGAAACCTTACTAACTTGTGATAGCAATCTATATGAACTCGATTAAATTGCAACCAGTTCATACCCAAGATCACGTCTAATCCCACCAACGGCAAACATACTAAATCCATAACAAAGTCTTTACCATACATGGTTAAAGGACAACTCATACACACCAAAGATGTATTTACCAACCCTGAAGCAGGAGTCTCAATAACCATTTCAGCACCCATCAAAGTTAACGCAAGATTCAAACGCTTCGCGCACTCAGACGAAATAAACGAATGAGTCGCTCCCGTATCAATAACAGCAACTAAAGGTGTACTATTAATAAAGCATGTACCTTTAATCAAACGGTCTGCATTCGTAGTTTGAGTCCCCGCCAATGCAAACACCTTTCCGCCCGCTTGAGCTTGTCTTGGTTTCGTGCACTCTGTACTATAGTGACCATTCTCCCCACAATTATAACACTTGATTGCATTCCTCCTACAATCAGCAGCCACATGACCCTTCAACCCACAATTAGCACACCTATTCATATTATTCATATTCCTCTTACATTCCGATATACGATGACCTAAACCACCACAATTGTAACATTTCACAGAAGAATTCATTCCTCCTCCACTCGGCTTCCTATCAAAAGTAGCCTTCTGTTTCCCCCTATCAACAGAAGTCACATAAGGCCTACCTCTGAACTGCCCCTTTCCTTTCTTATCATTCAGATTCTTGTAATGAGTAGCACGTGCTTTACTATCCTCATCAAAAATCCGACTCTTGTTCACCAACACTGAAAACTGTCTTATCTCCTGATAACCGATACCTTGCTTGATTTCTGGCCTCAAGCCATTCACAAATTTCAGACACTTAGACCTCTCCGAACCAGCCGTATTATAATTGGGACAAAACTTCACCAGTTCTTCAAACTTAGCAGCATAATCCGCAACAGAGGAATTATCCTGCTTCAGTTCAAGAAATTCAATTTCCTTTTTACCTCTCTCATCTTCCGGAAAATACTTCTCCAGAAAAGCATCTTTGAACACAGCCCAAGTAATCACAATTTCATCCTCCTCAAACCTCTGAGAAGCATTTATCCACCAGTCCTCAGCCTCCTTTTCCAGCACATGAGTACCATACTGTACTTTCTGTTCCTCGGAACACCTAATGAAACGGAAGATCTTCTCAATCTTCTTCAGCCAAAGTTGTGCTCCATCAGGATCATGAGTACCCTTAAAGCTCGGTGGGTTATTCTTCTGAAACTTATCCATACTACGCGACTCCTCGTCCGCCGCAGCATTCGGTAAATTCTGCATCACTTGCGCCATAGCTTGCATGGCCGCAGTCATAGCAGCGTCACGTCTTGCCGCCATAATCTGAACATTCCCAATGATAGCAAATTATGGTTAAACAACCACTCCACAGAGTGCAACAGACCAACCAGACACAACCGACACGACAACATGGTCGGACAAACCAAACATTGGCTCTGATACCACTTAATGTAACACCCCTTCTATACCCCGTACAAAAATCAGAATAAACTATTCTTATAAATAAAACATCAGAGCAAAGAATAATTTATCATGATATAGCCAGAGATGTCACACCAACGTGAACTAACACATTATGCTCATATAGATATATAACAACCTGATAGCCATATTAACATAGGAACTCAGTTCCAAAATACCATCATTCAGTTACAGAATTAAAGCGGAACATCCATAACTGATGTCATCACAAAAGATAAGTATGTCATATACATGTTCATACAAAGCCACTAGATACAGGCCAAAAGAAACATCTACACTCGAACCCCGACTACCCGTGTTACATATCAGAGCCGACGGAACGACAAAAGGACGAAGACACTAATCTTCGCAAAAGACTCCAGCATCTAATCTGCAATGCCTCATAGAGCATTATAAAACAGCAGAAGGGTGAGAAACAGGATTATAATATACTTGCATATCATTATATAACACTTAGCAAAATATGCACAATTATTCTCACCATACAAATATGATACTTGTAAACAATACAAGACATATTAACCCCATTTCACACATCAATCACATAAGCCTATACATTAACACAATGCATAACAATTCCTTCTCAAAGTTCAACACATAAACATTCATGTAATGAATTATGCAAATGCACAGAGACCGACACAACGACTCTATGCATGCGGTACCATTAGTCCCCCAGGAACTCTTGGAATCATCGCTCGTTACTTAGGGTAACTCCCCGTCGGGCATACGATGTTCCCCGTCGCTACCACTTATCACCAAGCATACGACATTATGGATCGTTTTTAGTCCTTTATAATAGGCACACGATCAATACAACAATTGCTTACACCCATAAGGGATCTACAATTTAACATGCATTGTTTACACCCACAAAGGGATCTACAATGTCTTCATGCATTGTTTACACCCACAAAGGGATCTACAATGTCTAACTGCATTGTTTACACCCACGAAGGGATCTACAATGTCTACCACATGATGCATGTCATATAATGACCCATGGCAATCAAAGCTCATACATTAAATCATGCATTTCAAGTACATATAAAGTAATGCACACAATTGCCCAAAATGGCCACAACCACCAATATACCATCAAAGAATCATCACACAAACCATCTCATAACATATCACATTCTATCGCACAATATAGAAAATAACTCAAAAATTCCATTTTACGGTTTCTCGGAAAAGTCGGCTAAAAGTCGGCCAAAAATAATATTTTCTACCATCATCAACAAGTACTCATCGATAGCTTCGATTCGGTATAAAGAACTCTTAAATACGATAAACGGTTAACAAGATATGAATATTTCAAAATAACGCGAAACATAAACCGGACGCCCGACACAACGAAACGGTTCGTAAAAACTGTACCAATTGGACCAAGTTCAGACCCCAAAACTATTTTTCCTAGAAAGAGCATCTCGTTAGCTTTCTAACGCTTCGAACGAGGGTTAAAACCGCCTTACGGTTCAAGAGATATGAATTTCCGAAGTTTCCCCGAAAAACCAGATTTTCATGGTTCAGCACAGTATGTATCGATACATAGGCTTATGTATCGATACAAAAAGCCACATGTATCGATACATAGCACGCATGTGTCGACACATGCTGTAGTGAAAATGCTGTTTTTCCCAATTTTCACAGTATGTATCGATGCATAAGGGTTATGTATCGATACATAATCCATTTCGTATCGACACATAGCTTATGTATCGATACATAGCCCTGTTTTTCTCAAAAATCAGAATTTCTCAAAATACACCTTTGCTGCCATTTTTCCCTTTTGCCCGAAAACTCGACTAAATCGAACATTTTCACCGAAACAACCATATACGCGCAACCACCAAATACATAAGAACATTTTAGAACACATAAACGAAATTTCTACGACGTTCGATTTTTCGATTAAATTTCAACCTTCCAAAAACCAGAATTTTCAAACATCATCAAATCGAATAAAAATCACGACATACGACGACCTAACCTTACTCGATACAACTACGTAATTTATTTCGAATTCTAACCGTGAAAACATTGGTTCCTATCGACTTCCTACAATTCGACCTAAACGGACAAAATAACGGAAACATAGCGAAAACTAACCGAAACATATCCAAACTTCATGAGACTTTAAACAGAAACTCACATACATATAACCAACCAACACATGTATTTATACGACTTTTCGACCGTAAAAACATCGGTTTCTAACGATTTCGTCCAATACGGCATAAACGGAAACATATGGAAAACCAATCCAAAACATCCACACAAAACATATATAATCATACACAATGATATAATAACCGAGTTTCGCACCCTTACCCGATTTAATCGTGTTCTAGAAAGTCGGGAGATTGGTTTCTTCCTTCACAAGTTTTCCTCTCTTTTCTTCTTTCTTTTCTCTTTTCTTCTTCTCTCTTTTTCTTCTCTTTTGGAAATTCTTACTAACTTTTCTAAACTTATACTAACTATTTTCTTTTATATTTTCTTAACTTAAAAATTCTAAACATTTCTAATAAATATCTAAACTAACTATTATTAACTAATACTATTAATTATGAAATATGTCAAATACCCTCTATTCCAATTTTCCCCGCAACTCTAAAAAACGGTAAAAATACACAATGTGCAAAAATAACATATAATCACACCAATTAGCAATTAACATAAATATTGCTCAATTAAAAATAAAGACTCGACCAATTAACACCAAAAAGCACGGAAAAAGGAAATATTAAAAACGGACCGTTACAAATGCAGCATACAAAAACATATAAAAAACATGGGGTCAAAGGGTCGGTGTCATGAAGTCAAGGATCTACCCATCCCAAAGGTTTATACTAGTGATTTTTGTACCTCCCTCTCAAAATCATTGATTCTTGTCGAGATAACATCAGCGGGCTGGGAACTGTGCTAGGTGATGTTATTTCGAAGAACCTCAGAAGAGGGTAGTATCGTGTAACAGCTATTTTCGATAGCTTCCACACTACTAAAAGAGGTTTTTCCTAGGTGTATACTAAATCTTTCCACATGCGGCATCACACGAATTCCCATTAGCAGAAAAATAAACACAGATATTAATTAGGAAAAGCAGTATATATATTTGTCCTAATGTCCTAGACTTTTAAGAGCTATGAATCCTATGTTCCTGATAGAAAATGTCTCCCCGACGGAGTCGCCATTCTGTGGTACTTTCCCAACTTAAAGGTCTTGACCTACGATCCTAGTGAGGGCCGATCCTAGCAAGAGTGAAATTCCACGATGAAACCGTCCTGAAAATAACTTGTCCAAGGTTTTTACCCTAGCTTGTAAGAAAGAAAGAAGGAGCCCCACGGTGGGCGCCACTTTTTTGTAGCGAGCGATTTTGGACGTGGTTCTTAAGCACTGTCACTCTTTGGGGGTACTACAGGTCGATTCATTTTTTATCCTATTGAAGCTGATGAAGGAAGGGAAATAGATGTCTCTAACTAACCCTGCTTGCATACTGAGTTTAAACAGCGGTCTGTTAGGTTACGGATGCTATATGGAAGTGGGGGCTCTTTTTGCTTACTTTGTTAAGGCTGAAATGACGGGACTATGCTAATGGTAGGATGTTAGGACTGATGCTTTTCGATCGATCTGTGAAGGTACGGGATTTTGGGTTTTTGATTAGTGTGCTCGCTAAGATTTTTCTTTCAATCTTATGCCTACGTATTCCCGTTTACTGAAACAAGGAAATCAGAGCGATCGTAGTTCCTCCTATTCTATGGGAGGAAACTTTGTTTTGATGTCTTGTTCAAAGCCCAAGACGTGAAGCTAAATGTGATTTATTTGTATCTTGTTCAAAGCCCAAGATGTGAAGCTGAAAGGTCTATTTGTATCTAGTTCAAAGCCCAAGGTATGAAGCTAAAGAGGTTTTGACTTTAGAGAGAATTTGTCATCTCTAAAGGGGGAGTTGTTGATGTTTGCATGTTGTGAGCAAGGCATGATTTGATGCTAAAAGGTTGATTGTCTCAATCGGGGTTTCCTTATACAAAGCATAAGAGGAGGCTAAAAGGCTGACTTTTCCAGGGAAAATGTGCTTTTTGTACAAAGCCCGAGATTTAGGCTAAAAGGGTTTGACTCAATAAGTGGGTCTTTTTGTGTGTCTTGTACGAAGCCCAAGACGGAATCCAAAGGGGTTTGACTCAACAAGAGAGTCTTTTATACTCAACAAGAGAGTGATTTGGTGTCTCGTATGAAGCCCGAGACGGAGGCTAAAAGTTGTTTGACTCAACAAGGGAGTCTTTTATACTCAACAAGAGAGTGATTTGGTGTCTCGTACGAAGCCCAAGGCAGAGGCTAAAAGTTGTTTGACCCAACAAGAGAGTCTTTTATACTTAACAAGAGAGTGATTTGGTGTCTCGTACGAAGCCCGAGACGGAGGCTAAAAGTTGTTTGAGTCAACAAGAGAGTGTTTTGGTATCTCGTACGAAGCCCGAGATGGAGGCTAAAAGGGTTTACTTCGCTGGGGAGAATCATTGAACAAAGCCCAAGAGGAGGCTATAGTAACTGTTTCAGTTGAGTGACAGGTCCAGTAGGTTGGTTAAAAGAGAAAATTAGTTCTTATATGAGTAATGTTGTACTCATGGACTTGATCTAAGGGTTGGGATTATTTCCTATTCTCTAAGGAAATGGGGAATCCAAAGGGTTTTAGACTGTCCAAGTCTACGGGTGTTCTTCCCATTCTTGAAAGGGGCTTGAGAATATCTTTGAGACTCAAGGGTCTTAGACTGTCCAAGTCTAGAGTTTTATCTTTTGTACTATGCTTAAGAGAAATTAAGGAATAGTACGTTTACGGTAGAAAGATCTAGACTCTTTGAAAGACTGTTCTATTAAGATGACTAATCTCTGTTCCTATACCTTTATGAGGTCGTCGGGACAATTTGTAAGAAGCCCAAAAGGAGGCTGGAAACTTTTAAGAAGCCGAGGGACAATTTGTATGAAGCCCAAGAGGAGGCTATCTTCCCGGAGGAAGAATCATTATACAAAGCCTAAGAGGAGGCTGTGAAAACTTCTAAGAAGCCGACGGGTCCTTGTAAAATGCCCAAGAGGAGGCGGGGATGCTTTTAGGAAGCCTTTGGGTCCTTGCACTAAGCCCAAGAGGAGGCTGATGAACAGTTCCAGAAGGGGTTTCACTTGGAACATTGGCCTTCTGTATATGAACTGTTCAAAGGGGGAATTTCTTAGATCTAGTTATCTAAAATCGTTGTAAGGAGACAAGGTTTTGTCTAGTTCTAGACGTAGTTGTCGGGGAAACTCTAAATATCTATACTATTATTACACAGTTGATATGAGTTTATGAAAGAAGACTTACTGTGAAACAGGCCCACAGTACAGTTATATACATATGAAAACGGTAAATGAAAGCGGGTAAACACTTACTCTGTTGTAGAGCTTTCGTGTTGTATTGTTAGTTGTTCAACAAAGAAAAGTTGAAAATAGTATATTACAAAATCAAAGTAGAAAGTGCTTTGAAAGGAAAATTGGGGCTTACAGCTCAAGGAGAGGCCTATGGTTTCATCAGTGATTGCACTGTCATTTTGTACAGGGACTTATAAAAGTGACTGAGGCCCGAGAAAGGTTTTTTGTACAAAGGTGTGGGTCTTACACTCTCTCAAGAGGCCCAAAAATGATTTTTTAATGGGTCTTATAGCTCCAGGAGAAGCCCAATAGTTAATTTAAAAAGGGCGACGACCGCGCCGAGGTTTTGAAAATACCGTGGGTCTTATACAATGACTGAGCCCCAAAAGTTTTTGGTTTCAAAAAAGGATTGGGTCTTACACTCTATTAGAGGCCCAAGTGAGTTTTAGGAAAAGAAATGGGTCTTATTACTCGAGGGCAGGCCCAGGGTTATTTGTTTGAAAGCGACGATCTCGCCGAAGTTTTTGAAAATACACAGAGGGACTTATATAATAAGTGAGGCCCAAAATGGGTTTATTTACAAAAAGGCTTGGGTCTTACACTCTATTAGAGGTCCATGAGTGTTTAGAAAAATTTGTTAGGGTGAAAATCAATAAAACCCTAATTTCATCATTTTTAAAGTAATTATTCAAAGAAAATGAATTAAAATGATACAAGTTCCAAATAAGTTTGAATAAACAACTTGTGATTTTGGTTTTAGGTTTGAAAACTGAGGTTTTAATCACAAGATGAATTAAAACCTATTTGGTGTTGATTTTCCAACATGAATATTTATTTTTAAAAGGTTTAAAAACAATAAAAATGAATTTATTCACAAAAATACTAATTATATTAAATAAATAATATAAATCTAATTTTTTTGTGAAATAAAATATTTCAACATTTTTGTGATTTTTTTCAAAAAGAACCAATCAAAAATAATTAAAATTGAGTGAGTTATTAATTTTTCAAATCATTTAAAATAAATATGAAAAATAACAAAAAAATAAGAAAAAGTGGTAAAGAGATCTGGGGCGAGGGGGATTCGAACCCCAGACCTCTCGCTTGCCAATACACACAAAACCAACTGATCAACCACTGGGGCGCAATGCCAATTCAAATATAGTATGACAAATGAAAAATATATAGAGAACTTGGTTGGAAAACCTAAAGAATGGCGCCATGGCCATCTTCTTCCTCGAGCTCGTGCATGAAGCCCCCTATCTCACTCATCTCTCAACCATTTGACATGATTCAAATACCAAACTCATGCGTTTTTTCACAAGGAACAAGATGGCAATACTTGATTTCATTTATTTTCAGTGTATAGCAAGTTATATCATCACAACCGTATGAACCCTAATTTTACAAAAGCAGTCGTGCAGACATGGTTATGAGGGCTATGATCCAATTTTTTGAGGGAAAACACTCAACATATGATGGCAAGCAATTGGCAAAAATATCATGCGAGGAAATATGCATGGATCATGAAGATGTAGTTTTGAGGCTTACCTTGATGCAAGCTGAAATGGAACTCTGCACAGATGGTGTTCCAGACGCGATTTGATGATCCCTACAACTTCAATGGATGTTGTGGAGTGTGTTGCAAGCTTTGGAACACTCTGCAAACCTTTGGATCAAGTTGGAGAACTCCAACTGCATAATTGAGGCATAATGGCTTTGTTGAAGGGTGATTTTGAGCTAGGGGTGTTATAGTTGGTGTTTAAGTGTTTGGACACCTCAAATACATCATATGTGATGTGTCTGAGCAATTGGAATGGATTGCTTAGGGCTACAACTCAAAACCCGATGGTGGTTGCTCAAAAACAAAGAAAATTGGCACTTAAGAGAGAATGAGATAAAGCAGTACTATAAGGTGCTTTGGTGTGCCTTGAATGATCCATTGGAACCTCTAAGGGATAGTGAATGGCTGCTGGATCAGATCACCTTCAAAGGGATTGGTTGGACATAAATGCCTCTTGCATTAGGTGTAACAGCTGCTCCAAATAGACCAGCTATGCCTTGACTGAAATCACATTCCTCAGTCATTTTAATTGTTGTTTAATCAGAGAACTTGACTTAGGAGAGTGAGAATCTTGACAATGCACTATTCCACATTAATGCCCTTTGAATTCAAGGCAAAATGTGGCAAAATGCATGAACTTCAAGTTGGAAGATTCCTTGGCTTTGTGACTCAGCTTTGTAGGTTGGATCAGATGCATTGTGATTGGTTTGAGTACATGTGGCATAATGATCCTTGGTTTTGATTCAGAAATCGTGTGTGGCAAGCAAACATGCAAACTGATTTTTCCAAAATAGCTTGCAGCAGCATGGATTTGGGCATGGATTCCTCTTGGCTCAAGTTGAATCAATTCATCCTGAGAGGTTCTTTGGATTCTTAGAAACATATGCAACAACATTGATGTTTACCTTTAGACTTGATTCAGCTTGCAACTATGTGAAAATATCTCACAAGTTTTGGTGTTTTCAACAAAATCTGCCTTGGCCAGAATTTTTATAAGTGTTGGAAAATGATGTATTTTCATGTTTTAGCCATTTTGGCCCAATCATAACTCAGAATCCGCAATGAATTGGAGTGAGGTGTAGTTGGAGCTTTTGTAGACGATAATGAGAGCTACAAATCTAGCTTTGGATGGGGAAAAATGGCCTTGTGGTTTAGGAGTTATGATCCTCCAAAGTTGGTACCCTAGCCACTTTGTTTCATAACTTAGAAAAATTTCTAAGTTTTTATGGTTACCCCTTTTGCATGTTATCCCACTTTTCTTGATTTTTCTTGATGAATGATGATTCCAATCATATATTAACATCATTTTAGGGTTAAAAAACAATTTTTATGAAAAATCTCAAAAAGTCAAAGTTTGACTTTTGTGCACAGTTGACTTTTTATCAGATGAATTCCAAACTGTGCAATCCTTTAGGAAATCATGTCCTTGACCTAAATCAAACTTGATGGACATGTTCCATGGGTGTTATATGTTATATTGATTCATGTCCTAGGGTTTGGGAGCATGTCCTGGTCAAAAGTCAAAGATACAGTTGACTTTTCTTGCAAAACCCTAATTGTGGTTTAGATGAAATTGAAACTTGTGAATCAAGCTTCTTGGATCAATCCATTATTGCAAATGGATCAATGTAGTGTATTAGAGACCCTCAAATCCTCTCTTGAGGTCTTGACTCATGTTTTGTCCCAAAAGTCAACTTAGGGGTGAATTAGGTCAAGAAACCCTAATTCCTGATTTTTGGTGAATGCATCCCCTGAGGCTAAATTGACTTGATGATGGGGTTCATGATGTTCCTTGGAGCATCATAGGTTATTCCTTGAAGCATTGGCTCATTCCCAGGGGAGAATTTCCATTTGGAGGCCCTGGTCGTCCAAGACCCTAATTTGGTGACACTGGCGATCTTGAGGCTTAATCCACTTAGAAGGGAGCAGCCTTGTGCTTGATCCTTGATGTGGGAGTCCTCTTGATCCTTTGTAGATGTTTGAGAGGTTGGACAAGTTATAGATCATGTCATTCCTTGATTGATCCTTTGTCTAAGAGCTCTGAGAGGGCTTGAAACCCTAATTTTGATTGTAGTGGATGCTTACCCATCTTTGGGGAGACTAATGAGGTATGATGGTTCATCCATATTGTGATGATGATTTGCACAATGATGGGAATCTTAGTGGTCAAAATTTGGGGTATGACCGCAGGTCCAAGTGGGGAATCAACTCTTGCTGAGGATTACAGAAGAGTTGAGATGTCAGATACCTTGAGGTTCTGATTTGAGATAGTGTTGACCCTGGTCGGGGAACTCTCATGAGAGAGGCTGGGTTTCTGCTAGAGATCAATCCAGAATGCCCGGGGTTTCTTCCCATGGTTGTAAGGAACTTTCGAATGTCTTTGAGACTCAAGGGGATTAGACTGTCCAAGCCTGCTGGTGTGGAAACGTATTATCTTTTGTATGATGCCTCCAAGAGGAGGCAAAGGCATTAAGGGATGAGAATCAACCCTAAAGTGGCCTGAGGTCTGACATTGGAAAGACTGCTCTAGCAAAGGATGACTAAGTTCTGTCTTATACCTTTAAGAGGTCATCAGGGTCCTCGTATTAAGCCCAAAAGAAGGCATGAGAACTTCTAAGAAGCCGAAGGGTCCTTGTACAACGCCCAAGAGGAGGCGGGGATGCTTTTAGGAAGCCTGTGGGTCCCCAAACCAAGAGAAGTTCAAGAAATGTAATTCACAGAGCAGAGATCATTCCAGGAAAGTTCGTGGATTTGGAAGAAACTCAAGAGATGCTATTCACAGAGAATAGATCAACTCCGGAGAGTAGAATTTCTTTGACAATTTCTAAGGGTGACAGTCTGAGAAAAGGTTCACCGAGAACACTGCCTTTCTCTTTGTTCCATATTGTTTAACCCAAAGAGAAGGGAAGACTGTTTCTGGAAATCCTATGGGGATCTAGTTTTGTTTGTATTTAAGAGAGAACAATATGGCTTTACCTAGTTCTAGACCTAGTTGCCGGGGAAAACTCTAAATAACTATACTAGTATATATACAGTTGATATATGACAAGTATTTTACAAGGTATGAAAGAAGACTAACCATGCACAGCTTCCCAAAATACAACTATATATATCTGACATGTATTTAAAATAATGAAAAAAGACTAACCATGCGCCGCTTCCCATAATACAGTTATATATATCTGACATGTATCTAAAAGAATGAAAGATGACTAACCATGCGCAGCTTCCCACAATACAGTTATATATATGAAAGCGAGTAAAGGAAAGCTGTTTAAAACTTACAGGTGTGCGAGCTTCCATGCTGTATTGTTAGTTGTTCAGAGAAATTAAAGAAAGTTTTGATAACAACTGTGTATTTGAACCTAAATCAAAAGGGAGTTGTTTGTGAAAAAATGTTGGGGCTTATACTCAAAGAGAGGCACAAGGTTTGAACAGTGATTATACTATTATTTTGAATATCGTATCGGGACTTATACAACGACTGAGGCCCAAAAAGTTTTGGTCAAAAGGGGATTGGGTCTTACACTCTATTAGAGGCCCAAAGTTTATTTTTGTATAGGAGATGGGGCTTACAACTCAGGGAGATGCCCAAAGTTGATGTTGTTAAAAAGGCGACGATCGCGCCGAACGTTTGAAAATATACAGAGGGACTTATACAATGTGTTAGGCCCAAAAAGGTATTATTACAAAGGGGTTGGGTCTTACACTCTATTAGAGGCCCAAAAGTGTTTTTAAGAAAAGGAATGAGACTTATAGCTCGAGGAGAGGCCCAAAGTTATTTGTTTGAAAAATGGCGATCGCGCCGAGGTTTGAAAACACAGTGGGTCTTATAAGATGACCGAGGCCCAAATTATTTTGGTTTTCAAAGGGGTTGGGTCTTACACTCTATAAGAGGCCCAAAAGGTTTGAAAATGAATAAAGATGGGTCTTATAGCTCAAGGAGAAGCCCAATTGAAAAAGTTTGAAAACGACGATTACGTCGGAATTTTTGAAACGGTATTGGGACTTATACAATACACTGAGGCCCAAAATTATTTATGTATAAAGAGGTGGGACTTACACTCTATCAAGAGGCCCAAAAAGTTTTGAAAAAGATTGATGAGGGTGGAATTAATCAAAACCCTAATTTTGTTTAAAATGGAATTAATTTTGTTAAAAAAGTAATAAAAATCATTGAAAAGATGTGAAAAATGAGTGGTGATCTTGGATCAATGTTTCAAAAAATCATGTTTTTATCCACAAAATGATTGGAAACCATTTAAGTTTGGAAAATCAAGAAGGAAAAAAATATTTTAAATGTTAAAAAACTAATAAAAATTAATTCTTTGCAAAAATATCAAGTATATGAAATAAATAATATTTTTGGGAAATTTTTGTAAAATAAAATATTTTAACATTTTTGTGAATTATTAAAAAAAGAATCAACTCAAAATCATTAAAATTCATAGAGAAATTAATTTTTGAATCAATTAAATAAAATCACAAAATTCAAATATTTGAATATTTGAAAAAGGGCGCCAAGAACACCTTGGTTTTGCCCGCGTGCTCTATTTTGCCCAGATTTGCATTTTCTCATCAATCTCACTTAATACATGATGAAATCACACAATCCACATATCAATCTACTCGTTTTCACCTCACGATCATGTCTATGGTCTTTAATTTCATTTATTTTAAGCATGGAATAAGAAATCAAAGAGAAACCTCAAGAACCCTAAATTTTGTATGAAGGCTCAGAAATTCCACACACGATTCATACAAAGCAATTAATTGAGGGGAAACATTCCATACATGATTATGAACATATGGCAAAAGTATTGTGCGAGGAAATATGCATGAATCATGAGATGACCAAGTTGAGGCTTACCTCTTGCAGCTGGTGATCGTGTTTTGAGTTAGAGGTGTTACAACTTGGTTCGAATGATGTGGATAGCTTCCCTAGGTGCTATGGAGTGTGTCTGAATGCTTGGAGTGGTTGGAAATAAGTTGGAACTTAAAATGGTACCCCAACTGCAAGTCTGCTAAAAGCTTGAGCAGTTGGATGGTGATTTTGTGAAATCGGTGTTCCAGATGTTGTTTAAGTGTTTGGATCAGTTCTATATGATGTTTATGAGGTGTGTGTATGATTGGTTTGGTTGGAATTACTCTCAAGCTCAAAACCCGATAGTGACTTGCTTTGGAAGGCAAAATTGGTGTGAAAGAGGTGATTTTGAGGAAAGTATCAGTTTGGGTGCTTTGGTGTACTCAAACTGATCACAAATGAGGTCTATTTATAGTGCACCAAGTTTGTTTTAGCTGCAATAGTGTATGGCAACTGGTACAGGTCTGTGGCCAATTGGATCATCTTGAAATCTCAAGTCTCCTCTAGCCATTGACTTGATATTAGAGCACAGGCCTATGGTTCTTTGATTCAAGGATAAGGCTTGACTGAAGTGTCCATCTTTCCTCTGATACATGCCACCTCTAAGCATCCATTGAATGCCTCAAAACAAAATTGGAGTCTTGAGGCATCTTTAGCTTTTAGGGGTGCCAAACCTATATGTAGTTCCAAAGACTTGGGAGGCTTGTGGATCAATGTTTGTTTCTCCTTGGTCTCCCCCTGAGGTGTGCAGATGGATAAACTTGTTTGTCATTTGTACAAATTGATCAAATCGAGCCCTAATGCACAATCTGCCTTGCCAGGACAGTTTGTAGCAAGGCATGTTGCAGCTGTCATAACTCCTAGCTCAGATGGCTTTGGATGGAGTTCTTGGACATTTTGGAAAGCCCTTATGTGACACAATACATGTGTGATTATAGTTTGTCTTGAAACTTTTTGGATCCAAGTGAAAAATTCCCCTACATTTTGGAAAAAAGCAAGACAGATTATGACTTTGTGAAAATTTCACTAAGTGTTGGAAAAAGTGACATTTCATGTTTTCAGCCATTTTGATCACTCCATAACTAAAAATCCATGAAGAATTGGAATGAGGTGTAGTTGACACTTTTAAAGTATGCCATGAGAGCTACAAATCCATCTTTGGATCATTCAAAATGGTTGCTTGGATCTCAAGTTATGATCCTTGGAAGTTGGTACCCTAGCCACTTTGTTTTATAACTTAGAAAAAATTATAAGTTTTTATGGTTACACCTTTTACATTAACATTTTCCTCAAAACCCTAATTGTGGTCCATATGGAATTGAAACTTGTGAATCAAGCTTCTTAGATCAATCCATTGTTGCAAATGGATCAATGTGATTTATTAGAGACCCTTAAATCATGTCTTGAGGTCTTGGCTCATGTTTTGTAAATTGTTAAAATATTGTAAAATTGTCAATTTAATATTTCTATAATGCATAGATTATTGGTGTACAAAACAAAATTAATTATTTCTATAATTCTCTTTAAAAGGGGAGTATATTGAAAAAGTAGTAGACGAAGTGTATATTTTTGTAAGTTGAAATTTAAATCTCTTTAATTGACATTTATATTTATGTTAAATTTAAATATCAGTTCTTGATTACGTAATATTATCAGTTTGTTTTTCATTTATTAAATCTTGCTTGGAACACGTAAATTATTTTGGTATAGCCAAATAAAGTTAATGATTCTCAAAGAAATTATAAAAATATTCAAAGCATTAAATTGATTTTGAAATAATGAATTCATGATAATATAATTATAATTTAGAACATAAAAATTAGGAATTTAATAGAAGTTTAAAACAAATATAATTTAAAATTAGTATTATTTTATTTTAAATTTATATAATGTGAGTATTTATTGTTAAACAATAGTATAATTGATTCTCTCAGTACTGGTATTATTCAATTCTCCTAAATACTGGTATTTTAAGTTTTTTTTTTTGATAAAATGGTATCTTAGCTTTCTGAAGCAACGTTATAGTCTCACATGTTTTATAATAAAAAATATTACTCACTTTTTTTAATGTATAGTTTTTAAATTATGTATGACTAAAATAGTATTTTTTGATTTAAAATGAGAAATAAATAAATTTTTGTGTTTTTTAAGTATATAATGTGAGTCTTTATTGTTAAACAATAGAGTAATATTTTCTCTCACCACGTACTGATATTATTAAATTCTTCTTTTATTGGTATCTTAAGTTTATTTTCTTTTTGAAGTAACGTTATAGTCTTGCATGTTTTATAATAAAAAAACAATACTCTTTTTTTTTAATGTATAGTTTTTAAATTATGTATGGCTAAAATAATACTTTTTCTTTTTTATTTAGAATGTGAAATAAATAAATTTTTGTTGTTGTTTAAGTATAAATGTAAGTCTTTATTGTTAAACAATAGAGTAATTGATTCTCTCACCAACTGCTGGTATTATTCAATTCTTCCTACTACTTGTATCTTAAGTTTCTATTTTTTTTTAATTAAATGGTATCTTAACTTTTTGAAGCAACTATATAGTCTCTCATGTTTTATAATAAAAAAAATATTATTTAAGTTGATCCTCCAGGGTACATAATTAATTATTATAAATTTTTTAAATTTAATTTATATAGAAATAAACGGGCATGGTAGAGATACCCTCAAAATTACCCATAACGGATAGGGTAAATACCCACCAAAATTACCTGCAATGGATAGGGTAAAGCGCCCTCAAAATTACAAATATTTTTATATATGAGAATGAGTTACAAATATTTTTATAAACGGAAATAAGTTACAAATATTTTTATAAATATGAATAAGTTACAAATATTTATATTAACAGGAATAAGTTACAAATATTTTTATATATGAGAATGAGTTACAAATATTTTAATAAATGAGAATAAGTTACAAATATTTTTATAAACGAGAATAAGTTCCAAATATGTTTATAAGCAGGAATAAGTTACAAATATTATTATAAACATGAATAAGTTACAAATATTTTTAATATAAATGTTTGTATATTTCTTAACTCTAAAATAATCTTTTTTTTTATTTTCTTTGAAATGTTATTAAAAACTAAAAATGACCTGATAAATTACAATTGATTGATAATTTTTTATTATAAATGCGGGTAAACGAGTATGTGTATGGATACTTGGGTATCCATAGGGTACGGGTACAAATGTTGATTCTCACTCAAGTATGGGCTTGAGTACTATATTTATATGACAATCATCCTTTAAAATAATTTTTCGACATTGTGCGACTCTTGCGAACACCCGGGTAGATGACTACTTTGTTATTTCCTTTAATACAACCAAGTTACAACATCATCAATACTAATTTAATCGGGTATATATATATATATATATATATATATATATATATATATATATATATATATATATATATATATATATATATGTGTGTGTGTGTGTGTTTGTATGAAGTGTACTACAACATACTCATATATTTTTTAACATAATTTCTATGTATATCCTGACAATTCCTACTACTTGATAAATTATATTGATATTTATATGACAAGTATCATTTAAAATATTTTTCTCTTAGTTTATACATATTTTCATATACATTTCTAAACCATAACTATATAATATTTATTTAATATTTATATAGGCATTGCGTGACCCGTGCGAACGCACGGATCCTTTACTAGTTGTATACAGAAATTATAGTCTATTTTTTCAATTCAATAAAAAACATCTTATATTTTTCTCAATAATCTATATGTATTAATAAAGTAAAGATTATGACAAGGTGTCATTTATTACCAATAGAGAGAGTTTTAATTTTTTCTAAAAAGGAATATATCAATAGTAACTTTTGTAAAATTAAGTTATTTAATTGATTAAATTTAATGTTTCAACTAATAGACTAAAATAATCACTTCTCATCAATGATAATCATTTAGTGTATTGTATGTAATATGATTTTTTAGTTAATTTATAATATTTACCTTATTCATATATTGATTAATGGGATATGCTATATTATTAACGCTTAAAAATAATTGTAAAAACTTAGATTTTAAAATTAATAAAACATATATTTATTTTATTTTAAAACAAAAGATTTTACAATTCGCTCTATTTTTTCCATTTGTCAAATTTAGTGAATAAAGAAATTTTCCTTTTTTTAATTCCATGTGTTATAAACATTTTATTTTTTCCCGATGTTTTATACATAATAATAAAAAGTTAAATGATTATGTACAATCATCGTAATTGGGCGAAATACACGATGATGATTAATTAAAAATCTAAAATTAATTTACACACTAAGTGCATATGCTATTTTCAACACCACAAATTGTGTTGTTCAATTTTTAGAAAAGTAAAAGATTTCAAATTTTCTATTTAACTTTTCATTTCATAAATATTATAAACATTCTATTTTTTACCGATGTTTTATACATAATAATAAAAAGTTAAATGATTACGTACTACCATCGTAATTGGGCGAAATACACGATGATGATTAATTAAAAAATATAAAATTAATTTACACAGTAAGTGCATATGCTATTTTCAACACCACAAATTGTGTTGTTCAATTTTTAGAAAAGTAAAAGATTTCTAATTTTATTTTTAACTTTTCACTTCATAAATTTTATAAATTTCCCATTTTTCAATTTAATGAGTATATATATATATATATATATATATATATATATATATATATATATATATATATTAGAAGGTCCCAAATTTTGAAAGATTTATTTTTTTCATTAATATTAAAAAATAAAATTCTATTAAATAAAAAAATGCTATGATAAAAACCTAAACGTACAAAAACTGAGATGATCCAAACTCAAATTTATTATAATGATATTTATTTTTTATTAATACATAATTGTATTTTTATGTGTCTTTTTTAATTATTATAATTGTTTTATTATTATTTTTAATTTGAGTCTATTTTTGGGGCCTCTGAGATGATTGGTCAAACAAAAAAAGAAAAAAAAAACTTTTTCCTTTACTTCTCATGTTTTTCATATCTGTTTTAAAGGTGTATGATATACTATTAAAAAAATATTTTATTTAAAAAAGATAAAAGTTTTATAAAGTATATCAATTCAACATTGAATAAAAAAACATCTATTTTCTCTCTAAATAAATTCTCCTTTTCTCTATTTATTGTATACATAAATTATAGTCTATTTTTTCAATTCAATAAAAAACATCTTATTTTTTTCTCGATAATCTATAATGTATTAATATAGTAAAGATTATGGCAAGGTTTCATTTATTACCAATAGAGAGTTTTAATTTATTAAAAAAAGTAATATATCAATAGTAACTTTTGTAAAATTAAGTTATTTAATTGATTAAATTTAATGTTTCAACTAATAGACTAAAAAAATCACTTCTCATCAATGATATTCATTTAGTGTATTGTATGTAATATGTTTTTTAGTTAATTTATAATATTTATCTTATTCATATATTGATTAATGGGATATGCTATAGTATTAATGCTTAAAAAGTATTGTAAAAATTTAGATTTTAAAATTAATAAAACATATATTTATTTTATTTTAAAACAAAAGCTTTTACAATTTGCTCTATTTTTTCCATTTGTCAAATTTAGTGAATAAAGAAATTTTCCTTTTTTTAATTTCATGCGTACACAATATTATAAACATTTTTTTTTCTGATGTTTTATACATAATAATAAAATGTTAAATGATTATGTACTACTATCGTGATTTGGCGAAATACACGATGATGATTAATTAATAATGTAAAATTAATTTACACGGTTAGTGCATATGCTATTTGCAACAACACAAGTTGTGTTGTTCAATTTTTAGAAAAGTATAAGATTTCTACTTTTCTTTTTAACTTTTCACTGCATAAATTTTATAAATTTCCCATTCTTCAATTCAATGAGTATATATATATATATATATATATATATATATATATATATATTAATGAAGTAACTAAAATGTTATAATAAAATGGCTTAACTAATATTTTCGTCCCTGTAAGTTGGTGAAAAAAAAATTCAGGGACGAAAACCAAAAACTCGCCAACTTACAGGGACGAAAATATTATTTAAGCCTAATAAAATTCTATAAAATAAAAAAAAAACGCTATGATGAAAACCTAATACATACAAAAACTGAGATTGATCAAAACTCAAATTTATTATAATTATATTTATAAAGTAAAGATTATGGCAAGCTGTCATTTATTACTAATAGAGAGAGTTTGAATTTTTTTTTAAAAGTAATATATATATATATATATATATATATATACGTAATTATAATTCTTAAACCTATGTGTATATTTTATGACTTATTAGAAGTGAATCTCGCTGATGACGAAACGGGGGCGTGGGCGGCCGAAATCTACGGTGCCACCGTCGTCGAAGAATCATGCGATGCCGGAGGTTCAGGAGGAAGAGCCAATTGTGAATACCAAGAATGATAATGTTAACAACAACAACGAAGTGGCAAATAGCGGAAAGAAGGAAACCCTAACGGAAACTGCAAATACGTAGACGGAGGAATGAAAACTCTGGGTTGATGTATTTAGTGACAATCGGAACCCTGCCAAAGGATTGACTATGGAATATGTGGCACCAAAGCTGGTGAATGGGGTTGTGGAAATCGAAATTGATCAAGAGGATATCGAAACCGAGGTTCAATTTTGGGATAATGCATTGATTATGTATGTTGTGGGAGAGGATTTGAGCATGAACACAATGAAGAATTATATACACAAAATGTGGAATTTCATAAAAACGTCGGATCTATACTACCATGATGAAGGATACTTCCTGCTTAGGTTTAACTCCCATGAAGATAGGTATGCGGTGATGATGAAAGGTCCATACACTATCAGGAATATGCCCATGATTTTGAAGGAATGGAGGCCTGAGTTTAATCTGAAGAAGGATCTTCTTAGAACACTTCCGATTTGGATCAAGCTTCCCCAACTTCCCCTTCATCTATGGGGAGCAAGAAGTCTTAGCAAAATTGGAAGCGTCATTGGTACGCCCCTAGTGACTGACGAATGTACGGCGAACAAACTCCGTGTTTCATATGCGAGAATCTTGATTGAATTGGATATAACACAAAAGCTTGTTAATGAAGTTGGAATTGGAGACTCTGCAGGTGGAATGATATTGAACCTGTGGAGTATGAGTGGAGGCCAGCATTCTATGAGAAGTGTCAAAAATTGGGGCACAAATGTGGAGATCGCGTGAAGACACAAAAATGGAGAACTAAACCTAAACCACCTGAAGTAATCAAGGCAGTAACACCACCACCAGCAGGGCCAAATGAAAAAGAAGACAAAGAGGATGTAGATGGGGAGCCATGGACCATAGTGAGAAACTCTACTAGATACAAAGGTAAAATCATCTTAATTGGATCATCAAGTACTGTTAATTGTGACAATGGTTTTGAGGCCCTTGAGGTTTTGAACGACCCTCTTGTGACCATAAACCTTGATCCATGTTAGTTTCTTGGAATGTTAGGGGCTTCAACAAAGTAGCCAAGATTAGAGAGATTAGGTCCCATCTCCTTGAGCTCAAGCGTACTATTATCATCTTGATAGAAACTAGAGTTAAGGAAACAAAAGTAAAGTCCATTCGTGAGAAACTTCAAATCTATGACAAGTATCTGGACAACTATAAAGATCACACTAAGGGTAGGATCTGGATTCAATGGGATAGTGGTAGAGTGGATGTGAAGTTTGTGCAAAGCTCTAGCAACTAATTCATTGTGGGATTTATGATACTAATGGAGGTCTTAAATACTGGTTAACTGCAGTGTATGCTCATAATCAATTAAATAAGTGAAGGATTCTGTGGAAAGAGATATAGTTTCTTTATGTCAACCTCCAAGGCTATTGGTGTGTGATAGGTGACTATAATAATGTAGCTAAAGCCCATGATCATGTTGGGGGAAACTAGTGATTGAGAGTGAATATGAAGATTTGTAGAGAATGATGGATTCTACAGGATTAAGTGAGATGGATTGCATTGGCGATTATTTCACTTGGTATAATAAACATGATGTGGGGACCATTTATTCTAGAATAGACAGAGTGTTGGGCAATATTGATTGGTTCAATAGCTATATGGAGATCAATCTGAAAATCCTCCCTCCTCATATATCTGATCATGCTTTATTGTATTTAGAGAGCAAGGATGGGATAAGGAAAATTAAAAAGAATTTCAAATTTAGCAATTGTTTGGGTTACCTCCCTGGTTATGATGTAGTGGTTAAGAAAAGCTAGGAAATACCTATTAGGGGAAGTCCTATGTATGTTCTTTGGCACAAGCTCAAAAGATTAAAAAATGACTTGAGAAGTTTTAGCAAACCTCTTTTTGATATGAAACAAAGACTGATATCTACCAGAGATAATCTCAAAGAAGCCTAGATGGATCTTATTTCCAATAGAATGAAAAACAATATTATTAAGAAATTATTTCCTTAAAAGAATTTGACTGAAGAAGTTATTTCCTTAAAAGAGCTTGAAGAGAAGATCTTGATGCAAAGGTCAAAAATCCAGTGGCTCAGGAAGGGTGATGGTAACAATTCCTATTTCTATGCCTCTATAAGAGCTAAACAACAAGCTAACTGTTTGAGCAACATGAAAAAAAGAGATGGTTCTATCATTCAGTCTCAACAAGATATTGAAAGGGAAGCCCTTGAGTTCTATGGTAATTTGATGGGAAAAGATGATAATAATCTCACCCATGTTGATATTGAGGCCATGAGGATGGGAAGCCAATTGGATAGGGAGCAAAGGGAATACCTTGTAAGATGCATTACTGATGAAGACATTAGTAAAGCTCTGAAAGGAATAGGTGACTTGAAAGCTTCAGGTTTTGATGGATTTGGAGCTAAATTCTTCAAAGCCATCTGGAATACTATCAAAGGTGATGTGACTGTTGTTGTCAATGAATACTTTGAAACAAGAAAGATGTACAAAACCTTCAATAGTACAGTGGTCTCTTTGATTCCTAAAAACAACAATGTTAGTGAGGTTAAAAACTACAAGCCCATAGCTGAATGCACCACTTTTTTACAAAATAATATCAAAGATTCTGACTGACAGGTTGGGTAATGTGTTGTAGAATCTGATTAGTCATAGTCAGACAGCTTTTGTGCAAGGCCACCACATTCACAACCACATATTGCTAGCCAATGAGCTTATCAAAGGGTACACTAGGAAAGGTGGAACTCCTAGAATTTTGATGCAGCCTGATCTCCAAAAAGCCTATGACATGGTTAATTGGAATGCTCTTGAGTGTATTATGAAGGAAATAAGCATCCCAAACAAGTTTATTCATTGGGTAATGACTGGTGTTACCACAGTTTCATACAAGTTCAACATAATGGGTGAGTACACTGAATTTCTGCAGGCCAAAAGAGGGATAAGGTAAGGTGATCCCATCTCACATTTGCTCTTTGTTCTCATTATAGAATACATGAATAGACTCATGTATAAGATGCAAAAGAAACCTAATTTCAACTATCATGCCAAGTGTGAAAAGCTGAAGCTCACAAACCTCACTTTTGCTGATGATGTTCTTCTGTGTAGGGGTGACGTTATATCAATGCAAATGATGCTGAAAGCATTTAATAAATTCTCTAGTTCAACTGGCCTGGTGGTTAACCCAAGTAAATGTAAGTTTTACTTTGGAGGGTTGGATGGTAGCAGTAGAGAGAATTTGAAGAACTTATCTGGATTTCAAGAAGGCACTCTCCCTTTCAAATACCTGGGAGTTCCCCTTGTTAGAATAAGATTTGTTCTTGATATTTTCTCTTTTAGTTTTGATGATAACAAAAGTATTAAAAGAACAATGGTTTATTTGATGTGTGTTTTATTTATGCAGGTTCTTGTTCTTGAACATAAATAATCAGAATCTATTTATCTAAGATACACTTTGAGTTGCTTCATTGCTAGCTTCTGGTGGCAAAGTCTGAAGAACAATTTCTAGTATGGCTTGACGCAGACTCTGAACCGAAGGCCTCAGCATTTACACGAGTTTCTACACTTAGTAATTGTATACCAGCTTCTGGTACCATTCAGAGTTGGTGATAAAGTTGTGGATTATCCGTACTATTGAAAGCATGTTGTATTGTCTTATCAGCCTGTGAGCTAGAGTCTACAGGATTGCAAGGCTCAAGAAAAGTTGGTACGTTCTATAAATGTCTTCTCTCAACGAATATATTAGTACAGAACCTCTTGAAGACTCAAAGGTTAAACGTGTTACACAAAGGATTCAGAAATCTTATGTGCATCCATCTTCAATGTCTCTTTTACTATGGAGCGAAAGCAAAGACACTTGATCAAGCCACCTTCTCAACGGCTAGTTTCTGGAGAGGCTATATATATGGCTGAAGATTTAAGCCTGAATTTTTAACAAGGATTCTTTTGTTGAAGGAGTAGCAAGATCAAGCAATTATCAACTCAATGTAATAGGCAGATTTTTTGTTATAGGTTTTAATTGTAAAAGCCTTAAGATTTCTTACCCGTGTATATATTTAGAAATCTTAAGAGCTTTAGGTCTTTGTTATGGTGACTCCCCGTACCTCTGATGCTTGCATCATGTACACCTTGTTCATTATTTTGCTGAGCCTTCAGTAGTTTAGATTTAGTCTCCTGCTATGTGCTAGAGCAAAAAGTCTTGTCTCATTGGGATTCAAGCAACAAGTCTTGAGACAAGATGCTTAAGCTACGTAAGTCTCATTGCTTAAGTGCTTGAGCTATGAAAGTATTATTCAGCTAGTCTGATTGAACAAAAGTAAAGTCTTAGAGATGTGCTCTAAGAAAAGGTAAGTCTCAGCCCGAAGACAGATGAGCAGGTGACTCAGTCTGATGGTGTAAGCAATGGAAAGTCTTAGACATGTGCTCTAAGCAAAGGAAAGTCTCAGCCAGAAGGCAGATGAGCAAGCAGCTCAGTCTGATGGTGTGATCAAAGGGAAGTCTTAGACATAAGCTCTAGGCAAAGGGAAGTCTCAACTAGAGCACAGATGAGCATGCGGCTCAGTCTGACGGTGTGAGCAAAGGGTGAGTCTTAGACATGCACTCTAAGCAAGGGAAGTCTCAGACAATTGGTATGAGCAGTTGTAAAAGTCTTATGCAGAAGCATAAGCCATTGTAATCATGAAGTGGTTATAATGAAAAGCACTTGTGAGGCAAGGGGACTGGACTTCTCTCAGTTAGGGGAGGAACCAGTATAAATCTTTTGTGTCTTTTATTGTTATTTTATTTACTTCTGTTGTATCCGCGGCCAACTGAATTAACTCAGAATCTGAACATCAGTTCTGATTCTGAAACTCTGATCAGAAGCTAAATAATAAGAAAAGTATATCTCTTCTTCAAGAAGGAATCAAGTGCCACATGAAAAATATCATACGGCTTTTCCTACCATATTCAAATGGGTGATTCCGTTGAATTTAAATGATGGAAAAGCTAAACATATTTTTAACTCATTGGACTTCATAAAGGGTTGTTGAAGGTCTATAGAATATCCTTGAAAAAGGTATTACTATAAAAGTTGATGGTGTTATAGATGATCCTTTTGAAAATCTCTTTCACCAACTCAAAAGATGCATATTGAGTATCTTCAGAGATAGTTGCATTCTGGTAGATACACTATCTCACTTCTTAGTATATCAACATCATTGATATTTCTGATGCTTGGACTATCTTTGAAGTCTTGTGCTTGGATTTAAGGGAATTAGTTTGTGAAGCTTGAAGTTGTTACACTTCATCTAATCTTTTCAAGAAAATTCTGAGAGGACTGTTTCATGACTTAAATCTAAAGTGACAGTTGTTTTTTTTTATGTTTACATCCTAAATTTGTTGTGTTCTGAAGATTTTGTTGGCAGTCTTTAAAGAAAAGAAATGAAGTTGGATGATGAAAAACTATTCAACAAATCATCTTCTCTTCTTTAGCTTAAGTTCTTTGGTATGACTAATGATGAGAAACTTAGGTTTCTTGTCAGAAGGACTTTCATACTGGCTGAATGGATTGTGATATCTGTTGATAGAAGAGTAACTTCAAGAGCTTCTGAAATATGTGTATTTCAATTGATTTCCCAAATCTGAAAGCAAGAAGAAAATTCTACCAGAACCTAATATCAGATGTTGTTCAATGATTAATCATTTGAAGCTAATATTAGTGCAGGATGCAGATGAAAAGAAGCATTTGTGTTCTGAAATAAAAAATCAAGTATTGAAAAGAAAGAGATGTTGTTAAAGCTATCTTGTTTCAAAATCCTTCACATTCAAGACATTTTGTCCCCTTTTCCTTGCCAATTCTATCTTTGTAATTTGAATTCCTTCCATAGTTGTTCCGTTTGAAATTGCTGAGCTACTGAGTCTTAGCACTCTGTTTTGACTCTCCCTTAATTTTTTTATAATTGACTGTATTGTTTCCCAGAAGCACAACAGCTTTAGACATCTCTTTCTTGGAGTTTGTCTTTCCTTCATCAGATACCAAGGCTAAGCTTTTCTTCTTCTCAGTCCTTTCATTTAGTGCCATCTCAAAAGTTTGAAGTGATCCCATAAGCTCATCAACTTTCATAGTAGTTATGTCATGGGCTTCCTCTATAGCAGTCACCTTCATATCAAATCTCTTGGGAAGAGACCTCAGAATTTTCTGAACCAACTTGGCTTTAGGAATTTTTTCTCCAAGATCACTGGATGTGTTGGCAATATCAACAATATTCATGTGAAAGTCATGTATACTTTCATCTTCTCTCATCCTCGTGTTCTCAAACTTAGAGGTGAGAAGCTGAAGTCTTGAGGATTTAACTCGAGAGGTACCTTCATGAGCAGTCTTCAAGACTTCCGAAGCATCCTTAGTAATAGTACAGTTCTTGATCAGTCTGAAGATGTTCTTGTCCACACCATTGAACAAGGCATTCAAGGCTTTAGAATTACCTTGAGCAAGCTTATCATCCTCATCATCCCAGTCTTCCTCAGGTTTCAGCTCATCAGTGAGCTTCCCATCTTTGTCTTTGGTCTTTTATGGATCCCACCCTTTAACCACAGACTTTCAAGCTTTACCATTCATTGATTTGATAAACACCACCATGCGCACTTTCCAATATTCATAACCATCAAGTATTATTGGTCTATTTAAAATTCCTCCTTCTTTATCCATCAAACCAGAAAGTATTGTCCCTGAATCTCACCCAGATACAGAGCAGGATGCCTGCTCTGATACCAATTGAAATTCTGGTTAAGCAGATCACTAAGATGTCGAACAAGATGTTACGACACTTGATCTCTGCTTCTAACACAAGGATAATGAAGAACAGAAAAACAACAGAAAGAAAAACAACACACAAGAATTGTTAACCCAGTTCGGCGATCAACAACACCTACGTCTGGGGGCTACCAAGCCAGAAATGAAATCAACTAAGTTGAATTGGTTCTAAGCTAAACTCCAAAATTTACAACTTAGCACCTAGAAACTACCCTTCCTAGATTTCTACCTAAGACACTCCTAGGTATGAGACCCTTCTCAATTCCCTTCCAATCACAGTAGTGACTGAAAATATTACAACTCAATAAACTGTCCTTCTCTGGTATTCACGCAATACAAGAGAGGCTCACAAAAGTACAAAACTCTAGTACTATATAACAGCTGCAATATCCAACAATAATTCTAGGTTAAATCCATCCTATTTATATTGCAAAATAGAACTGGATTTGGGCTTAAAAAACGCAGCAATTCAGCTCCACAGAATTTGTGACCTATTCTTCTCAAGAATAGTTTCTTCAATCCTAAGTTTCCAAAAATGTCTCCTTACATGGAAATCTCATATTCCTTTTAGAATCAAAATCTCTGATTCCACAATCTCAGATGCCACCTAGGACTAAGAACTTATTCCAGTCACACCTAGAAAACAGAAACAGTTATATTAATCTGTAACAGACAAAGATGTCGAATCCACAAGATAGGACATCTTGTCTAACACCATAAACCTGCAGTTAGTTCAGCATGTCATGACATCTTGTCCAACATCTTTCTACTAAGTTAGTTTTACCAAAATTAATGCCAACCACAAAGGCTTGGACTCATCTAATGCAAAGCAAGGACTAGACCTCTTAGGAACACTAATCCTAAGTATCCCCAGTAGAGTCGCCATTTTTCTGTAGCGTACGATTTTTGTCGGTGACGCGACCACCTTACCGCGAAATTGGGATTTGGGTGCTACTTTCTAATTTCTGTATATATCCTATGAAGCTGGAAAGGAAATGGACGATATCGAAAACTAACCTTGCATGCAAATGTTTTCTTTAACAAATGCTAAGAGATCGGGGATCGGGGTCTGGTTATACAAAGGGAAGCTATTAACACCCAGTGTATCTATGGTAATCCATAGGAACCTTTTAGTGCATGTTTTTTTGTTAACTTGAAATGCTTTCTTGTGTTTATCTGATGTGGCTTGGGAAAGTTTCTCCTTTGGGAGTGTTGAGAGAATGTTTTTGTTGTTTTCGGTTTTTCTGTTGTTTTTGGGAAGGTACTGAACCTAGAGTTTTTTATTTATGTGCTCGCTAATACTTCGCAATCTTATGCCTACGTATTCCCGTAAAGAGATTCGGGAAATCAGAGCAATCGGAGTTCCTTCTATTTCTATGGGAGGAAAGATATTTTGGTGTCTTGTTCAAAGCCCAAGATTGAAGCTATCTGAGTATTTTTGTCTTGTTCAAAGCCCAAGATTGAAGCTAAAGTTTGATTAAGAGAGAATTTGTCATCTCTAAAGGGAGAAATCTCACCTATTCATCACAAATGTGGATTATAAGGGAAATTACTTTAACTGGAATATGTAGAATCCAGCAATGCCATAATTTCCTTTATAAGAGGTATGTCATGAAGGAAGAAAGCTTTAACTCAGTGTAGAGAAATGCCACTTTTTCCTTATGAATATTTCATGCTAAGAGAGGGACATTGGCTTGGATGTTAGGGATCCAGAGGCTTGCCATTTACAGCTGTTAGATGAAAGATGAATTTTTGCCAGGATAAAGGAAGGACTCCAACTTGGATTTTGAATCAACAAGTGTGCCACTTACAACAATTATCTGGAAAGGTTTTGATTATCTGCTGTTGAGATGTGATGTATAGAGGAAATATCCTCCTGCAAAGGGAACTCATGGTCTCATATGAGGGGATGTTGATTTTTGTGTGCCTTGATCAAAGCCCAAGGTTGAAGCTAAAAGAACCTGACTCCATTGGGGAATGTTTTATTTGTCTTGTACAAAGCCCAAGATTGAAGCTGACTGGGGAAATTCTTATATGAAGCCTAAGAGGAGGCTAGCTTTTGCTGAGGATTATTGAAATCCAAGAGCAGGTCCAAATTGTATTGGGGTGTCCAAAGGGCTTACTCTTGATGGGAATTAGGGAAGAGTTGAAGTATCAGATGCCATGAGGTTCTGATATACTAGGGTTTTATTGATGGTAAATTGACCCTGGATGGGGATTTTAAAGGTGAAAGTTAAGCCTTGTTGGGGTCAGGGAAGTTTAAAGTTGAGTTTGAAAACCTTGGAGGTTTTCAACTCTGTTGGAGACTGGTGTATTAGTAGAATGATCAGGGTTTTTCTTATGCTTTTAGGAAACTTGAGGGTCTCTGTGTGAGATCCAAGAGGAGATGAGACTTTCCAAGTCTACTTGAATGAAGCCCAAGAGGAGGCTGAGACTATCCAAGTATCTCAAGAAGTGGTAGGCTCTGGTGTAGAGAGATCTTTGTATGATGCCCAAGAGGAGGCTGAGGGTTTTAAGGGATGAAGATCAACCCTTAGAATGGTCTGATGTTCTAGAATTTTAACTCTCCTGGGGATTGAACTAGTAGAGATTACTAATTTCTATCATATGCCTTTAGGAAGCCTTTGGGTCCTTGTACTAAGCCCAAGAGGAGGTTGTGGGGAACTTCTAAGTAGCATGTGGGTCCTTGTACTAAGCCCAAGAGAAGGCTGGGGATACTTCTAGGAAACCTGTGGGTCCAAGCCTAAGAAGAGTTCAAGAAAGGTTTCACCGAGAATTAATCCTTTCTTTGTTGAACAATTCTAAGGTTTGAAGAAATTCAGGAGAGGTTTCACCGGGAATTAATCCTCTCTGGGGAAATGAATTTCTTGTATACATATATTTCTAAGTTTTGACAGTCTTGAGAAAAGTTTCATCGGGAATAATGCTTTTCTCTGTTCCATATTGAATAAGCCCAAGAGGAGGCAGACTGTATAGGGAATTTCCTATGAGGGAACTAGTTTTGACTAAGTTAGAAAGTAACCTCTGGTTTGACCTAAGTGTAAACCTAACTGCTGGGGAAACTCTAAACAAATATGCACAAGCATATATATACAGAGAAGTGAATTAACAGATATTTAAACAAATATGCATTGAAAAATATGTTGGGACTTACATTCTGAGAGGAAGCCCAAGTGTATTGTGATTTGTTGTATTGACTACAACTGTATGATTGATTAGGGTTTCAAGAAATTGAAGAAAGTTTTGAGAAAACTTTGAATTTGAATTTGAATTAAAAGAAGTTTGTTTAAAAAGAAAATAAAGTTTGGGGCTTATAACTCAAAGAGAGGCCCAAGTGGTCTAAGAGCAGTTTCACCGGGAATAATGTTCCACTTAGTACCAGTTTTAAAACAGACAGATGATTTTGAAAATAGAGGTATGGGGCTTACAACTCAAGGAGAGGCCCATGAAAGTTGTTTGTTGTTAAAAACAAAGTTTATGTACAAAAGATTAGGGCTTATACTCAAGGAGAGGCCTAGATGACTTGTTTGAAAACTGGGATCGCACTGCGATACCGAAAGATGTTGTGGGACTTATCTATAGCAGAGGCCCAAAATTGTTTTTATACAAAGAAGGGTTGGGTCTTACACTCTATTAGAGGCCCAAAATTGTTTGTAAAGAAAGAATAATGGGGCTTATACTAAAGGAGAGGCCCAAATGATTTATTTGAAAAGGCGACGATCGACCCGTGATTTTGAAAACCACGGAGGGACTTATACAATGACTGAGGCCCAAAATTATTTATGTACAAGAAGGAATGGGTCTGACACTCTAATAGAGGCCCAAAAGTTTATTTTTATACAAGAGATTGGGCTTATAGCTCAAAGAGATGCCCAAATGAAAAACAACGATCACACCGTTATTTTGAAAATCCTATCGGGACTTATACAATGACTGAGGCCCAAAATTTTATATTTACAAAGAGGATGGGCCTTACACTCTATTAGAGGCCCAAAAGTGTTTCCAATGAAGTTTAAAAATCAAAATTAGGAAAAACCCCTAATTTTAGTTTAGAAAAACAATTTTTCAAAGGAAATTAAATATAAAATATCAAATATATTCAAAAACAAGTTGTAAACTTTTAAAAAATGTTTTGAAAATCATGTTTAATCACATGAAAACTTGGAATTCATTTGAATTTGAAAAATCAAGGTGGAAATTTCATTTAAAATGTTTATAAACAAATAAAAAGGAAATTATTTACAAAAATTCAAGCTATATTAAATAAATAATATAAATTTTATTTTTTATAGAATACAATATTTTAACATTTTTGTGAATTTTTAAAAAAAGAACCAATAAAAAATGATAAAAATTGAGAGAGAAATTAATTTTTGAAATCAATTAAAAAAATAAAAGAAAAATTCAAAAATTCAAATTATGGCGCCAACGGTCATCTTCTTCCTCACGACTTCCCTCCATTGTCTTTTTGTAAAACCTCACATATCTCTCTCAATACGTAATGATTTTGACTTTTGTAAACATGAAAGTTGTGTGTTTTTGAACAAGGATTTCAGTGATATAAATTAATTGCATTTATATTAAGTGTGGAGTGAGAAATCAAATGATGAACACATGAACCCTAATTTATGCAAGAACACTATGAAATCCTATACACGATAGCTACAAAGCAATTGATTGAGGGGAAACGCTCTATATAAGTGCAGAAACATGTTTGTAACTTGAAAACACGTTTATGATGCATGGATCATAGAGTTTGAGAGTTCAGGCTTACCTCTTGCAAGAAGAAATCGAATTCTGATGTAGAGGTGCTACAGATGTTGCGTGATGATCTGGACAGCTTCAATGGACCTACTGTAAGGTTTTTGGAAGCTTGGAATGGATTGAAACAACCTAGAACTTGTTGTGGTACCCCAACTGCAAATAGGCCAAAAAGCTTGAGCAAATGGATTGTGAATTAGTGATTCTGGTGTTCCATATATGTTTTGAGGTTATGGATCATTTGTATATGACATATGTGAGGTGTTAGGATGGTTGGTTTTGATGGATTTGCTTTCTTTTGAAAAATTTGATAGTTACTTCAAGAAGAAGCAAAATCTGGTTTTGGAGAGTGAAGTGAAAGAAAACATGAATCCAGATGTTTTGGGGTGGTTTGATCATTCACACATGACCTCTATTTATAGTAGAGGAAGTTTGTTTTGCAAGGAATAGTGATTGGAGGCTGATCATGGCATGTAGCTTGTAGCCATTGACTTGGAAAATCCAAAAGTGCCAAGTCAACTCACTTAGCTTGACTCTATTCAATTCTGTAAGTTTGAATGCTCAGAGTTTAGACTTGAATCTTGACTGGCTTGGAGTGTTATGGTCTGGTTCATGACACCTCAATGTATTGCATTGATGTTACCTTGCCAAAATTGAATTCCAAAGTTTATGTCATGATGGTTTTGCACATGACAAGTTGAATTCTTGACTTCTTGATCAAGAACCAAGTGAGTCATCGAATGTTTTGTGCATTTGGAAGATGACAAATTTGGAAAAATGGCAAAACTTGAGTGATAAAATCGTGTGGCACAAGTTTGGTTTTCATGCCTTTGTGTGGGAGGGGTGTAAAATGTCATTTTTGGAGGCTTATAACTCCTTGCTCAAGTTGAATTATGGGAGGCTCTTGTACTTTTTGGAAAGCCCCTATAACATACTTCAACTTTGATGTTTAACTTTGGTCTTGAATCATAATGAAAAATGGCCTCGAAGTTGGTGAAAATGCAAAACAGATTCTGTCTAAAATTTCACTAAGTGTTGAAAAAAGTGTCATTTTCCATTTTTTGTGATTTTGATCAATCCATAACTCAAAATCCATGAGGATTTGGAATCTGTTGTAGTTGACAATCTATAAGTATGTAATGAGAGCTTTCATTTGAGATTTGGATGGAAGAAAAAGGTTGCTTGGATCACAAGTTATGGTCTTGTAAAGTTGGGTATAAATCACTTTTTTTCATGACTTAGTGAAAATCCAAGTTTCTTATGGTTGCCCCTTTTGCAAGTAACCCCTATTTTCTTGATTTTTCTTGATGGATGATGATCCAAAACATAAGTTAACATTATTTTTGGCTTAGGGAAGCTTTGTTTGTCAAGAAATTCAAAAAGTCAAACTTGATTTTTGGCACAGTTGACTTTTTGTCAGATGAATTTCAAACTTTGTGATCCTCTATAAAATCAAGTCCTTGACCTAATTCAAACCTAATGGATAGATTCTATAGGTGTTTTAGAGTGTCTTGAATCATGTCCCAAGGTTTGGGATCATGTCTTGGTCAAAAGTCAAAGGTACAGTTGACTTTTCATCAAAAAACTCTAATTGGTCCAGATGAATTTGAATCTTTGTACTGCTTATGAACTAAGTTCTTTGAATCAATCCAATATTGTAAATGGATTAATATGATGTATTGGAGGTCTTCAAAACACTTCTTGAGGTCTTGGCTTATGCCTTGCTTCAAAAGTCAACTTAGGGGTGAATTAGGTCAAGAAACCTTAATTCCTGATTTTTGATGAATGCATCCCCTCAGGCTATTTTGGACTTATGATTGGGTCCATGAGGTCATTTTAAGCTTCTTGGATCATGTTTTGAAGTATTAGCCCATGCCCAGATGAAGATTTCTCTCTGGAGGCTTTGGTCGACCAAAACCCTAATTTGGTGACACGGATGATCTTGAGGCTTGATTAACTTGAGATGTTGCATTTGCATGCTTAATTCTTGATGTGGGAGACCTCTTGATCCTTCATGGATGTTTGAGAGGTTTTACAAGTTGAGGATCATGTCCATTCTTGGTTGATCCTTTGTCTGACCACTCTGAGAGGGTCTAAAACCCTAATTCTTGGTTGGAGTGAATGCTCAACAATCTTTGAGAGGATTTATGAGGCATGAAGGTACATCCATATTGTGGTAATTATTTGAAAAATGATGGGAAATCTTGTGGTAAAAATTTAGGGTATGACACACGCGAACAAGTCAATGTCCACCTCAGCTTCCACCTCAGACGCCAGGGCCCTAGCTCAGGTCGTCTTCCCTGGTGAGCATCACCGGCGGTGACTACAAATCATTATAAAAATTGAAAAAGAAAACACTGCATTGCGTGAAATTCCACTAGGATCATGAATCCACCATTAGTTTTTCAAAATAACACCTTTATCTTGGTTAAAAATAGCCATGAAGATTGATGTATATTAACTGAACTTTCACCAAATGAAACAACAATAACCCAGATGCGTTCTATATCAAACCAACATTCTAAATATGCAACAATCAATGCTTATAACACATGAAAAGTAAGAGAAAAAGTTAGACTCAGTTACCTAGAAAATGAAGCTTTACAACTCTTTTGAGCTTCAGCACCTCACCAACTTACTCCTTCTCCTTGCTCGAGCCTTAGGGATGATGATAGGAGAAGAATGGAATCCAGAAACTTGAAGGAAATGAAGGTTTGAAGAATTGAAATTTTGAGCACAAAAGAGAGAGTCTCGTATGTTTGTGGTGGCTCTGAATGATCCTCAAGGGTTTTCACTTCTCTTTCTGCTTAAATATGTAGACTTGGAGTGGTTATAACCTCTGTTACTGAGGTTAAACCTTGTGGTGAAAAATTTGAAAAAGTATGGAAAATGGAGGGAGGATATAGCTCGTACATTGGCTTGGTTGGTGGAGATATTTGTCATGTTGTGTAGAGGGCTCGGAGTTTATAGCAGGCCATGGTGGAATGAACCCTTGCTAGGCAAGTTTTTGGAAGTTTCATTTTTTTGGTGAAGAGATTCAAAATGAGGCAAAAGGTACATGGCCATGTTTAGCTAAAAGGAGCAAGTTTTGGGATGGTACTTTGAGTGGAAAGCAACATTACATGCGTGTAAAATTTGGAGGATGGAGTTGCTGCATAAAACTTGAACATGTGCATGGCAAATGTGACATGAAAATATGTAACCATAAGCATTCATGAAGCTCACTTTAGATGTCCATAACTCATTCAATTTGGCTTCAAATCAAGAAATATTTGGTTCAAAGTAAAGTTCATGGATCATAGAGCAATCCTTTTTTGAAAATCAAGTTAAAATAACCCTTAGAAAGTGCTGAAAAGGGCCCTTGAAATCTTGTCCAACAATGTCACCAAGAAAAGAACTTAGAAAAATTCTAAGTCATGGGAATTGGCATGTTTGTGACACTAACTTTAAAGCACTATAACTTGGTGAATATTTGTCCAAATGAGGATTTCTAGTAATGGATGGAAAGCTTGGAAAGAGCTCTACAACTTTCATGTCCAAGGAAAATTGAAATAAGGCACGTATCATGATGAAAAATGCCTTGGAAGATTGGTCCATAAAGTTGCCAAAACTTGTCAAGTGAAAAACTCTATCTTGATGACTCCATAACTTGAGTTGTATGCATCCAATGGAGGAGTTCTAGTACTCAAAAGAAAGCTATAAGAACACTATATAAATTTCAAAGAAAATTGAAATGAGGTTTGGATCATAGTGAAAAATGTCTTGGAAGATTGGTTCTTCATGTTGAGATTCCATACTTAGAAAAATTTCTAAGTACAAAATTTCACATCCTTGTTTTTTCTCAACTTAAAGCCTCCATATCTTGAAATCCATGAATCTCTTAAACACTTTTCTTTCTTCAAACATGAAGTACATTGTGCCCTCTTCAATTTGATAACCAATTTGCTCCATTTGGATCAAGGATGAAGAAGTTATAGATGTTACAAAATGGCCAAGAATTGAGATTCTCACACTTAGAAATTTCTCTTCCAAAACCCTAATCCTTCAAACTTCTTGATTTTATGCTTTCCCTTGATTTCCTTTGATCCAAACTCACAACAACACTTAAGATGATATTTCATGCTCATGGTTGACCTCAAAATCTTGAATTTGACTTTTCAGAGACACAATTAACTTCCTTGAATAGATGAATCTCCATCTTGGTTTTCAACCAAACAAAACACCTTCTGGGCTACTTGGATATCTCAAGTGGACTTTATGAATGCCTTGATGAGCTTTAGATCATGCATTAGGGCTTGTGAATAGTTCTTGACCAAGATCCATGGGTGCAATTGACTTTGTCTTGAAGAAACCCTAACTCTTGATTAGACACTAATGAAAACCTGAGGAGCTCAAAGTGAGGCCATCTTGTGCTTGTTTCCTTGATGGAAATGGGCCTCCTAATGTGTATGAGGACTTGCTTGGTTGAATCCTTGAGGCCTTATGGAGCAATTCCAAATTTAAAAGTGAACAAAACAAACAAAGCAAAGCAACAACAAGGTTAGCTATGCATGTAATGCTTGACCTAAAGAGATGGGATCTTAGGGTTAAAAATTAGGGTGTGATAAGTGGAAAGAAGTATGGATTAGTTATCGTTGATGATTATAGTCTTTGGACATGGGTAAAATTCTTGAAACACAAGGATGAGTCTCATTATGTGTTCTCTACCTTTTGCTCTCAAGTGCAAACAGAGAAGGATTGCAAAATAGTCAGAGCCAGAAGTGATCATGGTGGAGAATTTGAGAACAGATACTTTGAGAATCTTTTTGATTCCCATGGCATTTCCCATGATTTCTCCTGTCCCAGAACTCCACAACAAAATGGAGTAGTGGAAAGGAAGAATAGGACTTTGCAAGAAATGGCTCGTACCATGATCCAAGAAACTGACATGGCTAAGCACTTTTGGGCAGAGGCAGTAAATACAGCATGTGATATTCAGAACAGGATTTCAATAAGACCTATTCTGGGTAAGACTCCTTATGAATTGTGGAAGAATAGAAAACCCAACATTTCATATTTTCATCCTTTTGGTTGTATTTATTTTATGTTGAACACTAAAGAAAATCTTGGCAAGTTTGACTCCAAAGCTCAAAAGTATTTACTGTTAGGATACTCTGAACGCTCTAAAGGCTACATAATCTATAACACAAAAACACGAATTATTGGGGAATCAATTCATGTCAGATTCAATGATAAGCTTGGCCCTAAAAAGTCGAAGCTAGTTGAAAAGTTTGCAGATCTGAAGATTACCTTATCAGAATCCAAAGAAGAAGATTCAAAAGTAGGAGACAAAGATGCAGACTCTCCAGATTCAGATACAACCTTACCAGAAACTGAAAATAGTCCATCTCATCAAAAGAAGAATAGACTAAAGACTTCTCATTCTGAAGAATTGATTCTGGTAGACAAAGCTGATCCAGTCAGAACCTGTTTATCATTCAAACCTTCTGAAGAAACTCTTATGGGTTTGGTGTCTCTGATAGAGCCAACATCAGTTGATGAAGCTCTTAGGGAGACTGAGTGGATTCTGGCCATGTAAGAAGAGTTGAATCAATTCACCAGAAATGATGTATGGGATCTTGTTCAGAAACCCAAAGGTGTCCACGTCATTGGAACAAAGTGGGTATTCAGAAACAAGCTATATGAGAACAGTGGGGTTGTAAGAAACAAAGCACGACTGGTAGCACACAGTTATAGTCAGCAAGAAGGGATAGACTATACAGAAACCTTTGCACCAATTGCCAGGTTAGAATCAATTCGTAATTTAATTTAATTTGTTGTGAATCATGAAATTACTTTATATCAGATGGATGTAAAGAGTGCATTTTTAAATGTTTATATTTCTGAAGAAGTGTGTGTGCACCAACCTCCTGGTTTTGAGAGTTATGAAAACCCAGACTTTGTTTTCAAACTTAAAAAATCTTTATATGGTCTGAAACAGGCTCCCAGAGCTTGGTATGAAAGGCTAAGTAACTTTCTTTTGGAAAATGACTTTACCAGAGGAAAAGTGGATACAACACTCTATTGTAAAACCTTTAAAAGTGACATTCTGGTTGTTCAAATTTACGTTGATGATATTATATTTGGTTCTGCTAATACTTCCTTGTGCAAGGAATTTTCTAAGTTAATGCAGGCTGAAATTGAAATGAGTCTGATGGGAGAACTCAGATTCTTTCTGGGAATTCAGATTGATCAACGTCCAGAAGGAACGTACATTCATCAGAGCAAGTATGCAAAAGAACTTTTGAAGAAGTTCAAAATGTCAGAAAGTAAACCTGTTAAGACTCCTATGCATCCGACATGCATTCTGGAGAAAAAAGAAGTAAGTAAAAAGGTTTGTCAGAAGCTCTATCGTGGTATGATAGGCTCTCTTCTGTACTTGACCGCTTCTCGTCCAGATATTTTGTTCAGCTTATGTCTTTGTGCTCGTTTTCAATCAAATCCAAGGGAAACTCACTTAACTGCTATTAAGAGAATCCTAAGGTATCTAAAAGTAACAACTAACTTTGCCTTGATGTATAAGAAAACATCAGAGTACAAGCTTTCTGGTTACTGTGATGCAAATTATGCTGGAGACAGATTGGAAAGGAAAAGTACTTCTGAAAACTATCAGTTTCTGGGAAGTAACCTCGTCTCTTGGGCAAGCAAAAGACAATCAACAATTTCTCTCTCAACTGCAGAAGTAGAATATATCTCAGCATCTCTGTACAGTACTCAGATACTCTGGATGAAGAATCAACTTGAAGATTATCAGATACACGAGTGTAACATTCCTATATTCTGTGATAATAATTCTGCCATTTGTTTATCTAAGAATCCTATTCTACATTCTAGGGCAAAACATATTGAAATAAAACATCACTTTTTACGTGACTATATTCAGAAGGGTACTTTTCAGTTAAAATTTATGGAAAACCTATTTATTAAATCTTATCCAGAATGAGAAGATGTAAGGATAAGTTAATAATTTCAGTAGCTTAATAGAGGTTAATGTGGTCATTTCTCAATAACATATATAAGCCCTCTTAAAGTGAAAAATGAAATTTTCCACCTTGTCTTGATGTGTCACAAGATTTTGTAGGAAGAAGAGGGAAGGGGGACTTGGCTTGCCCCATCAAGAAATTGTAAAAATCTCATTCAATACTTGTCCAAGGTATGTTATTTACAGGTTTGATCTTAGATGATAAGTAGAATAAGAAGCTTTTATACTTGCATGCTAGTAATTAGTGGAAATGATTAAATCATAATTCTATGTTTGGAATATGAAATAAGTACTCCTATGATTTATGAGCTTGATTACTAGATATTCATGTTTATTATGAGTATTAGCTGCCAAATATATTTTCATGTTTTTTCAAACTTAAAGACTCTAAACATCTAGAGTTGTCATTTTTGTCAATCATTATAATTCAAATTCATTTTCTCCAATTAATATACGAAGTGAGATTGACGTAGTTTTGGATAGTGCAAATCAGTCAAGAATCAAAGCTGCCTAATATGTATTTTTTCAAAGACGATGGTGTGTCATATAATGATCCATAGTGTTGTTAAAGAATGTCAATGAACTATCTTATACTATCAATACCAAATTATTTTTCACAAATGATTTTCGAGGTTGAAATGAACATTCCCTTAAAGTTACAACAATGAAATATAATATAACAATGATCATATTTGTTATTTATAGTCGATAAGCGCATCAAATTAATCTCCAATACCATATTTTATCACCATGGAACTGGTACACCATTTTTTTTGTGTGAAAATATATTCACATACTACCTCTAATTTAAAAGTTCTTGATTAAAATTTTGTAGTTCTATTGAATTACTTTAGAAAATGTCAACTATCATAGATAAATCATTTATTTCAATCTCAAAAGTTTGATACATATAAAGCATGCTTATAGCAGAAAATGAGACTTGTTATTCAAATAGATTATAGCTAGCTCCATGAAAAAAAATCTTATCATGTTGTACTCACAACTTGAATGGCTCCAAGGAAGAATTCCCATCAAGGCCTTTTGCATAATAATGCTTCAAAAATTCTTTTATAGTAATATCTTTATAGATTGGCGGGGTTTCTTCTGAAATCAATTCCTTGATAGGACCATAAACCTTTGATTCACCTTTATTTGGGTCAGGGGAATTCACAAAGAAGCTTGCAAAAGAAATTCTCGGGCCTATGTTCTTTGATAAGACTCGGTGATAAACACTTACAAACCTGCCATTTGTGATAAGCTGCAACAATATAAAAGAAAAGGATAAAAATTCAACCACATAATAATAGTGGTGCCCAACAGTGTATGGTTATACAAAAGATACAAAAATGGGCTATTCTTGTAGAAGAATCTCTTAAAATGGGTCACGCCCAAAAATTAACAACACCACAGAAACAAAGGAAAAACAAAAAGATATAATAGAAGAACAAAACAACCAACAAATTAGACGCCCGAAAAAAAAAACAATTCACAAAAGATGAGAAAACACAAACCGATGATCCAAAAAAGTAAAAGATTGCTTCTACACATTAAGCGAAGATACGAATATAAAAAATATCTAAAAGCTCTAGAGAATCAAGTTGGCCACCCAGCACACCCCTATACGCCTAAACACATGAATGAGTTCTTCTCTCAATCCAAGAAAGAGGAGGATCAGTCAAGACAATGAGATTGAACCCATTTCTTGGAAAGGCAAATAATCTAACTCACAGTACTATCAACATAAGAGCTTTTATTATAAAATATAACACTGTTACTAAAACTCAAAATAGTCCAAATCATTGCATGCCATATTGTAAAAAGACTTAGCAATCACTGGGAAATAGCCATATCTGTACCTAATCACATTAAGCATCTATATCAAATATCTGACACAAACCCACAAGAAATATACATGTTATTAACCTACTCATCCTAAGCAGAGTACATGGCACACCCAGCTACATTAAAATTAGCTAAATTTTACGCCGAAGAAGGTTGTCACGAGAAGGGATCCAATCATGTAGCATTTCCAAGCAAAAGAAACCACTTTAGAAGGAGTACAACTCTACCAACCCTTACCCAGAACCTGAATCACCTTACCAGATCGATGCTCCTTCCCAAAAGAGAGATTGGAGAATAAGTTATACACCGTCCTCCCGAGTCTATATAATCATACCGGCCTTGGAACGCACCAAGTTATAAAAATAATGTTCCTCTAAAACCAACAAACTACGCCACAATTCAAAATCATAAACCCACAACTCTCCTAACCATGACCCCGTAAAACCAACCACTTGAGTATGCGTCTCAAAATTAAGAAACAACCTCCCAAAAGACACACAAAGTGGAGTCTGATCCTTCCATACATCTTTCCAAAAATGAGTTCTCATTCCATTCCTATCACCTTATTGATTACATTAGCAAACCAATCTGATTCGTCGGCCTTGGATCCAAGCAAAGAAAAATATTTCCACCCTAAAGATACATCCATGAGGACCCTAAGCCTCATATACCACTCGAGGAGGAGAAATTAGAAGCACAACCCTCCCATCTAGACTAACAAACTTATGATTCCTCAAAGTAATCCTCTTAGCAATAAGCCTAACAAGAGGCTTCCAAATCGCTTCCCTCCTTGTTTTAACATCCACTGGGAGACCTGAACACTTGAATTTTGGAAGCCAACACTTTAACCACCAACTTGTGTAGATATCCAAAAAAATAAGTAGATAAAAAATCATCTACGGCCAATGAGAAAACCACCTTAAGAATAAGAGTAAAAAAAATAGGACATCAAACTCCTCAATAAGACAACATTTTAAAACAACTCACCAAACATAACATACATATCCTCCTTGAGAAAATTCCCAAACTTCTTTGAAAATGAAAAATAAACCCATTAGGGTCTGGACTCTTATTACCTTCCATCCCAACCATCGCCACATCCATTTCCAATGGCAAAAAACATAGAAGAGAGAACCTAAACTCAACTGACCAAGATACAAAGAAGACTAACCCCATCTAAGGTAGGCCTAAAAGAAATCCGATATAAAAAGAAAAGCAATCCTCAAAAAACCGATCGATCTCCACTTTATCCAACCAACTACCATCCACCTTGAGTGCCTTAATGGAATTCCTCTACTATCTCTACTTCACACACGTGTCAAAAAAACCTAGACTTAACATACCTTTCCTTAAGCCACTTCAACATGGAACGCTGAAATAACCAGGAACTCCTACTACGAAGAAGCTCCCAAAGATCCTTAGAAACATTCATCCACTCAGATAACTCCTCTTTTGATAACAAAAGGGACTTAACCCCAACCTTTTAAGACTCAAGAACCTCCTCACACTTCTTTATCTTTAACTCCAAATTTAAAAAACTTCTCTATTACAAATCTTCAAAGCACTTTTAAGATTTTTCATCTTATCTCTCAGCTTACACCTCATTCAACTCGCTGGTGTAAGTCTACCATAAGAATCCAAGACAAAATTTTCCAAGTTAACATGATCGAACCATAAATTTGTTGGAAATAAAGCCTTTGTGTTTAGAGAAAATGTGTAGGAATATTAGAGGCTTAAAGAGAAACTTTATAGGTGGGAGAAATCTTTATGGAAGAGAGAACTTTGTATTTTTGCTTGATACAAAAGTGTAGAATTACATCTCTATTTATAGTACTCTAAGGAGAACTCTAGACACACTAATTCTAGAGAGTTCTCAACTCTTGCAATTCCAAGAATATTCTAGAAAATATTACAAACCTAAGAAATATCTAGACACTCCAAATATTACAAGAGTTTTCTAGAAACATTAATTAAAATTACCTAAACCCAAAATAATTAAGCCCAAAAATCCAAACAATATGTTTAGGCCCAAATCAAGTTTAATCTTTCAACATCCTCCCTTAAACTTGATTTGTGACTCCAAGCATACTCCTTAGCTTCAGGAAAGTGTCCAACTTGAGTGGCTTGGTGAAAATGTCAGCAACTTGATCTCGAGACATCACATACTTCAATTTCACCTCCTTCTTCTCGATGCATTCTCTTATGAAGTGGTAACGGGTGTCGATATGCTTACTTCTTTCATGAAATACAGGATTCTTCGCCAAAGCAAGTGCTGATTTATTATCAACACATATTTCCATAGGATCTTCTTGTGGCATTTTTAATTCTTTCAACAAGTTCCTTAGCCAAACTGCATGACAAACACATGATGTGGCGGCGACATATTCGGCTTCACAAGTTGACAGTGTGACGATAGGTTGCTTCTTTGACATCCAAGTGAAAGCAGTATCTCCCATAAAGAACACAAAACCAGTAGTACTCTTTCTATCATCCAAGTCTCCACCCCAATCGCTATCACTATAGCCAACAATCTCATAATTGTTAGAAGAGTAATAGTGTAAGCCAAAGTTTGTTGTACCTTTGATATATCGAAGGATTCTCTTTGCCGCCTTGAAGTGAGTTGTTGTTGGAGCTTCCATGTAGCGACTTACGACTCCTACAGCATAGAGAATATCCGGCCTTGTACTTGTCAAGTAACGCAGACTTCCAACCAAACTTTTATAAAGAGTTGGATCCACAATCTCTCCATTTTCATGCTTACTCAACTTGCTGCCACATTCCATCGGGGTGCCAACCGGATTGGCATCATCCATCTTGAACTTCTTAAGGACTTCTTTTGCATAGCCTTCTTGGGTGATAAAAATTCCTTTGCCTTCTTGCTTTACTTCAATGTCGAGATAATATGCCATGAGCCCCATATCCGTCATCTCAAATTCATTTGACATGTCTTTCTTGAACTCTTCGAACATGCTTAGATTGTTCCCAGTGAAGATCAAGTCATCAACATATAAGCACACAATCAAAATATCTCCACTTTGCGCTTTAATATAAAGTGCATGCTCATATGGAAACTTGATGAAGTTTTTGTCTCGAAAATACTTGTTGATTCGAACATTCCAAGCTCTCGGTGCTTGCTTGAGTCCGTACAACGTCTTTTTCAATTTCAAGACTTTTTCTTCTTGCCCTTTTACTTCATATCCCTTTGGTTGCTCGATATAAACTTCTTCTTCGAGAATACCATTCAAGAAGGTCGACCTCACATCCATTTGATAGATCTTCCATTCATTTTGGACTGCCAATGAAATGACCAGTCTAATAGTTTCAAGACGAGCAACGGGGGCAAATACCTCATCATAGCCAATTCCTTGTCTTTGACTATAACCTTTTGCCACCAATCTTGCTTTGTATCTCTCCACATCTCCTTTTGCGTTCTTCTTCGCCTTGTACACCCATCTTACTCCGATTGCTTTGTGTCCTCGTGGAAGTGTAGTAAGTTCCCACGTATCATTCTTCGTGATTGACTTTATTTCTTCATCTATGGCGTCTCTCCACATTACGTTTTGAACATCTTCTTGATAGCTTAGAGGCTCGCAATCGCCAAAAAGATAAAAGAGGTTAATGTCATTTTGGTTTTCGGTTACCTCATAAAGCTCTTCAATGCACCTTAGTCGAGGTGTCCTCTCACTTGAGCTTGTTTCATCCAACCTTGGTGTCGGTGAGGCAGGTGGTGTAATATGTTCCTCTATCATTGGTTGTTGCATTTCATTTTCTTCTTCTTCAAAGTAAGGAAGAAAATCGTACATGTCTTCTTGAATACTCCAATCCCAACAATCTTCTTCTTCAAACTCCACGTCACGACTTGTGACGATCTTTCCACTATTTGGATTGTAGAGCTTATACCCTTTGGAGCTTGAGTCATAACCCAAGAACACGTACTTCTCGCTTTTATCATCGAGCTTTGTTCTCCTTTCATCTGGAGCGTGTGTATAGGCAATGCTTCCAAACCTTTGAGGTGAGAGATACTTGGCTTCCTTCCACTCCATGCTTCTTGTGGTGTCTTCTCATGCATACTTCTTGTTGGGGAACGATTTGTCAGATATACCGCACATGCCACTGCTTCGGCCCAAAACTCTTTCGGCATCTCCTTACTCTTAAGCATGCTTCGCACCATATTAAGTATGGTTCGGTTCTTTCTCTCCGCTACTCCATTTTGTAGTGGCAATCTTGGCACTGTTAGTGGGCGGCAAATTCCATGGTGTTCACAATATTTGTTGAACTCATTTGAAGTAAACTCTCCTCCTCAGTCAGATCTCATGGCCTTAATGGAAAGGCCACTTTCTTTCTCCACAAGGGCTTTGAACTTCTTAAAATTTTCAAACACTTCTGACTTCTCCTTCAAGAAATAAACCCACGTTTTTATAGAATAATCATCAATAAATAGGAGAAAATATTTATTCTTACCAAATGAGTTTGGATTGATTGGTCCACAGACATCGGTGTGTATGAGCTCTAACGGTTTTGTCGCTCTTGACGTTGATTCCTTTGGAAAGCTTTTTATGAATTGCTTCCCAATTAGACATCCTTCGCATAGTTGGTCTGGGTGATTTATACTAGGCAAGCCTCTCACCATCTCCTTCTTTGACAAACATTCTAGACTGTCAAAGTTGAGGTGTCCAAATCGTAGATGCCATAGCCACGAAGAGTCGGTATAGCAAGCCTTGAGACACTTTGCCATATCATTTTGAATGTTCAATACGAAAATTCTATTCTTTGAGATAGGCACCTTAGTAATCAAGTTATGTTCACAATCTCTTAAGAAAAGACTATGTTCTTTCAAGTGGATGTCATAGCCTTTCTCTAATAATTGTCCCAAACTCAAAATATTATTCTTCATGTTAGGAACATAGTAGACATTGGATATGAATTGATGACTCTCATTCTTCAAGCGTATGAGAATTTTACCTTTGCCTTTGACTGGTATCTTTGAGTCATCTCCAAATGAGACGTCGCCCATTGTCGCTTCATTGATCTCTACGAACATGCTTCGATCGTCGTACATGTGGTTGCTTGCGCCAGTGTCGAGGTACCACTTGTTTCTTTTCTCTTCAACTTGGCTTTGGCACGCGAGCAGTAGAGTTTCTTCTTCTCCACCTTTTTCTTCTATAAAGTTAGCTTTCTCTAGAACCTTCTTCGAGAATCTACACTCAGATGCATAGTGGCCAATCTTATTGCAGTTGAAGCACTTGATTTGTGACTTGTTGCACCTTGACCATGAATTTCCTCTTCCACGACCTCTTGTTGCTTGTGTATTCCAACTTCTTTCTCCATTGTTGAAGTTGTGGGAGTAGTTGTTGTAACTACCTCTTCCTTTTCCTCCATGTCCTCGTCCACGTCCACGGTCTTGGCCACGACCTCGGCCTCTTTGACTCTTATAATTTGCATAGTTTTCTTCCTTTGCATTGAGTTGTAGTAGTTGCTCCATAGCATCCTTTTGTTTAATTTTTCTCTTTTGTTTTTCTTCGTATGCTTGTAAGGAACCCATGAGTTGCTCAATAGTCATGGTCTTTAAATCCTTGTTTTCTTCAATGTTGGCAACAATGAAGTCAAAGCTTGGATTTAAAGTGCGAAGTATTTTCTCCATGACTTTCACCTCATCAACATCTTCACCATTTCTTTTAAGTTGATTGACTACGGACAATACTCGAGAAAAATAATCAGAAATTGACTTAGACTCTTCCATAAATAAACGTTCAAACTCACCTCGAAGAGTTTGAAGACGGCTCTTTTTCACCTGCTCCACTCCTTTGTTGCAAGTTTGAAGCTTGTCCCATGCTTCTTTGGTCGTCGTTGCATTTGAGATCTTCTCAAACGTATCTTCATCCACCGATTGATAAATGAGGAAGAGAGCTTTCTTGTCTCACTTTCTTGACTCCTTCAATGTCTCCTTTACACCCTGGCTTAGCAATGCTTCATCTTGCTCCTTGAAGCCTTTCTCAACGATATCCCACACATCTTGAGCTCCTAGTAGCGCCTTCATCTTGATACTCCAATTGTCATAGTTGTTCTTTGTGAGCATCGGCATTTGAAAAGGGAAACCTCCATTCGCCATATTTTGAGGATCTTCAAGCTCTGATGCCACTTTGTTGGAAATAAAGCCTTTGTGTTTAGAGAAAATGTGTGGGAATATTAGAGGCTTAAAGAGAAGCTTTATAGGTGGGAGAAATCTTTATGGAAGAGAGAACTTTGTATTTTTGCTTGATACAAAAGTGTAGAATTACATCTCTATTTATAGTACTCTAAGGAGAACTCTAGACACACTAATTCTAGAGAGTTGTCAACTCTTGCAATTCCAAGAATATTCTAGAAAATATTACAAACCTAAGAAATATCTAGACACTCCAAATATTACAAGAGTTTTCTAGAAACATTAATTAAAATTACCTAAACCAAAAATAATTAAGCCCAAAAATCCAAACAATATGTTTAGGCCCAAATCAAGTTTAATCTTTCAAAATTGTTTAACTAAAATAGTTTTGGGATCCAACGCTAAAAATAATATCTGAGAACAGTAGGGAAGTGATTGGAGACATCACGATGAAGAGCCCATAAACTAACCAGGCTCCACTCCTCCTCCCAACCATAAGACAAAAGGACACATTTTAACATACTCATGGCACCCTATTCTGCTGAAACCATGTAAACCTTCTTTCATACATATGAAGATCATTTAAGCCCATAACCTTAATGAACAAGCCACACCCAACAAACTCCCTTTATTGAGAAACATTGGCCACCCCTTCCTCTCCTTAGGCTAATACGGAATTAAAACTTCCAAGAACACACAAGATGGCCCCTCAAGACGCTCGTGTTCCTTAAGTAAACACTCCCATATAATACCTTTTTTTCCAAAAAAGACTCACATAGAATACAAATTAACCACAAAGTATGGGATAACTTGACCCCCCCTTCCCCGCACCCTTCACTCCAAGAACACATATAGATAACAAGGTCTTGAAAACTAAAAAATTGAGTCTTCCCTTTGATGCAACACCATAGGGAGATAAAGCACCACTAGACCCCATTGTGGAGGTAAAACTCCAATTAATGAAAGTATTACCCCAAAGAGAATGACACAAAGACTCCTGAACCGTTCACATATTCACCGCCCGAACAACAATAAAATCTAGGTGATGCACCCAAATCAAGTCTAAATATTATGTTTCTTTATCCTCCCCATAATATAAAGGATCCAATAATTAGAATAGGTGTGATAAAATTAAAACCAATAAATATGAGGATTATTTTCTTCCTATAAATAAATAAACATAGATGTAGACTCTATCAAGTTGAGTAACAGGGAAAATGAATTGTGTTATAATATCGAGAGGAATTTAATCATTCATTTCGTATACACATGGTATACTCTTTAGTATTTCTATCTAAATCATGAATTTTATAGGTTTTAAATTGACAAATTTATTTTGCATTATAACACAAACAACCCTAAAAGGATAAAAAAATTAGTGTTTGTTCTTGTGGAACTTATATCAATATCATTTTCAACATATGTAATATGTAAAATTCATACGAGGCTACTAGCTAATGATAACTGATAACAATAATTAAAGTACGTACTTGTAAAAGATCTCCTATGTTTACAATAAGAGCTCCATGAATAGGAGGAACATTGACCCATTTATCCTCATGAAGAACTTGAAGACCACCAATATGGTCTTGTAGAAGTAATGTGATGAAGTCAGCATCAATGTGATTGGAAGCGCCCAAAGTTAGTTCAGGTTCAGGGCATGGTGGATAGTAATGACCCAAAACATAGTGTCCTTCAGCACAATTAATCTCTTTGAGGTAAGAAGGGTGTAGTCCTAGTCCCTCTGACAATAACTCAAAGATAGTGAAACCCAAATCATTAATTTTTTGGGAATACTCAATCACAATATCTCTGCAAAGTATGAAATCAACTCATCAATGGTTAGAATGATTTTAATTTTGGGCCTAAAAATTTACATTTCTTTGTTTTCTTGTAACATTAAAAACACATATAACCCATAACTCAGTATCTAGAATTAAAATGAAATATGATTATGATTTGGAGATTAAGAGTCCAAAGGAGTATGTAGTTCATTACTTGCATAATAATGGAATTTCTTCTGGTTTGAATGGATAAGGAGCAATACCAAAACCAAATGAATCTCTCCAATTTGTAGGTTGGCCACTAAAAGGGGAGACATTTGAGAAATACGTAACATTTTTATTTGAATCACGCGTGTAAAACTCTTTCCTTATATCAGGATCTTGTTCATGAAACCTACGAACCCCTTCGATCATTTCATCTAAGACAATAATGGGAATTCCATGATTAATCACCTGAAAGAATCCCCATTCATGGCACGCACTTTGAATTTTGCCAATTACCTCTACCCGCCTAACTGGATTGTTGTGTATGTCTTTGAGATCTATAATGGGAACACTCAACTTGATGTCTCTAGCCGGGTTTTCATCGATGTTCAGCTTCCCAGTATGAAAAATGCGTGGGATCTTTGACACCCCAGACTCCACCAAACCTTTGACACCTTCTTTTGAATCATCAAAAGTTTTCACCTCAATTATTCTCTCTGAACTGAAATTAGTGAACTCCCTTAATTGGTTTGATTCTTTTCCCACCATGTTGAGAGAGGACGAATAACAAGATTTTTTTCCTCTAACGTAAAATGTGGAAGATGAGTAGAGAGATCTCTTTGAGGGAGAATATTTAATTGGACACGAGGGAAAATTAATAGAAAAAAATACCATAATTTGTTTATTCTATTTTCAAACAAAAAAAGAAAAATAATTACTTTTTCCTTAACTTCTCATTTTTTTTTCATATCTGTTTTAAAGGTGTATGATATACTATTAAAAAAATTATTTAAAAAAAATAAAAGTTTTATAACATATATTAATTCTACATTGAATAAAAAAAAACTTCTATTTTTCTCTCTAAATAAATTCTCATTTTCTCAAATCATTGTATAGAGAAATTATTGTTTATTTTTTCAATTCAATAAAAAGCATCTTATTTTTTTCTCGATTAATTCTACATGAGATTAATTACTATGCACTGACAGTGTAAAAAGTTTTACACTGTCAATACATCACCATCATCCGTTTGGGTTACTTTACAGATTATTAAATTAAAAGTCAAACTTCTCGTTACATTCAACGGTTATAATTAACTGACAGTGTAAAATCCTTTTACACTGTCAGTGCATTTCAATTAAATTCATTCTACATTGAATAAAGAAATTTTCCTTTTTTTAATTCCATGTACACAATATTATAAACATTCTATTTTTCTGATGTTTTATACACAATAAAAAGTTAAATGATTATGGACTACTATCGTGATTTGACGAAATACACGATGATGATTAATTAAAAATGTAAAATTAATTTACACGGTAAGTGCATATGCTATTTTCAACACCACAAGTTGTGTTGTTCAATTTAAAAAAAAAAAAGTAAAAGATTTCTACTCTCCTTTTTAAATTTTCACTTCATAAATTTTATAAATTTCCCATTTTTCAATTCAATGAGTATATACATACATACATAAAAAAGAAATATATTAGAGTGTCCCAAATTTTGAAAGATCTGTTTTCATTAATATAAAAAGAAATAAATAAAATGTTATAATAAAATTCTATTAAATAAAAAAAATGCTATGATAAAAACCTAATACATACAAAAATTGACATTGATCAAAACTCAAATTTATTATAATTATAATTATTTTTTATTAATACATATTTGTAATTTTGTATGTGTCTTTTTTAATTATTATAATTGTTTTATTTTTATTTTTAATTTGAGTCCATTTTTGGGGCCTCTGAGATGATTGGTCAAACAAAAAAAATACTTTTTCCTTAACTTCTAATTTTTTTTTGCATATCTGTTTTAAAGGTGTATGATATACTATTAAATAATATTTTATTTTAAAAAACTAAAAGTTTTATAACGTATATTATTTCTACATTGAATAGAAAAAACTTCTATTTTCTCTCTAAATAAATTTTCATTATCTCAATTTATTGTATACAGAAATTATAGTCTATTTTTTCAATTCAATAAAAAAACATCTGATTTTTTTCTCGATAATTTTTGTGTATTAATAAAGTAAAGATTATGGCAAGGTTTCATTTATTACCAATAGAGAGAGTTTTAATGTTTTTTTAAAAGTAATATATCAACAGTAACTTTTGTAAAATTAAGTTATTTAATTGATTAAATTTAATGTTTCAAATAATAGACTAAAATAATCACTTCTCATCAATGATATTCATTTAGTGTATTGTATGTAATATGTTTTTTAGTTAATTTATAATATTTGTTTTATTCATATATTGATTAATGGGATATACTATATTATTAATCCTTAAAAAGTATTGTAAAAACATAAATTTTAAAATTAATAAAACATATATTTATTTTATTTTTAAAACAAAAGCTTTTACAATTCGCTATATTTTTTCGATTTGTCAAATTTATTAAATAAAGAAATATTCCTTTTTTTAATTCCATGCGTACGCAATATTATAAACATTCTATTTTTTCCGATGTTTTATACATAATAATAATAAAAAGTTAAATGATTGTGTATTACTATCGTAATTTGGCAAAATACACAATGATGATTAATTAAATATGTAAACTTAATTTACGCGGGAAGTGCATATGCTATTTTCAACACCACAAGTAGTGTTGTTCAGTTTTTAGAAAAGTAAAAGATATCTACTTTCCTTTTTAAATTTTCACTTCATAAATTTTATAAATTTTCCATTTTTCAATTCAATGAGTATAAATATATATATATTAGAAGGTCCCAAATTTTGAAAGATCTGTTTTTTTTATTAATATTAAAAGAAATAAATATAATGTTATAATAAATTTATATTAAATAAAAAAAGCACTATGATAAAAAACTAATACATGCAAAAACTAAGACTGATCAAAACTCAAATTTATTATAATTAAATTTATTTTTGATTAATACATAATTGTATATTTTATGCGTCTTTTTTAATTATTATAATTGTTTTATTTTTATTTTTAGTTTGAGTCCATTTTTGGGGACACTGAGATAATTGGTCAAACAAAAAAAGTAAAAAAAAAATTACTGTTTCCTTAACTTCTCTTTTTTTTTCATATCTGTTTTAAAGGTGTATAATATACTATTAAAAAACATTTAAATTTAAAATAACTAAAAGTTTTATAACATATACTAATTCTACATTGAATAAAAAAAACTTCTATTTTCTCTCTAAATAAATTCTCATTGTCTCAATTTATTGTATACAGAAATTATACTCTATTTTTTCAATTCAATAAAAAATATCTTATTTTTTTCTCGATAATCTATATATATTAATAAAGTAAAGATTATTGCAAGCTGTCATTTATTACCAATAGAGAGGTTTTAATTTATTTTTAAAGTAATATATCAATAGTAAATTTTGTAAAATTAAGTTATTTAATTGATTAAATTTAGTGTTTCATCTAATAGACTAAACTAATCACTTCTCATCAATGATATTCATTTAGTGTATTGTATGTAATATGTTTTTTAGTTGGTCTTTTTCAAAATCGAACGGTGCTTCTGGGGGCTTGATTACGCTCTAGAAAGAGGGTAATTTTGAAGTTATCAACAGCTTCAAAGGTGATGGATTCTTAGGAGTTAAATTAATCAAGGACGACTTGTTTATCTACATAGTCAATGTTTATTCTCCTTGTTCTCTCACTCTCAAGAGGAAGTTATGGAGGGATTTGCTAGAGGCAAAGGCGAGATTTTGTGACGAGGAATGGTGCATAGGAGGCGACTTTAACGCTGTAGTTAACTCTAGTAAAAGGAAGGGCAGATCTACGGGAGATAGGAACACTGAGATGAGAGAATTTGCAGATTTTATAGTCGATATCAACTTATCCGATCTTCCCCACAAGGGAAAAAGATACAGTTGGTACAGCAGCGACGGTTTTTTGATGAGCAGGATTGACAGGTTCATTATATCTGATGTTTTGGTTTCTAGGTGGGATGTTGTCTGTCAAATTATCGGCCAAAGAGACATCTCGGACCACTGCCCGATTTGGTTATCCATCAACAAATCGGACTGGGGTCCGAAACCTTTCCGTGTCAACAACAGCTGGTTCGACGATAAAAATTTTCTCCCTTTTGTTGAGGAAGCTTGGAGGAACATCAGAGTCAGTGGCAGAAGCGACTACGTTTTGAAGGAAAAGTTTAGAATCCTGAAATTTAGTTTGCGGCACTGGAACTCAGAGGTGTTTGGCAGGAAAGACTTGGATATCAAGGAAGGTTGCAAATCTATTAATGAGGCCGATGCTTTACTGTGTTGTTGTGATGAGAATCTGGTGGAAGAGGTCGTTCGGAAGAGAAGTGAAGAGACTAGTAGATTATGGACTAATCTGAAAATTAAAGAAAATATGCTCCTTCAAAAGTCTAGAATCAAGTGGGATTGCGACGGAGATTCGAATAGCAAATTCTTCCACAGTCTTATGAAAGGTCGAAGACGAAGAAACTATATTGGCTATCTTCACTCGCAAGATGGGGTGATCGACGACGTTATTGGTGTTAAAAATGATGTGCATCAATATTTCTCAGAGGCCTTCACATAACAGGATTTTGACCGCCCTACGCCTGATGGGATCCCTTTCAGCAGGTTATCTTTGGAGGACTGCAGTTTTCTTGAGCAACCTTTTTCAATTGATGAGATCAAAGAAGCCATATAGGGGTGCGATGGATCAAAGAGCCCGGGGCCAGATGGGTTTAATTTCTTTTTTCTGAAAAAATCCTGGAATTTCATCAAGGAAGATATTATTAATTTTTTTACCGACTTTCACAGCAAGGCGTTGCTCTCAAAGTCCATTTGTTCTTCTTTTCTCACTTTAATCCCAAAGAAGGACAACCCTTTGAATCTTGGTGACTATCGCCCGATTTATCTTGTTGGTTGTTTACACAAAGCGATTGCGAAGTTATTGGCATCAAGGTTGAAATTGGTTCTCGGCAATATCATATCTCCCTGCCAAACCGCTTTTGTTCCTGGAAGGCAATTGCTAGAGGGTGTCTTAGTAGCTAACGAAGTGCTGGATTTTGCTGAGAAGGAGAAGGTAGGGTGTTTGCTCTTTAAGGTTGATTTCCAGAAAGCTTTCGACGAGGTTTCTTGGAATTTTCTTAAGTTCATGATGAAAAGGATGGGATTTGGCAATCTTTGGTTAAGGTAGATGGACGCCACAGTCTTCTCTAGCTTTATGTCAGTTATCGTCAACAGAAGCCCGACCAAAGAATTAAAGGTGGGGAGGGGCCTCCTTGTAGGAGACCCTCTATCTCCTTTCCTTTTCGTCATCGTGGCCGAAGCTTTATCTGTGAGGAGTTCCACATCCAACGGTGATTTTTCTGGTTTTCGCTTGAAGAATTCTTTTACGGTGGATATCCTCCAATTTGCGGATGATACGCTGTTATTTGGAGACGGCAGTTGGAAGCACCTATGGGCCCTCAAGGGTGTTCTTTCAGGCTTCGAATTGATCTCCGGTATAGGCGTTAATTTCTCCAAAAGTAAGCTAATTGGTGTTCATTTGAATCATAATTTTTTGGCTGCTGCCGCGACCTTTTTGTCCTGCAGAATTGAAGACAAATCCTTTAGCTTTCTTGGAATCCCGGTTGGCATCAACCCTAGGCTTGTTAAGTCGTGGTTTCCGTTGTTACGCAAGATGGAAGCCCGAATTGCTAATTGGTATAGCAGAACTTTGAGCCTGGGAGGCAGAATAACTCTTCTTCGTTCGGTTTGGGGCAGCTTGCCGGTTTTCATGATCTCCTTCTACAAAGCTCCAGTTTCGGTGTGCAACGAGATTATTAAAATTCAGAACCAGTTTCTCTGGGGTCACAAAGAAAATAGCAGGAAAGTGCATTGGGTTGGCTTCGATAAAATTTGCTTGCCTCTCAAACACGGCGGCTTAGGCTTAAAGAGGATTGGCGAATTTAATTCGGCTTTGCTTAATAAATGGAGATGGAATATTATGGAGGGTAAGGAGTCTAAATGGATAAACATTTTAAGGGTGAAGTATGACATTCCCGCAGGCGTTGACCCTGCTGTTCTGAACTTTAATCCCAATAAATGTTCCTTTTGGTGGAAGGACTTTTTATCCTTAGCTAGAAGGTAGCAATGTGATTTATTTTCAGCTAATATCAGGTTGGTGCTTGGTGAAGGTAATCACGCTTTGTTCTGGCATAGTTCGTGGGCTGGAAACAGAATCTTACGCGCTTCTTTTCCTAGTTTATTTCGGCTCAGTCGGCTTAAGAACGCCAGTGTTAGTGATATGGGATGTTGGGACCACAAAGTTTGGCTGTGGGGAGGATTTGGTCTGCCAAATTCGCTTGACGAAGATTCGGTAGCCAGCCTCCAATCGTTATTATCTCTTTTAACAGCTTTTCAGCCGACAGCGGGGAACAAGGACTCGTATCAATGGATCCCGGATGTGGTAGCCGGATACACAGCCAGGTCAGGATACGACATTTTGACATCCATGTTTATTACCACTACTACTGTTGTTAGGGCAGAAAAATCCTACAACAACTTATGGAAATCGAGCCTCCCGTTTAAAATCAAAGCTTTTGGTTGGAGATTATTTTTGAATAGGCTCCCTTCGAAGGATAATCTCGTCAGAAGAGGTATTCTTAACCAAAATCACGCTCACTGCGCTTTTTGTGATGTAGAACCGAAATCCCTTTTGCACTCTTTTTTCGACTGCCCCATCATGAAGAAAGTTTGGAGCGACATATCTCTTTGGGTCGGAATGGACTGGCAGCCTGCTTCAAATGACATTTTCGACAACTATTTGGCTTGGGCGGATTTTTTCAAGGGGAAGAAAGTCAAGACAGGAAGGGAAGGGTGCATTTGGCTCATTTCTTGTTGGTGCATTTGGTCTTTAAGAAATGGGATGACTTTCAGAGGCGAGAAATGCAATGTCTCGGATCTTGTCTGGAACATCAAAATTCAGTTTTGGAGATAGAACCATATAGGGGAAATTAATTACTCCAATTGTAAATTTTACGACTTCTACAAATCTCCTTTGCATTATCTCGCTCAAGGTTCAATTGGTGAATAATTTTTCTTATCCTTTCGGAGATCCTTCTCTTTCTTGTAATCAGGGTTAGAGTACCCCCAGTACTCTCTTAATATAATTCCTTGCTTACAAAAAAAAAATATTTATCTTATTCATATATTGATTAATGGGATATGCAATATTATTAATCCTTAAAAAGTATTGTAAAAACTTAGATTTTAAAATTAATAAAACATATATTTATTTTATTTTAAAACAAAAGCCTTTACAATTCGCTCTATTTTTTCCATTTGTCAAATTTAGTGAATAAAGAAATTTTCCATTTTTTAATTCAATGCGTACACAATGTTATATACATTCTATTTTTTTCCCGATGTTTTTTACATAATAATAAAAAGTTAAATGATTATGTACTACTATCGTGCTTTAGCGAAATACACGATGATGATTAATTAAAAATGTAAAATTAGTTTACACGGTAAGTGCATATGCTATTTTCAACACAAGTTGTGTTGTTCAATTTTTAGAAAAGTAAAAGATTTCTACTTTTCTTTTTAACTTTTCACTTCATAAAGTTTATAAATTTCCCATTTTTCAATTATATATATATATTAGAAGTTCCCAAGTTGTGTTGTTCAATTTTTAGAAAAGTAAAAGATTTCTACTTTTCTTTTTCACTTTTCACTTCATAAATTTTATAAATTTCCCATTTTTCAATTATATATATATATATATATATATATATATATATATATATATATATATTAGAAGGTCCCAAATTTTGAAAGATCTGTTTTTTTCATTAATATTAAAAGAAATATGACATTTTTATCCTAATTTAATCTTATCAGAGACCTAATTTCATGGTAATAAACGATCAATTTGTGTCCCTAATTATACCAATATTTTGAAGCATTTAATAGCAATATATAATGCATTCCAAATTAATTCATTTTGTCTGCTGCAATTATACCATTATTTCATGGGTTCTTTTTTTCAGCTATATATTAAATATTTTGTCATATTTAGGCTTTTTTTAAAATTATAATTAATATTTATCTTTAGTATTGTCATGACTCAACGTATCAATTTATGCACTTTTGAATTCTAACGTATCAACAATTGCCCTTTTGGATTCTAACTTATGGCAATATAAACCAAATCCTACATGCCTTTCCTCCATAGTTCCACAGTTCAGCCTTGCAGTCATGTAAAAGAGTAAATGTTCGACATTTTTTTCTTCTTCCTAATCTTCAGGAGCAATGTATGTAACGCCCCGGTTTTTGTTAGATTTATTTAATCGAGTCGATTTAATTATTTTTGGTCTTTATATTATTTTATTCTTGGTTATTATGTTTTATCGCGTTTTGGGAACGTTTGCGAGAAAATTGAGCGTAGGGGTATTTTGGTCTTTTTGGCTTGGGTAAATATTGTTTTTCCTTTAAAATAGAAACATAGAAAGAATAGAGAGAAAAATAGAGAAGAAGGAAAAGTGAAAGAAAAGAAGAAAAAGGGAGAAAACTTGGAGTTTAAGTAATCGATTTAACCGACACTTCGAAGCGCGATTAATCGGGTAAGGGTGTGAAACTCAATTATCTTATCATTGTGTATGAATATGTATGTGTATGTTTGAAGTCTATTTGTCTTTCCATAGTTTTCAATTCTAGGTTGGAAATGAGAAAAATGATTTGGAATCGATGTTTTCGCGGTTGGAATGTGATATAAATGTTGTAGGATACTTGTTGTTATGATTGTGGTATGTTTTAGTGGTTATGTTATGGTTTGGAGGAGATTTTGGTTGAAGAAATATGGTTTTTGGACCCATAACAGCGCTGCAGAATTTCTGAGTTTTCCTTGGTTCGCCTAGCGAACCTTGGGCAAAGCGAAAGCGAATGATTTTCGAGGGTTCACCTAGCGAGTCTGTCAGCGAAGGTCAGCGAATGTTCGCTAACGTTGTTCGCCTAGCGAACTTTGTATCTTTTCAGTTATGTTTGTTGCTGCCTTGGTTCACTCAGGGATTCCGAAGCGAACGACAAAGCGAAGGTTCGCCAAGGAGTTTGCCTAGCGAACTTTGTGTCTGTTTTGGTCAGATTGTTGTTTCTCCTGGACATTCGCCTAGCGAAGGTGGTAGCGAATGCTCACTAGAAGGTTCGCCTAGCGAAGATGACAGTTTGTGCAATTTTGTTTTCTTCATAACTTTTGATCCGTAAGTCGGATTGAGGCGCGGTTGGGTACGTTAGAAAGCTAATGAGATGTTCATTCTTATAGGAATGGTTTCGAGATTAGCGGCCGATTTAATTATGTCGGGAATTTGGAAATGTGTCGTTTTGTCGACTTTTACCGTTTTAATGGCGTGTATTTGATGCGTTATCATGCAATATGCATTTGATATATATCGTATGACTTGTGTGATGTTATATGATGTGAAGCATGTGATGAAATGTTTTGATGATGGTTTGTGGCCTAAGGGCAAGAAAATGCATTGTGTTGTGTTTGATTATATATGCATGATTATGGATATGTATATGTGTGCATTTGAATGTCATGAGTCATTGTATGCCAAGCATCATGATATGCATTCTTGTGATGTCGTGTGCCCTAGTGGATGTGAGCGACGAAACGGTTACAGAGGGAATCCGCTATAACATCGTGAGGCTTATACCGAGAGGACCTAAAGCGATGATTATAGATGATCGTGAGCCTTATACAAAGAGGACCTAAAGCGATCGGATCGTGAGCCTTATACCGAGAGGACCTAAAGCGACCCATAAATGTCGTGAGCCTTATACCAATAGGACCTAAAGCGACGGGGAACATCGTTTTCCCGATGGGGAGTTACACTAAGTAACAAGCGATGATTCCAATAGTTCCTGAGTGAACTAATGATGAGAATGATGGTTTGAACGGCACCGCATTGCATTGCATAGAGTCGTTGTGTCGGTCTCTGTGCATTTCCATAAATCGTGAATGGATTGATTTTGTGTGGAATTGTGAATGGATTTGATGAGTTGATATATATATATATATATATATATATGTTGGTTATAAATGTATTGTGCATGATTGATATGCCTTTGTGACGGATATATGAGATGTGAATTGTGTTGTTTTGTATTTGAATTATGGCGTAAATTGTGGTGAGAATGTTTTATATGTGTATTTTTGTGTCATTATATAATTGTATGCAATTGTATTATGATTGTGTTTCTCACCCTTCTGCTGTTTTAAATGCTCTATGAGGCATTACTGATTAGATGCTGGAGGTCTTTTTGTGAAGCTTAGGTCTTCATTATTTTTTCGGTTGGCTCTGATATGTAGCACCGAGTAGTCGGGGAGATCGTTTGTGATTATGTGTATATGTATATGTTCTTTTGGATTGTATATGTATGGCTCTGTATATGACAGACAAACTTTTATGTTATATATATATATATATATATATATATATATGAGATTTCAGTTGCAAATTTTCTGCTTTTATTCTGTATCTGAATTCTGGGTGTTAGGAACTGAGTTCCACTGTTATGTACTACCTGATTGTTGCATAACTATATGAGCAGGTTGTTGTATTTTGTTTCAATTGATGTGACGCCTCCGTCTATGACATGAATGTTTTAATTACACTCTGATTATTTGTTATCGCTTTAATTCCTCGGGGTATAGATTGGGGTGTTACATTAAGTGGTATCAGAGCCAGTTTTGTCAGTTGTGTCAGTTTGTGCCAGTCCGTGTCAGTCTTTGTGTTTGGGGTGAGCTGTTTGTTTAACCATAGTTGCTGTTATTGGAAATGAACAGAATATGGCTGATAGGAGTGATGCTGCTCTTGCTGTTGCTATGTAAGCTATGGCTCAGGCTGTGTGGGGTACACCTAATGCTGGTGGGAATGACGAGTTTAGGAATAACAAACCGCCTATCTTCAAAGGGAGACTTGATCCTGATGGTGCTCAGATTTGGCTTAAGGAGACTGAAAGAATCTTTCGAGTGATGGACTGTGCTGAGGAACATAAGGTGAGACTGGGTACTCACATGTTGCAGGAGGAGGCTGATGATTTGTGGGTTAGTAAGCGTCATGTTTGGGAAGCTACAGGTGAAGAGGTCACTTGGGCTTTGTTTAGCAGGGAGTTTTTGAGGAAGTATTTTCCTGAAGATGTTAGAGGAAAGAAAGATATAGAGTTCTTGGAGTTAAAATAAGGTAACATGTCTGTTGTGGATTACACTGCTAGGTTTGTGGAGCTTGTTCAATTTTATCCACATTATGCTGAAGCAACTGCGGAGTTATCCAAATGTGTGAAGTTTGAGAATGGGTTGCGTCTTGAGATCAAGCAGGCAATTAGTTATCAAAGGATTAGGAGGTTTTCAGATTTGGTGGATTGTTGTAGAATTTTTTAGGAGGATAGCAAAGCTCGTTCTACTCACTATAAGAGTGTGAACGAAAGGAAAGGGAAGCAACCGTTTCGTGGTGGTCCTTATGTGTCACCAGCTGACAAAGGTAAGCAAAGGGGTAGTTTTGATAAAAGGCCAAGTGGGGGAGGTATGTCTAATCCTCTGAGGTGTTTTAGGTGTGGTGACTTAGGACATCGTCAGTTTAAATACAGAAAGGATATGAGGAAGTGTTCCATTTGTGGAGGTTTAGGACATGTCGCAGCTGATTGTAAGAAGAATGTGGTGAAGTGTTTCAACTGTGGTGAACCTGGTCATATTAGTACGAAGTGTCCGAAACCAAAGCAAGCTCAAGCTGGTGGGAAAGTATTTGCATTGGCAGGAACTCAGACTACTAGTGCGGATCGTCTGATCAGAGGTATTTGTTTTATTAATAGTACGCCTTTAGTTGCTATTATTGATATCGGAGAGACTCGTCGTTTATTTCGTCTGAGTGCGCGAAGCATTTGAATCTTTTGTTGTCATCGATGGATGGAGAGATGGTTATTAGTACTCCAGCAATGGGGTCGGTAACTACTTCTTTGGTTTGTTTAAGTTGTCCTTTGACCATTTATGGTAAAGATTTTGAGATGGATTTGGTGTGTCTGCCGTTGGACGGTTTAGATGTGGTTCTGGGAATGAATTGGTTGCAGTTCAATCGAGTGCATATTGATTGTTATCATAAGCTGGTAAGATTTCCTTCTCTTGAAGAAGACGAGGAATCGAGTTTCTTATCTACCAAAGAGTTGAAGAAACTTTTGGCGGATGAAGCTCAGTTGTTCGGGTTATTTGCATCATTGACAGTGGATAGTCAAGTTGCAATTGATGTGTTTCCTATTGTGTGTGAATTTCCAGAGGTGTTTCCGGAGGATATTTCAGATATGCCGCCAGAGAGAGAGGTGGAGTTTTCTATAGATCTAGTTCCTGGTACTAGACCTGTATCGATGGCACCATATCGTATGTCGGCATCTGAGTTGGTTGATTTGAAGAAGCAGTTGAATGAATTGTTAGAAAATAGGTTTGTGAGGCCGAGTGTATCGCCTTGGGGTGCTCCAGTTTTATTGGTGAAGAAGAAAGATGGAAGTATGCAATTGTGTATTGATTATCGCCAGCTGAATAAGGTGACGATTAAGAATAAATATCCTCTTCTGAGAATTGATGATTTGATGGACCAGTTGGTAGGTGCGTGTGTGTTTAGTAAGATTGATTTGAGGTTAGGTTATCATCAGATTAGAGTGAAAGAGGAAGATATTTAGAAGACGGCTTTTAGGACACGCTACGGACATTGTAAATATTCTGTGATGCCGTTCGAGGTTTCTAATGCTCCAGGTGTGTTTATGGAGTATATGAATTGTATTTTCCATGAGCATTTAGATCGATTTGTTGTTGTGTTTATTGATGACATCTTGATTTATTCTATGTCCCGGGAGGAACATGCGGAAGATTTGCGTGTTGTGTTGCAAATTTTGAAGGAGAAGAGACTTTTTGCCAAGTTGTCCAAGTGTGAGTTCTGGTTGTCCGAAGTGAGTTTTCTTGGGCATCTGATTTTAGGTAATGGTATTGCTATGGATCCATCCAAAGTAGATGCAGTTCTACAATGGGAGGCTCCTAGATCTGTTACTGAAATTAGAAGCTTTTTGGGTTTAGCTGGATATTATCGAAGATTCATTGAAGGCTTTTCCAAGTTAGCACTTCCTTTGACCCAGCTGACTTGTAAAGGTAAAGTGTTCATTTGGGATATTCAGTGTGAGGAAAGTTTTAGCGAGCTGAAGAGAAGATTGACTACAACTCCGAGTTTGGTCTTACCGAATCCTGGTGAACCGTTTGTGGTGTATTACGATGCGTCTTTGATTGGTTTAGGTGGAGTGTTGATGCAAGAAGGTAAGGTTGTGGCTTATGCTTCGAGACAATTGAGGATTCATGAGAATAATTACCCAACTCATGATTTGGAATTAGCGGCTGTGGTGTTTGTATTGAAAATTTGGAGGCATTATCGCTATGGTGCAAGATTCGAAGTCTTTAGTGATCATAAAAGTTTGAAATACTTGTTTGATCAGAAAGAATTGAATATGAGGCAACGGAGATGGTTGGAATTTTTGAAGGACTACTATTTTGGCTTGAATTACCATCCAGGTAAAGCTAATGTGGTAGCCGATGCGTTGAGACGGAAGTCTTTGCATATGTACGCTTTGATGGTTAAAGAGTGGGAACTTTTGGAAGCATTTAGAGATTTGAGTTTGGTGTGTGAATTGACATCTGATGGCGTGAGGCTTGGTATGTTAAAGGTTACTAATGATTTTCTGTTAACCGTTAGCGAGAAGCAGAAGTTGGATGTGAAATTTGTTGATTTGATGACGGTTGGAGATCAAGGAGTGAATGGTGACTTTAAAGTGGATGATAAGGGTGTTTTGAGATTTCGTGGTAGAATTTGTATTCCTGATGATTCAGACTTGAAAAAGATGATTTTAGAGGAAGGACACCAGAGTAGTTTGAGTATACATCCGGGAGCTAATAAGATGTATCAAGATTTGAAGAAGATCTTTTGGTGGTCCGGATTAAAGAGGGATGTGGCTCAGTTTGTTTATGTGTGTTTGACGTGTCAGAAGTCGAAGGTAGAACATCAGAAGCCTAGTGGATTATTGTAACTGTTGGATATTCCCGAGTGGAAATGGGACAACATTTCTATGGATTTTGTGACAGGGTTGCCGAATACACAGAGGGGACATAATGCCATTTGGGTAATTGTGGATAGGCTGACTAAATCGACGCATTTCATTCCGATTGACATCAGTTTTTCTTTGGAGAGGTTGGCTGAGATTTATATTCGTGTGATTGTGAAGCTACATGGTGTTTTGTTGTGTATTGTTTCAGATCGAGATCCGGGGTTTACTTCCAGATTTTGGGAAAGTTTGCAAAAGGCGTTAGGTTCCAAGTTGAGATTGAGTTCGGCTTATCATCCGCAGACGGATGGTCAGACCGAGAGAACTATTCAGTCATTGGAAGATTTGTTGCGGGCTTGTGTTCTTGAGCAAGGTGGTGCTTGGGATAGTTTTCGTTGGTTGAATTCACATATAACAATAGTTTCCATTCGAGTATTGGGATGGCACCTTTTGAAGCGTTGTACGGAAGAAGATGTCGAACGCCGTTGTGTTGGCATGAGTCTGGTGAGAGTTCGGTGGTTGGACCGGAGTTAGTGCAACAGACTACGGAAAAGGTGAAACTTATTCGTGAGAAAATGAAGGCTTCTCAGAGTAGGCAGAAGAGTTATCATGATCGAAGGCGGAAAGATCTTGAGTTTCAAGAAGGCAATCATGTATTTTTTAGAGTTACACCGGTGACGGGTGTTGGTCGTGCATTGAAGTCGAAGAAGCTTACTTCTCGGTTTATTGGTCCTTATCAGATATCTGCGAGAGTGCTGCTGTGGCTTATCGGGTGGCGTTGCCGCCGAGTCTTTCGAATTTGCATGATGTGTTTCATGTTTCACAGCTTCGGAAGTATATTCCAGATCCGTCGCATGTGATTCTGATGGATGAGGTAGAGGTAAGGGAGAACCTTACGGTTGAGGCATTACCGGTGAGAATTTTGGATCGCGAGTTGAAGCAGTTAAGAGGCAAGGATTTTGCGCTTGTGAAAGTAGCGTGGGGAGGCACTGCTGAGGGCAATTTGACTTGGGAGTTGGAGGGTCGGATGCGGGAGTCGTATCCGGAGTTGTTCGTCTCAGGTAATATTTTCGAGGACGAAAATCTCTAAGTGGGGGAGAGTTGTAACGCCCAGGTTTTTGTTAGATTTATTTAATCGAGTCGACTTAATTATTTTTGGTCTTTATATTATTTTATTCTTGGTTATTATGTTTTATCGCGTTTTGGGAACGTTTGCGAGAAAATTGAGCGTAGGGGTATTTTGTTCTTTTTGGCTTGGGTAAATATTGTTTTTCCTTTAAAATAGAAACATAGAAAGAATAGAGAGAAAAATAGAGAAGAAGGAAAAGAGAAAGAAAAGAAGAAAAAGGGAGAAAACTTGGAGTTTAAGTAATCGATTTAACCGACACTTCGAAGCGCGATTAATCGGGTAAGGGTGTGAAACTCGATTATCTTATCATTGTTTATGAATATGTATGTGTATGTTTGAAGTCTATTTGTCTTTCAATAGTTTTCAATTCTAGGTTGGAAATGAGAAAAATGATTGGGAATGGATGTTTTCGCGGTTGGAATGTGATATAAATGTTGTAGGATACTTGTTGTTATGAATGTGGTATGTTTTAGTGGTTATGTTATGGTTTGGAAGAGATTTCGGTTGAAGAAATATGGTTTTTGGACCCATAACAGCGCTGCAGAATTTCTTAGTTTTCCTTGGTTCGCCTAGTGAACCTGGGACGAAGCGAAAGTGAATGATTTTCGAGGGTTCGCCTAGCGAGCCTGTCAGCAAAGGTCAGCGAATGTTGGCTAACGTTGTTCACCTAGCGAATTTTGTATCTTTTCAGTTATGTTTGTTACTGCCTTGGTTCGCCCAGGGATTCGCGAAGCGAACGGCAAGGCGAAGGTTCGCCAAGGAGTTCGCCTAGTGAACTTTGTGTCTGTTTTGGTCTGATTGTGGTTTCGCCTGGACATTCTCCTAGCGAAGGTGGTAGCGAAGGCTCCCTAGAAGGTTCGCCTAGCGAACGTGACAGTTTGTGCAATTTTGTTTTCTTCATAACTTTTGATCCGTAAGTCGGATTGAGGCGCGGTTGGGTGCGTTAGAAAGCAAATGAGATGTTCTTTCTTATAGGAATGGTTTCGAGATTGGTGGCCGATTTAATTATGTTGAGAATTTGGAAATGTGTCGTTTTATCGACTTTTACCGTTGTAATGGTGTGTATTTGATGCGTTATCATGCAATATGCTTTTGATATATATCGTATGACTTGTGTGATGTTATATGATGTGAAGCATGTGATGAAATGTTGTGATGACGGTTTGTGGCCTAAGGGCAAGAAAATGCATTGTGTTGTCTTTGATTATATATGCATGATTATGGATGTATATATGTGTGCATTTGAATGTCATGAGTCATTGTATGCCAAGCATCATGATATGCATTCTTGTGATGTCGTGTGCCCTAGTGGGTGTGAGCGACGAAACGGTTCCAGAGGGAATCTGCTATAACATCGTGAGCCTTATACCGAGAGGACCTAAAGCGATGATTATAGACGATCGTGAGCCTTATACAAAGAGGACCTAAAGCGATTGCATCCTGAGCCTTATACCGAGAGGACCTAAAGCGATCCATAAATGTCGTGAGCCTTATACCAAGAGGACCTAAAGTGACGGGGAACATCGTTTGCCCAACGGGGAGTTACACTTAGTAACAAGCGATGATTCCAATAGTTCCTGAGTGAACTAATGATGAGAATGATGGATGGAACGGTACCGCATTGCATTGTATAGAGTCGTTGTGTCGGTCTCTGTGCATTTGTACAAATCATGAATGAATTGATTTTGTGTGGAATTGTGAATGGAATTGATGAGTTGAGATATATATATATATATGTTGGTGATAAATGTATTGTGCATGATTGATATGCCTTTGTGACGGATATATGAGATGCGAATTATGTTGTTTTGTATTTGAATTATGGTGTAAATTGTGGTGAGAATGTTTTATATGTGTATTTTTGTGTCATTATATAAGTGTATGCAATTGTATTATGATTGTGTTTCTCACCCTTCTGCTGTTTTAAATGCTCTATGAGGCATTGCAGATTAGATGCTGGAGGTCTTTTTGAGAAGCTTAGGTCTTCATTCTTTTGTCAGTCGGCTCTGATATGTAGCACCGGATAGTCGGAGAGATCGTTTGTGATTATGTGTATATGTATATGTTCTTTTGGATTGTATATGTATGGCTCTGTATATGACAGACAAACTTTTATGTTATATATATATGAGATTTCAGTTGCAGATTTTCCGCTTTTATTCTGTATCTGAATTGTGGGTGTTAGGAACTGAGTTCCTCTGTTATGTGCTACCTGATTGTTGCATATCTATATGAGAAGGTTGTTGTATTTTGTTTCAATTGATGTGACGCCTCCGTCTATGCCATGAATGTTTTAATTACACTCTGATTATTTGTTATCGATTTAATTCCTCGGGGTATAGATTGGGGGTGTTACAATGTCACCCATATTCGATTTTGTGGGTGATATAGATGATTCTAAAGAAACGTGGCGTCTGGCTATTCATGTTATTGATATATGGAGTGTCCTTAATAGCAAGGGCATATAACACATGGAGATGGTTGTAATGGATGCCAAGGTCTGATATATTTCATTATATTACTCACTGTATTGTTCGCATTATCCTCAATCTTCATGCATTTATATTTACATGTTGTATTGCTTTATGTCATAATGGAATATTTGTGATCATATTAAGAAATTTGTTTTCTTAAGTGAATTCAACAGTTTCGAATGAAGAGGATACTGACTGTGATAGTTTTGGAGCTACATAGTTTTCGGGCACCAAGCCACACAAGAAAGTGAAGATAAAACTTAATATCTGAAGTAATGTCCATCTGTTCAATTAGAAATTTAACTATTTGTTGTTTCAATACAATTTTATTTTGTTTGCTTAAGCTTTATTAATCGTCGTTTACTTCTGATATGAACTTTTCTAAATTGTTACTCTATATTATTTCTAATGAGTTTCATCCATTATTATATAGTATATTAAAAAATAGTAAAATTTTGGTCAAAGTTCATAAAAATAATCCTTTATTTAAAAATAAAGTTTAATATTTATAAATAGTAAAAATAATACATTTTAAAGAAATTTTTAATATTTATTTATAACAAATTTTATTTTAAAATATAATAGTTTATTGAATTCTAAGCAAATGTTATTATTTTCTATTCAAATAAAATTATATTATATTTATTTTAATATATATATATATATATATATATATATATATATATATATATATATATATATATATATATATATATATATATATATTCGGTTTAATCAGTACTCATATTACATTAATATTTTGATAGATGTAAGAATTTTTATAAAATATTAAATTTGCTTAAAGTTCGGAAGAAAAAACAAATATTATTTATATAAGAATAAATTTTTATATTAATAAATATTATAAATAATATATTTTAAAGAAATTTTGATTATTTATTAATAACAACATGGAAATTATATTTTTTATATTTAATTATATCTATATTGTATGTCCAGTTATCTAATATATTTTTATTCCCATTATTATATTATTGATTAATGTTTATTTGTATCCAGTAATACATTTATAGTATATTAATATACATTTATATCTATTAGAATATATATATATATATATATATATATATATATATATATATATATATATATATATATATATATATATATATAATATATTTATAACTTTATAGTAAACTTAATAATATTAACGTTTAAACATATTTATATATTTATATATCATTTAAATATATTTGTATTTAATTATTATGTTGTTACACCGAAATATGATATATCTTAAATCATACTATAATATACTACAAAGAAATTTGTTAATTAAAAAATAGTAAAATTTTGGTCAAAGTTCTGTAAAATAAGACTTTATTTAAAAATAAAGTTTATATTTATTAATACTAAAAGTAATACATTTTTAATAAATTTTTAATACTTATTTATAACAAATTTTATTTTAAAATATAATAGTTTATTGAGTTCTAAGCAAACTTTATTATTTTTTATGCAAATAAAATAAAATAATATTTATTTTAATATATATATTTTCGGTTTAATTAGTACTCATATTCCATTAATATTTTGAATAGATGTAAGAATTTTTATGAAATATAAAATTTGCTTAAAGTTCGGAAAAAAAAATATAATTTTATATAAAAATAAAGTTTTATATTTATAAATATTAAAAATAATATATTTTCAAGAAATTTTGATTATTTATTAATAACAACATGAAAAGTAGATTTTTTATATTTAATTATATCTATATTGTATGTCAGGTTATCTAATATATTTTTATGTCCATTATTATATTGTTGATTATTGTTTATTGATATCCATTAATACATTTATAGTATATTAATATACATTTATATCCATTAGTATATATATATATATATATATATATATATATATATATATATATATATATATATTAATTTATAGTATATCTATATATTTAAAAGAAACTTAAATATTAATGTTTATACATATTTATATATTTATATATTATTTAAATATATTTGTATTTATTTATTATGTTGTTACACTGATATAAGATATATCTTGAATCATACTAAAATATACTACAAATAAATTTGTTAATTAAAAAATAGTAAAATTTTGGTCAAAGTTCAGAAAAATAAGCCTTTATTTAAAAATAAAGTTTATATTTATAAATACTAAAAATAATACATTTTTAAGAAATTTTCAATATTTATTTATAACAAATTTTATTTAAAAATATAATAGTTTATTGAGTTCTAAGCAAATTTTATTATTTTTTATTCAAATAAAATTATATTATATTTATTTTAATATATATATTTTCGGTTTAATTAGTACTCGTATTCCATTAATACTTTAATAGACGTATGAATTTTTATAAAATGTTAAATTTGCATAAAGTTTGGAAAAAAATATTCTTTATATAAATATAAAGTTTTATATTTATAAATATTAAAAATAAAGAGACCAGACTACAGACAAAAGGGCCCGCTAATGAAGATAATGTGGGGCAATGGACCAGGGTGAGTAAAGTAAAAGAAAAAGGTAAGAAAATTGTAGTAACTGATTCCTCGGCAGACTTAAACTGTGTGAATGGCTTTGAGGCATTAGGAGTTTGGAATGACCCTCTAATGACCTTTGATGGAGGGCCATGATCATATCTTGGAACATAAGAGGGTTGAATAAAACAGGTAAGCTCCGAGAGATTAGCTCCCGTCTCCATATGCTTAAACCTGATATTTTGATTTTGGTTGAAACAAGAGTAAAAGAAAACAAGGCTAAGTTTATTAGAGATAAAATTAATCTCTATAACAAGTATATAGATAACTATACTAGACATGAGAATGGTCGAATATGGATTTCATGGAATGATACAAGAGTAGAGGTGAAGCATGTCCACAGTACTGATCAAGAAGTCCATTGTGGAGTTTATGACATGATGAGAACATTTAAATTTTGGCTAACAGTAGTGTATGCTCACAACCATCTAGAACAAAGGAGGGAATTATGGAGATCTATTGAGAATTTGAAAGGCATAGCTCAAGGACCTTGGTGTATAATGGGGGACTTCAACAATGTGTTGAAGCCACAAGATAAAGTGGGAGGAAGAATGGTGACAGAGGCAGAATACAAGGACCTACAAAGTATGATGGATAGAGTAGGTTTAAGTGAAATGGAGGGTATAGGTGTTTACTACACATGGAGTAATAAGCAAGGTATAGGCACCATCTATTCACGGATTGATAGAGCAATTTGTAATGTAGAGTGGTTCCAAGATAACTTAGATAAGACACTGAAAATTAAGGCCCGTAGTGTGTCTGATCATTCTCTCCTTAGCATTGAGGGAAATGACCAAAGGTTGATAAAAAAAATAGAAGGTTCAAGTTTAATAATTGTTTCACTGACTTAGTGGGGTATGAAGAGGTAGTGAGAACTAATTGGAATCTACCAATTAGAGGAATTGAAATGTACGCACTTTGGAACAAACAGCAAAGGCTAAAGCCTGTATTGACGGAATTTAGCCATACCATTTCACACATGAAAATGCAGGTGGTCAAAGCTAGAAAGGAAATGGAGAAAGCTCAGAATGAGCTCAGTAGTGACAAAATGAATGCTGATACTATTGAGAGGGTTAAAAAATGTACTGATGAGGTGATTAAATGGAATGAGACAGAGGAAAAAACACTAATCCAAAGAGCTAAACTAGATTAGCTGAGGAAAGGTGATAGTAATACTGCATATTACTATGCCACTATCAAAACAAAACAACAGTATAGGAGTCTTGAAATGTTGCAGAAGGATGATGGGACTGAAATAACAGATCAGGAAGGTATCAAATGGGAGGTGATGAGATTATATGGTAACTTGATGTGTAACGCCCTGTATAATATTTATCTAGAATAATACCATACAAGTGTTTTTATTTGGTACTGACACCATCATAAGTGCCTATTGGCATAATTCACATACTTGTCCATTTCTAAAACAGAAATACAACATATGGCACAAGTCATGGAAACTATCCAAAATAATAAAAAATCTAAGAATAAGGTACAATATTCCTCATTGTACAAGAATGATACACAGCGGAAATAATAAAACTAAGTTTCTCTTGAAACATCCAAGCATAGCTTCACTTGTAAATCAAACCTACAAATACCTCTTGAAAATAAATCAACAATAGTCGGGTGAGATACATCAAATCTCTGTGAGTTCCCTATCTTATGGATTCTCTCGGCTTTATAGGGTTCTATCAATCCTAACTCAAGTCAAGGGGAAGGTGAAATGACCTTGAGTTCATAATCTCACAATCTCACAATCTCACACTATATGGAAACACGCTATTAAGCTCGTTACTCAAAACATTCACTTATCTATAACCTTGTCAAGGCATCCCCCTTTCTCCCGCCCTCTTCTACGTCTAGAAGTAGGAACGAGTCATGGACCCTCGTAGATTTCTTGGCATACGAAATGGATTCATAAATAAGGGACATATTATCACCTTAAATCGTCACTTCACACGGCCCGTACACCGTCCCAAGTCTCTTTACCCGTAGGCTCCATTCGTACTATAACATTGGGAATCAAACCTACCAAGAAATCGTGCATTCATTACAGAGGAGGTCATTACTCATGAAATGGCACATAATAGAATAATGGTTACGATTTCGTGATTTCACATACAACCATAATTGTATTCAACATTCCTAGGCCATGTTAGCCTTTAAGCCTCTTTTGCCTTTATCAATTAAACATAATAATTACACGTGTTCCATACTAGTGTTTCACTCTCTCCTAGACCAATACTTGTCACGGATGCACCTTTCTAAATCTAATGCCCGAGCATCACCATCTAGGTTATCTACTCCAGAAACATCGCCATCTAGGTTAGCAAAATTTAGAAATTCGCAGCAGTGAGAAACCATAAACATTTGGGTCCAAACTCCCAATTCTTCACCCAAACCACTTCCAATTCATACCAACAGGCATTCCACACATTTATATCGCATTTCATCCGTTAGATTTCATTGATTTATCCGTTTAATCATTTTCTCTCAAATCTAACCAAAGTTCTAAATCCTCAATTCTAGAACTTAGAGCGTCTAACTAGAATCCATCTGATAATCGAAGAGGAGTTTGAAGAAGATGATGATGATTCATGGCTTCTTCTTCTTCCTTGAGCATTTCCTCTCTTTCCTTCTTCTCTTCTTCTTCTCTTACTATCTTTTTCTTCCTTTTTCTTTTCTTTCTCTTTTCTTAACAATATATATATATATATATATATATATATATATATATATATATATATATATATATATATATATATATATATATAACACCAATATTATATAATATAATCCAATAGAGTAAAATATCTCCAATTGATATTTTGTCGTCTCAACCAATTGATCAATTATTAGAGTTACCTTAAAATACTTTCTTGAACTAATAAATAATAATGAGTCTCTTTAATAAAATAATTGATCTCTTCAGAGTTCATTAGTTGCTCTATTGTTCCCAATTGATAATACTTAAAGCACTTAGAGGATTCCATTAATCCCATTAACCAAAGATAGAGTACATAGATACTCATGTGATCTCATCTGATATCCAATTGAGCATTTAAATAATACGGGGTATTACACTCCCCCCCCCCCCCCTTAAATTGAAATTCGCCCCCGAATTTCCTCTATATAACAATAACCACAACTTATATCATTGTCTTAGTTCCACAATTGACTTTACTTCCATTAAAGTTTCTGACATAATCCAATTACAACTTGACTTCACATACCACATCCTTATTTTTTCAAACTAACAACTTCACGTTCGTTGTCATACTCTTGTTCCAATATTGGGTTAACTTTCAACTTGCTTTTCCCAAAATTCATTTGTTGTTTCTTACTAAAAGACTTGGTCATATCTTACTTTCGGAAGAAATATACCATTCTATGCTCTTCTACTGAGTCACAACACAAAACCATAATACCTTGTCTTGGTTTAAGGTGACAAACACTCATCAAATTCTCATGAGGTAATTCAGTGATTCCTTAACTTCATAGATTGTCAAACTTCTTACCAGTTTCATCTGGTATGACGCTGTACATCGTACCCATCACATCCGATACTTCATCTCTTTCGTATCACACCAAAAGGTAATACACTTAGAACAAAATCTTCTTATTTCCAAGCTTACAATCAATTTCTCCTCCGATTCTTATAAGTCCGACTGAGCCCTTTCATTTGTCACCTTCCACTACGCAACTCCAATTCTAACAATGGGATACCACCAATTCTTAAGAATTACCAAGTAGCTAACAATCCACGAAGAACACACTTATCCACTGGGATCCTTACTAACCAATGACACAAGAACTTACTGACGTCCTATGGTAGAACAATTTCCTTACCAACACACAATATCATAACATCTGTCCAATATTCCCCAGACGATACAAGTACAGGAGTTACACTGCTCCAGTTCATTCAAAACTCGAATAATTCATCAAAAAGTAGTTTAACAACTTCTGTCTCTAGTTTCCACATTCCAAATCGATTCTTCTTACGGGGTTCTGACTCACTCAATGTTTCTTGTTGACACGAGATCTCAACCCTAAATGACATAACACCAACACAGAACTTCAATCATATGCGAGTCACCACTTATCAAAACTTAACCCATCCAAGGCACAATTGTGAGTTTTCATACTACTCACCAATCCACATACAACCCTCTACACGTACACACACCCTCAAAGGACATGCAATGCTTCTCAATTGAATCAACTTTTCTCATTCGTTCTTTTCCATAAACAATTCCAAGTTACATACTTAACTTCGGAACGCCCAATTCTTACTCGTACTTGGAAAGATAACTTCCACATTTCCTTCTCTTGGTAAAACACAACTGCACACAACTGGTACCACTTTCACGGAGCCTAAATCAAACACCATGAACTCATGGAAGTTAACGATTACTAAACTTTGACCAACCGCTCATAGCTTACTAATACCATTAATACACACCGAAATATTCCCTGCAAGAACAATACTTCGTGAGTATTTTCTGACTTCGCCCTCAAGGCTTTCAACAATAGTAACAACAACACCCTTAAGACTTTCTCACACTCAACACAGTTCACAAGACTATTTCTCCAAAAGTTAAACTCCCTCGTCGTCTGAACAAATGGTCAACTACGTAACACCTTTCCAACAGTTACGATTTTCAAAACACAAATCTGTCTTCATTTACTCTCAATCCTGTTTTCCATTCACACAATACTCTCCACTCGGAGCAACATAAAGCAACAAAATGTAGATGATGGTTTTTAAGAGATTCCATAATTTACACACATGTTAATCGATTACTTGTCTGAGGTTAATCGGTTAACTTCTCAAAATTCAACGTAAGCACCTTCCATGCACTTGTTAATCGGTTAACCACATTACATTAGTCGGTTAACACTGCTGCAGAATCTAAAAACCAGTTCCTTCTTAATCCAAAGCCATCCCTACTCAAACCATCAATCCAGTTTGTTCTAACCCACAATATAATTCTCAACTCGCGGCTCTTCACTTATATAACATTCACTAACCATGATCTACTCAAGGTAATACCAAACAAAGTTAAAACATGCAGATGACACACTCCAACCAAGTGACAAGACAAAATCCAAAATTCCAACGCGGTCACACTACAACACTCCAGCGAGGTAGTTCGTTCTCTGCTCATACAACTACTCTAGCGGAAAGTCAATAATTCCAAGGTTTAAGCCACAACTCATACTTAATTCGTCCACAAGTAAAACCCAACACACAACCATTACACGATACCACAAAACAATGGACATTTCATATCAAGCATACAACCTTATTCTCTCGCTTGAATTCCTTGGAGGGAATTAACACAACAACGTCCTTAGTCCAACAAAAAGGTAGGTTCCGAGTATTTTGATTGTTCCCAAATCCAGAAGTCTCTCTATACTCGAAAATAAATCGGGGCAATGCATCCTCTTGAAGAACCTTTCTATCACTTCGTACACATTAACCGGGATCTCTTGCCCTTCACTATCCATTACACACCATGCTTACACAAAATTCACTTAACAAAATATTCGTAATCGAAAATTCTCATCAACTATTTACAAAACCCTTCCGGTATAAATCATTCCATGATTTACACTTAGTCCGTAATAAGTCCTAATTTGCTTCTCGTTGTTTTACCATAATCTTACTTCTTAAAATACAATATTCACTGTTCCACAGAGTACGTCCCTTCACACTTGTCTCAAGAATAAGAAACCATCACGTACACTTGTGACCACGGTGCTACTACTACGCTTGTTCTTAATACCAAGGTGTAATTTTTCCCATTCCACGTCATACTAATAGGGTCCTCACGGGTGAGCCATCCGTGATTACATTTCCTTAACTATAGGTTCATCAACACCTTAAAACTCCATTGCTCACTCGTCCAAAATACATTCCATTAATACCATTTTCTACATCGTGCTTACTTTCGCTCTCCATTGAAATCCTCTTAGGTCCAAATATAAAATCATCACGCTACAATTCCCTAAAATCCAAGATACTTACTCTATTTCTTAACACAAACTTCTTCCGGTCCGTATCACTACACTTTCTGTTACTAAATGAATTTCATTCCTCTCCAACACAATACCTTATACTGTTACTTGGGTAATTTAACAAATTCCAAATTCCAAATGGATCTCTTACTGAATGCAGAAATCCTATTGTATCATCTCAAACTTAATCTCTCTACATATCTGAATACGTGCAACCTATCTCTTACCCTTCGTCCGACACATACTGTTTCCACTTGAAGCATGTAACACATCCTTGTGTTTCTTCCCACGCTTCTCTACTACTTTAGGTTCCCATAAAAGCCGAATGTCCTTAACTCTCACTTTTAACCAATTGGAAGATATTGTTCCGAACACATTCCTTAAGGTACTCTCGTCCATTCAAGATACCATAGCGACCTTATAAACTGAAACACCAATACCTATCTCACTTCCGGACCTTACGTCACACATTCCACAAAACAACTTTTCTTTTCCACAGAATGAGATTACTTGAAATTCTTATCCAGCTCTACTAGCGATTTTACATATTCCTCAATACCTTAACCAATCGTCCTATAGAGATCCTTAACTTTCAGACTCCATCATTTCCAAAGGATTGCTTGAACAACACACCACTCTTTAATTCCATGCCACACAAAGCACAACTTCTACTAAAACCTCAACTGAGCAGACCAAAACTCCGCACTACTAACTCTTGGCTTGAGCCTACCCTCACAGTACAAGTTTCGACAACACTTCAGAGTCTTCGTGGTCGCTCAACCATGATTTTACCTATCACATACATAGTATTAGGTTGATCAGTCCCAACACTAGATAGTATGATATTAAGTTTCATGCTGGCAAGACACACTTAAGAGGCAGGAATAGATTTACTTATGATGTTTCAAGGCTAGATCGAGGACACGACCAGCTCTGATACCAACTGTAACGCCCTGTATAATATTTATCTAGAATAATACCATACAAGTGTTTTTATTTGGTACTGACACCATCATAAGTGCCTATTGGCATAATTCACATACTTGTCCATTTCTAAAACATAAATACAACATATGGCACAAGTCATGGAAACTATCCAAAATAATAAAAAGTCTAAGAATAAGGTACAATATTCCTCATTGTACAAGAATGATACACAGCGGAAATAATAAAACTAAGTTTCTCTTGAAACATCCAAGCATAGCTCCACTTGTAAATCAAACCTGCAAATACCTCCTGAAAATAAATCAACAATAGTGGGGTGATATACATCAAATCTCAGTGAGTTCCCTATCTTATGGATTCTCTCGGCTTTACAGGGTTCTATCAATCCTAACTCAACTCAAGGGGAAGGGTAAATGACCTTGAGTTCATAATCTCACAATCTCACAATCTCACACTATATGGAAACACGCTATTGAGCTCGTTACTCAAAACATTCACTTATTGATAACCTTGTCAAGGCATCCCCTTTTCTCCCGCCCTCTTCTACGTCTAGAAGTAGGAACGAGTCATGGACCCTCGTAGATTTCTTGGCATATGAAATGGATTTGGAAATAAGGGACATATTATCACCTTAAATCGTCACTTCACACGGCCCGTACACCGTCACAAGTCTGTTGACCCGTAGGCTCCATTCGTACTATAACATTGGGAATCAATCCTACCAAGAAATCGTACATTCATTATAGAGAGCTCGTTACTCATGAAATGGCACATAATAGAATAATGATTACGATTTCGTGATTTCACATACAACCATAATTGTATTTAACATTCCTAGGCCACATTATCCTTTAGGCCTCTTTTGCCTTTATCAATTAAACATAATAATTACACGTGTTCCATACTAGTTTTTCACTCTCTCCTAGACCAATACTCGTCACGGATGCACCTTTCTACATCAAGTTCCTGAGCATCGCCATCTAGGTTATCTACTCCAGGCCAGAACTCGTCAATGAATGCATGAGCGTCGCCATACAGAGTTTCTATCACAATTCTATTCACAACTTAGAATTATAACAATCTTAACTATGCTACTTGTTTGCGGTAAAGTTTCCTCACTCTTCCTAATTCATTTTAACATGCATATTCTCTCATTCATATGTAACAACAATTAGATTGATATGGCATAACACAATATTACAAGTAAACACATATAATCACACATCACATAAAACATCACTTTTCACATAGTAGTTCACGCATATTTCAAGGCATACAAGCCACTACTATCCTCTACCAAGCATCCTTGGTTAAATCATGGTCCCACATACCATTTACTAGCACATTGGATTCTCTTTCCAAGGCTTCAAGTCCCATATCAATCGGACTCCCGATTCATGAATTTCCGGTGGAAGCATAAACCACACTTTTCACATTCATCACAGTATTTAACTCTACCATCTCAATCCATGACATAAACATATGTTTCTAATTTACTATCATAAAGAGCATTGAAATAGCTTTCCAACGCTTCCGACCGTGCGTCAATCCGAGTTACGGATCAAAAGTTATGAAGGATACAAGATAGAAAAATCTGTCACGTTCGCTCTAGGGTTCGCTAGGCGAACACTCAGCGAGCCAAGTCAGTAGAAAAAGGGTATAAAGTTCTCTAAGCGATATCTAGGCAAATATTCGCCTTCTGTTCGCCCCTGGGGTCGCTAGGCGAACCCTCGACCAATCATTCGCTTTGGAGTTCGCCAGGTTCGCTAGGCGAACAAAGCAAAATTTAGAAATTCGCAGCAGTGAGAAACCAGAAACATTTGGGTCCAAACTCCCAATTCTTCACCCAAACCACTTCCAATTCATACCAACAAGAATTCCACACATTTATATCGCATTTCATCCGTTAGATTTCATTGATTTATCCGTTTAATCATTTTCTCTCAAATCTAACCTAAGTTCTAAATCCTCAATTCTAGAACTTAGAGCGTCTAACTAGAACCCACCTGATAATCGAAGAGGAGTTTGAAGAAGATGATGATGGTCCATGGCTTCTTCTTCTTCCTTGAGCTTTTCCTCTCTTTCTTTCTTCTCTTCTTCTTCTCTTACTATCTTTTTCTTTTCTTTCTCTTTTCTTAACAAATATATATATATATATAATACCAATATTATATAATATAATCCAATAGAGTAAAATATCTCTAATTGATAATTTGTCGTCTCAACTAATTGATCAATTATTAGAGTTACCTTAAAATACTTTCTTGAACTAATAAATAGTAATCCGTCTCTTTAATAAAATAATTGATCTCTTCAGAGTTCATTAGTTGCTCTATTGTTCCCAATTGATAATACTTAAATCACTTAGAGGATTCCATTAATCCCATTAACCAAAGATAGAGTACATAGATACTCATCTGATCTCATCTGATATCCAATTGAGCAATTAAATAATATGGGCTATTACATGATGGTAACAAAAGCTACACACCTTAAACACATAGATATTGAGGTAATGAGGAAGGGAAAACAATTTACCCAAAGCCAATGTGATCTTCTTATTTCCCAGTGAGTGAGAAAGAGATTGAGGAAGCTCTGAGAGGTATAGGAGACCTCAAAGCACCAGGTATAGATGGCTATGGCGCAAAATTTTTTAAGACCAGCTGGAATATCATTAAGGATGATGTGATTGGAGCAATACAAGAATTCTTGCAGGAAGGGAATTTTTTTAAAGCATTCAATGGTACTACAGTAACTCTCACTCCAAAGACTGATACAGCTAAAACCATAAAAGAGTATAGGCCTATTGCAGGGTGTACAACTGTTTACAAGATAATTTCGAAGATCATGACCAACAGGCTTGGCAAGGTATTGAAATAGGTGATCCACGACAACCAAGCAGCATTTGTGCCAGGGCAAGTTATTCAAAACCATATACTGCTTGCATTTGAATTGCTAAAAGGCTACAAAAAAAAAGGATTAACTCAAAATGCATGATACAATTAGACTTGCAGAAAGCATATGATATGGTGGATTGGTCTTCCCTAAAATGTGTTCTCCAAGAAATAGAATTGCCTAGCAAGTTTATTGAATGGATAATGATGGCCATAACCACTGTGACATATAGGTTCAATGTGAATGGAGAATATTCTCAAGTATTAGAAGCAAAAAGAGGGATTAGGCAAGGAGATCCCATGTCTCCTATGTTGTTTGTCATCCTTACAGAATACATGAACAGGGTTATGGTGAAAATGCAAATGAATCCAAACTTCAACCATTATAGCAAGTGTGAAAGACTTGGCATTACTCATTTAACCTTTGCAGATGATGTTCTACTGTTTAGCAGGGGTGATTACTACTCTATTGATTTAATATTGAAAGCATTTCAATCATTCTCAGACTCAAATGGTTTATTAGTCAATCCTCATAAATGCATACTCTTTTGTAGTGGAATGACTGAAGACACAATTCAGCAGGTGAAGGAGAAAACAGGCTTTGGAGAGGGGCAACTTCCTGTAAGATACATAGGAGTTCCCTTAACCTGTAAAAGACTGAATATGATTCACTACTTGCCACTGATAGATAGGATTACAAGCAGAATAAGGCATTGGACTGCTAAATTATTAAGTACTGCTGGAAGAATGCAACTTGTCAAAAGCATCTTTGTATCAATGGCACAATATTGGATGCTTTGTTTCCCTATCCCTAAAGGGGTCGTCCAAAAGATTAATTCGATTTGTAGGTCTTTTATTTGGTCTGCCAAGGAGAAGAGTCAAAAAATTCCTGTGGCATGGAACACAATATGCAGTCCTATAGATCAGGAGGCCTGAAAATGATTAACTCGGAAGTGTGGAATGGTATTGCAATGATGAAATGCTTATGTAATATCTGCATGAAAAGTGATAACCTCTGGGTGAAATGGGTACATAATTACTATCTAAGAGGAGTAGATGTAATGATGGCTAACATCAAAACCAACAGTTCGTTGATCATGAAGTCTATAATGGAACAACGGTCGAACATCCCTACGTGTCAATAGGCCTGGGATGATATGAAGAAATAAGGGAAGTTCTCAATCAAAAGAATTTATGCTGAATGATTGGAGCAAAATGCGAAAGTTGGTTGGAGTCAAATGATACAACGAAATTACGCAAGGCCAAGGGCTGTTCACTATCTATGGCTGGCCTGTCATGGAAGAATTGCAACAAAAGCCTGTATGAAGAAACTCGGTCTGCTCCAAGAGGATACGTGCAACCTCTGTCAGGTCGGTGTTGAAATGATAGACCACATTCTGTTTAATTGTGAAATCACAAAAGAGATTTAGAAAAAAGTTTTTTATCTTGGTTGGGCGTGAACCATCATCCTATGCCTTGGACAGATGAAATGAATTGGCTTACTAGGAGTACTCGAGGGAAAGGTTTCAAAGCGGGGATTCTGAAAATGGCCATTGGTGAAACCGTGTACGAAGTATAGAGATATAGAAACTCGGTTATTTTGGGAGGTGTGGAGGATCAACATAGCACTATAGAACCATTATAGATAATACAACATATAGAGGGTGGATGGTAAATAAGTACAGAAAGCAATTAGCAATTCTAATGATATAGTTTATTTTTGTTTTTTTTATTTGTTTGGATTTAAGGTGGATCGTTTTCTGATCCCTTTATGTACTTTGATGCTAATTTTTGGAATACAAATTTCTTTTAGTTCAAAAAAAAATATTAAAAATAATATATTTTAAAGAAATTTTGATTATTTTTTAATAACAACATGGAAATTATATTTTTTATATTTATTTATATCTATATTGTATGTCCAGTTATCTAATATATTTTTATGTCCATTATTATATTGTTGATTATTGTTTATTGTAATGCCCTGTATAATATGTATCTAGAATAATACAATACAAGCACTTTATTTGGTATTGACACATCAAAAGTGCCTAATGGCATAGTTCACATACTTGTCCATTTCTAAAACATAAATACACTACATGGCACAAGTCATGGAAACTAGCCAAAATAATAAAAACTAAGAATAATATACAATATCCTCAATTGTATACAACAAAAGAATACACAGCGGAATAAGCTTAACTAAGCTTCTCTTGAAACATCCGAGCATCGCTCCACTTGTAACCAAACCTGCACCTGAAATAAAGCAACTATAGTGGGGTGAGATACATCAAATCTCAGTGAGTTCCCTATCCTATAGATTCTCTCGGCTTTACAGGGTTCTATCAATCCTAACTCAAGTCAAGGGGAAGGGAAATGACCTTGAGTACACGATCTCCCAATCTCACACTATATGGAAACACATCATGAGTCTGTTAACTCATCAAAATCACACGAAAGGAATTTCGTTCGGAGCCTGTTAACTCAAGATTCCTTACGAATCGAAATATGTCCTGAGCCTGTTAACTCAAGAATTTCGCCAATCAATAACCGTACCAAGGCATCCCCTTTTCCCGTCCGCTTCTATGTCTAGAAGATGACCCGAGTCATGGATCCTTGTAGTTACTTGGCATACGAAATGGATTCGGGATCATCGGCCTGTTAGCCGTGAACCGTCACTTCTCATGGCCTGTTAACCATCACAAGTCTCTTTACCATATAGGCTCCATTCGTACTACACGCGGGAATCAAACCTGCCAAGTAATTGTGCATACGTTTCAGAGGAGGTGCTCGAGTCTCATGAAACTACACCGCAAGATAAATGGTTACGATTACGTGATCATACACACAACTTGATTGTATTCGACAATCACAAGGGCACAATGCCTTACCACAAACCACAAAGGTTACACACATGTTCTATACTAGTGTTTCACAATTATATTCACAACCTAGAATTATAACAATCTTACTCTACCATTTGTTTTGGGGTAAAGTTTCCTCACTCTTCCTAATTCATATTTTAACATGCATATATGTTCAATCAAGTTTAACATCAATTAGGCAAAGCATATGACAATTGCACATTTTGAATCACATATAATAATTCAATCATAAGTTATACAAAGCATATTACATTTGTATAATAAAATCATACATAATGACTCAATCACCTAAAGCATCATTTTTGGGTTTCCTCCGATTCATTTAATCGGGAAATAAACAGATATTTATCACTTCCATTAGCTAGAGGATGTTCATAGCTTCACAACGATACCAAGAATACTCACATCGGATAATCGGAACCCAAGTTATGGAAATTACAAAGAAATGGTATCGCGAAAACACAAATCTGCACTCTATCTGGCCATACGCGTATTGCCCTGAGCCATACGCGTATTGCCTTGCTCACTCGCCCATCCATACGCGTATTGCCCAAAGTGATACGCGTATGGGCAGAGACTGATTTTCCCAAAAATTCCTTTTAAGATCCCAATACGCGTATTGCCTCACTTCATACGTGTATTGCCCACTCCCGTACACGTAATGCCTACATTCCTTCCTTGCCATATGCGTATAGCCCAACCCAATACGCGTATGGGCAGCGAAACCCAGAATTTTTCCTGCATTGTTCCTGTTATGAATTTCACCCAAAAACCTCTCCAATTCTCAATATATCAATCCAAACATGTTCCAACATAATCAACAAATATGCTACACAGTTTATATTGAATTTCATCAGTTAGATTCATGATTTTAGCAAGATTAAATCGTTTTCTTACAATATCCACCTAACTCTAAAACTCATGAAAACTCTACAACTAAAGTCTCTATCTAGAACCCACCTGATGATCGAAGAGGAGTTTGAAGAAGATGATGAATTGATGGCCCATGAACTTCTCCTTCCCAAGTTCTTCTTCTTCTCTTTTTCCTTCTTCCTTTCTATTTTTCTTTCTTTTCTAACTTTCTTTCTTTTCTTATATATATACATAATCATTAATATATAATATAAATCTAACAGGGTAAAATACCTCCAATTGATATTTTGTCGTCTCAACCCAATTGATCAATTATTAGAATTACCATAAAATTAATTTCCCGGATTAATAAATATAAATCCGTCTCTTTTATAAAATAATTGATCTCTTTAGAGTTCAGCAGTTGCTCTATTGATCCCAATTAATAATACTTAAAATACTTAGAATATTCCCTTAATCCAATTTACCAAAAATAGAGCACATAGATACTCACCTGATCTCATCTGATATCCAATTGAGCATTTAGATAATACGGGGTATTACACTCTCCCCCCTTAAATTGAAATTCGCCCCCGAATTTCCTTTACTCAGAAATAGCCACAACTTATATCCTGGTCTTAGATTCACACTTAACTTTACTTCCGTTAATCTTTCTGACGCATTCCAATTCCAACTAAACTTCACAGACCAAAGCCCTTATTTTCATGAATTATCAAACTTCGGTTCCTTAGTCATACTCTTATTCCAACCTTGGGTTAACTTCGAACTTAACTTTTTCCCATAGTTCATCTGTTGTTCTATACAAAACACTTGGTCGCATATTACTTTCGGCAAGAAGGTACCCTTCCATATTCCTCTACTGAGTCACACAACAAAACCTCAACACCTTATCTTGGTCTAGGATAACAAACACTCATCACCTCTTCGCGATGTAATTTAATGATTTCTCAACTTCCGGCAATCCACGACGATTTATATTTCCATAACTTTCAACGTCCAAAACCACTTCATTATTATTTAAACGACTGCTTTACCAGTTCCATCTGGTCTGACGCTGTACATTGTACTCACTAAATCCAATATTTCCTTCCTTTCGTATCACATCAAAAAGGTAACCCACTTAGAACAAAATCTTCTTATTTCCAATCTTACAATCAATTTCTCCTCTGATTCTTATAAATCCGACTGAGCCCATTTCATTTGTCACCTTCCACTGCGCAACTCCAATTCTAGCAGTGGAACATCGCGAATTCTTAAGCACTACCAAGTAGCTAACGGTCCATGGAGAACACACTTATCCAATGGGGTCCTTACTAACCAATGGTACCAGAAACTTACTGGCGTCCTATGGTAGAACACTTTCTTTGACAACACACAACATTATAACATCTGTCCAACACTCTCCAGATAATAAAGACACAGGAGTTACACTGCTACAACCATAACGTATACAACTCCCAATCCATTCCAAACTTGGAATAATTCATCCAAAGCACGATTGTGAGTTTCCATATTACTCACCCACTCACATACCACAATCCACATACATACCCACTTTCGAAGTCCATACCACACCTCTCAGTTGAATCCGTTTTTCTCAATCGTTATGTTCCCTAAATGATTCCAAGTTACATGCTTAACTTCGGAACATCAAATTCTCACTCGTACTTGGAAAGATAACTTCCAAATTTCACTCTCTTGGTAAAACACAACTGCACACATCTGGTACCACTCTCACGGAGTCTAAATCCAATACCGTGAACCCACGGCTGATAGTACTTACTAATTCTGACCAACCGTTCGTACCTTACTAATACCATAATTACACATCGAAGTACATTCCTTGCAAAATCAATACTTTGTGAGTATCCTCCAACTTTGTCCTTAAAGTCCTCAACAGTAATAATAACAATGCACCTAAGACTTCCTCATACACAACACAGTTCCCAAGATTACTTCTCCAAAAGTTAACTCTTTCCTCGGTTGGACGAATGATCAACTATGCTACACCCTTCAGAAGTTTTGATTTCAAAACACAAATTCGCCTTTCATTCACTTGCAATCCAGTTCTCTAATCGCACCCTACCCTCCAATCGAGGCAACATAAGGTAACCAAAACCCAGATGATGGTTCCTAAGGGATTCCATAATTTACACACTCTTAATTGATTACCCATCTAAAATTAATCGGTTAACTCCTCAAAATTCAGCGCAAACACCATTCTCGCACGTGTTAAACGGTTACCCCCATCGTGTTAGTCGGTTACACTACTGTTGAATCAAAACCAATTCCTCATAATTCAAAACCATCCCTACACAAACCATCAATCCAATTTTCTCTAACCCACAATATTATTCTTAACTCGTGGCTTTTAACTTGTGTAACATCCACCAATCATGATCAACTCAAGATAAACCGTCAAAGTCAAAACATGCAGACGACACACTCCAACCAAGTGACAATCAACATTCCCAATTCTGACACAAGCACACCATAAAACTTCAGCAAAACAGTTCACTCTCTGTTCATACAACGATACTTATGGGAAGTCAATAATGACGACATCCTAAGGTCTTAGCCACAACTCTTACTTGATTCGTCCATAAGCAAAACCCAACACACAACCATTACACGGTACCACGAAGATGATGGACATCTCATGTCAAGCATACAACCTTGTTCTCTCACTTGAACTCCTTGGTGAGAAATAAAATAACAACGTTCTTAGTCCAACAAAAAGGTAGATTCCAAATATTCCGATTATTCACAAATACAGAAGTTTCCCTATACTTGAAAATAAATCGAGGCAATGCATCCTCTTGAAGACCCCGTCCACCACTTCGTACACATTAACCGGGATTTCTTACCCTTAACTATCCATTACACATCCCACTTACACCCAATTACTTAATGGAAAATTCGCAACCGACAACTCTCAACAACTACTTACCCAACCCTTCCGGTATAAATCGTTCCATGATTTACACTTAGTCCGTAATAAGTCCTGATTTGCTTCTCCTTGTTTTACCACAATCTTGTTTCTTAAAATACAATACTCACTGTTCCACAAAGTACGTCTCTTCACACTTGTGTCAAGAATAAGAATCCATCACGTACACTTGTGACCACAGTGCTACTACTACGCTTGCTGTTAATACCAAAGTGTAACTTCTTCAGTTCAACTCATAATACTAGGGTTCGCGTGGGTGAATCATCTTTGATTACACTTCCTTAGCTACAGGTTCATCAACACCTTAAAACTCCATTGCACACTCATCCAAAATACATTCCATTGTCACTTCCTCTTAACATACCGTTAATACCATTGTCTACGTCATACTTACTTTCGCTCTCCATTGTAATCCTCCTAGGTCCAAATATAAAACCACCATACTTACATTTCCTTAAGTCCAAGGTTCTTACTCTGTTTCTTAATACAACTTATTCTGACTCGTATCACTACACTTTCTGTTACTTAATGAAGCTCATTCTTTCTTCAACATAATACCTTATACTGTTCCTTGGGTAATTTAACATTTCCAAAATTTCAAATTGGTCTCTCATCGAATACAGAAAATCCCGATGTAATATCTAAAACTTAATTTCCCTACATAACTGAAGATACACAATTCATCTCCTACTCTTCGTCCGACACATACTTGTTTCACTTGAAGCATGTAAACACATCGTTGTGTTCCCTCACACACTTCTCTACCACTTTAGGTTCCCATAGAAGCCGAACGTCCTTAACTCTCAATCTTAAACCAATTGGAAGATATTGTTCTGAACACATTCCTTACGGTACTCTCGCCCATTCAAGATACCATAGTGACCTTAAAATAGAGGAACCAATACTTATCTCACTTCCGGACTTTACATCACACATTCCACAAAATAACTTTTTTTTTTCCACGGAATGAGAATACTTGAAATCTTTATCCATACTAGTGGTCCATCCAGCTCCACTAGCAACTTTACATAATCCTTGATACCTTGACCCATCATCCGGTAGAGGTCCTCAACTTTCAGACTCCATCCATTCCAAAGGATTGCTTAACAACGCACCACTCTTTCATTTCCATGCTACCCATGTACAACTTCTACCAAGATCTCAACTGAGCTGACCAAAACTCCTCACTACTAACTCTTGGCTTGAGCCAACCCTCACAACACAAGTTCCGACAACACTTCGGAGTCCTCGTGGTCACTCAACCATGATTCTACCTATCACATACAAAGTATTAGGTTGATCAGACCCAGCACTACATAGTATGATATTAAGTTTCATGATGGAAAGACACACTTAAGAGGCAAAAATAGATTTACTTATGATATTTCAAGGCTAGGTCGAGAATACGACCTGCTCTGATACCAACTGTAATACCCTGTATAATATGTATCTAGAATAATACAATACAAGCACTTTATTTGGTACTGACACATCAAAAGCGCCTAATGGCATAGTTCACATACTTGTCCATTTCTAAAATATAAATACACTACATGGCACAAGTCATGGAAACTAGCCAAAATAATAAAAACTAAGAATAATATACAATATCCTCAATTGTATACAACAAAAGAATACACAACGGAATAAGCTTAACTAAGCTTCTCTTGAAACATCCGAGCATCGCTCCACTTGTAACCAAACCTGCACCTGAAATAAAGCAACTATAGTGGGGTGAGATACATCAAATCTCAGTGAGTTCCCTATCCTATAGATTCTCTCCGCTTTACAGGGTTCTATCAATCCTAACTCAAGTCAAGGGGAAGGGAAATGACCTTGAGTACACGATCTCCCAATCTCACACTATATGGAAACACGTCATGAGTCTGTTAACTCATCAAAATCCCACGAAAGGAATTTCGTCCGGAGCCTGTTAACTCAAGATTCCTTACGAATCGAAATATGACCTGAGCCTGTTAACTCAAGAATTTCGCTAATCAATGACCGTACCAAGGCATCCCCTTTTCCCGTCCGCTTCTACGTCTAGAAGACGACCCGAGTCATGGATCCTTGTAGTTACTTGGCATACGAAATGGATTCGGGATCATCGGCCTGTTAGCCATGAACCATCACTTCTCATGGCCTGTTAACCATCACAAGTCTCTTTACCATATAGGCTCCATTCGTACTACACGCGGGAATCAAACCTGCCAAGTAATTGTGCATACGTTTCAGAGGAGGTGCTCGAGTCTCATGAAACTACACCGCAAGATAAATGGTTACGATTACGTGATCATACACACAACGTGATTGTATTCGACTATCACAAGGCCACAATGCCTTACCACAAACCACAAAGGTTACACACATGTTCCATACTAGTGTTTCACAATTCTATTCACAACCTAGAATCATAACAATCTTACTCTACCATTTGTTTTGGGGTAAAGCTTCCTCACTCTTCCTAATTCATATTTTAACATGCATATACGTTCAATCAAGTTTAACATCAATTAGGCAAAACATATGACAATTTCACATTTTGAATCACTTATAATAATTCAATCACAAGTTATACAAAGCATATTACATTTGTATAATAAAATCACACATAATGACTCAATCACCTAAAGCATCATTTTCGGGTTTACTCCGATTCAATTAATCGAGAAATAAATAGATATTTCTCACTTCCATTAGCTAGAGGGTGTTCATAGCTTCACAACGATACCAAGAATACTCACATCGGATAAACGAAACCCAAGTTATGGAAATTACAAAGAAATGGTATCGCGAAAACACAAATCTGCACTCTTACTGGCCATACGCGTATTTCCCTGAGCCATACGCGTATTGCCTTGCTCACTCGCCCATTCATACGCGTATTGCATAAAGTGATACGCGTATGGGCAGAGACTGATTTTCCCAAAACTTCTGTTTAAGATCCCAATACGCGTATTGCCTCACTTCATACGTGTATTGCCCACTCCCGTACGCGTAATGCCTACATTCCTTCCTTGCCATACGCGTATTGCCCAACCCAATACGCGTATTGCCTTGCCTGATACGCGTATGGGCAGCGAAACCCAAAATTTTTCCTGCATTGTTCCTGTTACGAATTTCACCCCAAAACCTTTCCAATTCTCAATATATCAATCAAAACAAGTTCCAACATAATCAACAAATATGCTACATAGTTTATATCGAATTTCATCAGTTAGATTCATGATTTTAGCAAGATTAAATCATTTTCTCACAATATCCACCTAACTCTAAAACTCATGAAAACTCAACAACTAAAGTCTCTATCTAGAACCCACCTGATGATCGAAGAGGAGTTTGAAGAAGATGATGAATTGATGACCCATTAACTTCTCCTTCCCAAGTTCTTCTTCTTCTCTTTTTCCTTCTTCCTTTTTTTTTCTTTCTTTTCTAACTTTCTTTCTTTTCTTATATATATACATAATCATTAATATATAATATAAATCCAACAGAGTAAAATACCTCCAATTGATATTTTGTCGTCTCAACCCAATTGATCAATTATTAGAATTACCATAAAATTACTTTCCCAGATTAATAAATATAAATCCGTCTCTTTTATAAAATAATTGATCTCTTTAGAGTTCAGAAGTTGCTCTATTGATCCCAATTAATAATACTTAAAATATTTAGAATATTCCCTTAATCCAATTTACCAACAATAGAGCACATAGATACTTACCCGATCTCATCTGATATCCAATTTGGCATTTAGATAATACGGGGTATTACATTTATTGATATCAATTAATACAATTATAGTATATTTATATACATTTATATCCATATATATATATATATATATATATATATATATATATATATATATATATATATATATTCACATTTATAGTATATTTATATATATATTTATATATTTATAGTAAACTTTAAATATATTAATTTTTATAGATATTTATATATTTTATACAAAATTTAAATATATTTGTATTTAATATTTCTACGTTGTTACACCAAAATAAGATATATCTTGAATCATACTAAAATATAAAACAAAGAAATTTTTTAAGTTAAAAAATGTATTCTTTATATTTTATATAAGGTTTTATAATTATAAATATTAAAAATAATATATTTTAAAGAAATTTTGATTATTTATTAAAAACAACATTAAAATTATATTTAATTATATCTATATTGTATGTCCAGTTATTTAATATATTTTTAGGCACACTATTATATTGTTGATTATTGTTTATTTATATCCATTAATACATATATTGTATATTAATATACATTTATATCCATTATATATATATATATATATATATATATATATATATATATATATATACATTTATAGTATATTTATATATTTATAGTAAACTTAAAAATATTAATGTTTATACATATTTATATATTTATATATCATTTATATATATTTGTATTTAATTATTATGTTGTTACACCGAAATAAGATATATCTTGAATCATACTTAAATATACTTGTAATGCCCCATAATTTTAGTGAACATTTTGAATAATATTATTATGATCAACTGGGTTCCGGGGTACTCAGAGCAATTATTGGATAAAGTAATTAGAGTAAACCGACGAACTCGGAAATTTGATTAGATTAATATTATTTAACTTGGAATTTTATTAATTGGTGCATTTGAGAAATTTTGGATAATTAGTAGTATTGCCAATTAATGTTTTCTATGTACATTTTCTTTTCTTTGCCTTATTTGGAAAAAGATAAAAACATTAGAGAAAAAAAGAAAGGAGAAGGAAAAAGGAAGGAAAAGAAGAGGGAATTCTCCAAGAGCTCAAGAGCAAGAAACATCAACCAATCTTCATCTTTTCATCTCAACTTCAACCTCCTCATCTTGCAATCCAGGTGGGTTCTAGTTAGACACTTTAGAATAGAATTTTATTGAGTTTTAGAGTTAGTTTGATATTGTTAGAAAATGTGAAATTTTACAATAGAATCATAATCTAACTGCTGAAATTCGATAATTGATTGTGTTATGCTGGTTGCGAGGATTATAACATGTTTTGGTGTATTTGACTGAGGAAAAAAAATGGGATTTTGGGGTTGTTTTGGATCACCCCGTAGCATAACTTTTCTGCAGGAAACTTCTGGGTTTCCACTGCCCATACGCGTATCACGCAAGGCAATACGCATATTGGGGTGGTCAATACGCGTATGGCAATGAAGGATTTTGGGCGTTACGCGTATGGGAGGAGGCAATACGCGTATGGGTTGGGCAATACGCGTATTGGAGGATTAAATGAAATTTTGAGGGGAAATCAGCCTCTGTCCATACGCGTATCACCTTGGGCAATACGCGTGTGGCTGGGCGAGCCAGCTGGGCAATACGCGTATGGCTTAGGGCAATACGCGTACGGTCAGGAAAATGTAGAATTGTGTTTTCTCGCGATACTATCTCTCGTTATGTCCATAACTTTTGACTCGGTTATCCATTTTCAACATTCTTGATATCGTTGGAAAGCTAACAAAATGTTTTTTTTTATTAAAATGGTTTTAAGATTGTTGGCCGATTTAATTATGTCGGGATTTTGGAATAGTGTCGCTTTGTCGACTTTTCTCGTTTAATGGTGTGTAATCGTTGTTGAATACGTATGCATGTTAAAATACGGAATAAGTAGAGTGAGGAACATTACCATAAGCAATGTCAGAAAACTATAGAATGAATAGACACTAATATGGAACATGCGTGTTAACCGTTTGGTTGTGATAAGGCATAATGGCCTTGTGATTGTCGAATACAATCACATTTGTGTGTGATCATGTAATCGTAACCGGTTATTTTTGCGAGTGCGTTTCATGGGTCTCGAGCTCCTCTGAAATATGTGCACAACTACTTGGCAGGTTTGATTCCCGCGTGTAGTACGAATGACGCTCTGGGAGCGTATGCTTGAGACGGTTAATGGCCCGTGTGAAGTGACGGTTCATAACGGTTAATGGCCCGTAGAACCCGAATCCATTCGTATGTCAAGTAGGTTACCAGGATCCATGACTCGGGTCGACTTCTAGACGTAGAAGCGGACGGGAATAGGGGATGCCTTGGTGTGGTTACCGATTAGTGATATTGTGAGTTGATGAACTCATAGCATGTTTCCATATAGTGTGTGTGTACTCAACGTCACTTCCCTTCCCTTTTGACTTGAGTTAGGTCTATTAGAACCTTGTAGAGCCGAGAGGACTTTAAGATAGGGAACTCACTGAGATTTGATGTATCTCACCCCACTGTTGTTGTTTACATCACAGGTACTGCAGGTTCCGCAAAGGGTAAGGATAAGGCCGTGTGATTATCCTTACTTATCTGATGGCTTTGTTTCCGTTGTGGAGTTTTTGAGATCATTAGTGATCTAGTTCTTAGTATTTGTCTTTGGAACATCTTGTAGATATACTATGCCGTAGTTTTTTTGTATTAGGGGTTTTGGGCATGTATATGTATAATGTGTTTACTAGGAACTTATTGTATATTTCAGTACCAAACGTATTATTCATGTATAATATATGCTTTGATGTATGTATATATATATATGGGCTTTACAATACTACAAAGAAATATGTTAATTAAAAAATAAAAAAATATTGGTCAAATTTCAGAAAAATAAGCCTTTATTTAAAATTGAAGTTTATATTTATAAATAATAAAAATAATACATCTTTAAGAGAATTTTATTTTTTTATTTACAACAAATTATATTTTAAAATATTATAGTTTATTGAATTCTAAGCAAATTTTATTATTTTTTATTCAAATAAAATTATATTATATTTATTTTAATATATAGATTTTTGGTTTAATTTGTACTCATATTCCATTAATATTTTGAATAGATGTAAGAATTTTTATGAAATAAAAAATTTGCTTAAAGTTCAGAAAAAAATATATTTTTCATATAAAAATAAAGTTTTATATTTATAATTACTAAAAATAATATATTTTAAAGAAATTTTGATTATTTATTAATAACAACATGAAAATTATATTTTTTATATTTAATTATATCTATATTGTATGTCAGGTTATCTAATATATTTTTATGTCCATTTTATATTGTTGATTATTGTTTATAGTACATTTATAGTATATTTATATATATTTATCTATAGAGAATTCGACTTCCCTCTCCGGGGGAAGAGAAGTGATATCCTGGGGAAAAACTTCCGAAAATTCGCAGACTACTGGAATATTCAGAACCTGAAGGTTGTCGTTCTCCTCCTTAGTGAGAACCAAAAGAACAGATTTTTCATTCTCAAACAAGAAATTAATCATTCCCACCGTACCTTCTAAAATAGTAGTCAACACATCCTTCAGAGTAGCCTCCACGGACGGAATAATAATTAACTTCTCTTCACATCCGATGTAAACCGAATTAGCAGAAAGCCAATCCATTCCCAAAACGACATCAACTTTCTTAAGCGGTAAACAGATAAGGTCAATCTGGAAAACTCTATCATTCACAGACAAAACACAGTTTTCACACATCAACGGAGTTTCAAAAATCTCATCCATGGCAGTAGTAACCACCATGGGTGGAGACAATGGAATAGCTTGCAACCCCAGTCGCTGCATACATTGCATCGATACAAAAGAAGGTGTTGCTCCACAATCAAATAACACAAAACAAGGATGTCCATTAACGAAACATGTACCAGCAATCAAAGAGTTATCACCCTTTGCCTTCCTTGCATCTAAGGTATATACCCTCCCGGTATTCCGTCCTTGCACTTGGTTTCTATTCCGAGGACACATTCTAGCCATATGTCCGAATTCATTACAGTGATAACACCTAACACTCCCATCTGCACACTTCCCAAAATGACGTTGGTTGCAAACTCTACACAAAGGAGTAGAATTAGGTCTAGCAACCTGCTTTCCCTTGAAAGCTTGGGATCTAGGACCAAATTATTGACTCGCTCTTCCACGATCACCTTGATTCACCCTACTTGCAACACTTTCCGCTTGCACTTTCTTCAAGCTATGCTCCGCCACGTAACACTATCGTAACAATTCAGCATAGCTAGTGAATTCCCTCTGAGACACGCTATGTGAAATTTCGGCCCTCAAACCAAAAAGAAACTGATCAATCTTCCACCTCTCATCAGGAGCATACATAGCCTGCCTAGAATAAGCAGCCATAACCTCGAACTTTTCCGCATAAGAAGCCACAGTCAAGTTGCCTTGTCTCAATTGTTGAAACTTGAATACCTTCTGAGATCTTAAGGAACTTGGGAAATACTTCTCCATAAAAGTTATCTTAAACTGCTCCCATACTTTCGGTACCTCTTGAATTATCATTAAGACTGAAGCGCTTTCCCACCATCTCATGGCAGGACCCTTCAACAAGTGAGAAGCGAAAACAACCTTATTTTCTTCACTGCACTGAACTATCAAGAAAATCCGTTCCATATCGGATATCCATTCATGCGCCTTCACTGGATCTAATCCTCCCTGAAACTCCAGAGGGTTCATACGAATGAAATCCCTAAAGGTTCCCCCTGCAGCTTCAGGAACAACCACTGGAGGATGCAGGCCACCAGCCATTTGCTGTACCATTTGCTGCACAAACTGATTCTGTTGTTGCTGCATCTGCTGCATAAATTTATACAAAGGGGCATTCTCCTCGCCACCTGGTGGATTTGTCCCGGCTGGAGTGGTTCTCGGTCTACCTCGGTTGTTTATGCGTCTGTCGGCCATGTTCCTAAATGTCATACAGATAGGATTAAGTTGATCAGGCTCAATACCATAAATATAACACGTAAGACCAATGGCGACACAACACATATGAAACGGAAAGAAATACTTATACTATTCCATGGCTAGGTCGAGGATACGACCTGCTCTGATACCAACTGTAATTCCCATATATATATATATATATACATCAACGGATATATCATACATGAATAATACGTTTGGTACTGAAATATACAAGTTCATAGTAACACAGTATACATATAAATGCCCAAAACCTAATACAACAACTATGGCATGTCATATATACAAGATGTTCAAAAGATAAAACTAAGAACTAGATCACTAATGATCTCAAAATCTCCACAACGAAAGCCTTGCCACGCAAACGATACGATCCGTAAGGAAAAGTCAAACAACTTTGTCCTTACCCTTCGCCGAACCTGTAGTACCTGTGATGTAAACAACAACGTGGGGTGAGATAGATCAAATCTCAGTGAGTTCCCTATTTTATAGATTCTCTCGGCTTTACAATGTTCTACCTTAGCCTAACTCAAGTCGGGGGAAAAGGAACTAGACCTTGAGTTCGAATATCTCTCACTAGAGAAACCATCGCGTAAGACACAACGCCAACTAATTAAGGAATCTTTCCCCGGCCATCCCACCCAAGGAGATTAAACACGGGTCACGGATCCTTAACATAAATAACTTTCCCCAGCCATCTCTCTCAAAGATATTAAACACGGGTCACGGTTATCTACTATTGGTACTTTCCCCGGCCATCCCACACCAAAGGATTAAACACGGGTCACTAATACCAATCACCACGTAACTTTCCCCGGCCATCCCACACAAGGAGATTAAACACAGGTCATGGTTACTCACCTAATAAATACTTTCCCCGGCCATCCCATACCAAAGATTAAACACGGGTCACTAATATTTATTAGGGAAAACACACGCTCAACTCGGAGGAGATCACAAAATCCCTCCTCGAGTCTCCCCTCATAACTACTGATCAAGGATAATCTTTAGTACCGATGCATAAGCATTGTCGCACAATTCCCTAAGTCATTCTATTGTACTAAGGTTTCCTCGCTCTACCTATTTCATATTTTACATGCATACATATTCAAACATGCTTAACAATAATAGCATAGGCAAATAATCATCAATCGCATAATGGGAACACATAATTCAACATACCACAAATCACACTAATTCATGGTTCCCTCCGATTTATTTAATCGGGCAATAAATAGATATTTCTCACTTCCATTAGCTAGAGGATGTTCATAGCTTCACAACGATACCAAGAATACTCATATCGGATCAACGAGTTAAAAGTTATGGAAGAAATAAGTTGGAGGATCTGTCATGTTCGCATTGCGAAGCAGCCAGCGAATGCTCGCTTCCTCATTCGCAGTGCGAAGCTCCCAGCGAATGCCTAGCCAACACTGGTTCGCTGCCACATTCGCAGTGCGAACCTCTGGCGAATGTTCGCCCCAACCTTCGCCGTGCAAACAGTCAGCGAGTGCTCGATTTCCCCTTCGCTAGGGAATTCGCAGTGCGAATCTGGGAAAATGCAGAAATTCTACAGCGTACAGCTGCATTCCCTTGGGTCCAAAACCAAACCAAAACATACCCACACATCCAACAATCAAATACAGATGATTCTACACTCATATAGCCTATACTACTCAGTTTGTAACACATTTCAACCGTTAAATTTCATCGATTACCAATTTAAGCAATTTCTCGTAAATCTAATTTAAGCTAAAAAAATCATTTCTAACTCTAGAACTTAAGTTTCTATCTAGAACCCACCTTGAATAGATGATGATGATGATGAAGATGGGAAGATGATTTGATGAAGATTTGATGATGTTCTTGATGATCTTGTTCTTGGACTTTTTCCTCTTTTTCTCTTCCTTTCCTTCTCTTTTCTTTCTCTCCAAAGCCCTTTCTATCTTTTTCTTTCTCTTGTTCTAATAAGGAAAAGGAATGGAAAAGAAATGATATAGTATAATATCATCAATTAGCAACACTACTAATTGTCCAAAAAGTATCTAAAGTTCAAATACTTAAATATCTCAGAGTCAGATAATATTAATTGGATTTACTCTAAGTTTAACAGTTACCCTAATTATCTCTGCAAATAATTTTTCAGAGTACACTGGGACTCAGTTGATCACAACTAATATTATCCAGAGTAAAATAATTTACGGGGTATTACATAAAGACTCTAAACATCTAGAGTTGTCATTTTTGTCAATCATTATAATTCAAATTCATTTTCTCCAATTAATATACGAAGTGAGATTGACGTAGTTTGGGATAGTGCAAATCAGTCAAGAATCAAAGCTGCCTAATATGTATTTTTTCAAAGACGATGGTGTGTCATATAATGATCCATAGTGTTGTTAAAGAATGTCAATGAACTATCTTATACTATCAATACCAAATTATTTTTCACAAATGATTTTCGAGGTTGAAATGAACATTCCCTTAAAGTTACAACAATGAAATATAATATAACAATGATCATATTTGTTATTTATAGTCGATAAGCGCATCAAATTAATCTCCAATACCATATTTTATCACCATGGAACTGGTACACCATTTTTTTTGTTTGAAAATATATTCACATACTACCTCTAATTTAAAAGTTCTTGATTAAAATTTTGTAGTTCTATTGAATTACTTTAGAAAATGTCAACTATCATAGATAAATCATTTATTTCAATCTCAAAAGTTTGATACATATAAAGCATGCTTATAGCAGAAAATGAGACTTGTTATTCAAATAGATTATAGCTAGCTCCATGAAAAAAATCTTATCATGTTGTTCTCACAACTTGAATGGCTCCAAGGAAGATTTCCCATCAAGGCCTTTTGCATAATAATGCTTCAAAAATTCTTTTATATAGTAATATCTTTATAGATTTGCGGGGTTTCTTTTGAAATCAATTCCTTGATAGGACCATAAACCTTTGATTCACCTTTATTTGGGTCAGGGGAATTCACAAAGAAGCTTGCAACAGAAATTCTCGGGCCTATGTTCTTTGATAAGACTCGGTGATAAACACTTACAAACCTGCCATTTGGGATAAGCTGCAACAATATAAAAGAAAAGGATAAAAATTCAACCACATAATAATAGTGGTGCCCAACAGTATATGGAAATACAAAAGATACAAAAATGGGCTATTCTTGTAGAAGAATCTCTAAAAATGGGTTAAGCCCAAAAATTAACAACGCCACAGAAACAAAGGAAAAACAAAAAGATATAATAGGAGAACAAAACAACCAACAAATTAGACGCCCAGAAAAAAACAATTCACAAAAGATGAGAAAACACAAACCGATGATCCAAAAAGCAAAAGAATGCTTCTACACATTAAGCGAAGATACGAATCTAAAAAATATCTAAAAGCTCTAGAGAATCAAGCTGGCCACCCAGCACACCCCTATACGCCTAAACACATAAATGAGTTCTTCTCTCAATCCAAAAAAGAGGAGGATCAGTCAAGACAATGAGATTGAACCCATTTCTTAGAAAGGCAAATAATCTAACTCACAGTACTATCAACAGAAGAGATTGTATTATAAAATATAACACTGTTACTAAAACTCAAAATAGTCCAAATCATTGCATGCCATATTGTAAAAAGACTTAGCAATCACTGGGAAATAGTCATATCTGTACCCAATCACATTAAGCATCTATATCAGATATCTGACACAAACCCACAAGAAATATACATGTTATTAACCTACTCATCCTAAGCAGAGTACATGGCACACCCAGCTACATTAAAATTAGCTAAATTTTACGCCTAAGAAGGTTGTCACGAGAAGGGATCCAATCATGTAGCATTTCCAAGCAAAAGAAACCATTTTAGAAGGAGTACAACTCTACCAACCCTTACCCAGAACCTGAATCACCTTACCAGATCGATGCTCCTTCCCAAAAGAGAGATTGGAGAATAAGTTATACACTAATCTCACGAATCAACCCCGTTTTCGTCAACCTTCCAAACCCAAACATCCTCCGGAGTCTATATAATCATACTGTCCAAGGAATGCACCAAGTTATAAAAACAACGTTCCTCTAAAACCAACAAACTACGCCACAATTCAAAATCACAAACCAACAACTCTCCTAACCATGACCCCGTAAAACCAACCACTTGAGTATGCGTCTCAAAATTAAGAAACAACCGTCCAAAAGACACACAAAGTGGAGTCCGATCCTTCCATACATCTTTCCAAAAATGAGTTCTCATTCCATTCCTATCACCTTATTGATTACATTAGCAAACCAATCTGATTCTTCGGCCTCGGATCCAAGCAAAGAAAAATATTTCCACCCTAAAGATACACCCATGAGGACCCTAAGCCTCATACCACTCGAGGAGGAGAAATTAAGAAGCACAACCCTCCCATCTAGACTAACAAACTTATGATTCCACAAAGTAATCCTCTTAGCAATAAGCCTAACAAGAGGCTTCCAAATCGCTTCCCTCCTTATTTTAACATCCACTGGGAGACCTGAACACTTGAATTTTGGAAGCCAACACTTTAACCACCAAATTGTGTAGATATCTAAAAAAATAAGTAGCTAAAAAATCATCTAAGGCCAATGAGAAAACCACCTTAAGAATAAGAGTTAAAAAATAGGACATCAAGCTCCTCAATAAGACAACATTTTAAAACAACTCACCAAACATAACATACATATCATCCATTAGGGTCTGAAATCTTATTATCTTCCATCCCAACCATCGCCACATCCATTTCCAATGGAAAAAAACATAGAAGAGAGAACCTAAACCCAACTGACCAAGATACAAAGAAGACTAACCCCATCTAAGGTAGGCCTAAAAGAAATCCGATATAAAAAAAAGGCTTAATGACACTTTTGGTCCCTATGTTTTGGCCAACTCACGAAATTGGTCCCTATGGTTTAAAATTGAACGAGCTAGTCCCTAAACTATAATGTTTTATACAGTTTTAGGCCTTATTCCCATTTCCCCCTCCAAAAACGCTGAGGTGTCAAGAACTTAGCTGAGGTGGCAAAAATAGGCGCTCCTTTGCTTTGTCATGTCATTAAAAATGTATTATTCTATTTAAATTAATTGGATAATATATTTTCAAAATAAAAACATAAATATAATTTCAATCTCTCTCTCTCTCTTATCGTTCTGCTTCTTCTTCAGCTTGTTTTCTTCATCGTCCCCAAAAAACCCTAATATCCCAAAAGCTTCTTATCGTGTCCTTCAATGTCGGAATCCTATGTCGTTTCCAGCAACAACTGTGTATCGCGAAGAAGACAAGTTCGTTACTTTTGTGACATTGATTCACCACTCACTACTTCATGGACAAAGGAGAATCCTGGGCGGAGGTTCAATGGATGTGGCTTATACAAGGTAAAATCTAGACGTAAAGTAATCGAAAGTTTCATTTTTGGTAAAACACTAAAGTTGAGTGTGTCTTCTTCAGATGCAGGGAAGGAAAGGGTGTAACTTCTTCAATTGGTACGACAAAGAAATGTCGGTGCGTGCGAAGGAGGTGATTTTGTCATTAACGAAAAGAATTGATGAAGCTAAGAAAAAGGAAAATTTGAAGCTCAAACATTATGCAGGTTTGAAAAAGGAGATAAAGTTTTGGCAAGGATTGGCTATTGTAGCAGTTGTGGTCATTGTGGGATTGATATGTAGGATTATGTTCTAGCAGTTTGAATGGAATGTAATGGTCTAGCAGTTGGTTGTTTCTGTTTAGGTTTTAGTTTCAATTTGGATGGAATTTTATGTAATTTTCTAGCAGTTTTGATGGAATTTTATGTAATGGTTTAGCAGTTGACATTTTATGTTTAGCAGTTGTGATAATAAAGTTGCCAAATACTGTCATAATAAAGTTGAAACCAATTATGTATTCAAGGATAATTATCATTACATCCACAAAAAGTGATAACAACTAAAAAAGTGATAACAACCAAAACAGAATATCATAAACCAGATATTCCAAAACAACCATTACATCCAAAATACTTGCAAGCCTAAGTTGATAACAAACATTACATCCAAAATAGTTTCAAGCCTAAGTTTCAATCTAGTTTTAAGATGGTTGTGGAGCTTGATATCCCTGAGATACAACAACATCAGCATCTTTTGCCTGTGATTTCTGCTTCTTATTTTTCTGCTTGTTTCCTGCCTTAGGTATCTTCCTGTCAGCAACATTTTTACCCTTGCTTGTCCTAGTGTTATGTCCATACTTTTGACATTTTTGACAATTCACTGTCTTCAACTGACTTGGTAACATATTAGGCTTTCTTGGCTCATCATTGGACTTGTTCCTTTGCTTCTTTGGCCTTCCTGGTGCCCTTCTCATGACTGGAGGATTGATAAACTCAGTGTTTGATACTGGCCAAAGACTTGGTCCATTTGAGGGTAGCACAATGTGGGAGTAAGTGGCCACACATTGTGATTTCCTATAACAAACACACAGTCAGACCTGTTAGGATGATATAAATTGCATATAATAGCATAACAAACACAAACTAATTGTAGTTATACCTGTAATAGGATGATACAAATTGTTCAACTTGTAATCCATTGTACCAAATGCATACAATAGCATGTGCACAAGGTATGCCTGTTAGGTCCCACTTACGACAAGCACAAGACTTTGCTCCCAAATCCACAATATAAGTATCTCTCTCATTAGCCACAATGAACTTGGTCATTTCATCATCACCATGCCAAGTAGCCTTCCACCATAACATATGCAATAGGTATTATTTGGTTGTTTCCATCCTTGCCAACAGCAGCCATGAGTTGACCACCATGATCACCTTTCAAGAAGCAAGCATCCAACCCTATTAAGGGTCTACATGTGTGAGCAAAAGCAGCTTTACAAGCTTCAAGACAAATGTAAATCCTTTCAAAAACAAGGCCTACTTCAGATGTCCCACATTTAATTATCACGGTGCTATTAGGATTTGACCTTCTAATCTCCTCAGCATAACTCCTTAAGTGTGCATATTCCTCACTAGCAGCACCCTCAATCAAATCCAATGCTCTCTTCTTTGCCCTATATGCTTGGTAATGGTTAAGCTTCACATTCCATCTATTGAATGCCTCATCTGCCAATCCACTGGGTTTGATCTGTGGCGTGTGCCTAATCAATGGAATCAAGTTTTTAGCAAGCCAATTAGTTCTAGCTTGTTCGTTCAATTTTAAACCATAGGAACCAATTTCGTGAGTTGGCCAAAACATAGGGACCAAAAGTGTCATTAATCCTAAAAAAAAGCAATCCTCAAAAAACCGATCGATCTCCACTTTATCCAACCAACTACCATCCACCTTGAGTGCCTTAATGGAATTCCTCTACTATCTCTACTTCACACACGTGTCAAAAAAACCTAGACTTAACATACCTTTCCTTAAGCCACTTCAACATGGAACGCTGAATTAACCAGGAACTCCTACTACGAAGAAGCTCCCAAAGATCCTTAGAAACATTCATCCACTCAGATAACTCCTCTTTTGATAACAAAAGGGACTTAACCCCAACCTCTTAAGACTCAAGAACCTCCTCACACTTCTTTATCTTTAACTCCAAATTTAAAAAACTTCTCTATTACAAATCTTCAAAGCACATTTAAGGTTTTTCATCTTATCTCTCAGCTTACACCTCATTCAACTCGTGTAAGTCTACCATAAGAATCCAAGACAAAATTTTCCAAGTTAACATGATCGAACCAGTTGAACTAAAATAGCTTTGGGATCCAACGCTAAAAATAATATCTAAGAACAGTAGGGAAGTGATTGGAGACATCACGATGAAGATCCCATAAACTAACCAGGCTCCACTCCTCCTCCCAACCATAAGACAAAAGGACACATTTTAACATACTCATGGCACCCTATTCCGCTGAAACCATGTAAACCTTCTTTCATACATATGAAGATCATTTAAGCCCATAACCATCGGAATTAGAAGAATTTTCCATGGATTGGGAGATGGTCACGCGTAGGAAGAAGCATATAGGTCCTCTCAGATTTTTTGTTTGGAAGGAGAGAAAAGGAAAAGGAGTGGGAGCTAGTGAACATCTTACCTCTTTTTTCATTTCCGATTTCCCGGAAAACATGCAGGTGAAGGAATTGTTCGAAGTATTCTCGGTGTATAGTCTAATTTCTGAGGTTTACATTCCAGCGAGGAGAGACAAAAGGGGTTTAAGATTCAGATTTACTCGTTTTAGGAAAGTGCATGATCCTCGTATTCTGGCGGTTAAACTTGACAATATCTTCTTGCAAGGAAAAAAAATACAAGCTAATGAAACCAGATTTCAGAGAGTTAACAAAAAGGTGGAAGACGATAACGTTTTGAGAGGGAGAAATTTGCAACCTTTGTCTTATTACCAGGGCGGGTCTGGTAAAAGATCACTTGTCTCTTTTGCCCAGGTAGTTAAGGGTAATAACGATAATGGCAATGGTGTGTCTCCTTTACAACCTAGAACCAAAAATATTGTTCTAGCATACCAGGATACGACAAGATTCGACAAAGCTATTGTAGGCAAAGTTCATTCTGAGGAATTCAGGAGGTTTCTTTTGGGCTTGAACACAAACAATCTTTGATTGGAGACCTACATGCTGGATACCCTGAACTTTCAGAGTGTGAAGATGAAGTTGGTAGCGATGGGACATCAGATGAGGAAGTAGAATTTGCAGAGTCCCCACCTAGTGGATATAATGAGGCTGATAGCCTTTTGGGCTATGAGGTTACCCATGATGATTTGGGGAGCTGTGCCAGTTTTTCTCTTTCACATGTTAGTGATACACAGGGGAATGTGAAGGAAAGACTAAAGGATTTTGTCCCTAATGAGGTGGTCAATCTGGACAAAGTCAATTGCAACTTGACGGTTCTTCATGCGGATGTGTCTGCCCAAACAGCTCCAAATGTTCCTCTTTGTCCAACTAGTTTGGTTGGGGTTAACCCGTTAGCGGAAAGGATTAGAGTCCCACTAAACTTGGGCCTAGTTGGTGGGCCAAGTTTTGTAAGTAATCGGCCAGACAATGATCGGACCCAATCTCCCCCAATCCTAATTTCCCTCCAGTACCCTCCTCTGTGGCGAAAGAGAAAAAGAAAAAACCATTGGCTGATTTCTATGAAAACATCCAGATTCCTTTCAAACCTTCTTTCTTTTCAACTCTTATCAAAGCTATGCCCCCTTCCCCCCTAACAAGGTCGAGAAACAAAGCTTCGATTAGATCGTACAAACCCCTCCCTCTTGTCCCTGGACCTGAAGGTCCCCTAACGAATGTTGAAGGGTCGTTTGGTTGCTTTGTCGATGAATTCGGAGAATCAATATCAGATGCTTGGAGGCGATGGAAGATGTCCCAAAAAAGTTATGGAATACAGTTAATTTGTTTGGTATTGAAGCGGATGAAGACGATGAGGTTTTTGAGGGTGTGGTAAGGAAGCTTGAGGATAGAGATAGGAAACAATTTGACATCAGGCAGGGTGTAGACATATGTGATCAATTATTGTTGCTTCCTTCAATGTTCGTGGGTGTGGATTGCCTCTTAAAAGAAAGGGAATCCGTCAAATTTTGGTTGAAGGTAAGGATGATCTTTGTATAATTCAAGAAACAAAAATCCCTATTATGAAGGATTATTTGGTTAGGAGTATGTGGGGTCAAGGGGACTTCGTCTGATCTGCTAGTGATTCATTTGGAGCCTTAGGCGGTCTTCTCACCATTTGGCGAAAGGATCTGTTCTATCCTATTTCTACTTTTAAAGGTAAAGGTTTCTTGTGCTCTCAGTTCTTATGGAGAGATATTAATCTTTTTGTTATCAATGTTTACTCGCCTTGTGCCCTGAGAGATAAAAGGATGCTCTGGGACAACATAATTAAGTTCAAAAATGAGAATGCTGGAGGTAGGTGGATAATAGGAGGAGATTTTAACTCGGTTAAATCCTCTATAGAGAGAAAAGGTAGAGGTAGACGTTCTTCTGCTATCAGTGAGTGTGAGGAATTTAACTTTTTCGTTTCTGATTTGGCGCTGGTGGACCTGCCTTTCGTGGGAAATTGTTTCTCTTGGTTTAATTCGAATGGAACGAGTTATAGTAAATTGGATCGGTTCCTTATTGATGAATCTCTTACTGATATCTGGGATTTCAAGGCTCAGAAAGTTGGAAAGCGAGACTTATCAAACCACTGCCCGATCTGGATCAGTTCTAACTCTGTCAATTCGGGCCCTAAACCTTTTAGGTTTTTTAACTGTTGGATTCCGCACAAGGAATTCTTGAATTTCCTTAAGGACACGTGGAATTCAGTTAATATTCAAGGTACTCCTTCCTTTGTCTTCAAGGAAAAGCTTTTGGTCCTCAAAACTAGGTTGAAGTGGTGGAATGCCAACATCTTTGGCTGGGTTAATCTTAAGATTGAGAAAGATGTTGAGGATCTCAACGACATTGACCTGATGTTGGTTAACAGTATTGAGGGGCTGTCAGATGAGGCGATCAAGAAGAGGGCTTCTATTCAGGATAAGTTCTGGAGTGACCTTCATTTTAAAGAATGTATGATTAGTCAAAAGCCAAGATCGAAATGGCTTAAAGAAGGTGATGTTAATTCTAGTTACATTCACTCCTCCCTCAAGGCCAGGACCAGGATTAACAATATTTCTTCGATCAATGCTTCTGGTAATTTGATAGACTATATTAGGCATATCAAGGAGGCTGATTTTTGTTTCTTCCAAGACAAGTTTCAGAGGGAAGGTTGCGATAGACCTAAGATGGATATGAGTTCTGTCAAGAAGCTGAGTGATGAGGACATATCCATGTTGGATGCGAATTTTACTGATATAGAAATCCGTAATGCTGTTTTCGACTGTGACAGATCTAAATCTCTGGGGCCGGACGGATTTTCCTTTGGTTTCTTCAAGGAATGCTGGGATGTTGTTGGTTATGACTTCATATATTGCGTGCTGCATTTTTCTTCATCGGGAAAGTTACCTAAGGCTTTTTCTTCTCCTTTTCTTGCTCTTGTTCCCAAGGTGGACAATCCTCAATGTTTTGAAGAATACAGACCTATCAGCCTGGTTGGTTGTGTTTCAAAAGTGATCTCTAAGTTATTGTCCAAAAGGTTAGCTACTGTCATATCAGGTTTAGTATCTACCTCCCAAACGGCGTTTATCCCGGGAAGAAATTTACTGGATAGACTCTTACTTGCTAATGAAGTTGTTGATTCGGCTAGAAGAAATAAAAGCAAGTGCCTTATGCTGAAAGTCGATTTTGCTCAAGCCTACGATTGTGTAGATTGGAACTTCTTAATTCAAGTTCTTACGGCTATGAATTTTGGGCCTAATTGCATTAAATGGATAAAAGGAGCTGTTTGTTCTAGTTTTGTATCCGTTTTGATCAACGGGAGTCCGACTAGGGATTTCGAGGCTACGAGAGGGCTGAAACAAGGCGACCTGCTAGCTCCATTTCTCTTTGCTTTGGTGGCTGAGATGCTAGCTGTCTTGGTGAGAAAGGCGGCTCATCTTAACCTTCTCTGGGGTTACGGTTCTCAAGAGGGAACCTCCATTCAATTGCTCCAGTTTGCCGATGACACGCTATTATTTAGTAATGGAGGATATGCTAGCTTGTGGGCTTTCAAGTCTATTCTGCATGGATTCGAAATGGTTTCAGGTTTGAAGATCAATTTCTTTAAAAGTTGTATTTTTGGTGTGGGTCTTGATCATGGTTTTATCAAAGCCGCGGAGAGTTTTCTATTTTGTAAGTCGGGAGTTTTACCTTTTAAATTCTTAGGAATTGTTATTGGAGGCAATCAGAGTAGACTATCATTTTGGAACCCGGTTCTTTCTTGCCTTAAAAAGAGACTTAATTCGTGGATTTATAGGAACCTCTCCATCGGAGGCCGAGTTACTCTTATTAATTCGGTCCTCTCTTATATGCCTATTCACTACGTCTCCTTCTATAAGGCCCCTTCGAAAGTCGTTAAAGATATCATTGCCATTCAGCGGCGGTTCCTTTGGACAGGTAATAAGAATAACAGGTCTCTTGCTTGGGTCAAATGGAGTGACATTTGTAAGCCTAAAATTAAAGAAGGCCTGGGAATAAAGCACGTCGGTTTGTTTAATAAAATCCTTCTTTCTAAATGGCTGTGGAAATTCATTAATGGTGGCAATGAAATATGGAGGAGTTTCTTGAATAATAAATATGGAAGGTTGGAATCTTGGGCGATGGACTCTGAATCTGCCCCTCTGCCAGGTTATTTTTCACTGTGGTTTAGAGACATTCTGAAAGTAAAAAATTTCGTGGCTGGCTTCAACTTCCAGAATTTTGTGCAACCTGTCCTAGGTAGAGGTTCTATTATTCCTTTTTGGAGTTCTCTGTGGTGTGGGAGTGATGTTCTTAAATCAACCTTCCCCTCTGTTTTCGATGCCGCTGCTGTGAAGGATTGTAATGTAGCTGATGTTGGCTTTTGGGATCAGGACCAATGGCGGTGGAATATCGACCTGCTTCAGGTGGATAGGTTGAGGCTGGCCGATGGGTCTTTAACTATTTTCCAGAACTTTTTGACAGGGATCTAGGTTAAGCATAATGTTGAGGATGCTTGGGCTTGGACTTTGGAAGCGAACAAACAGTTTTCGGTTAAATCTTTTTATTCCTACATTTTGTCTGCTGTTAATGATGCTTCTTTAATTGAAGAGGATAGTTTGTTTCTCAAAATCGTGTGGAAAACCTGCATTCCCTTGAAAAGTAAGATCTTTGCTTGGAGGCTCATATTGGATAGGCTCCCAACTCGTAAAAACCTTGGAATTAGAGGTATCGTCGACTCCCCGCATGATAAGGTTTGTGTTATGTGTTTCCAAGAGGAAGAGGATTCTTTCCATCTCTTTTTATCCTATCCTAAAATTTTGCTTCTTTGGAGAAAGTTATTTACTTGGCTTGACATTCGTCGGTTCCACGAGGTCTCCATTAGTAAACATGCTTTGACTTGGATCTTGGTGTTGGTAGATAGATGTAAGGAAGATATGGCTTGTTTTATTTGGTTTTCCACGACTTCGAGCATTTGGAGTTTGAGGAGCAACATCATTTTTAATAACGATATTTGTAGTGTTGAAGAACTTTTTCTTCGTATTGTGACTGTCTCTTGGAGATGGTTGGAGTTAGGCCGTAGGAGATGTGGTTTTTACGATTGGTTGAAACAACCTCTTGATTTTATGTAATTGTGTTGGAGGTTATTTGTAGTTTTTTTGTTCTTTTGATTGGTGTTTGTATTGGGTTGGAGAACCCCTTTTTCTCCCTTAAATACAACATGGCTTATAAAAAAAAAGCCCATAACCTTAATGAACAAGCCACACTCAACAAACTCCCTTTATTGAGAAACATTGGCCATCACTCAACACACAAGATGGCCCCTCAAGACGCACGTGTTCCTTAAGTAAACACTCCCATATAATACCTTTTTTTCCAAAAAGCGTCTCACATAGAATACAAATTAACCACAAAGTATGGGATAACTTGACCCCCTTCCCCGCACCCTTCACTCCAAGAACACATATAGATAACAAGGTCTTGAAAACTAAAAAAATGAGTCTTCCCTTTGACGCAACACCATAGGGAGATAAAGCACCACTAGACCCCATTGTGGAGGTAAAACTCCAATTAATGAAAGTATTACCCCAAAGAGAATGACACAAAGACTCCTGAACCGTTCACATATTCACCGCCCGAACAACAATAAAATCTAGGTGATGCACCCAAATCAACTCTAAATATTATTTTTCTTTATCCTCCCCATAATATAAAGGATCCAATAATTAGAATAGGTGTGATAAAACCAATAAATATGAGGATTATTTTCTTCCTATAAATAAATAAACATAGATGTAGACTCTATCAAGTTGAGTAACAGGGAAAATGAATTGTGTTATAATGTCGAGAGGAATTTAATCATTCATTTCGTATACACATGGTATACTCTTTAGTATTTCTATCTAAATCATGAATTTTATAGGTTTTAAATTGACAAATTTATTTTGCATTATAACACAAACAACCCTAAAAGGATAAAAAAAATAGTGTTTGTTCTTGTGGAACTTATATCAATATCATTTTCAACATATGTAATATGTAAAATTCATACGAGGCTACTAGCTAATGATAACTGATAACAATACTTAAAGTACGTACTTGTAAAAGATCTCATATGTTTACAACAAGAGCTCCATGAATAGGAGGAACATTGACCCATTTATCCTCATGAAGAACTTGAAGACCACCAATATGGTCTTGTAGAAGTAATGTGATGAAGTCAGCATCAGTGTGACTGGAAGCGCCCAAAGTTAGTTCAGGTTCAGGGCATGGTGGATAGTAATGACCCAAAACATAGTGTCCTTCAGCACAATTAATCTCTTTGAGGTAAGAAGGGTGTAGTCCTAGTCCCTCTGACAATAACTCAAAGATAGTGAAACCCAAATCATTAATTTTTTGGGAATACTCAATCAGAATATCTCTGCAAAGTATGAAATCAACTCATCAATGGTTAGAATGATTTTAATTTTGGGCCTAAAAATTTACATTTCTTTGTTTTCTTGTAACATTAAAAACACATATAACCCATAACTCAGTATCTAGAAATAAAATGAAATATGATTATGATTTGGAGATTAAGAGTCCAAAGGAGTATGTAGTTCATTACTTGCATAATAATGGAATTTCTTCTGGTGTGAATGGATAAGGAGCAATACCAAAACCAAATGAATCTCTCCAATTTGTAGGTTGGCCACTAAAAGGGGAGACGTTTGAGAAATACATAACATTTTTATTTGAATCACGCGTGTAAAACTCTTTCCTTATATCAGGATCTTGTTCATGAAACCTACGAACTCCTTCGATCATTTCATCTAAGAACATAATGGGAATTCCATGATTAATCACCTGAAAGAATTCTCATTCATGGCATGCACTTTGAATTTTGCCAATTACCTCTACCCGCCTAACTGGATTGTTGTGTATGTCTTTGATATCTATAATGGGAACACTCAACTTGATATCTCTAGCCGGGTTTTCATCGATGTTCAATTTCCCAGTATGAAAAATGTGTGGGATCTTTGACACCCCAGACTCCACCAAACCTTTGACACCTCTTTTGAATCATCAAAAGTTTTCACTTCAATTATTCTCTCTGAACTGTAATTAGTGAACTCCCTTAATTGGTTTGATTGTTTTACCACCATGTTGAGAGAGGACGAATAACAAGATTTTTTTCCTCTAACGTAAAATGTTGAAGATGAGTAGAGAGATCTCGTTGAGGGAGAATATTTAATTGGACACGAGGGAACATTAATAGAAAAAAATACCATAATTTGTTTATTCTTTTTTCAAACAAAAAAAGAAAAAAAAATTACATTTTCCTTAACTTCTCATTTTTTTTCATATCTGTTTTAAAGGTGTATGATATACTATTAAAAAAAATTATTTAAAAAAAATAAAAAATTTTATAACATATATTAATTCTACGTTGATGAATAAAAAAAACTTCTATTTTTCTCTCTAAATAAATTCTCATTTTCTCAAATCATTGTATAGAGAAATAAATTCTCATTTTCTCTAAATGGCACAAAATTTCTGCATGGTTGGAAATTGATGTGGTCCAAGAATCGTCCATGAAAACACATCTATCTTCTTGGAAGAGGTTTTTAAAGGGGAAGTGTTCTAGCACTATTGCCACAAGTATTTGGCTGCTGGTATGTGGGGGAATATGGTGGGCAAGGAACCAAACAGTATTTAACGACGGTTTTTGCGATTTGGAAGAAATAGTAACTAGGATCAAATTTTTGTCTTGGTGGTGGATCCTTATTTTATGTAAGGGATCTATGTCATGTAATTTTTATCAGTGGCATTTGTATCCCTTTGATTTCTTGTAAGGTTTGATTTAAACCTTATGTTTAATTGGTTGTAATTGGATTGAGTATCTCTTATACCCCTTTAATGCTAGTACATCTCTTGCTTATCAAAAAAAAAATTGTATAGAGAAATTATTGTTTATTTTTTCAATTCAATAAAAAACATCTTATTTTTTCTCAATTTATTCTACATTGAATAAATAAATTTTCCTTTTTTTAAATTCCATGCGTACACAATATTATAAACATTCTATTTTTTCTGATGTTTTATACATAATAAAAAGTTAAATGATTATGTACTACTATCGTGATTGACGAAATACACGATGATGATTAATTAAAAATATAAAATTAATTTACACGGTAAGTGCATATGCAATTTTCAACATCACAAGTTGTGTTGTTCAATTTTTAAAAAAGTAAAAAATTTCTACTTTCCTTTTTAAATTTTCACTTCATAAATTTTATAAATTTCCCATTTTTCAACAACGGATCGAAGAGTCCGGGGCCCGATGGTTATTCTTTTTTATTCATTAAAAAGTGTTGGTACTTTTTGAAGGAAGATTTTATTGGATGCTTTCAAAGCTTCCATTCGGATGGTATTCTTTCAAAGTCTTTTATTTCTTCTTTTTTAACCTTAGTGCCTAAGTCTCCTAATCCTTTGGGTTTGGATGATTATAGGCCAATTTGTCTTGTAGGTTGTGTTTATAAAGCTATTTCTAAGCTTTTGGCGGGAAGGCTTAAAATGGTGTTAAATTCGGTCATTTCTAATAATCAAAGTGCTTTTGTTCCGGGGAGACAATTGCTCGATGGTGTTATGGTGGCTAATGAAGTCGTTGATTTGGCAAAGAAGGAAGGTAGAAGTTGCTTGCTTTTCAAAGTTGATTTTGAAAAGGCCTATGACAAGGTTAGTTGGAATTTTCTTAGATATATGTTAAGAAGAATGGGATTTGGGGATGTTTGGTTGGGTTGGATGGAATCTTTGGTGTTTTCTAGTAAGATGTCGGTGTTGGTTAATGGTAATCCAAGGAAGGAATTTGAGGTGGGGAGAGGTTTGCGTCAAGGAGATCCTCTCTCTCCCTTTCTTTTTGTTATAGTAGCGGAAGGGTTGAAAGGTTTGGTGAGTAAGTTGGTGGAGATTGGTGAATTTGAGAGTTTCAAAATAATTGGTAATTGCTTTGTTGATATTCTTCAATTTGCGGATGATACTTTGTTGGTAGGGGAGGGGAGTTGGAAACATATTTGGGCTATAAAATCTATTTTGAGGGGCTTTGAAATTGTGTCGGGGTTGGGTATTAATTTCCATAAAAGTAAACTTATTGGGATTAATATTAATTCTTGGTTCATGGAGGTAGCTTCTTATTTCCTTGCGTGTAGAAGGGAGGATAGTAAGTTTGTTTTTCTTGGAATACCCATTGGTTATTCTTCAAACTCTTAGGCTATGTGGGCGGATTTGGCCACAAAACTTAGAAAGAGGCTTTCTTGTTGGAATAACCGGTTTCTTAGTTTTGGTGGTCGTCTTACGTTGTTGAAGTCGGTCTTATCTAGTTTATCTATTTTTATGTTTTCATTTTACAAAGCCCCGACAAAGATTATTAAAGAGATTACTAGTATTCAAAGTAATTTTCTTTGGGGGGGAAAGGAAGATAAGAGGAAAATTCATTGGGTAAGTTGGAAGGATGTGTGTCTTCCGGTTGAAAAGGGTGGTCTTGGGTTGAAAAGAATTGATGATTTTAATTTGGCTCTTCTTAATAAATGGAGATGGAGGATTTTGAAGGAAACGAAAGCCTTTTGGTTTAAAGTTTTAAAGGCGAGATATGGAGATATTAAAGTGAGGGTGGTGGATTTTGGGAACACTTCGATTATTTCTTCGATTTCCTCCTTTTGGTGGAAAGATATTGTTAGTTTGGATAAAGGGTTTTCGGAAAATCTTTTTGCTTCCAATTGTTGTTTTTCTATTGGAAATGGTTTTTCAATATCCTTTTGGCATTCTCGGTGGTTAGTAGAGGGGTGTTTAAAGGAGAATTTTCCTTCCATTTATGAGTGTTCTTGCCTTAAGGAGGTTTCGGTAGCTTGTATGGGAGGGTAGATTGAGGGATTTTGGAGGTGGGGCGATTTTGGGGTTGCGGGCTCTCGTGAGAGGTTAGAGCCGCATTCTTTGGGGTTGTTCTGGGCGGCTTTAATGCAGTGGCAGCCGTCTAATTCCGGAGAAGATTTGGTGTCGTGGGGCGGGCCTTCGGAAGAGGGCTTTTCGGTTAAAAGTTTTTATGAGATTCTTAGTAAAATCTGAATTCCTTTTGGTTCGTGCAATAACTTTGAAGAGGTGTTTTCTATTGTTTGAAAGGTGGAAGTTCCTCAAAAAATAAAAGCTTTTGGGTGGAGATGTTTTCTTGGTAGGCTTCCTACAAAGGATTGTCTTCATATTAGAGGTTGTGTTTTTCCGGATGGTGAGTTGAATTGTGTTTTTTGTCGTAATTCTAATGAATATTTAGTTCACATTTTATTGAATTGTGATGTTGCTAAATTGATTTGGAAGGAAGTCGCCGATTGGATTGGCTTTGTGGACTATGATTCTAGGAATATTAAGGAGAGTTTTTTAAAGTGGTTTGTGTTTAGTAAGAGGAGTAGAATGAAGAAGGGGAAGGAGGGGAGTCTTTGGTTAGCAACCACTTGGCACATATGGATTTTGAGGAATGGCATCATTTTTAGGAATGATAGGTGGAATATTTTTGATTCGGTTTGGAACATTAAGACATTGATTTGGAGGTGGACTTTTATCGGGAAAATTTCCGGAACCAATTGTAGCTTTTATGAATTTAGCAAGTGTCCTTTGTTATATTTATCTTAAGGCTTAATTGGCTGTAATTTTCTTTTTTGTCGAGCTTTGCCTCGTTTCTTTTTTTGTAAGCGGGTTCGAGAACCCTTTGTTCTCGCGTTAATATATTCTTGCTTATAAAAACAAAAAATACTATTAAAAATATTTATTTTAAAAAAATAAAAGTTTTATAATGTATATTAATTCGACATTGAATAAAAAAAAACTTCTATTTTCTCTCTAAATAAATTCTCATTTTCTCAATTTATTGTATACAGAAATTATAGTCTATTTTTTCAATTAAATAAAAAAAATATTTTATTTTTTTCTCGATAATCTATATGTATTAATAAAGTAAAGATTATGGAAAGCTATCATTTATTACCAATAGAGAGAGTTTAAATCTTTTTAAAAAGTAAAATATCAATAGCTACTTTTGTAAAATTAAGTTATTTAATTGATTAAATTTTATGTTTCAACTAATAGACTAAAATATTCACTTATCATCCATGATATTCATTTAGTGTATTGCATGTAATATGTTTTTTAGTTAATTTATAATATTTATCTATTCATATATTGATTAATGGGATATGCTATATTATTAATTCTTAAAAAGTATTGTAAAAACTTAGATTTTAAAATTAATAAAATGTATATTTATTTTATTTTAATACAAAAGCTTTTACAATTCGCTATATTTTTTCTATTTGTCAAATTTAGTGAATAAAGAAATTTTACTTTTTTTAATTCCATGCGTACACAATATTTTAAACATTCTATTTTTTTCTGATGTTTTATACATAATAATAAAAAGTAAAACGATTATGTACTAGTATCGTGGTTTGGCGAAGTACACGGGGATGATTAACTAAAAATGTAAAATTAATTTACATGGTGCATATGCTATTTTCAACACCACAAGTTGTGTTGTTCAATTTTTAAAAATGTAAAAGATTTCTACTTTTCTTTTAAAACATTCACTTCATAAATTTTATAAATTTTCCATTTTTCAATTCAATGAGCATATATATATATATATATATATATATATATATATATATATATATATATATATATAGGGGACATATCAAGTGAGAGGGATTTTAAAATGAGAGATGAGAGAAACAAACAACAACCGTTAGATTAGTAAAAATTTAGGATTAAACATATTCATTAATGTGGTTATTAGTTTCTCTCTTATTAACCTGCATTACATCTCTCTTATTAACTTGATCTAATGGTTGCTGTTTGTTCCTCTCATCTCTCATTTAAAATCACTCTCATTTGATATGCTCCATATATATATATATATATATATATATATATATATATATATATAGGGAACGTATCATATGAGAATGTCATTTTTATTTGAAAACATGAAAATGAATCTGAACCATTAGATTTTAAAATAAATAGTGGAGATTATGTGTCAGTTTTTTTTCTCTCTCCTCCATCATTTATTTTAGGGTTAATACCTATTTTCACCCCTGCCATATGGACGTGTTTTGAAAAACCCCCTGCGAAAAAAAAAGTTGCAAGACTGACCTTAACAAATTTTAAAAGTTTTGATTTAAACCTTTATCAAGCCACATCATCAAAAATACTTATGTGGCATCCATTTTTTTAATTTTTAATTGGAACATATTGCCACATCAATTAATTAGGAATTGCAATGACTCTTTTACCCTCAACACTTTTCTTAACAAAAGACGGCTTCTTCAAAGAGTCATTAATCCTCCAAAACTCAAACAACAAAAGCATTTCTCCACTCTTCTTTAATCCTCCAAAACTTCACCTTCATCACTCTTAATCTTCAAGTTTTTACAATTCAAGCACTCCATAACCACAACACCTAAAACTCACCTTTCAAAAAAACCTAAATCAACAACATTCACCAACCTTGAAGCTGAATCATACAACTACACAAAATCTGTGAATTCCCTCAAATCACAGCAACCTTCTTTCCAATCTACCTCTTCTTCAAACACACCTCAACCCAACCTTTCTTCTTCCTTCGTCATCAAACCTTCAAGTCATTCCGTCCAACCTTCAACCGCTAGAACCTTCTTCAAATCGCAACCCAAAACTTTCTTCTCTTCTGAACAAAACCTTCTTCAAATCGCAACCCAAAACTTTCTTCTCTTCTGAACAAAACCTTCTTCAAATCGCAACCCAGAACTTTCTTCTCTTCTGAACAAAACCTTCTTCAAATCGCAACCCAAAACTTTCTTCTCTTCTGAACAAAACCTTCTTCAAATCGCAACCCAAAACCACACAAATTCCAAGTTCATAACCACAACCTCAAAAAACAGTGAACCCACCACCATTCCAAATCAAATCCCAAACCGTTTCAGACCCAGAACAGAGAGACGAAGAAGATAAAATAGACGAGAATGAGAAAGTGAGTCAAACAAACCTGATTCAGAGGGAAAAGATCTCGAACCCAAACCGAGTGAAGAATGAGCGAGAGAGATTAAGAGGGGGTCAAGATTCACCGAGAGAAAGGTAAGAGATGGAGACACGTTTTCTGGATTTGTCTTTGATGATTCCACATTTTCACTTGTTTTTGTTTAACCTGTTTTCCTTAGATGGCCATGCTCTACCCATAAAAGAGTCATTGAAGAAGCCATCTTTTGTTAAGAAAAGTGCTGAGGGTAAAAGAGTCATTGTAATACCTAATTAATTGATGTGGCAATATGTTCTAATTAAAAATTTAAAAAATGGATGCCACATAAGTATTTTTGATGATGTGGCCTGATAAAGGTTTAAATTTCAAAACACGCTCATATGGCAGGGGTGAAAATAGGTATTAACCCTTTATTTTAATAATGGAGGAGAGAGAAAAACAAAAACCACACATAATCTTCACCATTTATTTTAAAATCTAATGATTCAGATTTATTTTCATGTTCTTACATAAAAATTGCATTTTCATAGGATATGAACCCTATATATATATACACACACACACACACACATATATATATATATATATATATATATATATATATATATACACACTCACACACCCACACACATATATATATATATATATATATATATTAGAAGGTTCCAAATTTTGAAAGATTTGTTTTTTTCATTAATATTAAAAGAAAAAAATAAAATGTTATAATAAAATTCTATTAAAGAAAAAAAACTCTGATAAAAACCTAATAAATACAAAAACTGAGATTAATCAAAACTCATATTTATTATAATTATATTCATTTTTTATTAATACATAATAGTATATTTTATGTGTCTTTTTTAATTATTATAATTGTTTTATTTTTATTTTTAATTTGAGTCCATTTTTGGGGCCTTTGAGATGATTGTTCAAACAAAAAAAGAAAAAAAAAATTACTTTTTCCTTAACTTCTCTTTTTCTTTTCATATCTGTTTTAAAATTGTATGATATACTATTAAAAAATATTTTATTTTAAAAAACTAAAACTTTTATAACATATATTATTTCTACGTTGAATAAAAAAACCTCTATTTTCTATCTAAATAAATTTTCATTTTCTCAATTTATTGTATACAGAAATTATAATCTATTTTTTCAATTCAATAAAAAAAACATCTGATTTTTTTCTCGATAATCTATATGTATTAATAAAGTAAAGATCATGGCAAGCTGTCATTTATTATTAATAGAGAGAGTTTTAATTTTTTTTAAAGTAAAATATCAATAGCTACTTTTGTAAAATTGAGTTATTTAACTGATTAAATTTAATGTTTCAAATAATAGATTAAACAATCACTTTTCATCAATGATATTCATTTAGTGTATTGTATGTAATATGTTTTTTTAGTTAATTTATAATATTTGTCTTATTCATATATTGATTAATGGGATATGCTATATTATTAATCCTTAAAAAGTATTATAAAAACTTAGATTTTAAAATTAATAAAACATATATTTATTTTATTTTTAAAACACAATTCGCTATATTTTTTCCATTTGTCAAATTTAGTGAATAAAGAAATTTTCCTTTTTTTAATTCCATGCGTACACAATATTATAAACATTCTATTTTTTTCAGATGTTTTATACATAATAATAAAAAGTTAAATGATTATGTACTACTATCGTAATTTGACGAAATACACAATGATGATTAATTAAATATGTAAACTTAATTTACACGGTAAGTGCATATGTTATTTTTAACCCCACAAGTTGTGTTGTTCAATTTTTAGAAAAGTAAAAGATTTCTAGTTTCCTTTTTAAATTTTCACTTCATAAATTTTATAAATTTTCCATTTTTCAATTCAATGAGTATATATATATATATATACATATATATATATATATATATATATATATATATATATATATATATATATATATATATATATATATATATATATTAGAAGTTCCAAAATTTTGAATGATCTGTTTTTTTTATTAATATTAAAAAAAATAAATATAATGTTATAATAAAGTTATATTAAATAAATAAAAAAGCGCTATGATAAAAAACAAATACATACAAAAACTGAGACGGATCAAAATTCAAATTTATTATAATTAAATTTATTTTTGATTAATACATAATTGTATATTTTATGCGTCTTTTTTAATTATTATAATTTTTTTATTTTTAATTTGAGTCCATTTTTGGGGCCTATGAGATAATTGGTCAAACCAAAAAAAAAAAAAATACTTTTTTCTTAACTTCTCATTTTTTTTCATATCTGTTTTAAAGGTGTATGATATACTATTTAAAATCATTTTATTTTAAAAAAAATAAAAGTTTTATAACATATACTAATTCTACATTAAATAAAAAAACTTATATTTTCGCTCTAAATAAATTCTCATTGTCTCAATTTATTGTAAACAGAAATTATAGTCTATTTTTTCAATTCAATAAAAAAATCTTATTTTTTTCTCGATAATCTATATGTAATAATAAAGTAAAGATTATTGCAAGCTGTAATTTATTACCAATAGAGAGAGTTTTAATTTTTTAAAAAAAGTAATATCTCAATAGTAAATTTTGTAAAATTAAGTTATTTAAGTGATTAAATTTAGTGTTTCAACTAATAGACTAACATAATCACTTATCATCAATGATATTCATTTAGTGTATTGTATGTAATATGTTTTTTAGTTAATTTATAATATTTATTTTATTCATATATTGATTAATGGGAAAGCTATATTATTAATCCTTAAAAAGTATTGTAAAAACTTAGATTTTAAAATTAATTAAACATATATTTATTTTATTTTTAAAGAAAAGCTTTTACAATTCACTCTATTTTTTCCATTTGTCAAATTTAGTGAATGAAGAAATTTTCCTTTTTTTAATTCCATGCGTACACAATATTATATACATTCTATTTTTTTTCCGATGTTTTTACATAATTATAAAAAGTTAAATGATTATGTACTACTATCGTGATTTAGCGAAATACACGATGATGATTAATTAAAAATGTAAAATTAATTTACACGGTAAGTGCATATGCTATTTTCAACACAAGTTGTGTTGTTCAATTTTTAGAAAGGTAAAAGATTTCTACTTTTCTTTTTAACTTTTCACTACATAAATTTTATAAATTTCCCATTTTTCAATTCTCTCTCTCTCTCTCTCTCTCTCTCTATATATATATATATATATATATTAGAAGGTCCCAAGTTGTGTTGTTCAATTTTTAGACAAGTAAAAGATTTCTACTTTTCTTTTTAACTTTTTACTTCATAAATTTTATAAATTTCCCATTTTTCAATTCAATATATATATATATATATATATATATATATATATATATTTTTTTTTTTTTTTTTTTTTTGATAAGCAATTCATTAACTGGAGATTAATGGAATCTCAAACCAATAACAACACCTCCAAACTCAAGGAGGACAATTACAAAAAGTCGAACGGGAATTTATGTCATTCGTATAGCCTACATTTCCTACTATCTTCATGACCTGATATCAACCAATTCCACGATACTACTTTAATAAGACTAACAATTTCATCAACATTATACAAAGCATCATTGAACATTATATTATTTCTAGCCTTCCATAAGATCCAAAAAGAAATAAACCATATAGAGTTTATCTTTCCCACTTTACCTCGACCTTTAAGTTTCGTGTTCCAAGCCTTCACATGGAGACTACAAGTTTCTTCCGAAATTCTACAGATATCAACCCAATCGCAGATCTTGCCCCACACCAAAGAGGAGAAATGACATGAGAAGAAAAGATGGGAGTTATCCTCTAGATGACGGAAGCAAAGCACACAAACCTTATCATGCTCATTATCGATTACTCCTCTTTTCTCCAAATTATATCTCGTAGGGAGCCTATCGAGCACCAATCTCCAACCAAAAATATGGGCTTTCGCCGGCATCACCGTCTTCCAAAGTAACTCCAGCGACTCTGCAATATCAGTCTGAAGTTCAACTAAGGAGAGTGAATTCAAGTAATTGTAGAAGGATTTAACCGAAAACGCCTTAGAATCATCTAGCGACCATTGCCATTTATCAGTAGTGTCTTTATTCGCAGAAAAATCTTCCAACAACATGTTGCAGTTCCTCCTTTCAAACTCAGACAGAATAGAGCTAGCGCTATCCACCAGTGTAGGGTGCTTCCATTGCCATAGATCTCCTTCCCAGTCTCCCATATGTCTTACAGACAGCGCCTTATTCCTGCAATTATCAAACAGGGAAGGGAAACGGAATTTCAGCGCCATATTCCCTGTCCAGGCTGAATGCCAGAAAGCAACATCTTCCCCTTCACCTATAGAACATTCCAGGAAGTCGCAGAAATTTTCTTGAAGCTCGGTGACAGAGTTCGACAGAATATCAGTCATCCAAGGGGAATCAGACTTCAAGCTACCGACATCCGGATAGGTCTGAACTTTGATGCTCAAGTTACCGTATCTGCTGACAAGAGTTTTCCTCCATAATTCGTTACCACCTACAGTAAATTTCCACAACCATTTAGCGAGCAAAGCACGATTGAACCGCCCAAAATGTTTGATTCCGAGGCCTCCTAATTCCTTCGGTTTACAAACTGAATTCCAAGAAATCCAAGGAATAAAATTGTTGGTAGAGGCACCAACCCAAAGGAACCGTCGCTGAATACCGATAATTTCGTTCACTACCTTCTTAGGGGCCTTAAAAAATGCCAGAGAATGGATAGGAAAATTAACCAAGACTGAATTAATCAGGGACACTCTACCCCCAATAGACAAGGTCCTCCCTGTCCAGCTAGAGAGCCTGTTCCTAATGCTAGAAATAGTCGGTTTCAAAAAAGAGTACCGACGAGGATTCCCTCCAACTGTCACGCCCAGGAATTTAAATAGAAGTCTTCCCGATTTACAATTCAGAAACGCCTCAGCAGCAGAACTGCAAAATACTAACGGTGGAGGAGCCTTTAATCTTAAACTCAGAAAGCATAGAATTGGAAGAAGCAGATCTGGTAAGACTGGCCAATCCCTCAGCAGCTATAGCAAATAAGTAAGGAACTAACGGGTCGCCTTTCTTTAACCCCCTACCCGCCTTGAAATCCCTCGAAGGGCTCCCATTGATTAAGATCGACGTGTAACTATTGAAAACAGAGCCACGTATCCATTTCAGCCAATTACACCCGAATCTCATCTTAACCAACATATCTTCAAGATACGACCAATCCACACAGTCGTACGCCTTAGCGAAATCAACTTTAAAAAACAAACAATCCTTCTTGAACTTTTTGGCGTAATCTGCAATTTCACTCGCCAGAAGAATACCATCAAATATCTGACGGCCCGATATAAAAGCAGTTTGAGAACTATGTATAAGCTTATGAATGATCTTGCCCAACCTACTAGCAAGCAGCTTAGAAATAACCTTAAGGACGCAGCTCACCAAGCTAATAGGTCTAAAGTCATCAAAATGTTGAGGGTTCTCAACTTTAGGAACCAGAGAGATGAAGGAGGATGCAAACATTTTAGGAAGATAACCAGTTTTGAAAAAATCCAGGATACAGTTAGAAAAATCGACTCCTATAACATCCCAACAAAACTTAATGAACTTGAAATTGAATCCGTCGACCCCAGGACATTTGTTACCGTGGCAACTAAAAACTGCAACTTTCACTTCATCCGCTCCAAACTCTGAATCAAGGTAAATGCGATCATTATCATCCATACGAGAGATAAAGTCAAAATTGCATCTAACCTTGCACAGAATCTGGGGTTGGTATCTGTCCTTGAAATATCTGCAAGCTTCTGTTTTTATCTCCTCAGGATCTTCCACAAGATAATCTCCCACTTTAATAGCAGAAATTTGATTTGAACGGTTCCTCGCTTTAAGGGAATTATGGAAGAATTTGGTGTTGAGATCACCATCTTGAACCCACTTCATACGGGACTTCTGGCCAAGCATACTTTCTTTGATTCTCAAGTTCGCCCATATCTCCTCTTGAAGTTTCAGCCTATCCCTTCTGACCTCTTCACTTTGGCTACCAAGATCCAAGTCCGAATCCAACTCGATATGGTTTAACTTCTGGACTCTATCTTCAATTGTTAAATCCAGCCACCCAAACACTTTAATGTTCTAGCTTCTTAAATCTACTTTGAGGGCTTGAAATTTCTTGAGTAGAGTATTAGAATATGAACCGGAAAAATGGTAAGAGTTCCAACATTTTTTGACAAAAGGTAAAAACTCCTTATGGGACAACCGATAATTAAAGGTCCTGAAAGGCTTAGGACCACAATTGACCTTATTATTTTTCAACCACACAGGGTGATGGTCCGACACGTCTCTATCACCGACCTCTTGATTCTTCAAAGACAAAAGGAAATAGCAAGATCATCCACCAATAATCTATCCAGCCTACTTCTACTCCTACCATTGGAATTAAACCACGTGAATGTATTTCCAATAACTGGGAGATCAAATAGATTCATTTCTTCAATGAAATATCCAAAATCCAACATTTCAATACTACTAGAGTTGCTAACTCCTTTCCTTTCATCACGATTTTTGACAGCGTTGAAATCCCCACCGACGATCCACCCGTCACTAGGAAACCTGCTCTTAACTTCAACCAGGTCCCTCCACAGTCTCTTTTTATCATTGATACCGCAGGGGGAGTAAACGTTTACCACAATCAACCTCTGGTTTTTCCACACGAGATGCAAGCCCAGAAAACCGTTACCTCTAAAGCTAGAGCAAGCAGAGATCGTCTTAGAATTCCACATTGTAATGATACCTCCTGATCTGCCTTGAGAATTCACACCAGACCACTCTACATCTTGACTTCTCCACATGCTATGAACCAGATTAGAATTCATCTCTAAAACTTTAGTTTCTTGTAAAAGACAAATATCAGCGTTCCCTTTAAGAAGAGTTTGGGAAATTCTCCTTCTCTTCGGAGAGCTGCAACACCCATGGACATTGTAGGTAACAATATTCATAATCCAACTGTAGCTACAACCTTCTTACCCGACCTGGAAACCTTGTCATCAGAGTCTAATTTCCTCAAAACACTATCCATCTCACCATCTTTAATGTCACCTTCAAGACCCAACTTCTTCAAGGATCTGTGCACTTTGGACGAAACTTCATCAAGCACTTTCTGGCATCTCATATTCCCTCTTACCACATCTGTATCTATGATGGACTCACAACACAGAAGGGATGAGTTAGACTCATTTGGAGTTAATCTGATCGACCTTCTCTTGTTCGCCACCCTATCCTGATTCCCTTTTGGGTGAGGGTCAAGATCTTTCAAGGCCGAATGCATAAGGGTAGAAAAATAAAAGGGGGTGTAGGGAATATTGATACAGTTATACACCTCATGGAGTAACTTTTTCTTTTTTGTCTTACACCGGTTTGAGGGCCCAATAAGCCCACCTGGAGGACCAGATATAGGATTGGTGGGGCCCAAATCCACAAGAAGCTCACCATCAATAAAGTTTTTTTGAAAATCTCCTTTATCACTTAACAGATTTGGTTCAATCTCAACTACACGCTCTACAGATTTGGTTCCTTCTGAACTAACCCTTTTGTCGCAAAATTCTAGGTGACCTAGGATATCATCTCTGCTACCAGACGTAGGCTCCACACAAGGTTCAGATTAATTGTTTACTTCGTACTCCTCTGAACTACCCCCTGCTGAACCTGTTCCTAAACTTTCACCAACAAGGTACACGTTATCAGATAAACTACATCCTCCTTCTGACACGTGACCAAAAAGTAAAGGGTCTCTTGTAATACCCCATATTATTGTAAATGCTCAATTGGATATCAGATGAGATCAGATAAGTATCTATGTGCTCTATCTTGGGATAATTGGATTAATGGAATCCTCTAAGTACTTTAAGTATTGACATTTGGGATCAATAGAGCAACTGGAGAACTCTAAAGAGATCAATTATTTTATTAAAGAGACGGATTAATATTTACTAATTCAAGAAAGTAATTTTTGGTAACTTTGATAATTGATCAATTGGGTTGAGATGACAAAATATCAATTGGAGATATTTTGCCCGGTTGGATTTATATTATATAATATAGTATTATATATATATATATATATTGTTGGAAAGGAAAAGAAAAGAAAAACATAGCAGAAGAAGAAAAAGAAAAGGAGAAAGAAGAGAAGAAGAGAAAATGGAAAAGAGGGAAGGAAGTGTGGATCAATGTTCATCATCTTCTTCAAACTCCTCTTCGATCATCAGGTGGGTTCTAGATAGAGACTGTAGAGTAAATTTCTGGAGGTTTTAGAGTTAGGTTAGATTTTGATAAAACGAGTAATTTTGTGAATCGATGAAATCCAACGGATGAAATATGATATAAATTGCGTAGAATAGTCGGGTTATGAGCTTAATGAACTTATAATGCTTGCTAGTACTCCCTATGATGTTTTGATGATGTTCCAATGGGTTAAATATGAGAAAAACAGAGTTTTTCAGCTTCTGTGACAGTGGTAATCGATTACCCTATATTGGTAATCGATTACCCTTGAGAAAATGGACATTTCTGGGCTATTTTTGAGCAAGTAATCGATTACCCAAAAGTGAGTAATCGATTACCACTGCTATTGACAGAAAAATGAAAATTGAAACGGGCGTAACTTTTGAACCGTAAGTTCGTTTTGGTCCCCGTTCGAAGCGTTGGGAAGCTAATTTTATTCTCTTTATGATATTGGAATAGGAACATATGTTTATGCCTTGGATTGATAAGAAAAATATGGAGATGTAATGTATGTAGTTTGGTTTCCACCAAAACTCAAGAATCGGGAATCCGATTGATACGAGTCCAAAGCCTTTGGAAGGATGATCCAATAAGGCAGTGAATGGTAGTGTGAAACCATGAGTTAACCAAGGATGCTTGGTAGGAGTTAGTAGTGGCTTGTGTGCCTTAAAACGTGTATGAACTATAATGTGATTATGTTTGACATGTTATGCTATTATATGTGTTACTTGTAATATTTGTGTTATACCATGTCTATTTAATTGTGATCTGAGAATATACATGCAAATATGAAAACGATATAGGAAGAGTGAGGAAATATCAAACTTGAACTATAGGAGAATCGAGTAAGGAACTAAAAAGTGTAGACAACTTTAGACGACGATGCTCGGGCACGTGTTGTTGGAAGATACATCCTTGTCGAGTATTGGCCTAGTTAGGAGTGAAACACTAGTATGGAACATGTGGTTAACTTTGTGGGTTTAGAAAGGCATGAGAGGCCTTAAGGCATTATTAGCCTTGAGATTATCGAATACAATCATTTTGTCGTATGTGATCATGTAATCGTAACCGGTTTATCTTGAGTGTAGTTTCATGAGTCTCGGACTCCTTTGAAATGGATGTACAACTACTTGGCAGGTTTGATTCCCCGTGCTGTACGAATGGCGCCCATGGAGCATATGCTTGTGACGGTTAATGGCCCGTGTGAAGTGATGGTTCATAACGGTTAATGGCCCGTAGAACCCGAATCCATTCGTATGTCAAGTAGATTACAAGGATCTATGACTCGGATCGCCTTCTAGACGTAGAAGCGGACGGGAACAGGAGATACCTTGGTATGGTTATCGATTAGTGATATTTTTTTTTTGAGTTGATGAACTCATGACATTTTTCCATATAGTGTGAGATTGTGAACTCAAAGTCATTTCCCTTCCCTTGGACTTGAGTTAGGATTGTCAGAACCGTAAATAATCCGAGAGAACCCATAAGATAGGGAACTCACTGAGATTTGATGTATCTCACCCCACTATAGTTGCTATATTTCAGGTAATTGCAGGTTGATTTACAAGTGGAGCGATGCTGGGATGTTTCAAGAGAAGCTTAGTTAAGCTTATTCCGCTGTGTATAATTATTGTTCTTGTACAATGAGGAATATTGTATAATGTTCTTAGTTTTTATTATTTTTTTGGCTAGTTTCCATGACTTGTACCATGTGTTGTATTTATGTTTAGAAATGGACAAGTATGTGAACTATGCCATTAGGCACTTTTGATGTGTCAGTACCAAATAAAATGCTTGTATGGTATCATTCTAGATATATATTATACAGGGCATTACAGTTGGTATCAGAGCAGGTCGTATCCTCGACCTAGCCTTGAAACATCATAAGTAAATCTATTCCTGCCTCTTAAGTGTGTCTTGCCATGATGAAACTTAATATCATACTATGTAGTGTTGGGCCTGATCAACCTAATACTATGTATGTGATAGGTAGAATCATGGTTGAGCGACCGCGAGGACTCCGAAGTGCTGTTGGAACTTGTACTGTGAGGGTAGGCTCAAGCCAAGAGTTAGTAGTGTGGAGTTTTGGTCAGCTCAGTTGAAGGTTTAGTAGAAGTTATGCTTGGGTAGCATGGAATTAAGGAGTGGTGTGTTGCTCAAGCAATCCTTCGGAAGTTAGGGAGTCTTAAGGTTAAGGATCTTTAGCGGATGATTGCTTTAAGTATTAAGGAATAGGTAAAGTCGCTAGTAGAGTTGGATTGACTACTGGTATAGATAAGGGTTTCGAGTAATCTCATCCCGAGGAAACGAAAAGTTGTTTGGTGGAACGTGTGACGTAAGTTCCGGAAGTGAGATAAGTATTGACGCTTCAGTTTCTAAGGTCGTTAAGGTATCTTGAATGGATGAGAGTATCTTAAGGAAGGTGTTCGGAACAATATCTTTCGACTGGTTAAAAGTTGAAAGTTAAGGACGTTCGACTTTTAGGGGAACTTAAAGTAGTAGAGAAGTGTGTGAAGGAACACCAGGATGTGTCTACATGCTTCAAGTGAAACAAGTGTGAGCCGAAAGAAGAGTAAGAAATGAGTTGTGTATCTTCAGTTATGCGTGGAGATTAAGTTCAAGGTAATACATCAGGATTTCTGTTTTCGGTGAGAGATCAATTTAGAATTTGTTAGCTTACCCAAGGAACCGTATAAAGTTTTGTGTTGGAGAAAGAATGAGCTTCATGAAGTAACGAAAAGTGTAGTGTTACGGACCGGAAGAAGTTGTATTAAGAAACAGAGTAAGTATCTTGGATCTAAGGGAATATTAGTAAGATGGGTTTATAATTGGACCTAAGAGGATTACCACGGAGAGCAAGGTAAACGTGGTGTGGAAACGGTATCAACGGAATGTCTTTTGGACGGGTGTGCTATAGAGTTATTAAGGTATTGATGAACCTATAATTAAGGAAGTGTAATTACAGATGGTTCACTCATGAGAACCGTATTAGTATGACGTGGAATGAGAAAGTTACACCTTGGTATTAAGAACAAACGTAGTAGTAGCACCGTAGTCACAATGTACGTGATGGATTCTTATTCTTGAGACAAGTGTGAAGGGACGTACCTTGTGGAGCAGTGAATATTGTATTTTAAGAAGTAAGATTGCGGAAAAACAACGAAAAGCAATTCAGGACCTATTACGGACTAAGTGTAAATTATGGAACGATTTATACCGGAAGGGTTTCGTTAATAGTTGATGAGAATTGTCAGTTACGGATTTTCCGTTAAATAATTTGGTGTAAGTGTGGTGTGTAATGGATAGTAAAGAGTAAGAAATCCTGGTTAACATGTGCGAAGTGATGAGAAGGTTCTCCAAGAGGATGCATTGCCCCGAGTTATGTCAAGTATAGAGGAACTTCTGTATTTGTGAATAATCAGAATATTTGGAATCTACCTTTTGTTGGACTAAGAACGTTGTTGTTTTAGTTCTCACACAGGGGTTCTAGTGAGAACAAGGTTGTGTGCTATAGGTTATGTCCATTGCTTTCGTGGTATAGTATGTTGGTTGTATGTTGAATTTTGCTTATGGACGACTCAAGGATGAGTTGTGGTTAAGACCCTAGAATGTCATTATTATTTTTTTTCCCGCTAGTGTCGTTGTATCAACAGAGAGTGAACTGTTCCGCTGAAATTGTAGGGTGACTGCGATAGAATTTGGAATTTTCCTTGTCACTTGGTTGGAGTGTGTCGTCTGCATGTTTTGACTTTGTCGGTTTTACCTTAGTGGGAATCATGGTTGGTGAATGTTATATAAGTTAAGGAGCCATAAGTTGAGAATGATATTATGGGTTAGAGCAAGCTAGATTGATGGTTTGAGTTGGGATGGCTTTGAATTAAGAGGAAAACTGATTTTTTTATTCTGCAGCAGTGTTAACCGATTAACACAAGGGGTTAACCGATTAACACATGCAGGAATGGTGTTTTGCGCTAAATTTTGAGGAGTTAACCGATTAGCTCCGGTGGTTAATCGATTAACGCGTGGGTAAATTGTGAAATCCCTTAATGACCATCATCTACGTTTTGTTACCTTATGTTGCTCCGAGTGGAGAGTTTTGTGTGAGGTAAAACGGAATTCCAAGTAAATGAAAGACGTATTCGTGGTTGGAAATTTGAACTTGTGGAAGGGTGTTACTTAGTCGATCATCTGTTTAGATGACCAAGGAATTTGACTACGAGGAAGTAATCTTATGAACTGGATTGAGTATGAGGAAGTCTTAGGCGCATTGTTATTATTACTGTTGAGGACTTTAAGGACGGAGTCAGAGATTACTCACCAAGTATTGATTTGTAAAGATTGTTTTGGTAATTTAATTGTTGGTGCTAGTGAGGTTCGAGTGGTTGGTCAGAGTTTAGTAATTGTTATCTTCCGTGAGTTCATGGTATGGGATTTAGACCGTGAGAGTGGTACCAGTTGAGTGCAGTTGTGTTTTACCCAGAGGAGAAAATTTGAAGGTTATCTTTCCAAGTACGAGTAAGAATTTGACGTTCCGAAGTTAAGTATGTGACTTGGAATCGCTTATGAAATGGAACGAATGAGAAAAGTGGATTCGGTTGAGAAACGTGGCATGTCCTTTGAGGGTGTGTGTGCGTGTGGAGTGTTGTATGTGGATTGGTGAGTAGTATGGAAACTCACAACTTCGCTTTGAATGGTTTAAGTTTGATAAGGGGTAACTCGCATATGATTATAGTCCTAGGTTGGTGTTACGTTGTTAGTGATTGATATCACGAATCAACAAGAAACATTTAGGGAATTAGAAATCGTAAGAAGAATTGATATGGATTATGGTAACTAGAAACGGAAGCTGTTAAGCTATTTTGGATGTATTATTCGAGTTAGAGTGAGTTTCGGAGTTGTATAGGTTATGGTTGTAACAGTGTAACTCTGGTATCTTCGCCGTCTGGAGAGTATTGGACCGATGTTAGGATATTGTATGTTGGCGAGGAAATTGTTCTACTATAAGACGCCAGTAAGTTTCTTGTACCATGGGTTAGTAAGGATCCCAGTGGATAAGTGTATTTCTCCGTGGACGGTTAGCTAATTGACAGTGCTCGAGAATTCGTAGTGTTCTACTGTTAGAAGTTGAGTTGTACAGTGGAAGGTGACAGATGAAGAGTTCAGTCAGACTAATAAGGATTAGAATGATTGTTACTTGTGAGTGTGGAAGTAAGGAGATCTTGTTCTAAGTGTGTTACCTTTTGGTGTGACACGAAAGAAAGGAAATGTCAGATTTAATGAGTACCGTGTATAGTATTAGACCAGAGGGAACTTGTAAAGAAGACGTTTGACTAATCGTGGAATGATTTAGAACGTTGAAGGATTTATGGAGGAATAGTTGCCGGTAATTGTGTGAAGTTCAGGAATCACCGAATTACCTCATGAGGATTTGATGAGTGGTTGTTACCCTGAACCAAGATAAGGTGTTACGGTTTGGTTGGTGACTCGGTAGAGGAATGTAGAATGGTACACTCCTTCTGAGGTGGGATGCGACCAAGTCTTTTTATGGGCAACAGATGAATTGAGAGGAAGCAACGTTGGAAGTTAACCCAATAGTGGAATACGTCAGAAATTTGAACGGACGTAAAGTTAAGTGTGAATCTAAGACCAGGATACAGACTTCGGTTGTTGTTGAATAGAGGAAATTTGGGGGCGAATTTCAATTTAAGGGGGGGAGAGTGTAATACCCCATATTATTGTAAATGCTCAATTGGATATCAGATGAGATCAGATAAGTATCTATGTGCTCTATCTTGGGATAATTGGATTAATGGAATCCTCTAAGTACTTTAAGTATTGACATTTGGGATCAATAGAGCAACTGGAGAACTCTAAAGAGATCAATTATTTTATTAAAGAGACGGATTAATATTTACTAATTCAAGAAAGTAATTTTTGGTAACTTTGATAATTGATCAATTGGGTTGAGACGACAAAATATCAATTGGAGATATTTTGCCCGGTTGGATTTATATTATATAATATAGTATTATATATATATATATATTGTTGGAAAGGAAAAGAAAAGAAAAACATAGCAGAAGAAGAAGAAGAAAAGGAGAAAGAAGAGAAGAAGAGAAAATGGAAAAGAGGGAAGGAAGCGTGGATCAATGTTCATCATCTTCTTCAAACTCCTCTTCGATCATCAGGTGGGTTCTAGATAGAGACTGTAGAGTAAATTTCTGGAGGTTTTAGAGTTAGGTTAGATTTTGATAAAACGAGTAATTTTGTGAATCGATGAAATCCAACGGATGAAATATGATATAAATTGCGTAGAATAGTCGGGTTATGAGCTTAATGAACTTATAATGCTTGCTAGTACTCCCTATGATGTTTTGATGATGTTCCAATGGGTTAAATATGAGAAAAACAGAGTTTTTCAGCTTCTGTGACAGTGGTAATCGATTACCCTATATTGGTAATCGATTACCCTTGAGAAAATGGACATTTCTGGGCTATTTTTGAGCAAGTAATCGATTACCCAAAAGTGAGTAATCGATTACCACTGCTATTGACAGAAAAATGAAAATTGAAACGGGCGTAACTTTTGAACCGTAAGTCCGTTTTGGTCCCCGTTCGAAGCGTTGGGAAGCTAATTTTATTCTCTTTATGATATCGGAATAGGAACATATGTTTATGCCTGGGATTGATAAGAAAAATATGGAGATGTAATGTATGTAGTTTGGTTTCCACCGAAACTCAAGAATCGGGAATCTGATTGATACGAGTCCAAAGCCTTTGGAAGGATGATCCAATAAGGCAGTGAATGGTAGTGTGAAACCATGAGTTAACCAAGGATGCTTGGTAGGAGTTAGTAGTGGCTTGTGTGCCTTAAAACGTGTATGAACTATAATGTGATTATGTTTGACATGTTATGCTATTATATGTGTTACTTGTAATATTTGTGTTATACCATGTCTATTTAATTGTGATCTGAGAATATACATGCAAATATGAAAACGATATAGGAAGAGTGAGGAAATCTCAAACTTGAACTATAGGAGAATCGAGTAAGGAACTAGAAAGTGTAGACAACTTTAGACGGCGATGCTCGGGCACGTGTTGTTGGAAGATACATCCTTGTCGAGTATTGGCCTAGTTGGGAGTGAAACACTAGTATGGAACATGTGGTTAACTTTGTGGGTTTAGAAAGGCAAGAGAGGCCTTAAGGAATTATTAGCCTTGAGATTGTCGAATACAATCATTTTGTCGTATGTGATCATGTAATCGTAACCGGTTTATCTTGAGTGTAGTTTCATGAGTCTCGGACTCCTCTGAAATAGATGCACAACTACTTGGCAGGTTTGATTCTCCGTGCTGTACAAATGGCGCCCATGGAGCGTATGCTTGTGACGGTTAATGGTCCGTGTGAAGTGACGGTTCATAACGGTTAATGGCCCGTAGAACCCGAATCCATTCGTATGTCAAGCAGATTACAAGGATCTATGACTCGGATCGCCTTCTAGACGTAGAAGCGGACGGGAACAGGAGATACCTTGGTATAGTTATCGATTAGTGATATTTGTTTTTGAGTTGATGAACTCATGACATGTTTCCATATAGTGTGAGATTGTGAACTCAAAGTCATTTCCCTTCCCTTGGACTTGAGTTAGGATTGTCAGAACCGTAAATAATCCGAGAGAACCCATAAGATAGGGAACTCACTGAGATTTGATGTATCTCACCCCACTATAGTTGCTATATTTCAGGTAACTGCAGGTTGATTTACAAGTGGAGCGATGCTGGGATGTTTCAAGAGAAGCTTAGTTAAGCTTATTCCGCTGTGTATAATTATTGTTCTTGTACAATGAGGAATATTGTATAATGTTCTTAGTTTTTATTATTTTTTTGGCTAGTTTCCATGACTTGTGCCATGTGTTGTATTTATGTTTAGAAATGGACAAGTATGTGAACTATGCCATTAGGCACTTTTGATGTGTCAGTACCAAATAAAATGCTTGTATGGTATCATTCTAGATATATATTATACAGGGCATTACATCTCTCAAGATAGGCATGTTTTTTCGAGATACTCGAGTCCTCACTTTCTACCACATCGTTGGATTCCCACGCGCCCTCAAAGATAGATGGATGGGAGGATTCAAAATCCTCTGAGTCAATCACTTCATCATCGTCCTCCATCTGGTATTCAGCATGGCCACAAGAAAAGTCTTCAGTGACAGAGATAGAATAACTGATATTGTTCACGACCACACTAGCCTTCAAATCCAGAATAACACCCAACTTAGATTTGATAAGCAGCCTCGCAACGTCCAAACGGGACCAGATCCTGGTATTCTCGTCACACATAATAAAAGAGCCTAATGTTGATGAAATCAACCGATAGTTCGAGTTGCTCCAAGCACAACAAGGCAGGCCGTAACACTTCACCCAAACAAATATTTCTCTATCGATCAACTCTGGAGTCCATATTCTTACTTCTCTAAACCAAACATCCAGCCAATCTTTAGAATCCTTCAAGAAGTCTTCAATATCTCCTCCCGAAATCTCTTCCAATAAACAAAGAGATGCACCCATAGGAGTAGCTTTAATGTTAAAGTAACCTTCTTCATTAAAAATCCTCTGGATGTTGAAAGCATTTTCTCCCTCCATAACTTCGCCCACTCTCGCTTTCATAAGCCTCTCCAAGTAATCCAAATCAACCTCTAAGGATAGACTCCGAGAACCACCCTTAGGCCTTTCCTCAACCCTCGTTGAACTACCAACCACGTTGGCGAAGGATCTATCAGCATTGAATAGGTTCTCGTTCCTCCTAACAAAATACGGGGGGCTGGAATTCTTCTTCAGATTAACACAAGCCTGGTTAGGCTGATAGTTCTCCAAACCGAATCTGGGGATGTTAACGTGAAGTTTCTTGCCTTCTAGAGTTATGCTATCAAGGTTACAGGCCAGAATACGTGAGTCATGCACTTTTCTAAACTTTGCAAATCCGAAGCGTTTACCACGAATATCCCTTCTAGCTGGAATGAATACCTCAGAAATAACACCATGCACCTTAAAAACCTCAAATAAATCTCTTGTGTTCATCTTATCGGGGAACTCTGTTATGAAGAATGAAGTTGTAGATTTACCGAACCCAACTCCTTTGCCATTATTCTTCTTCCACACAGAAAACCCACCACTGCAAATCTTCCTTGACTTTCTACGCACCCTCTCCCAAGCCATAGCAACCAGCGAAAAGCAGAGAAACAGAGAAGAGACACCAACGAGATGAAAGAACCAACAGAAAAAGGAAGCGAGTAATCAGCTCACATAACGACCCAGAAGAAAGACTAGAGTGATACCAAGGCCCTTAAACTCGAAAGCTAGGAATTTAAGCCGAAGATACCACTGAAGCTTCACTAGATCGGAACGGAGAAAATCACAGAGCTCACAGGTTCAAAGAAAGAAGAAAAAGAGAGTAGAGGAGAATGTCAATTTGAATGATATATATATATATATATATATATATATATATATATATATATATATATATATATATATATATATATATATATATATATATATATAAGGTCCCAAATTTTGAAAGATCTATTTTTTTCATTAATATTTAAAGAAAGATGATATTTTTATCCTAATTTAATCTTATCAGAGACCTAATTTCATGGTTATAAATGTCAATCTTGTCCTTAATTATACCAATATTTTGAAGCAATGTCTGCTGCAATTATACCATTGTTTCATGGGTTCTTTTTTCGGCAATATATTAAATATTTTGTTATATTTGTGATTTTTCAAAAATTACAATTACTATTTATCTTTAGTATTGTCATGATTCAACGTATCAATTTATGCACTTTTGAATTCTAACGTATCAACAATTTCCCTTTTGGATTCTAACTTATGGTAATATAAACCAAACCCTACATGCCTTTCCTCCATAGTTCCACAGTTTTCAGCCTTGCAGTCAAGTAAAAGAGTAAATGTTTGACATTTTTTCTTCTTCTTAAACTGATTTTATTTTTGAAATCAATACCATTCACTAACTGGTTTCATTTTTTGCCTAATCTTCAGGAGCAATGTCACGCATATTCGATTTTGTGGGTGATATAGATGATTCTAAAGAATCATGGCGTATGGCTATTCATGTTATTGATATATGGAGCGTCCTTAATAGCAAGGGAATATAACACATGGTTGTAATGGATGCCGAGGTCTGATAAATTTCATTATATTACTTACTGTATTGTTCGCATTATTCTAAATCTTCATGCATTTATTTTTACATGTTGTATTGCTTTATGTCATAATGGAATGTTTGCGATCATATTAAGAAATTTGTTTTCTTAAGTGAATTCAACAGTTTCGAATGAAGAGGATAATGACTGTGACAGTTTTGGAGCTACACAGTTTTCGGGCACCAAGCCATCAAGCCGCACAAGAAAGTGAAGATAGAACCGAACATCTGAAGTAATTCCATCCGTTCAATTTGAAATTTAACTATTTGTTGTTTCTGTTTATTTCAATTGATACAATGCATCATGTACAATGGCTAAACCCAATATTGATTATATGCGTTTTAAATTTGAAATATAACAAGGCCTTTTCTAAATTGTTACTCTATAATATTTCTAATGAGTTTCATCCATTATTATATCGTTGATTATTGTTTATTGATATCCATTAATATATATATATATATATATATATATATATATATATATATATATATACACATTTATAGTATATTAAAAAATAGTAAAATTTTGCTCAAAGTTCAGAAAAATAATCCTTTATTTAAAAATAAATTTTAATATTTATAAATAGTAAAAATAATACATTTTAAAGAAATTTTTAATATTTATTAATAACAAATATTATTTGAAAATATAATAGTTTTTTGAATTCTAAGCAAATGTTATTATTTTCTATTCAAATAAAATTATATTATATTTATTTTAATATATATATTTTCGGTTTAATCAGTACTCATATTACATTAATATTTTGATAGATGTAAAAAATTTTATAAACTATTAAATTTGCTTAAAGTTCGGAAAAAAATATTCTTTATATAAAAATAAATTTTTATATTAATAAATATTAAAAATAATATATTTTAAAGAAATTTTCATTATTTATTAATAACAACATGAAAATTATATTTTTTTAATATTTAAATATATCTATATTGTATGTCCAGTTATCTAATATATTTGTATGTCCATTATTATATTGTTGATTATTGTTTATTGATATCAATTACTACATTTATAGTATATTTATATACATTTCTATCCATATATATATAAATATATATATATATATATATATATATATATATATATATATATATATATATTGTAACACCCCGTATTATTTAAATGCTCAATTGAATATCAGATGAGCATCTATGTACTCTATCTTTGGTAAATTGGATTTATGGAATCCTCTAAGTGCTTTAAGTATTATCAATTGGGAACAATAGATCAACTAATGAACTCTGAAGAGATCAATAATTATTAGTTCAAGAGACGATTTAATGGTAACTCTAATAACTGATCAATTGGGTTGAGACGATAAAATATCAATTGGGGATATTTTACCGTGTTAGATTTATATTGTATAATAAGGTTATATATATATATATATATATATATATATATATATATATATATATATATTTTGTAAGAGAAAGAGAAAGAAAAGGAAATAGAAAGAAGAAGAAGAAAAAGAGGAAGAAGAGAAAGGAGGAGAAGAGGAAAAGAGAGAAAAGCTTGGATCATCATCTTCTTCAAACTCCTCTTCGATTATCAGGTGGGTTCTAGATAGAAACTCTAAGTTCTAGAAATCAATGATTTGAACTTAGGTTAGATTTGAGAGAAAATGATTAATCGGATAAAATCAATGAATCTAACGGATGAAATATGGTATAGACTATGTAGAATACTTATTGTATGATTGGAGTATGTTTTGATTGTTATGGTGTGATTGGAAGTGTTTGGATTGAGAAAATAGTTGTTTTGGATGAGTAACAGCGCTGTTGAGATGTTGGGTTTCCCAGGGTTCGCCTAGCGAACCTGGGACGAAGCACAACTAACAACTTTCGAGGGTTCGCCTAGCAAACTCGGCAGCGAAGGTCAGCAAATGTTCGTCAACGACGTTCGCCTAGCGAACTTTGTATCTTTTCAGGTCTGTTTGGTTCTGCTTTGGTTCACCCAGAGGTTCGCGAAGCGAACAACAAGGCGAAGGTTCACCAAAGGGTTCGTCTAGCAAACTTTGTGTCTGTTATGGTCTGGTTGTTGATTTTCCTGGAGCTTCGCCTAGCGAAGGCGGTAGCGAACGCTCACTGGGAGGTTCGCCTAGCGAACATGACAGTTGTGCAGTTTTGTTTCCTTCATAACTTTTGATCCGTAACTCAGATCGGGACGTTCTTGGTGTCATTAGAAAGCTATGATGTGGGATAAATTATTTAGTGGAAAATAAAGGAAATTAATGTTTTGTGAAATGTTGGAATTGGCATCTTTTGGATCATAAGTCTGATTGTGGCGTAGGGATAGCCGTTGGAAAGCCGTGGAAATATCCTACGGGATAAGAGTGAGAATATTGATTTCGTTAACCGATTAAATGAATCGGAGGGAACCTAGGAATGGGGTTAACTATGTTGTTGAGTGAAAACAATGTTTATGTGATATGTTGTGTTAAATGTTTTACATTGTGTTATACCATATCTATTTAATTGTGAATTGAGAATGAAATAAATATGCATGTTTAAAATATGAATTAGGAAGAGTGACGAAACTTTACCCCAAAACAAAATGGTATGATTCTAGGTTGCGACTAGAAATTGATAGAAACTCTGGATGGTGACGCTCGTGCATTCATTGACGAGTTCTGGTCTGGAGTAGATAACCTAGATGGCGATGCTCGGGCACTTGATGTATAACGGTGCATCCGTGACGAGTATTGGTCTAGGAGAGAGTGAACACTAGTATGGAACATGTGTAATTGTTATGTTTTATTTTGAGAAAAGGCAAAAGAGGCCTTAAGGCGAATGTGGCCTTGTGATTGTCAAATACAATCACTTGTGTATATGATCACGTAATCGTAACCATTTATCTTGAGGTGTAGTTTCATGAGACTCGAGCTCCTCCTCTGAAACGTATGCACAATTACTTGGCAGGTTTGATTCCCGCGTGTAGTACGAATGGAACCTATATGGTAAAGAGACTTGTGATGGTTAACAGGCCATGAGAAGTGACGGTTCACGGTTAATAGGCCGATGATCCCGAATCCATTTCGTATGTCAAGTAACTACAAGGATCCATGACTCGGGTTGACTTCTAGACGTAGAAGCGGACGGGAAAAGCGGATGCCTTGGTAAGGTTATCGATTAGAGGGATTCTTGAGTTAACAGGCTCAGGACGTAATTCCCTTCGTGTGATATTTTATGAGTTAACAGACTCATGGCATGTTTCCATATAGTGTGAGATTGTGAAAATTGTGCACTCAAAGTCATTTCCCTTCCTATTGACTTGAGTTAGGATGGATAGAACCCTGTAAAGCCGAGAGAATCTATAGGATAGGGAACTCACTGAGATTTGATGTATCTCACCCCACTATAGTTGCTTTATTTCAGGTGCAGGTTTGGTTATAAGTGGAACGATGCAGAGATGTTTCAAAAGAAGCTTAGTTAAGCTTTTTCCGCTGTGCATTATCTTGTTGTATACAATTGAGGATATTGTATATTATTCTTAGTTTTTATTATTTTGGCTAGTTCCATGACTTGTGTCATGTAGTGTATTTATGTTTTAGAAATGGACAAATATGTGAACTATGCCATTAGGCACTTTTGATGTGTCAGTACCAAATAAAATGCTTGTATGGTATTATTCTAGATATATATTATACAGGGCATTACATATATATACACACATTTACAGTATATTTATATATATTTATCTATTTATAGTAAACTTTAAATATATTAATGTTTATACATATTTATATATTTATACATAATTTAAATATAATTATTTTTAATATTTCTATGTTGTTACACCGAAATAAGATATATCTTGAATCATACTAAAATATAAAGCAAAGCAATTTTTTAAGTTAAAACAAATATATTCTTTATATTATAATAAAGTTTTATATTTATAAATATTAAAAATAATATATTTTAAAGAAGTTTTGATTATTTATTAATAAAGAAATTTATTTTAAAATATAATAGTTTATTGAGTTCTAAGCAAATTTTATTATTTTTTATTCAAAAAATTTATATTATATTTATTTTAATATATATATTTTCAGTTTAATCAGTACTCATATTCCATTAATATTTTGATAGCCGTAAGAATTTTTATAAAACATTAAATTTGCTTAAAGTTCGAAAAAAATATATTCTTTATATAATAATAAAGTTTTATATTTATAAATATTAAAAATAATATAAAAATACAGTGCCAAATTCTTCAAAAGTTGTCGGAACATTGTAAAGATGGACTTCATTAATACTATCTGTTATTGGTTTCAACATAACAAAATGTTCTTGGCTTTTAATAGCACCCTTGTCACACTTATTCCTAAAAAGGATAATGCGAGATACATAAGAGACTATAGACCTATTGCTTGCTGCACTATGGTTTATAAGATTTATTCAAAGATTTTGACAGCCAGACTAGCTAAAGTGATTGGTAGCATTGTTAGCATCCATCAAGCTGCCTTCATTCCTGGTCAGCAAATTCACTATCATATCCTCCTTGCTATAGAGCTCATCAAAGGCTATTCTAGGAAGAATGGCACTCCTAGGTGCATGTTACAACTTGATCTTCAAAAAGTATATGACATGCTCAATTGGAGAGCCATGGAGACTATCCTCTTGGAAGTACGCATTCCTGACCAGTTTGTGAAGTGGATCATGATGGGAGTTACAACAGTGTCCTATAGGTACAATATTAATGGTGAGAATTCCAAACTTTTGAAGGCTAGTAGAGGTATCAGACAAGGAGATCCCATATCTCCCTTCCTGTTTGTTATTGTCATGGATTACTTGTCTAGGTTGCTAGCTAGAATGCAAACTAATCCCAACTTCAACCATCACTCAAAATGTGAGAAGCTGGAGCTCACCCACCTGATTTTTGCTGATGATATCTTACTTTTTTCTAGAGGTGACAAAGGTTCGGTTGAGCTTATAAATAATACTATGTGAAATTATGGCCTATGCAGACAGCAGATGTCTTAACACATGTCAAGACATTGTGCTACATAATCTTTTAAACATGGAGGTGCAACAGCAGACTGATACCTTGAATATCAGAACTGTACACTCACAGATGTCACGACATCTGATCCAACATGTCAGTCAAGAACATTTACAAAACTGTAAATTGCAGAATGTTAAATAAGACAGTAATTGTTAACCCAGTTCAGTGCAATTCACCTACATCTGGGGGATACCAATCCAGGATGAAGACTTCACTATCTGTAGAACTGTTACAAAGCTAAACTCCCCCGTTTACAACTTTATACCTAACATCTACCCAATGAACATCTTTATCAAGGCTAAACTCAACCGTTTACAACCTTGATATGAGATACCCCACTCACATCCCTTTCACAACCTGTGATATCTCTGTCTTCTGCCAATTCAAAACTGTCGCGGTTTCTTGACCTTCAAGTTATCTTGGACTTGCTTCAAAGCTTCGTCCAAGAATAATACAACAACCATTACCTACAGGTTTGTGGTTGTGTCCCTGTACCTATGCCTTCCACCCTGCATCCCATAATACACAGTGGAGACTTACAACTCCTAAGAGAGCCAACGACTCTCAAACCCTAAACCCTTATTCAAGAAAAAAGAACTAGGTTACAAAGTTATAAGCGATACAAAATTTACAGTCAATTTAAACCCTAGGTCTAAGTCTTCATATATATAGTCTTCTGTCTTGGGCTTTCTATTTTTGATCCTTGATCCAGTATTAAAAAGCGCAGCAAATCTTGGACAGATTTGTTACACATTTAAATCCTGCTATATCAGTCCAGGATGTCGTATCTTGTTGTTAGGACATCTTCTTTGACATCTTTGATCTTGACAGTTTCTTCATCTTTATTGTTGATGTGTTTTACCAAAATTTAGTCAAACTCTAAGAGCTTTCAAACTCCCCCTTTTGACAAATTTTGGCTAAAACATCTTCTTCTGTATTCTGCCATCAACAAGACTCCTCCATCTTGAGAATTGATTAGAGTTTGAAGAAATCTCCCCCTCAACACATTTCTTTTTCCTTCCAAGAAAGATCCAGAACTAGTGTAGAAGACTCCTCCAGAAAAGAAACACCAGTTGTAGCCTTTGTAACACAGAGTACAAGAGTTATGTAACTCAGGTCACAAGACACAACCTGTTTCACAACTCAGATCACAAGACACAAAAACAGAAATTAGTAAGTTAAGATGATAAAACATCTTCCTCCAACATTCTTGCACCGCCACTGCTCGAATGAACCCAAAAACCATACACTATTCTTCTTCTCCCACTTTTTAGCCAAAACTTGGCAAAAGTGACCAAGACAGCTCCATATCCAGATGCAACTCATCCAGATCTTGAAAAATGCCATTGATCACTCACTTGAAAAGAAAGAATTATTAGACCAAGAAGTGTCACAACAATCCTATTTATAGCAGGCAATTGCCTTTGAAAGAAACGAACCATCGAACAAAACGCTGGTCAATTCAAAGCGCCAATAACTCTACTTAATGCGCACCGGCCAAGACTGTTGACTGTTTCTCCTTTTAAGAACACTGCCCAAAGAACCTATTACATGCATACATGTTGTATAACAATGTCCCGACATCATGTCAAACATTGTCTATTCTTCCCATATTCTTCTTCTGATAAGACATTATAGAGAAATCTTCACAAAATTATGATCCCAGTCTGCAAGAGAAAAATAAATTCTCCCAGACTCAGTCAATGATTCTTAAGCATCAAATAAGAACCATTCAAGTATGCATTGCCAAGTTTCCCACAACTTGCACCAATACTCTAATGTCAAGACATCCTCCTTGACATCTCAGTTTGGTTGACGCACAAATGCAAACTGGAATTTCTATAATAATGCCAAGCCATCCTCCTTGACATCTCAGTTCGCTTGACGCACAAATGCAAACTGGATCTTCAACAATAATGTCAAGCCATCCTCCTTGACATCTCAGTTTGCTTGACGCACAAATGCAAACTGGAACTTCTTCTCAGATCAAGAGGCCTCTCCCCTTGACTAAGGTAACTGGTGCTCCTCCACAGAACACCCAAGTTAATGACTGGAAAACACAAGACGCATCTTCATGTCTTCAAGAGCGCACCCTCTGTTCAACACACCCGCTAAACATAATCATCAACTCTCTTATTGTTCCCTCTGACAAGAAACAATAATCACTCACACATGATCACCATCATGCTACCCGTGAGGAAGTGTATACCAACCATAACAAACTCTTAGCTTAAGATCAAAGTCACTTTGATCCCCCTCATCCTGCAACCATCTACACACCACACGAACTCCTCTTAAATTCTCATGTATAGACCTCTAGCTGCTTAAGGCACAAACCAATTGAATCAGAATGCTTCACATTCCTCAAAGAGACGCACAGGGCCCCTTAGTTTGTTATAACGATGTCAGCTATCATATGCATGCTCCAGAACTTCACAGCTGCTAAACTGATCCACTACTAGCATGACTTGCTCCAAGGGCTCCAATGCCGTATGCAATATTTTCCACTGACCTCACCCAGCCAACAATAGAGATAAACACCCCGCAATCCAAGACAGTCATTCCTTATCATTCTCCCGTATGATAACCTGGAATACTTCTGATTTATGGTGAATCTCCCCTTCTGAACGCATTCAGGAAACAGACTTCCATGCAATCAACACATGATCCACTTCAGTCTTCACAAACACTTACATCCTCCTTCCAAGGGACCCTTCTACGCCATCATTCTTCCGGATGATCATGTAGATACTTCTTGGACACGATGCAAGTAACCAGTTCATCACAAAACCTGAAATCTTTCACCAAGGATAACTAACCCAAAGATGTTCTAACATCTGTTAGGACATCTTCCACACATCACAGACACCACACACCATGGTTATTGATATGCTCCACCACTGGACTTACTATCAGCATAGTAATCCACACTGAAGATCTTCACACAACACTGTACCACCAGCTTGAACAAAGAAGACTTCAGAAACCTAGAGAGAAATAAACTCTCATCCAGCAAGAAGGTATGCTTCCATCCTCAACCCAGAACTTTTGCCACAAGCTCCCAGAGAACCATAACCTCCTTACAATTTCCACTAACTACTCTTCTACAAAATAGCAATCAGTTTCAAGCATCCTGCTTGAACGCCCATTGTGAAACCAATCAAATGTCACCATTTAATTGACCTCACTCATCTTCAGAACTCCCACAAGATACCCTGATCTACTAATGAAATCAGATCCTCAAGTCACATGAACTACTTGCCCTATAGCAAGACATCTTGGATCCACCAAGCCTCTTAGTCATGTAACATCTTCTCATCCACAGCTCCCGCAAACTACATGAGATAGAGCTTTTTGAAGAATCCATCACTCCCATTCTCCTGTAGATCACCTTATCTTAAGTTGATGTGCCATATCACCAGCTAAGACTTCTGATGTTAAGTTAGATGTCAGAACATTATGACATCCAACTGTTGAATTTAGCTCTTCCTTCTGCCACTAAGAAGAACCTCCTCCCTTTGCAGAAACAGATTTCCATGCTCTCACAGACTTGATTCAACAACCAAGTTTTGAGTAGACAACCTCCATTCTACTTTGAAACTCCAAAGACTTCAAACCTGCCACATCTGAATCTTTAGAAAATAAGTAGTCCAAGACTACCCCATAACAATACCAAAGAATTCCACTTCCCTTAGTAGAGCCGTCGGTAGAAATCCAGAGATAACTGCCACTTATCCTCGACCTTCACAACTAGAGCAAACACTATGCTCCAAAGCACCTGGATCAGAAATAAACTGACCCAAGCAGTAACCATCAAGATTATGATGTCTTCATAGTCTTCCATCTCCATCTTCAACAGCATCACCATCTGGACAAGTCATTCACAATACTTTCCAGGAACAGATGCTAAGCCAATAATCCCAGGTCAACACCTAGGAGACTTTTGAGCGAATGCATAACCCCTCCCATGATTCTCCAAGCCTCTGATGAAAAGATGTTAGACCATCTGACAGAACATCCTCAATCTTGACTTTCAAGAATAATCAATTAAATACATGTGGATTCCATAAGTAGCAATTGATCTTAAATCCTTGTACAATAACCCTTCTTCACTACTGTAGCTGAGCTCCACCAGATCATGTCATGAACACTTATACAGTATTCAATCTTTTTGAAAGTATCTTCTTCAATGACAATGTTGAGATACCAAGGCTGCCACCCTTGACTCAAGTAACTAAGACTTTCTCTGAACAAGTCTTATTTACCTCAACAACTCTTCAATCAGATTGGATCCACTCTTAGGGTCAAGAGAGGTGAATCCTTCCTTGTTGTTTTGGATGGTGAAAATAAATCACCTCCACTTTCTTCAAATCGTGTTTCAAAGAAACACCTTCTAGTCAGAAGAGTAACTAGAAGACTCTAGATACACGACATAGATGCCTTTATGAGCGGACTTGAGAGAATTCTCAAGTATCTTTGACAACCTATCCGATCAAACATTTATCAAACTCCTAGAGCAAGAACCTAATAAACTTTAACTCAACTCCTCTCCTATTCAACTGACTCCAAACTGCACTAAGAAACCAAGCTTCCAAGTACCAAGTCACCATACCAGATATCTAACCACAACTCCCTTTACTCCATCGCTCCCGAATTTGGAATAAAAGAATGCAGATATCTTCAAATATAGAGGCCGACGATTGAAACCTTCCACCAACTGTCTTCAGTAACAACTCCAGAATCCCATACTTCTAGAGTTCTTCCATCAGAAACACATGCAGCGGAACCACCAAGGAACAGATCATGCTTGCCCTAATAAGATGTCACAACATCTTATAAGACACACCAACAAGAGAACTAGCCACTTCTCCTGTAGATGTTGTTGAATCTCCTCAGCAACATGAACAACCTCCAGGTTGCTCCCTTCGATCCAGAACATCCATCTCATCCATTAATACCCTTGGGTATTTTTGAGTTGATTGATCTGATCTCCAAAACTCCTCCTTGTTTAAACGCCATAAAGTATCTCCCAAAGATCTCATCCAGAACCAGACAGGATGCCTGCTCTGATACCAATTGAAATTCTGGCCTATGCAAACAACAGATGTCCTAACACATGTCAAGACATTGTGCTACATAATCTTTTAAACTTAGAGGTGCAATAGCAGATTGATACCTTGAATATCAGAACTGCACACTCATAGATGTCTCGACATCTGATCCAACATGTCAGTCAAGAACATTTACAAAACTGTAAATTGCAAAATGTTAAATAAGACAGTAATTGTTAACCCAGTTCGGTGCAATTCACCTACATCTGGGGGATACCAATCCAGGATGAAGACTTCACTATCTGTAGAAGTGTTACAAAGCTAAACTCCCCCCTTTACAACTTTATACCTAACTTCTACCCAATGAACATCTTTATCAAGGCTAAACTCAACCGTTTACAACCTTGATATGAGATACCCCACTCACATCCCAATCACAACCTGTGATATCTCTGTCTTCTGCCAATTCAGAACTGTCGCGGTTTCTTGACCTTCAAGTTATCTTGGAATTGCTTCAAAGCTTCGTCAAAGAAAAATATAATAACCATTACCTACAAGTTTCTGGTTGTGTCCCTGTACCTATGCCTTCCACCCTGCATCCCATAATACAGAGTGGAGACTTACAACTCCTAAGAGAGCCAACGACTCTCAAACCCTAAACCCTTATTCAACACAAAGGAACTAGGTTACAAAGTTATAAGCGATACAAAAGTTATAGTCAATTTAAACCCTAGGTCTAAATCTTCATATATATAGTCTTCTGTCTTGGGCATTCTATTTTTGATCCTTGATCTAGTATTAAAAAGCGCAGCAAATCTTGGACAGATTTGTTACACATTTAAATCCTGATATATCAGTCCAAGATGTCGTATCTTGCTGTTAGGACATCTTCTTTGACATCTTTGATCTTGGTAGTTTCTTCATCTTTATTGTCGATGTGTTTTACCAAAATTTAGTCAAACTCCAAGAGCTTTCACTATGTAGAAGTTCTCTTTGTCTACTGGCTTGGTGGTAAACCCATCTAAATGTAAGGTGTACTTTGGAGCTGTTGATGAGAATGAGAAACATCAAATTCTTAGGTTGATTTGCTACAATGAGGGTTGTTTACCTTTTAGGTATCTTGGAGTTCCCCTTACAAGTAAGAGACTCTAAGTGAATCACTATCTCCCCCTTATTGACAGAATTTTACACATAATCCATCATTGGAGAGCAAAGCTGCTCAGTCAAGCTGGCAGAGTCCAATTAGTTAATGTTGTGATTTTCTCCATGTCTAACTATTGGCTTCAATGCTTTCCTATTCCTAAAAATGTGATTAGGAAGATTCATAACATTTACAGAAGATTTATTTGGACTGGTGGATCAAATACTAGCAGAAAAAGCCCTGTGGCTTGGAGCATGGTTTGTCGGCCTAAACACAAGGGTGGCTTAAATATTCTCAACCTGGACATTTGGAACTCCATAACTATGCTAAAGCTGCTGTGGAATCTTTGCAGGAAGAGTGACTGTCTCTGGGTTTAATGGATGCACATGTACTTCATAAAAACTCAGGACTTGATGGCTATAGAGGGGACAAACAATGCTTCTTGGATCCTCAAAAGCATCTTGAAAACTAGACAGAAGATTCAGCCAGTGCAGGGCTGTTGGGATCAAAGTCTTATTGATGGAAAGTTTAAGGTTGGACCTTTTTACAAGAACATGTTGAGCCATGAAATTTCTGTTGATTGGTACCCTGTTTGTAATACCCCATATTATCTAAATGCTCAATTGGATATCAGATGAGATCAGATGAGTATCTATGTGCTTTATCTTTGGTAAATTGGATTAATGGAATCCTCTAAGTACTTTAAGTATTGACATTTAGGATCAATAGAGCAACTGGTGAACTCTGAAGAGATCAATTATTTATTAGTTTAAGAGAGAATTTTATGGTAACTCAAATAATTGATCATTCGGTGTTAGACGATGAAATATCAATTTGAGATATTTTACCCTGTTGGATTATATTAAATAATATTAGTATTATATATATATATGTTGTACCCCAAATTTTACCCTCCGATATTCTGATCGTTTGCATATCCTTTTCATTGGTCTCTGTTTTCGCATTTTAGTAAACATATCAATAATCATGCATTTTTTGTTAGAATTTAATTTGTTTTATTTCTTTTTTTTACTAACTATTTTCAATTATCTTTTTTTATTATTTTTAGTTTTATTATTATTATTTCTTATTATTATTAATTTTATTATTATTAGTTTTATTATCATTATTAGTTTTATTATTATTAGTTTTATTATTACTAAGCTTTATTATTATTATTATTATTATTACTTTTATTTTGTTTATCTTCATGGTAAGTGGGGACCACTCAATCATTCTAACACTTCACATGGATTGCCAACTTCGATTTATCAATGACCAAAAATCATTCTCACACTTCACTCATCAATGGCCAAGAATCATTCTCATAAAGTCACATGGATTGCCACATCAACACTCCCACTTTATTCACACTATAAATAAGATTTCTCTTTCTCTCATTTTGGACACCATGTTCACCCCACACAAAGGCTGAATACTCTCTTAATTTTCTCCCTCAATTATTCTTGCAAATTTTCTGGAGAGAAGGCTCGTCTTCATTTTTCCATAACTCGTGTCATTGAAGAGGCAGTGCACCGTCTCCACTAGGCAACATTCACCTCTTTTATTTCTCTGTTTTCAAAGTACCATGATCATTTATCTATGCTGTTATCAAGTTCATTAGCATGTTAATATTTTTCTGGAAAAAGTATTGTAATATCCTATAATATTTGTTTGGTTTTATTATGAATGATGTTTAAAAGATAAGATAAAAATTCAAAAAGACAAAAAAAACATGCTTCATCACCACCCTTTTATTATTTCATACTATTTTTATTTTATTTTCCATTTATTTCTTAATTTTTTCTCTAGTTTTTATTTTAGGAGCACTTTGAATTTTTAGTTTCAATTTATCATGTTATTTCTTGAATTCATAACTTTTTCTTTCGAATTTTGTTTTGATTTTTATTTTTCGCTTACGATCTTTATTTCGATTTTTAGGGCCCATGACATACAAAAATCATGACTTGTTGATTTATTTTAAATCACTAAAAGTCTTGATAAATATGAGGCCACTTTTTATTTGTTTTTATTGGTCGATGAAAGTTAAAAATCTAAGATTATCGATTCATCGATTAAGTCTTGATTTAAATGAGACCAACTTCATTTTCATTTTGATTCCACTTTTCTTATTTTTGGGCCAATGATATTACAAAATCATGACTTAGTTGATTTATGCAAAAATGACTAAAAAGTCTTGATATGTATGAGGCTCATTTCTTTATTTTTGTTGGTCAATGAAAGTCTAAAATCTAAGATTATCGATTTATCGATTTAAATCTTGATTAAGACGAGACCAACCTTATTTTTTCATTCCAGTTTCATTTACTATTTAGTCGGTGAAAGTCAAGAATCATTGATTATCGATTTCTCGATTAAATCATGATTAAGACTAGACAAACTTTTTACATACCCTTAGGTCTTTACCTTAGTACATATATTATCTTAGCAAGCAAACATAACATAACACATACTTAAACAAGAGGTTCCCGTAGAGTACTACGGACGTTTAGGATGCTAATACCTTCCCTAGGCGTAACCAACCCCCGAACTTTAGATCTCCCCCCTTTAGGTTTTTCTCGATCTTGAACCTTTCCTTTGGATAAATCAAAGTTGGTTGTGAATTCAAAAAAATGTGATGCAAGTTAATTAATAGCTTGTTATCCGATTCTCACCGCAACAGAAATAGCGACTTCACTGGGGAAAAGTTAGACCTATTGTTGGTCCCTTCCTAAGAGGGTTAAGCCTATCTTGTTTTTATGTTATTCATGTTTGCTTATTTACTTGTATATGCTTATGTATGTCATATTTGCTTATATACTTGTATCTTTGTTCTTGCTTTATTATCCTGTTTATTTTGGGTTATCATGGTATCTATGAGTGAGATAAGTCCTAACCCGGACTTGAGAGAACACATATGTTTAGGAACCATGGACATAGTCAAGGGAACTTCGAGGGAGAAATCCCAAAGGAGGGAACTTGAAGTCCACACTCAGTTGAGGCCCTCTTGGAGGTGGTAAATGTTGAACGAGCAATCGTGAATGCGTTACTACTTTCGACCTAGGAACCAAAGATACTGATGACCATTAGTTACCCTTTACCCCACCTGGCCTATTTAGGATGTAGTACGATGACTGTGAGGGAGTAATCCTAAATAGTTGCTACACGATACTACACTCAGACGAGACTCTCTTGAGAATTTTATCGATTACCGAGCAATTGGGAAGTCGATAAAATCCAAAAGATGGGTTGTCGACTCTGGGAACTTCTTAGAACCCCGTTCTGTGGATACATGAACCCTAGTACACACCCTGTGGTTGGTTCTTTACCTGGACTCCATGCTGTGATCTCGAACCCTTGATCCTGTTGCATGTGTTTTGTATCCTGTTTGCATTGCATTGCATATCATTTGCATCTTTGCATGATTCATTGCATATGTCTGTTTGTCCAGTTGCTCATTGCCAATTGTCGCTATCCACTAGTCGTCAAGTTGATTCCTCGACACCAATACCGGATTAGAGCTAATTACAGACGCAAGATGTCAGAGCAAGAGATACACAATGTTGAGGTTCAAATGGAGATCGATGACCTTAAATAAAGTATGACTAAACTCACTGAGATACTTCAAGTTTTGCTTGCTAGAGGAGAGCCTCCCCAAAGGACAGTCATCCAGGAAGTTTCAAGTGCTAATCCTCCACCAGTTCAGATGCCACCTTCAACTTGGCCCGAGTTTGGTTTGCCACACAACTACTCTCCACCGATTGCATCTACTGCTATGGTTGGTCAGAATGCTATGCCTGTCTTTCAAGCTCGTATTTTCACCGAGCCCAGACCTGTGGTCCTTGCTGTTCCACAGACTGTTCGAGCTCCTTTCGAGAATCCCCTCTATGAGTACAATGCTGCCAGTGTTCAAGGTGAAGACCGTGAAGACTTTGTTGAACCTGAAGTTGTCCGAGAGAAGTTTCAGAGGATAGAGAAGAGACTCAAAGCCGTTGAGGGTACTGATTTCTTTAATGTGGATGCAGACAATATGTGCTTAGTATCAGACCTTGTTATACCTGCTAAGTTCATAACTCCAGATTTTGTGAAGTACAAGGGTCACTCTTGCCCAAGAGCTCATTTGGTCATGTATCTTCGCAGGATGACTGCTCAGCCAAGAATTAGAAGTTGCTTATCCACTGTTTTCAAGACAGCTTGAGTGGAGCATCACTTAAATGGTACATGGGTCTCGAGCAAAACTCTATCCATAGCTTCCAAAACCTCACAAATGCCTTCATGAAGCAATACAAGTATAACCTTGACATGGCTCCTGATCGTCGTCAACCCCAAAACATGTCTCAGAATGATAAAGAGTCTTTCAAGGAGTATGCTCAGCGCTGGAGAGAGTTGGCTTCCCAAGTGAAACCTCCTTTGGTTGAGAAAAAGTTAACCGGAATGTTCATGGATACCCTGTCCCCATTCTATTGGGAGAAGATGGTTGGAAGTGTTTCCTCCAATTTCACTGATTTGGTTTCTATTGGCCAAAGATTAGAGGAAGGTCTTAAGAAAGGAAAAGTATCCAAGGTTGTTGAATCTTCTAATGCTGTGAAGAAATCCTATGGGAACTTTCAGAAGAAGAAGGAAGATCAGACTAATGTTGTCATGGTTAAAGCAAGAAGGCCTCGTCCCCGACTTCAGTATGTTGTTCATCCTGTTGTTGCTGCTGTTACTCCTGTGGTTGCTGCACCACGACCAACTCAAGCTTTCCAACGTCCAGCTGCAGGACAAAGCCAGTACCGTAATAGGGGTCAATTTGATCCTATTCCCATGACTTACACTGAACTTTATCCTGGTTTGGTTCAACAAGGTTTGATTACCACAAGGCCTCTGCCTCCTCCTCCAAATCCTCTTCCAGCCGGCTATAGGGCTGATCTTCATTGTGAATACCATCAAGGTGGTGCATGCCATAACTTGGAAAGTTGCTTTGCATTGAAGGCTAGAGTATAAGAGCTGATGAGGAACAAAATCCTCTCCTTTAAGGACAATCCCAATGTTCAGAACAACCCTCTGCCAGGGCACGCCAAGTGAAGCTTCAGTCGACTTCAGCATGCTATCCTCCTAAAAGCCAGTGTTTCAGACAGGATAACTCATCCTTGTGTTGATTAGTCACTAAGCCTTTGTTTCTTGTTGTTTTCACTTTCTTTATTTTGTAATGGGTGTTTGCTTTCAAATTATGTTTGTACTTTCACAATTAATGAAATGAGCACTGCAACTTTTGATTCAATTCATTTGTGTTTGCTATTTACTTCTTATTGCTTCCTCTTTCATGAAAAATAAAATAAAAAATTTTTTTGTCCACTTTCTGTTGATTATGCAAAGATTGGATGGAGGATGATGAAAACGTTATACCCATAATTGTTGTTGGTATGCTTTTAAATCAAAACTTTGCTGACGATGTAAGGCATTGTTTCAGTTCCCCAAACACTGGAGAAATAAGGAAGTTAACCCCTCTTTAACCCCTTCGAGCCTAGAAGTAGGAGTTTCTTTCTTTACAAATAAAAACCCGTAATTTTAACCTGGGGCAGGGTAGTTCTCAGTCAACTAGGTTGTGCATTCAATTACAAGAGCAACATTCAAGATGCCTCTCAACAAAGTTCATAAATGTTTCTTCGCACACAGCAAGCAAGTGTCGAAGATGTCTTTCAAGTCAAACGCCAATGATGATTCACTGTAATCCTTAAGCCAGGCAGTCACTAAAAAAAAGACAAAAAAGGAAAAGAAAAGAAGAAAGAACAAGTTTGTATGACAACCAAAAGTTGTAAGGAAGCAGTGATCGCCATCTCAAGTCCATTGAATTTTGAACCATCATCGCTATCATCAGTGCAATTCCTAACTCATGGGAATTTGAGTGCATAGTTTGAGTTAACTGGGCATAGGACTGAAGTTCATCACGTAGATTGGGTGGGTAAAAATAAACTTTGAGCCTTTATCCTTTGTTTCTTAAACCGTGAACCAGGCCACGTTATAACCCTCAAAAGACCTAATTGAAGCAAGGTTATTTTGAAAGCATACTACAGCAAGGTTGCGTAAACTGACTCCAAAAGATCTTTGCAGATCATCTATTTTGGGCATTACACCCTTTGCTTAAACTTTTCACTTTAATATCTTGAACCACCGTGTTCTGACCAATGACTCATATACTTTGCCTCTTTCAAAAATGATTGATTTCAAAAGTTGCATGAATTTTGCATTTACCATGTTTGTACAAGTACTTTTGTTTGCAAACTGGCTTTCCTCTCAAAGAATTTTCAAACAATTAAGAACCTTGGTTGGTGATTTAACTAGGGGCAAGTTCCTTCCATATCCTGTTGAGAATCAGTTCAAGATTTATGGTTAATGGCGACTTCTCAGATTTGGTTTATCCAGAAAAACTTTCAAGACTCAGACTGGGGCAAGCCTTCCCGGTGTATAGTAAAGCAATCATCTTTCAAGACTTAGACTGGGGCAAGCTTCCCAAGAGCACCATGAAACGATCATCTCCAGAATCAATTCGGTTGAAGCCATGATCAGGTCATCTACAACAGTCAGCTAATCTGGGGCAGTTTACCTGAAGAATCCCCAAGCAATTCTTTATCCTTCCTACAAGGATCATCAAGTTGGATGCAGTTTACCAGAGTGGCAATGATGTGTTCAATTGTTAACATCTCTAGTCCCAAGAAGAATAACGGTGATCTTCGTGTAGAGGAATCAGTCTTCCAGTCTTGTCTTCCCAGAGAGTCGAGTCATGTCGTCTGCATTTGCATTTGCATTTGATCATATATCATCTGCATAATTCATATACATATGCATATCATGAGTGTTTCATCCTTATTTGCATTTCTCCCGAGGTCGTGTCATTATCCACGTCTTACCTTACCAAAACGTTACTTGTCCTTTTCATTCAGTGCCATTCCTGAATGTTGTCATTATCTTGCGCATCTAATCCTGTTGATAGATGTTTATCTTCTCTCATTCCAGTGCTATTCCTGGATCTTTATATTCTTTCACTCCAGTGCCATTCCTGGATGTCTTTCTCACTATCATTTGATACTATTCCTGAATATAGTGATCTACCTTTACTTTCAGTGCCATTCCTGAAAGTTCATAGTCATCCAATGCTTTCTTGGATTTCACCTTTGTTCACATTCATTCAATGCTGTCTTGAATACTATGGTTCCTTTTGTCCAATGCTTTCTTGGATTTCTATCTTGTTCACTTTCATCTGATGCCTTCTCAGATATTATGAGTTATACCTTTCATCTAAAGCCATTATTGGATGACTGGTGTTTTTTTACATTCAATGTCATTCTTGAATGTAATCTTTGTTCACTTTATCTAAAGCCGTTATTAGATATTGTGATCTATACCTTTCATTCAAAGCCAGTATTGGATGTCTGGTTTCTCTACCATCTGATGCCTATCTGGATGTGTCTCTCTTTCTGATATTTTTCAAATAGAGTCTTTGTTCACTTTATCTAAAGTCGTTATTAGATATTGTGATCTGTACCTTTCATTCAAAGCCAGTATTAGATGTCCGGTTTCTCTACCATCTGATGCCTATCCGGATGTGTCTCTCTTTCTGATATTTTTCAGATAGAGTCTTTGTTCACTTTATCTAAAGCTGTTATTAGATATTGTGATTTATACCTTTTGTTCAAAGCCATTATTGGATGACTGGTTTCATTAGTCTCTATTCACATTCATCTAAAGCCATTATTAGATATTATGATTTGTACCCTTCATTCACAGCCATTATTGGATGACTGGTTTTTTTTGCCATCTGATGTTTTTCCAGATGTTTCTTTCTCTGTCTTTTCTGGTTTTTCTTGAAGATCCCGTTTGAACTCTTCAGTATAAGAAAATCCCAGAAAATCTTTTGTTGGTGTCTGTCCTTTTATTCCAAATTGATCCCCAGGGGAGATCATGTCTTCTTTCTGGTTCCATGCCCAGTAAAGAGTGTACTTTCATTTCCCCAGTGTCGTCCGGTCACCTATAAACCTGTCGTCCATCTCCTTGGACTTTCCCTAGTAGAGAGCCCCTCTCTGGCTCCCATCCCCAGTGAGGGCCTGTAGGATTTCCTCTTTATTTTTCTATCCCCGGTACATCCTTAGAGTCTCCCTAGTGAGTCTATTGTTGGACAGTCTGTATCCCCAGCGAGTCTTTCTCGTGAATGCTAACCTTATCCTTCCCCAGTAAGCTCACCTGTGGTGGATTGCCCTTCATCCTTGGTGTTTTGTTTATCTGCCCCTTTGCATTTAGCATTCCATCATTTTCATCATATTAGAGTTCTTTGCATGTCAGCATTTTTGTCCATAGCATTGCATGTCAGTGCGTCTGAGGGCAAAATTTTCGGTTATCTATATTTAAATACCTTCCACCATGATTTCATGAAGACTATCATCACTCATGTCATCCGGTGAAGATATTTAAATAGGGGCAACTGTTGTACCCCAAATTTTACCCTCCGATATTCTGATCGTTTGCATATCCTTTTCATTGGTCTCTGTTTTCGCATTTTAGTAAACATATCAATAATCATGCATTTTTTGTTAGAATTTAATTTGTTTTATTTTCTTTTTTTTTTACTAACTATTTTCAATTATCTTTTTTTTATTATTTTTAGTTTTATTATTATTATTTCTTATTATTATTAATTTTATTATTATTAGTTTTATTATCATTATTAGTTTTATTATTATTAGTTTTATTATTACTAAGCTTTATTATTATTATTATTATTACTTTTATTTTGTTTATCTTCATGGTAAGTGGGGACCACTCAATCATTCTAACACTTCACATGGATTGCCAACTTGGATTTATCAATGACCAAAAATTATTCTCACACTTCACTCATCAATGGCCAAGAATCATTCTCATAAAGTCACATGGATTGCCACATCAACACTCCCACTTTATTCACACTATAAATAAGATCTCTCATTCTCTCATTTTGGACACCATGTTCACCCCACACAAAGGCTGAATACTCTATTAATTTTCTCCCTCAATTATTCTTGCAAATTTTCTGGAGAGAAGGCTCGTCTTCATTTTTCCATAACTCGTGTCATTGAAGAGGCAGTGGACCGTCTCCACTAGGTAACATTCACCTCTTTTATTTCTCCGTTTTCAAAGTACCATGATCATTTATCTATGTTGTTATCAAGTTCATTAGCATGTTAATATTTTTCTGGAAAAAGTATTGTAATATCCTATAATTTTTGTTTGGTTTTATTATGAATGATGTTTAAAAGATAAGATAAAAATTCAAAAAGACAAAAAAAAATGCTTCATCACCACCCTTTTATTATTTCATACTATTTTTATTTTATTTTCCATTTATTTCTTAATTTTGTTTCTCTAGTTTTTATTTTAGGAGCACTTTGAATTTTTAGTTTCAATTTATCATGTTATTTCTTGAATTCATAACTTTTTCTTTCGACTTTTGTTTTGATTTTTATTTTTCTCTTACGATCTTTATTTCGATTTTTATGGCCCATGACATACAAAAATCATGACTTGTTAATTTATTTTAAATCACTAAAAGTCTTGATAAATATGAGGCCATTTTTTATTTGTTTTTATTGGTCGATGAAAGTTAAAAATCTAAGATTATTGATTCATCGATTAAGTCTTGATTTAAACGAGACCAACTTCATTTTCATTTTGATTCCACTTTCTTTATTTTTGGGCCAATGATATTACAAAATCACGACTTAGTTGATTTATGCAAAAATGACTAAAAAGTCTTGATATGTATGAGGCTCATTTCTTTATTTTTGTTGGTCAATGAAAGTCAAAAATCTAAGATTATCGATTTATCGATTTAAATCTTGATTAAGACGAGACCAACCTTATTTTTTCATTCCAGTTTCATTTACTATTTAGTCGATGAAAGTCAAGAATCATTGATTATCGATTTCTCGATTAAATCATGATTAAGACGAGACAAACTTTGTACATACCCTTAGGTCTTTACCTTAGTACATATATTATCTTAGCAAGCAAACATAACATAACACAAACTTAAACAAGAGGTTCCCGTAGAGTACTACGGACGTTTAGGATGCTAATACCTTCCCTAGGCGTAACCAACCCCCGAACTTTAGATATCCCCCCCCCCTTTAGGTTTTTCTCGATCTTGAACCTTTCCTTTGGATAAATCAAAGTCGGTTGTGAATTCAAAGAAATGTGATGCAAGTTAATTAATAGCTTGTTATCCGATTCTCACCGCAACAATATGTTATAAGAAAAAGAAAAGGAAAAGAGAAAGAAGAGAAGGAAGAGAGAAACAAGAAGAGAAAGAGGGAAAGCTTGAGAAGAAGCTCATGGATCATCATCATCTTCTTCAAACTCCTCTTCGATTACCAGGTGGGTTCTAGTTAGATCTAACACCCTAAATTCCCCCGTAATATTTAAGCGAAAAATCATAGTAAAATCATCCAATTCAATTTAAGGCATTACTTTCGACAACATACTTTCTCTTTATTAGACATGTAACATATTGTATAATTCAATAAACCAACTTTTATTATGCAGCGGAAAAATCAATCATAATAATGATAAGGAAACATAACGGTTTTAACTGACAACTTTTAATTCGAAACTATAAAGACAACAAAATCCTTTTAACAAAACAACTCGTGCAATAAGCGTTCTCGACTCCCCATGTTACATATCAGAGCAGACGCCACAAGGTGAAGTACCTCGTCTTCACCGACCACGACTCCAACTACTCCTGAGTATCTACAGGATGCCGTATAAAGCATCACCAAACACAGAAGGGGTGAGATTCTTAAATCAATGAAAGAGAGAGCTGATATAAATAAAAAATCATACATCATCAAGTTATTCACCATATCGTAACATCCAACAAGAATCACACACCTCAACTTATGCGCAGCCAATCACCGATAACTATACCAACCATCAAGCGACATAACAAACAAGAGAATGCAAAGGAGACTCGATTAGACTCAATGCATGTGGTACCAAAATCGATCCCTGTTTCATGATCATAGTTCCCGTCGGAACTCTCGACCCCTATTTCAGGGTCAAGTATGACCCCTATTTCATGATCACACCAACGACCGCTGTTTCATGGTCACGTACGACCCCTATTTCATGATCGTACCAACAACTGTGATTGCTTACACCCCATCCGGGCACATAATCACGCCAACAACAACGATTCCATCAACGAATTCGAATAGACGATAACACCCCACCTGGGCACGCCATCCCACAACGATGCACATGCCATGCACCATCAATGACAACATACAACAACGACTCATGCATACACATATCATACTCATCTTCATACCAACATCATTTAACATTCAACATGCATTCATCTAAACATACATCATTGTACCAATACAACAACTACACATCTTTGCATCATTCAATCACGCATTTCACATTATCACATCAACATCAACAAAACAAGCACATAACACCTCAATACACGCTCACCATACAACAGCAACAACACAGCATTAATGTAATATAAAACAGATATTTTCCATGAATTTTAAGTCAATAAGAATAATATTTTTCAGTCCCAGGTCGCGCTAAGCGAGCCCCACCTGCGCTAAGCGAGCATCTCTCTGCCTCGAAGAGGCGAAATTTCTCCAGACCGCGCTAAGCGCGTCCTGCGATTCTGCAGCCCAAAACCCTGCGATAACAGCAACAAACCACCTGCGTTTTTCTGCACTAACTCGATTTTTAACAACAATTTTTCATAGATTTTTCACCAATAGCCTACATCTAACATTTGCAAGTCAACCAAACAAATCAAACAAGACTAATTCATCAATTCCAATCATATTATCACAAAATCTTCCTAAAACCCTCATTCAACCCCATGGATTCCAACTTAGTGATTTCTACTTCAATACTTACATCATTTAACCCTTGAGAGATGAAAGAAATCCCACCCTTACCTTAAAGTGATGAGCTTTCCTAACTTCAATGGATTCTCCCTTTCTTCCTCTTGCCCTAGCTCTTCTCCCTCTTTCACTTTTTCACGTGGAATGAGAATAATGAACTCTCACTCTCTAATTCTCTCATATACCCCAATTAATGAATTGCCTTATTTACCCTCACTTAACCCTCGCCTAATTACCATAAAGCCCTTCCACTCACTACACCTCCTACTTATTTTAATTATCTTATTATATTAACATTATCACTCAACTAATGAAATAAATTAGTCAACAAATGATAAATTTAAATAATCCAATCAACATTACTCAACGCACCGCTAATCTCTATGTTATTAGCCATACACCCCTACTACGCCCCAGACCTACTACTTAAGGCCACTACCCTTCACCACGGATACACAAAACACAATGAAAGTACAACAACACACAATCGATCACAACAACATATAATTAATGAAATCTATGATTTGGACTTAGGTTAGATTTGAGAGAAAATGATTAAACGGACAAATCAATGAAATCTAACAGATGAAATGTGATATAAAATGCGTAGAATACTTGTTGTTATTGTTAATTCTTGTAGTTGGCTAGAATTTTGGTAAAACAATGTTGATGTCATGGTTGATGTTTCAACATGAGTTTTTAACAGCCTTGTTATGTTGAGTTAACATTCTGGTTATGTTAAGGGTTGCAGTTTTGTGCTGATGTCAAAGCCGATGTCATAACATCAGATGACAGAACATCAGAAAACCATCTGTGTGGTTTGTGGATTGCAGAATGTTATAGTGCTGAAGAGTGATGTCACATGCGATGTCTTAACATCACTATACCAGAACATCAGTCTGCTGTGTTTTTAGGACTGCGCGTGTTTCTGTTATTGGAGAGATATTCTACTGAAGAGAGTGAGAGATTGTAGGCGAATATCTTGGTAAAGATATATTCTGGTGCAATCATAAGTGGAGCAGATCTTGTTGCTATTTTTAGGGCTGAAAGATTTGAAAATATTTGAAGATAAAATCTATTTTTAAATTCAAATCAAATCAGATATTTGGAGAAGATCTTGCAGCTGAATAGTGAAGATTTAAAAGATACATAATATCCTGGAAATATTATGTGGAGCTGAATTTAATGCATAAAGATATGGAGAATATTTAGAGTTAATTATTGAAGATTTAAATTGAAGATTTGATTGAAGATCCAATTAATAGCAGAATCTGTTGGAGATATGGAACAGAAGATTTGATATGAATTGAAGGCCCAAATCCAGTTGGGAAAGAGGTTATAAATAGAAGCATTGAGGCTTGAAGGATTGGAAGTAGCAGAGTGTCTATGGTATGGCTTTAGATGCAGAAGGATGGCAGTTATCACTCTTAAGTTAGACAAAGGTCTGAACCTTGTGCTTATAAGAAGAAGCTTCTGGAAGAGTGTGTTATGCAAGTTACTGCAGTTTTGTTGGTCTAATCTTGGAAGTTGATCAGATGTTGATATGTTCTCATGTGTCCCCTACATGAGATATGTGTGGATTAATATGGTCGTAGTCTCCAAATCCATTGAAGACTGTTGTCAGAACTGATGTTGAAACATCATTCCAGTTCTTTGTTCTCTCAGCCAAAGAAAGATAGTTGTGCTCTTGGTGAAGTATCAGGTCAAGCCAATTAGTGATCAGTGGTGTGGATTATTAAAAGAGGGATCAGCTAGTGCCACAAGTGTGCAGGAAAAGAATTTCGTACCTTGTGTGAGAAGGTAATCTTATTCTGTCTAAGGGTAAATACTTTGATGGGAGACTGAGTATTTTTCTAGAGAATTAAGCAAAGTTGTGTCCAGATATTTTTTTTGTGGGCCATGATGGAGTAGATTTATGGTTGAAGATGACAACCTGAGGTAGCCCTATCAGCTGGCTATTTCAGAAGTGTGTGAATGAAGGAGTGAGCATCATCTGCTGGCTGTTTGTAAAGACCTTGTTGGAAGCTTGGTAGTTGTCTGATGTGAGTGACGACATGAATTATGCTGTTGAAGATGCAGTCTATGAAGACAACATATTCTTGATGGTTAGAGCTTGGATCAGTTTATTTCTGATCTAAGTAGTTTGGAGCATGGGGTTTGCTCTAGTTGTGAAGGTCGAGGATAAGTGGCAGTTATTTCTGGGTTTCTACTGACGACTCTACTAAGGGAAGTGACTTTCTTTAGTATTGCTATGGGGTAGTCTTGGACTACTTATTTTCTGAAGATTCAGATGTGGTAGGTTTGAAGTCTTTGGAGTTTCTAAGCAGGATGGAGGTTGTCTACTCAAACTTGATTGTTGAATCAAGTCTATGAGAGCATGGAAATCTGTTTCTGCAAAGGGAAGAGGTTCTTCTGAGTGGCAGAAGGTTGAGCTAAATTCAACAGTTGGATGACATAATGTTATGACATCTAGCTCAACATCAGGAGTCTCAGCTGGTGATGTGGCACATCAGTTATTGGTAGGGTAATCTACAGGAATGAACAATAGGATGCTTCATAAAGATCGTTCTCATGGCAGTTTGCGGGAGCTGCAGGAAGGAGAAGATGTTACATGACCATGGCTTAGGGAGTCTAAGTGAGTTTGCTTTTGAGCAAGTGGAACATGTGACTTGAAGATCAAGGTTCCTTGGTGGATCAAGCTATCTTTGTGAGAGTTCTGGAAAACGTGAAAAAGGTCAAAATGTGGCATTTGGCTAGTTTCATATGAGGACTTATGGATGAGGTGATCAAACTGTGGCATTTGGTTGATCTCAGAAGTGGATTCGAAGAATCAAGATAATCAGAGTGTGGCAGCTGGTTATTATTAAGGATTATCTTGAAACAAGTTACTCTTGGGCAGAAGGGTGATGAGTTGAAGACTCAAGGATATTACTCTTCTTGAAGGTGGTTGAGAGTTTATTTCTCTAGATTACTATGCTATAGTAAGTCCAGTTGCTGGAACCTATCAAGAATCATGGTGATGATGTTTTGGTGTGTGGCAGGTGTTCTAACTTGGTGTTGGGACATTATATGGGTTGGATATCCTTGGTGAAGGATGTTTATGCTCTGGTTCAGGAGCTTGGTGCCTACATTATGCCTAAGGAGCGTCTACATAGTCATACGGGAGAATGATGAAGTAGAATGGAGAATGTAGAGAAGACTGTAGTAGATCAGGTATTGATTAATTGGAAGCCTGATGAGAATGGTCATATTTAGGAGATGATTGCTCCAGCATTATTTCAAAAGAGGTGTTTCTGACGTTGTGGATTAGAATGTGGAGATTCTAATCTTAGTTTGTTGTAGTATGTTCTGGCAAAGCATGTCTACTATTTTTGAAGACCTCACTAGTGGATGTAATGGCAGAGGAACTGTGTCAGATGAGGTGATTGGATCAGAAAATTTTGAAGAGATTGGATCTCAGTAAAGCTTTTAAGTAATCTGAGATTTCGTGGAGTTTGTGAGCAGTGTCATACTAGTCAGGATAATTGAATGTGTTCTCCAATAGTGAAAGTACAATATGTGAAAGTGCTCAGCAAGTGTGCTCAAATGTTCATCTCCATCTAGAGCTTTAGTTAACCATGACAGGGGGAGTAATTGTCTATGGATTCTGCAGCAAAGGTGCATATATTGTGAAGCCTGCATGCTGATCAAGCTTGTGGAGATTGGTTGCCTCTTGTGAGGAGATAATGTCAGATAACATGTTATGACATCAGACTGTTGGATGACGTGTTGGTGTGGACATGAATGGTTTTAGCCATGTGGAGCCAATTGTTTGAATCATATGCGCACATGCTTCTGTGGAGGAGTCTGAAGGACGATTTTATTTGTGCAGATGTTGGAATTACTTTGTGAGGGTCTTTGTTGATGGGAGATGTCACACTTGTCTAGGTGTGTGGTTTTAATTCAACGTAAGAAGACTTGACTTAAAGTGTAGTGGAAGGCAGTGTATTTGTGGATGTATGAAGACTATGATCAAGAAATTCATTCCTGAGAGAAGTTGATCAGCTTGGCAAAATGTGAGTTTTGGAGCATGAGAAGATAACCACTTAAGAGGGAATTATGTGATTAAGCACTAAGTGAATGCGTTCAGCAGGTGAGTTGAACAGAGAGTGCGCTCTTGAAGACATAAAGATGAGTCTTATGTTTTCCATTCATTTAAGGTGTTCTTCTTGAAAAGGTGCACTGGTTATCTTAGATAGGGGGAGTTGATCTTTTCTCTGCTGATCATTGAAAGTAGTAGCTGCTGAGTCTGAGTTTTGTTCTGAGTATATTGGTTGGATGATTCAGAGTTTGCCTTTGGAATTTTTGTGTGCTTGCTGCTATGTTCAGAGTTTGTCCAATTATGGTTAAAAAGGGGGAGAGTTAGCCTAGTGGTTGCCAAGGTGTGGTTGTGAAGCCTTTTCTGATATGGTGCAGCAGTTGAGGGGGAAAGTGTTTGAACAACTATGATCTAGTTATGCTGATGTGAAAGTGTTCGTTTCTGCTGCAAGTTGTTCTGATGTAGGCTAAAATTGTTTTAGCCAAAATTAGCCAAAGGGGGGGATTGTTAATTCTTGTAGTTGGCTAGAATTTTGGTAAAACAATGTTGATGTCATGGTTGATGTTTCAACATGAGTTTTTAACAGCCTTGTTATGTTGAGTTAACATTCTGGTTATGTTAAGGGTTGCAGTTTTGTGCTGATGTCAAACCCGATGTCATAACATCAGATGACAGAACATCAGAAAACCATCTGTGTGGTTTGTGGATTGCAGAATGTTATAGTGCTGAAGAGTGATGTCACATGCGATGTCTTGACATCACTATACCAGAACATCAGTCTGCTGTGTTTTTAGGATTGCACGTGTTTCTGTTATTGGAGAGATATTCTACTGAAGAGAGTGAGAGATTGTAGGCGAATATCTTGGTAAAGATATATTCTGGTGCAATCATAAGTGGAGCAGATCTTGTTGCTATTTTTAGGGCTGAAAGATTTGAAGATAAAATCTGTTTTTAAATTCAAATCAAATCAGATATTTGGAGAAGATCTTGCAGCTGAATAGTGAAGATTTAAAAGATACATAATATCCTGGAAATATTATGTGGAGCTGAATTTAATGCATAAAGATATGGAGAATATTTAGAGTTAATTATTGAAGATTTAAATTGAAGATTTGATTGAAGATCCAATTAATAGCAGAATATGTTGGAGATTTGGAACAGAAGATTTGACATGAATTGAAGGCCCAAATCCAGTTGGGAAAGAGGTTATAAATAGAAGCATTGTAACCTAGTTTTAGTAAGCCAGCCATCATGTAGATTGTAAGGGCTGTGTTGGTTGATGAACCACCCGGTTTGTGGGATGGTCATCGTGCTTATCTCGAAGCCTGTAGGTAAGAGATGTATTGTTCTTGGAGGAAGCTGTTAAACAACTCTAAGTATTGTTCTTAGTCATGAGGGTCATGTCTAGATATTGTCATGGAAGTGTGTCTTCCAAGGTTATGTGTGTGAATGAATACGTTTAGGAAATCAAGCTGTTGATGCAGTGACGGTGTAGTTGACTGCTAGACATCATCGAGATGATTGGAAGTGAGATGGAGTCTCTTACCTAGGGAGGACTTAGGTAGAAGGGTCATTGGGTAGTGATTGAATTAGGTAGATTGTCAACTGGTGTGTTGAGTCTGTAATTTGATACTACTAATAGTGGACTTCCTTCCTGGCTTGGTATGCCCCCAGATGTAGGTTGGTTGAACCGAACTGGGTGAATAATTGATTGTGTTCATATTCTGTTTTTATTGTCTTGTTCATGCAACAGAGTTTGATGTTGTGACATTGCACCTTAACATCACACATCTGTACCAGAATTTCAATTGGTATCAGAGCAGGCATCCTGTCTGTTTCTGGATGAGATCTAGGGAAGATACTTTCTGGTTCGTGAGCAAGGAAGATAATTGCTGAGTTGTGGACTTGGCCAGTTCATACGGTTGGGTGTATGATCCCTTGAAGTAAAGGATGGACTATCTTTCAGAGCTGCCATTGTGAGTGTGTTGACCCCTGGTGACAAGCAAGGATTTTTGAGCAGCACCTGAAGGTTGTTGAGGAGTTGTTGTATGTTCCGCTGCATGTGTTTTTGTAACCCTGGTTGGTTCTCGTATCTCTGGTGATGAGATTCTAGGAAGGTATTCTCTTGGAAAGACATTAAGGGTTGGTCTCCTCAGCAGGTTGGTCTCTGACGTGGTAGTTGGTGCAAGGCAACTTCAACTGGTTGGTTTGAGAGATCGAAGATTCTTGAGGATTATCTCATACCTTTGTTTTGGGGAAAGAAGTGATCAGAAGGTGAATGGATTGTTTTTAAGGCTTGATGAAGAAAGAAGAGGGTGGAGTCCAAGGCAAAGAGTATCACTGTCAAATCTTTCATGCGGGAGTGAAGATCTTGATAAGGTATCTCTTAAACTGAGTTGTGGTGACCTATTCAGGAGGGTCTTTCTGGTTATGTTGTCAGTTTCATCAAGAAAGAAGCTAAGATTGATATGTCAATCCTAATGTCTCGACATCGCGCTACACATCAGCAGTTTAAAGGTAAATGCTGAGTCAAAGACCTGTTAGACTGTAGCTGTTTTGAAGGATCACTGAAGCTGTGAAGTTAAACAATTTGTGAGATGCTAGTAAGCTTGAGCTAAACTGTCTGAGGACAATATTATAGGGAAAGTGCATCCTAGAGTTTGTAGTGTAAATCAGCCTGGGGTCAATTGGTGTCTGCATTAGTTGTATAGAGTGAACTCTTCCAGCTTTGAGGCTTGAAGGATTGGAAGTAGCAGAGTGTCTATGGTATGGCTTTAGATGCAGAGGATGGCAGTTATCACTCTTAAGTTAGACAAAGGTCTGAACCTTGTGCTTATAAGAAGAAGCTTCTGGAAGAGTGTGTTATGCAAGTTACTGCAGTTTTGTTGGTCTAATCTTGGAAGTTGATCAGATGTTGATATGTTCTCATGTGTCCCCTACATGAGATATGTGTGGATTAATATGGTTGTAGTCTCCAAATCCATTGAAGACTGTTGTCAGAACTGATGTTGAAACATCATTCCAGTTCTTTGTTCTCTCAGCCAAAGAAAGATAGTTGTGCTCTTGGTGAAGTATCAGGTCAAGCCAATTAGTGATCAGTGGTGTGGATTATTAAAAGAGGGATCAGCTAGTGCCACAAGTGTGCAGGAAAAGAATTTCGTACCTTGTGTGAGAAGGTAATCTTATTCTGTCTAAGGGTAAATACTTTGATGGGAGACTGAGTATTTGTCTAGAGAATTAAGCAAAGCTGTGTCCAGATATTTTTTTTGTGGGCCATGATGGAGTAGCTTTATGGTTGAAGATGACAACCTGAGGTAGCCCTATCAGCTGACTATTTCAGAAGTGTGTGAATGAAGGAGTGAGCATCATCTGCTGACTGTTTGTAAAGACCTTGTTGGAAGCTTGGCAGTTGTCTGATGTGAGTGACGACATGAATTATGCTGTTGAAGATGTAGTCTATGAAGACAGCATATTCTTGATGGTTAGAGCTTGGATCAGTTTATTTCTGATCTAAGTAGTTTGGAGCATGGGGTTTGCTCTAGTTGTGAAGGTCGAGGATAAGTGGCAGTTATTTCTGGGTTTCTACTGACGACTCTACTAAGGGAAGTGATTTTCTTTAGTATTGCTATGGGGTAGTCTTGGACTACTTATTTTCTGAAGATTCAGATGTGGTAGGTTTGAAGTCTTTGGAGTTTCTAAGCAGGATAGAGGTTGTCTACTCAAACTTGATTGTTGAATCAAGTCTATGAGAGCATGGAAATCTGTTTCTGCAAAGGGAGGAGGTTCTTCTGAGTGGCAGAAGGTTGAGCTGAATTCAACAGTTGGATGACATAATGTTATGACATCTAGCTCAACATCAGGAGTCTCAGCTGGTGATGTGGCACATCAGTTATTGGTAGGGTGATCTGCAGGAATGAACAATAGGATGCGTCATAAAGATCGTTCTCATGGCAGTTTGCGGGAGCTGCAGGAAGGAGAAGATGTTACATGACCATGGCTTAGGGAGTCTAAGTGAGTTTGCTTTTGAGCAAGTGGAACATGTGACTTGAAGATCAAGGTTCCTTGGTGGATCAAGCTATCTTTGTGAGAGTTCTGGAAAACGTGAAAAAGGTCAAAATGTGGCATTTGGCTAGTTACATATGAGGACTTATGGATGAGGTGATCAAACTGTGGCATTTGGTTGATCTCAGAAGTGGATTCGAAGAATCAAGATAATCAGAGTGTGGCAGCTGGTTATTATTAAGGATTGTCTTGAAACAAGTTACTCTTGGGCAGAAGGGTGATGAGTTGAAGACTCAAGGAGATTACTCTTCTTGAAGGTGGTTGAGAGTTTATTTCTCTATATTACTATGCTATAGTAAGTCCAGTTGGTGGAACCTATCAAGAATCATGGTGATGATGTTTTGGTGTGTGGCAGATGTTCCAACTTGGTGTTGGGACATTATCTGGGTTGGATATCCTTGGTGAAGGATGTTTATGCTCTGGTTCAGGAGCTTGGTGCCTACATTATGCCTAAGGAGCGTCTACATAGTCATACGGGAGAATGATGAAGTAGAATGGAGAATGTAGAGAAGACTGTAGTAGATCAGGTATTGATTGATTGGAAGCCTGATGAGAATGGTCATATTTAGGAGATGATTGCTCCAGCATTATTTCAAAAGAGGTGTTTCTGACGTTGTGGATTAGAATGTGGAGATTCTAATCTTGGTTTGTTGTAGTATGTTCTGGCAAAGCATGTCTACTATTTTTGAAGACCTCACTAGTGGATGTAATGGCAGAGGAACTGTGTCAGATGAGGTGATTGGATCAGAAAATTTTGAAGAGATTGGATCTCAGTAAAGCTTTTAAGTAATCTGAGATTTCGTGGAGTTTGTGAGCAGTGTCATACTAGTCAGGATAATTGAATGTGTTCTCCAAGAGTGAAAGTACAATATGTGAAAGTGCTCAGCAAGTGTGCTCAAATGTTCATCTCCATCTAGAGCTTTAGTTAACCATGACAGGGGGAGTAATTGTCTATGGATTCTGCAGCAAAGGTGCATATATTGTGAAGCCTGCATGCTGATCAAGCTTGTGGAGATTGGTTGCCTCTTGTGAGGATTATGACATCAGACTGTTGGATGACGTGTTGGTGTGGACATGAATGGTTTTAGCCATGTGGAGCCAATTGTTTGAATCATATGCGCACATGCTTATGTGGAGGAGTCTGAAGGACGATTTTATTTGTGCAGATGTTGGAATTACTTTGTGAGGGTCTTTGTTGATGGGAGATGTCACACTTGTCTAGGTGTGTGGTTTTAATTCAACGTAAGAAGACTTGACTTAAAGTGTAGTGGAAGGCAGTGTATTTGTGGATGTATGAAGACTATGATCAAGAAATTCATTCCTGAGAGAAGTTGATCAGCTTGGCAAGATGTGAGTTTTGGAGCATGAGAAGATAACCACTTAAGAGGGAATTATGTGATTAAGCACTAAGTGAATGCGTTCAGCAGGTGAGTTGAACAGAGAGTGCGCTCTTGAAGACATAAAGATGAGTCTTATGTTTTCCATTCATTTAAGGTGTTCTTCTTGCAAAGGTGCACTGGTTATCTTAGATAGGGGGAGTTGATCTTTTCTCTACTGATCATTGAAAGTAGTAGCTGCTGAGTCTAAGTTTTGTTCTGAGTATATTGGTTGGATGATTCAGAGTTTGCCTTTGGAATTTTTGTGTGCTTGCTGCTATGTTCAGAGTTTGTCCAATTATGGCTAAAAAGGGGGAGAGTTAGCCTAGTGGTTTCCAAGGTGTGGTTGTGAAGCCTTTTCTGATATGGTGCAGCAGTTGAGGGGGAAAGTGTTTGAACAGCTATGATCTGGTTATGCTGATGTGAAAGTGTTCGTTTCTGCTGCAAGTTGTTCTGATGTAGGCTGAAATTGTTTTAGCCAAAATTAGCCAAAGGGGGAGATTGTTAATTCTTGTAGTTGGCTAGAATTTTGGTAAAACAATGTTGATGTCATGGTTGATGTTTCAACATGAGTTTTTAACAGCCTTGTTATGTTGAGTTAACATTCTGGTTATGTTAAGGGTTGCAGTTTTGTGCTGATGTCAAACCCGATGTCATAACATCAGATGACAGAACATCAGAAAACCATCTGTGTGGTTTGTGGATTGCAGAATGTTATAGTGCTGAAGAGTGATGTCACATGCGATGTCTTGACATCACTATACCAGAACATCAGTCTGCTGTGTTTTTAGGAATGCGCGTGTTTCTGTTATTGGAGAGATATTCTACTGAAGAGAGTGAGAGATTGTAGGCGAATATCTTGGTAAAGATATATTCTGGTGCAATCATAAGTGGAGCAGATCTTGTTGCTATTTTTAGGGATGAAAGATTTGAAAAGATTTGAAGATAAAATCTGTTTTTAAATTCAAATCAAATCAGATATTTGGAGAAGATCTTGCAGCTGAATAGTGAAGATTTAAAAGATACATAATATCCTGGAAATATTATGTGTAGCTGAATTTAATGCATAAAGATATGGAGAATATTTAGAGTTAATTATTGAAGATTTAAATTGAAGATTTGATTGAAGATCCAATTAATAGCAGAATCTGTTGGAGATATGGAACAGAAGATTTGATATGAATTGAAGGCCCAAATCCAGTTGGGAAAGAGGTTATAAATAGAAGCATTGTAACCTAGTTTTAGTAAGCCAGCCATCATGTAGATTATAAGGGCTGTGTTGGTTGATGAACCACCCGGTTTGTGGGATGGTCATCGTGCTTATCTCGAAGCCTGTAGGTAAGAGATGTATTGTTCTTGGAGGAAGCTGTTAAGCAACTCTAAGTATTGTTCTTAGTCATGAGGGTCATGTCTAGGTATTGTCATGGAAATGTGTCTTCCAAGGTTATGTGTGTGAATGAATACGTTTAGGAAATCAAGCTGTTGATGCAGTGACGGTGTAGTTGACTGCTAGACATCATCGAGATGATTGGAAGTGAGATGGAGTCTCTTACCTAGGGAGGACTTAGGTAGAAGGGTCATTGGGTAGTGATTGAATTAGGTAGATTGTCAACTGGTGTGTTGAGTCTGTAATTTGATACTACTAATAGTGGACTTCCTTCCTGGCTTGGTATGCCCCCAGATGTAGGTTGGTTGAACCGAACTGGGTGAACAATTGATTGTGTTCATATTCTGTTTTTATTGTCTTGTTCATGCAATAGAGTTTGATGTTGTGACATTGCACCTTAACATCACACATCTGTACCAGAATTTCAGTTATGATTGGAACATGTTTTGGTTGTTTTAGTATGAATTAGAAGTGATTTGGGTGAGGAAATGATGGATTTTGGTCCAAGGGTTATGTTTTCACGTTGCTGAGATTTCTGGGTTTCGCGCGTTCACAAAGCGAACCACAGTGAAGGAGAAGGCGAAGGTTCGCCAGCAGTTCGCAAAGCAAACTTTGTATCCTTTTGGTTCTGACTTGGTTCGCTCAGAGGTTCGCAAAGCGAAGGGCAAGGCGAATGGTATGTGATATGTTGAAATCCATATCTTTTGGATCGTAAATCCGATCGAGAAATTTATAGCCGATGTAAAGCTGTGAAAATATCCTACGGGATAAAAGTGAAAGTGTTGTTTTTGATACCCGATTAAATGAATCGGAGGGAACCCGAAAGTGACATTTTATGTGATGTGCTATGAAATGGTAATGTGAGACCATGATGTTAACCAAGAATGCTTGGTAAAGGATAGTAGTGGCTTGTATGCCTTAAAAATGTGTGTGAACTACCATGTGGATTATGTTTGACATGTTATGCTATCATGTGTTTTATGTGATTCCATTATGCAATTGTAATATGCTTTGCCTAATATTAATGTTAAACATGATGAGAGAATATGCATGCTTAAAATGAATTAGGAAGAGTGAGGAGACTTTACCCCAAAACAAATGATATGATTCGAGGTTGTGACTAGGATTGTGATGGAAACTCTAGGTGGCTATGCTTGTGCATTCGATGTAGAAAGATGCATCCTTGACGAGTAATGGTCTAGAGTGGATAACCTAGATGGCGATGCTCGTGCATTTGATGTAGAAAGGTGCATCCATGACGAGTATTGGTCTAGAAGAGAGTGAAACACTAGTATGGAACATGAGTGAACTATTGTGATTTTGTGAAAATGATATGATTTTGTCGAATACAATCATGTTGTGTATATGATCACGTAATCATAACCATTTATTTGAGTTGCAGTTTCATGAGTCTCGAGCTCCTTTGAAACAGGGCATGGTACTTGACAGGTTTGATTCCCGCGTGTAGTACGAAATGGAGCCTATATATGGGTAAAGAGACTTGTGACGGTGTACGGGCCGTGTGAAGTGACGATTTAAGGTGATAATATGTCCCTTATTTTCGAATCCATTTCGTATTCCAAGTAAATTACAAGGATCCATGACTCGGGTCGACTTCTAGACGTAGAAGCGGACGGGAAAAGGGGATGCCTTGGTACAGGTTATTGATTTGTGATATTTTGAGTTGACAGACTCATGACATGTTTCCATATAGTGTGAGATTGTGAACTCAAAGTCATTTCTCTTCCCTTTTGACTTGAGTTAGGATTGTTAGAACCTTGTAAAGCCGAGAGAATCCATAAGATTGGGAACTCACTGAGATTTGATGTATCTCACCCCACTATTATTGATTATTTTCAGGAGGTATTTGCAGGTATGTTTTACCAGTGGAGCTATGCTTGGGATGTTTCAAGAGAAGCTTAGTTGAGCTTATTCCGCTGTGTATTATCATTTTCTTGTACAATGAGGAATATTGTATATTGATCTTAGATTTTTATTTTGGCTAGTTTCCATATCTTGTACCATAGATTGTATTATGTTTTTAGAATGGTCAAGTATGTGAATTATGCCATTAGACACTTATGATTATGTCAGTACCAGAGAAAACACTTGTATGGTACTACCTCCGTTCCTTTTTATAAGAGACAACTCACTTTTTAGGTACATTGAATAATCAATGTATCCAGTCTATAAACTGACCAAATACATTGATTCTTCAATGAACCTAAAAACTGAATTGTCTCTTATATAAAGAAACGGAGGTAGTATTATTCTAGATAAATATTATACAGGGCATTACAGTTGGTATCAGAGCAGGTCGTCTCCTCGACCTAGCCTTGAAACATCATAAGTAAATCTATTCCTGCCTTTTAAGTGTGTCTTGCCAACATGACTCTTAGGGCTGGCAACGGGTCGGGTCGGGTGCGGGTTTCACACTACCCAAACCCGCACCCGAAATCAACACCCGAACCCGAACCTGAACCCAAAGGCTATTCGGGTGGCAAAATAACACCCACGCCCACACCCGTTGGGTTCGGGTTTTTTTCACCCAAACCCGAACCCGTAGCAAAAACTCAAAAAAAATTATATATATATATATATATATTTATATATATATATATATATATATATATATATATATATATATATATATATATATATATAGCGGGTGTGGTTTCCGGTTTCGGGCACGGGTTTTACACTACCCAAACCTGCACCCGAAATATCGGGTGGCACCCGAACCCGAACCCACTCAACTCGGGTTTTCACCCGTTGACTTGGGTTCAGGTGCGGGTAGGCCCCGCGGGTTTGGGTCCGCCTGCCATCCCTAATGACTCTTAATATCATACTATGTAGTGTTGGGTCTAATCAACCTAATACTATGTATGTGATAGGTAGAATCATGGTTGAGCGACCACGAGGAATCCGAAGTGTTGTCGTAACTTGTGTTGTGAGGGTAGGCTCAAGCCAAGAGTTAGTAGTAAGGAGTTTTGGTCAGCTCAGTTGAGGTTTTAGTAGTAGTTGTGTTTTGGGTAGCATGGAACTAAAGAGTGGTGTGTTGTTCAAGCAATCCTTTGGAATGGATGGAGTCTAATAGTTAAGGATCCCTATCGGATGATTGGTTAAGGTATTGGGATCACTAGTAAGGATAAGGATTTCAAGTAATCTCGTTCTGTGAAAAAATAAAAGTTGTTTTATGGAATGTGTGACGTAAGGTCCGGAATTAAGATAGGTATTAGTGCTTTAGTTTCTAAGGTCGCTATGGTATCTTGAATGGACGAGAGTACCTTAAGGAATGTGTTCGGAACAATCTCTTCCAACTGGCAAAAAGGTGAGGGTTAAGAGAGTTCGGCTTTTATGGGAACCTAAAGTAGTAGAGAAGTGTGTGAAGGAACAATGTAAGGTATTGTGTTGGAGAAAGAATGAACTTCATTTAGTAACGGAAAATGTAGGAATACGAACCGGAAGAAGTTGTATTAAGAAACAGAGTAAGTACCTTGGATTTAAGGGAATCTTAGTAAGATGGTTTTATATTTGGACCTAAGAGGATTACAATGGAGAGCGAAAGTAAGCACGATGTAGAAAACGGTATCAATAGTATATTATGAGGAAATGACAACGGAATGTATTTTTGGACGAATGTGCAATTGAGCTATTGAGTAGTTGTTGAGGGTTAAGTTAAGGAAGTGTAATTAATGATGGTTTGCCGTGAGAACTCTAATAGTATGACGTGGAATGAGAAAAGTTACACTTTGGTATTAAGAATGAGCGTAGTAGTAACACCGTGGTCACAAGGGTATATGATGGATTCTAATTCTTGAGACAAGTGTGAAGGGATGTACTTTGTGGAACAGTGAGTATTGTATTTTAGGAAGTAAGATTGCGGTAAAACAACAAGAAGCAAAAACAGGACTTATTACGGACTAAGTACAAATCATGGAATGATTTATACCGGAAGGGTTTTGTAAATCGCTGATGAGAATCGTCGGTCGCGAATCTTTCGTTAAGTGAATTTGGTGTAAGTGGGATGTGTAATGGATAGTGAAGGGGTAAGAAATCCCGGTTAATGCATACGAAGTGATGGAAAGGTTCTTCAAGAGGATGCATTACCCCGATTTATTTTCAGGTATAGAGGAACTTCTGTATTTGTGAATAATCGAAATTTTCTGAATCTACCTTTTGGTGAACAAATGACATAGTTGTTCTAGTTCTCACCAAGGAATTCAAATGAGAGAACAAGGTTGTGTGCTGATAGGTTATGTCCACGGCTTTTTGTGGTATCGTATAATGGTTGTGTGTTGGGTTTTGCTTATGGACGAATCAAGTATGAGTTGTGGCAAAAACCCTAGAATGTCGTCATTATTGACTTCCCGCTAGTGTAGTTGTTTGAGCAGAAAAAATGAACTATCCGGCTGAATTTTGTGGTGTGACTGCATCAGAATTTGGAATTTTGTCTTGTCACTTGGTTGGAATGTGTCGTCTGCATGTTTTGGCTTTGTCGGTTTTACCTTGAATGAATCATGGTTAGTAAATGTAATATAAGTTAAGAAGCCACGAGTTGAGAATGATATTTCAATTTAGAACAAATTGGATTGGTGGTTTGAGTAGGGATGGCTTTGAATTAAGAAGAAACTGGTTTTTGATTCTGCAGCAGTGTTAACTGATTAACACGTGCAAGGATGGTACTTGCACTGAATTTTGAGGAGTTAACCGATTACCTCAAATAAGTATTCAATTAACATGTGTGTAAATTGTGAAATCCCTTAGGAACCATCATCTGTGTTTTGTTACCGTGTGTTACTCTGATTGGAGAGTATTGTGTGAATGGAAAACAGGATTGCAAGTAGATGAAAGAAAGATTTGTGTTTTGAAATCGTAACTTTTGGAAGGATGTTACATAGTGGAAAACTTGTTCAGATGACGAGGGAGTTTGACTTTTGGGAAGGTAATCTTGTGAATTGTGTTGAGTATGAGAAATGTCTTAAGTGTATTACTGTTGAAAGACTTGAGGGCGAATTCAGAGAATACTCACGAAGTATTGATCTTGTAAAGATCATTTCGGTAATTTAATTTTTGGTGTTTAGTAAGGAATAAATAGTTGATCAGAGTTTAGTAATCGTTATCTCCCGCGAGTTCATGGTATTAGATTTAGACCGTGAGAGTGGTACCAGTTGTGCGCAGTTGTGTTTGACCCAGAGAAGGAATTTGAAAATTATATTTCCAAGTACGAGTAAGAATTGGACGTCCCGAAGTTACGTATGTAACTTGGAATTATTTATGGAATAGAGTGAATTAGAAAAGTGGATTTAAGTGAGAAACGTGGCATGACCTTCGAAATGTGGAGTGTTGTATGTGAATTGGTGAGTAGTATGAAAACTCAAAATTGTACCTTGAATGGTTAAGTTTTGTTAAGTGGTGACTCACATATGATTATTTATTAATAGCAATATTAAAATTATATTTAATTATATCCATATTGTATGTCCAGTTAACTAATATATTTTTATGCCCACTATTATATTATTGATTATTGTTTATTTATATCCATTAATACATTTATAGTATATTAATATACATTTATATCCATTATTATATATATATATATATATAAATGACATTCTCATATGATATGTTACCTATATGGGTTCATATCCTATGAGAATGTCATTTTTATATAAGAACATGAGAATGAATCTGAATCATTAGATTTTAAAATAAATGGTGGAAATTATGTGTGTTTTTTGTTTTTCTCTCTCCTCCATTATTAAAATAAATAATTGAGGAGAGAGAAAAAAAACTGACACATAATCTCCCCCATTTATTTTAAAATCTAATGGTTTAGATTTATTCTCATGTTCTCACATAAAAATGACATTCTCATATGATATGTTCCCTATATATATATATATATATATATATATATATATATATATATATATATATATATATATATATATATCCATATATATATACATTTATAGTATATTTATATATTTATTGTAAACTTAAAAATATTAATGTTTATACATATTTATATACATTTAAATATATTTGTATTTAATTATTATGTTGTTACACCGAAATAAGGTATATCTTGAATCATACTAAAATATACTACAAAGAAATATGTTAATTAAAAAATAGTAAAATATTGGTCAAAGTTCAGAAAAATAAGCCTTTATTTAAAAATGAAGTTTATATTTATAAATACTAAAAATAATACACTTTTAAGAGATTTTTATTTTTTTATTTATAAAAAATTTTATTTTAAAATATTATAGTTTATTGAATTCTAAGCAAATTTTATTAATTTTTATTAAAATAAAATAATATTATATTTATTTTAATATATATATATATATATATATATATATATATATATATATATATATATATATATTTTCAGTTCAATTAGTACTCATATTCCATTAATATATACATTTGTGTGGTTGTTTGAGGCAATTTTGAAAGCAATGGAAGGGCACAAACCAATTTTGATTATAACAGATCAAGACCCATCTATGAAAGTTGTTGTAGAGAAGGTCTTTAGTGGTTCTTCACATAGATTTTGCATGTGGCATATTATGAAAAAAAATTCTGAAAAGGTAGGTGCTTCCTTAAATGTCAAAATTGATTTTAATAATCGTTTCAAGTCATGTGTTTGGAATTCAGAGTCTCCAGAAGAATTTGAGTTAAGATGAAAAACTATTATTGGTGATTTTAAGTTAGAAGAGAATGGTTGGCTTTCTCAAATGTATGATATTATAAATATGTGGATACTAGCCTATTTCAAAGATATCTTTATGGCTGGAGTTTTGAGAACAACCTCAAGATCAGAAAGTGAAAATTCATTCTTTTGTAATTACTTGAATAAGAATCTTAGCTTGGTGGAATTTTGGATGCGATTTGATTATGCGATAGAGGCACAAAGGCATAAGTAACTTCTTGCAGATAATGATACATTTCATTCTATTCCAGAAATGAAATTGCATATGGATTTAAAGAGGCATGGTAAAGATGTTTATACTCATGAAAACTTTTACATTTTTCAGAGGGAATTATGGAGTGCATGTGTAGATTGTGGAATTGAAAGAACGAAAGAGGAAGATGGAAATTCATTATTTTCTATAGTGGATAATATTTTGATGGGTTAAATATACTTCACCCCCTGCCAATGTAGCGAGTTTTGGTTTTGCCCCCCTGAAGTAATTTTTTTTTAACGCCCCCTCACCAAACCAAGATTCTATTTTCACTCCCCCCTGTGCTGACTGGACACGGGGAATCTACACATGTGGCGAAGGAATCTGCCACGTGGCATTTGCTGACTGGATAATTATTTTTTTATTTTTTTTATTTTTTTAATTTTTTTAATTTTTATTTTTTTAATTTTACTTTTATTTTATTTATTTTTATTTTTTTTATTTCTATTAATTTTTTTAATTTAAAAAAAATTCCTAAAAATAAAAAAATAAAATAACAATAAAAAATAATAAAAAAAATTTTAAAAAATTAAAAAAAAAATAATAATTATCCAGTCAGCAAATGCCACGTGGCAGATTCCTTCGCCACATGTGCAGATTCCCCCTGTCTAGTCAGCACAGGGGGGAGTGGAAATAGAATCTTGATTTGGTGAGGGGGCGTTCAAAAAAAAAAATACTTCAGGGGGGCAAAATCAAAACTAGCTACATTGGCAGGGGGTGAAGTATATTTAACCCTATTTTAATCAATGGCACCAAAGTGAGCAAACATAGAGAAGTTAGGTATCATCTCTCTGATCATATTGCTTATTGCTCATGTAAAATGTTTGAATACGAAGGTATGCCATGTCGTCATATTCTTTTTATATTAAAAGGGAAAGGTTTAAATAAAATTCCAAGTCATTACATAGTTAATAGATGGACGAAATTCGCAACAAATAGACCAATTTTTGATTGCGATGGAAATGTGTTGGAAGGATGCTCTAAATTTGAAAGTGAAAGTAAGCTAATCTCAGATGCATGGACACAGTTTTTAAAATGCATGCATATGGCAGGTACAAGTAAAGAGAAATTGCTTCTTATTATAAATGATGGTGATAGTACTGAATCAAAATTGGCTATGATGAACAGTGATATTGCTCCAACAACCTTAGATGAAGTTGAGGTTTTTATAGGTTCTACTATTCCAAAAGAAATTGATATTCTTCCACCTGAGCCTTCAAATACCAAAGGATGTGGAAAACGAATTAAAGGAGGAAAAGAGAAGGCAATGGAACAACACCAAAAAAGAACAAGATTTTGCAAAGCTTGTAAGCAGTACGCGTATCATGATAGTCGTAACTGTCCCAAAAAATCATCTTCATAGCTTTTGGTATGCCCTTTATGTTATATCTTTATCTTTAGAATTTTGTTATTAAGATATTTAATCTTGCAATTACTTTTTACTCAGGAGTTTATTGAAGACTTGCTATCATGGTTGAAAGAATGAAGACTTTCAGTTTAAGACTTCTGCAGAAATTATGCAACATTTTCGTGCTTAGAATTTATGGCACTGAATTACTTTTTGTTGAAGACTTGTAATTTTATTTAAGATTTTCAGTTGAAAACTTACTATCTTGCAATTACTTTTTGGTGAAGACTTGTAATTTTCTTTTATAAATTATTGCTAGGTTGAAACTCTGTAATTTTTAACATTTTCTTGGCTCAGAATTTATGTCTCATATTCAACAATTATGCAGCATAGTTATTTTGTATATTTATACCTTTTCTTGGTTGAGAATTTGTGATCCGGTTTCATAATTATGCATCAGTAATAATATTAACTTTATTTAAATTATCAATAGTTTATACTAATAGTAACAACCATAATTTTTATACATAAATGAGAAAATTAGAAGAAAACAAAGGTGTGGTCAATATTCATGTATAAACTATCAGTAGCTTATACTAATTGTATCACTTTTCTTGTCATTACACAATTAAAATTTTGATTTCTAAATGATTTTGTGAGATAGAAGAAACACATAGGAAAGAAAGACATGATGGATATTGAATAGAAATTAGCCACAAAAATGAAATTTGTAGTGGTAACAAATTTATAAAGGTTGTGGTCATGGAGACTAGCGCAAGCAACGTAGCTGGTAAAAGATCTATACAGATTATGGTGTGATTCATTCTTACAGTAAGAACTAATTATAAATTCTTTCAGTTACAATAAGAACTTATTTTTTAATTCTATTTACTAGTTTGTTTTAATATATAATTTTGGTGAGTTTTATTTATGTATTGCCCTGTATAATATATACCTAGAATAATACAATACAAGCATTTTATTTGGTACTGACACCATCATAAGTGCCTAATGGCGTAATTCACATACTTGACCATTTCTAAAATAATATACAATCTATGGTACAAGACATGGAAATTAGCCAAAACAATAAAAACTAAGATCATTATACAATATTCCTCATTGTACAAGAAAATAATACACAGCGGAATAAGCTCAACTAAGCTTCTCTTGAAACATCCAAGCATAGCTCCACTTGTAAACCAAACCTGCAAATACCTCCTGAAAATAATCAACAATAGTGGGGTAAGATACATCAAATCTTAGTGAGTTCCCTATCTTATGGGTTCTCTCGGCTTTACAAGGTTCTAACAATCCTAACTCAAGTCAAGGGGAAGGGAAATGACCTTGAGTTCACAATCTCACACTATATGGAAACACGTTATTGAGCTCGTTACTCAAAAGTATCACTAATCGATAACCTTGTCAAGGCATCCCCTTTCTCCCGTCCTCTTCTACGTCTAGAAGTAGGAACGAGTCATGGACCCTCGTAGATTTCTTGGCATACGAAATGGATTCGGAAATAAGGGACATATTCTCACCTTAAATCGTCACTTCACACGGCCCGTACACCGTCACAAGTCTCTTTACCCGTAGGCTCTATTCGTACTATAACATTGGGAATCAAACCTACCAAGAAATCATGCATTCATTACAGAGGAGCTCGTTACTCATGAAATGGCACATAATAGAATAATGGTTATGATTTCATGATTTCACATACAACCATAATTGTATTCAACATTTCTAGGCCCCATTAGCCTTTAGGCCTCTTTTAACTTTAATAATAAAACATAACAATTACACATGTTCCATACTAGTGTTTCACTCATTCTATACCATTTGGTAATGGACACACGCCTCGGCCTCTTTGCACGAGCGTTGTCATTAAGTTATCTACTCTAGGGCAGAACTCGTCAATGAATGCACGAGCGTCGCCATCCAGAGTTTCTATCACAATTCTAATCACAACCTAGAATTATACCATTTTGTTTTGGGGTAAAGTTTCCTCACTCTTCCTAATTCATTTTAAGCATGGATATTTCTTTCATTCATACTCAACAACAAACAGATAGATATGGCATAACACAATTATTACAAGTAAATGCATATAATAACGCATCACTTTCAGGTTCCCTCCAATCCATTTAATCGGGTATCGAAATCAATACTTTTCACTTTTATCTCGTAGGATATTTCCACAGCTTTACATCGGCTATCACTATGCCGCGATCGGATTTACGATCCAAAAGATGTGGATTCCAACATATCACAAAACATTATTGAAATTCTGGTATAACAGATCCCAGATGTCCTACATGATGTCGAGACATCTGGTCTGACATAAACAGTAAGGCAATTATAGACAGTTAAATAAGTTACTAAAAAGAAAAGTGCACACAAAATTTGTTCACCTAGTTCGGTCTAACAACCTACATCTGGGGGCATACCAAGCCTGGAAGGAAGTCCACTATTAGCAGTATTAAATAACAGACTCAACAATACCAGTTGACAATCTACTCACTTAATCCCTACCTAATGACCCTTCTACCTAAGTTCTCCCTAGGTAAGAGACTCCATCTTATTTCCAATCATCACAATGATGTCTAGCAGTTAACATCTCAGTCACTGCATCAACAGCTTGATTTCCAACAACTCTCCAAACACATAAAAATAGAAGACACACTCCTATAACAATACCTAGACATGACCCTCATGACTAAAAACAATGCTTAGAGTTGATTAACAGCTTCCTCTAAGAGCAATACATCTCTTACCTACAGGCTTAGACATAAACATGATGACCATCCCACAAACCGGGTGGTTCATCGACAAACACAGCCCTTATAATCTACATGATGGCTAGCCTTTAAAACTAGGTTACAATGCTTCTATTTATAACCTATTTCCCAACTGGATTTGGGCCTTCAAATCACAACAAATCAGCTGCTACAAATCTGCAAAAGATTCTGCTACTAAATAGATCTTCAATCAAATCTTCAATTAAATCTTCAATTAAATCTAATTATTCTCCATATCTTTTTGCATGAAAATAGTAACAATATCTCCTCAATATAAGATTGCAAGAGAATATATTTGTCCCTTGATATTCGCCTGCAATCTCTCCACCAGATCTTCTCAAAACACACTTAAACAAATGTAGCCCTAACAAAACACATCAGACTGATGTTCTGATGTTCTGTCAACTGATGTCAAGACATCAAGTTTAACATCAGCATATAAAACTTCAACCCTGCAACAACTAATGTTAGGAACCAATGTTAAGACATCAGACATATGACATCAACATTGTTCAACTTTGTTTTACCAAAATTCCAGCCAATACAAGAACTAACAATCTCCTCATTTGGCTAATTTTGGCTAAAACAATCTCAGCTAATATCAGCACACAACTAGCAGCAGCAACTCCCCCTCAAAACTGCAACCAGCAAAACAGCTACACAAACTACACACTCCCCCTCAAGCCTAGAACCACAACAGACAACTAGGCAACAGCTAGGCTAACTCTCCCCCTTTTTAGCCACAATTGGACAAACTCTGAATCTGTGAACCGACATACTCAGAACAAAATCCAGACTCAACAGCTACTACTGTACATTCTCTCCCTTTGGCTAATTTTTAACAAACATTGGTGTAAATGTATACTTCTGATTCAATCCATTGACACACAAATCTATAGAACCAGGTCTAAACTGTCAAGTACACCATGAACTTCACCAATAACACAATGTCACGACATCTTGTCTGACATTACAGTCTGGATAAACAACTTCTTCAACAAAAGATCAACTCTCCCTATCTAAGATAACCAGTGCTCCTTTGCAAGAAGAACACCTTAAATGAATGGAAAACATAAGACTCATCTTCATGTCTTCAAGAGCGCACCCTCTGTTCAACACACCTGCTGAACGCATTCACAAAATGCTTAATCCTCAAACAATCCAAGTACCACACTAGTACAGATAGAAGTTCTCCCCTTATATTTCACAACTGATGCTCCTTTACTAGTACATCATAGCATTTGGAAAATCCAGACACAGTCTTCATCCATCCAGACAGGAATGCTTCACACAATCATCCATAAGTTCTGAAGCACACTCACAATGCCTTCCACTGAACTCTAAATAAACTCCTCTTACTTAGAATTAATAACACACATCAAGACAAGTGTGACATATCCCATCAACAAAGACCCTCACAAAGTTTTTCCAATACTGCATAAAATTGTCTTCAGACTTCTCCTCAGAAGCAAGTGCGCACATGATACAAACAATTAGCTTCACATGGCTAGAACCATTCATGTCCACACCAACATGTCATCCAACAGCCTAATGTCATAACATTTTATCTGACATTATCTCCTCATAAGAGGCAACCAATCTCCACAAGCTTGATCAGCATGCAAGCTTCATAATATATGCACCTTTGCTGCAGAATCCATAGACAAGTACTCCCCCTGTCATGGTTAACCAATGCTCTAGATGGAGATTAACATTTGAGCACCAGATCGTCACACACTTTACTCTCACTCCTAGAGAACACATCCAAGTATCCTGACTGGTTTGACACTGCTCACAAACTCCACGAATTCTCAGCATACTTAAAAGCTTTACTGAGATCCAATCTCTTCAAGAGATACTTGCAACAGAAGAAAGAACAGCCAAAAAAAAACTTTTTGATCAAATCACCTTATCTGACACAATTCCTCTGCCATTACATCCACTAGTAGTTGTTGATACTAGTGAAGTCTTCAAATATAGCAGTCATGCTTTGCCAGAACATACTACTAAAAACAAGACCAGGATCTCCACATTCTAATTCACATAGTCAGAAACATCTCTTCTGACAAAAATGCTTGAGCATCCAACTCCACACGCACACTCTCTCTGAAGCAAAGAGTTCAGACTGCAAATTAGCATACTCACATGCTTCCCTCTTGGTTTGTTATCTTCACATGCTCCAAAACTTCACATCTTGCCAGGCTGATCAACTACTCTCTAGCATGACTTGACAATAGGGCTATGTCCCCTTCACAGGCGTTTCTTCTGCCTTTAGTGATACACATCCAATCATCTAACTTTGCATTTGGATCAATTGATGAATATCCACATTCAGATTTTCAAGCAATCAATACCTGATCTACTTCAGTCTTCTCTACATTCTCCTTCCAAAGCAGACCTTTTACTTCATCATTCTCCCGTATGATTAGGTAGATTCTCTTTAGATACAATGTAGGTAATCATCCCAGATAATGTCCTATCACAAGTTAGAACATCTTCCACACACCAAAACATCAACACCATGATTCTTGATATGCTCCACCAACTGGACTTACTCTAGCATAGTAATCCAACGAACCAGAGAAATAAACTCTCACCACCTTCAAGAAAAATAATCTCCTTGAGTCTTCAACTCATCACCCTTCTGCCCAAGAGTAACTTGTTCCAAGACAATCCTCAATAATAGTCAGCTGCCACACTCTGATTATCTTGATTCTTCGAATTCACTTCTGAGATCAACCAAATGCCACAGTTTGATCACCTCAAGCATGAATCCTCATATGAAAATAGCCAAATGCCACATTTTGACCTTTTTCACGTTTGTCAGAACTCTGACAAAGATATCCTGATCCACCAAGGAAACCAGATCTTCAAGTCACATGTTCCAATTGCTCAATAGCAAACACACTTAGACTCCCTAAGACATGGTCATGTAACATCTTCTCCTTCCTATAGCTCCCTCAAACTGCCATGAGAACGATCTTTTTGAAGCATCCTATTGTTCATTCCTGTAGATCACCCTATCAAAAGCTGATGTGCCACATCACCAGTTAAGACTTCTGATGTTAAGCTAGATGTCAGAACATTATGTCAGCCAACTGTTGAATTCAGCTGTACCTTCTGCCACTCAGAAGAACCTCATCCCTTTGCAGAAATAGATTTCCATGCTCACATAGACTTGATTCAACAATCAAGTTTGAGTAGACAACCTCCATCCTGCTTAGAAACTCCAAAGACTTCAAACCTACCACATCTGAATCTTCATAAAATAAGTAGTCCAAGACTACCCCATAGCAATACTAAAGAAAGTCACTTCCCTTAGTAGAGTCGTCAGTAGAAAGCCAAAGATAACTGCCACTTATCCTCGACCTTCACAACCAGAGCAAACACCATGCTCCAAACCACTTAGATCAGAAATAAACTGATCCAAGCTGTAACCAACAAGATTATGATGTCTACATAGTCTTCCGTCTTCATCTTCAACAGCACCACCATCTGGACAAGTCATTCACAATACTTTCTAGGAACAGATGCTAAGCAATAATCCCAGGTCAACACCTAGGCGAATTGTGAGCTAATGTAGAACCCCTCCCATGATTCTCCAAACCTCTGATGAAAAGATGTTAAAACAATTGACAGAACATCCTTAATCTTGTCTTTCAAGGATAATCAATTAAATACTTGTGAATATCACAAATAGCAATTGATCTTAAATCCCTGTGGTTTAACCCTTCTTTAGATTCTAGCATCTTCTGAATCTTCTTCATGACAACCATTATGACAACCATTCATACCACAAAATCCTTCCAGGTTAGGTCAGTGTCTTGATCTTTCACTCCACCCTGAGCAAAGAACTGAAGTGATGTTTCAACATCAATTCTGACATCAGTCTAAATCACATTAAACATCTACTAGGATTTGGAGACTACAACCATAGTAATCCACACATATCTCTTGCAGCGAACACACGAGAACATATCAACATCTGATCAACTTCCAAGATCAGACCAACAAAACTGCAGTAACTTGCATAACACACTCTTCCAGAAGCTTCTTCTTATAAGCACAAGGTTCAGACCTCTTGTCTAACTTAAGAGTGATAACATACCATAGACAATCTGCTACTTCCAATCCTTCAAGCCACAAAATTGAAAGAGCTCATGCATACACCAATTGACCACAGGCTGATTTACACTGCTACTGCACACAAACTCTTGGATGCATTTTCCCTATAAAATTGTCCTCAGACATTTTAGCTTAAACAGGGATCATCTCCTTCTCTTCTGCTATCAAGATTACTACCTTTTCTTCAACCATCTCCAGCTGAGATGCTATGACTTTATGAACAACATCTCAAAAATTATTCTACTTCACAGCTTCAGTGATCCTTCAAAACAGCTACAATCTAATAGGACTTTGACTCGGCATTTACCATAAACTGCTGATGTGTAGCGCGATGTCGAGACATTAGGATTGACATATCAAGCTCAGCTTCTTTCTTGATGAAACTTCCTTCAGTTCATGATTTTGAAAATCAGAAACATGTATCTTCACAAGAGAATTCATCTTCAGATATACCAGAACTACATTGGACACCATAAATACGCTTAAGAGATAACTTATCAAGATCTTCACTCCCGCATGAAAGATTTGACAGTGATACTCTTTTGCTTTGGCTCCACCCTCTTCTTTCATCATCAAGAAAATTGAGAAGGAAGGAATCAGTGTTCTGGACAGATTGGTCTTCAATACCTGAGTTGAAATATGTTCTTCTTCTGCTGAGGAGACCAAACTCTAAAGTCTTTCCAAGAAAATACCTTCCTAAAGTCTCACCACCAGAGACACAAGAAACAACAGGGTTACATCAGATACCATGCAGCGAAACACACAACAAATCCTCAACACCCTTTAGGACTACTCAATAATCCTTGCACACCAAAAAGGTTTGAAAATAAATCAAACTCACAACAGCAGTTCTCCACAGACAGGTCCAATATATACCCTGTCATGAATAGTCCATCCTTTACTTCAAGGGATCAAACAAACAACTATATGAACTGACCAAGTCCATAACTCAGCAAAACTATCTTCCTTGCTCATGAACCAGAAAGTATCTTCCCTAGATCTCATCTAGAAACAGACAGGATGTCTGCTCTGATACCAATTGAAATTCTGGTATAACAGATCCCAGATGTCCTACATGATGTCGAGACATCTAGTCTGACATAAATAGCAAGGCAATTATAGACAGTTAAATAAGTTGCTGAAAAGAAAAGTGCACAAGAATTTGTTCACCCAGTTCGGTCTAACAACCTACATCTAGGGGCATACCAAGCCAGGAAGGAAGTCCACTATTAGCAGTATTAAATAACAGACTCAACAATACCAGTTGATAATTTACTCACTTAATCCCTACCCAATGACCCTTCTACCTAAGTTCTCCCTAGGTAAGAGACTTCATCTCACTTCCAATCATCGCAATAATGTCTAGCAGTCAACATCTCAGTCACTGCATCAACAGCTTGATTTCCAACAACTCTCCAAACACATAAAAATAGAAGACACACTCCTATAACAATACCTAGACATGACCCTCATGACTAAGAATGGTGCTTAGAGTTGCTTAACAGCTTCCTCTAAAAACAATACATCTCTTACCTACAGGCTTAGAGATAAACATGATGACCATCCCACAAACTGGGTGGTTCATCGACCAACACAACCCTTATAATCTACATGATGGCTGGCCTTTAAAACTAGGTTATAATGCTTCTATTTATAACCTATTTCCCAACTGGATTTGGGCCTTCAAATCAGCTGCTACAAATTTGCAAAAGATTCTGCTACTAAATAGATCTTCAATCAATTCTTCAATTAAATCTTCAATTAAATCTAATTATTCTCCATATCTTTTTGCATGAAAATAGTAACAATATCTGCTCAATATAAGATTGCAACAGAATATATTTGTCCCATGATATTCGCCTGCAATCTCTCCACCAGATCTTCTCAAAACACACTTAAACAAATGCAGCCCTAACAAAACACATCAGACTGATGTTCTGATGTTCTGTCAACTGATGTCAAGACATCAAGTTTAACATCAGCATATAAAACTTCAACCCTGCAATAACTAATGTTAGGAACCAATGTTAAGACATCAGACATATGACATCAATATTGTTCAACTTTGTTTTACCAAAATTCCAGCCAATACAATAACTAACAATTATTATCATTCAAATGCCACTAAGCGAAGCTCCCAGCAAGATTAAAAACACAAAACAGAACTGAAACGACCTAAAGTTCGCTAGGAGAACGTCGTTGGCGAACATTCGCTGACCTTCGCTGCCGGGTTCGCTAGGCGAACCCTCGAAAGCTGTTGGTTCACTAGGCGAACCTTGGAAAACTCAGAATCCCAGCAGCGTTGTTACTCATCCAAAACCATCATTTTCTCCATCCAAACACTTCCAACTCATACCATAACAACCAAAACATACCCCAATCATAACAACAAGTATTCTACAACATTTATATCGAATTTCATCCGTTAGATTTCATTGATTGATCCGTTTAATCATTTACTCTCAAAACTAACCTAAGTTCTAAACTTATATTCTAGAACTTAGAGTATCTAACTAGAAACCACCTGATAATCGAAGAGGAGTTTGAAGAAGATGATGAACATTGAAGATGATCCAAGGCTTTTCTCTCTTCTTCCTCTTTCCCTCTTCTCTTCCTTTCTCTTCTTCTTCTTTTCTTCTTCTTTACTATACTTTTTCCTTATCTTTTTCTTTACAAATATATATATACATATATAAAATTATTATATAATACAATCCAATAGAGTAAATTATCTCCAATTGATATTTGTCGTCTCAACCAATCGATCAATTATTAGAGTTACCAAAATTAATTTCTTGAATTAATAAATATTAATCCGTCTCTTTAATAAAATAATTGATCTCTTCAGAGTTTCCAGTTGCTCTATTGATCCCCAATGTCAATACTTAAAGTACTTAGAGGATTCCATTAATCCAATTACCCAAAGATAGAGCACATAGATACTCATCTAATCTCATCTGATGTCCAATTGAGCATTTAGATAATATGGGGTATTACACTCTCCCCCTCTTAAATTGAAATTCGCCCCCGAATTTCCTTTACTCGACAACAACCACAACTTGTATCATTGTCTTAGATTCACAATTGACTTTACTTCCGTTAAAGTTTCTGACGTACCCAAATTCCAACTTGACTTCACAGACCAAAATCCTTGTTTTCAAAATTATCAAACTTCATGTCCTTAGTCATCCTCGTATTCCATTATTGGGTTAACTTTCAACTTGCTTTTCAAATAAAATTATCCGTTGTTTCTTACTAAAACACTTGATCGCATTCTACCTTCGGCAAGAGTGTACCATTCTATACTCCTCTACTGAGTCACAACACAAAACCATAATACCTTGTCTGGGGTTAAGGTAACAAACACTCGTCAAATTTTCGCGATGTAATTCAGTGATATATTATCTTTATGCAATTACTGATAACTATTCTTTCGTAAATCCCATTAACCTTCAAACCACTTCATAATTAGTCAAACGACTTCTTTACCAGTTCCATCTGGTCTGATGCCGTACATCGTACCCATCACGTCCGATATTTCATCTCTTTCGTATCACACCAAAAGGTAACACACTTAAAACAAGATCTTCTTATTTCCATACTTTTAAGCAACAATCCTTCTAAATTCTTATTATCCTAGCTTAACTCTTTCGTTTGTCACCTTTCACTGTGCAATCCAAATCCAAACAGTGGAACACCACCAATCCTCAAGCACCACAAAGTAGATAATAGTCAGTGGAGGAACACACTTGTCCACTTGGATCCTTACTAACCAATGATACAAGAAACTTATTGACGTCCTATAGTAGAACAATTTCCTCATCGACACACAATATCATAACATCCGGCCAACACTCTCCAGACGATAGAGGTGCAGGAGTTACACTGTTACAATCATAACCATACAACTCCAAATCCATTCAAAACTCTAAATAATTCATCCAAAAGTAGTTTAACAACTTCCGTTTCTGATTACCACTTCCATATCAATTCTTCTTACGGGTTTTTTCGACTACTCAAAATTCCATGTTGACACGAGATCTCAACCAATATTACATAACACCATCACGTTACTTCAAACCATCCAAGGCACACTTGTGAATTTCCACAATACTCACCAGTTCATATACAACACTCCACAAAACCCAACTTTCGAAGTCCATATTACACTTCTTAGTTGCATCCACTTCTCTCAATTGTTTTGTTACACAACCGATTCCAAGTTACATACTTAACTTCGGAACGTCCAAATTCTTACTCGTACTTGTAAATATAACTTCCACATTTCATTCTCTTGGAGAACGCAACTGCACACAACTGGTGCCACTCTCACAGAGTCCAAATTCAAAACCATGAACTCGCGGAAGCTAGCAATTACAACTCCCGACCAACCGCTCATATCTTACTAACACCAACAAATAACTTACTGAGACGATCTTTACAAGATCAATACTTCGTGAGTATTCTCTAACTTCGTCCCCAAGTCTTTCAACAGTAATACACTTAAGACTTTCTCATACTCAACACAATACTCAAGATTATTCCCCAAAAGTTAACTCCCTTCCAAAAGTTATGATTTCAAAACACAAATCCGTCTTTCAATAACTCGCAATTCCGTTTTCCATTCACGCAACACTCTCCAATCGGAGCAACATAAGGTAACAAAACACAGATGATGGTTCCTAAGGGATTTCACAATTTACACACATGTTAATCGATTACCCATCTGAGGCCAATCGGTTAACTCCTCAAAATTCCATACAAAATACCATCCTTGCACATGTTAATCGGTTAACCCTATTACGTTAAATGGTTAACACTACTGCAGAATCAAAAACAATTCTTCTTAATTCAATACCATCCCTACCCAAAGCCATCAATCCGTCTTGCTCCATCTTGGAATTTCATTCTCAATTCACGGCTTCATGACTTGTATAACATTCAGTAACCATGACCCACTCAGGTAAAATCGACAAAGTCAAAGCATGCAGACAACACACTCCAACCAAGTGACAGGCAAAATTCCAAATTCTGACACGGTCACACTACAAAACTTCAGCGGAATAGTTCATTTTTCTGCTCAACAACTACAATAGACGAAAGCCAATATGACGACATTATAGGGTTTTAGCCACAACTCATGCTTGATTCGTCCATAAGCAAAATCCAACACACAATCATCATACGGTACCACAAAATTGATGGACATCTCATATCAAGCATACCACCCTATTCTCTCACTCGAATTCCTTGGTGAGAACTAAAACAACAATATTCTTGGTTCAACAAAAGGTAGATCCCTAATATTCCGATTATTCACAATTACAGAAGTTCTCTATAATTGAAAATAGATCGGGGTAATGCATCCTCTTGAAGAACCTTTCCATCACTTCACACACATTAACCGAGATTTCTTACCCTTCACTACCATTCAATGTACACCAAATTACTTAATGAAAGACTCGCAACCGACAATTCTCATCAACGATTTACAAAACTCTCCTGGTATAAACCGTTCCATGATTTACACTTAGTACGTAATAAGTCTTGATTTGCTTCTCGTTGTTTTACCACAATCTTACTTCTTAAAATACAACACTTACTGCTCCACTAAGTACGTCCCTTCATACTTGTCTCAAGAATAAGAATCCATCACGTACACTTGTGACCACGGTGCTACCACTACGCTTGGTCTTAATACCAAGGTGTAACTTTCTCATTCCCTTCATACTAATAGGCTCCTCTCAGGTGAACCATCCGTAATTACACTTCCTTAACTATAGGTTCATCAACACCTTAAAAATTCCGTTGCACACTCGTCCAAGATATGTTCCGTTGCCACTTCCTCTTAGCATACCGTTAACACCGTTTTCCATACCGCATTTACTTCTCCCTCCATTGCAATCCTCTTATGTCCAAACATATAATCATCATACTAAAATTCCCTTAAATCCAAGATACTTTCTCTGTTTCTTTATACAAACTTCGTCCGGTCCGTATCACTACGCTTTCTGTTACTAAATAAATTCCAAACTTTCTCCGACACAATACCTTATACTGTCCCTAGGGAAATTTAACAATTTCAAAATTCCAAATTGGTCTCTCATCGAAAACAGAAAATCCCGATGTAATATCTAGAACTTAATTTCTCTACATAACTGAAGATACACAATTCATCTCCTACTCTTCGTCCGGCACATACTTGTTTCACTTGAAGCATGTAAACACATCCTTGTGTTCCCTCACACACTTCCCTACCACTTTAGGTTCCCATAGAAGCCGAACATCCTTAACTCTCAATCTTAAACCAATTGGAAGATATTATTCCGAACACATTCCTTAAGGTACTCTCGCCCATTCAAGATACCATAGCGACCTTAAAAGTGGGGCACCAATACTTATCTCACTTTCGGACTTTACATCACACATTCCATAAAACAACTTTTCTTTTCCACGAAATGAGATTACTTGAAATCCTTATCTGTACTAGCAGTCAATCCAAATCTACTAGCGATTTTACATATTCCTCAATACCTTAACCAATCGTCCAATAGAGATCCTTAACTTTCCGACTCTACTCATTCCAAAGGATTACTTGAACAACACACCACTCTTCAATTCCATGCTACCCCAAATCACAACTTCTACTAAGACCTCAACGGAGCTAACCAAAACTCTACACTACTAACTCTTGGCTTGAGCCTACCCTCACAGCACAAGTTCCGACAACACTTCGGAGTCCTCGTGGTCGCTCAACCATGATTCTACCTATCACATACATAGTATTAGGTTGATCAGGCCCAACACTACATAGTATGATATTAAGTTTCATGATGGCAAGACACACTTAAGAGGCATAAATATATTTACTTATGATGTTTCAAGGCTAGGTCGAGGACACGACATGCTCTGATACCAACTGTAATGCCCTGTATAATATATACCTAGAATAATACAATACAAGCATTTTATTTGGTACTGACACCATCATATGTGCCTAATGGCGTAATTCACATACTTGACCATTTCTAAAACAATATACAATCTATGGTACAAGACATGGAAATTAGCCAAAATAATAAAAACTAAGATCATTAAACAATATTCCTCATTGTACAAGAAAATAATACACAGCGTAATAAGCTCAACTAAGCTTCTCTTGAAACATCCAAGCATAGGTCCACTTGTAAACCAAACCTACAAATACCTCCTGAAAATAATCAACAATAGTGGGGTGAGATACATCAAATCTCAGTGAGTTCCCTATCTTATGGATTCTCTCGGCTTTACAAGGTTCTAGCAATCCTAACTCAAGTCAAGGGGAAGGGAAATGACCTTGAGTTCACAATCTCACAATCTCACACTATATGGAAACACGTTATTGAGCTCGTTACTCAAAAGTATCACTAATTGAAAACCTTGTCAAGGCATCCCCTCTCTCCCATCCTCTTCTACGTCTAGAAGTAGGAATGAGTCATGGACCCTCGTAGATTTCTTGGCATACGAAATGGATTCGGAAATAAGGGACATATTATCACACCTTAAATCATCACTTCACACGGCCCGTACACCATCACAAGTCTCTTTACCCGTAGGCTCCATTCGTACTATAACATTGGGAATCAAACCTACCAAGAAATCGTGCATTCATTACAGAGGAGCTCGTTACTCATGAAATGGCACATAATAGAATAATGATTGTGATTTCATGATTTCACATACAACCATAATTGTATTCAACATTTCTAGGCCACATTAGCCTTTAGGCCTCTTTTGCCTTTAATAATAAAAAATAACAATTACACATGTTCCATACTAGTGTTTCACTCATTCTATACCATTCGGTAATGGATACTCGCCTCAGCCTTTTTCCACGAGCGTTGTCATTAAGTTATCTACTCTAGGCCAGAACTCGTCAATGAATGCACGAGCGTCACCATCCAGAGTTTCTATCACAATTCTAATCACAACCTAGAATTATACCATTTTGTTTTGGGGTAAAGTTTCCTCACTCTTCCTAATTCATTTTAAGCATGCATATTTCTTTCATTCATACTCAACAACAAACAGATATATATGGCATAACACAATTATTACAAGTAAACGCATATTATAACACATCACTTTCGGGTTCCCTCCGATCCATTTAATCGGGTATCGAAATCAATACTTTTAACTTTTATCCCGTAGGATATTTCCACAGCTTTATATCGGCTATCACTATGCCGCGATCGGATTTACGATCCAAAAGATGTGGATTCCAACATATCACAAAACATTATTATCATTCTAATGACACCAAGGACGTCCCGATCCGAGTTACGGATCACAAGTTATGAAGGAAACAAAACGGGACAATCTGCCATGTTCGCTAGGCGAACACCCAGTGAGCGTTCGCTTCCGCCTTCACTAGGCGAAGCTCCCAGCGAGATCAAAAACACAAAACAGAACTGAAACGACCTAAAGTTCGCTAGGCGAATGTTGTTGGCGAACATTCGCTGACCTTCACTGCCGGGTTCGCTAGGCGAACCCTCGAAAGGTGTTGGTTTGCTAGGCGAACCCTGGAAAACTCAGAATCCCAGCAGCGTTGTTACTCATCCAAAACCATCATTTTCTCCATCCAAACACTTCCAACTCATACCATAACAACCAAAACATACCCCAATCATAACAAAAAGTATTCTACAACATTTATATCGAATTTCATCCGTTAGATTTCATTGATTAATCTGTTTAATCATTTTCTCTCAAAACTATCCTAAGTTCTAAACTTATATTCTAGAACTTAGAGTATCTAACTACAAACCACCTGATAATCGAAGATGAGTTTGAAGAAGATGATGAACATTGAAGATGATCCATGGCTTTTCTCTCTTCTTCCTCTTTCCCTCTTTTCTTCCTTTCTCTTCTTCTTCTTTTCTTCTTCTTTACTATACTTTTTCCTTTTCTTTTTCTTTACAAATATATATATATATATATATAAACTTATTATATAATATAATCCAATAGAGTAAATTATCTCCAATTGATATTTGTCGTCTCAACCAATCGATCAATTATTAGAGTTACCAAAATTACTTTCTTGAATTAATAAATATTAATCCGTCTCTTTAATAAAGTAATTGATCTCTCCAGAGTTTCCAGTTGCTCTATTGATCCCCAATGTCAATAATTAAAGTACTTAGAGGATTCCATTAATCCAATTACCCAAAGATAGAGCACATAGATACTCATCTGATGTCCAACTGAGCATTTAGATAGTATGAGGTATTACAATTTAGGACTGTTATCAATGGCATAGTGATATCATTAATGGCAGAATAAAAGTTACTAAAGAGAGAGAAAGAATAGGAGAGAGGAGAAAGAGTAAAAAAAATTAAAGCGATAGAAGAGGAGAGAGAAGGAAGATTCAGGAAAAAAAACAACTTTTTTAATGAATTTAAAACATAAACACGTGACTCACTTATATATTTATTATAATCTCAACCATCCATTATAATCTAAAGGCTAAAAAGAGACCCTCCCACTCTCACATAAGAAAGACTTTCTCATGAGATATGGCCCCTATATATATATATATATATATATATATATATATATATATATATATATATATATATATATATATATATATATATATATATATATATATTTATAGTAAACTTAAAAATATTAATGGTTATACATATTTATATATTTATATATCATTTAAATATATTTGTCTTTAATTATTATGTTATTACACCGAAATAAGATATATCTTGAATCATACTAAAATATACTACAAAGAAATATGTTAATTAAAAAATAGTAAAATATTGGTCAAAGTTCAGAAAAATAAGCCTTTATTTAAAATTGAAGTTTGTATTTATAAATACAAAAAATAATACATTTTTAAGAGATTTTTATTTTTTATTTATAATAAATTTTATTTTAAAATATTATAGTTTATTGAATTCTAAGCAAATTTTATTATTTTTTATTCAAATAAAATAAAATAATATTTATTTTAATATATATTTTCAGTTTAATTAGTACTCATATTCCATTAATATTTTGAATAGATGTAAGAATTTTTATAAAATATAAAATTTGCTTAAAGTTCGGAAAAAAATATATTCATTATATAAAAATAAAGTTTTATATTTATAAATATTAAAAATAATATATTTTAAAGAAAATTTGATTATTTATTAATAACAACATGGAAATTATATTTTTTACATTTAATTATATCTATATTGTATGTCCAGTTATCTAATATATTTTTATGTCCATTATTATATTGTTGGTTATTGTTTATTGATATCAATTAATACATTTATAGTATATTTATATACATTTCTATATATATATATATATATATATATATATATATATATATATATATATATATATATATATATATATATATATATAGGTATATACATTTATAGTATATTTATATATATTTATCTAATTATAGTAAACCTTAAATATATTAATTTTTATACATATTTATATATTTATACATAATTTAAATATATTCGTATTTAATATTTCTATGTTGTTACACCGAAATAAGATATATCATGAATCATAATAAATTATAAAGTAAAGAAATTTTTTAATTTAAAAATATATATATATATTCTTTATATAATAATAAACTTTTATATTTATAAATTTTAAAAATATTATTTTTTAAAGAGATTTTGATTATTTATTAATAAAAAAATTTATTTTAAAATATAATAGTTTATTGAGTTCTAAACAAATTTTATTATTTTTTATACAAAAAAATTATATTATATTTATTTTAATATATATATTTTCGGATTAATCAGTACTCATATTCCATTAATATTTTGATAGACGTAAGAATATTTATATATTTTTTTAAATTAAAAAATTTCTTTACTTTATAATTTATTAAAAATAATGTATTTTAACGAAATTTTGATTATTTATTAATAACAACATGGAAATCATATTTTTTATATTTAATCATATCAATATTGTATGTCCAGTTATCTAATATATTTTTGTGTCCATTATTATATTGTTGATTATTGTTTATTGATATCAATTAATACATTTATAATATATTTATATACATTTCTATCCATATATATATCCATATATATACATTTATAGTATATTTATATATATTAACTCTTTATAGTTAATTTTAAATATATTAATGTTTATACATATTTATATATTTATACATAATTTAAATATATTTATATTTAATATTTCTATTTTGTTACACCGAAATAAGATATATTGTAATCACAATAAAATTTAAAGTAAAACAATTTTTTAAATTAAAAAAAAATTCTTTATATAAAATAAAATTTTTATATTTATAAATTTTACAAAATAATTTATTTTAAAGAATTTTTTATTATTTATTAATAACAACATAGAAATTATATTTATTTATATTCAATTATATCTATATTGTATGTCCAGTTATCTAATATATTTTTATGCCCATTATTATATTGTTGATTATTGTTTATTTATATCCATTAATACATTTATAGTATATTAATATACATTTATATCCATTAGTGTGTTTACATATATATATATATATATATATATATATATATATATATATATCCATATTTATATACTTTTATAATATATTTATATATTTATAGTAAACTAAAAAATATTAATGTTTATTTATATTTATATATCATTTAAATATATTTGTATTTAATTATTATGTTGTTACACCGAAATAAGATATATCTTTAATCATACTAAAATATACTACAAAGAAATTTGTTAATTAAAAAATTGTAAAATTTTGGTCAAAAATCAGAAAAATAAGTCTTTATTTAAAAATAAAGTTTATATTTCTAAATACTAAAAATAATACATTTTAAAGAAATTTTTAATATTTATTTATAACAAAATTTATTTTAAAATATTATAGTTTATTGAATTCGAAGTAAATTTTATTATTTTTTATTCAAATAAAATAAAATAATATTTATTTTAATATATATATTTTCGGTTTAATTCGTACTCATATTCCATTAATATTTTGAATAGATGTAAGAATTTTTATAAAATATTAAATTTGCTTAAAGTTCGAAAAAAAAATTCTTTATATAAAAATAAAGTTTTATATTTATAAATATTAAAAATAGGTAGCCCACATGTATTCATTAATTGGATTATGACATGTGTAACCTCTGTATCTTACAGGTTCTCTATCAATGGAAGGCCTTCAAGCATCCTTAAAGCAAAAAGAGGATTGATATAACACCCCATACATATACGTCTAGAATAATATGCAGTGATGTTATAAATGATACATAGAAACATGCAAAAGCATGGAAATGACAAATTAAAATCGTATACAATTCAACTCCTCAGATACAACTGTATACAATACATTTGTCTATAACAATACACAGAGGAAAGATAAACTCTGATAAAGTCTTCATGCCATCAAATCATCAATATCTTCAAGATAGCCCATCTAGCAATCCTGTATACTTCTAACCTGTGCCTGAAAAATAATAATAGGATTGGGGTGAGATTACTAAATCTCAGTGAGTTCCCCTATCTTATGGGTTCACTCGGCTCTACATGGTGCATTCAATCAAACGGATCTACCGTGGATCCGGGGTTTTCCTCACAGTCAGGTACAAATACACAACAATAGGTAATGTTGTCATTAATAGTCCCTTGACTCACCAATGAGGTAGCAACAAATACACAATCAATCACAAGCAAGTATGCATACCCGTACCCGTGTACGAGGAATCCAGAAGTAAGTTCTACCTATCTACCTAGGTTACACGATCACACCCTCGGTGGGTTATCTCTTGTGTCTAATCGTCAAAAGACTTGCACATGCACATCGCAATGTGACCCAGATGGATCCTACGTGGCATCCCATCCGTGATGAGTTTATCTGAAGTGATGTTGCCTATGTGGCGTCACAACCCCATCACACCAAGCACGCCGAGGTTTATCTGCCGTGGAAACGCCTTTTTCAGACCCACTTAGCGCCTCGTAATGGTAGCTCAGGTGTGTATGATGTACCGAGATCACACAGCAGGGTACCGACTAGAGATCACACAGCAGTAGTCGTTGTCATAGTAATCACCCCTACGCAGATGTGTTAACGTCTAGTGCAAATAAGCCATAATGACTACCCAAGCCCACTGGGCGATAGCCTAGTGATATTGCCTACGTGGCATCACTAGAGGTGAGTGTATCTGAAGTGATATTGCCTACTTGGCATCACGACCCCACCATACCAAGCACGCCGAGGTTTATCTCCCGTGGAAACACCTTTTTCAGACCCACTTAGCGCCTCGCAATGGTAGCTCAGGTGTGTATGACGTACCGAGATCACACAGCAGGGTACCGACTAGAGATCACACAGCAACAGTCGTTGTCATATTAATTTACCACCTAGTAGCATAGGCCTACTTCGATTCAACCATACATCATAATCACATGAACATCAAGCCACACAGGCAAACACCTCCGAACGTTCAACCGGAACGAATGGGATTAACCATCAAATGATCACTTCATAGCACATTTAACATAATGCAATCCATTAAGCATTACAACAATTGTATAAGTGTAATACCCCGTAAATTATTCCACTCGGGATAATATTATCATGGTCAACTGGGTTCCGGGTTACTCTGAGAATTTATTGGATAAAATAACTAAGTAAACTGACGAACTCAGAACTAATCAAATTAATATTGTTTAACTTTGAGGTTTTATTAATTGGTGCAATTGAGATAGTTTGGACATTTAGTAGTATTACTAAATTGATGATAGTTTCTATATCTTTTCTTTCCTCTCATTTTCCAACATAGTAACATTTGAGAGAGAGAAAATAGAGAGAAGGAAGAGCAAAGGAAAGAAAAAGAAGAAAACTTGGAATTGAAGAGAAAAGCTTGGATCATCATCTCCTCTTCATCAAACATCTTCCAATCTTCATCATCATCATCTATTCAAGGTGGGTTGTAGTTAGATGCTTTAGTTGTAGGATTTCTTGAGTTCTAGAGTTAGGTTTGGTTTTGAGAGGAAATGAATAATCTTGCTAGAATCATGAACTTAACGGTTAGAAATCGATATAAATTGTGTAGTATGATCAATGGGTGTGTAGAAACATTTATAGATCATTGTTATGAAGTTGGTATTGATTGGAATGATTTTGGAATGAAATGGGTTTTTTGAAAATGGTAGGTTTTGTGTAGAAACTTTGTGGAATTGTTGGAAATTATGTGTTTGGATGTTTCTTGGTTAAACTATGATGGAATCATGATCATAAACCCTTAATTGTTGATTTGGTATGATTTGAGGGTGGAAAATGGTGGTTTGGAAGTTCTGTTGCGAAGGGGAATTTTTCTGCATAACGCAGAGCGCGCTTAGCGCGATCATGCCCGCTTAGCACGGTCTGCAGAATTTCCAACCTTCCCAACCCGAGAGCAGCGCGCTTAGCGTGGAGGGGTGCGCGCTTAGCGCGACCTGGAGCAAAAAGAAAAAATATATTATTTCTAAAATCCATAACTTTCGACTCGTTTACCCGATTTAAGTGTTCTTGGTACCGATGGAGAGCTAGGGAAATATTCTACCTGTTAGAAGTGAAAAATATTAGTTTTGATGCCCGATTAAATAAACCGGAGGGAACCGGAATCGGTGTGAATTGTGATATGTTGTTTATGTGTCCTATTATATTATTGACTTGTTATTTCCTACTTCTCCTGTTGCTTAATTTGATTGTGAGTGTATGCATGCTAAAATATGAAATAGGTAGAGTGAGGAATATCACCATTGAATTATGTTGGAATCTAGTAACGGCTAGGAAATTGTTGAAAAACGTGGTGACAACGCTCGTGCGTGCGGGGCCGAGGCGTGCGTCTATTACCGAATGGTATGGAAGTAATTACATTAGTATGGGTCATGTTAATCGTGTTTGAATTGAGAAAAGACAAAGAAGTCTTAAGGAGAATGTGGCCTTGTGATTGTCAAATACAATCACATGTGTGTGTTGTGATCACGTAATCGTAACCGTGTATCTTGGGTGTAGTTTCATGGGTCTCGAGCTCCTCTAAAACGTATGCACCATTACTTGATAGGTTTGATTCCCGTGTGTAGTACGAATGGAACCTAAGGGTAGAGACTTGTGATGGTTAACAGGCCATGTGAAGTGACGGTTCACGGTTAACATATTATACACGCATACATGTAGCCTAAGTGATCATATTAAGCCTAAGTGATCATATTAAGCCATGAGTCAATCCAATATACATCACATTAATCACATATCAATGTTCATATCATGTCATACATAATAGCACATTACTAGTGCCCTTACTCATTGGCCTAACTCATTCCATAATAATTACTCATCTATAATCTTAACACAAACATGATTCCTTCTAATACTTATGAGATATGTATTAGTGCATCATATTTGACTGATCCATCATTGAGTTATACTTAGGTTTCTACCTCAATATCATTTAGAGCATGGAAAGACCTTTCCAACACTTCGAACGTGGACCCAATCATACTTACGGATCAAAAGTTATAAGGAAAATAAAATTTGACATTTTGGAGGACGCTGCCTTGCACGCGTCGACCCTTGCGCCGACGCAAAAATCCTTAGGTCGACTCAAACTGCGTTATTTTTGCCAAAAACTCAGTTTTTAGTCGTTAAATGTCTTCCAGACCTCTGATTACGGTTCCATAAAAAGCCCTGGTCTTAGAACTCAATAAACTTCGATATTTTCACAGTTAGAAGTCCATCCCACCCGTTTACCAAAATAATAATAAGGTTATCAAACATGGGAAAGTTAGGTTTTTTAATCAAACAACTCAAAGCTCAATCTAACCATACCCAATCGTCAAAGATCATGAGTTTATCATTCGCATGTACCTAATGATCCAAAACCACATATCACAAACATAATATTCATCATAGGATCATACTTTCATTAATTGATCAAGCATGCAAACATAGTTCTCATTCTAAACCCAATCATACAATTATCATCAAACAAGCAATTCAATCCCTGTCCTACCCAAGTATCTAACTATGGAACTCACCTTGTTCAATGGAGATTAAGATGACATCCATGCTGCAATTGAGCTCCCATCTTGGTCAAAATTCCACTTCCAACAACATCAATCCCGTAACCCTCTCTTTCCCCATTTCCAGCAAGAATCACCAAACTTCAAATGCGTTTTTCTCCTTAAATACAGACATGCAAGCAACGAGATTTATATGTAAATTGAAGGGAATTTCTTAAGCTTTCCAAAAAGTCCGGAATCAGCTCAATCGAAGTTACGAGTGAAAAGATATTACCTGTTTTGTGAGAGCTGCACCATGGTTGCGAAAATGGAAGATGGAATCATGAGCAACTTGGATTCTTTCTATCCTCTCTCTTGCTTCTACTCAAATTCTGGTTTTAGGAAGTATATATGTTTTGGACATCCAAACAAGTCCTTAAGTCACTCATGTAACATGTTAAATGCCCAAAATGCCCTTTGATTCCAACCAAGTCCACTAAGTCTTCTTAACAACTTCTACAATTACCAGTATCGAAGAATCGGGGTATTACAATTGAGGTAGGGTGATCCTATATCACCTATTTTGTTTATGCTCATAATGGAATACCTCCATAGGATGCTCCAAACCTTGGCAACAAATCCAGATTTCAACATTCACCCTAAAGGTGAAAAGCTCAACATCATCAATCTATTCTTTGCAGATGATATACTGCTATTTACAAGGGGTAATTGTATATCTTTGCAATTGATAATGGAAAAAGTGCAACAATTTTTAGATTCAACAGGATTGTGTACTAGTGCCATGAAGAGTAAGCTGTATACAGGTATAGTTAATGAAGCTGATAAGACTCACCTTTATCATGTCACAGGTCTAGCAGTTGGTCATATGCCATTCAAATACTTTGGTGTGCCACTCAGCAGCAAGAAACTAATATTTAATAATTGCTAGCCATTAACAGACAAGATAATGAAGAGAATCAATCACTGGAGCACTAAATTTCTATCTTATGCAGGGAGACTACAGTTGATAAAGAGTGTTGTAACGCCCTGTATAATATATATCTAGAATAACACCATACAAGCATTTTTATTTGGTACTAACACATCAAAAGTGCCTAATGGTATAGTCCACATACTTGTCCATTTCTAAAACATAAACACACTACATGGCACAAGTCATGGAAACTAGCCAAAATAATAAAAAACTAAGAATAATATACAATGTCCTCAATTGTATATAACAAGATAATACACAGCGGAAAAAGCTTGACTAAGCTTCTCTTGAAACATCTCTGCATCGATCCACTTGTAACCAAACCTGCACCTGAAATAAAGCAACTATAGTGGGGTGAGATACATCAAATCTCAGTGAGTTCCCTATCTTATAAGTTCTCTCGACTTTACAAGGTTCTATTAATCCTAGCTCAAGTCAAGGGGAAGGGAGATGATTTTGAGTGTACATTCCACAATCTCACACTATATGGAAACACGTCACGAGTCTGTTAACTCATAAAAATATGTCCTGAGCCTGTTAACTCAAGAATCTCGCTAATCGATAACCGAGTCACGGATCCTTGTAGTTACTTGGCATACGAATTGGATTCAGGATCATCGGCCTGTTAACCGTGAACCGTCACTTCTCATGGCCTGTTAACCATCACAAGTCTCTACCCATAGCATAGGCTCCAATCGTACTACACGTAGGGAATCAAACCTGCCAAGTAAATCATGCCTACACTTCAGAGGAGCTCGAGACTCATGAAGGCCTCTCAAGGGCAACTCAAAAGAAAATGGTTATGATTATGTGATCACACACACGTGATTGTAGTGACAATCACCAGGCCACATTAGCCTTTAGGCCTCTCAGGCCTTTAATAATAAAACATAATAAATACACGTGTTCCATACTAGTTTCTTATTCTCACTCTATACCATTCGACAATGGACACACGCCTCGGCCTCTCATGCACGAGCATTGTCATTAAGTTATCTATCACAATTCTATTCACAACCTAGAATTCCATTTTGTTTTGGGGTAAAGTTTCCTCACTCTCCCTACTCATTTTAACATGCATATTCCCTCATTCATTTTAACAACGATATTAGATAGATATGACATAACACAAATAGTACAAGTAAATCCATATAATCACACATCATATAAACATCATTAGCATTCAAAAGCAACTAAATAATTAATGCCACATCATACTCAATATTTCCACTTTTTATCGGGTAGAGGGTCGTCATAGCTTTCTAATGACACCAAGAACGTCCCAATTCGAGTTACGGATCAAAAGTTATGAAGGAAACAAAACTGCACAACTGTCATGTTTGTTGGGCGAACACCCAGCGAGCGTTCGCTACAGCCTTCGCTAGGCGAAGCCCCAGGAGAATCAACAAATAGGCCAGAACAGACACAAAGTTCGCTGGGCGAACCCCTTGGTGAACCTTCGCCTTGCAGTTCGCTTCGCGAACCTCTGGGTGAACCAAGGCAGAACCAATCAGAACTGAAAAGATACAAAGTTCGCTAGGCGAACGTCGTTGGCGAACATTCGCTAACCTTCACTGCCGGGTTCGCTAGGAGAACCCTCAAAATTTCATTCGCTGAGACTCACCCCAGGTTCGCTAGGTGAACCATGCGAAACCCAGAAATTCAGCAGCGCTGTTATGGGTCCAAAAGCAACATTCCCTCACCCAAATCACTTCCAATTCACACTAAAACCACCAAGACATGTTCCAATCATACAACAAGTATTCTACACATTTTATATCACATTTCATCCGTTAGATTTCATTGATTGATCCGTTGAAACATTTTCTCTCAAAACTAACCTAAGTTCTAAACTTGTATTTCTAGAACTTAGAGTATCTAACTAGAACCCACCTGATAAACGAAGAGGAGTTTGAAGAAGATGACGATCCAAGCTTTCTCTCTTTTTCCTCTTCTCTTCCTTTCTCTTCTTCCTCTTACTATATTCTTCTTCTTTTCTTCCTTTCCTTTCCTTTTTCTAACATATATATATATATATATATATATATATATATAATCCAATATTATATAATATAATCTAACAGGGGAAAATATCTCCAATTGATATTTTGTCGTCTCAACCAATTTGATCAATTATTAGAGTTACCATTAAATCCTCTCTTAAACTGATAATTATTGATCTCTTCAGAGTTCCTTAGTTGCTCTGTCGATCCCAATTGACAATACTTAGAGCACTTAGAGGATTCCATTAATCCAATTAACCAAAGATAGAGCACATAGATGCTCATCTGATCTCATCTGATATCCAATTGAGCATTTAAATAATACGGGGTATTAGAAGTATGCTATTTGATGTGGCAAACTACTGGGTCCAAATCTTCCCTCTCCCAAAGAAGGTAATCCACCATATTCAAATGTTGTACAGGGTCTTCTTATGGACAGGAAAAGAAGAGAAAAGTAGAAAATATCCCATTGCCTTGGATCAAATTTGTAACCTTGTTTTTGCTGGTGGATACAATGTGGTTTCATTGTAGGAATGGAACAAAGCTACTTTAGGAAAACTGCTTTGGAATGTTTGGAGTAAGAAAGATGTCCTTTGGATTAAGTGGCTCCATGCCTATTACATTAAGAAGGAAGATGTGCAACACTTCACACCAGCTCAATCCAGCTCTTGGATAGTTAAGGCAATGTTCAAGAATAGAAAACTAATTACACAGTCAGATAAACCAAAGGTTACTTGGAGGAATCTGATATATGGAAATATTGCTAGGCCAAGGGCAGTTTTCATCTTGTGGATGGCATGTCAGGATCGCCTATTGACTAAAGATAGACTATACAGATATGGAGTTCCCACTGATGGACAATGTATCTTCTGTACAAATCAAGAAACCAGTCGCCACCTGTTATATGATTATGCAGCCACTCATTAACTCTGGGTGAAACTCATGCAGTACTTCCAGTTTCAAATGTCGCGCGAGATGAGTTTAGCTTGGTTTGTAAAAGCATCAAGAGGGAAGGGGCCAAAGGCTAGAGTAATTAGTTGTGTCCTGGCCAAAACAATGTACCATATATGGACTACTAGGAACAAGTGCATCTTCCAAAATGGGGTAAAGGATGAATTAAAATGGGACAATGTTAAAAAAGTGGTGAGACTTAGAACTGAGACACATAAGAAAGTCATAGAGTACCTTAATAGATTACATTAGATAAAACTCTTTTGTCTATTAGATTTGTAAAGCCTTTTTGATGCCTGGATCTATGATCGGCTTGTAAACTCATTGTTTTTTTTGGTATTAATATATAATCTTATTCCAAAAAGAATATTAAAAATAATATATTTTGAAGAAATTTTGATTATTTATTAATAACAACATGAAAATTATATTTATTTATATCTATATTGTATGTCCAGTTATCTAATATATTTTTATGCCCATTACTATATTGTTGATTATTGTTTATTTATATCCATTAATACATTTATAGTATATTAATATACATTTATATCCATTATTATCATTATTATATATATATAAATAAATAAATAAATAAATAAATAAATATATATATATATATATATATATATATATGCATTTATAGTATATTTATATATTTATAGTAAACTTAAAAATATTAATGTTTATACATATTTATATATTTATATATCATTTAAATATATTTGTATTTAATTATTATGTTGTTACACCGAAATAAGATATATCTTGAATCATACTAAAATATACTACAAAGAAATTTGTTAATTAAAAGATAGTAAAATTTTGGTCAAAGTTCAGAAAAATAAGCCTTTATTTAAAAATAAAGTTTATATTTATAAATACTAAAAATAATACATTTTTAAGAAATTTTTATTTTTTTATTTATAACAAATTTTATTTTAAAATATTATAGTTTATTGAATTCTAAGCAAATTTTATTTTTTTTATTCAAATAAAATTATATTATATTTATTTTAATATATATATATATATATATTCGATTTAATTAGTACTCATATTCCATTAATATTTTGAATAGATGTAAGAATTTTTATAAAATATAAAATTTGCTTAAAGTTTGGACAAAATATATTCTATATAAAAATAAAGTTTTTTTTTAATCAAGAAAAGAGACATATATTAATTCAAAAAAACAGTACAAAAGGTGATCCAAGCAGGATCCAACCAATCCAAAAGGACTAATTACATCATAAGACTAGCAAGGTGGTGTCTAGTCTTAAGACTTTGCGACCCTCTATAAACTACACTATCTATAATTGTTGTTACTAAGTTTGTATTATCTACAGTATTTCCAAATGTTTCACTATTTCTATATCTCCAAGTGTTGTATATTGTCTCAGCTACCAACATCTTCAAGAGATCAACTTTCCAACCTTTCCCTTTTGTTCTCCCACTGATCCATAACAGTTCATCTTTCTACTGCTGGGGGCCATGACTCACATTAAACCAAAGGAGCACCTCATGCCATATGTGTTTAGTCTTTTGGCAGTCAAAGAACAAGTGATTCAAGGTTTACCCCTTTATATGGCAAAGACTGCAGGTGCTGTCTTGAACCATTCCAAAGCGCTTCAATCTCTCTTTAGTTGGAAGTTTCCCATGGCAAGCTTGCCATAAGCAATGAACAGCACGCGACCTTCCTTTGTTGTACTTGATAAGCTTTCTCCAAGGCACCCTTGTGCCATCCTCAATGAACAGGTTATAGAACACAACAGTTTTGAATTTGTGAGTGTTCAGAGCATGGTTCCACTCAGTTTGCACAATACCAATATTATCTCTTTGACTCATAATACCACGGATAATCCAAGAATTATGTGCCTTGGTCACATAATTCATCACATTATTTCCTTTCAAATAATGAGTATGGATCCACTTGACCCATAGGTTATCAGACTTGCTGCATATATTCCAGAGGCATTTCAACAGCAGCACATTATTCTAAACCTTAAGATTCATCAGATTCAGCCCTCCTTGAGCAGTGGGACAACAAGTATTCTTCCAGGCCACAAGGAATTTTCTGCTAACTTCCTCCTTACCTGTCCAAATGAAACTTCTGCAAATTGAATATATCTTTTTAATCACATAATTGGGCATAGGTAGGCACTGCATCTAGTATTGCACCATGGCACAAGCAATACTCCTTACCAATTGAATCCTCCCTGAATAGCTAAGGAGCTTGAAGGACCAGTGATGGATTCGAGCCACTATTTTATCCACCAAGGGCATATAATGGTTTAAGGTTAGTCTCTTGCTAGAAATAGGGATTCCAAGGTACTTCAATGGCAAAGTCTCTTCTTAAAATCCAGACAGATTCCTCAACAGCTCCTTGTTCTTGCAATCAACACCTCAAAAATAAATCTTACATTTGTTTAGATTCATCATCAGGCCTGTGGAGTTGGAAAAATATCTGAAAGCCTTTAGCATCATCTGCATGGATAATTCATCACCTCTACGCAGTAGAAGAACATCATCAGCAAATGTCAGATTGGTAATTTTCAGCCTCTCACACTTTGCATGATAGTTGAAATTAGGGTCTTCTTGCATTCTAAACAAAAGCCTATTCATGTACTCCATAATAAGGACAAAAAGCAAGGGTGATATTGGATCACCTTGCCTAATTCCTCTTTTGGCTTGCAAGAACTCAGTGAAACCTCCCATTATATTAAACTTGTAAGACACAATTGTGATACCTAGCATAACCCATTGGATAAACTTGGTTGGTATGCCAATTTCCCTTATAATGCACTCCAAGGCTCTCCAATTAACCATGTCATATGCTTTTTGGAGATCTATCTGCATTATTATTCAAGGGGCCCCTCCTTTCCTGGTGTATCCTTTGAGAAGCTCAGTAGCAAGCATTATATGATTATGTATGACCTGTCCTGGCATAAAAGCTGCCTGACTGTGACTTATCACACTAGGCAGAACAACTCCTAATCTGTCAGTCATAATCTTGGAGACTATTTTATAAAAGGTGGTGCAAACAGCTATAGGTCTATAATCCCTAATCTCACTAGCACTACTACTTTTAGGGACCAAAGACCCCACAGTACTGTTGAAGGCTTTATATATCTTACCAGTGTCAAAGTATTCATTAACAGCTACTATCACATCTGCCTTAATAGTTGTCCAGCTAGTTTTGAAGAATTTGGCTCCAAAGCCATCTAAACCTGGAGCTTTGAGGTCTCCAATTCCCTTGAGAGCCTTAGCTATATCAGCCTCTGAAATGCTTCTAGTTAGGGAATCCCTTTGTTCCATGCTAAGTTGATTACCCTTTCTCATAACTTCAATGTCAACATGGTTGATGATGTTAACATCCTTGCCCATCAAGTCACCATAAAAATCCAGAACTTCCTTTTCTATGTCCTTTTGGGATTGGATATAAGTGCCATCACTTCTCTTCAGGTTGGATAGACAGTTGGAGCGATGTTTGGATTTGATTGCTGCATAAAAATACTGGTTATTACCATCCCCTTTTCTAAGCCATTCAGTCTTATACCTTTGCTGCAACATTTTTTCCTCAAGGCTATTAAGGGTGAGAACTTCCTCTGTCAATTCCTTAGCCTTTACAATCAAAGTGATATTCATTCTATCAGTGCTTAGTTCTTCCTGCAATATTTTGAGGTTGCTTCTAGATGATATCAGTCTGGCTTTTACATCAGATAAAGGCTTGCTAAACTTCTTTAGCTCATGTTTCAATCTCTTGAGCTTTTGCCAAAGCACACATATTGGACTACCTCTGATAGGAACATCCCAGCTCTTCTTAACCACATCATCATATCCTGGGAGATCAATCAGGCAGTTGCTAAACTTAAATTGTCTAGGAATTTTCTTGTGCTCTTCTTTACACTCCAAGTGCAATAAGGCATGATATGAGATGTTTGGAGGGAGGATTTTCAGTATAGTCTCCAAATTGGTTTGGAACCAATCGGTATTACCCAGAACTCTGTCAATCCTTGAGTATATGGGCCCATTCTCTTGTTTATTGGACCAAGTGAATTGCTCTCTAATGCTATCCATCTCACTTAATCCTGTATTTTCCATCATATTTTTCAAGTCTGAATATTCATTTTCAGTCACCACACTAATGGTAGGATCTGGATTCATTGGGATAGAAACAGGGTGGATGTGAAATTTGTTGAGAGTGGTAGCCAATTTATCCACTGTGGTGTCTATGATAACATTGGTGGTTTTAAATACTGGTTGACTACAGTCTATGCTCACAACCAACTGAACAAGAGAAGGATTTTGTGGAAAGAGATTGAGCACTTGTATGGTAACCTCCAAGGCCCTTGGTGTGTTATTGGAGACTATAATAATGTAGCCAAAGCTCAAGACAGGATATAAAAATAAAGTTTTATATTTATAAATATTAAAAATAAAATATTTTAAAGAAAATTTGATTATTTATTAATAACAACATGGAAATTATATTTTTTATATTTAATTATATCTATATTGTATGTCCAGTAATCTAATATATTTTTATGTCCATTAGTATATTGTTGATTATTGTTTATTGATATCAATTAATACATTTATAGTATATTTATATACATTTCTATCCATATATATATATATATATATATATATATATATATATATATATATATATATATATATATATACACATTTATAGTATATTTATATATATTTATCTATTTATAGTAAATGTTAAATATATTAATATTTATACATAATTTATATATTTATACAAAATTTAAACATATTCGTATTTAATATTTTTATATTGTTACACCGAAATAAGATATATCTTGAATCACACTAAAATATAAAGCAAAGCCATTTTTTAAATTAAAAAATTATATTCTATATATAATAATAAAGTTTTATATTTATAAAAATTAAAAATAATATATTTTAAATAAATTTTGATTATTTATTAACAACAACATGAAAATTATAATTATTTATATTTAATTATATCTATATTGTATGTCCAGTTATCTAGTATGTTTTTATGCCCATTATTATATTGTTGATTATTGTTTATTTATATTTATTAATTCATTTATAGTATATTAATATACATTTATATCCCTTATATATATATATATATATATATATATATATATATATATATATATATATATATATATATATATATATATATATATATATTTATATATATATATATATATCCCATATATACATTTATAATATATTTATATATTTATAGTAAACTTAAAAATATTAATTTTTATACATATTTATATATTTATATATCATTTAAATATATTTATATTTAATTATTATCTTGTTACACCAAAATAAGATATATCTTGAATCATAATAAAATATACTACAAATAAATTTGTTAATTAAAAAATAGTAAAATTTTGGTCAAAGTTCAGAAAAATAAGCCTTTATTTAAAAATAAAGTTTATATTTATAAATACCAAAAATAATAGATTTTAAAGAAATTTTTAATATTTATTCATAACAAATTTTATTAGAAAATATAATAGTTTATTGAGTTCTACGCAAATTTTATTATTTTTTATTCATATTAAATTGTATTATATTTATTTTAATATATATATTTTCGGTTTAATCAGTACTCATATTCCATTAATAGTTTGATAAACCTAAGAATTTTTATAAAATATTAAATTTGCTTAAAGTTCGGAAAAAAATATATTCTTTATATAAAAATAAAGTTTTATATTTATAAATATTAAAAATAATATATTTTAAAGAAATTTTGATTATTTATTAATAACATAATGAAAATTATATTTTTTATATTTAATTATATCGATATTGTATGTCCAGTTATCTAATATATTTTTATGTCCATTATTATATTGTTGATTATTGTTTATTGATATCAATTAATACATTTATAGTATATTTATATACATTTCTATCGATATATATCCATATATATACATTTATATATATTTATCTATTTATAGTAAACTTTAAATATATTAATGTTTATAGATATTTATATATTTATACATAATTTAAATATATTTGTATTTAATATTTCTATGTTGTTATACCGAAATAAGATATATCTTGAATCATACTAAAATATAAAACAAAGCAATTTTTTAAGTTACAAAAATATATTCTTTATATAATAATAAGATTTTATATTTATAAATATTAAATATAATATACGTTAAAGAAATTTTGATTATTTATTAATAACTACATGAAAATTATAATTATTTGTATTTAATTATATCTATATAACTATATTTTATGTCCAATTTTCTAATATATTTTTATGCCCACTATTATATTGTTGATTATTGTTTATTTATATCCATTATTACATTTATAGTATATTAATATACACATTATATCCTTATTATTATAATATATATATATATATATATATATATATATATATATATATATATACATTTATAGTATATTTATATATTTATAGTAAACTCAAAAATATTAAAGTTTATACAAATTTATATATTTATATATCATTTTTATATATTTGCATTTAATTATTATGTTGTTACACCGAAATAATATATATCTTGAATCATATTAAAATATACTACAAAGAAATTTGTTAATTAAAAAATAGTAAAATTTTGGTCAAAGTTCATAAAAATAAGCTTTTATTTAAAAATAATGTTTATATTTATAAATACTAAAAATAATACATTTTAAAGAAATTTTTAATATTTATTTATAACAAATTTTATTTTAAAATATTATAGTTTATTGACTTCTAAGCAAATTTTATTATTTTTTATTCAATTAAAATTATATTATATTTATTTTAATATATCTATTTTCGGTTTGATTCGTACTCATATTCCATTAATATTTTGAATAGATGTAAGAATTTTTATAAAATATAAATTTTACTTAAAGTTCGGAAAATATATATTCTTTATATAAAAATAACGTTTTATATTTATAAATATTAAAAATAATATATCTTAAAGAAATTTTGATTATTTATTAATAACAACATGGAAATTATATTTTTTTAGTAGCCACTATTGAGTTACTTGAATATTTACTAATAACAACATGGAAATTTTGATTATTTATTAATAACAACATGGAAATTATATTTACGTTTAACCAGGACTTACTTGAATATTCTGGTTATTCATATTCGAGGCTTTTGTTTTTGTTTTCTTTTAGTAGCTACTATTGAGTTCTAACTATTAAAAATAAACACCCAACAATATAGCTTATATAACATAAAAATATATAAAACCAAAGAAAAAACATATATTATAGATTAGCAGATCCAAGTTTACAAGATAAATACGAAAAGTTCTAAATTCAAATTCTTACATATGAAGTCAAAAGTAATTCCAAAATAAAAAATAAAACACACATATAAAGATTGACTTAAACCAAAACATTTAATCCAGGAAAACAACTCCATCAGCTTCTATCCACTTACACATACACGTACGGAGAAAACCACAACATACTCCATACCTGTAATGCCCTGTATAATATATATCTAGAATAATACCATACAAGCATTTTATTTGGTACTGACACATTAAAAGTGCCTAATGGCATAGTTCACATACTTGTCCATTTCTAAAACATAAATATAACACATGGCACAAGTCATAGAAACTAGCCAAAAATAATAAAAACTAAGAATGATATACAATATCCTCAATTGTATACAACAAAAGAATACACAGCGGAATAAGCTTAACTAAGCTTCTCTTGAAACATCCGAGCATCGCTCCACTTGTAACCAAACCTGCACCTGAAATAAAGCAACTATAGTGGGGTGAGATACATCAAATCTCAGTGAGTTCCCTATCCTATAGATTCTCTCGGCTTTACAGGGTTCTATCAATCCTAACTCAAGTCAAGGGGAATGGAAATGACCTTGAGTGCACAATCTCACCATCTCACACTATATGGAAACATGTTCATGAGTTCATCAACTCAAAATATCACTAATCGGTAACCACACCAAGACATCCCCTTTTCCCGTCCTCTTCTACGTCTAGAAGTCGACCCGAGTCATGGATCCTGGTAACCTACTTGACATACGAATGGATTCAGGTTCTACGGGCCATTAACCGTTATGAACTGTCACTTCACACGGGCCATTAACCGTCACAAGCATACGCTCCCAGAGCGCCATCCGTACTGCACGCGGGAATCAAACCTGCCAAGTAGTTGTGTACATGTTTCAGAGGAGCTCGAGACCCATGAAACACACTCACAAGATAACCGGTTACGATTACGTGATCGCACACACAAACATGATTGTATTCGACAATCACAAGGCCACAATGCCTTAAGGCCACATTCGCCTTTTCTCAAAGAACACAAGGTTCACACACATGTTCCATACTAGTGTCTCACTCTCCTCTAGGCCAATCTCGTCACGGATGCACGCTCAACATCAGGTGCCCGAGCCTTGCCATCGAGGCTATCTACTCCAGGCCAGAACTCGTCAATGAATGCACGAGCGTCGCCATCCAGAGTTTCTATCACAATTCTATTCACAACCTAGAATCATATCATTAGGTTTGGGGTAAAGTTTCCTTACTCTTTCTAATTCGTTTTAACATGCATATTTCTTTCATTCACAATTCGCTATTAGATAGACATGGTATAATCACAAATATTACAAGTAACACATATAATAACATAACACATAAAACACCCCCTTTCGGGTTCCCTCCGATGCATTTAATCGGGTACCGAAACCAATACTTTTCACTCTTATCCCGTAGGATACTTTCACAGCTTTACATCGGCTATAAATATGCCTCGATCGAATTTACGATCCAAAAGATATGGATTTCAACATATCACATATCATTGCTTTCCTTCATTTTCCACTAAATACTTAATCCCACATCATACCCAATATTTTCACTTTTTATCGGATAGAGGGTCGTCATAGCTTTCTAATGACACCAAGAACGTCTCGATCCGAGTTACAGATCAAAAGTTATGAAGGAAAGAAAACAGAAAAGCTGTCATGTTCGCTTTGCGAAGCTCCAGCGAGCATTCGCTTTCCTCCTTCGCAGTGCGAAGCCCCAGCGAACCAAGTCAGAAAGAAAAGGGCACAAAGTTCGCTTTGCAAACACCCAGCGAGCATTCGCTTTGCCCTTTGCATTGCGAACTTCTGGCGAATGTTCGCCTTCCCCTTCGCTAGGGGTTCGCTTTGCGAACCTGCGAAAACCCAGAATTTTGCAGTAACGTACAGCAGTTCATTTCCACCAAATATCTCATCCAAAACATGATCAAACACACAAGTAAGCATTGAGAGATGATTACATATAGATATCAACCATATTACTCAGATTATAACTCATTTCATCCGTTAGATTTCATTTTCTCTCAATTTAACCTAATTCCAATTCGGGAGTTTATAGTACTTAGAGTGTCTAACTAGAACCCACCTGACAATCGAAGAGGAGTTTGAAGAAGATGACGATGATCCATGAGTTTCTCTCCTTCATCTTTCTCCACTTCTCTTCTCTTCTTCTTTCTCTCCATTTCCTTCTTCTTCTTCTATCTTTTTTTCTTTTCTTTCCAAATATATATATATATATATATATATATATATATATATATATATATATATATATATACCAATATTATATAATATAATCCAATAGAGTAAAATATCTCCAATTGATATTTTGTCATCTCACCCAATTGATCAATTATTAGAGTTATCATAAAAGTCTCTCTTGAACTAATAATAAATTGATCTCTTCAGAGTTCAATAGTTGCTCTATTGATCCCAATTGATAATAATTAAAGTGCTTAGAGGATTCCATTAATCCAATTACCAAGGATAGAGCACATATATGCTCATCTGATCTCATCTGATATCTAATTGAGCATTTAAATAATACGGGGTATTACAAAACCAACGTATCACCATCGCAGAGGTTTTTACTCTGAGTGAATTCGTACCATCCCAATGCCATGTACTTTTCGTGGGTGCTTGGTTGATTGTTCCTTCTTGCCGTATGAACTTGACAATTGAAAATTTAATTCTTCTCAACATCGACCAGTTTGATTTCCTCTTGCATTGTTCGAAGGCATCTTTTAGCTATTGTTCTGGGAAAATGCTGCGTATAATAGTATTGAAAACAATATAAGATATACACTATTTTTCATTAAACGCAATATATCATATATGAATGTTTGCTTACCATAATATTATTTGCACTGCTTTCTTATCTGAGTCTTCCAAGTATATTGCATGGCCCCCATTGAGCACTCCTCCTTGATTTCATTTGAGAACTTTGATTTCGCAACAACTTTTTGTTTACCGTCCTTAGCCATCGATTTTTCCTCCAACCTCTTATTCGATCCATTTGATAGCCTTGCTTCCCGAACATCTTTATGTATACCTTCCTTAGCCACATACTTTTTGATCGATTTCTTCTTTGATCCATTTAAGACCTGTGCGCTCGCAACGGCTTTACATGTTTCTTTCCTGAACCCCGATTCATCATCTGCTTCTTCTCTTCATCCTTTCTTTTCCTTTGATCACCATTTACAACGTTGTCTGCTTTGTCATTCATTATGTTTTTCACAATCTCAATGTTATATCTATTCTCCTCATTGTAATCAACCGGTTCTTCCTTAATGTAATGAAAAATAACTCTTTCATTACTAGAGGAAACAACAACAAGAATTGCATTTCTTATAGCCGATGTGTTTCTGGTAATACATTTCTTGGCAGCTTTCTTTTTCTTTCCCTGAGTAGAAAAATAGCCAGCCTCAGCTACCAATCCTTTTATTACTTCCATGGCGTCTTCATTGCTGATGCGCAAAATTAATAAATCAAATTATTAAATAAACAATTATAATAAGCAAATATGTATGAACTCCAACTGCTAATGTTTAACAAGTGAAACCCCAATTTCATATATTCTATAGCCCTACATTTAAAATGCAAATCTGGATGAACATAAATTACTAAACATAAATAAATTGAATATCAGAAAAAGTAACAAATTTTAACAGTGGACCAACAAAATCAAATGTTATTCTGTTTGTCGCCTAACCCATTGCCCTCTATCGTTCGAAGTTATACCCTAATATCTAAAATTTCTTTAGATTGAAAATTTTAAATTCAAACACCCACAACTGTAAACTCATCAAACTGTTTTCCTTTTTCTAAATGTTTTAAAGATAAAATCTAAGCCCTTTGATTTGGGAATGCATGCGAACATAAATATCAGTTCCAAAAACTATTAACAGTATTAGAATATACCTCATGTTTTGGTCATCATCAGATGAAATGTATCCACGACAAGGTGCACACGATTCTGCCATTGAAGAGATTTTTTCAGTGGGTGCTCTTGATACGAATGAAGTAAGAGAGGAGAGAGGATGAGTTAGAAGTTAAAGTTAAAGAAAAAAAACGTAAAATATAAATGTAAGTTAACCTTAGGGGAGCGGTCAATAACCCATTTTCTTTGCATTAAAGATGGTTGTAAATTAAAATGTTTTGTGTGAAAAATATTCTCCACTATTTATGGAATCATTTTTACTATTCCAATGCCAATATCACACACATTCATTGTTTATGGAAGGATTCAGTGGACAAGATATTTTTGCATATCAAATTTCAATTAACTTTCAAACTTCCAATAATAAATTTAATACGAATTATGAATATTCTGCGTTTTTAGTTTCAAATAGTAGTTAAATCTATAAAAAAATTTATAGTCTATTATTGTAATGCCCTGTATAATATACATCTAGAATAATACAATACACACATTTTATTTGGTACTGACACCATCATAAGTGCCTAACGGCGTAATTCACATACTTGACCATTTCCCTAAAAAAAACCATCTATGGTACAAGGTATGGAAACTAGCCAAAGATAAAAATCTAAGAACATTATACAATATTCCTCATTGTACAAGAACAATAAAATACACAGCGGAATAAGCTTAACTAAGCTTCTCTTGAAACATTAAAGCATAGCTCCACTGGTAAATCAAACCTGTACTCAATACCTGAAAATAATCAACAATAGTGGGGTGAGATACATTAAATCTCAGTGAGTTCTCTATCTTATGGATTTTCTCGGCTTTATCAGGTTCTAACAATCCTAGCTCAAGTCAAGGGGAAGGGAAAAATGACCTTGAGTTCTCAATCTCACAATTTCACAATCTCACACTATATGGAAACATGTCATGAGTTCATCAACTCACAATATCACTAATCGGTAACCACACCAAGGCATCCCCTTTTCCCGTTCGCTTCTACGTCTAGAAGTCGGCACGAGTCATGGATCCTGGTAACTTACTTGACATACGAATGGATTCGGGTTCTACAGGACATTAACCGTTATGAACCGTCACTTCACACTTGCCATTAACCGTCACAAGCATACGCTCCCAGAGCGCCATTCGTACTGCACGCGGGAATCAAACCTGCCAAGTAGCTGTGCACATGTTTCAGAGGAGCTCGATACCCATGAAACGCACTCACAAGATAACCGGTTACGATTACGTGATCTCACACACAACATGATTGTATTCAACAATCACAAGGCCACAATGCCTTAAGGCCACAATGCCTTAAGGCCACAAACTCCTTTCACAAAGAACACAAGGTTCACACACATGTTCCATACTAGTGTTTTAGTCTCTCCTAGACCAATCTCATCACGGATGCATCTTCCTACATCAGGTGCCCGAGCCTTGCCATCTAGGTTATCTACTCCAGGCCAGAACTCGTCAATGAATGCACGAGCGTTGCCATCCAGAGTTCCTATCACAATTCTATTCACAACCTAGAATTATAACAATTTTAACTATGCCATTTGTTTTGGGTTAAATTTTCCTCACTCTACCTAATTCATATTTTAACATGCATATTCTTTCATTCATTTTAACAATAATATTAGATAGATATGGCATAACACAAATATTACAAGTAAACACATATAATCCCACATCGCATAAAACATCACTTTTCACATAGTAGTTCACACACATTTTAAGGCATACAAGCCACTACTATTCTCTACCAAGCATCCTTGGTTAAATCATGGTCTCTCATACCATTTAACAGCACATTGGATTCTCTTTCCAAGGCTTCATGTCCCATATCAATCGGATTCCCGATTCATGAATTTTTGGGTGTAAACAAGGACTACCATATTCACACATACATTACTTTTCCATATTTATCTTATCAATCCATAGCATATAACTATGTTTCTACCTCACCATCACAAAAATCATAAAATTAGCTTTCCAACGCTTTCGACCGTGCGTCAATCCAACTTACGGATCAAAAGTTATGAAGAAAACAAAATCAGGCATTTTGGGAAAAATCTGTGACCATGAGCCGACGCATAGTTCTATGAGTCGACGCATAATCCTGGAGGTTTCACCCGGGTCAGCGCACGGTGACCATGAGTCGACGCATGGTTGCAGGGGGTTGGCGCACAGTTGCAGAGTTTGCTAAAAAAACTCTGTTTTCGATTGTTAAATGCCTTCCGGACCTCCGATTTCGATTCTGTAAAAAGGCCCGGTCTCAGAATTCGACATACTATGATATTTTCTCCATAAAAAGGCCATCCAACATAATTACAAAATTAATACTAATTTATCAAATAGGAAAAGTTTAGGTTTTTCAACCAAACCCATTCAATTCAACTCAATCCAACATACCCAATCCATACTATATCAATCAAACATGTTCCAAACATAACAATAAGTATTCTACGCAGTTTAACAGCATTTCATCCGTTAGATTTCATTGATTAACTGTTTAATCATTTTCTCTCCAATCTAACCTAAGTTCTAAACATATATTTCTAGAACTTAGAGTTTCTAACTAGAACCCACCTTAGCAATGAAGAGGAGTTTGAAGAAGATGATGAATAGTGATGATGATCCATGAGTTTTCTTCTTATTCTCCCTTTCCACGTTTCCTCTGCTTTTCCTCTTTCTCTTCTTTCTCCCACTTTCTTCTTCTTACCAACTTTTTCTTTCTCTTTCTTATAACATATATATATATATATATATATATATATATATATATATATATATATATAATACTATTATTATATAATATAATCCAATAGAGTAAAATATCTCAAATTGATATTTTTCCGTCTCACACCAAATGATCAATTATTAGAGTTACCATAAAATTCTCTCTTGGACTAATAAATAATGATATGTCCCTTTAATAAAATAATTGATCTCTTCAGAGTTCATTAGTTGCTCTATTGATCCCAATTGGTAATAATTAAAGTACTTAGAGGATTCCATTAATCCAATTATCCAAAGATAGAGCACATAGATACTCATCTGATATCCAATTGAGCATTTAACTAATACGGGGTATTACACTCTCCCCCCTTAAATTGAAATTCGCCCCCGAATTTCCTCTATTCAACAATAAATGCAACTTGCATCATTGTCTTAGTTCCACACTCAACTTTACTTCCGTTAAACATTCTGTTCAAAATCTGACGTATTCCAATTCCAACTTGATTTCACAGCCCAAAAATCCGTATTTTCACAATTTATCAAACTTCGGTTCCTTAGTCACACTCTTTTTCCAATATTGGGTTAACTTCTAACTTTGCTTTTTCCGTAATTCATCTGTTGCTCCATAGAAAACACTTGGTCGCACCCTACTTCGGAAAGAATGTACCATTCTACATTCCTCTACTGAGTCACAACCCAAACCGTAATATCTTATCTTGATTCATGATAATAAACACTCAGCAAATCCTCATGAGGTAATTTGGTGATTTCTTAACTTCCTGTAATCACCAACGACTTATCCTTTCATAAATCCTTTAACGTTCAAACCCACTTCATAAAATGTCAAACGACTTCTTTTACCAGTTCCATCTGGCCTGATGCTATACACTGTACTCATTAAATCCGATATTTCATCTCTTTCGTATCATGTCAAAGGTAACACATTTAAAACAAGATCTTCTTACTTCCATACTTACAAGTAACAATCATTCTAATCCTTATTAGTCTGACTGGACTCTTTCATCTGTCACCTTCCACTACGCAATCCATATTCTAACAGTAGAACACCACAGATTCTTAAGCACTATTAAGTAGCTATAGTCAGCAGAGAAATACACTTATCCACTGGGGTCCTTACTAACCAACGGTACAAGAAACTTACTGACGTCCTATGGTAGAACAATTTATTTTCCAAAACACAATATTATAACATTTGTCCAACACTCTCCAGATGATAAAAGCACATGAGTCACACTGTTACCACCATGACATACACAACTCTAAATCCATTCCAAACTCGAAATAATATATCCAAAATAGTTTAACAACTTCCCTTTCTAGTTACCACATTCCAAATAGATTCTTCTTATGGTTTCAGACTTAATCAAGGTTCCTTGTTGATTCGAGATCTCAACCAATAACACGTAACACTATCACGGAACTTTAAACACATATGAATCACCACTTATCAAAACTCAAACCATCCAATGCACAATTGTGAGTTTCCATACTACTCACCAATTCATGTATAACACTCCACATACACCCGCACTATCGAAGACTATGCCACGTTTCTCAATTGGATCCACTTTTCTTAACCGTTCCATTCCGTAAACGATCCAAGTTATATGGTTAACTTCAGAACGTCTAATTCTTACTCATACTTGGAAGGATAACCTTCAAATTTCCTTCTCTGGGTAAAACACAACTGCACACAACTGGTACCACTCTCACGATCTAAATCCGATACTATGAACTCATGGAAGTTAACAAATACTAAACTCTGACCAACCATTCATACCTTACTAACACCAAAATTACACACCAAAATATTCCTTGCAAATTCAATACTTCGTGAGTATTTTCCAACTTCGTCCTTAAGACTCTCAACAGTAATACACTTAAGACTTTCTCATACTCAACACAGTTCACAAGATTATTTTCCCAAGTCAACTCTCTTGTCGTCTTGAACAAATGGTCAACTACGCAACACCTTTCCAGAAGTTACGATTCCATAAAACACAAATCCGTCTTTCATTTACTTGCAATTCCGTTTTCCATTCACACAATACTCCCCACTCGGAGCAACATAAGGTAACAAAACGTAGATGATGGTTCTTAAGAAATTCCATAATTTACACACGCGTTAATCGATTAACCACCTGAGCTAATCGATTAACTCCTCAAAATTCAATGTAAAACACTTTCCATGCACGTGTTAATCAGTTAACCCCATTGCGTTAATCGGTTAACACTGCTGCAGAAAGTGAAAACCAGCTCCTTCTTAATTCAAGCCATCCCTACTCAAACCATCAATCCGTCTTGCTCTAACCCACAATATCATTCTCAACTCGTGGCTCTGTAACTTAAATAACATTCACCAACCATGATCCACTCAGGTAAAACCGACAAAGTCAAAACATGCAGATGACACATTCCAACCAAGTGACAAGGTAGAATTCCAAATTTTGACGCAGTCACTCAACAAATCTTTGACAGGATAGTTTGTTTCCTACTCAAACAGCTACTCTAGCTGAAAGTCAAAAATGACGACATTCTAAAGTTTTAGCCATAATTCATACTCAATTCGTCCACACGCAAAACCCAACACACAACCATTATACGATACCACAAAAGCGATGGACATCTCATAACAAGCATACCACCTTATTCTCTTACTTGAACTCCCTTGGTGAGAAATAACACAACAACGCTCTTAGTCCAACAAAAGGTAGATTCCGAATATTCCAATCATTCACAAATACAGAAGTTCTCTATGCTTGTAAATAAATCGGGGTAATGCACCCTCTTGAAGAACTTTTCCATCACTTCGTACGCCTTAATCGGAATTTCTTACCCTTAAATATCCATTGCACATCACACTTACACCAAATTACTTAATGGAAGACTCACAATCGACAATTCTCGTCAACTATTTACCAAACCCTTCCGGTATAAATCATTCCATGATTTACACTTAGTCCGTAATAAGCCTTAATTTGCTTCTCGTTGTTTTATCGTAATCTTACTTCTTAAAATACAATATTCACTATTCCACAAGGTACGTCCCTTCACTCTTGTCTCAAGAATAAGAATCCATCACGTACACTTGTGATCACGGTGCTACCACTGCGCTTGTTCTTTACAATTTATATCTCAATAACTACTCAATAGCTCTAATGCACATTCGTCTAAGATACATTCCATTGTCATTTCCTCTTAACATACCGTTAATACTGTTTTCCATACCGCGTTTACTTCACCCTCCATTGTAATCCTCTCAGGTCCAAATATAAACCCATCTTACAAAAATTTCCTTAAATCCAAGGTACTTACTCTGTTTCTTAACACAAACTTCTTCCGGTCCGTATCACTACACTTTGTGTTACTAAATGAAGCTCATTCTTTCCCCAACACAACACCTTATACGGTTCCTTGGGTAATTTAACATTTCCATATTCCAAATTCGTCTCTCATCGAATACAGAAAATCCCGATGTAATATCTCGAACTTAATCTCTCTACATAATTGAACATACGCAATTCATCACACACTCTTCGCCCGACACATCCTTATTTCACTTGAATCATGTAAACACATCCTTGTGTTCTTTCACACACTTCTATACTACACTAGATTTCCATAAGGCCGAACGGCCTTATCTCTCACTTTTACCAGTTGGAAGACATTATTTCGAACGCATTCCTTAAGGTACTCTCGTCCATTCAAGATACCATAGTGACCTTAGAAACTGAGGCACCAATACTTATCTCACTTTCGGACCTTATGTCACACGTTCCCCAAAACAACTTTTCTTTCCCACAGAATGAGATCACTTGAAATCCTTATCCTTACTAGTGGTCAATCCAGTTCCACTAGCGATTTTACATATTCCTCAATACCTTAACCAATCGTCCAATAGAGATCCTTAACTTTCTGACTCCATAAACTCCATAGGATTTCCCGAACAACACACCATTCTTCAATTCCATGCTACCCAAGGCATATCTTCTACTAAGACCTCAACTGAGCTGACCAAAATTCATCTCTATTAACTCTTGGCTTGAGCCTTCCCTCACAGCACAAGTTCCGACAACACTTCGGAATCCTCGTGGTCGCTCAACCATGATTCTACCTATCACATACATAGTATTAGGTTGATCAGACCCAACACTACATAGTATGATATTAAGTTTCATGATGGCAAGACACACTTAAGAGGCAGGAATAGATTTACTTATGATGTTTCAAGGCTAGGTCGAGGACACGACCTGCTCTGATACCAACTGTAATGCCCTATATAATATACATCTAGAATAATACAATACATGCATTTTATTTGGTACTGACACCATCATAAGTGCCTAACGGCGTAATTCACATACTTGACCATTTCCCTAAAAAAAAAACCATCTATGGTACAAGGTATGGAAACTAGCCAAAGATAAAAAACTAAGAACATTATACAATATTCCTCATTGTACAAGAACAATAAAATACACAGCAGAATAAGCTTAGCTAAGCTTCTCTTGAAACATCCAAGCATAGCTTCACTGGTAAATCAAACCTATACTCAATACCTGAAAATAATCAACAATAGTGGGGTGAGATACATCAAATCTCAGTGAGTTCTCTATCTTATGGATTCTCTCGGCTTTACCAGGTTCTAACAATCCTAGCTCAAGTTAAGGGGAAGGGAAAAATGACCTTGAGTTCTCAATCTCACAATTTCACAATCTCACACTATATGGAAACATGTCATGAGTTCATCAACTCACAATATCACTAATCGGTAACCACACCAAGGTATCCCCTTTTCCCGTCCGCTTCTACGTCTAGAAGTCGACACGAGTCATGGATCCTGGTAACCTACTTGACATACGAATGGATTCGGGTTCTACGGGCCATTAACCGTTATGAACCGTCACTTCACACGGGCCATTAACCGTCACAAGCATACGCTCTCAGAGCGCCATTCATACTGCACGCGGGAATCAAACCTGCCAAGTAGTTGTGCACATGTTTCAGAGGAACTCGAGACCCATGAAACGCACTCACAAGATAACCGGTTACGATTACGTGATCTCACACACAACGTGATAGTATTCGCCAATCACAAGGCCACAATGCCTTAAGGCCACAAACGCCTTTCACAAAGAACACAAGTTTCACACATATGTTCCATACTAGTGTTTCACTCTCTCCTAGACCAATCTCGTCACGGATGCATCTTCCTACATCAGGTGCCCGAGCCTTGCCATCTAGGTTATCTACTCCAGGCCAGAACTCGTCAATGAATGCACGAGGGTCGCCATCCACAGTTCCTATCACAATTCTATTCACAACCTAGAATTATAACAATTTTAACTATGCCATTTATTTTGGGGTAAAGTTTCCTCACTCTAGCTAATTCATATTATAACATGCATATTCTCTCATTCATTTTAACAACAATATTAGATAGATATGGCATAACACAAATATTACAAGTAACCACATATAATCCCACATCGCATAAAACATCACTTTTCACATAGTAGTTCACACATTTTTTAAGGCATACAAGCCACTACTATTCTCTACCAAGCATCCTTGGTTAAATCATGGTCCCTCATACCATTTAACAGCACATTGGATTCTCTTTCCAAGGCTTCAAGTCCCATATCAATCGGATTCCTGATTCATGAATATTTGGGTGTAAACAAGGACAACCATATTCACACATACATTACTTTTCCATATTTATCTTATCAATCCATAGCATATAACTATATTTCTACCTCACCATCACAAAGATCATAAAATTAACTTTCCAACGCTTTCGACCGTGCGTCAATCCGACTTACGGATAAAAAATTATGAAGAAAACAAAATCAGGCATTTTGGGAAAAATCTGTGACCATGAGTCAACGCATAATCCTGGAGGCTTCGCCTGGGTCAGCGCACGGTGACCATGAGTCGACGCATGGTTGTAGGGGGTTGGCGCACAGTTGCAGATTTTTCTAAAAAACTCAGTTTTCGATCGTTAAATGCCTTCCGGACCTTCGATTTCGATTCTGTAAAAAGTCTCGATCTCAGAATTCGACATACTATGATATTTTCTCCATAAAAAGGCCATCTAACATAATTACAAAATTAATACCAATTTATCAAATAGGAAAAGTTTAGGTTTTTCAACCAAACCCATTCAATTCAACTCAATCCAACATACCCAATCCATACTATATCAATCAAACATGTTCCAAACATAACAACAAGTATTCTACGCAGTTTAACCGCATTTCATCCGTTAGATTTCATTGATTAACCGTTTAATCATTTTCTCTCCAATCTAACCTAAGTTCTAAACATATATTTCTAGAACTTAGAGTTTCTAACTAGAACCCACCTTAGCAATGAAGAGGAGTTTGAAGAAGATGATGAATAGTGATGATGATCCATGAGTTTTCTTCTTCTTCTCCCTTTCCACGTTTCCTCTGCTTTTCCTCTTTCTCTTCTTTCGCCCACTTTCTTCTTCTTACCAACTTTTTCTTTCTCTTTCTTATAACATATATATATATATATATATATATATATATATATATATATATATATATATATATATATATATATATAATACAATTATTATATAATATAATCCAATAGAGTAAAATATCTCAAATTGATATTTTTCCGTCTCACACCAAATGATCAATTATTAGAGTTACCATAAAATCCTCTCTTGGACTAATAAATAATGATATGTCCCTTTAATAAAATAATTGATCTTTTCAGAGTTCATTAGTTGCTCTATTGATCCCAATTGATAATAATTAAAGTACTTAGAGGATTCCATTAATCCAATTATCCAAAGATAGAACACATAGATACTCATCTGATCTCATCTGATATCCAATTGAACATTTAACTAATACGGGGTATTATAATTATTTTAAAAAATATATATTTTAATATATTTTAATAAATATATATATTCTATCTCACGGGTCACTATCAGCACAAAACCTATTTTATTATATATTAATATTAAATTTTGGAATAATAAAAATATTCTATCTCACGGGTCACTATCAGTACAATACCTATTTAGATCCTATGATTATTTAATGCAATTGATTTTATTTAATAATTGATCATAATTCATTTTATAACTAAATAAATTATTTTAAATTTATAATTGTATCTAAATGCAAAATAATGTATTTTTATTCTTATGTTGTGATATTGTAAAGTGATTTATTTATTAATTTCAAAAATTAATTGTGGTAAATTTCTTTTTATGATAGTGTAATTTATTTGAATTAATGGTTAACAATCTAATTTGTTTCTTTTAAAAAAAATGTTGTAATTTTTCTAAGTGTTACTATTGTTAGTAATTCAAATTTATATTTTTCTTTATAAATCTAATTATTAATAGTTAAATTTTGTAAATTGTTAAAATATTGTAAAATTGTCAATTTAATATTTCTATAATGCATAGATTATTGGTGTACAAAACAAAATTAATTATTTCTATAATTCTCTTTAAAAGTGGAGTATAATGAAAGAGTAGTAGACGAAGTGCATATTTTTGTAAGTTGACATTTAAATCTCTTTAATTTACATTTATATTTATGTTAAATTTAAATATCAGTTCTTGATTACGTAATATTATCAGTTTGTTTTTCATTTATTAAACCTTGCTTGGAACACGTAAATTATTTTGGTATAGCCAAATAAAGTTAATGATTCTCAAAGAAATTATAAAAATATTCAAAGCATTAAATTGATTTTGAAATAATGAATTAATGATAATATAATTATAATTTAGAACATAAAAATCAGGAATTTAAGAGCAGTTTAAAACAAATATAATTTAAAATTAGTATTATTTTATTTTAAATTTATATAATGTGAGTCTTAAACAATAGTGTAATTGATTCTCTCAGCAACTACTGGTATTATTCAATTCTCCTAAATACTGGTATCTTAAGTTTTTTTTTTTGATAAAATGGTATCTTAGCTTTCTGAAGCAACATTATAGTCTCACATGTTTTATAATAAAAAATATTACTCTTTTTTTTTAATGTATAGTTTTTAAATTATGTATGACTAAAATAGTATTTTTTTTTATTTAAAATGAGAAATAAATAAATGTTTGTTGTTGTTTAAGTATATAATGTGAGTCTTTATTGTTAAACAATAGAGTAATATTTTCTCTGTAATACCCCGTACAATTCTGAGCGTTTTGGATAAAATAATTTTGATCGACTAGGTTCTGGTGTACTCTGAGCAATTATTGGGTAGAATAATTGGAGTAAACTGACGAACTCGGATTGATTAGATTTAATATTATTTAACTTGGAATTTTATTAATTGGTGTATTTGAGATAATTTGGATAATTAGTAGTATTACCAATTAATATTGCCTTGTGTATTTTCTTTTCCTTTCCTTATTTGGTAAGTTAGAAAAACTTAGAGAAAAAAAAAGAAAAGAAAGGAAGGAAAAGGAGGAGGAAGAAGAGGAAATTCTCCAAAGAGCTCAAGAGTGAAAGCATCAACCAATTTTCATCTTTTCATCTCAGCATCAACCTCCTCATCTTGTAAACCCAAGTGGGTTCTAGTTAGACCCTTTAGATTAAGGTTTATTTGAGTTTTAGAGTTAGTTTGATATTGTAGGAAATGTGAAATTTTACATTAGAATCATAGTCTAACTGCTGAAATTCGATTATTGATTGTATGTTATACTGGCTGTTGTGATTATAGCATGTTTTGGTGTAATTTTGTTTGGAAAAATGAGATTTTGGGGTTGAATTGGATCAACCCATAGCAGAACTTTTCTGCAGGAAAAATTCTGGGTTCCATCTGCCCATACGCGTATCATGCAGGGCCATACGCGTATTGAGTTGGGCAATACACGTATGGATGTGAAGGAATTTGGGTGTTACGTGTATGGACAAGGCAATACGCGTATGAGTCATAGTAGTACACGTATTGGAATTTTAAAAGGGAATTTTGAAGGAAAATAGCCTCTGCCCATACGCGTATAACCTTGGGCAATACGCGTATGGATGGGCGAGCCAGCTTGGCAATACGCGTATGGCTTAGGGCAGTACGCGTACGGCCAGGAGGGTGCAGAAATGTGTTTTTTCGCGATACCATTTCGTGTTATGTCCATAACTTTTGACTCGGTTGTCCATCGTTAGCGTTCTTGATATCATTGGAAAGCTAACAGAATGTACTTTCTTATTAAAATGATTTTAAGATTTGTTGGCCGATTTAATTATGTCGAGACTTTTGAATAGTGTCATTTTATCGACTTTTATTGTTAATGGTGTGTAATTGTTGTTGAAAATGTATGCATGTTAAAATATGGAATAGGCAGAGTGAGGAGAATTACCATAAACTTTGTCGGAAGTGTGAATTATCATATGTGGCAACGCTCGTGCATGAAAGGCCGAGGCGTGTGTACTTTAATCATAACCAGTGTCTTTTGCGGTGTAGTTTCATGAGACTCGAGCACCTCCTCTGAAACGTAGGCACAATTACTTGGCAGGTTTGATTCCCGCGTATAGTACGAATGGAGCCTACGGGTAAAGAGACTTGTGATGGTGTACGGGCCGTGTGAAGTGATGGATCACGGTGTACGGGCCGATGATCCCGAATCCATTTCGTATGCCAAGTAACTTCAAGGATCGATGACTCGGGTCGTCTTCTAGACGTAGAAGCGGACGGGAAAAGGGGATGCCTTGGTATGGTTATTGATTAGTGAGTTTTCTTGAGTTTACAGGCTCAGGACGTACCTTGGTACTATAGTGAGCTAATAGGCCCACTAGTGTGGAGATATTTTGTGTGTGTGTACTCAAGTCACTTCCCTTCCCTTTTGACTTGAGTTAGGTTTATTAGAACCTTGTAGAGCCGAGAGGACTATAAGATAGTGAACTCACTGAGATTTGATGTATCTCACCCCACTGTTGTTGTTTACATCACAGGTTCTGCAGGTTCCGCGAAGGGTAAGGATAAGGCCGTGTGACTATCCTTGCTTAGCTGTTGTTTTGCCTCCGTTGTGGAGTCTTTTGAGATCCTTAGTGATCTAGTTCTTAGTTTTATATTTTGAACATTTTGTAGATATGACATGCCAGTGTGTTGTTTTAGGTTGCTTTGGGCATTTTTATGTATACAGTGTTACTAGGAACTTATGTATTTCAGTACCAAACGTATTTTTCATGTATGATATATGCTTTGATGTATGTATATATATGTGGGCGTTATAGTTGGTATCAGAGCAGGTCGTATCCTCGACCTAGCCATGAAATAGTATGAGTATTTTCTTTCCGTTTCATATGTGTTGTGTCGCTATTGGTCTTACGTGTTATATTTATGGTATTGAGCCTGATCAACTTAATCCTATCTGTATGACATCCAAGAACATGGCTGATGGGCGCAGAAACAACCGTGGTAGACCGAGAAACACTCCAGCAAGGACTAATCCGCCGGTTGACGAAGGGAATGCTCCGTTGTATCAATTCATGCAGCAGATGCAACAACAACAAAATCAGTTCATGCAACAAATGGTTCAGTAGATGGCGGGTGGTTTACATCCTCCAGTGGTTGTTCCTGAGGTTGCAGGAGGAAACTTTAGGGATTTCATTCGGTTGAATCCTCCAGAATTTCAGGGAGGGTTAGACCCAGTAAAGGCTCATGAATGGATATCAGGTATGGAACGGGTTTTCCAAATAGTTCAGTGCAGTGAGGAAAACAAGGTGGTCTTTGCTTCCCACTTGCTGAAGGGTCCTGCTATGAGGTGGTGGGAGAGCGCTTCAGCTTTAATGATAATTCAAGAGGTACCAAAGGTGTGGGAACAGTTTAAGGTAATTTTTATGGAGAAATATTTTCCAAGTTCCTTGAGGTCTCAGAAAGAATTTGAGTTTCAACAACTGAGACAAGGTAACTTGATTGTGGCTTCTTATGCTGAGAAATTTGAAACTATGGCCGCTTATTCTAGGCAAGCCATGTATGCTCCTGATGAGAGGTGGAAGATTGACCAGTTTCTGTTTGGTTTAAGGGCTGAAATTTCACATAGCGTGTCGCAACGGGAATTTACTACTTATGCTGAAATGTTAAGACAATGTTATGTGGCGGAGCATAGTTTGAAAAAGGTACAAATGGAGGGAGATTTGAACAGGGCAACTCAAAGTGACCGTGGAAGATCGAATCAACAGTTTAGGCAAAGGCAACAGTCTTTCAAAGGGAAACAAGCTCAGAGTCCTAGAACTAGTGTGCCTCCGGTATGTCGTACTTGTGGAAGGAATCATTATGGTAGGTGCAATTCGGAGGAAATACGGTGTTATCAGTGTAACAAGATGGGTCATGTATCGAGAGACTGTCCTCAGGGTAGGAATCAGGCACAAGGGAAGAATACTGGCGGAGTGTATACCTTGGATGCGAGAAAAGCAAAGAATGATAACTCCTTGATTGCAGGTACGTGTTTCGTAAATGGACATCCTTGTTTTGTTTTATTTGATTGTGGGGCAACTCATTCTTTTGTGTCCACGCGTTGCGTGAAGAGACTTGGGTTGTGTCATACCCCAAATTTTGACCACTAAGATTTCCAATCATTGTGCAAATCATCATCACAATATGGGGGAACCATCATACTTCATCAGTCTCCCCAAAGATGGGTGAGCATCCACTACAATCAAAATTAGGGTTTCAAGCCCTCTAGAGCCTTGGACAAAGGATCGATCAAGGAATGACATGATCTTCAACTTTTCTAAACCTCTCAAACATACACAAAGGATCAAAAAGGACTCCCACTCCAAGGATTAAGCACAAAGCTGCTCCCTTCTAGGTGGATCAAGTCTCAAGATCGCCAGTATCACCAAATTAGGGTTTTGGTCGATCAGGGCCTCCAGAGGGAAATTTTCCTCTGGGCACGAGCCAAAGATCCAAAACACAATCTAATATACTCCATGGAACCTCATGGACCCAATCATCAAGTCAATTTTGCCTCAGGGGTTGCATTCATCAAAAATCAGGAATTAGGGTTTCTTGACCTAATTCACCCCTAAGTTGACTTTTAGGAAAAATCATGAGCCAAGACCTCAAGAGAGGGTTTGAGGGTCTCTAATGAACTATATTGATCCATTGGGAACAATGGATTAATCCAAGAAGTTTGAGCAACAAGTCTCAATTTCATCTGCACCACAATTAGGGTTTTAAGGAAAAAGTCAACTGTAACTTTGAATTTTGACCAGGACATGCTCCCAAACCCTAGGACATGCCTCAATATACCCTATGACACCCATGGAACATGTCCATCAAGTTTGATTTAGGTCAAGGACATGATTTCCTAAGGAATTGCATAGTTTGGAATTCATCTGATAAAAAGTCAACTGTGCACAAAAGTCAACTTTGACTTTTTGGGATTTTTCACCAAAATGGATTTTTAGCCCTAAAATGATGTTAATGTATGATTTGAATCAACATTCATCAAGAAAAATCAAGAAAAGTTGGATAACTTGTAAAAGGGGTAACCATAAAAACTTAGAAATTTTTCTAAGTTAAAAATAAAGTGGCTAGGGTACCAACTTTGGAGGGCCATAACTCCTAAACCACAAGGCCATTTTTTCCCATACAAAGCTTGATTTGTAGATCTCATTGCCCTCTACAAAAACTTCGACTAGACCTAACTCCAATTCATTGTGGATTTTGAGCTATGAGTGAGCCAAAATGGCTGAAAATATGAAAGTACCACTTTTCCAACATTTAGAAAAAATTCTGTCCAAGACAGATTTTGTTGAAACACCAAAACTTGTGAGATCTTTTCACATAGATGCAAGCTGAATCAAGTCCAAAGTTAAACATCAATTTTTTTGCATATGTTGCCAAGAATTCAAAGAGCTTAACAGCATGAATTGATTCAACTTGAGCCAAGAGAAATCCTTGCCCAAAGTCATGCTGCTGCAAGCTGTTTTGGAAAAATCAGTTTGCATGTTTGCTTGCCACACACAATTTTGAACCAAAAACTGAGGATCAGCATGCCACATGTATTCAAACCAATCACATTGCATCTGATCCAACCCACAAAGCTGAGTCAAAAAGCCAAGGAATCTTCCAACTTGAAGTTCATCCACTTTGGCACATTTTTGCCTTGAATTCAAAGGGCATTAATGTGGAATAGTGCATTTTCAACAAAATCACTCTAGTCAGTCAAGTTATATGATTAAACAACAATAAAACATCTAAAGAATGTGATTTTGGTCAAGGCATAACCCTGCTCTTGGGAATGGCTAGTTTGCCTTGCCTGAGAAGAAATCCTCCAAGCCAATCCATGCAAATGTGATCTGATCCAGCAACCATTCACTATTCCTCCAAAACAAAAGTTGATCACCTATAAATAGAGGTCCCAATGGATCATTCAACTCACACCAAAGTCAGTTACAACACTGCTTTCTCTCATTCTTCCTTAAACCTCAAGTTTTTTGGTTTTTGAGTAACCACTATCGGGTTTTGAGTTGTAGCCTTAGGCAATCAATTCCAATTGCTCAAACACATCACATATGATGTATTTGAGGTGTCCAGACACTTAAACACTGACTGTAACACCTCAGGCTCAAAATCACCCTTCAACCAAGCCATTATGCCTTAATTATGCAGGTGGAGGTCTCCAGCTTGATCCAAAGAGTTTCAAAGTGTTCCAAAGCTTGTAACACACTCCATAACATCCATTGAAGCTGTAGGGATCATTAATTCACAACTGGAACAAAGTTTGTGCAGAGTTCTATTTCAGCTTGCATCAAGGTAAGCCTCAAAACTCAAACTCCATGATCCATGCATATTTCCTCGCATGATATTTTTACCAATTGCTTGCCATCATATGTTGATTGTTTTCCCTCAGAAAATTTGATCATAGGACTCATAACCATGACTGCACGATTGTTTTTGCAAAATTAGGGTTCATACGACCACAAGGATATAATTTGTTATACACTGAAAATGAATAAAATTGGGTATTGCCATCTTCTTCCTTGTGAAAAAACGCATGAGTTTGGTGTTTGAATCATGTCCAATGGTTGAGAGATGAGTGAGATATGGTGCTTCATGCACGAGCTCGAGGAAGAAGATGGCCATGGCGCCATTCTTCAGGTTTTCCAACTAAGTTTGATATATATTTTTCACTTGCCATGTTATTAATGAATTGGCATTGCGCCCCAGCGATTCATCAGCTGGTTTTGTGTGTATTGGCAAGCGAGAGGTCTGGGGTTCGAATCCCCCTCGCCCCAGACTTCTTTTTATCACTTGTTTATTTTGTTATTTTTCATATTATTAGTTTTAATGATTTGAAAAATTAATAACTCACTCAATTTTAATCATTTTTGACTGATTCTTTTTGTAAAAAATCATAAAAATGTTGAAATATTTTATTCCACCAAAAAATTATATTTATATTATTTATTTAATATAATTAGTATTTTTGTGAATAAATTCATTTTTAATTGTTTTTAAACATTCTAAAAGTGAATATTTACTTTGAAAATCAAAACCTAATGAGTTTAAATATTCCTTGTGATTGTCTCTCATTTTTTTTCAAACCTTAAACAAAATCATAAATGGATAATTCAAATTTATTTTGTATTTTGTTTGATTTTCTTTAAATATTTACTTTTAAAGATTAAAATTAGGGTTTTTTGATTAATTCAACTTTCATAATTGATTTTCAAATACACTTGGGCCTCTATTAGAGTGTAAGACCCAACCCCCTTGTACAGAAAACATTTTGGGCCTCATTCGTTGTATAAGTCCCTCTGTACATTTTCAAATAAACGGCGCGATCGTCGCCTTTTCAAAATAACAATGGGCCTACCCTGGAGTAGTAAGACCCATCTCTTTTTCTTTAAACTTTTTGGGCCTCTATTAGAGTGTAAGACCCAACCCCTTTGTACAGAAAACCTTTTTTTGGGCCCCAGTCACTTGTATAAGTCCCTGTGTACAAATTCAAACAGTGCGCTCACTGATAAAACCCTGGGCCTCTCCTTGAGCTGTAAGCCCCAAATCATTCTTTTTCAAAGCACTTTCTCCTTTGATTTTGAATATACTGTTGTTTTCAATCTTTCTTTGTTGAACAACTAACCAAACAGCATGGAAGCTCTACAACCGAGTAAGTGGTTATTGCTTTCATTTACCGCTTTTATATACATATAACTGTATTGTGGGACTGTTTCACTGTAAGTCTTCTTTCATAAACTCATATCAACTGTGTAATAATAGTATAGATATTTAGAGTTTCCCTGGCAACTACGTCTAGCACTAGCTTTAAGCCCGTTAATCACTCTTAGAAATAGTCTAAACTAGATCCCCATAGGATTACCAGACACAGTCTTCCCTCCTCTTGGGGTTAAACAATATGGAGACATGAAAGGCAGCATTCTCTATGAACCCTTTCATAGACTGTCACTCATAGAAGTTATCAAAGAAACTCTATTCCCCAGAGATGATCTTTTCTCCATGAATGACATCTCTTGAGTTTCTTCCAAATTCTCAGACTTTCCTGGCTTGATCTATTCTCGGTGAATGGCATGTCTTGAACTTCTCGGGGTTTGGGGACCCACAGGCTTCTTAAAAGCACTTGTCAAGAAGCTCTACTCCCCAGAGATGATCTTTTCTCCGTGAATGGCATCTCTTGAGTTTCTTCCAAATTCTCGAACTTTCCTGACTTGATCTATTCCTTGTGGATAGCTTGCCTTGAATTTCTCGAGGTTTGAGGACCCATCGGCTTCTTAAAAGCATCGGCCTCCTCTTGGGCATTGTACAAGGACCCACAGGCTTCCTAAAAGCATCCCCACCTCCTCTTGGGCTTAGTACAAGGACCCTATGGATTCTGAGAAGTATTCACAGCCTCCTCTTAGGCTTCGTATAATGATATCTTCCTCCGGGAATGATAGCCTTCTCTTGGGCTTCATACAAGGACCTCTCGGCTTCTTAAAAGTTTCCAGCCTCCTCTTGGGCTTCGTACAAATTGTCCTGACGACCTCCTAGAGGTATAGGAACATAACTTAATCATCTGCATAGAACAGTCCTTTCAAAGAGTCTACTACTATTTCTCAAAGCATAGTACATAAGATAAAACTCCAGACTTGGACAGTCTAATCTCCTTGAGTCTCAAAGACATTCTCAAGCACCCTTCAAGAATAGGAAGTAAACCCGTAGACTTGGACAGTCTCAATAACCTTCGGATTTCCCGCTTCCTCAAAAAACAGGAATAACCTGGATCCTTGAATCAAATCCTTGAGTACAGTGTTGCTTATATAAGAACTGATTTTCTCTTTCAAAATTAGTATACTAGACCTGTCACTTAACTGAAACAGTAAAATTAGCCTCTCTCTCTCGGCTTTGTACGAGACACATAAGAGACTCCCTCGTTGAGTCAATCACCCCTTTCGCATCCATCTCGGGCTTCGTACGAGATACAAAAAGGTTCTTATTGAGCCAAACAAACAACAGCCTCCATCTCGGGCTTTGTACGAGATACAAATCACTCTCTTGTTGAGTATAAAAGATTCTCCTGTTGAGTTAACCCTTTTAGCCTATCTCTCGGGCTTCGTACGAGACACATAAAAACTCCCTCTTGTTGGGCCAATAGCCTCCTCTTAGGCTTTGTATAAGAAAACCACTGGTTGATCCAATCAACCTTTTAGCATTAAAGCTGTGCCTCGTTCACAGTACACAAACATCAACAACTCCTTCCATCTAATCGCTGTAAGCGGCAAGCCTCTGGATCATCTACATCCATGCCACTGTCCCTCTTTTAGCATGAGAAATTTCTAAGGAAAGATGACATTACTCTACACTGAGTTAAAGTCTTCTCCTTCAGGTTAAAACCCCTTATAAAGGAAATTATGGCATTACTAGGATCCGCGTATCCCGGTTAAAGTAATCCTCCTTTATAACCAGTCACCCGACAGTTGTGACAAACAGACCCCTTTAGAGATGACAAATTCTCTCTAAAGTCAAACTTTTAGCTTCACATCTTGGGCTTTGATCAAGATACAAACCACCTTTCGCTTCACGTCTTGGGCTTTGAACAAGACACCAAAAACACCCATTTCCTCCCATAGAATAGGAGGAACTACGAACGCTCTGATTTCCCTGTTTCGGTAAACAGGAATACGTAGGCATAAGATTGAAAGAAAAATCTTAGCGAGCACACTAAACAAAAACCCAACCTCCCATACTCTCATGTATCTATCAAAAGCATCAGTCCTAACATCCTAATCCTTGTTCCCCGCCAGAAAATCCTAGAAAGAAAGAAAACAGTATTGGCGAAAATACAAATAACCAGTACAAGGCCCCCCACATTGATAGCATTTGTAACCTAACAGACCGCTGTTTAAACTCAATATGCAAAGCAGGGTTAAATGGAGACATCTATTTCCCTTCCTTCATCAGCTTTAATAGGATAAAAAATGAATCGACCTGTAGTAAACTCAACCGCAGAGAACGACCAGCGTTTAAGAACCGCGTCCAAAATCGCTCGCTACAGAAAAATGGCGCCCACCGTGGGGCTCTTATTTCTTTCTTACAATTTACGGTGAAAACCTTGGACGAGTCACTTTCATGGCGGTGGCCGCCACAGAAAAATGGCGCCCACCGTGGGGCCCTTTTAACCTTTTTTCTCTTCACTTGTGTGAATACCACAAATTGGGGCTTCCACCGGGGAACCCATTTCTGTCAGGAACTTAGGATTCATAGCTTTAAAGGTCTAGGATGTTTAGGACAAATATATATACTGCTTTTCCTAATTGCTATACATGTTTATTTTTCTGCTAATGGGAATGCGTGTGATGCCGCATGTGGAAAGATTGAGTATAGACTTAAGATAAGTGATGGCGACGAGGTCGACCATCAACTTCAGTGGAGGCTGACCAATGTAACCCATTCTCTCACCTAGACAATGGGCCGATTGTGATGTCTGAGAAGCTGAGGAGCCAAACCCTTTTTTAGTGCAGAAGCTATCGGAAATAGTTGTTACGCGATACTACCCTCATTTGAGGCTGGTTATCTATTCTCGGTGAATGGCACTTACTCTAAGATTGCTCTACAACTCGTTGGCGATCCGCTTGTTGTTTTGATTTCCTGGGAGAAGCTGATGATAATGAGTACAGGTACAAAAATCACCTTAGTATAAACCTTTGGGGATGGGTAGAGCCTTGACTTCATGACAACGACCCTTTGACCCCATGTTTTTCCTATGTTTTTGTGTGCTGCATTCATGCATTCATCTAAAAAACATTAAAACATTCAAAAAAATTTCTCTTCTAGTCTCTCTGTTTTTCAAATTAAACTAAGACTGTGATTGCAAATATTAGAGAAAAGGATTGCACTAATGGATTTCGGTAGAAGGAGAACTCATACGTATACCTTCAAGGTTCCAAAGTTAGAAGATTTGAGAAGGTTAGCAAAGATGATCACTAACCAAGAGGCTTTCAGAGCCAAGCATGGAGGTTTGCTATCGCTGTTAAGAGTCCATGTGATTGAGGGAATCATGGATGCGCTCATTCAGTTTTACGATCCGGTTTATCACTGTTTCACATTCCCGGATTACCAGCTTGCACCAACGCTGGAGGAATACTCTCATCTGATTGATCTACATATCACTGATCGAGCTCCATTTTCTGGACTGGAAGAAATTCCAAAGAATCAGACCATTGCAAGAGCAGTTCATTTGGACGAGTCTGAGGTCAGGACTCACCTAACCACTAAGGGTGGCATCCAAGGTTTGCCAGCCCAGTTCTTGACAAAGAAAGCCCTGTATTTTGCTAGTATAGGAAACGTGACTACTTTTGAAAGCATCTTTGTCTTGCTCACCTACGGGTTATTTTTGTTTCCCAACATCAATAACTTTGTAGATATCGACTCCATTAAGGTTTTTCTCATTGGAAATCCTGTGCCGACTTTGCTTGCAGATGCGTATCATTCTGTACACTTAGGAAAGTTGTACAGCGGAGGGGAGATCACATGTTGTGTACCTCTGCTTTATAAATGGTTTATCTCCCACTTGCCCAAATCTGCTACTTTTTGGGATTGCAAGAGTGCCTTACGTTGGTCGCAGAAGATCATGTCTCTTACCAACTCTGATATAGATTGGTGTAATAGGATCTATGATGGAATAAGAATCATTGATCGTTGTGGAAACTTCCCCAACGTACCCCTCATAGGAACTAAAGGAGGAATCAGTTACCATCCAGTTCTCGTTCATCGTCAATTTGGATACCCGATGAGACACGTCCCACGAAGTGTTCATCTGGAAGGTCTTTTCTTCAAAGAAGGAGAAAATGACAGAGCACTAAAGATGGAAATAGTGCAGGCCTGGAAGCACGTTCATAAGAAAGGACGAGAGTCTCTAGGAAAATCGGACTGTGTCTCGGTGGAGCCTTACCTCCATTGGGTACAAACTAGAGCTCTCAAGTCAAAAATGCCTTATCCTCGTTACGGAATTCTTCCGCCAAAGGAATCTGTCATGTACTTCATGACGGAAACTGAAAAGCTTCAGGTTACTCTCAACAAAGTTCAAAAGGAGAGAAGGTCTTGGAAGAACAAGTACCGCACCCTCGACGTAGAGTGCATGAAAATACAACAACTACTGAAAGAGAAAGATGCTCTGATTGAAATTTTGGAGCAACATGCTGTAGAGAATCAAGATGACCAAAGGAATTTGCTCGCTCCTTTCACCTGGAAAAGGAATGACAACCCGACAACGGCCCAAGAGCCCAGGTCAAAGAAAAGGAAAGTACCAGAATCAGCACCCGATTTCTCTTCAGAGAGGACTCAGGACCCATTAGCTTAGGTTTCAGTTTCCACACCTTGTAATTTACTGTATTTCCATTTCTGTAATCCTTTGAATTCAATAAAAAGGGGTTTCCCCACTGTTTAATATTTGCAATCTAATTGTTGAAGTTTATTTTGATTAAACCAGAAAACAATTAATATAATCATTGCATTCATCATTCTCACATCGCATATTCTTCTTCCCTACGAATCTCACGTTTGTGTCTCGATTCTAGAGTCAAACTGTCTCTTTCGTACAATACTCGGGCCAATCGTCAGAAAAAGATGGATAATCTTGAGGAAGAAAACAGAGAGTTGAAAGAAGAGATCGACGCTCTGAGAGAGGATATGAGAAAGCTTCGTAACGACATGCAAGCCATGGCAGAAGCTCAGCTACAAAGATCTCAGAGATCACCTCAACACCCATAGTGGAGAAGTATGATCCTAGGTATCAGATGCCGAAAGATCGTCCTTGGGGCATGCCTGTTAACTATATCCCGGAAGGATATGTTCCGCCGATCAATAAAGATCAGGGAATCACAACAGAAGCCGCTGGGCCTGAAGGTTACAAACTTTGGGAAAGCGAAGATGCTAGGGGCATACTGAAGACTCCTGAAGGTTACAAACTTCGGTAAACGCCAAGATTTACTATCGTAGTCACGATACCACCCCCTGTGGTGCACACTGTCCCGGAAGGACAGATTCCACAGATACCTGCTGGTAAAAAGGAAACTATGTTCGATAGAATGGATGAATTCCAGGAGCAGTTCCTGGAAATGTAGAAAGAGCTGCAAGCCATTCGCGGTCAGGATCTATTTGGAAAGGACGCCGCAGACCTTTGTCTGGTCCCCAATGTGAAAGTTCCGCACAAGTTCCAAGTGCCCGACTTTGAAAAATACAAGGGTAATTCTTGCCCTCAGAGCCATCTGGTGATGTACGCTCGGCGGATGTCAACTCAGACGGAGAATCAGGACCTACTGATTCACTACTTCCAGGATAGTTTAACCGGTGCCGCATTAAAATGGTACATGGGTTTAAATCGTACTACGATCAGTACATTCAGAGATCTTGGTACTGCCTTCGTCCAACAATACAAATACAATTTGGACATGGCACCCAACAGAGATCAACTCAGATCAATGTCGCAAAAGGACAAGGAAACCTTTAAGGAGTATGCTCAAAGGTGGCATGAAATTGCCGCTCAAATTTGTCCACCTCTTGAGGAAAAAGAGATGACAAAGATCTTCTTAAAGACCTTAAGCTCATTTTACTACGACAGAATGGTTGCCAGTGCGCCCAGTGATTTCACTGAGATGGTGGGCATGGGAGTTCGTCTTGAGGAAGCCATCCGAGAAGGACGTTTGATAAAAGACGCTGGATCATCGAGTAGTACTAAAAAATACGGTAGTGCTCTCCCTAAGAAAAAAGATCAAGATATTGGGAATATCTCTCTTGGAAAGCAAAGGCGACGTTATCAACCAGTAGCAGCTGTGACTCCTGCTATCAATCCTGCGCCTATTCCTACATATCAACCTCAGGTTGCGCAAAGCCAACCTGATTAGCAAAGGACACAACAGCCTCTTCAGCAGGCTCGTCCTTCATATAACAACAACCATACAACACGACCACCAGGATTTGATCTTATACCCGTATCGTACGCAGAGCTGTTTCCATTACTGCTAGCCAAGGGGCACATTCAGACTAAGTCTCCTCTTACAGTACCGGAAAATCCGCCTTTTTGGTTTAAGGTGGATCAGACATGCCCTTATCATCAAGGAGGTCCAGGGCATAACATAGAGACTTGTCTCAATTTTAAGTCCGACGTGCAAAAACTTGTTAGGAGCAGGCTCCTATCTTTCAAAGATACGAATCCTAACGTTCTCACGAACCCGCTGCCTCAACAGAGAAGGCTGCAGTCAATCTGATTGAAGGAGAGACTAACAACGTCTATCAAATTCATGATGTACTCTTGTTGAAAACCAATCTGGTCAAGATGCATTGTAGACAGAGTGGATATGGCCATGTGCCACCTCATAGCTATCACCAATGTGATATCTGCTCTAAAGACAACCAGGGATGTTCTGTGGTGCAAGCATCTCTACAGGAACAAATGGATCTCGAATGGATCCAAGAGCACCGAGTTCGTGGAGTTAACATGGTCTACACGAATTCTAACGTCATTCAAAACCACGACATCCGTGCGATGAATGTCAACTTGGTGGTAATGCACTCAAGGCAAAGCCAGTATCATAATCTGCCGCGGCATGATTACAGTTCCTGTCTGACTTGCTCAGTAAACAAACAGGGATATTCTTTCATACAGGAGGCCCTTCAGCGTCAGATGGATCTTGGATGGATCCAGGACTACCATGATAGGAATCCCTATCAGATCAACATGGTTCAGATCTTCGATATTCGCGTGATGAATACCAACTTGGTAGAGTTACATGCTGAACAGGTCCGACTCGGATTCCTGATATCACACGACTATCAAAGCTGTAAAGCGGGTTGTGAAAACGATCGAGGTTGTACCCTTGTCCAGGAGGCACTTCAGCACTTGTTAAATCATTGGTGGATGCCAATCTACATGGATGAAGATACTCAGTAAATTAGTATCAACAACAGGAATCCTACTCGGCGTCAGAGTCAGGATGTCTGGTCAGTGGAAGCTAACCTAGTGAGGTTACATTGTATTCAAAGTGGGCGTGGCCAGGTGCCACTACACAATTACGACTGTTGTAGCGTCTGTTCGGAAAATAGCCAAGGGTGTTACCTTGTGAGAGCAGCTCTTCAGGGTCAGGTGGATCGTGGAGAGATTCGTCCATATCCGGATTCTGGACCCATCAACTGGACGCCGAACTACCTTGTTGATCAAATTGAGGACGTTGTCGTCATCTCTGGTCATCACAGGACCAGGGATGTTTTTGCCATTATCCCTCTACTTGACGAATCTAGAGTTCCCAACCGGGAACGGATCGAGATTACTTACGATGGTCAGAAAAATCAGTGGGCTCCTGTAGTCATCTATCTGCCAGGACCATTACCGTATGAATTAACTAAGGCTATCCCTTACAAATACGGTGCAACAACCATTGAGAATGGAAAGGAAATTCCATTACCCTCCGTCGTGAATATTGCAGACATCAGTCGTGTAACACGGAGTGGTAGAATCTTCAACCGTTGGGTTGGGGAACCTAACAAAGAAAAGGAACTTCAGACGGAAGCTCCCGATCCACCAGTCGGTCAATCCAGTAATCCTGACCTTTCGAAAAACAATGATGAGATGCTGAAGCTCATCCAAAGGAGTGAATACAACATTGTTGATCAACTGTTATAGACTCCTTCAAAGATCTCGGTATTATCACTGTTACTCAGTTCAGAAGCGCACAAGGAGGCTCTACAGAAAATCTTGGAGCAAGCCTTTGTGGAACAGGATGTAATAATCAGACAGTTCAATAGCATTGTCTCTAACATCACTTCCTGCAACAATTTGGGATTTAGTGATGAGGAATTACCTGAAGAGGGTCGTCGTCATAACATGGCGCTCAATATCATAGTCAACTGCCAGGACGATACTTTAGCCAGCGTACTGGTAGACACAGGGTCAGCCCTGAATGTTATGCCAAAGTCCACTTTGATGTAATTATCATTCAAAGGCCCTCCGATGAGAATCAACAAGGTTGTCGTCAAAGCATTCGACGGATCCAGAAAAACAGTTATCGGTGAAGCTGATCTTCCCATAACTATCGGTCCTCACACTTTCCAAGTCACCTTCCAGGTCATGGACATCCGGGCAACGTACAATTGTTTATGAGGAAGACCTTGGATACATCAGGCTGTAGCGGTCACCTCAACCCTCCACCAAAAGCTAAAGTTCGTTCAGAACAATCAACTTGTCACAGTTTGTGGGAAACAAGCCTTGCTTGTAAGTAACTTGTCATCATCTACTGGTATAGAACCCGAGGAGGTTATTGGAACACAGTTCCAAGCACTGTCGGTGGGCAAGAACAATCAATTCAAAGAAGGAACTTCCATTTCTTTATACAACGATGCTATCAAAGCGGTCGAGAGTAGCGATACAACCGGATGGGGACAGCTTGTCATTCTTATTGACAATAAAACAAAGAAGGGTCTTGGTTTTTCTGCAACCTGTACCCAGACAGCTGCCAACGACGAAAGTCTTCATCCCCTTCAAAACTTCTTCCACAGTGGAGGTTTTCTTCACCCAGTGTCTTAAGCAGTATATGCTATCAATGAGGAAGATCGATCTGACACAGATGAAGAATGGAAGTCCTACCTTAACGAGGACGGTTATATGTCTCAGGAAGGGGTACCCATGCCATTTTGCTATCCCGCACAGAGTCCGAGATTTATACCACGGTCAGATGTCGAAATGATCTATGGAGATTGTGATCCGGAAGGATGCCGTGCTCTGCAAAATTCATTAGAGGAGGACACTCTGATGAAAGACAACTTTGACCACAATTACTATGGCCCGATGGATGGCCTGCCAATGTGGCAGCCTTACCCAGGACACTTGGGGCCAGAAAGTCAGTCGGGTAATGAAACTCAGCTGAGCATCATTGAACAGAATACCTGTGTCCCCACCATGTCATGGGATCAACACTCGGGTCATCCTGAAGCTACTCAGCGCGACGATGAATTCGCAACATTTGTAGGACTTGAATTCATCAACTATGCTTTTCCTGAGGTTAACGTTATCGAGGGGGATGACTCTTCCAGTTCCAAAGAAGTTTGGGACACCTTAGGACAACCAAGTGGAAAATACGACTTTAGGGTTGAGTACACTGCTCCCGAAAGCTCTCGTATCAGGTTCGAAGACATCCAGCCTACTGGATGGGGAGATGTACCTGAGGGTACGAATACTATGCATAATACAATGGAGGAATTCTCCTACGACAATTCTGCTTAGGAGATAGATTCCAATGATCCTGCTTCACCAGAAATCAGCGTCATTTCTGAAGACAAATCAAGGAAGGTACCAGACTTTGTGATTCACCGAGGAGTTCGCCGCCAATGGGTTGCTGTCGAAGTTCCGAGGGTCGTTCATCAGTCAAAGTAATTGCCATCTTTTAACCTTTCACCCTGCCCAGGTGAAATGGATGTTTTGATACGGCTCGCTTTCTGTAAATTTCCCTCTTCGCTTTGCCCGAAGCGATAAAGTTTTGTTTTATAGGGTTGTAGTTTCAAGGATCGACTTGTTCATTAATAAAATAACGTCGTTCTGTAATTTCCGCATTAATTGCTGTTTTCTCTTTTTGTTTTTTTCTCAGAAAATGGTGATCCTAAAAAATAATTAAAAATAAAAACAAGCAGTAATAAAATAAATACACTGCACACACTGTTGCATTTTCTCTATCTCTTCTAAACACAAATCATCACGTCATGCAGATTGCTTGTTTTACACCCCGTTGAAACATACGATCCAATGCCTTCTCCCAACTTTGAGTTCCCGGTATTCGAGGCTGAAGAAGAAAATGACGACAAAATTCCAGAAGAGATCTCCCGACTACTCAGACAAGAGGAAAGGTCCATTGAACCTCATAAAGAGCCGTTGGAAACGGTAAACTTGGGTTCAGAAAGAGAGAGAAAAGAAATCAGGATTGGGGCACTGCTTGGTCCAAATGCCAGAGAGGGTTTGATAAAGCTTCTCAAAGAATTCCCTGATGTATTCGCTTGGTCCTATCAGGATATGCCAGGGTTGGATACCAGCATCGTGGAACATCATCTACCGTTAAGATCGGAATGTCCGCCAGTAAAACAAAGGTTGAGACGCACTCACCCGGACATCGCCATCAAAATCAAAGAGGAAGTACAGAAACAGATTGACGCAGGTTTCCTCGCCACATCAGAATATCCTCAATGGTTAGCCAACATCGTACCCGTTCCCAAAAAGGACGGGAAGGTCAGAATGTGTGTTGATTACAGAGATCTGAACAAGGCTAGTCCAAAGGACGACTTTCCTTTACCGTACATTGACATGCTGGTTGATAGTACAGCAAAGTTCAAAGATTTTTCCTTCATGGATGGATTCTCGGGCTATAACCAGATCAAAATGGTGCCTAAAGACATGGAGAAAACTTCGTTCATCACCCCATGGGGCACCTTTTGTTACAAGGTAATGCTGTTCGGTTTGAAGAACGCCGGGGCAACCTATCAAAGGGCCATGACTACTCTGTTTCATGACATGATACACAAGGAAATCGAGGTATATGTCGATGATATGATTGCAAAATCAAAAACAGAGAGTGAACACGTTGAACATCGGTCAAAATTGTTCGAACGCCTAAGAAAATTCAAACTCCATTTGAATCCCAACAAATGCACCTTCGGTGTTCGTTCAGGGAAACTACTAGGGTTCATCGTCAGCCAGAAAGGGATTGAGGTTGATCCTGACAAGGTCAAGGCCATTCAAGAAATGCCTTCTCCGAACACTGAAAAAACAAGGCAAAGGATTCCTGGGACGTTTGAACTACATCTCCAGATTCATATTCCTTATGACCGCGACATGCGCGCCGATTTTCAAATTACTTAAAAAGAACCAGGATTGCGTTTGGTCAGAAGATTGCCAAACCGCCTTCGACAGTATCAAGGAATATCTGTTAAATCCTCCAATTCTATCACCTCCAGTGGAAGGAAGACCACTGATCATTTACCTCACAGTCCTAGAGGACTCAATGGGATGTGTACTTGGCCAACAAGACAAAACTAAACAGAAAGAGTCTGCCATCTACTATTTAAGCAAGAAATTCACCGACTGCGAAACTCGGTACACGATGCTCGAGAAAACTTGTTGCGCTTTGGCTTGGGCAGCCAAACCTCTTCGCCAATACATGATTCGTCACACTACTTGGTTAATCTTAGAAATGGATCTAATCAAGTATGTCTTCGAAAAACCTGCTCTCACGGGAAGGATTGTCCGTTGGCAGATGTTGTTATCAGAATATGACATAGAGTACCACGCTCAGAAAGCCGTTAAGGGAAGTATTTTAGCCGATCATTTGGCTCATCAACCAATTGACGATCAGGAATCAATCGGGTTTAACTTCCCAGACGAAGATGTCATGTATCTAAAAATGAAAGATTGTGATGAACCACTACCCAGTGAAGGGCCAGAACCAGGTTCCCAATGGGGACTTATCTTTGACGGTGCAGTTAATCATTACGGAAACGGAATTGGGGCAATCATTATTACCCCTCAGGGTACCCACATTCCTTTCACTGCTCGACTTACGTTCAAGTGTACGAACAACGAGGCCGAATACGAAGCTTGTATTATGGGTCTCGAGGAAGCAATTGATTTAAGGATCAAAAACTTGGACGTATACGGCGACTCAGCCTTGGTTATCAATCAAATTAAAGGAGATTGGAACGCATACCAATCAGGACTGATTCCTTACAAAGACTACGCAAGAAGGTTGCTACCTTTCTTCAACAGAGTCGAGTTTCACCACATCCCTCGTGAGGAGAATCACATGGCTGACGCTTTAGCCACCCTCTCTTCCATGATTAGTGTAGGTCATTAGACTGACCTACCTAAGATTGACATAATGCGCCTCGAACGGCCCGCCTACATCTTCACGATTGAAGCAGTCATAGATGACAGATCTTGGTATCACGATATCAAATGCTTCCTTTAGAAATAAGAGTACCCACCTGGGGCATCCAAGAAGGACAGAAAAACCCTCAGAAGATTGGCTGGATACTTCTTCCTGAGCGGTGACACTCTCTATAAGAGAAATTTTGACATGGTCTTGCTCCGATGCGTAGACAGACCAGAAGCAGAAATGCTGATGAAAGAAATTCATGAAGGATCCTTTGGCACTCATGCCAACGGACATACAATGGCGAGAAAAATCCTAAGAGCATGGTACTACTGGTTGACCATGGAATCCGACTGCTACAAGTACATGAGGAGGTGTCACAAATGTCAGATATACTCCGACAAAATTCATGTACCGCCATCACATCTCAAAGTTCTCTCTTCCCCATGGCCAATCTCGATATGGGGAATTGACATGATAGGTGAAATTCTGGTACAGATGTGTGATGTCTTGTGCAATGTCACAACATCGCAATCTGCTGAACAAGCCAATAATAGAAACAGTAAATGAACACAATCAATTGTTCACCCAGTTCGGTTCAACCAACCTACATCTGGGGGCATACCAAGCCAGGAAGGAAGTCCACTATTAGTAGTATCAAATTACAGACTCAACACACCAGTTGACAATCTACCTAATTCAATCACTACCCAATGACCCTTCTACCTAAGTCCTCCCTAGGTAAGAGACTCCATCTCACTTCCAATCATCTCGATGATGTCTAGCAGTCAACTACACCGTCACTGCATCAACAGCTTGACTCCTTACTCTTTTCTATTACATAGACTTTAGAAGACACACATCCATGACACCCCTTTGGAGTTGCTTCAAAGCTTCCTCCAAGAACAATACATCTCTTACCTACAGGCTTCGAGATAAACACGATGACCATCCCACAAAACCGGGTGGTTCATCAACCAACACAGCCCTTATAATCTACATGATGGCTGGCTTACCAAAACTAGGTTACAATGCTTCTATTTATAACCTATTTCCCAACTGGATTTGGGCCTTCAAATCATATCAAATCTTCTGTTCCAAATCTCCAACAGATTCTGCTATTAATTGGATCTTCAATCAAATCTTCAATTTAAATCTTCAATAATTAACTCTAAATATTCTCCATATCTTTATGCATTAAATTCAGCTCCACATAATATTTCCAGGATATTATGTATCTTTTAAATCTTCTATTTGCACAAAAATAGTAACAAACTATTCTCCACAAGATATGCAGAATTAATTGTATCAGAATAAATCTTCTCCAATAAATTCGAATCCAATCTAACTAACAGATCTCCTCAAATCAAACTAATGCGTGCAGCCCTAAAAACATCACAACCTGATGTTTTAAGTTTCTGGTATAGTGATGTCAAGACATCGCATGTGACATCACTCTTCAGCACTTTAACTCTTCAACACCTTAATATTCTGCAATACAAAAACCACAACAGATGGTTTTCTGATGTTCTGTCAACTGATGTTATGACATCGGGTTTGACATCAGCACAAAACTGCAACCCTTAAACACTTAACATAACCAGAATGTTAACTAAACATAACAAGGCTGTTAAAAACTCATGTTGAAACATCAACCATGACATCAACATTGTTTTACCAAAATTCTAGCCAACTCCAAGAATTAACAATCTCCCCCTTTGGCTAATTTTGGCTAAAACAATTTCAGCCTACATCAGACCAACTTGGACCAACTTGCTGCAGAAACGAACACTTTCACATCAGCATAGGGCAAACTCCCCCTCAAACCAAGAACCAGCTCACATCTGTTCAAACACTCTCCCCCTCAACTGCTGCACCATATCAGAAAAGGCTTCATAACCACACCTTGGCAACCACTAGGCTAACTCTCCCCCTTTTTAGCCATAATTGGACAAACTCTGAACATAGCAGCAAGTACAAAAAAATTCCAAAGGCAAACTCTGAATCATCCAACCAATATACTCAGAACAAAACCCAGACTTAGCAGCTACTACTTTCAATGATCAGCAGAGAAAATATCAACTCCCCCTATCTAGTGCTTCTTGACCAGTATACCATAACATTTTGAAACTCCAGACATAGTCTTCATTCATCCAGACAGGAATGCTTCACACAATCATCCACAAGTTCTGAAGCACACTCACAATGCCTTCCACTGAACTCTAAGTAAACTCCTCTTTCTTAAAAACACACCAAGACAAGTGTGACATCTCCCAGATACACACAAAGCTGTCCTTTAGACTCCTCCTTAGAAGCATGTGTACATATGATTCAAACAATTAGCTTCACATGGCTAGAACACCAACATGTCATCCAGCAACCTAATGTCATAACATGTTATCTGACATTATATCCAATCTTCACAATCTTGATCAGCACGCAATCTTCACAAAAATCTGCATCCTTGCAGTAAAAGACCATAGACAACAACCTTAACTCCCCCTGCCATGAACAACCCATGCTCCTTATGAAGATGAACACTTGACACCAGATAGAAGCACAATGAAATTGCCACATTCTCAACATTAAGAACGGCCACTTCTTGTGTTTGTTGAGCAAAATCTCATCATGATTATTTCCGATACATGATCTGTCAAGTCCAAAAAAAACACTTGATTTGGAATTTCACATATTCCATAACAAATGTCTTCAGATCACTTGCAACACAAGATAAGGACTGCCACCACCTTTTACTTGTATTAGAAGAAACCTCCTTATCTTCAGCCATTCTGATCAGATCACACCACTGACAACAACCTTCTGTCCTTATACCCACCTAAAGAAGTCTTCAACCCACTTAACCTCAAGATCAGAACCTGTCCATAATGACTAAACTGCCACTTCAGACACTAATGCTGCTTCTTCCAATTCCACAAGCCCAGTCCATCAGATAACTACCAAGCTCCCAACAAGGTCTTTGTTCACAAATAACCCGCAGATGATGCTTACTAATTCACACACTTCTTATACAGTCAGCTGATAAGGTTCCCTCAGGGTGTCATCTTCAAACATTAAGCTACTCCATCATGGCCACAAACAACAATATCCAGACTTCTCACACAAGGCATGACAATTTGTATGACCTCTTCTTCTGCACACGTCTGACAACTTCTGATTCTTCCTTATGACACATTCACAAGTTATTTTGGACTTCTTCAGTCTTCTCTACATTCTCCATCCAAGGCAGACCTTCTACTTCATCATCCTCCCGTATGACTATGTAGACACTCCTTAGGCAAAATGTAGGCACCAAGCTCCTGAACTAGAGCATAATCATCCTTCACCAAGGATATCCAACCAGATAATGTCCCAACACAAGTTAGAACATTTGCCATACACCAAGACATCATCACCTTGATTCTTGATATGCTCCACCAACTGGACTTACTATTGCACAGTAATCCAAAGCATCAGGGAATAACCTCTCATCCACCTTCAAGAAGAATAATCTTCTTGAGTCTTCAACTCATCACCCTTCTGCCCAAGAGTAACTTGTTCCAAGACAATCCTCAATAATAACCAGCTGCCACACTCTGATTATCTTGATTCTTCGAATTCACTTCTGATATCAACCAATGCCACAGTTTGATCACCTCAAGCACGAATCCTCAAATGAAAACAACCAAATGCCACATTTTGACCTTTTTTCACGTTTGTCAGAACTCTCACAAAGATATCCTGATCCACCAAGGAAACTTGATCTTCAAGTCACATGTTCCACTTGCTCAAAAGCAAACACACTTAGACTCCCTAAGCCATGGTCATGTAACATCTTCTCCTTCCTGCAGCTCCCGCAAACTGCCATGAGAACGATCTTTTTGAAGCATCCTATTGTTCATTCCTGTAGATCACCGTATCATTAGCTGATGTGCCACCTTACCAGCTGAGACTTCTGATGCTAAGCTAGATGTCAGAACATTATGACATCCAACTGTTGAATTCATCTCTTCCTTCTGCCACTCAGAAGAACCTCCTCCCTTTGCAGAAACAGATTTCCATGCTCTCATAGACTTGATTCAACAATTAAGTTTGAGTAGACAACCTTCATCCTGCTTAGAAACTCCAAAGACTTCAAACTTACCACATCTGAATCTTCAGAAAATAAGTAGTCCAAGACTACCCCATAGCAATACTAAAGAAAGTCACTTCCCTTAGTAGAGCCGTTAGTAGAAAGCCAGAGATAACTGCCACTTATCCTCAACCTTCACAACCAGAGCAAACACCATGCTCCAAACCACTTAGATCAGAAATAAACTGATCCAAGCTGTAACCATCAAGATTATGATGTCTTCATAGTCTTCCATCTTTATCTTCAACAGCACCACCATCTGGACAAGTCATTCATAATACTTTCTAGAAACAGATGCTAAGCAACAATCCCAGGTCAACACCTAGGCGACTTGTGAGCGAATGTAGAACCTCTCCCATGATTCTCCAAACCTCTGATGAAAAGATGTTAAAACAATTGACAGAACATCCTTAAACTTGTCTTTCAAGGATAATCAATTAAATACTTGTGAATATCCCAAATAGCAATTGATCTTAAATCCCTGTGGTTTAACCCTTCTTCAGATTCCAGCATCTTCTGAATCTTCTTCATGACATACCATTATGACAACCATTCATACCACAAAAGCCTTCCAGGTTAGGTCAGTGTCTTGATCTTTTACTCCACCCTGAGCAAAGAACTGAAATGATGTTTCAACATCAGTTCTAACATCAACCATCTCCTATAGATTTGGAGACTACAACCACACATATCTCTTGTAGGGAACACACAAGAGCCTATCAACATCTGATCAACTTCCAAGATCAGACTAACAAAGCTGCAGTAACTTGTATACACACTCTTCCAGAAGCTTCTTCTTATAAGCACAAGGTTCAGACCTCTTGTCTAACTTAAGAGTGATAACTGCCATCCTTCATAAGCTGCTCATGTGTAGCACGATGTCGAGACATTAGAATTGACATATTAAGCTCAACTTCTTTCTTGATGAAACTTCCTCCTCATTCGGTTATCACAACTAAGCTTAAGAGATAACTTATCAAGATCTTCACTCCCGCATGAAAGATTTGACAGTGATACTCTTTTGCTTTGTCTCCACCCTCTTCTTTCAATGTTCTGGACAGATTGGTCTTCAATGCCTTTTGATCACTTCTTTCCCAAAACACAGATAAGAGATAATCCTCATATAAACTGCAACATCATAGAATATCCTGCTGAGGAGACCAAACCCTAATGTCTTTCCAAGAGCATACCTTCCTAGAATCTCACCACCAGGGTTACATCAGATACCATGCAGCGGAACTCACAACAACTCCTCAACAACCTTCAGGCACTACTCAATAATCCTTGCACACCATCACCTTAGACCAAGTGCCAACAACAAGGTTTGAAAACACACAACAGCAGTTCTCCACCAAAGCTACACAACAGATAGGTCCAATAGTCCATCCTCCACTTCAAGGGACTATTCAAACACCATGTGACCATCTCAGCAACACTATCTTCCTTGCTCATGAACCAGAAAGTTTCTTCCCAAGATCTCATCCAGAAACAGACAGGATGCCTGCTCTGATACCAATTGAAATTCTGGTACAGATGTGTGATGTCTTGTGCAATGTCACAACATCGCAATCTGCTGAACAAGCCAATAATAGAAACAGTAAATGAACACAATCAATTGTTCACCCAGTTCGGTTTAACCAACCTACATCTGGGGGCATACCAAGCCAGGAAGGAAGTCCACTATTAGTAGTATCAAATTACAGACTCAACACACCAGTTGACAATCTACCTAATTCAATCACTACCCAATGACCCTTCTACCTAAGTCCTCCCTAGGTAAGAGACTCCATCTCACTTCCAATCATCTCGATGATGTCTAGCAGTCAACTACACCGTCACTGCATCAACAGCTTGACTCCTTACTCTTTTCTATTACAAAGACTTTAGAAGACACACTTCCATGACACCCCTTTGGAGTTGCTTCAAAGCTTCCTCCAAGAACAATACATCTCTTACCTACAGGCTTCGAGATAAACACGATGACCATCCCACAAAACTGGGTGGTTCATCAACCAACACAGCCCTTATAATCTACATGATGGCCGGCTTACCAAAACTAGGTTACAATGCTTCTATTTATAACCTATTTCCCAACTGGATTTGGGCCTTCAAATCATATCAAATCTTCTGTTCCAAATCTCCAACAGATTCTGCTATTAATTGGATCTTCAATCAAATCTTCAATTTAAATCTTTAATAATTAACTCTAAATATTCTCCATATCTTTATGCATTAAATTCAGCTCCACATAATATTTCCAGGATATTATGTATCTTTTAAATCTTCTATTTGCACAAAAATAGTAACAAACTATTCTCCACAAGATATGCAGAATTAATTGTATCAGAATAAATCTTCTCCAATAAATTCGCATCCAATCTAACTAACAGATCTCCTCAAATCAAACTAATGCGTGCAGCCCTAAAAACATCACAACCTGATGTTTTAAGTTTCTGGTATAGTGATGTCAAGACATCGCATGTGACATCACTCTTCAGCACTTTAACTCTTCAACACCTTAATATTCTGCAATACAAAAACCACAACAGATGGTTTTCTGATGTTCTGTCAACTGATGTTATGACATCGGGTTTGACATCAGCACAAAACTGCAACCCTTAAACACTTAACATAACCAGAATGTTAACTAAACATAACAAGGCTGTTAAAAACTCATGTTGAAACATCAACCATGACATCAACATTGTTTTACCAAAATTTTAGCCAACTCCAAGAATTAACAATTGGCATGATTGAGCCCAAGAATTCCGAGTATTGATGGAAGCTAAGCTCATCGAAGCTGAATGGTGTCAAAGCCAACACGACGAACTGAATCTGATCGAAGAAAAGAGAATCACGACTCTATGCCATGGTCAGTTATATCAGCAGAGAATGAAGAAGGCGTTCGACAAGAAGGTTTGACCTCGCGTCTTCAGGAAAGGAGACCTTGTGCTTAAGAAGATACAATCATTTCTCACTTATTCTCGGGGTAAATGGACCCCAAATTAGGATGGCCCCTATGTGGTCACGAAAGCTTTCTCAGGCGGCGCCTTGAGACTTGCAACCATGGACGGAGAGGAATTTCCTACCCCACGAATGTTGATGTAGTCAAGAAATACTTCGCCTAAACTAAAAAAAAAAATGTTTCGGTGAATTGAAAACACGAAAGGGCGGTCCAGGCAAAAGTTAGAGACTAAATAAAAAAAAATCATCCCGATGGATTGGGAACATCATAGTACAATCCAGGCAAAAATTAGGGATAATGGCAAGTAACTATGTTCAGCAGAGGCGAATCCCTCAGCAGCAGCAGTTACATCATCTGTCAGAAAAATCCAGTCAAGATCATCTTCGACAGAAGCTCAGGATGCCCAGAATTCAAAGTTGGTAGAAGGATAGTGGTCGTTATGTTTCAACGTAGCCCTTTTCCCTGTAAATTACCATTTTCTAACTTTGTAAATACTTAATGGAATCACGCTTTTGGCTGATCTCCATCTTATCAATAAAATTTGAGCCCTTGTGCTTTTGTTTGTAATTCTTATTTGTTTTAGCTTTACAGAACGACATTTTAACATGCTCAACGATTCTTGAAATAAAACAAAAATGAATTTACTTGTTAAAATTTTTTCTGCTTTTAAAATAAAGTCGGCAATTTCTTTGGACTGTTGAACATCAGAAGAATCTCGGTCGCTTCTCCAGAAGTAAGCGAACTTCAAAGTACAGAATCAAAGTACTCCTTCTACGCCTATGCGCCTGAATGAAGGATCGACAGTGTCGGATGCAACTATTCCATCTGACATCTTCGGCAGAGTTCTTACCTCCTAAGCCCGACCAACGGTAGCTCCCAACAGGGACTATCTTTCCTAAGCAAGGTGGAATTGCTATCTTGAACCAGCGATATTTCTACACGCCCCGCGATGGCCGAGTATCCAGTCATGTTCATCTTTTAGTTTGTATGTCGCGTCAGTTTTGTCAGCATATACATACATACATACATCATGCATTATTAATTTGCATTCACATTTCATATTGCATCACTATCACTCCAGTCGGTCTTGTCCCGTAGTGGTAGCATTCCTCTCAATCGAGTTATCAGTTCTTGTCTCATCAAGAAGCGCGGCGCCCGAACGATCTCGCTCCTCCAGTTTACTTCTGGATTGAAATTGGCCCTTGACCACTTTGATAACTTGAACCTCTGAAAAACCAGAGGAACCTTCAGTCAGCATCACTCTTCGCCATTGAAGATGATATCCTTGCTTTCCTGGATTAAGGAAAATCCACAGAGAAAGCCTCGTAATTAGAGATTCGACAGCATGCAGGTTTCGCTCCGAAAAGATCGCTGATGAAAAGGTCATCGGCACCTCAAAATTGGACCCCATCATATGGCATTCCTCCGGGAAGATCCCGAGAAAAGTATGATGTAAGATCACAAGCGACAGCAGTCTCCCAAGAGACCTGCTTTCCCCCAGTAGAAACAAATGGCGTCTCCAACAGAGAAGTTTGTGCAACTCTACAACTCAGACGACTGGGTTCCCCAGCAAGTCTGACGTCAAAAGTTTTTCCGTCAAATGGCATCTCCCCAGGAAAATTCGACGAGAAGTTTGAGGAAAACCGCTACGAATAACATCCCTTGTCAATAAAGTTTATTGACAAAAGAAACTAAGATCAGTTCCTTGGTAGGAAACCAGGATCGAGGGGAAGTTTAAATCAGAAACTGAGACCAGATCCTTGGTAGGAAACCAGGATCGAGGGGAGGTTTATCCCAAAATGAAACTGAGACCAGTTCCTTGGCTGAAGACCAGGATCAAGGGGAAGTTTTACCTTTTCTAAGCATCATCTCTTAGCAAAAGAAGATGAATACATAAGCTACCATTCAGAACCACCATCAAAATTTCGGGTATTCCGATATTTAATCCTCTTGCACCCCGAATGCCCGAATACCTTCGTCATTCACACCTTCGGGCCCAAGAAGATTAAATAGGGGCATCTGTCGTACCCCAAATTTTGACCACTAAGATTTCCCATCATTGTGCAAATCATCATCACAATATTGGGGAACCATCATACTTCATCAGTCTCCCCAAAGATGGATGAGCATCCACTACAATCAAAATTAGGGTTTCAAGCCCTCTCAGAGCCTTGGACAAAGGATCAATCAAGGAATGACATGATCTTCAACTTGTCTAAACCTCTCAAACATACACAAAGGATCAAAAAGGACTCCCACTCCAAGGATTAAGCACAAAGCTGATCCCTTCTAGGTGGATCAAGTCTCAAGATCGCCAGTATCACTAAATTAGGGTTTTGGTCGATCAGGGCCTCCAGAGGGAAATTTTCCTCTGGGCATGAGCCAAAGATCCAAAACATAACCTAATATACTCCATGGAACCTCATGGACCCAATCATCAAGTCAATTTTGCCTCAGGGGTTGCATTCATAAAAAATCAGGAATTAGGGTTTCTTGACCTAATTCACCCCTAAGTTGACTTTTGGGACAAATCATGAGCCAAGACCTCAAGAGATGGTTTGAGGGTCTCTAATGAACTATATTGATCCATTGGGAACAATGGATTAATCCAAGAAGTTTGAGCAACAAGTCTCAATTTCATCTGCACCACAATTAGGGTTTTAAGGAAAAAGTCAACTGTAACTTTGACTTTTGACCAGGACATGCTCCCAAACCCTAGGACATGCCTCAATATACCCTATGACACCCATGGAACATGTCCATCAAGTTTGATTTAGGTCAAGGACATGATTTCCTAAGGAATTGCACAGTTTGGAATTCATCTGATAAAAAGTCAACTGTGCACAAAAGTCAACTTTGACTTTTTGGGATTTTTCACCAAAATGGATTTTTAGCCCTAAAATGATGTTAATGTATGATTTGAATCATCATTCATCAAGAAAAATCAAGAAAAGTTGGATAACTTGTAAAAGGGGTAACCATAAAAACTTAGAAATTTTTCAAAGTTAAAAATAAAGTGGCTAGGGTACCAACTTTGGAGGACCATAACTCCTAAACCACAAGGCCATTTTTTCCCATCCAAAGCTTGATTTGTAGATCTCATTGCCCTCTACAAAAACTTCAACTAGACTTAACTCCAATTCATTGTGGATTTTGAGATATAAGTGAGCCAAAATGGCTGAAAATATGAAAGTACCACTTTTCCAACACTTAGAAAAAATTCTGTCCAAGACAGATTTTGTTGAAACACCAAAACTTGTGAGATCTTTTCACATAGATGCAAGCTGAATCAAGTTCAAAGTTAAACATCAATGTTGTTGCATATGTTGCCAAGAATTCAAAGAGCTTAACAACATGAATTGATTCAACTTGAGCCAAGAGAAATCCTTGCCCAAAGTCATGTTGCTGCAAGCTGTTTTGGAAAAATCAGTTTGCATGTTTGCTTGCCACACACGATTTTGAACCAAAAACTGAGGATCAGCATACCACATGTATTCAAACCAATCACATTGCATCTGATCCAACCCACAAAGCTGAGTCAAAAAGCCAAGGAATCTTCCAACTTGAAGTTCATCCACTTTGGCACATTTTTGCCTTGAATTCAAAGGGCATTAATGTGGAATAGTGCATTTTCAACAAAGTCACTCTACTCAGTCAAGTTCTCTGATTAAACAACAATAAAAACATCTGAAGAATGTGATTTTGGTAAAGGCATATCCCTGCTCTTGGGAATGGCTAGTTTGCCTTGCTTGAGAAGAAATCCTCCAAGCCAATCCATGCAAATGTGATCTGATCTAGCAGCCATTCACTATTCCTCCAAAACAAAAGTTGATCACCTATAAATAGAGGTCCCAATGGATCATTCAACTCAAACCAAAGTCAGTTACAACACTGCTTTCTCTCATTCTTCCTTAAACCTCAATTTTTTTGGTTTTTGAGTAACCACTATCGGGTTTTGAGTTGCAGCCTTAGGCAATCAATTCTAATTGCTTAAACACATCACATATGATGTATTTGAGGTGTCCAAACACTTAAACACCGACTGTAACACCTCAGGCTCAAAATCACCCTTCAACCAAGCCATTATGCCTTAATTATGCAAGTGGAGGTCTCCAGCTTGATCCAAAGAGTTTCAAAGTGTTCCAAAGCTTGTAACATACTCCATAACATCCATTGAAGCTGTAGGGATCATTAATTCACAACTGGAACAAAGTTTGTGCAGAGTTCCATTTCAGCTTGCATCAAGGTAAGCCTCAAAACTCAAACTCCATGATCCATGCATATTTCCTCACATGATATTTTTGCCAATTGCTTGCCATCATATGTTGATTGTTTTCCCTCGGAAAATTTGATCATAGGACTCATAACCATGCCTGCACAATTGTTTTTGCAAAATTAGGGTTCATACGACCACAAGGATATAATTTGTTATACACTGAAAATGAATAAAATTGGGTATTGCCATCTTCTTCCTTGTGAAAAAACGCATGAGTTTGGTGTTTGAATCATGTCCAATGGTTGAGAGATGAGTGAGATATGGTGCTTCATGCACGAACTCAAGGAAGACGATGGCCATGGCGCCATTCTTCAGGTTTTCCAACTAAGTTTGATATATATTTTTCACTTGCCATGTTATTAATGAATTGGCATTGCGCCCCAGCGGTTCATCAGCTGGTTTTGTGTGTATTGGTAAGCGAGAGGTTTGGGGTTCGAATCCCCCTCGCCCCAGACTTCTTTTTATCACTTGTTTATTTTGTTATTTTTCATATTATTAGTTTTAATGATTTGAAAAATTAATAACTCACTCAATTTTAATCATTTTTGACTGATTCTTTTTGTAAAAAATCATAAAAATGTTGAAATATTTTATTCCACCAAAAAATTAGATTTATATTATTTATTTAATATAATTAGTATTTTTGTGAATAAATTCATTTTTAATTGTTTTTAAACATTCTAAAAGTGAATATTTACTTTGAAAATCAAAACCTAATGAGTTTAAATATTCCCTGTGATTGTCTCTCATTTTTTTTCAAACCTTAAACAAAATCATAAATGGATTATTCAAATTTATTTTGTATTTTGTTTGATTTTCTTTAAATATTTACTTTTAAAGATTAAAATTAGGGTTTTTTGATTAATTCAACTTTCACAATTGATTTTGAAATACACTTGGGCCTCTATTAGAGTGTAAGACCCAACCCCCTTGTACAGAAAACATTTTGGGCCTCATTCGTTGTATAAGTCCCTCTGTACATTTTCAAATAAACGGCGCGATCGTCGCCTTTTCAAAATAACAATGGGCCTACCCTCGAGTAGTAAGACCCATCTCTTTTTCTTTAAACTTTTTGGGCCTCTATTAGAGTGTAAGACCCAATCCCTTTGTACAGAAAACCTTTTTTTGGGCCCCAGTCACTTGTATAAGTCCCTCTGTACAAATTCAAACAGTGCGCTCACTGATAAAAACCTGGGCCTCTCCTTGAGCTGTAAGCCCCAAATCTTTCTTTTTCAAATCACTTTCTCCTTTGATTTTGAATATACTGTTGTTTTCAATCTTTCTTTGTTGAACAACTAACCAAACAACATGGAAGCTCTACAACCGAGTAAATGGTTATTGCTTTCATTTACCGCTTTTATATACATATAACTGTATTGTGGGGCTGTTTCACTGTAAGTCTTCTTTCATAAACTCATATCAACTGTGTAATAATAGTATAGATATTTAGAGTTTCCCCAGCAACTACGTCTAGCACTAGCTTTACGCCCGTTGATCACTCTTAGAAATAGTCTAAACTAGATCCCCATAGGATTACCAGACACAGTCTTCCCCCCTCTTGGGCTTAAACAATATGGAGACATGAAAGACAGCATTCTCTGTGAACCCTTTCATAGACTGTCACTCATAGAAGTTGTCAAAGAAACTCTATTCCCCAGAGATGATCTTTTCTCTGTGAATGGCATCTCCTGAGTTTCTTCCAAATTCTCGGACTTTCCTGGCTTGATATATTCTCGGTGAATGGCATGTCTTGAACTTCTCGGGGTTTGGGGACCCACGGGCTTCTTAAAAGCACTTGTCAAGAAGCTCTACTCCCCAGAGATGATCTTTTCTCCTTGAATGGCATCTCTGGAGTTTCTTCCAAATTCTCAAACTTTCCTGACTTGATCTATTCCTTGTGGATAGCTTGCCTTGAATTTCTCGGGGTTTGAGGACCCATCGACTTCTTAAAAGCATCAGCCTCCTCTTAGGCATCGTACAAGGACCCACAGGCTTCCTAAAAGCATCCCCGCCTCCTCTTGGGCTTAGTACAAGGACCCTACGGCTTCTTAGAAGTATTCACAGCCTCCTCTTAGGCTTCGTATAATGATCTCTTTCTCCGGGAATGATAGCCTTCTCTTGGGCTTCGTACAAGGACCTCTCGGCTTCTTAAAAGTTTCCAGCCTCCTCTTGGGCTTCGTACAAATTGTCCCGACGACCTCCTAGAGGTATAGGAACATAACTTAATCATCTGCATAGAACAGTCCTTTCAAAGTGTCTACTACTGTTTCTCAAAGCATAGTACAAAAGATAAAACTCCAGACTTGGACAGTGTCAATAACCTTCGGATTTCCCGCTTCCTCAAAAAACAGGAATAACTTGGATCCTTGAATCAAATCCTTGAGTACAGTGTTGCTCATATAAGAACTGATTTTCTCTTTCAAAATCAGTATACTGGACCTGTCACTTAACTGAAACAGTAAAATTAGCCTCTCTCTCTCTCTCTCGGGCTTTGTACGAGACACATAAGAGACTCCCTCATTGAGTCAATCACCCCTTTCGCCTCCATCTCGGGTTTCGTACAAGATACAAAAAGGTTCTTATTGAGCCAAACAAACAACAGCCTCCATCTCGGGCTTTGTACGAGATACAAATCACTCTCTTGTTGAGTATAAAAGATTCTCCTGTTGAGTCAACCCTTTTAGCCTCTCTCTCGGGCTTCGTACGAGACACATAAAAACTCCCTCTTGTTGGGCCAATAGCCTCCTCTTAGGCTTTGTATAAGAAAACCACTGGTTGATCCAATCAACCTTTTAGCCTCAAAGTTGTGCCTCGTTCAAAGTACACAAACATTAACAACTCCTTCCATCTAATCGCTGTAAGCGGCAAGCCTCTGGATCATCTACATCCATGCCACTGTCCCTCTTTTAGCATGAGAAATTCCTAAGGAAAGATGACATTACTCTACACTGAGTTAAAGTCTTCTCCTTCAGGTTAAAACCCCCTATAAAGGAAATTATGGCATTACTAGGATCCGCGCATCCCGGTTAAAGTAATCCTCCTTTATAACCAGTCACCCGACAGTTGTGACAAATAGACCCCTTTAGAGATGACAAATTCTCTCTAAAGTCAAACTTTTAGCTTCACATCTTGGGCTTTGATCAAGATACAAACCACCTTTCGCTTCACGTCTTGGGCTTTGAACAAGACACCAAAAACACCCATTTCCTCCCATAGAATAGGAGGAACTACGAACGCTCTGATTTCCCTGTTTTGGTAAACGGGAATACGTAGGCATAAGATTGAAAGAAAAATCTTAGCGAGCACACTAAACAAAAACCCAAAATCCCATACTCTCATGTATCTATCAAAAGCATCAGTCCTAACATCCTAATCCTTGTTCCCCGCCAGAAAATCCTAGAAAGAAAGAAAACAGTATTGGCGAAAATACAAATAACCAGTACAAGGCCCCCCCACATTGATAGCATTCGTAACCTAACAGACCGCTGTTTAAACTCAATATGCAAAGCAGGGTTAATTGAAGACATCTATTTCCCTTCCTTCATCAGCTTTAATAGGATAAAAAATGAATCGACCTGTAGTAAACTCAACTGTAGAGAGCGACCAGCGCTTAAGAACCGCGTCCAAAATCGCTCGATATAGGTTGCAAGTTGTTCCTTTGTTTCCTCCTATGGTGGTTACTACTGCCATGGATGAGATTGTAGAGACACCGTTGATGTGTGAAAATTGTGTTCTATCGGTGAATGAAAGAGTTTTCCAGATTGACCTTATCTGTTTACCGCTTAAGAAAGTGGATGTTGTTCTGGGAATGGATTGGCTTTCCGCTAATTCGGTGTTTATTGGGTGTGAGGAAAAGCTGATCATTATTCCGTCCGAAGAGGCTACTTCGAAGGATGTGTTAACTACCATTTTAGAAGGTACGGTGGGAATGATTAATTTCTTGTTTGAGGAAGAAAAGTCTATTCTTTTGATTCTTACTGAGGAGGAGAGTAGTAGCATTCCAATTCTGAGTATTCCGGTAGTTTGCGACTTTCCTGAAGTTTTCCCCGAGGATATCACTTCTCTTCCTCCGGAGCGGGAAGTGGAATTCTCTATTGACCTGATACCGGGAACGGCTCCAATATCCGTTTCTCCGTATCGGATGGCACCACTTGAATTAAAAGAATTAAAGGACCAATTGGAAGAACTGTTGGCTAAGAATTTTGTTCGACCCAGTGTTTCACCTTGGGGAGCTCCAGTGTTATTGGTAAAGAAGAAGGATGGTGGAATGCGGTTGTGTATCGATTACCGTCAGTTGAATAAGGTCACCATCAAGAACAAATACCCATTACCAAGGATAGACGACCTGTTAGATCAATTGAAGGGAGTCTGTGTGTTCTCGAAGATTGATTTATGGTCGGGTTATCATCAGATTCGTGTGAAGAGTTTAGATGTACCAAAGACCGCGTTCAGAACCCGTTATGGTCATTATGAATTTTTGGTGATGCCTTTTGGCGTGACAAATGCTCTGGCATTTTTCATGGATTATATGAATCGGATATTTCAACCTTACTTGGACCAATTTGTGGTGATTTTCATTGATGACATTCTTATTTATTCTCGTGATCCTCAAGAACACGGTGAACACCTAAGAATCATTTTATCCATCTTGCAAGAGAAGAAACTTTTTGCTAAGTTAAGTAAGTGTGAGTTTTGGATGTTTGAGGTTAATTTCCTTGGTCATGTCATATCCCAGGGAGGTGTGGCGGTCGATCCATCGAAAGTGGAAGCAGTAATTAATTGGGAGAGATCGAAAATGCTTCTGAAGTTAGGAGTTTCTTGGGATTGGCAGGTTACTATAGACGGTTTATCCAGGGATTTTCGCAATTGGCCTTACCATTGACCAGACTTACTAGGAAGGATTATTTGTATGAGTGGGATTCGGCTTGTGAAAGAAGTTTTAGGAGTTTGAAGGAGAGAATGATGATTGCTCCTGTTTTGGTTATTCCTGATCCTAGCAAGTCATATGAGGTATATTGTGATGCATCGAAGAAGGGTTTAGGCGGAGTGTTAATGCAGAATGGACATGTAGTGGCTTACACTTCACGACAGTTGAAAGTCCACGAAGAGAATTACCCGACGCATGATTTGGAATTGGCGGCAGTTGTTTTTACCTTGAAAGTGTGGCGTCACTATTTGTATGGTGTACGTTTTGAGATGTTTAGTGACCACAAGAGCTTAAAGTACTTATTTGATCAAAAGGAGTTGAATATGCATCAACGGAGGTGGATGGAATATTTGAAGGATTATGATTTGGAACTAAAGTACCATCCGGGTAAAGCGAATAAGGTGGCGGATGCTTTAAGCAGGAAAGTATTGTATAGTGCCGAGTTGATGATGTTAGAGTATGCCTTAATGGAAAAGTTTAGAGATCTAAATCTTCAATTTAACTGGACTCCTGATTGTGTGGTTATGGGAAATTTGAATATCATCTCTACTCTTAGGGAAGAAATCCAACAAGAGCAAGGGTTAGATGAGAAGTTACAAGAATTGTTGACTCAACCGGGTTTTGTGCGAACCACCAACGGAGTCATTTCATTCAACCAAAGGATTTGTGTTCCTGATAACACGGAGTTAAAACGAAGGATTTTGGAGGAAGCGCATAAGGGTACTTTTACTATACATCCTGGTGCTTCAAAGATGTATCAAGATTTAAAGAGGGACTACTGGTGGTCAGGGATGAAAAGAGATATTGCGGTGTATGTATCAGAATGTGCGGTGTGTCAACAAGTGAAGATTGAGCACCAAAGGTCGGGTGGCTCACTGCAACCTTTAGAAATTCCGATGTGGAAATGGGATAGTATTTCGATGGACTTCGCAGTGGGATTACCTCGTGCGCAGGGTGGTTATGATTCAATTTGGGTTATTGTGGACCGGTTAACGAAATCTGCGCATTTCTTAGCTGTGAAGACTACCTATAAGGCGAGTCATCTCGCAAGGTTGTTTATTTCAGACATAGTGAGATTGCAAGGTATTCCTACTAGTATTGTTTCGGATAGGGATCCAAAATTTACTTCCAGATTTTGGAGAGCTTTTCAACAAGCCATGGGAACGAAGTTGTGTTTGAGTACGTCGAATCATCCGCAGACGGATGGTCAGACGGAACGGACAATACAGACCATGGAAGACATGTTAAGAGCCTGTGTGCTTGAAAGTGGGGGAAATTGGAGAGAACTTTTGTCGTTGATCGAATTCTCTTATAATAACAGTTATCATGCAAGTATTGGTATGGCACCTTATGAGGCGTTATATGGTAGGAAGTGTCGAACGCCTTTGTGTTGGACGGAGGTTGGCGATGATAGAATTTTGGGACCCGAGATTATTCACGAGACTACGGAAAAGATTAGAATGATTCAGGAAAAGATTAAACACGCTCAAGACCGTCAGAAAAGCTATGCGGATAACCGTAGGAGACCGTTGGAGTTTGATGAGGGTGATCATGTATTTTTGAAGGTTACTCCGAGACTGAGATTGAAAGGACCATTTAAATCGCGGAAATTAAGTCCAAGATACGTGGGACCGTATCAGATTTTGGAAAGAATTGGTGAAGTAGCCTACCGATTAGCCTTACCGCCTTCTCTGTCAAAAATGCACGACGTGTTTCATGTGCCTCAGCTTCAAAAATTTGTTCCCGATCCCTTCCAGCCAGTTTCACTGGATACAATTGAGATAGAAGCTGATTTGACATTTGAGCCTCAGCCGAGTCGTATCACAGGAAGAGAAATTAAAGTGTTAAGGAATAAAGAGATTCCTCTTGTTAAGGTCCAGTGGGACGAGACGCATCCGGGCAATGCCACTTGGGAATTGGAATTGGAAATGCGGGAGGTCTATCCTCATCTTTTCAGGTAATTATTTTAAATTCGTGGGCGAATTTCTGTTTAAGGGGGGGAGGATGTAATACCTCGTACAATTCTGAGCGTTTTGGATAAAATAATTTTGATCGACTGGGTTCCAGTGTACTCTGGGCAATTATTGGGTAGAATAATTGGAGTAAACTGATGAACTCGGATTAATTAGATTTAATATTATTTAACTTGGAATTTTATTAATTGGTGTATTTGAGATAATTTGGATAATTAGTAGTATTACCAATTAATATTGCCTTGTGTATTTTCTTTTCCTTTCCTTATTTGGTAAGTTAGAAAAACTTAGAGAAAAAAAAAAGAAAAGAAAGGAAGGAAAAGGAGGAGGAAGAAGAGGAAATTCTCCAAAGAGCTCAAGAGTGAAAACATCAACCAATTTTCATCTTTTCATCTCAGCATCAACCTCCTCATCTTGTATACCTAGGTGGGTTCTAGTTAGACCCTTTAGATTAAGGTTTATTTGAGTTTTAGAGTTAGTTTGATATTGTAGGAAATGTGAAATTTTACATTAGAATCATAGTCTAACTGCTGAAATTTGATTATTGATTGTATGTTATAGTGGCTGTTGTGATTATAGCATGTTTTGGTGTAATTTTGTTTGGAAAAAGGAGATTTTGGGGTTGAATTGGATCAACCCGTAGCAGAAATTTTCTGCAGGAAAAATTCTGGGTTCCATCTGCCCATACGCGTATCATGCAGGGCCATACACGTATTGAGTTGGGCAATACACGTATGGATGTGAAGGAATTTGGGTGTTACGCGTATGGACAAGGCAATACGCGTATGAGTCATAGTAGTACGCGTACTGGAATTTTAAAAGGGAATTTCGAAGGAAAATAGCCTCTGCCCATACGCGTATGACCTTGGGCAATACGCGTATGGATGGGCGAGCCAGCTTGGCAATACGCGTATGGCTTAGGGCAGTACGCGTACGGCCAGGAGGGTGCAGAAATGTGTTTTTTCGCGATACCATTTCGTGTTATGTCCATAACTTTTGACTCGGTTGTCCGTCGTTAGCATTCTTGATATCATTGGAAAGCTAACAGAATGTACTTTCTTATTAAAATGATTTTAAGATTTGTTGGCCGATTTAATTATGTCGGGACTTTTGAATAGTGTCATTTTGTCGACTTTTATTGTTAATGGTGTGTAATTGTTGTTGAAAATGTATGCATGTTAAAATATGGAATAGGCAGAGTGAGGAGCATTACCATAAACTGTGTCGGAAGTGTGAATTATCATATGTGGCAACGCTCGTGCATGAAAGGCCGAGGCGTGTGTACTTTAATCATAACCAGTGTCTTTTGCGGTGTAGTTTCATGAGACTCGAGCACCTCCTCTGAAACGTAGGCACAATTACTTGGCAGGTTTGATTCCCGCGTATAGTACGAATGAAGCCTGCGGGTAAAGAGACTTGTGACGGTGTACGGGCCGTGTGAAGTGACGGATCACGGTGTACGGGCCGATGATCCCGAATCCATTTCGTATGCCAAGTAACTTCAAGGATCCATGACTCGGGTCGTCTTCTAGACGTAGAAACAGACGGGAAAAGGGGATACCTTGGTATGGTTATTGATTAGTGAGTTTTCTTGAGTTTACAAGCTCAGGACGTACCTTGGTACTATAGTGAGCTAATAGGCCCACTAGTGTGGAGATATTTTGTGTGTGTGTACTCAAGTCACTTCCCTTCCCTTTTGACTTGAGTTAGGTTTATTAGAACCTTGTAGAGTCGAGAGGACTATAAGATAGCGAACTCACTGAGATTTGATGTATCTCACCCCACTGTTGTTGTTTACATCACAGGTTCTGCAGGTTCCGCGAAGGGTAAGGATAAGGCCGTGTGACTATCCTTGCTTAGCTGTTGTTTTGCTTCCGTTGTGGAGTCTTTTGAGATCCTTAGGGATCTAATTCTTAGTTTTATATTTTGAACATTTTGTACATATGACATGCCAGTGTGTTGTTTTAGGTTGCTTTGGGCATTTTTATGTATACAGTGTTACTAGGAACTTATGTATTTCAGTACCAAACGTATTTTTCATGTATGATATATGCTTTGATGTATGTATATATATGTGGGCGTTACATTCTCTCACCAACTACTGATATTATTAAATTCTTCCTTTTATTGGTATCTTAAGTTTATTTTCTTTTTGAAGCAACGTTATAGTCTTACATGTTTTATAATAAAAAAATAATACTCTCTTTTTTTAATGTATAGTTTTAAAATTATGTATAGATAAAATAATATTTTTTTATTTAGAATGTGAAATAAATAAATTTTGTTGTTGTTTAAGTATAAATGTAAGTCTTTATTGTTAAACAATAGAGTAATTGATTCTCTCACCAACTGCTGGTATTATTCAATTCTTCCTACTACTTGTATCTTAAGTTTCTATTTTTTTATTTAAATGGTATCTTAACTTTTTGAAGCAACTATATAGTCTCTCATGTTTTATAATAAAAAAATATAATTTAAGTTGGTCGTCAAGGGTACATAATTAATTATTATAAATTTTTTAAATTTAATTTATATAGAAATAAACAGGCATGGTAGAGATACCCTCGAAATTATCCATAACAGGTAGGGTAAATACCCACCAAAATTACCTACCTGCAATGGATAGGGTAAACCCCCCTCAAAATTACAAATATTTTTATATATGAGAATGAGTTACAAATATTCATATAAACGGAAATAAGTTACAATTATTTTTATAAATATGAATAAGTTACAAATATTTTTATTAACAGGAATAAGTTACAAATATTTTTATATATGAGAATGAGTTACAAATATTTTAATAAACGAGAAAAAGTTACAAATATTTTTATAAACGAGAATAAGTTCCAAATATTTTTATAAGCAGAAATAAGTTACAAATATTATTATAAACAGGGATAAGTTATAAATATTTTTAATATAAATGTTTGTATATTTCTTAACTCTAAAATAATCTTTTTTTATTTTTTTGAAATGTTATTAAAAACTAAAAATGACCTGATAAATTACAATTGATTGATAATTTTTTATTATAAATGCGGGTAAAAGAGTATGTGTATAAATACTTGGGTACCCATAGGGTACAGGTACAAATGTTGGTTCTCACTCAAGTATGGGCTTGAGTACTATATTTATATGACAATCATCATTTAAAATAATTTTTCGACATTGTACGACTCGTGCGAACACCCGGGTAGATGACTACTTTGTTATTTCCTTTAATACAACCATGTTACAACATCATCAATACTAATTTAATCGAGTATATATATATATATATATATATATATATATATATGTGTGTGTGTGTTTGTATGAAGTGTACTACAACATACTCATATATTTTTTTAACATAATTTCTATGTATATCCTGACAATTCCTACTACTTGATAAATTATATTGATATTTATATGACAAGTATCATTTAAAATATTTTTCTCTTAATTTATACATATTTTCATATATATTTCTTAACCATAACTATATAATATTTATTTAATATTTATATAGGCATTGTGTGACCCGTGCGAACGCACGGATCCTTTACTAGTTGTATACAAAAATTATAGTCTATTTTTTCAATTCAATAAAAAATATCTTCTTTTTTTCTCAATAATCTATATGTATTAATAAAGTAAAGATTATGGCAAGGTGTCATTTATTACCAATAGAGAGAGTTTTAATTTTTTCTAAAAAGTAATATATCAATAGTACCTTTTGTAAAATTAAGTTATTTAATTGATTAAATTTAATGTTTCAACTAATAGACTAAAATAATCACTTCTCATCAATGATATTTATTTAGTGTATTGTATGTAATCTGTATTTTAGTTAATTTATAATATTTATCTTATTCATATATTGATTAATGGGATATGCTATATTATTAACGCTTAAAAATTATTGTAAAAACTTAGATTTTTAATTTAATAAAACATATATTTATTTTATTTTAAAACAAAAGCTTTTACAATTCGCTCTATTTTTTTCATTTGTCAAATTTAGTGAATAAAAAAATTTTCCTTTTTTTAATTTCATGTGTACACAATATTATAAACATTCTATTTTTTCCCAATGTTTTATACATAATAATAAAAAGTTAAATGATTATGTACAACCATCGTAATTGGGCGAAATACACGATGATGATTAATTAAAAATGTAAAACTAATTTACACAGTAAGTGCATATGCTATTTTCAACACCACAAATTGTGTTGTTCAATTTTTAGAAAAGTAAAAGATTTCTAATTTTCTGTTTAAATTTTCACTTCATAAATATTATAAACATTCTATTTTTTTTCCGATGTTTTATACATAATAATAAAAAGTTAAATGATTATGCACTACCATCGTAATTGGGCGAAATACACGATGATGATTAATTAAAAATATAAAATTAATTTACACAGTAAGTGTATATGCTATTTTCAACACCACAAATTGTGTTGTTCAATTTTTAGAAACGTAAATGATTTCTAATTTTATTTTTAACTTTTCACTTCGTAAATTTTATAAATTTCGCATTTTTCAATTTAATGAGTATATATATATATATATATATATATATATATATATATATATATATATATATATATATATATATATATATTAGAAGGTCCCAAATTTTGAAAGATTTGTTTTTTTCATTAATATTAAAAGAAATAAATAAAATGTTATAATAAAATTCTATTAAATAAAAAAATGCTATGATAAAAACCTAAAACGTACAAAAACTGAGATGATCAAAACTCAAATTTATTATAATTATATTTATTTTTGATTAATACATAATTGTATTTTTATGTGTCTTTTTTAATTATTATAATTGTTTTATTATTATTTTTAAATTGAGTCTATTTTCGGGGCCTCTGAGATGATTGGTCAAACAAAAAAAGAAAAAAAATACTTTTTCCTTTCCTTCTCATTTTTTTCATATCTGTTTTAAAGGTGTATGATATTGTAATACCCCGTATTATCTAACTGCTCAATTGGATATCAGATGAGATCAGATGAGCAACTATGTGCTCTATCTTTGGTAAATTGGATTAACGGGATCCTCTAAGTGCATCAATTATTTTAATTCAAGAAAGGACTTTTAAGATAACTCTAATAATTGATCAATTGGGTTGAGATAATAAAATATCAATTGGAGATATTTTACCCTATTGGATTATATTATATAATATTGGTTTATATATATATATATATATATATATATATATGGAAAGAAGAAGAAGAAGTTAGTAAGGAGAAGAAGAAAAGAGAAAGAAGAGGAAAGGAAGAGAAAATGGAGAAAGAGGAAGAAGAGAGAAACCCATGGATCATCATCATCACCATCTTCTTCAAACTCCTCTTTGATTATCAGGTGGGTTCTAGTTAGACACTCTAAGTTCTAGAAATAGATGTTTGGAACTTAGGTTAGAATTGAGAGAAAATGATTAAACGGATAATCGATGAAATCTAACGGATGAAACGTGATATAAAATGTGTGGAATACTTGTTGTATGATTGGGTTATGTTTTGGTATGCTTTGGATGACTTTTGGTGGAAGAAAGGTTGGTTTTTGGCCCTAATGACCCATAACAGCGCTGCTGAGAACCCCAGGGTTCGCAGGTTCGCACTGCGAATCCCCTAGCGAAGGGATATTTCATTTAGTGGGTATGATGTCATTAGAAAGCTATGACGACCCTCTATCTGATAAAAAGTGAAAATCTTGGGTATGATGTGGGATATTTCATTTAGTGGAAAATGAAAGAAAGTAGTGTTTTGGTGAAATATGGGGATTGACATCTTTTGGATCGTAAATCCGATCGAGGCATATTTATAGCCGATGTATAGCTGTGGAAATATCCTACGGGATAAGAGTGAGAATATTGATTTTAGATACCCTGTTAAATGAATCGGAGGAAAACCGAAATGATGTTTTATGTGATTGAATCATTATGTGTGATTCCATTATACAAATGTAATATGCTTTTGTATGACTTGTGATTGAATTATGATATGTGATTCAAATGCGAAATTGTAATATGCTTTGCCTAATACTAATGTTAACTTAATTGAAAGAATATGTACGTTAAAATATGAGATAGAAAGAGTGAGGAAATTTACCCCACAACGGCATGATATTGGAACCTAGTAATGAGCTAGGAAATTGTTGAATAACTTAATGACAACGCTCGTGCAAGAGAGGCCGAGGCGTGTGTCTGACGACGCTCGTGCAAGAGAGGCCGAGGCGTGCATCTAATACTGAATGGTATATATTATGAGTGAAACACTAGTATGGAACACGTGTATTTGTTATGTTTTATTGTTAAAGGCATGAGAGGCCTAAAGGCTAATGTGGCCTAGTGATTGTCGAATACAATCACGTTTATGTATATGAGATCACATAATCGTAACCATTTTCTTTAGATTGCCCTTGAGAGGCCTTCATGAGTCTCGAGCTCCTCTGAAGTGCAGCCATTACTACTTGGCAGGTTTGATTCCCAATGTTATAGTACGATGGAACCTACGGGTAGAGACTTGTGATGGCATCAGAGGCCATGTGAAGTGACGAATTAAGGAGATAATGCGTCCCTTAATTCCGAATCCATTCGTATGCCAAGTAACTACAAGGATCCAGGACTCGGGTCGACTTCTAGACGTAGAAGCGGACGAGCAAGAGGGATGCCTTGGTACGGTTATCAATTAGTGATAAACTTTTGAGCTTACGGACTCAATAGCGTGTTTCCATATAGTGTGAGATTGTGAAATTGTGAGATGGTGAACTCAAGGTCAGCTTCCCTTCCCCTTGACTTGAGTTAGGATTGATAGAACCCTGTAAAGCTGAGAGAATCTATAGGATAGGGAACTCACTGAGATTTGATGTATCTCACCCCACTATAGTTGCTTTATTTCAGGTGCAGGTTTGGTTACAAGTAGAGCGATGCTCGGATGTTTCAAGAGAAGCTTAGTTAAGCTTGTTCCGCTGTGTATTCTTTTGTTGTATACAATTGAAGATATTGTATATCATTCTTAGTTTTATTATTTTTGGCTAGTTTCCATGACTTGTGCCATGTGTTGTATTTATGTTTTAGAAATGGACAAGTATGTGAACTATGTCATTAGGCACTTTTGATGTGTCAGTTCCAAATAAAATGCTTGTATGGTATTATTCTAGATATATATTATACCGGGCATTACAGTTGGTATTAGAGTAGGTTGTTTCCTCGACCTAGCCTTGAAACATCATAAGTAAATCTATTCCTGCCTCTTAAGTGTGTCTTGCCATCATGAAACTTAATATCATACTATATAGTGTTGGGCCTGATCAACCTAATACTATGTATGTGATAGGTAGAATCATGGTTGAGCGACCACGAGGACTCCAAAGTGTTGTCATCACTTGTGCTATGAGGGTAGGCTCAAGCCAAGAGTTAGTAGTGTGGAGTTTTGATCAACTTAGTTGAGGCTTTAGAAGAAGTTGTACTTTGAGTAACATGGAATTGAAGGGCGGTGTGTTGTTCAAGTAATCCTTTGGAAATGATGGAGTCTAAAAGTAAGGGATCTCTATCGGACGATTGGTTAAGGTATTGAGAAATATGTAAAATCGCTAGTGGAGCTGGATTGACCACTAGTATGGATAGGAATTTCAAGTAATCTCATTCAGTGGAAAAGAATAGTTGTTTTGTGGAACGCGTGGCGTAAGGTCCGGAAGTGAGATAAGTATTGGTACTTCAGTTCCTAAGGTCACTATGGTATCTTGAATGGACGAGAGTACCTTAAGGAATGTGTTCGGAACAATGTCTTCCAAATGGTTAGAAAGTGGAGAGTTGAGGATGTCCGGCTTTGACGGGAACCTAAAGTAGTAGAGAAGTGTGTGAAGGAACACAAGGATGTGTTTACATACTTCAAGTGAAACAAGTATGTGCCGGACGAGGAGTGTGTAATGAATGGCGTATATTCGGTTATGTAAAGAGATTAAGTTCGAGATGATTGCATCGGGATTTTCTGTATTCGGTGAGAGACCAATTTGGAATTTAGGAAATGTCAAGTTACCCAAGGAACTGTATAAGGTGTTGTGTTGGGAAAATAATGAATTTTATTTAGTAACGGAAAGTGTAGCGATACGCATCGGAAAAAGTGAGTGTTAAGGAATAGAGTAAGTATCTTGGATTTAAGGAATGTATTATGGATGAGTGTGCGATGGAATTTTTAAGGTGTTGATGAACCTACAGTTAAGGAAGAGTAATCACTGATGGTTCACCGGTGAGGAGTCTGTTAGTATGGCGTGGAATGAGAAAGTTACACCTTGGTACTTAGAACAAGCGTAGTAGTAGCACCGTAGTCACAATGTACGTGATGGATTCTTATTCTTGAGACAAGTGTGAAGGGACGTACCTTGTGGAGCAGTGAATATTACATTTTAAGAAGTAAGACTGTGGTAAAACAACGAAAAGCAATTCAGGACTTATTACGGACTAAGTGTAAATCATGGAACGATTTATACCGGAAGGGTTTTGTTAATAGTTGATGAGAATTGTCGGTTGTGGATTTTTCGTTAAGTAATTTGGTGCAAGTGTGGTGTGTAATGGATAGTAAGGGTAAGAAACCCCGGTTAGTATGTACGAAGTGATGGAAAAGTTCTTCAAGAGGATGCATTACCCCGATCTATTTTCAAGTATAAAGGACCTTCTGTAATTGTGAATAGTCGGAATATTCGAAATCTACCTTTTATTGGATTAAGAATGTTGTTGTATCAATTCTCTCCAAGGAAGTTCAAGTGAGAGAACCAGGTTGTATGTTTGATATGAGATGTCCATCGCTTTGTGGTACCGTGTAATGGTTGTGTGTTGGATTTTGCTTATGGACGAATTAAGCATGAGTTGTGGCTTAAACCTTAGAAGTCGTCATTATAGTCTTTCCGCTAGCGTGGTAGTGTGAGTATGAAATGAACTATCCCGCTGAAGTTTTGTAGTGTGACCGCGTCAGAATTTGGAATTTTGCCTTGTCACTTGGTTGGAGCGTGTCGTCGACCTCGTCAGTTTTACCTTGAGTGGGTCATGATTAGTGAAGGTTATACAAGTTATGAAGCCGTGAGTTAAGAAGGATATTTCAGGTTAGAACAAATCGGATTGATGGTTGGAGTAGGGAGGGCTTGAATTAAAAAGGAGCTGGTTTCTAGTCCTGTGTAGTGTTAACCGATTAACACAATGGGGTTAACCGATTAAAACTTGCGTGGAAAGTGTTTTACGTTGAATTTTGAGGAGTTAACCAATTAGCTCAGATGGGTAATCGATTAACATGTGTAAATGGTGAAATCCCTTAGGAACCATCATCTTTGTTTTGTTACCTCATGTTGCTCCGAGTGGAGAGTATTGTGTAAATGGAAAATGGGATTGCAAGTAAATGAAAGACGGATTTGTGTTTTGAAATCGGAACTTGTGGAAAGATGTTGCATAGTTGACCATTTGTTCAGACGACAAGGGAGTTGACTTTGGGGAATAATCTTGTGAACTGTGTGGAGTATGAGAAGGTCTTAGATGTATTACCGTTGTGAGTCTTAAGGACGAAGTTAGAAATACTCGCAAGGTATTGATCTTGTAAAGATCGTTTCGGTGTGGAATTTTGGTGTTAATAAGATATGAGCGGTTGGTCAGAGTGAGTAGGTGCTATCTTCTGGGAGTTCGTGGTTTTGGATTTAGACCGTGAGAGTGGCACCAGTTGTGTGCAGTTGTGTTTTATCCAGAGAAGGAAATTTGAAGGTTATCCTTCCAAGTAAGAGCGAGAATTGGATGTTCTGAAGTTAAACATTTACCTTGGATCGTTTATGGAATAGAACGATTAAGAAAAGTTGATTCTGTGGAGAGGCATGACACGTCCTTTTGAGGGTGTGTGTACGTGTGGGGTGCTATATGTGAATTGGTGAGTGGTATGGAAACTCGCAATTTCGCTTTGAATGGTTTAAGTTTTGATAAGTGGTGACTCTCATATGATTGAAGTTCTATGTGGGTATTACGTAGTTATTGGCTAAGATCTCGAATCATCAAGGAGCCTTGAGTAAGTCGGAAAAACCGTAAGAATAATCGATTTGGAATGTGGTAACCATAACCGGAGGTTGTTAAGTTATTTTGAGATGCATTGATTCGAGTTTGGAATGATTTTTGGAGTTGTATATGTTACGGTTGTAGCAGTGTAACTCTTGCATCTTTATCGTCTCGAAAGTTTTGGACCGATGTTATAATATTGTGTGTCGGCGAGGGAATTGTTCTACTATAAGACGTCAACAAGTTTTGTACCGTTGATTAGTAAAGTCCCCGGCTGATAAGTGTTTCTCCGCAAATTTGTTAGCTACTTAATAGTGTTTAAGAATCAGTGGTGTTCCACTATTACAACTGGATTACGCAGTGGAAAGTGACAGATGAAAGAGTTCAGTCAGTCTATTAAGGATTAGAATGATTGTTACTTATAAGTATAGGAATAAGGAGATCTTGTTTTAAGTGTGTTACCTTTTTGGGTGTGACACGAAAGAAAGGAAATACCAGATTGAATGAGTACAGTGTATATCATCAGACTTGATGGAACTGGTAAAGAAGTCGTTGAATAATTATGAAGTGGTTTTGGACGTTGAAAGATTTATGGAAATATAAATCGTCATTGATTGCATGAAGTTAAGAAATCACTGAATTACATCGCGAAGATGTGTTGAGTATTGTCGTCCTAATTTTAGATAAGATGTTACGGTCTTGTGGTAACTCGGTAGAGGAATGTAATGGTACATTCTTTCCGAAGCTAGAATGCGACCAAGTATTTTAGTATGTAACAGCAGATGATGTATGGAAAACGTAAAGTTCGAAGTTAACCCAATATTGGAATAAGAGTATAATTAAGGACGTGGAATTGGAATACGTCAGAAATTTGAACGGAAGAAGGGTTAAGTGTGAATCTAAGACCAGAATATAATTGGTGGTTATTGCCGAATAGAGGAAATTCGGGGGCGAATTTCAATTTAAGGGGGGGAGAGTGTAATACCCCGTATTATCTAACTGCTCAATTGGATATCAGATGAGATCAGATGAGCAGCTATGTGCTCAATCTTTGGTAAATTGGATTAACGGAGTCCTCTAAGTGCTTTGAGTATTGACATTTGGGATCAATAGAGCAACTGATGAACTCTGAAGAGATCAATTATTTTAATTCAAGAAAGGACTTTTAAGATAACTCTAATAATTGATCAATTGGGTTGAGATGATAAAATATCAATTGGAGATATTTTACCCTATTGGATTATATTATATAATATTGGTTTATATATATATATATATTTGGAAAGAAGAAGAAGAAGTTAGTAAGGATAAGAAGAAAAGAGAAAGAAGAGGAAAGGAAGAGAAAATGGAGAAAGAGGAAGAAGAGAGAAACCCATGGATCATCATCATCACCATCTTCTTCAAACTCCTCTTCGATTATCAGGTGGGTTCTAGTTAGACACTCTAAGTTCTAGAAATAGATGTTTGGAACTTAGGTTAGAATTGAGAGAAAATGATTAAACGGATAATCGATGAAATCTAACAGATGAAACGTGATATAAAATGTGTGGAATACTTGTTGTATGATTGGGTTATGTTTTGGTATGCTTTGGATGAGTTTTGGTGGAAGAAAGGTTGGTTTTTGGCCCAAATGACCCATAACAGCGCCGTTGAGAACCCCAAGATTCGCAGGTTGGCGAAGGGAAATCGAACATTCGTTGGTTGTTTGCACAGCGAAGGTGAAGGCGAGCATTCGCCAGAGATTCGCCAGAGATTCCTATTGTGAACATTACCCTGTTTTGGTTCTGCCACGGTTCGCCAGACGTTCGCACTGCGAATGGGACAGCGAACTCAGTGTATTTAGGCTTTCACTGGGAGCTTCACACTGCGAATGAGAAAGAGAGCATTCGCTGGCTGCTTCGTATTGCGAACATAGCAGATCCTCCAACTTGTTTCTTTCATAACTTTTGATCCGTAACTCGGATCAGGACGTTCTTGGTGTCATTAGAAAGCTATGACGACCCTCTATCTGATAAAAGTGGAAATCTTGGGTATGATGTGGGATATTTCATTTAGTGGAAAATGAAAGAAAGTAGTGTTTTGGTGAAATGTGGGGATTGACATCTTTTGGATCGTAAATTCGATCGAGGCATATTTATAGCCGATGTAAAGCTGTGGAAATATCCTACGGGATAAGAGTGAGAATATTGATTTTAGATATCCTGTTAAATGAATCGGAGGAAAACCGAAATGATGTTTTATGTGATTGAATCATTATGTGTGATTCCATTATACAAATGTAATATGCTTTTGTATTACTTGTGATTGAATTATGATATGTGATTCAAATGTGAAATTGTAATATGCTTTGCCTAATACTAATGTTAACTTGGTTGAAAGAATATGTATGTTAAAATATGAGATAGAAAGAGTGAGGAAATTTACCCCACAACGACATGATATTGGAACCTAGTAATGAGCTAGGAAATTGTTGAATAACTTAATGACAACGCTCGTGCAAGAGAGGCCGAGGCGTGTGTCTGACGACGCTCGTGCAAGAGAGGCCGAGGCGTGCGTCTAATACTGAATGGTATATATAATGAGTGAAACACTAGTATGGAACACGTGTATTTGTTATGTTTTATTGTTAAAGGCATGAGAGGCCTAAAGGCTAATGTGGCCTAGTGATTGTCGAATACAATCACGTTTATGTATATGAGATCACGTAATCGTAACCATTTTCTTTAGATTGCCCTTGAGAGGCCTTCATGAGTCTCGAACTCCTCTGAAGTGCAGGCATTACTACTTGGCAGGTTTGATTCCCAATGTTATAGTACGATGGAACCTACGGGTAGAGACTTGCGATGGCATCAGAGGTCATGTGAAGTGACGAATTAAGGAGATAATGCGTCCCTTAATTCCGAATCCATTCGTATGCCAAGTAACTACAAGGATCCAGGACTCGGGTCGACTTCTAGACATAGAAGCGGACGAGCAAGAGGGATGCCTTGGTACGGTTATCGATTAGTGATAAACTTTTGAGCTAACGGACTCAATAGCGTGTTTCCATATAGTGTGAGATTGTGAAATTGTGAGATGGTGAACTCAAGGTCATCTTCCCTTCCCCTTGACTTGAGTTAGGATTGATAGAACCTTGTAAAGCCGAGAGAATCTATAGGATAGGGAACTCACTGAGATTTGATGTATCTCACCCCACTATAGTTGCTTTATTTCAGGTGCAGGTTTGGTTACAAGTGGAGCGATGCTCGGATGTTTCAAGAGAAGCTTAGTTAAGCTTATTCCGCTGTGTATTCTTTTGTTGTATACAATTGAAGATATTGTATATCATTCTTAGTTTTATTATTTTTGGCTAGTTTCCATGACTTGTGCCATGTGTTGTATTTATGTTTTAGAAATTGACAAGTATGTGAACTATGTCATTAGGCACTTTTGATGTGTCAGTACCAAATAAAATGCTTGTATGATATTATTCTAGATATATATTATACCGGGCATTACAGATATACTATTAAAAATATTTTATTTAAAAAAAATAAAAGTTTTATAACATATATTAATTCAACATTGAATAAAAAAACATCTATTTTCTCTCTAAATAAATTCTCCTTTTCTCTATTTATTGTATACATAAATTATAGTCTATTTTTTCAATTAAAAAAAAACATCTTATTTTTTTCTCGATAATCTATATGTATTAATATAGTAAAGATTATGGCAAGGTTTCATTAATTACCAATAGAGAGAGTTTTAATTTTAAAAAAAAAGTAATATATGAATAGTAACTTTCGTAAAATTAAGTTATTTAATTGATTAAATTTAATGTTTCAACTAATAGACTAAAAAAATCACTTCTCATCAATGATATTCATTTAGTGTATTGTATGTAATATGTTTTTTAGTTAATTTATAATATTTATCTTATTCATATATTGATTAATGCGATATGCTATAGTATTAATGCTTAAAAAGTATTGTAAAAACTTAGATTTTAAAATTAATAAAACATATATTTATTTTACTTTAAAACAAAAGCTTTTACAATTTGCTCTATTTTTTCCATTTGTCAAATTTAGTGAATAGATAAATTTTCCTTTTTTTAATTCCATGCGTACACAATATTATAAATATTTTATTTTTTTCTGATGTTTTATACATAATAATAAAATGTTAAATGATTATGTACTACTATCGTGATTTGGCGAAAGACACGATGATGATTAATTAAAAATGTAAAATTAATTTACACGGTTAGTGCATATGCTATTTTCAACAACACAAGTTGTGTTGTTCAATTTTTAGAAAAGTATAAGATTTCTACTTTTCTTTTTAACTTTGCACTGCATATATTTGATAAATTTCCATTTTTTTTCAATTCAATGAGTATATATATATATTAGAAGGTCCCAAATTTTGAAAGATCTGTTTTTTCATTAATATTAAAAGAAGTAACTAAAATATTATAGTAAAATTCTATGAAATAAAAAAAATGCTATGATAAAAAACTAATACATACAAAAACTGAGATTGATCAAAACTCAAATTTATTATAATTATATTTATAAAGTAAAGATTATGGCAAGCTGTCATTTATTACCAATAGAGAGAGTTTTATTTTTTTTTTTAAATGTAATATATATATATATATATATATATATATATATATATATATATATATATATATATATATATATATATATATACACGTAATTACAATTCTTAAACCTATGTGGATATTCTGTGACTTTTAATTTGAAAACTCATTAGTAAACTTATTAGAAGTGAATCTCTCTGATGACGAAACGGGGCGTGGGCGACCGAATTCTACGGTGCCACCGTCGCCAGAGAATCATGCGATTCCGGAGGTTCAGGTGGAAGAGCCAAATTTGAATACCAAGAATGATAATGTTAACAATAACAACGAAGAGGCAAATAGCGGAAAGAAGGAAACCCTAACGGAAACTGCAAATACGTAGACGGAGGAATGAAAACTCTGGGTTGATGTTCTTAGTGACAATCGGAACCCTGCCAAAGGATTGGCTATGGAATATGTGGCACCAAAGCTGGTGAATGGGGTTGTGGAAATCGAAATTGATCAAGAGGATATCGAAACCGAGGTTCAATTTTGGGATAATGCATTGATTCTGTATGTTGTGGGAGAGGATTTGAGCATGAACACAATGAAGAGTTATATAAACCAAAATGTTGAATTTCGTAAAAACGTCGGATCTATACTACCACGATGAAGGATACTTCCTGCTTAGGTTTAACTCCCATGAAGATAGGTATGCGGTGATGATGAAAGGTCCATACACTATCAGGAATATGCCCATGATTTTGAAGGAATGGAGACCTGAGTTTAATCTGAAGAAGGATCTGCTTAGAACACTTCTAATTTGGATCAAGCTTCCCCAACTTCCCCTTCATCTATGGGGAGCAAGAAGTCTTAGGAAAATTGGTAGCGCCATTGGTACACCCCTAGTGACTGACGAATGTACGGCGAACAAACTCCGTGTTTCATATGCGAGAATATTGATTGAATTGGATATAACACCAAGGCTTGTTAATGAAGTTGCCATTAGAGACTCTGCATGAGGAATGATATTGTAACCTGTGGAGTATGAGTGGAGGCCAGTATTCTATGAGAAGTGTCAAAAATTGGGGCACAAATGTGGAGATTGTGTGAAGACACAGAAATGGAGAACTAAACCTAAACCACCTGAAGTAATCAAGGCAGTAACACCACCACCAGCAGGGCCAAATGAAAAAGAAGATAAAGAGGATGTAGATGGAGAGCCATAGACCATAGTGAGAAACTCTACTAGAGACAAAGGTAAAATCATCTTAATTGGATCATCAAGTACTGTTAATTGTGACAATGGTTTTGAGGCCCCTGCGGTTTTGAACGACCCTCATATGACCATAAACCTTGATCCATGTTAGTTTCTTGGAATGTTAGGGGCCTCAACAAAGTAGGCAAGATTAGAGATATTAGGTCCCGTCTCCTTGAGCTCAAGCCTACTATTATCATCTTGATAGAAACTAGAGTTAAGGAAACAAAATTAAAGTCCATTCGTGAGTGTAGCGCGATTTTTGGTGGTTTCGAATCACTATCGCTTTGGTACTACAGTCCGATTCATTTTTTATCCTGTGAAGTTCATTAAGGAAGGGAAATAGATGTCTCCAATTAACCCTGCTTGCATACTGAGGTTAAACAGTCAAAATTGTTGGTTTACAGATGCTATCAAAAGGGGGGTCTGTCTTAGGTTATTTGCTTAAAAAACAGTGTCTGGACTATTTGCGAGGCTTTTGGTAAGGTGTTAGGCCTGATGCTTCTTGATTGATGTATGGAGGTACTGGACTTTTAGTTTTTGATTAGTATGCTCGCTAAGATTTCACAATCTTATGCCTACGTATTCCCGAAACACGAAAATCAGAGCGATCGTAGTTCCTCCTATTCTATGGGAGGAAAGAGATGTTTTGGTGTATTGTTCAAAGCCTAAGACATGAAGCTAAAGGTGATTTGTATCTTGTTCAAAGCCCAAGATGTGAAGCTAAAGGGTTTGACTGAGAGAGAACTTGTCATCTCTAAAGAGGAATTATTAATGTTTGTATGCTGTGAGCAAAGCACAAATTTGATGCTAAAAGGTTGATTGACTCAACCGGGGATTTCATTATACAAAGCCTAAGAGGAGGCTGGACGTTTGACTTTTTCGGGGAAAATGTTCTTTCTGTCTTGTACAAAGCCCAAGATTGAGGCCTAAAGGGATTTTGAGTCCGTTGGGGAGAATGTATCTTGTGTAAAGCCCAAGATGGAGGCTGAAATGGTTTGACTCAACAAGAGAGTACTTTTATCTGTCCTGTATAAAGCCCAAGACAGAGGCTAAAAAAAGGTTGACTCAACAAGAGAGTCCTGAACGGGTGATTGACTCAACAAGAGAGTCTTTTATACTCAACAAGAGAGTGATTTGGTGTCTCGTACGAAGCCCGAGATTGAGGCTAAAAGGAGATTGACTCAACAAGAGAGTCTTTTATACTCAACAAGAGAGTGTTTTATATGACTTGTACAAAGCCCAAGACGGAGGCTAAAAAAGGGATTGGCTCAACAAGAGAGTCTTTTATACTCAACAAAAGAGTGTTTTATATGTCTTGTACAAAGCCCAAGACGAAGGCTAAAAGGGGTTGACTCAACAAGAGAGTCTAAAAAGGTTAGCTCCGCTGGGGAGAATCATTTGTACAAAGCCCAAGAGGAGGCTGACTGACTGCTGAGGATTATCGAGATCCTGAAGCGGGTCCAAGTGTGGGGAACTCTCATGAGAGAGACCGAGTTTCTGCTGGAGATTGATCCAGAGTGATCGGTGTTTTTTCCTATGTTTGAAAGGAACTTGAGAATGTCTTTGAGACTCAAGAGTTTTAGACTGTCCAAGTCTAGAGTTTTATCTTTTGTACAATGCCCAAGAGGAGGCGTGGGCATTAAGGGATGAGTATCAACCCTAAAATGGCCGGAGTTTTGACACTGGAAACACTTCTCTAGCAAAGGATGACTAAGTTCTATCTTATACCTTTAAGAGGTCGTCAGGGTCCTTGTATTAAGCCCAAGAGAAGGCATGAGAACTTCTAAGAAGCCGAAGGGTCCTTGTACAACGCCCAAGAGGAGGCGGGGATGCTTTTAGGAAACCTGTGGGTCCCCAAACCAAGAGAAGTTCAAGAAATGCAATTCACAGAGAAGAGATCATTCCAGGAAAGTTTGAGAATTTGGAAGAAACTCAGGAGATGCAATTCACGGAGAAAAGATCATCTCTGGGGAGTTAGAGTTTCTTTGACAATTTCTATGGGTGACAGTCTGAGAAAAGGTTCACCGAGAATAATGCCTTTCTCTTTGTTCCATATTGTTTAACCCCAAGAGAAGGGAAGACTGTATCTAGAAATCCTATGGGGATCTACTTTTGTTTGTATTTAAAGAGTGACCAACAGGGCTTTACCTAGTGCTAGACGTAGTTGCTGGGAAAACTCTAAATAACTATACTAGTATTACACAGAGGATATGTGAAAAGCATATAAAAGGATGTGAAAGAAGACTTACAGTGAAACAGCCCCACAATACAGTTATATACATATGAAAGCGGTAAATGAAAGCAGATAAACACTTACCCATTGTAGAGCTTCCATGCTGCTTTGTTAGTTGTTCAACAAAGAAATTAAAGAAAGTTTTAATAACAACATATATTTGAATTCAAAATCAAAGGAGAAAGTGCTTTGTAAAGATTGTTGGGGCTTACAGCTCAAGGAGAGGCCCAAGTTTTAACGATGATCGCACCATTGTCTTAAAAATTGTACAGAGGGACTTATACACTATGTGAGGCCTAAAAAGTTTTTATGTACAAGGGGGTTACACTCTATTAGAGGCCCAAAGAAATTTAAAGAAAAGAAATGGGGCTTATAACACAAGGGTAGGCCCAGATGATTTGATTTTTGAACTGGCGATTGCGCCGAGATTTTTCTTTTAAAGCAGAGGGACTTATACAATATCTGAGGCCCAAAAATTGTTTTGGTTAAAAGGGGATTGGGTCTTACACTCTATTAGAGGCCCAAAGATTTTGGAAATGAATAAAGATGGGTCTTATAGCTCAAGGAGAAGCCCAGAGATTTTTGTTAAAAAGGAGACGATCGTGCCGAACTTTTTGACGGTATCGGGACTTATACAATACATTGAGGCCCAAAATATTTTGGTTTTCCAGAGGGGGTTGGGTCTTACACTCTATTAGAGGCCCATGAGTGTTTTAAAATGATTTGTGTAGGGCTATTAAGATCAAAACCCTAAATTAGTTTCAAAACGTATTTTAATTAAATAAAAATTTAATTAAAATGATCAAAATTATCAAACATATGTGAAAAACAAGTTGTGATCTTGGATTAATGTTTTAAAAATCATGTTTATATCCACAAAATGATTGGAAACCAATTAAATTTGGAAAATCAAGGAGGAAAACATATTTTAAATGTTAAAAAACAAATAAAAGATTAATTCTTTGCAAAAATATCAAGTATATGAAATAAATAATATTTTTGGGAATTTTTGGCAAAATAAAACATTTTAACATTTTTGTGAATTATTAAAAAAAGAATCAACTCAAAATCATTAAAACTCAGAGAGAAATTAAGTTTTGAATCAATTAAATAAAATCACAAAATTCAAATATTCAAATATTCAAAAAATGGCGCCAAGAACACACCAAGAACACGCGCCACCCCTCTGTTTCTGCAGATCTGCATTTTCTCACCAATCTCACTGAATACTTGATGAAATCACATAATCCACATATCAATCTACTCGTTTTCACCTCACGATCATGTCTATGGTCTTTAATTTCATTTATTTTAAGCATGGAATAAGAAATCAAGACAAAACCTCAAGAACCCTAAAATTTGCATGAAGGCTGAGAATTTTGATACACGATTCAAACAAAGCAATTAATTGAGGGGACACATTCTATGCATGAGTATGAACATTGGGCAAAAGTATTGTGCGAGGAAATATGCATAGATTAAGAGATGACCAAGTTTAGGCTTACTTGAAGGTCGTGACAGCAAGAGCAAAGTGATTTTTGAGTTGGAGGTGTTACAGATGAGTTGTGATGATCTGAACAGCTTCCCTACACCATATGGAGTGTGTTTGCATGCCTGGACTTGATTGGAAATGGCTGGATCACTTCATGGCATCTCAACTGCAACTTGGTTAAAACCTTGAGCAATTGGCTGGTGATTTTGAGAAATCAGTGTTACAGTTGTGTGTTTAGTGTTTGATCAGCTGACATATGATGTTTATGAGGTGTTAGAGCAATTGGTTTGAGTGGAATTACTTTCTACTGAAAAATTTGATAGTGACTTGCTAAGAAAGGAATTTTTGGAGTGAAAGAAGAGATCTTGAGGAAAGCATCAGTTTGATGGCTTTGGTGTACTTAAACTGAGTACAAATGAGCTCTATTTATAGTAGAGCAAGTTTGTTATACAAGCAATAGTGAATGGTAACTGCAGCGGCTCATTGTCCAATTGCATCACTTTGGAATCTTAAGTCTCCTATAGCCATTGACTAGAGGTTAGAGCACATGCCTTTGGTTCCCTAGTTCAGAGATCATCCTTGACTCATTCAGTTGGAAAAGGCTCGGTTCATGCCACCTTGGTGCATCCATTGAATGCTCCAAAACAAAATTGGAGTCTTGTCCCCTTTTTAGGGTTTTTGGGTTTGGCATGCTACTTTTAGTTCCAAAGACTTGGGAGGCTGATGGATCAGTGTTTGTTCCTCCTTGGTCTCCCCCTGAGGTGTTCAGATGGATAAACTTGTTTCTCATTTGCACAATTTTATCAAATCGAGCAAAATGCACAAATCTGCCTTGCCATGACAGTTGCAGCAAGGCATATTGCCACTGTCATAACTCTTAGCTCAAATGGGATTTGATGGAGTTCTTGGCCATTTTGGAGAGCTCTCATATGATACAACATGTGGGTGATCATAGTTTGTATTGACACTTTTTGGATCTAAGTGAAAAATGCCCTTACATTTTGTAAAAAGTGAAACAGATTCTGACTTAGTGAAAATTTCACTAAGTGTTGGAAAAAGTGGCATTTTCATGTTTTTATCATTTTGGTCACTCCATAACTAAAAACCCATGAAGAATTGGAATGAGGTGTAGTTGACACTTTTAAAGTATGCCATGAGAGCTACAAATCCATCTTTGGATCAGCCAAAATGGTTGCTTGGATCTCAAGTTATGCTCCTTGGAAGTTGGTACCCTAACCACTTTGTTCCAGAACTTAGAAAATTTCTAAGTTTTTTATGGTTACCCCTTTTACAAGTTATCCCACTTTTCTTGATTTTTCTTGATGAATGATGATTCCAATCACACAATAACATCATTTTAGGGTTAGGGAACCATAATTGATCAAAAAATCAAAAAGTCAAACATTGACTTTTGGGCACATTTGACTTTTTATCAGATGAATTCCAAACTGTGCGATCCTCTATGAAATCATGTCCTTGACCTAAATCAAACTTGATGGATTGATTTCATGGGTGTTATAGGATGTATTGAATCATGTCCCAAGGTTTGGGAGCATGTCCTGGTCAAAAGTCAAAGGCACAGTTGACTTTTTCCGTGAAACCCTAACTGTGGTTCTTGATGAACTTGAAACTTGTGAATTAAGCTTCTTGGATCAATCCATTGTTGCAAATGGATCAATGTAGTGTATTAGGGTCCCTCAAATCATGTCTTGAGGTCTTGGCTCATGTTTTGTCCCAATAGTCAACTTAGGGTTGAATTAGGTCAAGAAACCCTAATTCCTGATTTTTGATGAATGCATCCCCTGAGGCTATATTGACTTGATGATTGGGTTTATGAGGTCCCTTAGAGTATTTTGGGTTATGCTTTGAAGCATTGGCTCATGCCTAAAGGAAAAATTCCATCTGGATGCCCTGGTCGACCAAAACCCTAATTTGGTGACACTGGCGATCTTGAGGCTTAATCCACTTGGAATATTGCAGCCTTGTGCTTGATCCTTGATGTGGGAGTCCTCTTGATCCATTGTGGATGTTTGAGAGGTTTAGACAAGCTGAAGATTATGTCATTCCTTGATTGATCCTTTATCTAAGAGCTCTAAGAGGGCTTGAAACCCTAAGTTTGATTGTAGTGGATGCTCGCCCATTTTTGGGGAGACTAATGAGGTATGATGGTTCATCCATATTGTGATGATGGTTTGAACAATGATGGGGAATCTTAGTGGTCAAAATTTGGGGTATGACAGATGCCCCTATTTAATCTTCTTGGACCCGAAGGTGTGAATGTCGAAGGTATTTGGGCATTCGGGGTGCAAGAGGATTAAATATCATAATTCCTAAAATTTTGATGGTGTTTATGAATGGCAGCTTGCCCATCCATCTTCTTTTGCTAAGCAATGATGCTTAGAAAAGGTAGAAACTTCCCCTCGATCCTGGTTTCCTACCAAGAAACTGGTCTCAGTTTTTGAAATAAACTTCCCCTCGATCCTGGTTTCCTACCAAGGAACTGGTCTCAATTTCTGATATAAACTTCCCCTCGATCCTGGTTTCCTACCAAGGAACTGGTCTCAGTTTCTGATATACACTTCCCCTCGATCCTGGTTTCCTACCAAGGAACTGGTCTCAGTTTCTTTTGTCAATAAACTTTCTTGACAAGGGACGTTGTTCGTAGCGGTTTTCCTTAAACTTCTCGCCGATTTTCCTGGGAGATGCCATTTGATGGAAAAACTTTTGATGTCAGACTTACTGAGGAAACCCATTCGTCTAAGCTGCAGAGGTGTACAAACTTCTCCGTTGGAGACGACATTTGTTGACTCTACTGGGGAAAATGAGTCTCTTGAGAGACTGCTTTTGCTTGGGGATATTACATCATACTTTTCCTCGAGATCTTCTCGGAGGAAATGCCATGTGACGTAATCCAATTTGGGAGGTGCGGATGACCTTTTCGTCAGCGGACTTTCTGAAGAAGAACTGATGTATTGCCGAATCTTTGATTAAGAGGCTTTATCTAGGGATTTTCCTTAATCCGGTAAAGCAAATATATCATCTTCAATATCGAAGAGTGACGTTTGTCGAGAGTTTTCTTGCTTCTCAAAGGTTCAAGTTATCAAAGTGGTCAAAGAACCACCTTCAATCCAAAGGTAAACTGGAAGAGATATTGTTCAGACACGACGTTTCCTGACAAGGAAAGAACTAACAACTCGATTGAGAGGACTTTTATCACTTGGGAACAAGACCGACTAGAGTGATAGTTATGTAATATGAACATGTATGAATCAACAATGCATGATGTATGTATGTATATGCTGACGAAACTGACACGACATACAAACTAATAGATGAACACGACTGGATACTCGGCCACTGCTGGGGACGAAGGGGTACCACTGGTCCAAAAGTAGCAATTCTACCTTGCTCAGGAGAGATAGTCCCTGTGGGGAACAACCGTTGGTCGGGCTTAGGAGATAAGAACTCTGCCGGGGATGTCAGATGAGACATGGTCTCTGACATAGACGATCCTTCATTCAGGCGCAATGGTTTAGAAGGAGTACTTTGATTCTCCACTTTGAGGTTCGATTACTTCTGGAGAAGCGATCGAGGTTCTTTCGATGTTCAACAGTAAAAAGAAATTGCCATTTTTATTTTGAAAAGCAGAAAAATTTTGACAAGTAAATTCATTTTTTGTTTTATTTAAAGAATCTTTAATCACATTAAAATGTCATTCTGTAAAGCTAAAACAAATGAGAATCACAAACAAAAGCACTAGGGCTCAAATTTTATTGATAGGATGGAAATCAGCCAAGTGCGTGATACCATTGAGTATTTACAAAGTTTAGAAAATGGTAATTTAAGGGAAAAGGGCTACATTGAAACATAACGACCGCTATCCTTCTACTAACTTTGAATTTTGGACATCCTGAGCTTCTGTCGAAGATGACCTTAACTGGCATTTTCCTGACCGATGGCATTACTGCTGCAGAGGGATTTGCCCTTTTGTTGAACATAGTTACTTGCCATTATCCCTAATTTTTTTCTGGATTGTACTGTGATGTTTCCAATCCACCGGGATGGTTTTGGCTTATGTCTCTAACTTTTGCCTAGACCGCCCTTTCGGGTTTTCAATCCACCGAGACGTTTTTATTTTATTTTATTTAGGCGAAGTATTTCTTGACTACGTCAACATTTGTGGGGTAGGCAAATTCCTCTCTGTCCATGGTTGCGAGTCTTAAGGCATCGCCTGAGAAGGCTTTCTTGACCACGTAAGGGCCGTAATAATTCGGAGTCCATTTGCCCCAGGAATCAGTGAGGAATGATTGTATCTTTTTGAGCACAAGGTCTCCTTTTCTGAAGATGCGAGGTCGGACCTTTTTGTCAAACGCCTTCTTCATTCTCTGTTGATACAACTAACCGTGGCATATAGCCGTTATTCGCTTCTCTTCGATCAACTTTAATTCGTCATTTTGACTTTGCCACAATTCAGCCTCTGTTAGCTTAGCTTCCATCAATACCCGGATTGATGGGATCTCTACTTCTATGGGGAGCACTGCTTCCATGCCATATACTAGAGAGAAAGGGGTTGCCCCTGTTGAAGTGCGAACAGATGTGCGATAACCGTGAAGAGCAAAGGGTAGCATTTCATGCCAGTCTTTGTAGGTTACAACCATCTTCTGAACAATCCTCTTGATGTTCTTGTTAGCCGGTTCTACCGCTCCATTCATCTTAGGTCGGTAGGGATATGAGTTTGGTGTTCGATCTTGAACTCAGCGCATAAATCTTTCATCATCTTGTTGTTTAAGTTAGACCCATTATCTGTAATGATCTGGCTAGGAACACCATAACGGCAGATGATATTGTTTTTTATAAATCGGATCACCACCTGTCAGGTTACATTGGAGAATGACGCTGCTTCGACCCACTTGGTGAAGTAGTCAATGGCTACCAGGATGAACCGATGTCCGTTTGAAGCTTTGGGTTCGATCATGCCAATCATGTCGATTCCCCATATGGAAAAAAGCCATGGGGAAGAGAGAACTTTGAGATGCGTTGGCGGTACATGGATTTTTTCTGAGTATATCTAACACTTGTGACACTTCCTCATGTACTTGTAGCAATCAGATTCCATGGTTAACCAGTGGTACCCTGCTCTTAGAATTTTTCTCGCCATTGTGTGTCCGTTGGCATGAGTGCCAAAGGATCCTTCATGAATTTCTTTTATCAGCATGTCTGCTTCTGGTTTGTCTATGCAGTGGAGCAAGACCATGTCAAAGTTTCTCTTGTAGAGTGTATCACCGCTCTGAAAGAAGTTTCCGGCCAGTCTTCTGAGGGTCTTTCGGTCTTTTCTGAATGCCCCAGGAGGGTACCTTTGTTTCTGAAGGAAGCATTTGATATCGTGATACCAAGTTTTGTCGTCTATGACTGCTTCAATTGTAAAGATATAAGTGGGCCGCTCAAGGCGCATTAAGTCAATCTTCGGTAGGTCATTCCATTGACCTACGCTAATCATGGAAGAGAGAGTAGATAAGGCATCAGCCATGTGATTCTCTTCACGAGGGATGTGGTGAAACTTGATTCTGTTGAAGAAGGGTAACAGCCTTCTCGCGAAGTCTTTGTAAGGAATCAATCCTTATTGGTATGTGTTCCAATCTCCTTTGATCTCATTGATAACTAGGGCTGAGTCGCCATATACATCCAAGTTCTTGATCCTTAAGTCAATCACTTCTTCGAGACCCATGATATGAGCTTCGTATTCAGCCTCGTTATTTGTGTACTTGAATGTCAGTCAGCCGGTGAAAGGAATGTGGGTACCCTGAGGTGTTATGATGATTGCCCCAATTCTATTTCCAAAATGATTGACAGCTCCATCAAAGATAAGTCCCCATTGGGAACCTGGTTCTAGCCCTTCACTGGGTAGTGGTTCATCGCAATCTTTCATTTTCAAATACATGACATCTTCGTCTGGGAAGTCAAACCCGATTGATCCCTGATCGTCAATCGGTTGATGGGCCAAATGATCGGCTAAAACACTTCCTTTGACGGCATTCTGAGCATGGTACTCGATGTCGTATTTCGATAACAACATCTGCCAACGGGCAATCCTTCCCGTGAGAGCAAGTTTTTCAAAGACGTACTTGATTGGATCCATTTCGAAGATTAACCAAGTAGTGTGGAAAATCATGTACTGGCGGAGACGTTTGGCTGCCCAAGCCAGAGCACATCAAGTTTTCTCAAGCATAGTATACCGAGTCTCGTAGTCGGTGAATTTCTTGCTCAAATAGTAAATGACAGACTTTTTCCTTTTGGTTTCGTCTTGTTGTCCAAGTACACAACCCATGGAGTCCTCCAAGACTGTTAAGTAAATGATCAGTGGTCTTCCTTCCACTGGAGGTGATAGAATCGGTGGGTTCAACAGATATTCCTTGATACTGTCGAAGGCAGTTTGGTAATCTTCTGTACAAACACAGTCCTAATTCTTTTTGAGTAATTTGAAGATCGACGCACATGTCCCCTGACTTGTTTTTCAGTCTGCGGAGAAGGCATTTCTTGAATGGCCTTGACCTTGTCAGGATCAATCTCAATTCCTTTCTGGCTGACAATGAACCCTAGAAGTTTCCCTAAACGGACATCGAATGTGCACTTATTGGGATTCAAGCGGAGTTTATACTTTCTCAACCGCTCGAATAGCTTTGACAGATGGGTCACATGCTCCTCCTCTATCTTAGATTTTGCAATCATATCATCGACATATACCTCGATTTCCTTGTGTATTATGTCATGAAACAGAGTAGTCATGGCCCTTTGATAAGTTGACCCGACATTCTTCAAACCGAACGGCATTACCTTGTAACAAAATGTGCCCTATGGGGTGATGAAGGAAGTTTTCTCCATGTCTTCCGGCGCCATTTTGATTTGATTATAGCCCGAGAATCCATCCATGAAGGAGAAGACTTTGAACTTTGCTGTACTGTCTATCAGCATGTCAATGTGCGGTAAGGGAAAGTCATCCTTTGGACTGGCCTTGTTCAGATCCCTGTAGTCTACGCACATTCTAACTTTTCTGTCTTTTTTTGGAACTGGTACTATGTTGGCTAACCATTGAGGATATTCTGATGTAGCGAGGAAACCCGCGTCAATCTGTTTCTGTACTTCCTCTTTGATTTTGATGGCCATATTTGGGTGAGTCCGTCTCAGCCTCTGTTTTACTGGCGGACATTCTGAGCTCAACGGTAGATGATGTTCCACGATGCTAGTATCCAACCCTGGCATATCCTGATAGGACCAAGCAAATACGTCGGGAAACTCTTTGAGAAGCTTTGTCAAACTTTCTTTGACAGTTGGACTGAGCAGTGCCCCAATCTTGACCTCTTTTCTCTCCTCCTCTGAGCCCAAGTTAACCATTTCCAACGGCTCTTTGTGAGGTTTAATGGACCTTTCCTCTTGTCTGAGCAATCGGGAGATCCCTTCTGGAATATCTTTGTCATCATCTTCTTCAGCCTCAAATATCGGGAATTCAAAGTTGAGAGAAGGCATCGGATCATACGTTTCGATGGGGTTTAAAACAAGCAATCTGCATGACGTGATGATTGTTTTTAGAAGAGATAGAGAGAAATGCAAGAGTGTGTGCAGTGTATTTTCTAAAAACTGTTTGTTTTTATTATTTGAATTGTTTTTTAGGATTACCATTTTCTGAAAAAGAGAAAAGAGAAAACAACAATAAATGCGAAAATTACATAATGACATTATTTTATTTATGAAGTTGTCGATTCTTGAAACTATAGCCCTATAAAACAAAACTCTGTCTCTTTGGGCGAAGCGAAGAGGGATATTTACAGAAAGTGAGCACTATCAAAACGTCCATTTCACCTGGGCAGGGTGAAAGGTTAAGATAAAGACAACAATTACTTAGACTTATGAACGATCTTCGAAACATCGACTGCAACCCATTGGCGGCGAACTCCTCGGTGAATCACAAAGTCTGGTACCTTCCTTGATTTGTCTTCAGAAATAACGCTGATTTCTGGTGGAGCAGGATCGTTGGAATCTGTCTCCCAGGCAAAGTTGTCGTAGGAGGAATCCTCAGTTGTATTTTGCATAGTATTTGTGCTCTCAGGCAAATCCCCCTATCCAGTTGGCTGGATGTCCTTGAGCTTGATACGAGGGCTTTCAGGAGCAGTGTACTTGACCAAGAAGTCGTATTTACCACTTGGTTATCCCAGGGTGTCCCACACTTCTTTGGAACTGGAGGAGTCATCCCTCTCGATGACGTTGACCTCGGGAAAAGCATAATTAATGAATTCTAGTCCTGCAAACTTTGCAAATTCATCATCGCAGTGGATATTTTATGAATGACCTGAGTGTTGATCCCATGACATGGTGGGGACGCAGGTATTTTTTCCAATGATGCTCAGCTGATTTTCATTGTTCGGCTGGTTTTCTTGCCCCAAGTCTCTGGGGTACAGCTGCCAGATAGGCAGGTCATCCATCGGGCCATAATAGTCGTGGTCAAAGTAGTCTTTCATCAGAGTGTCTTCCTCTAATGAGTTTGGTGGAGCACGACATCCCTCCACAATCTCCGTATATCATTTTGACATCTGACCTTGGTATAAATCTCGGACTCTGTACGGGAAAGCAAAAGGGCGTAGGCACTTCTTCCTGAGACATATAACCGTCCTCATTAAGATAGGACTTCCACTCTTCATCTGTATCAGAGGAGTCACCTTCGTTGATGGTATGTACTTCTTGAGTCGCTGGGTGAAGGAAACCTCCACTATGGAAGAAGTTTTGAATGGGATGAAGACTGCCATTGTTAGTAGCAGTCTGGGTACAGGTTAAAGAAAAACCAAGACCCTTCTTTGTTTTATTGTCAGTAGGAATGACAAGCTGTCCCCATCCCTTTGCATTGTTACTTTTGATCACCTCGAGAACATCTTTGTACGAGGAGATCGATGTTCCTTTCTCTAATTGATTCTCATTGCTTACCGAAAGTGCCTGGAACTGAGTTCCAACAACCTCATCGGGTTCTACACATGTGGACAATGAAAGGTTACTTAGGATCAAGGTTTGTTCTCCACAGACCATGACGAGTTGGTCATCCTTGATGAACTTCAGCTTCTGGTGAAGTTTCGAAGTGACTGCCCCAGCCTGGTGTATCCAAGGTCTTCCCAATAAACAACTGTATGTTACTCGGATGTCCATGACCTGGAAAGTGGCTTGGAAAGTGTGAGGACCGATAGTTATGGGAAGGTTGACTTCGCCGATAACTGTTTTGCGGGATCCATCAAATGCTTTGACGATGACCTCACTGCCTCTCATCAGAGATCCTTTGAATGATAGTCGCATTAGAGTGGACTTCGGCATAACGTTGAAAGCCGATCCGGTGTCTACCAGTACACTGGCTAAGGCATCGTCCCAGCAATTAACTGTGATATTGAGCGTCATGTTGTGACTTTTGCCTTCTTCTGGCAATTCCTCATCACTAAACCCCAAGTTGTTGCAGGAAGTGATGTTAGAGATGATACTATCAAATTGCCTTATCAACACATCCTGTTCCACAAAGGCCCGCTCTAAGACTTTCTGTAGAGCCTCTCTGTGGGCTTCAGAACTGAGTAAAAGAGATAACACAGAGATCTTTGAAGGAGTTTGTAACAGAAGATCAACAATGTTGTATTCACTCCTTTGGATAAGCTTCAGCATCTCAACATTGTTCTTTGAAAGGTCAGGATCACTGGATTGACCGACTGGTGGATTGGGAGCTTCTGTCTGAAGTTCCTTTTCTCTGTTAGGTTCTCCAACTTCTCTATTGAAGATTCAACCACTCCGTGTTACTCGACTGATGTCTGCAATATTCATGACGGAGGGTAATGGAATTTCCTTTCCATTCTCAATTGTTGTTGCACCGTATTTATAAGGGATCGCCTTATCAGATTTGTATGGCACTGGTCCCGACAGATATACAACTACAAGAGCCTTCTGATTTCTCTGACTGTCGTAAGTAACTTCAATCAGTTCTTGGTTAAGAACCTTCGATTCGTCAAGTAGAGGGATGATGGTTCAAACATCTTTGGTCCTCTCGCGACCAGAGATCACGACAACATCCTTAATCTGATCAGCGAAATAGTCCGGCGTCCAGTCGATTGATCCAGAACCTGGACACGGTCGAATTTCTTTGGGGTCTAACTGGCTCTGAAGGGCTGCTCGCACGAGGTAACATCCTTGATTATTTTCTGAGTAGACTCTACAGCGCTCGTAGTTATGTGGTGTCGCCTGGCCACGTCCGCTTTGAATGCAGTGTAACCTTACCAGGTCTATTACCATAGATTGGACGTCCTGACTTTGATGCTTAGTAGGGTTCCCGTTTGTCACAGGGATTTGTTGCATGTCTTTGTCTAGATAGATCGGAAGCCACCAATGATTTAACAAGTGTTGTAAAGTTCTTTGAATGAGAGTGCATCCTTGGTTACTCTTACAACATACTTTACAGCTCAGATAATCATGTGAAGTGAGAAAACTGAGTTGGACTTGCTTGGCGTGAAACTCCACCAAGCTGGTATTCATCAAACGAATATTGAAGATTTGAATCATGTTAACTTGATAAGGATTTCTATCATGGTAGTCCTAGATCCACCCAAGATCCATCTGTCGCTGGAGGGCTTCTTGTACAAAAGAGCATCCCTGTTTGTTTACCGAGCAAATCAGACAGGAATTGTAATCGTGCCGCGGCAGATTATGATACTAGCTTTTTCTTAAGTGCATTTCCACTAAGTTGACATTCATTGCACGAATGTCGTGGTTCTGAATGATGTTGGAATTTTCATACGTCATATTAACTCCACGAACTCGGTGCTCTTGGAGCCATCCGAGATCCAATTGTTCCTATAGAGCTGATTGCACCACAGAACATCCTTGATTGCTTTTAGAGCAGATATCACACTGGTGATAATTGTGAGGTGGTATATGGCCGTATCCGCTCTGTCTACGATGCATCTTGACCAAATTGGTCCTCAATAAGAGTACATCATGAATTTGGTAGCTGTTGTTAGACTCTCCCTCTATCAAATTTACCGCAGCTTTCTCGTGTTGAGGTAGCGGGTTCGTGAGAACATTCGGATTTGTATCTTTGAAAGATAAGACCCCGCTCCTAACAAGCTTTTGCACATCGGATTTGAAACTGAGACAATTTTCTATGTTATGCCCTGGTCCTCCTTGATGGTAAGGGCAAGTCTGATCCGCTTTGAACCAAAAAGGCGTATTTTTCGGTACTGTAAGAGGAGACCTATTTTGGACGTGTCCCTTGACCAGTAGTAGTGGAAATAGTTCTGCGTACAACATTGGTATAGGGTCGGACCCTGGTGGTCGCGTTGTACGGTTGTTGTTATATAGAGAACGAGCCTGCTGAAGAGGTTGTTGTGTCCTTTGCTGATATTGCTGTTGATTCGGTTGGCTCTGAGCAACCTGAGGTTGATACGTAGGAACAGGCGCAGAGTTGATAGCAGGAGTTACAGCTGCTACTGGTTGGTACCGTCGCCTTTGCTTTCCAAGAGAGATATTGCCAATATCTTGCTCTTTTTTCTTAGGGAGAGCACTACCGTATCGTTTTGTACTACTTGATGATCCAGCGTCTTTAACTAAATGTCCTTCTCGGACTGCTTCCTCAAGAAGAACTCCCATGCCTACCATTTCAGTAAAGTCACTGGGCGCGCTGGCAATCATTCTGTCGTAGTAGAATGAGCTCAAGGTCTTTAATAAGATCTTTGTCATCTCTTTTTCCTCAAGAGGTGGACAAATTTGGGCGGCAATTTCACGCCATCTCTGAGCGTACTCCTTGAAGGTTTCCTTGTCCTTTTGTGACATGGCTCTGAGTTGATCTCTGTCTGGTGCCAGGTCCAGGTTATACTTATATTGCTGAACGAAGGCAGCGCCTAGATCTTTGAAAGTGCCGATCTTAGTGCGGTTTAAACCCATGTACCATTTTAGTGCGGCACCGGTTAAACTATCTTGGAAATAATGGATCAGTAGCTGGTTGTTCTCTGTCTGAGTTGACATTCGCCGAGCGTACATCACCAAATGACTTTGAGGGCAAGAGTTAGCCTTGTACTTTTCAAACTCGAGCACTTTGAATTTGTGCGGAACTTTCACATTGGGGACCAAACAAAGGTCTGTGGCGTCCTTTCCAAATAGATCCTGACCGCGGAGGGCTTGCAACTCTTTCTACATCTCCAAGAACTGTTCCTAGAACTCATTCATTCTGTCGAACATACTTTCGTTTTCACCCGAAGGTATCTGTGGAATCTATCCTTCCGGGACAGTGTGTACCACGGGTGGTGGTATAGTCATCATGGCAGTGACTCTAGGTACTTCCCTCTCCCGAAGTTTGTAACCTTCAGGAGTTGCTGTCATGCCCATGGCATCTTCGCTTTCCCGAAGTTTGTAACCTTTAGGCCTAGCGGTTCCCTGATCTTTAGTGATCGGCGGAACATATCCTTCCAGGATATAGTTAATAGGCATGCCCCAGGGACGATCTTTAGGAATGTTATACCGAGGACTTCTCCACTATGGGCGTTGATGTGATCTCTGAGATCACAGTCCTTTGTTCTTGCATCTGAGCTTCTTCCAGAGCTTGCATGTCGTTATGAAGCTTTCTCAGATCCTCTTTCAGAGTGTCGATCTCTTCCCTCAACTCTCCATTCTCTTCCTCGAGATCATTCATCTTTTTTTGTCGATTGGCCCGAGTATTGTACGAATGAGACAATTTGACTCTAGAATTGAGACGCAAACGTGAGATTCGTAGATAAGAAGAATGCGTTATGTGAGAATGATGAATGATATGAAATGATTATATTTTAATTAATTTTTTCAAGATAAACTTCGACAATTGGATTGCAAATATCAAACAGTGAGGAAACCCCATTTTATTGAATTCAAAGATTGTGGAATGGAAATACAGTAATTTACAAAGTGCTGTAAAAGGAAATGTCTAAGCTAATGGACCATGAGTCCTCTCTGAGAAGAGCTCAGGTGCTGGTTTTGGTACTTTCCTTTTCTTTGACCAGGGCTCTTGAGCCGTTGTCGGGTTGTCATTCCTTTGCCAAGTGAAAGGAGCGAGCAAGTTCCTTTGGTCTTCTTAATTTTCTACAGCATGTTGCTCTAAAATCTTAATCATAGCATCTTTTTCTTTTAACAGTTGCTGTATTTTCTTGCACTCCACATTGAGAATACGGTACTTGTTCTTCCAAGACTTCTTCTCCTGTTGAACTCTGTTGAGAGTCACCTGAAGTTTTTCTGTATCAGACATAAAATAAAGGACCAGGTCCCTTAGTGGAAGAACTTCTTGACGAGGGTAAGGCATCCTCAACTTGAGAGCTCTAGTTTGTACCCAGTGGAGATAAGGATCCAGTGAGACACAGTCTGGTTTTCCTAGAGACTCTCGTCCTTTCCTATGAACGTGTTCCCAGGAATGCACTATTTATGTCTTTAGTGCTCTGTCATTTTCTCCTTCCTTGAAGAAAAGACCTTCCAGATGAGCATTACGTGGGATATGCCTCATCGGGTATCCGAGTTGATGACGAACTAAAACTGGACGATAATTGATTCCTCCTTTAATTCCTATGAGGGGTACATTTGGGAAATTTACACAACTGTCAATGATCCTGATCCTGTCATAGATTCGATTGTACCAATCGATGTCATAGTTGGTAGGAGACATGATTCTCTGCGACCAACGTAAAGTACTTTTTTGATCCCAAAATGCAGCAGACTTTGGCAAATGGGAAATGAACCATTTGTATAGCAGGGGTACACAGCAGGTGATCATTCCTCCGCTGTACAAATTCCTTAGGTGTACAGAATGATAACCATCTACGAGCAAGGTCAGTACAGGGTTTCTGTAACGCCCCGTTTTGCCAATTTTATATTATTGAGTCTTTTTGGATTATTTTATTATTATTTTATTTTATTCTCGACTTTTATGCGAAAATATGTTATTTTTCGTCGTGATTATATTTTATCGCGTTTTGGGAACATTTGCGGGATATTTGAGTGTGGGGGTATTTTGGACATTTCATAGATATTTATACTAAGTTAGTAAGAAAGAAAAGAAAATAGAAAAGAAAAGGGAAAGAAAAATAGAGAGAAAGAAAGAAGAAAGAAGGAAAAAGAGAAGGAAAGAGGAGAAGAGAGAAAATTGGAGAAAAAGTGGAAAAATCATCAAGAACAATTTCTAGGAATCGATTAATCGGGTAAGGGTGCGAAACTCGATTATTCTATGATTGTATATGATTATGTATGTGTTTTGTTGTTGTTTTTGGATTGATTTGGAGAATATTAGTAAAACTTAGATTGTGTAAGAATTGATTAGAAATGAATTTGATTGTGGTAAAAATCTTGTTGAATACATTGCTGATTGTTCATACATGTTTGTGGTATGCTATTACACTTCAAATTGCTGTTTTTCTGAGTTTTAGGTGAAGAAATTGGTTGATGTTGGGTAGGAAAACGCAGAAATTGTTCTGCAGAATTTTTCTGGGTATGCTCTGGCCATACGCGTAAGGGGCATGTCCATACGCGTATGAGCCAAGGCGATACGCGTATCATTGGCTTGTTTTTGGGCCAATACGCGTATGAATCTTGGTATTACGCGTAACATGGGCGAGCCATGGGCCAATACGCGTATGGGTTTTGGAACGAGGAATTTGTGAAGGAAGTGGGTTCTGTCCGTACGCGTATGGACATGAGTGATACGCGTATGGACAGGAGAATGTCAAAATGTGATTTTTCAAAATGTGTTTTCGGTTTTGTCCGTAACTTTGGTTCCGATTATCCGATTTTTGAATTCTTGGTGTCGTTAGAAAGGTATCGAGTTGTACTTTGTGATTATGAGGTTTTGAGAATTGTTAGCCGATTAAATTTTGTCGGGAAATGTGAATAGTGTCGAATCTCGACTTTTGTCGTTTTTAATAGTGCGTATTTGACTTGTATTGTGTTATATGTTTGTGCTTTGGATGTGTATGCCTTATGTGCTGTTGTGATGACGATTTGTGGCCGAGAGGCAAGAAAATGCTAAGTGTGGTATATTGGTGTTTGTGGCCATTTTGGGCAATTGTGTGCATTACTTTGTGTGCACTTGAAATACATGAATATTGTTGATGCATGAGTATTTGATGTTGGCATGAGTCATTAATGTGTCAAGTATCATGATATGCATTCTTGCATTGGAAGATTCATAGATGAATCAGTTTTATCGTCTTACGCCCTGAAATAATGGTAGAAGCGATTAATCACAAATGATTGTGCGCCCTGAAATAGTGGACTATGGCAATCGGATTGTGCGCCTTGAAATAGTGGTCGAAAGCAATCCATAAACGTCGTACGCCCTGAAATAATGGTTTATAGCGACGGGGAACATCGTAGGCCCGACGGGGAGTTACTCTATGTAACGAGCGATGATTCCAAGAGTTCCTGGGGAACTAATGAATTACAAGGTTGGAAGTCGGTACCGCATGGCATTTGCATAGAGTCGTTGTGTCGGTCTCTGTGCATTTGCATAAATCATGAATTAATTGGCATGGAAATGTGATTGTGATTGATGAGATGAAATATGTGGAATTGTATTGAATGGTATATGTTTGATTGGAGTATGTGATTATGTGTGGAAAATCATGATTTGATTGATTATATGTGGAAGTTGTGTATTGATTAGTTATGTGTTGAGATTGTGATAGCTTTGGTGAGTTGATATGCATTTTGATAAATGTATTGAGCATGATTGGTATGCTTTGTGATGGATGCATAAATGATTATGTGTTGTGAATTATGTTATGTCTTGGTGACATGCTATATATATTGGTAGGTGATGTTGTGGTGAGAAATATTTTATATGTGAATTTATTTGTGTTGTGGCATATTATTATGCAATCTTGTTATAATTGTTATTTCTCACCCTTCTGCTGGAATATGCTTTTTATGGCATAGTGCAGATTGTCAGCTTTAGAGGCTTGGAGGCTTTTGTGGAGATTAGTCCTCCGTTCCGTTGTCGTTCGTGGTGTCTGCTCTGATACGTAGCACGGGAGTCGGGGAACGTTTTGTTATATGTATATAATTGTTGAATATATTTTGTATTTATATTTTGATGTTCTAAAACCATTTATTTGTAAAACAAGTCAGTTATGGATCTTTCCGCTTTATTCCATAATTGACCATCCTTTTGTAAGGAAAAAGTTTCTCTTTGTGTTATGTATCAAAAATGTGGAGCAGGGATTGTATTTTGTTCATTTAAGTGTGACATCCGTGTTTCCTGTCGGAGAAATAAATTTTTAGTTACTCTGATATTTATTATGTGTTATTTATTTTATGATGGGAATTGGGGTGTTACATTAGTGGTATCAGAGCAGGTCGGTCCGTCCGGCCAAGTTGTTGAGTCAGTTGGTGTGACAGTTGAATACTGTCGTTGTTGTTTGTCCCTTAGTACGTGATATGTGTGTGAAACACTGTCAGTGCTTTCTAGTTTTCTAATCCTTTGTTTTCAGGAGTTAGAATGAGATAAGTGGGGGAGAAGCTGGTACTTCTCCATGTTGCTTCAGGCGTGGAGCGCTGGCTCAGTGTGTTGTGAATTGCAAGATTGTAAGTGTTGTTTGGACAGTGTTGTTCCCGATTCCGTAAGAAATGCGGAGGTAAGGTTTATGTCAACTAAGGATTTGTGCCTTAGGTAGTTTTGGGTATGGGATGCAAGAAAGGCTATTATAGTTTGGTAAAGACGGTTTATGCCCCATCATGATTGTCGACTGTCTATTGACAAATTGAGGAACTGATCACCCTTAATCTCTTGTTGATAGCAGACGGAAATTATGTTGGATGGAATAGGCGTGTCTTTCCGGCTTTGATAGTGTGTGAAATGAATTGTTTGGAATTTAAGGAGATGATTACAGATTGTTTTGATGAGTCGATGAAGATGCTAATATCGGAAGATGAAATGGATTAGAGGTTTTGGTATGTTGGTCCAGTTGGGAAGTTTTGAGAGAGAATGATTGGGCATCGTTAATGGTTGTTCTCAGAGAGAAAAGTGTGAACTCAAATTGGACAAAGGTAAGGATTTCAGGTTTGGATCTGCTAAGTAAGCAGGAGAACTTTTAGGAAGTGAAACTAAGATGTTGTTATGTTTGTGATGATAGTTTTCTAGAAATTGGCAGGGAGGACACAGTGACGAGCTACCGGTTGTGCGTGATTTTAAGACGTATTCCCAGATGGAATATTGGATGTTAGCGTTAGAGGTACCCGAACTGATAGAGCAGTTGGAAGATTTACTGGAAAGGAGAATTGTGAGGCCAAGTGTGTCGTCTTGGAGAGCTCCAGTATTGTCGGTAACAAAAGGAAGGATGATATAATGGAATAACAAGTATAATGGTATTGAGACTATGGGAAGCGAAACTTAGAGTTCCGAAGAGGGTTGGAGTTTTTGGAATTTTAGAGCATTAATGGAAATTTTGAGAAAACCTTAAGTGTGGATGTATTATTTAAGAGTTCTTTTTGGTTGATTGTTGCTACATGTTGGGATTTATAGAGTTTGGATTGTTAAGAGGAGAAATTGTGTATGGATTACTAACAGCGGATAAGGTGACGATTGAGAATAAGTGTTCACTTTCGGGAATAGATAATTGGAATGGTTTGGTTGAGTTTTAGTGAAATTGCAATTGTTTGAAATGTTTGATAAGAATGGTGAATTGTGTGAGTTAAGGCTTTGATCGATTTGATGTGACTAGTTATGTTGTTATCATCGGAATAGACTGGTAATTACTCGGTTAAGCTTGTGTGTGTGAGTAGCCAGTTACCCAGTGCAAGGTTTTGCAAAAGCTTTAAGAATTTATATCTTTTGGAATTTGGTTGGACATTGCAAAGTACGGTGATGTTGCTTGGTGCTAGTAATGTGTCCGTAATGTTTGTGAAGTATATGAATCGTATCTTCCATGTTTAATTGGATAAGTTGTAGTGGTTTTAATTGAGGATATTCGAATCTGTTATAAACTCGGAAGAAGAACAGGTAGAGTGTTTGAGATTTGAATCACAAGTGTTGGAAAGAGACGAAGTGCTATGCTAAGTTATTCAAGTGAGAATTTGGGTTGAAAAAGGTTAGTTTTCTTGGATATGTTATTTCAGAGGAGAGTATGGTAAGGGATTCATCGGAAGTAGATGTAGTTCTACATTGAGAGGCTCCGAAATTGGTTAAGGAGATTAGAAACTTTTGGACTCAGTTGGTTGTTATTACAGGTTATGGAAGACTTTGTTAAGTTCGTACTTCTGGTATCTCAGTTGACTTACAAAGGGTGAGTCGTTTGTTTGGATGTTCGTTGTGAGTAAGTTTTGGTGAGCTGGAGTAGAAGTTGTCTACGGCTCCAGTTTTGATTCTGTGTGATCCTAATAAACCGTTTGTGAGGTATTGTGATGTGTCTCTGAAGAGTGTGGTCAGGTGTTAATGCAAGGGGGTAAAGTCGTGGCTTATGCTTTATGACAATTGAGGATTTATAAAAGGATCTATACTCTTTTGGGTTTGGATTTGGTCGCGGTTGTATTGTGTTGGAATATTTGGAGGTATTATCTTTATGGTTTTGGGTTCGAAGTGTTTAGTAATCACAAGAATATTGAGTACCTGTTTGGTCAGAAGGAATATGGTATGAGACAGAGAGGATGGTTGGAATTTGTGATGAGTTATGACTTTAGTTGGAATTATCCCATTGGTGAGGTTAATGTCGTGCCTGATGAGTTAAGTCGAAAGTTGTTATGCATGTCTGTTCGGATGGATGAGAATTATTTGAGCAGTTCAGAGACTGGTGTCTGGTGTGTGAGATAACACAGGAGAGTGTGAGGTTAGGAATATTAAAAGTGAACAGTGATTTTTGGTGAATAAGAGAAAGAGTTAGACCTTGGACGTGAAATTGGTAGTTTTGATGGTTGCGAGTAATCAGAGTGCACAACGGATGCGTGGTGTTGCAGAATTTGTATTTGCGTGTGTGTGACTTGTAAGAGTTCATAAGTGGAATATTGGGAATATGTAGGATTGATGAGACCATTGGACGTTTCAAAATGGAAGTGATAAGTGAAAGGTTTAAATGTTATCCATGGGCTACTATGTAGAGGGATGTTTCGGTTATATGTTCGATTGGTGGATCGTAGCATTGTTGTAGTATGGTTGTGTGGAGGTTGTTTAAACGATGTTGTATCGTGGAACTTTATGATCTTGTTGTGTTTCGGTTCTAGAGTGAACCTGTGTGTTGGTATCGTGGTTTTCCTTGAGTTGTAAGTTGGTCGTCAAGTGCATTGTATGGGCTTTGCATCTTGTCGTTGTAGTTGTCGTCGTATCGTGTTGTTGTAATTACGGTTAGCAAGGTGTTTGTCTGTTGTGTTATTCGTGGTGTGCCTTTTGTTGGCATGTTGGTTTGTTCGTCGGATGCGAGAGTCGTGTCCGGAGTTGTTCGTATCGGTTAGATTTTCGAGGACGAAAATGTCTAAGTGGGGGAGAATTGTAACGCCCCGTTTTGCCAATTTTATATTATTGAGTCTTTTTGGATTATTTTATTATTATTTTATTTTATTCTCGACTTTTATGCGAAAATATGTTATTTTTCGTCGTGATTATATTTTATCGCGTTTTGGGAACATTTGCGGGATATTTGAGTGTGGGGGTATTTTGGACATTTCATAGATATTTATACTAAGTTAGTAAGAAAGAAAAGAAAATAGAAAAGAAAAGGGAAAGAAAAATAGAGAGAAAGAAAGAAGAAAGAAGGAAAAAGAGAAGAAAAGAGGAGAAGAGAGAAAATTGGAGAAAAAGTGGAAAAATCATCAAGAACAATTTCTAGGAATCGATTAATCGGGTAAGGGTGCGAAACTCGATTATTCTATGATTGTATATGATTATGTATGTGTTTTGTTGTTGTTTTTGGATTGATTTGGAGAATATTAGTAAAACTTAGATTGTGTAAGAATTGATTAGAAATGAATTTGATTGTGGTAAAAATCTTGTTGAATGCATTGCTGATTGTTCATACATGTTTGTGGTATGCTATTACACTTCAAATTGCTGTTTTTCTGAGTTTTAGGTGAAGAAATTGGTTGATGTTGGGTAGGAAAACGCAGAAATTGTTCTGCAGAATTTTTCTGGGTATGCTCTGGCCATACGCGTAAGGGGCATGTCCATACGCGTATGAGCCAAGGCGATACGCGTATCATTGGCTTGTTTTTGGGCCAATACGCGTATGAATCTTGGTATTACGCGTAACATGGGCGAGCCATGGGCCAATACGCGTATAGGTTTTGGAACGAGGAATTTGTGAAGGAAGTGGGTTCTGTCCGTACGCGTATGGACATGAGTGATACGCGTATGGACAGGAGAATGTCAAAATGTGATTTTTCAAAATGTGTTTTCGGTTTTGTCCGTAACTTTGGTTCCGATTATCCGATTTTTGAATTCTTGGTGTCGTTAGAAAGGTATCGAGTTGTACTTTGTGATTATGAGGTTTTGAGAATTGTTAGCCGATTAAATTTTGTCGGGAAATGTGAATAGTGTCGAATCTCGACTTTTGTCGTTTTTAATAGTGCGTATTTGACTTGTATTGTGTTATATGTTTGTGCTTTGGATGTGTATGCCTTATGTGCTGTTGTGATGACGATTTGTGGCCGAGAGGCAAGAAAATGCTAAGTGTGGTATATTGGTGTTTGTGGCCATTTTGGGCAATTGTGTGCATTACTTTGTGTGCACTTGAAATACATGAATATTGTTGATGCATGAGTATTTGATGTTGGCATGAGTCATTAATGTGTCAAGTATCATGATATGCATTCTTGCATTGGAAGATTCATAGATGAATCAGTTTTATCGTCTTACGCCCTGAAATAATGGTAGAAGCGATTAATCACAAATGATTGTGCGCCCTGAAATAGTGGACTATGGCAATCGGATTGTGCGCCTTGAAATAGTGGTCGAAAGCAATCCATAAACGTCGTACGCCCTGAAATAATGGTTTATAGCGACGGGGAACATCGTAGGCCCGACGGGGAGTTACTCTATGTAACGAGCGATGATTCCAAGAGTTCCTGGGGAACTAATGAATTACAAGGTTGGAAGTCGGTACCGCATGGCATTTGCATAGAGTCGTTGTGTCGGTCTCTGTGCATTTGCATAAATCATGAATTAATTGGCATGGAAATGTGATTGTGATTGATGAGATGAAATATGTGGAATTGTATTGAATGGTATATGTTTGATTGGAGTATGTGATTATGTGTGGAAAATCATGATTTGATTGATTATATGTGGAAGTTGTGTATTGATTAGTTATGTGTTGAGATTGTGATAGCTTTGGTGAGTTGATATGCATTTTGATAAATGTATTGAGCATGATTGGTATGCTTTGTGATGGATGCATAAATGATTATGTGTTGTGAATTATGTTATGTCTTGGTGACATGCTATATATATTGGTAGGTGATGTTGTGGTGAGAAATATTTTATATGTGAATTTATTTGTGTTGTGGCATATTATTATGCAATCTTGTTATAATTGTTATTTCTCACCCTTCTGCTGGAATATGCTTTTTATGGCATAGTGCAGATTGTCAGCTTTAGAGGCTTGGAGGCTTTTGTGGAGATTAGTCCTCCGTTCCGTTGTCGTTCGTGGTGTCTGCTCTGATACGTAGCACGGGAGTCGGGGAACGTTTTGTTATATGTATATAATTGTTGAATATATTTTGTATTTATATTTTGATGTTCTAAAACCATTTATTTGTAAAACAAGTCAGTTATGGATCTTTCCGCTTTATTCCATAATTGACCATCCTTTTGTAAGGAAAAAGTTTCTCTTTGTGTTATGTATCAAAAATGTGGAGCAGGGATTGTATTTTGTTCATTTAAGTGTGACATCCGTGTTTCCTGTTGGAGAAATAAATTTTTAGTTACTCTGATATTTATTATGTGTTATTTATTTTATGATGGGAATTGGGGTGTTACAGTTTCCAATCAGAAAAACCTTAATGGTGTTGATATCTACAAAGTTATTGAAGTTGGGAAACAAAAATAACCCGTTGGTGAGCAAAACAAAGATGTTTTCGAAAGCGGCCACGTTCCCTATACTAGCAAAGTACATAGCTTTCTTTATCAAGAACTGGGCTGGCAAACCCTGGATACCACGCTTAATGATCATGTGAGTCCTGACTTCTGACTCGTCCAAATAGATTGCTCTTGCAATGGTTTGATCCTTTGGAATTTCTTCCACTCTAGAAAATGGAGCTTGGTCACTAATGGGTAAATCAGTCAGGTGAGAGTACTCTTCCAGTGTTGGTGCTAGCTGATAATCCGGGAATGCAAAACAGTGATAGACCGGATCGTAGAACTGGATTAGTGTGGACAGGATTCCTTCAATTACATGGACCCTTAACAGAGACAACAGTCCTCCATACTTAGCTCTGAAAGCCTCAGGGTTGGTTATCATCCTCGCCAGACCTCTTAAATCCTCTAGTTTTGGAACCTTAAAGGTGTACTTGTGAGTCTTCGTTCTACCGAAATCCATTAGCAATCTCTTTATCTGACATTTGCAATCATTGTCTTAGTTTAATTTGAAAAAGAGAGACTAGAAGAGAAGATTTTTCTTTGTTTATAGTTTTTTTTATGAAATGAATGCATGAATGCAGCATACAAAAACATAGAAAAAACATGGGGTCAAAGGGTCGGTGTCATGAAGTCAAGGCACTACCCATCCCCAATGGTTTATACTGGTGATTTTTTGTACCTGTCCTCAAAATCACTAACCCCTCTTGGGATAACGACAACAAGCAGATCGCCAGTGAATTGTAGTATCTTAGAGTAGTCTCAAATGAGGGTAGCATCGCGTGACAACTATTTCCGATAGCTTCCGCACTACAAAATGGTTTCAGTCTACTAAAATCATCAGCTTCTCAGATAACCCAATCGAACAATCTGCTTTCAACAACCAAAGTCGTATAGGCATTTAATCCGCAAAGGGCATCTCCACTGATTCGATGGTCGACCGGGTCCTCTTATCTGGGATTCACTCCATGTAAGATTACCCGTCTAGTGCCATCACTTATCTTAGGTGTATACTCAATTTTTCCAGATGTGGCATCACAACATTCCCATTAGTAGAAAAGTAAACACGGATATTAATTAGGAAAAGCAGTATATATATTTGTCCTAACATCATAGACCTCTAGTCTTATGATCCTATACAGACAATGACTCCCAAGCAGAGTCGCCATTTCTGTGACACTTCGTGAACTTAAGGCCTTCTACTTAAGACTGTAAGAAAGAATGCCTCCAACTGTGGTTGCCATTTTTCTGTAGCATAATTTTTGGTGGTTTTGAATCATTATCGCTTTGGTACTACAGTTCGATTCATTTTTTTATCCTGTGAAGCTGATTAAGGAAGGGAAATAGATGTCTCCAATTAACCCTGCTTGCATACTGAGGTTAAACAGTCAAAACTTTTGGTTTACATATGCTATCAAAAGGGGGGCCTGTCTTAGGTTATTTGCTTAAAAAACAGTGTCTGAACTATTTGCGAGGCTTTTGGTAAGGTGTTAGGTCTGATGCTTCTTGATTGATGTATGGAGGTACTGGACTTTGAGTTTTTGATTAGTATGCTCGCTAAGATTTCACAATCTTATGTCTACGTATTCCCGAAACACGGAAATTAGAGCGATCGTAGTTCCTCCTATTCTATGGGAGGAAAGAGATGTTTTAGTGTCTTGTTCAAAGCCCAAGACATGAAGCTAAAGGTGATTTGTATCTTGTTCAAAGCCCAAGATGTGAAGCTAAAGGGTTTGACTGAGAGAGAACTTGTCATCTCTAAAGAGGAATTGTTGATGTTTGTATGCTGTGAGCAAAGTACAAATTTGATGCTAAAAGGTTGATTGACTCAACCGAGGATTTCTTTATACAAAGCCTAAGAGGAAGCCGAATGTTTGACTTTTCTGGGGAAAATGTTCTTTATATCTTGTACAAAGCCCAAAATTGAGGCTAAAAGGGATTTTGACTCCGTTGGGGAGAATGTATCTTGTGTAAAGCCCAAGATGGAGGCTGAAATGGTTTGACTCAACAAGAGAGTACTTTTATCTGTCCTATATAAAGCCCAAGACAGAGGCTAAAAAAAGGTTGACTCAACAAGAGAGTCTGGAACGGGTGATTGACTCAACAAGAGAGTCTGAAGGTTGATTGACTCAACAAGAGAGTCTTTTATACTCAACAAGAGAGTGATTTGTTGTCTCGTACGAAGCCCGAGATTGAGGCTAAAAACAAATTGACTCAACAAGAAAGTCTTTTACACTCAACAAGAGAGTGTTTTATATGTCTTGTACAAAGCCCAAGACGGAGGCTAAAAATGGGATTGACTCAACAAGAGAGTCTTTTATACTCAACAAGAGAGTGTTTTATATGTCTTGTACAAAGCCCAAGACGGAGGCTAAAAGGGGTTGGCTCAACAAGAGAGTCTGAAAAGGTTAGCTCCGCTGGGGAAAATCATTTGTACAAAGCCCAAGAGGAGGCTAACTTACTGCTGAGGATTATCGAGATCCTGAAGCGGGTCCAAGTGTGGGGAACTCTCATGAGAGAAACCGGGTTTCTGCTGGAGATTGATCCAGAGTGATCGGTATTTTTTCCTATGTTTGAAAGGAACTTGAGAATGTCTTTGAGACTCAAGAGTTTTAGACTGTCCAAGTCTAGAGTTCTATCTTTTGTACAATGCCCAAGAGGAGGCGCAGGCATTAAGGGATAAGTATCAACCCTAAAATGGCCAGAGTTTTGACACTGGAACCACTGCTCTAGCAAAGGATGACTAAGGTCTGTCTTATACCTTTAAGAGGTCGTCAGGGTCCTTGTACTAAGCCCAAGAGAAGGAATGAGAACTTCTAAGAAGCCGAAGGGTCCTTGTACAACGCCCAAGAGGAGGCGGGGATGCTTTTAGGAAGCCTGTGGGTCCCTAAACCAAGAGAAGTTCAAGAAATGCAATTCACAGAGAAGAGATCATTCCAGGAAAGTTCAAGAATTTGGAAGAAACTCAAGAGATGCCATTCACGGAGAAAAGATCATCTCTGGGGAGTTAGATTTTCTTTGAAAATTTCTAAGGGTGACAGTCTGAGAAAATGTTCACCGAGAATACTGCCTTTCTGTTTGTTCCATATTGTTTAACCCCAAGAGAAGGGAAGACTGTATCTGGAAATCCTATGGGGATCTAGTTTTGTTTGTATTTAAAGAGTGACCAACAGGGCTTTACCTAGTGCTAGATGTAACACCCCCAATCTATACCCCCAATTAAATAAAGCGATAAAAATTTCATCAGAGTATAATTAAACATTCATGGCATAGACGAAGGCGTCACATCAATTGAGACAAAACACAATAAACCTGCTCATAAAGATATGCAACAATCAGGTAGCAAATAACAGAGGAACTTAGTTCCTACTACCCACAATTCAGATACAGAATAAAGGCGGAAAATATGCAACTGAATCTAATATATATATATCACATAAAAAGTTTGTCTGTCATACACAGATCCTTACATATATAATCCAAAAGATATATATATATATATATATATATATACATATACATAAATCACAACGATCTCCCCGACTACCCGGTGCTACATATCAGAGCCGACCGACAAAAGAATGAAGACCTTAGCTTCACAAAAAGACCTCCAGCATCTAATCTGCAATGCCTCATAGAGCATTCAAAATAGCAGAAGGGTGAGAAACACAATCATAATATAATTGCATACAATTATATAATAACACCAAAATACACATGTAATATTCTCACCATAACTTATACCAGAATTCAAACACAAAATAACACAATGCATATCTCATATATCCATCACCTAGGCATATACAATCAAGCTCAATGCATTTATCAACAACATATATATATATATATATATATATATATATATATATATATATATATATATATATCTCAGCTCATCAATTCCATTCACAATTCCACACAAAATCAATCCATTCATGATTTATGCAAATGCAAAGAGACCGACACAACGACTCTATGCAAATGCGGTACCATCCATCCGTCAATCTCATCACTAGTTCACTCAGGAACTATTGGAACCATCGCTTGTTACTTAGTGTAACTCCACGTCGGGCAAATGATGTTCCCCGTCGTTTTAGTTCCTCTTGGTATAAGGCTCACGACGTTTATGGATTGCTTTAGGTCCTCTTTGTATAAGGCTCACAATCCGATCGCTTTAGGTCCTCTTTGTATAAGGCTCACGATCGTCTATAATCATCACTTTAGGTCCTCTCGGTATAAGGCTCACGATGTTATAGCGGATTCCCTCTGGAATCTATTCGTCGCTCACACCCCACAAGGGCACACCACATCACAAGAATGCATATCATGATGCTTGGCATACAATGACTCATGACATTCAAATGCACACATATACACATCCATAATCATGCATATCTCATCAAATACAACACATTGTATTTTCTTGCCCTTAGGCCACAATTCATCATCGCAACATTTCATCACATACATTTTTATCACACAACAGCACACAGGTCATACGATGTCCATATCAACAGCACATTGCATGATACACATCAATTACACGCAATTACAACGACAAAAGTCGACAAAACAACACTATTTCGAATTCTCGACATAATTTAATCGACCAACAATCTCAAAACCATTTTAATAAGAAAGTACAGCTCAATAGCTTTCGAACGATACCAAGAATGTTCAAAACGGATAATCGGAACACAAGTTACGGACGTAAACGGAAAAGACATCACGAAAAAACAACATTTTGCACTCCTGCTGGGCATACGCGCATTGCCCTGAGCCATACGCGTATTGCCCAAAATCTTACGTGTACCATTATGCGTTTTAGCAGATGGCTGAGAAAAATGAAATTCATTACGCGTATTGCCCTCAGATGCACCTCCCATACGCGTATTGCCCAAGCCAATACGCGTATGGACATGCCTGATACGCGTAACGACAGTGGAAACCCATAATTTTTCTGCAGAATTTTTTCTACGAAACCATCCAAAACCCACTCCCATTTTTCACCTAAACACCAGAAAATTGCCAATAGATAGCACAACAACATATATCTAACATGTATCAACAATAAGGGACCTGAAAACATGATTTCCGATACAATTTAATCAGATTCTAACAATTTCAACATAATATGGTTTTTGTTCTACATTCAATTTCAACTCAAAAACAACCAAATACAAACATACATAATCATACACAAGTATAACATAATTGAGTTTCGTACCCTTACCCGATTTAATCGTGTTTGAAAAGTCGGTTGATCGATTTTCTTCTTTTCCAAGTTTTTCTCTCTTTTCTCCTTTCTCTTCTCTTTTCTTTCCCTTTTCCTTCTTCTCTTTTTCTTTCTCTCTATTTTTCTCTCTTTCGATTTCTATTCTTACTAACTTAAGAAAAATAAAGTGAAATGACCAAAATACCCCTACACTCAAATATCTCACAAACGTTCCCAAAACGCGATAAAACATGCTCACGACGAAAAATAATATATTATCAAATAAAAGTCAAAAATAAAATAATATAATAATAGAAATATTCAAATCGAATCAATTAAATAAAACTAACTAAAACTGGGGCATTACAACTATCCCCCACTAAGAGATTTTCGTCCTAAAAAATATTACCTGAGGCGAACAACTCCGGATACGACTCCAGCATCCGACTCTCCAACTCCTAAGTCAAATTGCCCTCAGCAGCGCCTCCCCACGCTACTTTCACAAGCGCAATATCCTTGCCCCTTAACTGCTTCAACTCGTGATCCAAAATCCTCACTGGTAATGCCTCCACCGTAAGGTTCTCCCTTACCTCAACCTCATCCATCGGAATCACATGCGACGGATCCGGAACATACTCCCGAAGTTGTGAAACATGGAACACATCATGCAAATTCGAAAGACTCGGCGGCAACGCCACCCGATAAGCCACAGCACCCACTCTCGCGGATATCTGGTAAGGACCAATAAACTGAGAAGTAAGCTTCTTCGACTTCAATGCACGACCAACACCCGTCACCGGTGTAACTCTCAAAAATACATGATCGCCCTCCTGAAACTCAAGATCTTTCCTCCTTCGATCATGATAACTCTTTTGCCTACTCTGAGAAGCCTTCATTTTCTCATGAATAAGTTTCACTTTTTCCGTAGTCTGTTACACTAACTCCAGTCCAACCACCAAACTCTCCCCAGATTCATGCCAACACAAAGGTGTTCGACATCTCCTTCCATACAACGCTTCAAAAGGTGCCATTCCAATACTAAAATGGAAAGTATTATTATACGTGAATTCAACCAATGCAAGATAACTATCCCAAGCACCACCTTGCTCAAGAACACAAGCTCTCAGCAAGTCTTCCAACGACTGAATAGTTCTCTCGGTCTGACCATCCGTCTGCGGATGATAAGCAGAACTCAATCTCAACTTGGAACCTAACGCTTTTTGCAAACTTTCCCAAAATCTGGAAGTAAACCTCGGATCTCGATCTGAAACAATACTCAACGGAACACCATGCAATTTCACAATCACACTGATATAAATCTCAGCCAACCTCTCCAAAGAAAAACTGATGTCAATCGGAATGAAATGCGCCGATTTAGGCAGCCTATCCACAATCACCCAAATGGCATTATGTCCCCTCTGTGTATACAGCAACCCTGTCACAAAATCCATAGAAATGTTGTCCCATTTCCACTCGAGAATATCCAACGGTTGCAACAATCCACTAGGCTTCTGATGTTCCACCTTCGACTTCTGACACGTCAAACACGTATAAACAAATTGAGCCACATCTCTCTTTAACCCGAACTACCAAAATATCTTCTTCAAATCTTGATACATCTTATTAGCTCTCGGATGTATACTCAAATTACTCCGGTGTCCTTCCTCTAAAATCATCTTTTTCAAGTCCGAATCATCCGGAATACAAATTCTACCCCGAAATCTCAAAACACCCTTATCGTCCACTTTAAAGTCACCATTCCCACTTTGCTCACCAACCGTCATCAAATCCACAAATTTCAAATCCAACTTCTATTTCTCACTAACGGTTAACAGAAAATCATTAGTGACCTTTAACATACCAAGCCTCACGCTACCAGATGCCAATTCGTACACCAAACTCAAATCTCTAAATGCTTCCAAAAGTTCCCACTCTTTAACCATCAAAGCGGACATATGCAACGATTTCCAGCTTAACGCATCGGCTACCACATTAGCTTTACCAGGATGTTAATTCAAGCCAAAGTCGTAGTCCTTCAAAAATTCCAACCATCTCCGTTGCCTCATATTCAACTCTTTCTGATCAAACAAGTATTTCAAACTTTTATGATCACTAAAGACTTCAAATCTTGCACCGTAGAGATAATGCCTCCAAATTTTCAACACAAAAACCACGGCCGCTAATTCTAAATCATGAGTAGGATAATTCTTCTCATGAATCCTCAATTGCCTCGAGGCATAAGCCACAACCTTACCTCCTTGCATCAACACTCCACCTAAACCAATCAAAGACGCATCACAATACACCACAAACGGATCACTAGGATTCGGTAAGATCAAAATCGGAGCTGTAGTCAATCTTCTCTTCAGCTCACTTAAACTTTCCTCACACTGAATATCCCAAATGAACGCTTTACCTTTACAAGTCAATTGGGTCAAAGGAAGTGCTAACTTAGAAAAGCCTTCAATGAACCTCCGATAATAACCAGCTAAACCCAAAAAGCTTCTAATTTCAGTAAAAGATCTAGGAGCCTCCCATTGTAGAATTGCATCTACTTTAGATGGATCCACAACAATACCATTACCTGAAATCACATGCCCAAGAAAACTCACTTCTGACAACCAAAACTCACACTTGGACAACTTGGCAAAAAGTTTCCTTTCCTTCAAAATTTGTAACACAACACGCAAGTGTTCCGCATGTTCCTCCCGGGACTTAGAATAAATCAAGATGTCATCAATAAACACAACAACAAATCGATCCAAATGCTCATGGAAAATACGATTCATATACTCCATAAACACACCCGGCGCATTAGAAACCCCGAACGGCATCACAGAATATTCGTAATAACCGTATCGTGTCCTAAAAGCCGTCTTCTAAATATCTTCCTCTTTCACTCTAATCTGATGATAACCTGATCTCAAATCAATCTTACTAAACACACAAGTACCTACCAACTGGTCCATCAAATCATCAATTCTCGGAAGAGGATACTTATTCTTAATCGTCACCTTATTCAGCTGGCGATAATCAATACACAATCACATACTTCCATACTTCTTTTTCACCAATAAAACTGGAGCACCCCAAGGCGACACACTTGGCCTCACAAACCTCTTCTCTAACAATTCATTCAACTACTTCTTTAACTCAACCAACTCAGATGCCGACATACGATAAGGTGCCATAGATACAGATCTAGTACCAAGAATTAAATCTATAGAAAAATCCACCTCTCTCTCCGGCGACACATCTGAAATATCCTCAGGAAACACCTCGGGAAATTCACTCACAACTGGAAACACATCAAGTGCAACTTGACTATCCACTGTCAACGATGCAAACAACCCAAACAACTGAGCTTCCTCCGCCAAAAGTTTCTTCAACTCTTTGGTAGATAAGAAACTCGACTCTTCGTCTTCTTCAAGAGAAGGAAATCTTACCAGCTTATGATAACAATCAATATGAACCCGATTTAACTGCAACCAATTCATACCCAGAACCACATCTAAACCCTCCAACGGAAAACACACCAAATCCATCTCAAAATCTTTACCATAAATGGTCAAAGGAAAACTTAAACAAACCAAAGAAGTAGTTACTGACCCCATTGCTAGAGTATCAATAACCATCTCTCCACCCATCGAAGACAACACAAGATTCAAACGCTTCGCGCACTCAGATGAAATAAACGAATGAGTCGCTCCAGTATCAATAATAGCAACTAAAGGCGTACTATTAATAAAACAAGTACCTCTGATCAGACGGTCTACACTTGTAGTCTGAGTCCCTGCCAATGCAAAAACTTACCCACCAGTTGGAGCTTGCTTTGGTTTCGAACACTTCGTACTAATATGGCCAGGTTCACCATAGTTGAAACACTTCACCACATTCTTCCTCTTGCACTCAGCTGTTTCATGTCCTATACCTCCACAATTAGAACACTTCCTCATATCTTTCCTACACTCAAACTGACGATGTCCGAAGTCACCACACCTAAAACATCTCGGAGAATTAGACATTCCTCGCCCACTTGGCCTTTTCTCAAAACTACCTCTTTGTTTACCCTTATCAGCTAGTGTCACATAAGGACCACCACGGAACGGTTGCTTCCCTTTCCTTTCGTTCACACTCTTATAGTGAGTAGAAGGAGCTTTGCTATCTTCCTCATAAATCCTACAACAATCCACCAAGTCTGAAAACCTTTGAATCCTTTGATAACCGATTGCCTGCTTAATCTCAGGACGCAATCCGTTCTCAAACTTCAAACACTTAGAAAACTCTGCAGTAGCCTCAGCATAATATGGATAAAACTGAACAAGTTCCACAAACTTAGCAGTATAATCAACAACAGACATATTACCTTGTTTCAACTCCAAGAACTCTATTTCCTTCATTCCTCTTACGTCTTCAGGAAAATACTTCCTCAGAAACTCAATGCTAAACACAGCCCAAGTGACTTCTTCATCTCCAGCTTCTAATGCCTGACGCGTACTCACCCACCAATCATCAGCCTCCTCCAGCAACATATGAGTACCCAGTCTCACCTTATTTTCATCAGTATAGTCCATTACTCAAAAGATTCTTTCAATCTCTTTAATCCAAATCTGTGCACCATCAGGATCATGTCTCCCTTTGAAGACAGACGGTTTGTTCTTCCTGAACTCATCATTCTCACCAGCATTAGGTGCACCCTGCACATCCCGAGCCATAGCTTGCATAGCAACAGCCAAAGCAGCATCATTCCTACCAGCCATATTCAGTTCATTTCCAATAACAACAACTATGGTTAAACAAACAGCTCACCCAAACACAACGACCAACAAGGACTGACACAAACTGGCTCTGATACCACTTAATGTAACACCCCCAATCTATACCCCGAATTAAATAAAGCGATAAAAATTTCATCAGAGTATAATTAAACATTCATGGCATAGACGAAGGCGTCACATCAATTGAGACAATCCACAATAAACCTGCTGATAAAGATATGCAACAATCAGGTAGCAAATAACAGAGGAACTTAGTTCCTACTACCCACAATTCAGATACAGAATAAAAGCGGAAAATCTGCAACTGAATCTCATATATATATATATATCACATAAAAAGTTTGTCTATCATACACAGATCCATACATATACAATCCAAAAGATATATATATATATATATATATATACATGTACACATAAATCACAACGATCTCCCCGACTACCCGGTGCTACATATCAGAGCCGACCGACAAAAGAATGAAGACCTAAGCTTCACAAAAAGACCTCCAGCATCTAATCTGCAGTGCCTCATACAGCATTCAAAACAGCAGAAGGGTGAGAAACACAATCATAATATAATTGCATACAATTATATAATAACACCAAAATACACATGTAATATTCTCACCACAACTTATACCAGAATTCAAACACAAAACAACACAATGCATATCTCATATATCCATCACCAAGGCATATATAATCAAGCTCTATGCATTTATCAACAACATAAATATATATATATATATATATATATATATATATATATCTCAGCTCATCAATTCCATTCATAATTCCACACAAAATCAATTCATTCATGATTTAAGCAAATGCAAAGAGACCGACACAACGTCTCTATCCAAATGCGGTACCATCCATCCGTCAATCTCATCACTAGTTCACTAAGGAACTATTGGAACCATCGCTTGTTACTTAGTGTAACTCCTCGTCGGGCAAACGATGTTCCCCGTCACTTTAGGTCCTCTTGGTATAAGGCTTACGACGTTTATGGATTGCTTTAGGTCCTCTTTGTATAAGGCTCACAATCCGATCGCTTTAGGTCCTCTTTGTATAAGGCGCACGATCGTCTATAATCATCGCTTTAGGTCCTCTCGGTATAAGGCTCACGATGTTATAGCGGATTCCCTCTGGAATCGATTCGTCGCTCACACCCCGCAAGGGAACACGACATCACAAGAATGCATATCATGATGCTTGGCATACAATGACTCATGATATTCAAATGCACACATATACACATCCATAATCATGCATATCTCATCAAATACAACACATTGTATTTTCTTGCCCTTAGGCCACAATTCATCATCGCAACATTTCATTACATACATGTTTATCACACAACAGCACACAGGTCATACGATGTCCATATCAACAGCACATTGCATGATACACATCAATTACACGCAATTACAACAACAAAAGTCGAAAAAATGACACTATTTCAAATTCCCGAAATAGTTAAATCGTCCAACAATCTCAAAACCATTTTAATAAGAAAGTACAGCTCAATAGCTTTCCAACGATACCAAGAATGTTCAAAACGGATAATCGGAACACAAGTTACGGACGTAAACAGAAAAGACATCGCGAAAAAACAACATTTTGCACTCCTGCTGGCCATACGCGCATTGCCCTGAGCCATACGCGTATTGCCCAAAATCTTACGCGTACCATTACGTGTTTCAGCAGATGGCCGAGAAAAATGAAATTCATTACGCGTATTGCCCTCAAATGCACCTCCCATACGCGTATTGCCCAAGCCAATACGCGTATGGACATGCCTGATACGTGTAACGACAGTGGAAACCCAGAATTTTTCTGCAGAATTTTTTCTGCAAAACCATCCAAAACCCACTCCCATTTTTCACCTAAACACCAGAAAATTGCCAATAGATAGCACAACAACATATATCTAACATGTATCAACAATAAGGGACCTGAAAACATGATTTCCGACACAATTTAATCGGATTCTAACAATTTCAACATAATATGGTTTTTGTTCTACATTCAATTTCAACTCAAAAACAACCAAATACAAACATACATAATCATACACAAGTATAACATAATCGAGTTTCGCACCCTTACCCGATTTAATCGTGTTTGAAAAGTCGGTTGATCGATTTTCTTCTTTTCCAAGTTTTTCTCTCTTTTCTCCTTTCTCTTCTCTTTTCTTTCCCTTTTCCTTCTTCTCTTTTACTTTCTCTCTATTTTTCTCTCTTTCTATTTCTATTCTTACTAACTTAAGAAAAATAAAGTGAAATGACCAAAATACCCCTACACTCAAATATCTCGCAAACGTTCCCAAAACGCGATAAAACATATTCACGATGAAAAATAATATATTATCAAATAAAAGTCAAAAATAAAATAATATAATAATAGAAATAATCAAATCGACTCGATTAAATAAAACTAACTAGAACTGGGGCGTTACACTAGACGTAGTTGCCGGGGAAAACTCTAAATAACTATACTAGTATTACACAGAGGATATGTGATAAATATATAAAAGAATGTGAAAGAAGACTTACAGTCAAACAGCCCCACAATACAGTTATATACATATGAAAGCGGTAAATGAAAGCGGATAAACACTTACCCGTTGTAGAGCTTCCATGCTTCTTTGTTAGTTCTTCAACAAAGAAATTAAAGAAATTTTTGATAACAACATATATTTGAATTCAAAATCAAAGGAGAAAGTGCTTTGAAAAGATTGTTGGGGCTTACAGCTCAAGGAGAGGCCCAAGTTTTAACGATGATCGCACCGTTGTCTTGAAAATGTATAGAAGGACTTATACAATATGTGAGGCCGAAAACTTTTTATGTACAAGGGGGTTACACTCTATTAGAGGCCCAAAGAAATTTAAAGAAAAGAAATAGGGCTTATAACATGAGGGTAGGCCCAGATGATTTGATTTTTGAACTGGCGATTGCGCCGAGATTTTTCTTTTAACGCAGAGGGACTTATACAATATTTGAGGCCCAAAATTGTTTTGGTTAAAAGGGAATTGGGTCTTACACTCTATTCGAGGCCCAAAGATTTTTAAAATGAATAAAGATGGGTCTTATAGCTCAAGGAGAAGCCCAGAGATTTTTGTTAAAAAGGCGATGATCGTGCCGAACTTTTTTACGGTATTGAGACTTATACAATACACTGAGGCCCAAAATATTTTGGTTTTCCATAAGGGGTATGGTCTTACACTCTATTAAAGGCCCATGAGTGTTTGAAAATGATTTGTTTAGGGTGATTAAGATCAAAACCCTAAATTAGTTTCAAAATGTATTTTAATTAAATAAAAATTTAATTAAGATGATCAAAATTATCAAACATGTGTGAAAAACAAGTTGTGATCTTGGATTAATGTTTGAAAATTCATGTTTATATCCACAAAATGATCGCAAACCAATTAAATTTGGAAAATCAAGGAGGAAAAAATATTTTAAATGTTAAAAAAAAAATAAAAGATTAATTCTTTGCAAAAATATCAAGTATATGAAATAAATTATATTTTTGGGAATTTTTGGCAAAATAAAATATCTTAACATTTTTGTGAATTATTAAAAAAAGAATCAACTCAAAATCATTAAAACTCTGAGAGAAATTAATTTTTGAATCAATTAAATAAAATCACAAAATTCAAATATTCAAATATTCAAAAAATGGCGCCAAGAACACACCAAGAACACGCACCACCCCTCTGTTTCTGCAGATTTGCATTTTCTCACCAATCTCACTAAATACTTGCTGAAATCACACAATCCACATATCAATCTACTCGTTTTCACCTCACGATCATGTCTATGGTCTTTAATTTCATTTATTTTAAGCATGGAATAAGAAATCAAGACAAAACCTCAAGAACCCTAAAATTTGCATGAAGGCTGAGAATTTTGATACACGATTCAAGCAAAGCAATTAATTGAGGGAAAACATTCTATGCATGATTATGAACATTTGGCAAAAGTATTGTGCGAGGAAATATGCATAGATTAAGAGATGACCAAGTTTAGGCTTACTCGAAGGTCGTGACAGCAAGAGCAAAGTGATTTTTGAGTTGGAGGTGTTACAGATGAGTTGTGATGATCTGAACAACTTCCCTACACCATATGGAGTGTGTTTGAATGCCTTGACTTGATTGGAAATGGCTGGATCACTTCATGGCATCTCAACTGCAACTTGGTTAAAACCTTGAGCAATTGGCTAGTGATTTTGAGAAATCAGTGTTACAGTTGTGTGTTTAGTGTTTGATCAGCCCACATATGCTGTTTATGAGGTGTTAGAGCAATTGGTTTGAGTGGAATTGCTCTCTGCTGAAAAATTCAATAGTGACTTGCTAAGAAAGGCATTTTTGGAGTGAAAGAAGAGATTTTAAGGAAAGCATCAGTTTGATGGCTTTGGTGTACTTAAACTGAGCACAAATGAGCTCTATTTATAGTAGAGCAAGTTTGTTTTGCAAGCAATAGTGAATGGCAACTGTAGCAGCTCATTGTCCAATTGCATCACTTTGGAATCTTAAGTCTCCTCTTGCCATTGACTAGAGGTTAGAGCACAGGCCTTTGGTTCCCTAGTTTAGAGATCATCCTTGACTCATTCAGTTAGAAAAGGCTCGGTTCATGCCACCTTGGTGCATCCATTGAATGCTCCAAAACAAAATTGGAGTCTTGTCCCCTTTTTAGGGTTTTAGGTTTGGCATGCTACTTTTAGTTCCAAAGACTTGGGAGGCTGATGGATCAGTGTTTGTTCCTCCTTGGTCTCCCCCCGAGGTGTTCAGATGGATAAACTTGTTTTTCATTTGCACAATTTTATTAAATCGAGCAAAATGCACAAATCTGCCTTGCCATGACAGTTGCAGCAAGGCATATTGCCACTGTCATAACTCTTTGCTCAAATGGGATTTGATGGAGTTCTTGGCCATTTTGGAGAGCTCTCATATGATACAACATGTGGGTGATCATAGTTTGTCTTGACACTTTTTGGATCTAAGTGAAAAATGCCCTTACATTTTGAAAAAAGTGAAACAGATTCTGACTTAGTGAAAATTTCACTAAGTGTTGGAAAAAGTGGCATTTTCATGTTTTTGTCATTTTGGTCACTCTATAACTAAAAATCCATGAAGAATTGGAATGAGGTGTAGTTGACACTTTTAAATTATGCCATGAGAGCTACAAATCCATCTTTGGATCAGCCAAAATGGTTGCTTGGATCTCAAGTTATGATCCTTGGAAGTTGGTACCCTAGCCACTTTGTTCCATAACTTAGAAAATTTCTAAGTTTTTTATGGTTACCCCTTTTACAAGTTATCCCACTTTTCTTGATTTTCTTGATTAATGATGATTCCAATCACACATTAACATCATTTTAGGGTTAGGGAACCATAATTGATCAAAACATAAAAAAGTCAAACTTTGACTTTTGGGCACAGTTGACTTTTTATCAGATGAATTCCAAACTGTGCGATCCTCTATGAAATCATGTCCTTGACCTAAATCAAACTTGATGGATTGATTTCATGGGTGTTATAGGATGTATTGAATCATGTCCCAAGGTTTGGGAGCATGTCCTGGTCAAAAGTCAAAGGCACAGTTGACTTTTTCCGTGAAACCCTAACTGTGGTTCTTGATGAACTTGAAACTTGTGAATTAAGCTTCTTGGATCAATCCATTGTTGCAAATGGATCAATGTAGTGTATTAGGGTCCCTCAAATCATGTCTTGAGGTCTTGGCTCATGTTTTGTCCCAAAAGTCAACTTAGGGTTGAATTAGGTCAAGAAACCTTAATTCCTGATGATTGGGTTTATGAGGTCCCTTAGAGTAGTTTGGGTTATGCTTTGAAGCATTGGCTCATGCCCAAAGGAAAAATTCCATCTGGAGGCCCTGGTCGACCAAAACCCTAATTTGGTGACACTGGCGATCTTGAGGCTTAATCCACTTGGAATGTTGCAGCCTTGTGCTTGATCCTTGATGTGGGAGTCCTCTTGATCCATTGTGGATGTTTGAGAGGTTTAGACAAGTTGAAGATCATGTCATTCCTTGATTGATCCTTTGTCTAAGAGCTCTGAGAGGGCTTGAAACCCTAAGTTTGATTGTAGTGGATGCTCACCCATCTTTGGGGAGACTAATGAGGTATGATGGTTCATCCATATTGTGATGATGGTTTGAACAATGATGGGGAATCTTAGTGGTCAAAATTTGGGGTATGACAGTGAGAAACTTCAAATCTATGACAAGTATCTGGATAACTATAAATATCACACTAAGGGTAGGATCTGGATTCAATGGGATAGTGGTAGAGTGGATGTGAAGTTTGTGCAAAGCTCTAGCAACTAATTCATTGTGGGATTTATGATACTAATGGAAGTTTTAAATACTGGTTAACTGCAGTGTATGCTCATAATCAATTGAATAAATGAAGGATTCTATGGAAAGAGATATAGTTTCTTTATGTTAACCTCCAAGGCTATTGGTGTGTGATAGGTGACTATAATAATGTAGCTAAAGCCCATGTGTAGCGCGATTTTTGTGGTTTCGAAGCACTATCGCTAGGGTACTATAGTTCGATTTATTTTTTATCCTATTAAAGCTGATGAAGGAAGGGAAATAGATGTCTCCAATTAAACCTGCTTACAAACTGAGGTTAAACAGTCAAAACTGTTGATTTACGGATGCTATCAAAATAGGGGGTTTGCCCTTTGGGGTTATTTTGTTGAAAACTGTGTCTGGGTAGGGTGTTGGAACTAATGCTCTTTCGTTGATATATGGGATTTTGGGTTTTTGATTAGTGTGCTCGCTAAGATTTTTCAATCTTATGCCTACGTATTCCCGGAATAGGAAAATCAGAGCGATCGTAGTTCCTCCTATTCTATGGGAGGAAAAAGGTTATTTTGGTGTCTTGTTCAAAGCCCAAGACGTGAAGCTAAAAGTGATTTGTATCTTGTTCAAAACCCAAGATGTGATGCTGAAGGGTCTATTTGTATCTTGTTTGAAGCCCAAGATGTGAAGCTAAAGAGTCTATTTGTATCTTGTTTAAAGCCCAAGATATGAAGCTAAAGGGTTTTGACCTTAGAGAGAATTTGTCATCTCTAAAGGGGTCTGTCTGTCACAATAGTTGGGGTGACTGATTATAAAGGAGAATTACTTTAACTGGGATATGTGAATCCAGCAATGCCATAATTTCCTTTATAGGGTTTTTTTAACCTGAAGGAGAAGACTTTAACTCAGTTTAGAGCAATCCCATCTTTCCTTAGGAATTTCTCATGCTAAAAGAGGGACAGTGGCGTGGATGTTCTTTCTGTCTTGTACAAAGCCCAAGATTGGGGCTAAAGGTTTTGACTCAACAAGAGAGTCTTTTTGTGTGTCTTGTACGAAGCCCAAGACGGAAGCTAAAAGTTATTTAACTCAACAAGAGAGTCTTTTATACTCAACAAGAGAGTGATTTGTATCTCGTACGAAGCCCGAGATGAAGGCTAAAGATGTTTGACTCAACAAGATAGTCTTTTATACTCAACAAGAGAGTGATTAGCTATCTCGTACGAAGCCCGAGATGGAGGCTGAAAGGTGATTCATTAAGAGAATCTTTTATACTCAACAAGAGAGTGTTTTTGTATCTCGTACGAAGCCCGAGATGGAGGCTAAAGATGTTTGACTCAACAAGAGAGTCTTTTATACTCAACAAGAGAGTGTTTTGTATCTCGTACGAAGCCCGAGATGGAGGCTAAAAGGTTTGTGACCCAACAAGAGGGTCTTTTATACTCAACAAGAGAGTGTTTTGTATCTCGTACGAAGCCCGAGATGGAGGCTGAAGGTGACTGTTTCAGTTGAGTGACAGGTCTACTATGTTGGTTTGAAAGAGAAAATCAGTTCTTATATGAGCAATGTTGTACTCATGGATTGGATCTGAGGATCAGGATTTTTTCTGTTCTCTAAGGAAACCGGGAATCCAAAGGGTTTTTGAGACTGTCCAAGTCTACGGGTGTTCTTCCCATTCTTGAAAAGGGCTTGAGAATGTCTTTGAGACTCAAGGGTCTTAGACTGTCTAAGTCTAGAGTTTTATCTTTTGTACTATGCTTAAGAGAAATTAAGAGACAGTACATTTGTGGTAGAAAGATCTAGACTCTTTGAAAGACTGTTCTATTAAGATGACTAATTTCTGTTCCTATACCTTTAAGAGGTCGTCGGGACAATTTGTACGAAGCCCAAGAGGAGGCGAGAAAAACTTTTAAGAAGCCGAAGGGACAATTTGTACGAATCCCAAGAGGAGGCTATCTTCCCGGAGGAAGAATCATTATACGAAGCCTAAGAGGAGGCTGTGAAAACTTCTAAGAAGCCGACGGGTCCTTGTACAACGCCCAAGAGGAGGCGGGGATGCTTTTAGGAAGCCTGTGGGTCCTTGCACTAAGCCCAAGAGGAGGTTGCTGAACAGTTCCAGAAGGGGTTTCACTTGGAACATTGGCCTTCTGTATATGAACTGTTCAAGGGGGGAAATTTCATAGATCTAGTTATCTAAAATTGTTGTAAAAGAAAGTTCTCATTGTTTGGGATGTGTTGAAATATCCGGGAGAACATCGGGAGACGAGGTTCTGTCTAGTTCTAGACTTAGTTGTCGGGGAAACTCAAATATCTATACTATTATTACAAAGTTGATATGAGTTTATGAAAGAAGACTTACAGTGAAACAGTCCCACACTACAGTTATATACATATGAAAGCGGTAAATGAAAGCCGGTAAACATTTACTCGGTTGTAGAGCTTCCATGTTGTATTGTTAGTTGTTCAACAAAGAAAAGTTGAAAATAGTATATTACAAAATCAAACAAGAAAGTGCTTTGAAAGGAAAATTGGGGCATACAGCTCAAGGAGAGGACCAGGGTTTTATCAGTGATCGCACTGTCGTTTTGTACATGGACTTATACAAGTGACTGAGGCCCAAGAAAGATTTTTTGTACAAGGGGATGGGTCTTACACTCTCTCAAGAGGCCCAAAGATTTATTTTTTAAGAATGGGGCTTATAACACGAGGGTAGGCCCAAGGGTTTGATTTTTCAACTGGCGATCGCGCCAAGGTTTTCTTTTAACACAGAGGGACTTATACAATATCTGAGGCCGAAAAATTGTTTTGGTTAAAAGGGGATTGGGTCTTACACTCTATTAAAGGCCCAAAATGATTTTGAATGGGTCTTATAGCTCGAGGAGAGGCCCAGATGGTTTGTTTTAAACAGGTGATAATCGCGCCGAACTTTTGTAATACAACGATACAATAAGTGAGGCCCAAAATAGGTTTGTATTTACAAAGGATTGGGTCTTACACTCTATTAGAGGCCCATGAGTGTTTTAAAAGTTTGTTAGGGTGAAAATCAATAAAAACCTAATTTCATGATTTTTAAAGTAATTATTCAAAGAAAATTAATTAAAATGATACAAATACCAAATAAGTTCTAATAAATAACTTATGATCTTTGGTTAAGGTTTGAAAAATGATATTTCAATCACAAGATGAATTAAAGCTCATTTAGTTTTGATTTTTCAAGATGAATATTCATTTTAAAATGTTTAAAAAACAATAAAAATGAAATTATTCACAAAAATACTAATTGTATTAAATAAATAATATAAATCTAATTTTTTTGTGGAATAAAATATTTCAACATTTTTGTGATTTTTTGCAAAAAGAACCAATAAAAAATAATTAAAATTGAGTGAGTTATTAATTTTTCAAAACATTTAAAATAAATATGAAAAATAACAAAAAATTAAGAAAAAGTGATAAAAAAGAGGTCTGGGGCGAGGGGGATTCGAACCCCAGACCTCTCGCTTGCCAATACTCACAAACCAGCTGATCAACCACTGGGGCGCAATGCCAATTCATTAAACATATGGCAAGTGAAAAATATATAGAGAACTTGGTTGGAAAACCTGAAGAATGGCGCCATGGCCATCTTCTTCCTCGAGCTCGTGCATGAAGCACCCTATCTCACTCATCTCTCAACCATTTGACATGATTCAAACACCAAACTCGTGTGTTTTTCAACAAGGAACAAGATTTTATTTATTTTCAGTGTATATCACCCTATCTTCTTCCTCGAGCTCGTGCATGAAGCACCCTATCTCACTCATACTTGATTTTATTTATTTTCAGTGTATAGAAAATTATATCATCATGACCGTATGAACCCTAATTTTTCAAAATCAGTCATGCAGACATGGTTATGAGGGCTATGATCAAATTTTTTGAGGGGAAACACTCAACATATGATGGCAAGCAATTGGTAAAAATATCATGCGAGGAAATATGCATGGATCATGAAGATGGAGTTTTAAGGCTTACCTTGATGCAAGCTGAAATGGAACTCTGCACAGATGGTGCTCCAGATGCGATTTGATGATCCCTACAGCTTCAATGGATGTTGTGGAGTGTGTTTCAAGCTTTGGAACACTCTAAAAACTTCTAGATCAAGTTGGAGAACTCCAACTGCATAATTGAGGCATAATGGCTTGGTTGAAGAGTGATTTTGAGCTAGGGGTGTTACAGTTGGTGTTTAAGTGTTTGGACACCTCAAATACATCATATGTGATGTGTCTGAGCAATTGGAATGGATTGCTTAGGGCTGCAACTCAAAACCCGATGGTGGTTGCTCAAAAACAAAGAAAATTGGCACTTAAGAGAGAATGAGAGAAAGCAGTGCTATAAAGTGCTTTGGTGTGCCTTGAATGATCCATTGGAACCTCTATTTATAGGTGATCAACTCTTGTCTTGGAGGAATAGTGAATGGCTGCTGGATCAGATCACCTTCAAAGGGATTGGTTGGGTATAAATGCCTCTTGCATTAGGTGTAACAACTGCTCCAAATAGATCAGTTATGCCTTGACTGAAATCACATTCCACAGTCATTTTAATTATTGTTTAATCAGAGAACTTGACTGAGGAGAGTAAGAATCTTGATAATGCACTATTCCACATTAATGCCCTTTGAATTCAAGGTAAAATGTGACAAAATGCATGAACTTCAAGTTGGAAGATTCCTTGGCTTTGTGACTCAGCTTTGTAGGTTAGATCAGATGCATTGTGATTGGTTTGAGTACATGTGGCATAATGATCCTTGGTTTTGATTCAGAAATCGTGTGTGGCAACCAAACATGCAAAACAGCTTGCAGCAGCATGACTTTGGGCATGGATTCCTCTTGGCTCAAGTTGAATCAATTCATGCTGAGAGGCTTTTTGGATTCTTAGAAACATATGCAACAACATTGATGTTTACCTTTGGACTTGATTCAGCTTGCAACTATGTGAAAAGATCTCACAAGTTTTGGTGTTTTCAACAAAATCTGCCTTGGCCAGAATTTGGGCCCAATCATAACTCAGAATCCACAATGAATTGGAGTGAGGTGTAGTTGAAGCTTTTGTAGAGGGTAATGAGAGATACAAATCCAGCTTTGGATGGGGAAAAATGGCCTTGTGGTTTAGGAGTTATGATCCTCCAAAGTTGGTTCCCTAGCCACTTTGTTCCATAACTTAGAAAAATTTCTAAGTTTTTATGGTTACCCCTTTTACAAGTTATCCCACTTTTCTTGATTTTTCTTGATGAATGATGATTCCAATCACATATTAACATCATTTTAGGGTTAAGGAACCATAATTATGAAAAATCTCAAAAAGTCAAAGTTTGACTTTTGTGCACAGTTGACTTTTTGTTAGATGAATTCCAAACTGTGCCATTGTTGTACCCCAAATTTTACACTCAGATTCTGATCATTTCATATCATCATGAGTCGGTCTCTATTTTCGCCTTTTTGTGTTAACATCTCATTAATCATGCATTTTCTATTCCATGTCATTCTTGATTTTATTTATTTATACATTCATATTTGGTCAAATAATTATTTTGAATTATTTAGAGTTTATCTGATTTAATTTTGATTTTTAGTGTAGTTTATATTTTAATCAGGTATTATTTTAATTTCAGTTTGTTTAATTCAATTTATATTCTATTTCTATTTTTAATTTCAATTTATTTAGTTTCTTTTCTACTTCTATTTCTTTTTTAGTTAGAATATATTTTTTATTTAATTTTAAGATAATGTAAGTATGTTCAGATTAGGATTTAGTTTTTAGATTAATTATCTTTTGTTCCTTATTTACAAAAAAAGTCATTATTACAATGAAAAATATAAAAATACAAAACAGAGGGAAATTCATTGAAGCCAAGCTCCCTACGCTCCAACTCTGCTCCAACCATACACCATCCTGTAGAACCAAGGAAAAACAGTCTGTTCACTCCAAAACAAATTTTACATCAAAATAGGATCTGCTACTTGTTGCTGTGTCCTGAACCTTACACCAAAATGGATCACAACCTGCTCAATCCTGTTGTTTAACCTCTACAACGCCCTACCATGAAAGGGACATAGCACCAACGTTCAAAAAAATCAAAAAGGAGATAGAGGAAACAAATTTGAATTTAAAGAGAGGCAAAGAGAGAAATCGGAGAGGGGAGCGAAACAGAAAACATCAAAACCTGTTTCAAAGCATTCACCTTCAGCAATAATTTCAGGACACCTTCTAAACTAACTCCAAACCATCATCATCCCTGCATCATACAAAAAAAAACCTTTGCATTTCTTGCATTCCATCTAACACAAGTCTAACCATTGTCACAACAAGTTCCTTCACTATTAAAGCTCTCAAAACACCGTTGATTCTACAAATCAGAATGCCACAAACCTGATAACATGAACTTTCATGTACTCATTCATCCTCCCTCTTGCAAGCTTGTTGTTCACACATAAACTACTCCCTCTTCACCCTCACATCTCACTGTGAAACTCATCTGTTATACCACTCCCCATTCTTCATTCTTCCATCAACTCAAATAACCATGCTCATGTCTTCATAATAGAAACAACAACCAAAAACCATTCACTTCACATAACAGCCATCTCATTCCAAATAACCACACCAAACTTTCCGGCTTCCTCCCTCCATCCCACCAAACTCCAACAAAGCTTCAAATTCAGCCATGATACTTCCATCTTTCTCACCATTAGAATAATCCCATCGGCATTTTTCATCAGCTCAATAAGCCTTCTCACTTCTCCTGCTCATTTATTACATTACCACACATAAATCTCGCTGTCATACCCCAAATTTTGACCACTAAGATTTCCCATCATTGTGCAAATCATCATCACAATATGGATGAACCATCATGCCTCATCAATCTCCTCAAGAAATTGTTGAGCATTCACCACAATCAAAATTAGGATTTCAAGCCCTCTCAGAGCCTTAGACAAAGGATCAATCAAGGAATGACTTGATCTTCAACTTGTATAACCTCTAAAATATCCACAATGGATTAAAAGGGCTCCCACTTCAAGGATTAAGCACAAGGCTACTCCCTTCTAGGTGGGTCAAGTCTCAAGATCGACAGTGTCACCAAATTAGGGTTTTGGTCGACCAGGGCCTCTAGATGGAAAATTTTCATCTGGGCACAAGCCAATGATCCAAAACATAACCTAATATACTTCATGGAACCTCATGGACCCAAGCATCAAGTCAATTTTGCCTCAGGGGATGCATTCTTCAAAAATCAGGAATTAGGGTTTCTTGACCTAATTCACCCCTAAGTTGACTTTTGGGACAAATCATGGGCCAAGACCTCAAGACATGATTTGAGGGTCTCCAATATGCCATATTGATCCATTTGCAACAATGGATTAATCCAAGAAGCTTGAGCAACAAGTTTCAATTTCATCTGCATCACAATTAGGGTTTCGCGAGGAAAGTCAACTGTAACTTTCACTTTTGACCAGGACATGCTCCCAAACCCTAAGACATGATTCAATATACCCTATGACACCTATGGAACATGTCCATCAAGTTTGATTTAGGTCAAGGACATGATTTCCTGAAGAATTGCATAGTTTGGAATTCATCTGATAAAAAGTCAACTGTGCACAAAAGTCAACTTTGACTTTTTGATATTTTTCACCAAAATGGATTTTTAACCATAAAATGATGTTAATGTATGATTTGAATCATCATTCATCAAGAAAAATCAAAGAAAGTGGGATAACTTGTAAAAGGGGTAACCATAAAAACTTAGAAAAATTTCTAAGTTATGGAAAAAGTGACACTAAGTGCCAACTTTGGAGGACCATAACTCCTAAACCTCAAGGCCATTGCTCCCCATTCAAATCTTGATTTGTAGATCACATTGCCCTCTACAAAAGCTTCATACTGACCTATGTCCAAATTCCTCATGGATTTTGAGTTATGGAGTGATCAAAATCAAGAAAAGTCACTTTGTTCCAACACTTAGTGAAAATTTCACTAAGTCAGAATCTGCCTTTACTTTTTTCCAAATATAGGGGGATTTTTCACTTGGATTCAAAAGAGATCAAAACCAAACATGGTTAAATAGTTGTTGTATCATGTAAGGGCTTTCCAAAATGGCCAAGAACATTACCAAATTCAATTTGAGCTATGAGATATGACATTGGCAAGTTGCCTTGCTGAAATCTGCCAAGGCAAGGCAGATTTTTGCACTTTTGGTCGATTTGCCAAAATCAGCCAATTCCAAGCCTTGTCATCACTTTGGACACATCTGAGGATTGAATCTAAAGGGGACAATCACTGAGCCAAGCCTCCAAAGTCTTTGGAACAAGAAATAGCATGTTGAACCTAGAATTGCCAAAATGGGGACAAGACCCCAATTTTGGATTAGAGCATTCAATGGAAGCATCAAGGTGGCATGAACTGAGCTCTTAGCAACTGAATTCAGTCAAGACTTATCCAAGACCAAGGGGACCAGCAGCCTGTGCCCTAACCTCTAGTCAATGGCTAGAGGAGACTTGGATTTTCATTTGCCAACATTGGCCAAACCTACTCAGTAGTTGCCATTCACTATTCCTTGCAAAACAAACTTGCTCTACTATAAATAGAGCTCAATTGTGATCAGTTTGAGTACACCAAAGCCATCAAACAGATGCTTTCCTCAAAATCTCTTCTTTCACTCCAATTTTGCTTTCCAAAGCAAGTCACTATCGGGTTTTGAGTTTGAGAGCTTTTCCAATCAAACCAATCACTCACACACCTCACATACATCATATAGAAGTGATCCAAACACCCACATAACATCTGGAACACTGATTTCACAAAATCACTAGCCAATTGCGCAAGTTCTTGACAGTTTGGCAGTTGAGGTACCATCTTCAGCTCCAAACCATTTCAATCCATTCCAAGCATCCAGATACACTCCATGGCACCTAGGGAAGCTATCCAGGTCATTGGAACCTAGCTGTAACACCTCCAACACAAAACACGATCACCAGCTGCAAGAGGTAAGCATGAGCTCTTATAACTCTATGATCCATGCAATTTTTGCTGCACAATAATTTTGCTGCATATTGATTCTTTTTTTGATAATTCACAAAAATGTTAAAATATTTTATTTTCCCAAAAAATCCCAAAAATATTATTTATTTTATATAATTGATATTTTTGTAAAGAATTAATGTTTTTATTGTTTTTGACATTTAAAATATTTTTTCCACCTTGATTTTGCAACTTTTAATGCCTTCTAATTATTTTGTGGGTCAATACTTAATTTTTGAAGCATTAATCCAAGATCACAATTTGTTTTTCATATGTTAAACAATTTTGATCATTTTAATTGAATTTTTATTCAATCAAAACACATTTTGAAAACAAATTAGGGTTTTTGGATTAATTCAACCCTCATAAATCATTTTCAAAACACTTTTGGGCCTCTAATAGAGTGTAAGACCCAATCCTTTTTTTGACCAAATCATTTTTGGGTCTCAGTGTATTGTATAAGTCCCGATACCGTAAAAAACAAAAGGCGCGATCGTCGCCTTTTGAAAATCATTTTTGGGCTTCTCCTTGAGCTATAAGACCCATTGAAAACCTTTTTGGGCCTCTAATAGAGTGTAAGACCCAATCCCCTTTTAACCAAAACCATTTGGGCCTCACTTATTGTATAAGTCCCTCTGCGTTAAAAGGAAACCTCGGCGCGATCGCCATTTTTAAACGAAAAATCAATTGGGCCTACCCTCGTGTTATAAGCCCCACTCTTTTTCTTTAAACCTTTTAGGCCTCTTGAGAGAGTGTAAGACCCATCCCTTTGAACAGAAAACCTTTTTGGGCCTCAGTCACTTGTATAAGTCCCTCCGTGCAAAACAACAGTGCGCCTCTCCTTGAGCTGTAAGCCCCAAATCTTTCTTTTTCAAAGCACTTTCTCCTTTGATTTTGAAATATACTGTTGTTTTCAATCTCTCTTTGTTGAACAACTAACCAAACAACATGGAAGCTCTACAACCGAGTAAGTGGTTATTGCTTTCATTTACCGCTTTCATATACATATAACTGTATTGTGGGGCTGTTTCACTGTAAGTCTTCTTTCGTAAACTCATATCAACTGTGTAATAATAGTATAGATATTTAGAGTTTCCCCGACAACTACGTCTAGCATTAAGCCCGTTGATCACTCTTAAATAGTCAAAACTAGATCCCCATAGGATTACCAGACACAGTCTTCCCTCCTCTTGGGGTTAAACAATATGGAGATATGAAAGGCAACATTCTCTGTGAACCCTTCCATAGACTGTCACTCGTAGAAGTTGTCAAAGAAACTCTACTCCCCAAAGATGATATCTTCTCCGTGAATTGCATCTCTTGAGTTTCTTCCAAATTCTCGAACTTTCCTGACTTGATCTATTCCTCGTGAATAGCCTGTCTTGAATTTCTCGGGGTTTGGGGACCCACAGGCTTCTTAAAAGAACTTGTCAAGAAACTCTATTCCCCAGAGATGATCTTTTCTCCGTGAATGGCATCTCTTGAGTTTCTTCCAAATTCTCGGACTTTCCTGGCTTGATCTATTCCTCGTGAATAGCCTGTCTTGAATTTCTCGGGGTTTGGGGACCCATCGCCTTCTTAAAAGCATCGACCTCCTCTTGGGCATCGTACAAGGATCCACAGGCTTCCTAAAAGCAACCCCGCCTCCTCTTGGGCGTTGTACAAGGACCCGTCGGCTTCTTAAAAGCTTCCAGCCACCTCTTGGGCTTCATACAAATTGTCCCGACGACCTCCTAGAGGTATAGGAACATAACTTAGTCATCTGCATAGAACAGTCATTTCAAAGAGTCTACTACTGTTTCTCAAAGCATAGTACAAAAGATGAAACTCTAGACTTGGACAGTCTAATCTCCTTGAGTCTTCAAGACATTATCAAGTGACCCCTTTGTTAAATAGGAAGAAAACCGGTAGACTCGGACAGTCTCCATACCCTTCGGATTTCCCACTTCCTTAAAAGAACAGGAATAAACCAGATCCTCGAATCAAATCCTTGAGTACAGTATTGCTCATATAAGAACTAATTTTCTCTTTCAAAATCAGTATACTGGACATGTCACTCAACTGAAATAGTCATACTAGCCTCCTCTTGGGCTTTGTACAATGATTCTCCCCAGCGGAGTTAAACAACGTTTAGCCTCTCTCCCGGGCTTCGTACGAGACACATAAGAGACTCCCTCGTTGAGTCAATTACCCTTTTAGCCTCCATCTCGGGCTTCGTATGAGATACAAAAAACTCTCTTGTTGAGTCAAATAGCCTTCATCTCGGGCTTTATACGAGATACCAAAAGATTCCTTCGTCGAGTCAAAACCCTTTTAGTCTCTCTCTAGAGCTTTGTACGAGACACAAAAACACCCTCTTGTTGGGCCCATAGCCTTCTCTTAGGCTTTGTATAAGAAAACCACTGGTTGATCCAATCAACCTTTTAGCATCAAAGTTGTGCCCCGTTCACAGTACACAAACATCAACAACTCCTTCCCCTTCATCTAATCGCTGTAAGCAGCAAGCCTCTGGATCATCTACATCCATGTCACTGTCCCTCTTTTAGCATGAGAAATTCCTAAGGAAAGATAGCATTGCTCTACACTGAGTTAAAGTCTTCTCCTTCAGGTTAAAATCCCCTATAAAGGAAATTATGGCATTACCGGATTCACACATCCCGGTTAAAGTAATTCTCCTTTATAAACAGTTGTGACATACAACCCCCTCTTTAGAGATGACAAATTCTCTCTAAAGACAACACCTTTTAGCTTCACATCTTGGGCTTTGATCAAGATACAAACTACCTTTCGCTTCACGTCTTGGGATTTGAACAAGACACCAAAACAACCATTTCCTCCCATAGAATAGGAGGAACTACGAACACTCTGATTTCCCTGTTTCGGTAAACGGGAATACGTAGGCATAAGATTGAAAGAAAAATCTTAGCGAGCACACTAAACAAAAACCCTAAATCCCACACTCTCATATATCTATAAAAAAGCATCAGTCCTAACGTCCTAATCCTTGTTCCCCGCCAGAAACTTGTCATTCTGCCAAAATAACACAAGAAAGGCCCCACCACATTGATCGCATCCGTAACCTAACAGACCGCTGTTTAAACTCAATATGCAAGCAGGGTTAATTGGACACATCTATTTCCCTTCCTTCATCAGCTTTAATAGGATAAAAAATGAATCGACCTGTAGTAAACTGACCCAAAGAGCGACAGCGCTTAAGAACCGCGTCCAAAATCGCTCGCTACAGAAAAGTGGCGCCCACCGTGGGGCCCTCTAACCTTCTTTCTCTTCACTTGTGTGAATACCACAGATTGGGGCTTTCGCCGGGGAACCCATTTTCTGTCAAGAACTTAAGATTCATAGCTTTAAAGGTCTAGGATGTTTAGGACAAATATATATACTGCTTTTCCTAATTGCTATACCTGTTTATTTTTCTGCTAATGGGAATGCGTGTGATGCCGCATGTGGAAAGATTGAGTATACACTTAAGATAAGTGATGGCGACGAGGTCGACCATCAACCTCAGTGGAGGCTGACCAATGCAACCCATTCCCTCTCATATGCAATGGGCCGATTGTGATGTCTGAGAAGCTGAGGAGCCAACCCTTTTGTAGTGCGGAAACTATCGGAAATAGTTGTCACGCGATACTACCCTCATTTGAGGCTGGTGATCTATTCTCGGTGAATGGCACTTACTCTAAGATTGCTCTATAACTCGTTGGCAATCCGCTTGTTGTTTTGCTTTCCTGGGAGGAGCTGATGATAATGAGTACAGGTACAAAAATCACCCTAGTATAAACCTTTGGGGATGGGTAGAGCCTTGACTTCATGACAACGACCCTTTGACCCCATGTTTTTTCTATGTTTTTGTGTGCTGCATTCATGCATTCATTTAAAAAACATTAAAACATTCAAAAAAAATTTCTCTTTTAGTCTCTCTGTTTTTCAAATTAAACTAAGACTGTGATTATAAATATCAGAGAAAAGGATTGCGCTAATGGATTTCGGTAGAAGGAGAACTCATAAGTACACCTTCAGGATTCCAAAACTAGAGGATTTAAGAGGTTTGGCGAGAATGATCACAAACCAAGAGGCTGTTAGAGCCAAGTACGGAGGTCTGCTATCTCTGCTAAGAGTCCATGTGATTGAGGGAATCATGGACGCGCTCGTCCAATTCTAGGATCCAGTTTATCACTGCTTTACATTCCCGGATTACCAGCTCGCACCAACACTGGAGGAGTATTCTCATCTGATCGATTTACATATCACTGATCGAGCTCCATTTTCTGGACTGGAAGAAATTCCAAAGAATCAGACCATTACAAGAGCAATTCATTTGGATGAGTCTGAGGTCAGGACTCACATGACTACTAAGGGTGGCATACAAGGTTTGCCAGCCCAGTTCTTGACAAAGAAAGCCCTGTACTTGGCTAGTATAGGAAACGGGACTGCTTTTGAAAGCATCTTTGTTTTACTTACCTACGGATTATTTTTGTTGCCCAACATTAATAATTTCGTCGATATCAACGCCATTAAGGTTTTTCTCATTGGAAACCCTGTGCTGACTTTGCTCGCAGATGCGTATCATTCTGTACACTTGGGAAATTTGTACAGCGGAGGGGAGATCACATGCTGCGTACCTCTGCTTTATAAACGGTTTATCTCTCAATTGCTTAAGTCTACTGCTTTCTGGGATCATAAGAGTGCCTTGTGTTGGTCGCAGAAAATCATGTCCCTCACCAACTATGATATAGATTAGTGTAATAGGATCTATGATGTAATCAGAATCATTGATCGTTGTGGAAACTTCCCCAACTTACCCCTTATAGGAACTAAAGGAGGGATCAACTACCATCCGGTATTGGTTCGTCGTCAATTTGGATACCCGATGATACACATCCCACGGGGTGTTCATCTGGAAAGTCTTTTCTTCAAGGAAGGAGAAAGTGACAAAGCACTAAAGACGAAAATAGTGCACGCTTGGAAACACGTTCATAAGAAAGGACGGGAGTCTCTAGGAAAACCGGACTGTGTCTTGGTGGAGCCTTATCTCCACTGGGTACAAACTAGAGCTCTCAAGCTAAAGATGCCTTATCCTCGTTACAGAATTCTTCCACCAAGGGAATCTGTCATGTACTTCATGACGGAAACTGAAAACCTTCAGGTTACTCTCAACAAAGTTCAACGGGAGAGGAGGTCTTGGAAGAACAAGTACCGCACCCTCGACATAGAGTGCATCAAAATACAGTAATTACTGAAAGATAAGGACGCTCTGATTGGGATTTTGGAGCAACATGCTATAGAAAATCAAGATGACCAAAGGAACTTGCTCGCTCCTTTCACCTGGCAAAGGAATGACAACTCGACAACGGCTCCAGAGCCTCGGTCAAAGAAAAGGAAGATACCAGAATCAGCACCCGAGTTCTCTCGGGACCCATTAGCTTAGGTTTTTGTTTCTGCACCTTGTAATCTACTGTATTTCCATTTATGTAATCCTTTGAATTCAATAAAAAGGGGTTTCCCCACCATTTGATATTTGCAATCTAATTGTCGAAGTTTATTTTGATTAAACCAAAAAACAATTAATATAATCATTGCATTCATCATTCTCACATTGCGTATTCTTCTTACCTACGAATCTCATGTTTGTGTCTCGATTCTAGAGTCAAACTGTCTCATTTGTACAATACTCGGGCCAATCGTCAGAAAAAGATGGATGATCTTGAGGAAGAAAATAGAGAGTTGAAAGAAGAGATCGACGCTCTGGGAGAGGATATGAGAAAGCTTCGTAACGACATGCACGCCATGGCAGAAGCTCAGCTACAAAGGACTGTGATCTCAGAGACCACCTCAACGCCCATAGTGGAGAAGTATGATCCTAGGTATCAAATGTCGAAAGATCGTCCCTGGGGCATGCCTGTTAACTATATCCCGGAAGGATATGTTCCGCCGATCACTGAAGATCAGGGAATCATAATAGAAGCCGCTGGTCCTGAAGGTTACAAGCTTCGGGAAACCAAAGATGCCAGGGGCATATTGAAGACTCCTGAAGGTTACAAACTTCGGGAAACACCAAGACTCACTGCCGTAGTCACGGTACCACCCCCTGTGGTGCACACTGTCCCGGAAGGACAGATTCCACCGATACCTTCTGGTAAAAAGGAAACTATGTTTGACCGAATGGATGAATTCCAGGAACAGTTCTTGGAAATGCAGAAGGAACTGCAAGCCATTCGCGGTCAGGATCTATTTGGAAAGGACGCCGCAGACCTCTGCTTGGTCCCCAATGTGAAAGTCCCGCACAAATTTCAAGTGTCTAACTTTGAAAAGTACAAGGGTAACTCTTGCCCTCAGAGCCATCTGGTAATGTACGCTCGGCGAATGTCAGCTCAGACGGAGAATCAGGATCTACTGATTCACTATTTTCAGGATAGTTTAACCGGTGCCGCACTCAAATGGTACATGGGTTTAAATCGTGCTACGATTAGCACATTCAGAGATCTTGGTACTGCCTTCGTCCAACAATACAAATACAATTTGGACATGGCACCGGACAGAGATCAACTCAGATCAATGTCACAAAAGGACAAGGAAACCTTTAAGGAGTACGCTCAGAGATGGCGTGAAATTGCCGCTCAAATTTGTCCACCTCTTGAGGAAAAAGAGATGACAAAGATCTTCTTAAAGATCTTAAGCTCATTTTATTATGACAGAATGGTTGCCAGTGCACCCAGTGACTTCACCGAGATCGTGGGCATGGGAGTTCGTCTTGAGGAAGCCGTCTGAGAAGGATGTTTGGCAAAAGACGCTTGATCATCGAGTAGTACTAAAAAATATGGTAGTGCTCTCCCTAAGAAAAAAGAGCAAGATATTGGGAATATCTCTCTCGAAAAGCAAAGGCGACGGTACTAACCAGTAGCAGCTGTAATTCCTGCTATCAGCCCTGCGCCTATTCCTACGTATCAACCTCAGGTTGCGCAGAGCTAACCTTATCAGCAAAGGACATAACAGCCTCTTCAGCAGGCTCGTCCTCCATATAACAACAACCGTACAACACGACCATCAGGGTTTGATCCTATACCCATGTTGTACGCAGAACTATTTCCGTTACTACTGGCTAAGGGGCACATCCAGACTAAGTCTCCTCTTACAGTACCGGAAAATCTGCCTTTTTGGTTTAAGGTGGATCAAACATGCCCTTATCATCAAGGAGGATCAGGGCATAACATAGAGAACTGTCTCAGTTTCAAATCTGATGTGCAAAAGCTTGTTAGGAGCGGGCTCTTATCTTTTAAAGATACGAATCCCAATGTTCTCATGAACCCGCTGCCTCAACATGAGAAAGCTGCAGTCAACCTGATTGAGAAAGAATTTAACAACGTCTATCAAATTCACGATGTACTCTTATTTAGGACCAACTTGGTTAAGATGCATTGTAGACAGAGTGGATATGGCCATGTGCCACCTCATAATTATCATCAATGTGATGTCTGCTCTAAAAACAATCAAGGATGTTCTGTAGTGCAAGCAGCTCTACAGGAACAGATGGATCTCAGATGGATCCAAGAACACCGAGTTCGTGGAGTTAACATGGTCTACACGAATTCCAACGTCATTTAGAACCACGATATCTGTGCAATGAATGTCAACTTGGTGGTGATGCACTCAAGGCAAAGCCAGTATCATAATCTGCCGCGACACGATTACAGTTCTTGTCTGACTTGCTCGGTAAACAAACAGGGATACTCTTCCATACAAGAGGCCCTCCAGCGTCAGATGGATCTTGGATGGATCCAAGACTACCATGATAGGAACCCTTATCAGATCAATATGGTTCAGATCTTTGATATTCGCTTGATGAATACCAGCCTGGTGGAGTTACTTGCTAAACAGGTCCGACTTGGGTTACTGATATCACATGACTATTAAAGCTGTAAAGCAGGTTGCGAAAACGATCGAGGTTGTACCCTTGTCCAGGAGGCACTTCAGCACTTGTTAAATCATTTGTGGATGCCAATCTACATGGATGAGGATACTCAGCAAATTAGTATCAGTAACAGGAATCCTACTCGACGTCAAAGTCAGGATGTCTTATCTGTGGAAGCTAACCTAGTGAGGTTACATTGTATTCAAAGTGGGCGTGGCCAGGTGCCACCACACAACTATGACCGTTGTAGTGCCTGTTCGGAAAGTAACCAAGGGTGTTACCTTGTGAGAGCAGCTCTTCAAGGTCAGGTGGATCGTGGAGAGATTCGCCCATATCCGGGTTATGGACCCATCAACTGGACGCAGAACTACCTTGCCGATCAAGTCGAGGACGTTGTCACAATCTCTGGTCGTCACCAAACCAAGGATGTTTTTGCCATCATTCCTCTACTTGACGAATCTAGAATTCCCAATCGGGAACGGATTGAGATTACTTACGATGGTCAGAAAAATCAGAAGGCTCCCGTGGTCATCTATCTGTCGGGACCACTACCGTATGAATCAACTAAGGCTATCCCTTACAAATACGGTGCAACGACAGTTGAAAATGGAAAGGAAATTCCATTACCCTCCGTCGTGAATATCACAGACATCAATCGTGTAACACGGAGTGGTAGAATCTTCAACAGAGGAGTTGGAGAACCTAACAAGGAAAAGGAACTTCAGACATGAGCTCCCGATCCATCAGTCGGTCAATCCAGTAATCCCGACCTTTCGAAAAATAATGATGAGATGCTGAAGCTCATCCAAAGGAGTGAATACAACATTGTTGATCAACTGTTACAGACTCCTTCAAAGATCTCGGTGTTATCACTGTTGCTAAGTTCAGAAGCGCACAGGGAGGCTCTACAGAAAGTCTTGGAGCAAGCCTTTATGGAATAAGATGTAACAATCAGACAGTTCGATAACATTGTCTCTAACATCACTTCCTGTAATAATTTGGGATTTAGTGATGAGGAATCCCAAAGAGGGTCGCCGTCATAACATGGCGCTCAATATCACAGCTAACTGCCAGGACGATGCTTTAGCCAGCGTACTGGTAGACACAGGGTCAACCCTGAATGTTATGCCGAAGTCCACTTTGATGCAATTATCATTCAAGGGCCCTCCGATGAGAACCAGCGAGGTCGTCGTCAAAGCGTTCGACGGATCCAGAAAAACAGTTATCGGCGAAGTTGACCTTCCCATAACTATCGGCCCTCACACTTTCGAAGTTACTATCCAGGTCATGGACATCCGGGTAACGTACATTTATTTATTAGGAAGACCTTGGATACATCAGGCTAGAGCGGTCACTTCGACCCTCCACCAAAAGCTAAAGTTCCTTTAGAACGATCAACTTGTCATAGTCTGTGGAGAACAGGCCTTGCTCGTGAGTAGTTTATCATCATCTACTAGTATAGAACCCGATGAGGTTATTGGAACTCAGTTCCAAGCACTGTCGGTGAGCAAGGACGATTAGTCCAAAGGAGGAACCTCGATTTCCTCATACAAAGATGCTATTAAAGCGGTCGAGAGTGCCAATACAACAGGATGGGGACAGCTTATCATTCCTACTAGCAATACAACAAAGAAGGGTGTTGGTTTTTCTGCAACCTATACCAAGACAGCTGCCAACGATGGAAGTCTTCATCCCATTCAGAACTTCTTCCATAGTGGAGGTTTTCTTCACCCAGTGTCTTAAGCAATACATGCTATCAATAAGGAAGATCCCTCCGACACAGATGAAGCATGGAAGTCCTATCTTAACGAGGACTGTTATATGTCTCAAGAAGAGGTGCTTACGCCATTTTGCTATCCCGCAGAGAGTCCGAGATTTATACCAAGGTCAGACGTCAAAATGATATACTGAGGTTGTGATCCGGAAGGATGCCGTGCTCCGCCAAATTCATTAGAGGAAGACACTCCGATGAAAGACAATTTTAACTACACCTACTATGGCCCAATGGATGGTCTGCCAATGTGGCAACCTTATCCAGGAGACTTGGGGCAAGAGAGTCAGCCGAACAATGAAAATCAGATGACCGTCATTGAACAAAATACCTGTGTCCCCACCATGTCATGAGATCAACACTCAGGTCATTCAGAAACTACTCAACATGACGATGAATTTGCAACGTTTGCAGGACTTGAATTCATCAACTATGCTTTTCCCGAGGTCAACGTCATCGAGAGAGATGACTCCTCCAGTTCGAAAGAAGTGTGGGACACCCTGGGACAACCGAGTGGAAAGTACGACTATATGGTCAAGTACACCGCTCCCGAAAGCTCTCGTACCAGGCTCGAAGATATCCAGCCAACTGGATGGGGAGATACAGCTAAGAGCACAAATACTCTGCGAAATGCAATAAAGGAATCCTCCTACGACAACTCTGCCTGGGAGACAGATTCCAATGATCCTGCTCCACCAGAAATCAGTGTTATTTCTGAAGACAAATCAAGGAAGGTGCCAGACTTTGTGATTCACCGAGGAGTTTGCCGCCATTGGGTTGCCGTCGATGTTCCGAAGGTCGTTCGTCAGTCAAAGTAATTACCATCTTTAACCTTTCACCCTGCCCAGGTGAAACGAATGTTTTGATAGGGCTCGCTTTCTGTAAATTTTCCCTCTTCGCTTTGCCCAAAGCGATAGAGTTTTGTTTTATAGGGCTGTAGTTTCGAGGATCGACTTGTTCATTAATAAAATAACGTCGTTCTGTAATTTCCGCATTAATTGCTGTTTTCTCTTTTCGTTTTTCAGAAAATGGTAATCCTAAAAAACAATTCAATAACAAAAAACAAGCAGTAATAAAAAAATACACTACACACACTTTTGCATTTTCTCTATCTCTTCTAAACACGAATCATCACGTCATGCAGATTGCTTATTTTAAACCCTGTTGAAACATACGATCTGATGCCTTCTCCCGACTTTGGGTTCCTGATATTTGGGGCTGAAGAAGAAGTTGACAATGAAATTCCAGAAGAGATCTCTCAACTACTCAGACAAGAGGAAAGGTCCATTGAACCTCACAAAGAGCCGTTGGAAAAGGTAAACTTGGGTTCAGTAAAAGAGAGAAAGGAAATCAGGATTGGGGCACTGCTCAGTCCAACTGCCAGAGAGGGTTTGATAAAGCTTCTCAGAGAATTTCCCGATGTATTCGCTTGGTCCTATCAGGATATGTCAGGGTTGGATACCAGCATCGTTGGAACATCACTTACCATTAAGATCGGAATGTCCGCAGGTAAAGCAAAGGTTGAGACGGACTCACCCGGACATGGCCATCAAAATCAAAGAGGAGGTACATAAACAGATCGACGCAGGTTTCCTCGCTACATCTGAATATCCTCAATGGTTAGCCAACATCGTACCCGTTCCCAAAAAGGACGGAAAGGTCAGAATGTGTGTTGACTACAGAGATCTAAACAAGGCAAGTCCAAAGGACGACTTTCCTTTAACACACATTGACATGCTGGTAGACAGCACAGCAAAGTTCAAAATTTTCTCCTTCATGGATGGATTCTCGGGCTATAACCAGATCAAAATGGCGCCGAAATACATGGAGAAAACTTCGTTCATTACCCCATGGGGTACCTTTTGTTACAAGGTGATGCCGTTTTGCTTGAAGAACGCCGGGGCAACCTATCAAAGGGCCATGACTACTCTGTTTCAAGACATGATACACAAGGAAATCGAGGTATATGTCGATGATATGATTGCAAAATCTAAGACAGAAGAGGAGTATGTGACCCACCTGTCAAAACTATTCGAGCGTTTGAGAAAGTACAAACTCCGCTTGAATCCCAACAAGTGCACCTTCGGTGTCCGTTCAGGGAAACTCTTAGGGTTCATCGTCAGCCAGAAAGGAATTGAGGTTGATCCTGACAAGGTCAAGGCCGTTCAAGAAATGCCTTCTCCGAAAACTGAGAAACAAGTCAGAGGATTCTTGGGACATTTGAACTACATCTCCAGATTCATATTCCTTATGACCGCCACGTGTACGCCGATTTTCAAATTACTCAAGAAGAACCAGGATTGCGTTTGTTCAGAAGATTGCCAAACTACCTTCGACAGTATTAAGGAATACCTGTTGAATCCGCCGATTCTATCACCTCCAGTGGAAGGAAGACCACTGATCATTTACCTCACAGTCTTGGAAGACTCAATGGGATGTGTACTTGGCCAACAGGATGAAACCAAAAGGAAGGAGTCTGCCATCTACTATCTGAGCAAGAAGTTCACCGACTGCGAGACTCGGTACACGATGCTTGAGAAAACTTGTTGTGCTTTGGCTTGGGCAGCCAAACGTCTACGTCAATACATGATTCGTCATACTACTTGGTTAATCTCCAAAATGGATCCAATCAAGTACGTCTTTGAAAAGCCTGCTCTCACGGGAAGAATTGCCCATTGGCAGATGTTATTATCAGAATACGACATAGATTACCACACTCAGAAAGCCGTTAAAGGAAGTATTTTAGCCGATCATTTGGGTCATCAACCAATTGACGATTAAGAATCAACCGGGTTTGACTTCCCAAACGAAGATGTCATGTATCTAAAAATGAAAGATTGCGATGAACCGTTACCCAGTGAAGGGCCAGAATCAGGTTCCCAATGGGGACTTATCTTTGACGGAGCAGTTAATCATTACGGAAATGGAATTGGGGCAATCATTGTTACCCCTCTGGGTACCCACATTCCTTTCACTGCCAGACTTACGTTCAAATGTACGAACAACGAGGCCAAATACGAAGCTTGTATTATGGGTCTCGAAGAAGCGATTGATTTAAGGATCAAAAACTTGGACGTATACGGCGATTCAGCCCTGGTTATCAATCAGATAAAAGGAGATTGGAACACATACCAATCAGGACTGATTCCTTACAAAGACTATGCAAGAAGGTTGTTACCTTTCTTTAACAGAGTCGAGTTTCATCACGTCCCTCGTAAAGAGAATCACATGGCTGACGCTTTAGCCACTCTCTCTTCTATGATTAGCGTAGGTCAATGGAATGACTTACCTAAGATCGAAATAATGCGCTTTGAACGGCCCGCCTATGTCTTCACGATCGAAGCAGTCATAGATGACAAACCTTGGTATCACGATATCAAATGCTTCCTTCAGAAATAAGAGTACCCATCTGGGGCACTCAGAAAAGACAGGAAAACCCTCAGAAGATTGGCTAGCAGCTTCTTCCTGAGCGGTGACACTCTTTATAAGAGGAATTTTGACTTGGTCTTGCTCCGATGCGTAGACAGACCAGAAGCAGACATGCTTATGAAAGAAATTCATGAAGGATCCTTTGGCACTCATGCCAACGGACATACAATGGCAAGAAAAATTATAAGAGCAGGGTACTACTGGCTGACCATGGAATTCGACTGCTACAAGTACATGAGGAGGTGTCACAAGTGTCAGATATACTCCGACCAAATTCATGTACCGCCAACGCATCTCAAAGTTCTTTCTTCCCCATGGCCTTTTTCCATATGGGGAATCGACATGATTGGCTTGATCGAACCTAAGGCTTTAAATGGACATCGGTTCATTCTAGTAGCCATTGACTATTTCACCAAGTGGGTCGAAGCAGCGTCGTACACTAATGTAACCCGACAAGTGGTGGTCCGATTTATCAAAAATAATCTCATCTGCCGTTATGGTGTTCTAAGCCAGATCATTACTGATAATGGATCTAACTTGAACAATAAGATGATGAAAGAGTTGTGCATTGAGTTCAAGATTGAACACCATAACTCATCTCCCTACCGACCCAAGATGAACGGAGCAGTAGTTCAGAAGATGGTTGTAACCTATAAAGATTGGTACGACATGTTACCCTTTGCTCTTCACGGTTATCGAACATCTGTCCGCACTTCAACAGGGGCAACCCCTTTCTCTCTAGTATATGGCATGGAGGCAGTTCTCCCCATAGAAGTAGAGATCCCATCAATCAGGGTATTGATGGAAGCTAAGCTTACAGAAGCTGAATGGTGTCAAAGTCGACACGACGAATTAAACCTGATCGAAGAGAAGCGAATCACGGCATTATTCCACGGTCAATTGTACTAGCAGAGAATGAAGAAGGCGTTCGACAAAAAGGTTCGACCTCGCATCTTCAGGAAAAGAGACCTCGTGCTCAAAAAGATACAATCATTTCTCACTGACTCTCGGGGCAAATGGACCCCAAATTGTGATGGCCCCTATGTGGTCACGAAAGCTTTCTCAGGCGGCGCCTTGAGACTTGCAACCATGGACGGAGAGGAATTTTCCTACCCCACGAATGTTGATGTAGTCAAGAAATACTTCGCCTAAACTAAAAAAAAAACGTCTCGGTGGATTGAAAACCCGAAAGGGCGGTCCAGGAAAAAGTCAGAGACATGAGAAAAAATCATCCCGATGGATTGGAAACATCATAGTACAATCTAGGCAAAAATTAGGGATAATGGCAAGTAACTATGTTCAACCGAGGCGAATCCCTCAGCAGCAGTTACACCATCCATCGGAGGAAAACTCCAGTCAAGGTCATCTTCGACAGAAGCTCAGGATGTCCCGAATTCAAAGTTGGTAGAAGGATAATGGTCGTTATGTTTCAACGTAGCCCTTTTCCCTATAAATTACCATTTTCAAACTTTGTATATACTCTTTGGAATCACGCGTTTGGCTGATCTCCATCTTATCAATAAAATTTGAGCCCTTGTGCTTTTGTTTGTAATTCTTATTTGTTTTAGGTTTACAGAATGGTGTTTTAACATGATTAGCGATTCTTGAAACGAAACAAAAATGATTTTACTTGTTAAAACTTTTTCTGCTTTTAAATTAAAGATGGCAATTGCTTTTGACTGTTGAACATCGAAAGAACGTCGCTTGCGTCTCCAAAGGCGTTTGAATTTCAAAGTGTAGAATCAAAGTACTCCTTCTACGCCAGTGCGCCTGAATGAAGGATCAACAGTGTCGGATGCGACTATTCCATCTGAACTCTTCGGCCGAGTTCTTATCTCCTAAGCCCGACCAACATAGCTCCCAACAAGGACTATCTCTCCTAAGCAAGGTGGAATTGCTATTCTGAACCAACGGTACTTCTTCGCCCCGCGATGGCCGAGTATCCAGTCGTGTTCACCTGTCAGTTTGTATGTCGCGTCAGTTTTCTCAGCATAAACATACATACATCATGCATTTGATTTGCATTCATATTCATATTGCATCACTATCACTCTAGTCGGTCTTGTCCACTAGTGATAACAGTCCTCTCAATTGAGTTGTTAGTTCTTGCCTCGTCAGGAAACACTGCGTTTGAACAATCTCGCCTCCAGTGTATCTCTGGATTAGAGTTGGCACTCGACCACTTTGATAACTTGAACCTCTGAAGAACCAGAGAACTCTCAACAAATGTCACTCTTTTCCATTGAAGATGATATCCTTGCTTTCCCGGATTAAGGAAAATCCCTAGAGAAAGCCCCTTAATCGGAACTTCGGCAATACGGCAGTTTTTCTCCGAAAGAACCGCTGATGAAAAGGTCATCGGCACCTAAAAAGTGGAACCCATCATATGGCATTTATCTGGGAAGATCCCGAGAAAAGTATGATGTACCCAAGCGGAAGCAGTCTCTCAAGAGACTCATTTTCCCCAGATAGAGTCGATAAATGGCGTCTCCAACAGAGAAGTTTGTACACCTCTACAGCTCAGACAAATGGGTACCCAAGCAAGTCTGACATCAAAAGTTTTTCCCGTCAAATGGCATCTCCCCCAGGAAAATCTAGCGAGAAGTTTGAGGAAAACCGCTACAAATAGCGTCCCTTGTCAATAAAGTTTATTGACAAAAGAAACTAAGACCAGTTCCTCGGTAGGAAACCCGGATCGAGGGGAAGTTGACAAAAGAAACTAAGACCAGTTCCTTGGTAGGAAACTGGGATCAAGGGGAAGTTTATTGACAAAAGAAACAAAGACCAGTTCCTTGGTAGGAAACCAGGATCGAGGGGAAGTTGACAAAAGAAACTAAGACCAGTTCCTTGGTAGGAAACCGGGATCGAGGGGAAGTTTATTGACAAAAGAAACTAAGACCAGTTCCTCGGTAGGAAACAGGGATCTAGGGGAAGTTTATTGACAAAAGAAACTAAGACCAGTTCCTCGGTAGGAAACCAGGATCGAGGGGAGGTTTATTTCAAAAGAAAACTGAGACCAGCTCCTTGGCTGAAGACCAAGATCGAGGGGAAGTTTACCTTTTCTAAGCATCATTGCTTAGCTAAAGAAGATGAATGCGTAAGCTACCATTCATAACCACCATAAAAATTTCGGGTATTCTGATATTTAATCCTCTTGCACCCCGAATGCCCGAATACCTTCGTCATTCACACTTCGGGTCCAAGAAGATTAAATAGGGGCATCTGTCATACCCCAAATTTTGACCACTAAGATTTCCCATCATTGTGCAAATCATCATCACAATATGGATGAACCATCATGCCTCATCAATCTCCTCAAGGAATTATTGAGCATTCACCACAATCAAAATTAGGGTTTCAAGCCCTCTCAGAGTCTTAAACAAAGGATCAATCAAGGAATGACTTGATCTTCAACTTGTTTAACCTCTAAAATATCCACAATGGATCAAAAGGGCTCCCACTTTAAGGATTAAACACAAGGCTGCTCCCTTCTAGGTGGGTCAAGTCTCAAGATCGACAGTGTCACCAAATTAGGGTTTTGGTCGACCAGGGCCTCCAGATGGAATTTTTCATTTGGGCACAAGCCAATGATCCAAAACATAACCTAATATACTTCATGGAACCTCATGGACCCAAGCATCAAGTCAATTTTGCCTCAGGGGATGCATTCTTCAAAAATCAGGAATTAGGGTTTCTTGACCTAATTCACCCCTAAGTTGACTTTTGGGACAAATCATGGGCCAAGACCTCAAGACATGATTTGAGGTTCTCCAATATGCCATATTGATCCATTTGCAACAATGGATTAATCCAAGAAGCTTGAGCAACAAGTTTCAATTTCATCTGCACCACAATTAGGGTTTCGCGAGGAAAGTCAACTGTAACTTTGACTTTTGACCAGGACATGCTCCCAAACCCTAAGACATGGTTCAAAATACCATATTACACCCATGGAACATGTCCATTAGGTTTGATTTAGGTCAAGGACATGATTTCCTGAAGAATTACACAGTTTGGAATTCATCTGATAAAAAGTCAACTGTGCACAAAAGTCAACTTTGACTTTTTGAGATTTTTCACCAAAATGGATTTTTAACCCTAAAATGATGTTAATGTATGATTTGAATCATCATTAATAAAGAAAAATGAAAGAAAGTGGGATAACTTGTAAAAGGGGTAACCATAAAAACTTAGAAAAATTTCTAAGTTATGGAAAAAGTGACACTAATGTGCCAACTTTGGAGGACCATAACTCCTAAACCACAAGGCCATTGCTCCCCATTCAAAGCTTCATTTGTAGATCACATTGCCCTCTACAAAAGCTTCATACTGACCTATGTCCAAATTCCTCATGGATTTTGAGTTATGGAGTGATCAAAATCAAGAAAAGTCACTTTGTTCCAACACTTAGTGAAAATTTCACTAAGTCAGAATCTGCCTTTACTTTTTTCCAAATATAGGGGGATTTTTCACTTGGATTCAAAAGAGATCAAAACCAAACATGTTCAAACAGTTGTTGTATCATGTAAGGGCTTTCCAAAATGGACAAGAACATTACCAAATTCAATTTGAGCTATGAGATATGACATTGGCAAGTTGCCTTGCTGAAATCTGCCAAGGCAAGGTAGATTTTTGCACTTTTGGTCGATTTGCCAAAATCAGCCAATTCCAAGCCTTGTCATCACTTTGGACACATCTGAGGATTGAATATAAAGGGGACAATCACTGAGCCAAGCCTCCAAAGTCTTTGGAACAAGAAATAGCATGTTGAACCTAGAATTGCCAAAATGGGGACAAGACTCCAATTTTGGATTAGAGCATTCAATGGAAGCATCAAGGTGGCATGAACTGAGCTCTTAGCAACTGAATTCAGTCAAGACTTATCCAAGACCAAGGGGACCAGCAGCCTGTGCCCTAACCTCTAGTCAATGGCTAGAGGAGACTTGGATTTTCATTTGCCAACATTGGCCAAACCTACTCAGCAGTTGCCATTCACTATTCCTTGCAAAACAAACTTGCTCTACTATAAATAGAGCTCAATTGTGATCAGTTTGAGTACACCAAAGCCATCAAACAGATGCTTTCCTCAAAATCTCTTCTTTCACTCCAATTTTGCTTTCCAAAGCAAGTCACTATCGGGTTTTGAGTTTGAGAGCTTTTCCAATCAAACCAATCACTCACACACCTCACATACATCATATAGAAGTGATCCAAACACCCACATAACATCTGGAACACTGATTTCACAAAATCACTAGCCAATTGCTCAAGTTCTTGACATTTTGGCAGTTGAGGTACCATCTTCAGCTCCAAACCATTTCAATCCATTCCAAGCATCCAGATACACTCCATGGCACCTAGGGAAGCTATCCAGATCATTGGAACCTAGCTGTAACACCTCCAACACAAAACACGATCACCAGCTGCAAGAGGTAAGCATGAGCTCTTCTAACTCTATGATCCATGCAATTTTTGCTGCACAATAATTTGGCCATATGTTCATAATCATGCATGGAATGTTTCCCCTTAATTAATTGCATTGTTTGAATCATGTATCAAAAATCCCAGCCTTCATGCAGAATCTAGGGTTCTTGAGGATTTTTCGTGATTTCTTGTTTTATGCTTAATTTAAATGAAATTAATTGCCATAGACATGATCGTGAGGTTAAAACGAGTTGATTGGTATGTGGATTACATGATATGATCAAGTATTCAGTGAGATTGAAGAGAAAATGCAAATCTGGGCAAACCCAGAACACGCGCGTGTTCTTGGTGTGTTCTTGGCGCCATTTTTTGAAAATTCAAATATTTGAATTTTGTGATTTTATTTAATTTATTCAAAAATTAATTTCTCTCTGAGTTTTAATGATTTTGAGTTGATTCTTTTTTTGATAATTCACAAAAATGTTAAAATATTTTATTTTCCCAAAAAATCCCAAAAATATTATTTATTTTATATAATTGATATTTTTGTAAAGAATTAATGTTTTAATTGTTTTTGACATTTAAAATATATTTTCCAGCTTGATTTTGCAACTTTTAATGCCTTCTAATTATTTTGTAGGTCAATACTTAATTTTTGAAGCATTAATCCAAGATCACAATTTGTTTTTCATATGTTAAACAATTTTGATCATTTTAATTGAATTTTTATTCAATTAAAACACATTTTGAAAACAAATTAGGGTTTTTGGATTAATTCAACCCTCATAAATCATTTTAAAAACACTTTTGGGTCTCTAATAGAGTGTAAGACCCAATCCTTTTTTTGACCAAATCATTTTTGGGTCTCAGTGTATTGTATAAGTCCCGATACCGTCAAAAACAAAAGGCGCGATCGTCGCCTTTTGAAAATCATTTTTGGGCCTCTCCTTGAGCTATAAGACCCATTGAAAACCTTTTTGGGCCTCTAATAGAGTGTAAGACCCAATACCCTTTTAACCAAAACCATTTGGGCCTCACTTATTGTATAAGTCCCTCTGCGTTAAAAGGAAACCTCGGCGCGATCGCCATTTTTAAACAAAAAATCAATTGGGCCTACCCTCGTGTTATAAGCCCCACTCATTTTCTTTAAACCTTTTGGACCTCTTGAGAGAGTGTAAGACCCATCCCTTTGTACAGAAAACCTTTTTGGGCCTCAGTCACTTATATAAGTCCCTCTGTATAAAACAACAGTGCGCTCACTGATAAAACCCTGGGCCTCTCCTTGAGCTGTAAGCCCCAAATCTTTCTTTTTCAAAGCACTTTCTCCTTTGATTTTGAAATATACTGTTGTTTTCAATCTCTCTCTGTTGAATAACTAACCAAACAGCATGGAAGCTCTACAACCGAGTAAGTGGTTATTGCTTTCATTTACCGCTTTCAGATACATATAACTGTATTGTGGGGCTGTTTCACTGTAAGTCTTCTTTCGTAAACTCATATCAACTGTGTAATAATAGTATAGATATTTAGAGTTTCCCCGGCAACTACGTCTAGCATTAAGCCCGTTGATCACTCTTAAATAGTCAAAACTAGATCCCCATAGGATTACCAGACACAGTCTTCCCTCCTCTTGGGGTTAAACAATATGAAGATATGAAAGGCAGCATTCTCTGTGAACTCTTCCATAGACTGTCACTCGTAGAAGTTGTCAAAGAAACTCTACTCCCCAGAGATGATATCTTCTCTGTGAATTGCATCTCTTGAGTTTCTTCCAAATTCTCGAACTTTCCTGGCTTGATCTATTCCTCGTGAATAGCCTGTCTTGAATTTCTCAGGGTTTGGGGACCCACAGGCTTCTTAAAAGCACTTGTCAAGAAACTCTATTCCCCAAAGATGATCTTTTCTCCGTGAATGGCATCTCTTGAGTTTCTTCCAAATTCTCGGACTTTCCTGGCTTGATCTATTCCTCGTGAATAGCCTGTCTTGAATTTCTCGGGGTTTGGGGACCCATCGGCTTCTTAAAAGAATCGGCCTCCTCTTGGGCATCGTACAAGGACCCACAGGCTTCCTAAAAGCAACCTCGCCTCCTATTGGGCGTTGTACAAGGACCTGTCGACTTCTTAAAAGCTTCCAGCCTCCTCTTGGGCTTCATACAAATTGTCCCGACGAGCTCCTAGAGGTATAGGAATAGAACTTAGTCATCTGCATAGAACAGTCCTTTCAAAGAGTCTACTAATGTTTCTCAAAGCATAGTACAAAAGATGAAACTCTAGACTTGGACAGCCTAATCTCCTTGAGTCTTCAAGACATTCTCAAGTGACCCCTTCGTTAAATAGGAAGAAAACCCATAGACTCGGACAGTCTCCATACCCTTCGGATTTCCCACTTCCTTAAAAGAACAGGAATAAATCGGATCCTCGAATCAAATCCTTGAGTACAACATTGCTCATATAAGAACTGATTTTCTCTTTCAAAATCAGTATACTGGACCCGTCACTCAACTGAAACAGTCATACTAGCCTCCTCTTGGGCTTTGTACAATGATTCTCCCCAGCGGAGTCAAACAACGTTTAACCTCTCTCTCGGGCTTCGTACGAGACACATAAGAGACTCCCTCGTTGAGTCAATTACCCTTTTAGCCTCCATCTCGGGCTTCGTACGAGATACAAAAAACTCTTGTTGAGTCAAATAGCCTTCACCTCGAGCTTTATACGAGATACCAAAAGATTCCTTCGTCGAGTCAAAACCCTTTTAGCCTCTCTCTCGGGCTTTGTACGAGACACAAAAATACCCTCTTGTTGGACCCATAGCCTCCTCTTAGGCTTTGTATAAGAAAACCACTGGTTGATCCAATCAACCTTTTAGCATCAAAGCTGTGCCCCGTTCACAGTACACAAACATCAACAACTCCTTCCCCTTCATCTAATCGCTGTAAGCGGCAAGCCTCTGGATTATCTACATCCATGCCACTGTCCCTCTTTTAGCATGAGAAATTCCTAAGGAAAGATAGCATTGCTCTACACTGAGTTAAAGTTTTCTCCTTCAGGTTAAAATCCCCTATAAAGGAAATTATGGCATTGCCGGATTCACACATCCCGGTTAAAGTAATTATCCTTTATAAACAGTTGTGACATACAACCCCCTCTTTAGAGATGACAAATTCTCTCTAAAGACAACTGTCATACCCCAAATTTTGACCACTAAGATTTCCCATCATTGTGCAAATCATCATCACAATATGGATGAACCATCATGCCTCACCAAATGCCTCAAGGGTTGTCGAGCATTCACTACAATCAAAATTAGGGTTTTAAGCCCTCTCAGAGCTCTTAGACAAAGGATCAATCAAGGAATGACATGATATTCAACTTGTCTAAACCTCTCAAACATCCACAAAGGATCAAAAGGACTCCCACTTTAAGGATTAAGCACAAAGCTGCTCCCTTCTAGGTGGATCAAGCCTCAAGATCGCCAGTGTCACCAAATTAGGGTTTTGATCAACCAGGGCCTCCAGATGGAAATTTTCATCTGGGCACAAGCCAATGATCCAAAACATAACCTAATATGCCCCATGGAACCTCATGGACCCAATCATCAAGTCAATTTGACCTCAGGGGATGCATACATCAAAAATCAGGAATTAGGGTTTCTTGACCTAATTCACCCCTAAGTTGACTTTTGGGGCAAATCATGAGCCAAGACCTCAAGAGAGGGTTTGAGGGTCTCTAATAAACCAAATTGATCCATTTGGAATAATGTATTAAGCCAAGAGGCTTGAGCAACAAGTCTCAATTTCATCTGCACCACAATTAGGGTTTTAAGGGAAAAGTCAACTGTAACTTTGACTTTTGACCAAGACATGCTCCTAAACCCTAGGACATACCTCAATACACCCTATGACACCCTTGGAACATGTCCATCAAGTTTGATTTAGGTCAAGGACATGATTTCCTAAAGAATTGCACAGTTTGGAATTCATCTGATAAAAAGTCAACTGTGCACAAAAGTCAACTTTGACTTTTTGAGATTTTTCACCAAAATAGATTTTTAACCCTAAAATGATGTTTATGTATGATTTGAATCATCATTCATCAAGAAAAATCAAGAAAAGTTGGATAACTTGTAAAAGGGGTAACCATAAAAACTTATAAAATTTTCTAAGTTAAAAGATAAAGTGACAAAGGTACCAACTTTGAAGGACCATAACTCCTAAACCACAAGGCCATTTTTTTCCATCCAAAGCTTGATTTGTAGATCTCATTATCCTCTACAAAACTTCAACTAGGCCTAACTCCAATTCATTATGGATTTTGAGTTATGAGTGAGCCAAAGTGGCTTAAAACATGAAAATGTACCATTTTCCAACACTTAGAAAAATTCTGTCCAAGACAGATTTTGTTGAAACACCAAAACTTGTGGGATTTTTTCACACAGTTGCAAGCTAAATCAAGTCCAAAGTTAAACATCAATGTTGTTACACATGTTGCCAAGAATTCAAAGAGCTCAACAGCATGAATTGATTCAACTTGAGCCAAGAAAAATCCTTGCCCAAAGTCATGCTGCTGCAGGCTGTTTTGAGAAAATCAGTTTGCGTGTTTGCTTGCCACACACGATTTTGAGCCAAAGACTAAGGATCACTATGCCACCTGTGTTCAAACCAATCACATTGCATCTGATCCAAGTGATAAATCTGAGTCAAAAAGCCAAGGAATCTTCCAACTTGAAGTTCATCCACTTTGGCACATTTTGCCTTGAATTCAAGGGGCATTAATGTGGAATAGTGCATTGTCAAGGTAGCTACCCTACTCAATTAATTTCTCTGATTAAACAACATTAAAAACATATGAGGAATGTGGTTTTGGTCAAGGCATAGCCCTGCTCTTGGGAATGGCTAGCTTGCCTTGCTTTAGAAGAAATCCTCCAAGCCAATCCATGCAAATGTGATCTGATCCAGCAGCCATTCACTATTCCTCCAAAACAAAAGTTGATCACCTATAAATAGAGGTCCCAATGGATCATTCAACTCACACCAAAGCCAGTTACAACACTGCTTTCTCTCATTCTTTCTTAAACCTCAAGTTTTCTTGTTTTGGAGTAACCACTATCGGGTTTTGAGTTGCAGCCACAATCAATCCATTCCAATTGCTCAAACACATCACATATGATGTATTTGAGGTGTCCAAACACTTAAACACCAATTGTAACACCCCAGGCTCAAAATCACTCTTCAACCAAGCCATTATGCTTCAATTTTGCAGGTGGAGGTCTCTAGCTTGATCCAGAAGGTTTCAGAGTGTTCCAAAGCTTGCAACACACTCCATAACATCCATTGAAGCTGTAGGGATCATCAATTCATGACTCGAGCACCATCTGGGCAAAGTTCCATTTCAGCTTGCATTAAGGTGAGCTTCAAACTCAAACTCCATGATCCATGCATATTTCCTCGCATGATATTTTTGCCATTTGCTTGCCATCATGTGTTGATTGTTTTGCCTCAAGAAATTGGATCATAGACCTTATAACCATGCCTGCACGATTGCTTTTGCAAAATTAGGGTTCATACGGCCACAATGATATAATTTGTTATACACTGAAAATGAATAAAATTGGGTAATGCCATCTTCTTCCTTGTGAAAAAACGCACGGGTTTTGTGTTTGAATCATGTCCAATGGTTAAGAGATGAGTGAGATATGGTGCTTCACGCACGAGCTCGAGGAAGAAGATGGCCATGGCGCCATTCTTCAGAAAATCCAACAAGTTTGATATATATTTTTCACTTGCCATGTTATTAATGAATTGGCATTGCGCCCCAGCGGTTCATCAGCTGGTTTTGTGAGTATTGGCAAGCGAGAGGTCTGGGGTTCGAATCCCCCTCGCCCCAGACTTCTTTTTACCACTTTTTTATTTTGTTATTTTTCATATTATTATTTTTAATGATTTGAAAAATTAATAACTCCTTCAATTTTTATCATTTTTTATTGGTTCTTTTTGCAACAATTCACAAAAATGTTGAAATATTTTATTCCACCAAAAAATTAGATTTATATTATTTATTTAATATAATTAGTATTTTTGTGAATAAATTCATTTTTAATTGTTTTTGAACATTCTAAAAATGAATATTTACTTTGAAAATCAAAACCTAATGAGTTTAAATATTCCTTGTGATTATCCCTCATTTTTTTAAACCTTAAGCAAAATCATAAGTGGATTATTCAAATTTATTTTGAATTTTGTTTGATTTTCTTTAAATATTTATTTTTAAAGATTAAAATTAGGGTTTTTCTTGATTCAACTTTCAAAATTGATTTTCTTTAAACTTTTCGGCCTCTTGAGAGAGTGTACGACCCAACCCACTTGTACAAAAATATTTTGGGCCTCATTCGTTGTATAAGTCCCTCTGTACATTTTCAAATAAAAGGCACGATCATCGCCTTTTGAAAAATAACCTTGGGCCTCTCCTTGAGCTATAAGACCCATTCAAAACACTTTGGGCCTCTATTAGAGTGTAAGACCCAACCCCCTTTTAACCAAAACATTTTGGGCCTCACTTATTGTATAAGTCCCTCTGCGTTAAAAGAAAACCTCGGCGCGATCGCCATTTTAAACGAAAAATCATCTGGGCCTACCCTCGTGTTATAAGCCCCACTCTTTTTCTTTAAAACTTTTTGGGCCTCTTGAGAGAGTGTAAGACCCATCCCTTTGTACAGAAAACCTTTTTGGGCCTCAGTCACTTGTATAAGTCCCTCTGTACAAATTCAAACAGTGCGCTCATTGATAAAACCCTGGGCCTCTCCTTGAGCTATAAGCCCCAAATCTTTTTATTTCAAAGCATTTTCTCCTTTGATTTTGAATATACTGTTGTTTTCAATCTCTCTTTATTGAACAACTAACCAAACAGCATGGAAGCTCTACAACCGAGTAAGTGGTTATTGCTTTCATTTACCGCTTTCATATACATATAACTGTATTGTGGGGCTGTTTCACTGTAAGTCTTCTTTCATAAACTCATATCAACTGTGTAATAATAGTATAGATATTTAGAGTTTCCCCAGCAACTACGTCTAGAATTAGGTGACGCCGTTTCGTTTATTCGTAGAAATAGACAACTAGATCCCCAATAGGATCACCAGATACAGTCTTCTCTTCGGTTGTCCTCATTAGGAATTGTCAAGAAACTCTACTCCCCAAAGATGAATGTCTTCTCCGTGAATGGCATCTTTGAGTTTCTTCCAAATTCTCGAACTTTCCTGACTTGATCTATTCCTTGTGAATAGCTTGCCTTGAATTTCTCGGGATTTGGGGACCCACGGGCTTCTTAAAAGCATCGGCCTCCTCTTGGGCATCGTACAAGGACCCACAGGCTTCCTAAAAGCAACCCAGCCTCCTCTTGGGCATAGTACAAGGACCCTACGGCTTCTTAGAAGTATTCACAGCCTCCTCTTAGGCTTCGTATAATGATCTCTTCCTCCGGGAATGATAGCCTCCTCTTGGGCATCGTACAAGGACCGATCGGCTTCTTAAAAAGTTTCCAGCCTCCTCTTGGGCTTCGTACAAATTGTCCCGACGACCTCCTAGAGGTATAGGAACATAACCTAGTCATCTTCATAGCACAGTCCTTTCATAGAGTCTACTACTGTTTCTCAAAGCATGGTACAAAAGGTGAAACTCTAGACTTGGACAGCCTAATCTCCTTGAGTCTCAAAGACATTCTCAAGCACCCTTCAAAAAATAGGAAGGAAACCCGTAGACTCGGACAGTCTCAATACCCTTCGGATTTCCCGCTTCCTTAAAGAACAGGAATAACCCGGATCCTTGAATCAAATGCATGAGTACAGTGTTGCTCATATAAGAACTGATTTTCTCTTTCAAAATCAGTATATTGGACCTGTCACTCAACTGAAACAGTCATCTTAGCCTCCTCTTGGGCTTGGTACAATGATTCTCCCCAGCGGAGTCAAACAACATTTAGCCTCTCTCTCGGGCTTTGTACGAGACACATAAGAGACTCCCTCGTTGAGTCAATCACCCCTTTAGCCTCCATCTCGGGCTTTATACGAGATACCAAAAGACTCTCTTGTTGAGTCAAACTTTTAGCCTCTATCTCGGGCTTTATACGAGATACAAAAACACTCTCTTGTTGAGTATAAAAGATTCTCCTGTTGAGTCAACCCTTTTAGCCTCTCTCTTGGGCTTCGTACGAGACACATAAAAACTCCCTCTTGTTGGGCCAATAGCCTCCTCTTAGGCTTGGTATAAGAAAACCACTGGTTGGTCCAATCAACCTTTTAGCATCAAAGCTGTGCCTCGTTCACAGTACACAAACATCAACAACTCCTTCACCTTCATCTAATCGCTGTAAGCGGCAAGCCTCTGGATCATCTACATCCATACCACTGTCCCTCTTTTAGCATGAGAAATCCCTAAGGAAAGATAGCATTGCTCTACACTGAGTTAAAGTCTTCTCCTTCAGGTTAAAATCCCCTTTAAAGGAAAATTATGGCATTACTAGGGTCCGCGTATCCCGGTTAAAGTAATCCTGCTTTATAACCAGTCACCCAACAGTTGTGACAGACAAACCCTTCTTTAGAGATGAAAAATTCTCTCTAAAGTCGAGGTCCTTCAGCTTCACGTCTTGGGCTTTGAACAAGACACAAATAGACTTTTCAGCTTCACATCTTGGGCTTTGATTAAGATACAAATCACCTTTCGCTTCACGTCTTGGGCTTTGAACAAGACGCCAAAACAACCACTTCCTCCCATAGAATAGGAGGAACTACGAACGCTCTGATTTCCCTGTTTCGGTAAACGGGAATACGTAGGCATAAGATCGAAAGAAAAGATCTTAGCGAGCACAATCAACAAAAAACCCAAATCCCATATCTCCATCAATCAAAAGCAGTCATTCAAAAGCATCAGTCCTAACATCCTAATCCTTGTTCCCCGCCAGAAACCTTCTGCCAAGATGAAAAGAAAGAAAATAGTATTGGCGAAAATACAAATAACCAGTACAGAGGCCCCCCTACATTGATAGCATCCGTAACCTAACAGACCGCTGTTTAAACTCAGTATGCAAAGCAGGGTTAATTGGAGACATCTATTTCCCTTCCTTCATCAGCTCACAATAGGATAAAAAATGAATCGACCTGTAGTAAAAGCTCAAACCGCAGAGAGCGACCAACGCTTAAGAACCGCGTCCAAAATCGCTCGCTAGAGAAAAATGGCGCCCACCGTGGGGCACTATCAAAGTTAGATCTAGGCACGGTCTTCCTTTTCTTTTCACCTCTTGTGAATACCACAGATTGGGGCTTCCGCCGGGGAACCCATTTCTGTTAAGAACTTAGGATCTTTAGCTTTAAAGGTCTAGGATATTTAGGACAAATATATATACTGCTTTTCCTAATTGCTATACATGTTTATTTTTCTGCTAATGGGAATGCGGGTGATGCCGTATGTGGAAATATTGAGTATACACTTAAGATAAGTGATGGCGACAGGGTCGACCATCAACCTCAGTGGAGGCTGACCAACGCAACCCATTCACTCTCTTAGCCAATGGGCCGGTTGTTAAGTCTGAGAAGCTGAGGAGCCAAACCCTTTCATAGTGCGGAAACTATCGAAAATAGTTGTTATGCGATACTACCCTCATTTGAGGCTGGTGATCTATTCTCGGTGAATGGCACTTACTCTAAGATTGCTCTACAACTCGTTGGCGATCCGCTTGTTGTTTGGCTTTCCTGGGAGGAGCTGATGATAATGAGTACAGGTACAAAAATCACCCTAGTATAAACCTTTGGGGATGGGTAGAGCCTTGACTTCATGATGACGACCCTTTGACCCCATGTTTTTTCTATGTTTTTGTGTGTTTTCTCTTCTAGTCTCTCTGTTTTTCAAATTAAACTAAGACTTTGATTGCAAATATCAGAGAAAAGGATTACGCTGATGGATTTCGGTAGAAGGAGAACTCATATGTACACCTTCAAGGTTCCAAAATTAGGGGATTTGAGGAAGTTAGCAAGGATGATCACTAACCCTGAGTCTTTCAGAGCCAAACACGGGGTCTGTTGCCTCTGTTAAGAGTCCATGTGATTGAGGGAATCATGGATGCGCTCATTCAGTTCTACGATCCGGTTTATCACTGTTTCACATTCCCGGATTACCAGCTTGCACCAACGCTGGAGGAGTATTCTCATCTGATTGATCTACATATCACCGATCGAGCTCCATTTTCTGGACTGGAAGAAATTCCAAAGAATCAGACCATCGCAAGAGCAATTCATTTGGACGAGTCTGAGGTCAGGACTCACATGACCACTAAGGGTGGCATCCAAGGTTTGCCAGCCCAGTTCTTGACAAAGAAAGCTCTGTACTTTGCTAGTATAGGGAACAGGACTGCTTTTGAAAGCATCTTTGTCTTGCTCACCTACGGATTATTTTTGTTTCCCAACATCAATAACTTCGTCGATATCAACGCCATTAAGGTTTTTCGTATTGGAAACCCTGTGCCGACTTTGTTCGCAGATGCGTATCATTCTGTACACTTGGGAAATTTGTACAGTGGAGGGGAGATCACATGCTGTGTACCTCTGCTTTATAAATGGTTTATTTCCCACTTGCCCAAATCTACTGCTTTTTGGGATTGTAAAAGTGCCTTACGTTGGTCGCAGAAGATCATGTCTCTTACCAACTCTGATATAGACTGGTGTAATAAGATTTATGAGGGAATCAGGATCATTGATCGTTGCGGAAACTTCCCCAACATACCCCTCATAGGAACTAAAGGAGGAATCAACTACCATCCGGTATTGGTTCGCCGTCAATTTGGATACCCGATGAGACACATCCCACTAGGTGTTCATCTGGAAGGTCTTTTCTTCAAAGAAGGAGAAAACGACAGAGCACTAAAGATGGAAATAGTGCATGCATGGAAACATGTTCATAAAAAAGGACGAGAGTCTCTAGGAAAACCAGATTGTGTCTCGGTGGAGCCTTATCTCCACTGGGTACAAACTAGAGCTCTCAAGCTAAAGATGCCTTATCCTCGTTACGGAATTCTTCCGTCGAGGGAATCGGTCATGTACTTCATGACAGAAACTGAAAAGCTTCAGGTTACTCTCAACAAAGTTCAGAAGGAGAGAAGGTCTTGGAAGAACAAGTACCGCACCCTCGACATAGAGTGCGTCAAAATACAGCAATTACTGAAGGAAAAAGACGCTCTGATTGAAATTTTGGAGCAACATGCTGTAGAGAATCAAGACGACCAAAGGAATTTGCTCACTCCTTTCACCTGGCAAAGGAATGACAACCCGACAACGGCCCAAGAGCCTCTGTCAAAGAAAAGGAAAGTCCCAGAATCAGCACCCGATTTCTCTTCAGAGAGGACTCATTAGCTTAGGTTTCTGTTTCTGCACTTTGTAATCTACTATATTTCCATTTCTGTAATCCTTTGAATTTCAATAAAAAGGGGTTTCCCCACTGTTTGATGTTTGCAATCTAATCGTCGAAGTTTATTTTGATTAAACCAAAGAACAATTAATATAATCATTGCATTCATCATTCTCACGTCGCGTATTCTTCTTCCTTACGAATCTCACGTTTGTGTCTCGATTCTGAAGTCAAACTGTCTCATTTGTATAATACTCGGGCCAATCGTCAGAAAAAGATGGATGATCTTGAGGAAGAGAACAGAGAGTTGAAAGAAGAGATCGACGCTCTGAGAGAGGATATGAGAAAGCTTCGTAACGACATGCAAGCCATGACAGAAGCTCAGCTACAAAGAACTGTGATCTCCGAGATCACCTCAACGCCCATCATAGAGAAGTATGATCCTAGGTATCAAATACCGAAAGATCGTCCTTGGGGCATGCTTGTTAACTATATCCCGGAAGGATATGTTCCGCCGATCACTGAAGATCAGGGAATCACAACAGAAGCCGCTGGGCCTGAAGGTTACAAACTTTGGGAAAGCGAAGATGCCAGGGGTATACTGAAGACTCCTGAAGGTTACAAACTTCGGGAAACGCCAAGACTCACCACCGTAGTCACGGTACCACCTCCTGTGGTGCACACTATCCCGGAAGGACAGGTTCCGCCAATACTTTCTGGTAAAAAGGAAACTATGTTTGACCGAATGGATGAATTCCAGGAGCAGTTCCTGGAAATGCAGAAGGAACTGCAAGCCATTCGCGGTCAAGATCTATTTGGAAAGGACGCCGCAGATCTCTGCTTAGTCCCCAATGTGAAAGTCCCGCACAAATTCCAAGTGCCCGACTTTGAAAAATATAAGGGTAACTCTTTCCCTCAGAGCCATCTGGTGATGTACGCTCGGCAAATGTCAGCTCAGACGAAGAATCAGGACCTGCTGATTGACTACTTTCAGGATAGTTTAACCGGTTCCACACTCAAATGGTACATGGGTTTAAACCGTACTACGATCAACACATTCAGAGATCTTGGTACTGCCTTCGTCCAACAATACAAATACAATTTGGACATGGCACCCGACAGGGATCAACTCAGATCAATGTCGCAAAAGGACAAGGAAACCTTTAAGGAGTATGCTCAAAGGTGGCGTGAAATTGCCGCTCAAATTTGTCCACCTCTTGAGGAAAAAGAGATGACAAAGATCTTCTTAAAGATTTTAAGCTCGTTTTACTATGACAGAATGGTTGCCAGTGCGCCCAGTGATTTCACCGAAATGGTGGGCATGGGTGTACGTCTTGAGGAAGCCGTCCGAGAAGGACGTTTGGTAAAAGACACTGGATCATCGAGCGGTACTAAAAAATACGGTAGTGCTCTCCCTAAGAAAAAAGAGCAAGATATTGGGAATATCTCTCTCGGAAAGCAAAGGCGACGTTATCAACCGGTAGCAGCTGTGACTCCTGCTATCAGCCCTGCGCCTATTCCTACGTATCAACCTCAGGTTGCGCAGAGCCAACCTGATCAGCAAAGGACACAACAACCTTTTCAGCAGGCTCGTCCTCCATATAACAACAATCGTACAACACGACCATCAGGGTTTGATCCTATACCCGTGACGTACGCAGAGCTGTTTCCATTACTGCTAGCCAAGGGGCACATTCAGACTAAGTCCCCTCTTGCAGTACCGGAAAATCTACCTTTTTGGTTTAAGGTGGACCAGACATGCCCTTATCATCAAGGAGGACCAGGGCATAACATAGAGAATTATCTTAATTTCAAATCAGACGTGCAAAAGCTTGTTAGGAGCGGGGTCTTATCCTTCAAGGATATGAATCCTAATGTTCTCACGAACCCGCTGCCTCAGCATGAGAAGGCTGCAGTAAACCTGATTGAGAAAGAGACTAACAGTGTTTATCAAATTCACGATGTACTCTTATTGAAAACCAATTTGGTCAAGATGCATTGTAGACAGAGTTGATTTGGCCATGTGCCACCTCATAACTATCATCAGTGTGATATCTGCTCTAAAAACAACCAAGGATGTTCTGTGGTGCAAGCAGCTCTACAAGAACAGATGGATCTCGGGTGGATCCAGGAGCACCGAGTTCGTGGAGTTAACATGGTCTACACGAATTCCAACATCATTCAGAACCACGACATCCGTGCGATGAATGTCAACTTGGTGGTGATGCACTCAAGACAAAGCCAGTATCATAATCTGCCGCGGCATGATTACAGTTCCTGTCTGATTTGCTCGGTAAACAAACATGGATGCTCTTTCATACAAGAGGCCCTCCAGCGTCAGATGGATCTTGGATGGATCCAAGACTACCATGATAGGAAGTCTTATCAGATCAATATGGTTCAGATCTTTGACATTCGCGTGATGAATACCAACCTGGTAGAGTTACATGCTGAACAGGTCCGACTCAGATTCTTAATATCACACGACTATCAAAGCTGTAAAGCAGGTTGCGAAAACGATCGAGGTTGTACCCTTGTCCAGGAGGCACTTCAGCACTTGTTAAATCATTGGTGGATGCCAATCTATATGGATGAAGATACTCAGCAGATTAGTATCAGTAATAGAAACCCCACTCGGCGTCAAAGTCAGGATGTCCGATCAGTGGAAGGTAACCTAGTGAGGTTACATTGTATTCAAAGTGGGCATGGCCAGGTGCCACTACATAATTATGACAGTTGTAGCGTCTGTTCGGAAAGCAACTAAGGGTGTTACCTTGTGAGAGCAGCTCTTCAGGGTCAGGTCGATCGTGGAGAAATTCATCCCTATTCGGGTTCCGGACCCATCAACTGGACGCCGAACTACCTTGCTGATCAAGTTGAGGATGTTGTCACGATCTCTGGTCATCACCAGACCAGGGATGTTTTTGCCATTATCCCTCTGCTTGACGAATCTAAAGTTCCCAACCGGAAACAAATCGAGATCACTTATGATGGTCAGAAAAATCATAAGGTTCCCGTAGTCATCTATCTGCCGGGACCACTACCGTATGAATCAGCTAAGGCAATCCCTTACAAATACGGTGCAACAATAATTGAAAATGGAAAGGAAATTCCATTACCCTCCGTCGTGAATATTGCATACATCAGTCGTGTAACACGGAGTGGTAGAATCTTCAACCGAGGGGTTGGGGAACCTAACAAAGAAAAGGAACTTCAGACAGAAGCTCCTGATCTGCCAGTCGGTCAATCCAGTAATCCCGACCTTTCGAAAAATAATGATGAGATGCTGAAGCTCATCCAAAGGAGTGAATATAACATTGTGGATCAGCTGTTACAAACTCCTTCAAAGATCTCGGTATTATCACTGTTACTCAGTTCAGAAGCCCACAGGGAGACTCTACAGAAAGTCTTGGAGCAAGCCTTTGTGGAACAGGATGTAACAATCAGACAGTTCGATAGCATTGTCTCTAACATCACTTCCTGCAATAATTTGGGATTTAGTGATGAAGAATTACCTGAAGAGGGTCGCCGTCATAACATGGCGCTCAATATTACAGTTAACTGCCAGGGCGATGCTTTAGCCAGCGTACTGGTAGACACAGGGTCAGCCTTGAATGTTATGCCGAAGTCCACTTTGATGCAATTATCATTCAAAGGCCCTCCGATGAGAGTCAGCGAGGTCGTCGTCAACGCATTCGACGGATCCAGAAAAACAGTTATCGGCGAAGTTGATCTTCCCATAACTATTGGTCCTCACACTTTTCAAGTCACTTTCCAGATCATGGACATCCAGGCAACATACAGTTGTTTATTAGGAAGACCTTGGATACATCAGGCTAGAGCGGTCACTTCAACCCTCCACCAAAAGCTAAAGTTCATTCAGAACGATCAACTTGTCACGGTTTGTGGGGAACAAGCCTTACTTGTAAGCAACTTGTCATCATCTACTAGAATAAAACCCGAGGAGGTTACTGGAACGCAGTTCCAAGCACTATCGGTGAGCAAGAATGATTATTTCAAAGGAGGAACCACGATTTCCTCATACAAAGATGCTATCAAAGCGGTCGAGAGTACCGATACAACAGGATGGGGACAACTTGTCATTCCTATTGATAATAAAACAAAGAAGGGTCTTGGTTTTTCTGCAACCTGTACCCAGACAGCTGCCATAGATGAAAATCTTCACCCCCTTCAAAACTTCTTCCACAGTGGAGGTTTCCTTCACCCAGTGTCTCAGATAGTACATGCTATCAATGAGGAAGATCCCTCTGACACGGATGAAGAATGGAAGTCCTACCTTAACAAGGACGGTTATATGTCTCAAGAAGAGGTGCCTATGCCTTTTTGCTTTCCTACAGAAAGTCCGAGATTTATACCAAGATCAGATGTCGAAATGATATATGGAGATTGTGATCCGGAAGGATGCCGTGCTCCGCCAAATTCATTAGAGGAGGACACTCCAATGAAAGACAATTTTGACTACACCTACTATGGCCCAATGGATGGTCTGCCAATATGGCAACCTTATCCAGGAAACTTGGGGCAAGAGAGTCAGCCGAACAATGAAAATCAGTTGACCGTCATTGAACAGAATACCTGTGTCCCCACCATGTCATGGGATCAACACTCAGGTCATTCGGAAACTATTCAACATGAAGATGAATTCGCGACGTTCGCAGGACTTGAATTCATCAACTATGCTTTTCCCGAGGTCAACGTCATCGAGAGAGATGACTCCTCCAGTTCGAAAGAAGTGTGGGACACCTTGGGACAACCAAGTGGAAAGTATGACTTTATGGTCAGGTACAATGCTCCCGAAAGCTCTCGTATCAGGTTCGAAGATATCCAGCCAACTGGATGGGGAGATGTACCTGAGAGCACAAATGCTATGCAAAATGCAACAGAGGAATTCTTCTACGACAAATCTGCCTGGGAGACAGATTCGAATGATCCCGCTCCACCAGAAATCAGCGTTATTTCTGAAGACAAATCAGGGAAGGTGCCAGACTTTGTGATTCACCGAGGAGTTCGCCACCAATGGGTTGCTGTCGAGGTTCCGAAGGTCGTTCATCAGTCAAAGTAATTGTCGTCTTTTAACCTTTCACCCTGCCCAGGTGGAACGGATGTTTTGATAGGGCTCGCTTTCTGTAAATTTCCCTCTTCGCTTTGCCCGAAGCGACAGAGTTTTGTTTTATAGGGCTGTAGTTTCAAGGATCGACTTGTTCATTAATAAAATAACGTCGTTCTGTAATTTACGCATTTATTGCTGTTTTCACTTTTCGCTTTTTTAGAAAATGGTAATCCTAAAAAACAATTCAATAATAAAAACAAGAAGTAATAAAAATGACACACTGCACACACTTGCATTTTCTCTATCTTTTCTAAACACGAATCATCACGTCATGCAGATTGCTTGTTTTACACCCCGTTGAAACATACGATCCGATGCCTTCTCCCAACTTTGAGTTCCCGATATTCGAGGCTGAAGAAGAAAATGACAACGAAATTCCAGAAGAAATCTTCCGACTACTCAGACAAGAGGAAATGACTATTGAACCTCACAAAGAGCCGTTAGAAACGGTTAACTTGGGTTCAGAAAAAGAGAGAAAAGAAATCAGGATTGGGGCACTGCTCAGTCCAACTGCTAGAGAGGGTTTGATAAAGCTTCTCAACGAATTCCCCGATGTATTCGCTTGGTCCTATCAGGATATGCCAGGTTTGGATACCAGCATCGTGGAACATCACTTACCATTAAGATTGGAATGTCCGCCAGTAAAGCAAAGGTTGAGACGCACTCACCCGGACATGGCCATCAAAATCAAAGAGGAGGTACAGAAACAGATTGACGCAGGTTTCCTCGCCACATCAGAATATCCTCAATGGTTAGCCAACATCGTACCCGTTCCCAAAAAGGATGGAAAGGTCATAATGTGTATTGATTACAGAGATCTAAACAAGGCAAGTCCAAAGGACGACTTTCCTTTACCACACATTGACATGCTGGTAGACAGCACATCAAAGTTTAAAGTCTTCTCCTTCATGGATGGATTCTCGGGCTATAATCAGATCAAAATGGCGCCGAAAGACATGGAGAAAACTTCTTTCATTACCCCATGGGGTACCTTGTGTTACAAGGTAATGCCGTTCGGTTTGAAGAACGCCGGGGCAACCTATCAAAGGGCCATGACTACTCTGTTTCATGACATGATACATAAGGAAATCGAGGTATATGTCGATGATATGATTGCAAAATAAAAACAGAGAGTGAGCACGTTGAACATCTGTCAAAATTGTTCGAACGTTTGGGAAAATTCAAGCTCCGCTTGAATCCCAACAAGTGCACCTTCGGTGTCCGTTCAGGGAAACTACTAGGGTTCATCGTCAGCCAGAAAGGAATTGAAGTTGATCCTGACAAGGTCAAGGCCATTCAAGAAATGCCTTCTCCGAAAACTGAAAAACAAGTCAGAGGATTCCTGGGACGCTTGAACTATATCTCCAGATTCATATTCCTCATGACCGCCACATGTGCGCCGATTTTCAAATTACTTAAAAAGAACCAGGATTGCGTTTGGACAGAAGATTGCCAAACCGCTTTCGACAGTATTAAGGAATATCTATTGAATCCTCCGATTCTATCACCTCCAGTGGAAGGAAGACCACTGATCATTTACCTCACAGTCCTAGAGGACTCAATGGGATGTGTACTTGGCCAACAAGACGAAACCAAACGGAAAGAGTCTGCCATTTACTATCTAAGCAAGAAATTCACCGACTGTGAAACTCGGTACACGATGCTCGAGAAAACTTGTTGCGCTTTGGCTTGGGCAGCCAAACGTCTTCGCCAATACATGATCCGTTATACTACTTGGTTGGTCTCCGAAATGGATCCAATTAAGTATGTTTTCGAAAAGCCTGCACTCACGGGAAGAATTGCCCGTTGGCAGATGCTGTTATCAAAATATGACATAGAGTATCACGCTCAGAAAGCCGTTAAAGGAAGTATTTTAGCCGATCATTTGGCTCATCAACCGATTGACAATCAGGAATCAGTCAGGTTTGACTTCCCAGACGAAGATGTCATGTATCTAAAAATGAAAGATTGTGATGAACCGCTACCCAGTGAAGGGCCAGAACCAGGTTCCCAATGGGGACTGATCTTTGACGGAGCAGTTAATCATTATGGAAACGGAATTGGGGCAATCATTGTTACCCCCCAGGGTACCCACATTCCTTTCACTGCTAGACTTACGTTCAAGTGTACGAACAACGAGGCCGAATACGAAGCTTGTATTATGGGTCTCGAAGAAGCGATTGATTTAAGGATCAAGAATTTGGACGTATACGGCGACTCAGCCTTGGTTATCAATCAGATTAAAGGAGAGTGGAATACATACCAATCAGGATTGATTCCTTAGAAGAACTACGCAAGAAGGTTGCTACCTTTATTCAACAGAGTTGAGTTTCATCACATCCCTCGTGACGAGAATCACATGGCTGATACATTAGCCACTATCTCTTCCATGATTAGTGTAGGTCAATGGAATGACATACCTAAGATCGACATAATGCGCCTTGAACGGCCCGCTTACATCTTCGCGATCGAAGCAGTCATAGACGATAAACCTTGGTATCACGATATCAAATGCTTCCTTCAGAAACAAGAGTACCCACCTGGGGCACTCAGAAAAGACAGGAAGACCCTCAGAAGATTGGCTGGAAACTTTTTCTTGAGCGGTGACACTCTCTATAAGAGAAATTTTGACATGGTTTTCCTTCGATGCGTCGACAGACCAGAAGCAGACATGCTTGTGAAAGAAATTCATGAAGGGTCCTTTGGCACTCATGCCAATGGACACGCAATGGCAAAAAAAATTCTACGAGCAGGGTACTATTGGTTGACCATGGAATCCAACTGCTACGAGTACATGAGGAGGTGTCACAAGTGTCAGATATACTCCGACAAAATTCATGTACCGCCATCACATCTCAAAGTTCTTTCTTCCCCGTGGCCTTTTTCCATATGGGGAATCGACATGATTGGCATGATTGAGCCCAAGGCTTCAAACGGACATCGGTTCATCCTTGTAGCCATTGACTATTTCACCAAGTGGGTCGAAGCAGCGTCATTCGCTAATGTAACCCGACAAGTGGTGGTCCGATTTATCAAAAACAATATCCTCTACCATTATGGTGTTCCAAGCGAGATCATTACTGATAATGGATCTAACTTGAACAATAAGATGATGAAAGAGTTGTGTGCAGAGTTCAGGATCGAACACCATAACTCATCTCCCTACCGACCCAAGATGAACGGAGCGGTAGAAGCGGCTAAAACGAACATCAAGAAGATCGTTCAAAAGATGGTTGTAACCTAAAAAAATTGGCACGACATGCTACCCTTTGCTCTTCACGGTTATCGCACATCTGTTCGCACTTCAACAGGGGCTACCCCTTTCTCTCTAGTGTATGGCATAGAAGCAGTGCTCCCCATAGAAGTAAAGATCCCGACAATCCGAGTATTGATGGAAGCTAAGCTCACCGAAGCTGAATGGTGTCAAAGTCGACATGACGAACTGAATCTGATCGAAGAGAAATGAATCACGACCCTATGCCACGGTCAGTTGTATCAGCAAAGAATGAAGAGGACGTTCGACAAAAGGGTTCGACCCCCGTGTCTTCAGAAAAGGAGACCTTGTGCTCAAGAAGATACAATCATTTCTCACTAATTCTCGGGGTAAATGGACTCCAAATTATGATGGCCCCTATGTGGTCACGAAAGCTTTCTCAGGCGGCGCCTTGAGACTTACAACCATGGACGGAGAGGAATTTGCCTACCCCACGAATGTTGATGTAGTCAAGAAATACTTCGCCTAAAAAAAAACGTCTCGGTGGATTGAAAACCCGAAAGGGCGGTCCAGGCAAAAGTTAGAGACAAAATAAAAAAAAATCATCCCGGTGGATTGGAAACATCACAGTACAATCCAGGCAAAAATTAGGGATAATGGCAAGTAACTATGTTCAACAGAGGCAAGTCCCTCAGCAGTAGCAGTTACATTATCTGTCAGAAAACTCCAGTCAAGGTCATCTTCGACGGAAGCTCAGGATGCCCCGAATTCAAAGTTGGTGGGAGGATAGTGGTCGTTATGTTTCAACGTAGCCCTTTTCCCTGTAAATTACCATTTTCGAGCTTTGTATATACTCTTTGGGATCACGCGTTTGGCTGATCTCCATCTTATCAATAAAATTTGAGCCCTTGTGCTTTTGTTTGAAATTCTTTTTTGTTTTAGCTTTACAGAACGACATTTTAACATGATCAACGATTCTTGAAATAAAACAAAAATGAATTTACTTGTTAAAACTTTTTCTGCTTTTAAAATAAAGTTGGCAATTTCTTTTGACTGTTGAACATCAGAAGAATCTCGATCTCTTCTCCAAAGATGTTTGAACCTCAAAGTGTAGAATCAAAGTACTCCTTTTACGCCAGTACGCCTGAATGAAGGGATCAACTGTGTCAGAGACCTTGTCTCGTCTGACACGCCACAACAGAGTTCTTACCTCCTAAGCCCGATCAATGGAAGCTCCCAGCAGGGACTATCTCTCCTAAGCAAGGTGGAATTGCTATCTTGAACCAGCGATATCTCTACACGCCCCGCGACGGCCGAGTATCCTGTCATGTTCATCTTTTAGTTTGTGCGTCGCGTCAGTTTTGACCGCATATACATACATACATCATGCATTATTGATTTGCATTTACATTTCATATTGCATCAGTATCACTCTAGCCGGTCTTATCCCTTAGTGATAGGAGTTCTCCCAATCGAGTTGTCAGTTCTTTCCTCGTCAGGAAACGTTGTGTCTGAACAATCTCGCCACCAGTGTATCTTTAGATCAGAGTCCGCACTCGGCCACTTTGATAACTTGAACCTCTGAAAAGCCAGAGAAAACTTTCAACAAATGTCACTCTTCGCCATTGAAGATGATATCCTTGCTTTCCCGGATTAAGGAAAATCCACGGAGAAAGCCTCATAATCAGAGATTCGGCAGCATGCCAGTTTTGCTCCGAAAAGATTACTGATGAAAAGGTCATCGGCACCTCAAAATTGGACCCTATCATATGGCATTTCTCCGGGAAGATCCCGAGAAAAGTATGATGTAAGATTCCAAGCAGAAGCAGCCTCTCAGGAGACTCGCTTTCCCCAGTAGAATTAGCAAATGGCATCTCCAACAAAGAAGTTTGTACACCTCTACAACTCAGACGACTGGGTTCCCCAGCAAGTCTGACATCGAAACTTTTTCCACTCAAATGGCATCTCCCCAGGAAAATTCGGCGAGAAGTTTGAAGGAAAACCGCTACTAACAGCGTTCCTTGTCAAGGAAGTTTATTGACAAAAGAAACTAAGACCAGGTCCTTGGTAGGAAACCAGGATCGAGGGGAAGTTTATATCAGAAACCGAGACCAGATCCTTGGTAGGAAACCAGGATCGAGGGGAAGTTTATTTCAGAAACTAAGACCAGTTCCTGGGTAGGAAACCAGGATCGAGGGGAAGTTCATTTCAAAAACTGAGACCAGTTCTTGGTAGAAAACCAGGATCGAGGGGAAGTTTACCTTTTCTAAGCATTATTGCTTAGCAAAAGAAGATAAATGCGTGAGCTACCATTCATAACCACCATCAAAATTTCAGGTATTCCGATATTTAATCCTCTTGCACCCCGAATGCCCGAATACCTTCGTCATTCACACCTTCGTGTCCAAGAAGATTAAATAGGGGCATCTGTCATACCCAAAATTTTGACCACTAAGATTTCCCATCATTGCGCAAATCATCATCACAATATGGATGAACCATCATGCCTCACCAAATGCCTCAAGGGTTGTCGAGCATTCACTACAATCAAAATTAGGGTTTTAAGCCCTCTCAGAGCTCTTAGACAAAGGATAAATCAAGGAATGACATGATCTTCAACTTGTCTAAACCTCTCAAACATCCACAAAGGATCAAAAGGACTCCCACTTTAAGGATTAAGCACAAAGCTGCTCCCTTCTAGGTGGATCAAGCCTCAAGATCGCCAGTGTCACCAAATTAGGGTTTTGATCGACCAGGGCCTCTAAATGGAAATTTTCATCTGGGCACAAGCCAATGATCCAAAACATAACCTAATATGCCCCATGGAACCTCATGGACCCAATCATCAAGTCAATTTGACCTCAGGGGATGCATACATCAAAAATCAGGAATTAGGGTTTCTTGACCTAATTCACCCCTAAGTCGACTTTTGGGGAAAATCATGAGCCAAGACCTCAAGAGAGGGTTTTAGGGTCTCTAATAAACCAAATTGATCCATTTGGAACAATGGATTAAGCCAAGAGGCTTGAGCAACAAGTCTCAATTTCATCTGCACCACAATTAGGGTTTTAAGGGAAAAGTCAACTGTAACTTTGACTTTTGACCAAGACATTCTCCTAAACCCTAGGACATACCTCAATACACCCTATGACACCCTTGGAACATGTCCATCAAGTTTGATTTAGGTCAAGGACATGATTTCCTGAAGAATTGCACAGTTTGGAATTCATCTGATAAAAAGTCAACTGTGCACAAAAGTCAACTTTGACTTTTTGAGATTTTTCACCAAAATGGATTTTTAACCCTAAAATGATGTTTATGTATGATTTGAATCATCATTCATCAAGAAAAATCAAGAAAAGTTGGATAACTTGTAAAAGGGGTAACCATAAAAACTTAGAAAATTTTCAAAGTTAAAAGATAAAGTGACAAAGGTACCAACTTTGAAGGACCATAACTCCTAAACCACAAGGCCATTTTTTTCCATCCAAAGCTTGATTTGTAGATCTCATTACCCTCTACAAAAACTTCAACTAGGCCTAACTCCAATTCATTATGGATTTTGAGTTATGAGTGAGCCAAAGTGGCTTAAAACATGAAAATGTACCATTTTCCAACACTTAGAAAAATTCTGTCCAAGACAGATTTTGTTGAAACACCAAAACTTGTGGGATTTTTTCACATAGTTGCAAGCTAAATCAAGTCCAAATTTAAACATCAATGTTGTTACACATGTTGCCAAGAATTCAAAGAGCTCAACAGCATGAATTGATTCAACTTGAGCCAAGAAAAGTCCTTGCCCAAAGTCATGCTGCTGCAGGCTGTTTTGAGAAAATCAGTTTGCATGTTTGCTTGCCACACACGATTTTTAGCCAAAGACTAAGGATCACTATGCCACCTGTGTTCAAACCAATCACATTGCATTTGATCCAAGTGATAAATCTGAGTCAAAAAGCCAAGGAATCTTCCTACTTGAAGTTCATCCACTTTGGCACATTTTGCCTTGAATTCAAAGGGCATTAATGTGGAATAGTGCATTGTCAAGGTAGCTACCCTACTCAGTCAATTTCTCTGATTAAACAACATTAAAAACATCTGAGGAATGTGGTTTTGGTCAAGGCATAGCCCTGCTCTTGGGAATGGCTAGCTTGCCTTGCTTTAGAAGAAATCCTCCAAGCCAATCCATGCAAATGTGATCTGATCCAGCAGCCATTCACTATTCCTCCAAAAAAAAGTTGATCACCTATAAATAGAGATCTCAATGGATCATTCAACTCACACCAAAGCCAGTTACAACACTGCTTTCTCTCATTCTTTCTTAAACCTCAAGTTTTCTTGTTTTGGAGTAACCACTATCGGGTTTTGAGTTGCAGCCACAATCAATCCATTCCAATTGCTCAAACACATCAGATATGATGTATTTGAGGTGTCCAAACACTTAAACACCAACTGTAACACCCCAGGCTCAAAATCACTCTTCAACTAAGCCATTATTCTTCAATTTTGCAGGTGGAGGTCTCTAGCTTGATCCAGAAGGTTTCAGAGTGTTCCAAAGCTTGCAACACACTCCATAACATCCATTGAAGCTGTAGGGATCATCAATTCACGACTGGAACACCATCTGGGCAAAGTTCCATTTCAGCTTGCATCAAGGTGAGCTTCAAACTCAAACTCCATGATCCATGCATATTTCCTCGCATGATATTTTTGCCATTTGCTTGGCATCATGTGTTGATTGTTTTGCCTCAAGAAATTGGATCATAGACCTTATAACCATGCCTGCACGATTGCTTTTGCAAAATTAGGGTTCATACGACCACAATGATATAATTTGTTATACACTGAAAATGAATAAAATTGGGTAATGCCATCTTCTTCCTTGTGAAAAAACGCACGGGTTTGGTGTTTGAATCATGTCCAATGGTTGAGAGATGAGTGAGATATGGTGCTTCACGCACGAGCTCGAGGAAGAAGATGGCCATGGCGCCATTCTTCAGAAAATCCAACAAGTTTGATATATATTTTTCACTTGCCATGTTATTAATGAATTGGCATTGCGCCCCAGCGGTTCATCAGCTGGTTTTGTGAGTATTGGCAAGCGAGAGGTCTGGGATTCGAATCCCCCTCGCCCCAGACTTCTTTTTACCACTTTTTTATTTTGTTATTTTTCATATTATTATTTTTAATGATTTGAAAAATTAATAACTCCTTCAATTTTTATCATTTTTGATTGGTTCTTTTTGCAACAATTCACAAAAATGTTGAAATATTTTATTCCACCAAAAAAATAGATTTATATTATTTATTTAATATAATTAGTATTTTTTTGAATAAATTCATTTTTAATTGTTTTTAAACATTCTAAAAATGAATATTTACTTTGAAAATCAAAACCTAATGAGTTTAAATATTCCTTATGATTATCCCTCATTTTTTTAAACCTTAAGCAAAATCATAAGTGGATTATTCAAATTTATTTTGAATTTTGTTTGATTTTCTTTAAATATTTATTTTTAAAGATTAAAATTAGGGTTTTTCTTGATTCAACTTTCAAAATTGATTTTCTTTAAACTTTTGGGCCTTTTGAGAGAGTGTAAGACCCAACCCACTTGTACAAAAATATTTTGGGCCTCATTCGTTGTATAAGTCCCTTTGTACATTTTCAAATAAAAGGCACGATCATCGCCTTTTGAAAAATAACCTTGGGCCTCTCCTTGAGCTATAAGACCCATTCAAAACACTTTGGGCCTCTATTAGAGTGTAAGACCCAACCCCCTTTTAACCAAAACATTTTGGGCCTCACTTATTGTATAAGTCCCTCTGCGTTAAAAGAAAACCTCGACGCGATCGCCATTTTAAACGAAAAATCATCTGGGCCTACCCTCGTGTTATAAGCCCCACTCTTTTTCTTTAAAACTTTTTGGGCCTCTTGAGAGAGTGTAAGACCCATCCCTTTGTACAGAAAACCTTTTTGGGCCTCAGTCACTTGTATAAGTCCCTCTGTACAAATTCAAACAGTGCGCTCACTGATAAAACCCTGGGCCTCTCCTTGAGCTATAAGCCCCAAATCTTTTTATTTCAAAGCACTTTCTCCTTTGATTTTGAATATACTGTTGTTTTCAATCTCTCTTTGTTGAACAACTAACCAAACAGCATGGAAGCTCTACAATCGAGTAAGTGGTTATTGCTTTCATTTACCGCTTTCATATACATATAACTGTATTGTGGGGCTGTTTCACTGTAAGTCTTCTTTCATAAACTCATATCAACTGTGTAATAATAGTATAGATATTTAGAGTTTCCCCGGTAACTACGTCTAGAATTAGGTGACGCCGTTTCGTTTATTCGTAGAAATAGACAACTAGATCCCCAATAGGATCACCAGATACAGTCTTCTCTTCGGCTGTCCTCATTAGGAATTGTCAAGAAACTCTATTCCCCAAAGATGAATGTCTTCTCCGTGAATGGCATCTTTGAGTTTCTTCCAAATTCTCGAACTTTCCTGACTTGATCTATTCCTTGTGAATAGCTTGCCTTGAATTTCTCGGGATTTGGGGAGCCACGGGCTTCTTAAAAGCATCGGCCTCCTCTTGGGCATCGTACAAGGACCCACAGGCTTCCTAAAAGCAACCCAGCCTCATCTTGGGCATAGTACAAGGACCCTACGACTTCTTAGAAGTATTCACAGCCTCCTCTTAGGCTTCGTATAATGATCTCTTCCTCCGGGAATGATAGCCTCCTCTTGGGCATCGTACAAGGACCGATCGGCTTCTTAAAAAGTTTCCAGCCTCCTCTTGGGCTTCGTACAAATTGTCCCGATGACCTCCTAGAGGTATAGGAACAGAACCTAGTCATCTTCATAGCACAGTCCTTTCATAGAGTCTACTACTGTTTCTCAAAGCATGGTACAAAAGGTGAAACTCTAGACTTGGAGAGCCTAATCTCCTTGAGTCTCAAAGACATTCTCAAGCACCCTTTAAAAAATAGGAAGGAAACCCGTAGACTCGGACAGTCTCAATACCCTTCGAATTTCCCGCTTCCTTAAAGAACAGGAATAACCTGGATCCTTGAATCAAATGCATGAGTACAGTGTTGCTCATATAAGAACTGATTTTCTCTTTCAAAATCAGTATATTGGACCTGTCACTCAACTGAAACAGTCATCTTAGCCTCCTCTTGGGCTTGGTACAATGATTCTCCCCAGCGGAGTCAAACAACGTTTAGCCTCTCTCTCGGGCTTTGTACGAGACACATAAGAGACTCCCTCGTTGAGTTAATCACCCCTTTAGCCTCCATCTCGGGCTTTATACGAGATACCAAAAGACTCTCTTGTTGAGTCAAACTTTTAGCCTCCATCTCGGGCTTTATACGAGATACAAAAACACTCTCTTGTTGAGTATAAAAGATTCTCCTGTTGAGTCAACCCTTTTAGCCTCTCTCTCGGGCTTCGTACGAGACACATAAAAACTCCCTCTTGTTGGGCCAATAGCCTCCTCTTAGGCTTGGTATAAGAAAACCACTGGTTGGTCCAATCAACCTTTTAGCATCAAAGCCGTGCCTCGTTCACAGTACACAAACATCAACAACTCCTTCACCTTCATCTAATCGCTGTAAACGGCAAGCCTCTGGATCATCTACATCCATGCCACTGTCCCTCTTTTAGCATGAGAAATCCCTAAGGAAAGATAGCATTGCTCTACACTGAGTTAAAGTCTTCTTCTTCAGGTTAAAATCCCCTTTAAAGGAAAATTATGGCATTACTAGGGTCCGCGTATCCCGGTTAAAGTAATCCTCCTTTATAACCAGTCACCCAACAGTTGTGACAGACAAACCCTTCTTTAGAGATGACAAATTCTCTCTAAAGTCGAGGTCCTTCAGCTTCACGTCTTGGGCTTTGAACAAGACACAAATAGACTTTTCTGCTTCACATCTTGGGCTTTGATCAAGATACAAATCACCTTTCGCTTCACGTCTTGGGCTTTGAACAAGACACCAAAACAACCACTTCCTCCCATAGAATAGGAGGAACTACGAACGCTCTGATTTCCCTGTTTCGGTAAACGGGAATACGTAGGCATAAGATCAAAAGAAAAGATCTTAGCGAGCACAATCAACAAAAAACCCAAATCCCATATCTCCATCAATCAAAAGCAGTAATTCAAAAGCATCAGTCCTAACATCCTAATCCTTGTTCCCCGCCAGAAACCTTCTGCCAAGATAAAAAGAAAGAAAACAGTATTGGCGAAAATACAAATAACCAGTACAAAGGCCCCCCCACATTGATAGCATCTGTAACCTAACAGACCGCTGTTTAAACTCAGTATGCAAAGCAGGGTTAATTGGAGACATCTATTTCCCTTCCTTCATCAGCTCACAATAGGATAAAAAATGAATCGACCTGTAGTCAAAGCTCAAACCGCAGAGAGCGACCAGCGCTTAAGAACCGCGTCCAAAATCGCTCGCTACAACAACACCTTTTAGCTTCACATCTTGGGCTTTGATCAAGATACAAACTACCTTTCGCTTCACGTCTTGGGCTTTGAACAAGTCACCAAAACAACCATTTCCTCCCATAGAATAGGAGGAACTACGAACGCTCTGATTTCCCTTTTTCGGTAAATGGGAATACGTAGGCATAAGATTGAAAGAAAAATCTTAGCGAGCACACTAAACAAAAACCCTAAATCCCATACTCTCATATATTTATCAAAAAGCATCAGTCCTAACATCCTAATCCTTGTTCCCCTCCAGAAACCTGTCATTCTGTCAAAATAACACAAGAAAGTCCCCACCACATTGATCGCATCCGTAACCTAACAGACCGCTGTTTAAACTCAGTATGAAAGCAGGGTTAATTGGAGACATCTATTTCCCTTCCTTCATCAGCTTTAATAGGATAAAAAATGAATCGACCTGTAGTAAACTGACCCATAGAGCGACAGCTCTTAAGAATCGCGTCCAAAATTTCTTGCTACACTCGCCATTGGAAAATTTCCAAACCTGCCTTCAAACCCATCTTCTTTGACCCACACCACCATTGCTTCTGTGTCGTCGACCTTCATATCAACCATCGTTATCTTCACTCAATCTAACACCTTGTTCTCTGACAACCACAACATCATTCACAAACTTTACAAACACTTTGACCCAACCTTTCAACCGTTGGTTACGACATCCTCCGACAAATACCATTCTCAAAACAACAACATTACACACATCACCCAACTTCTTCACACGACAACCATCTTCTTTTTTTACTAAGTTTTCACAAAACCACCATTTTACTTTTAAAAAGATAGAAACAGAGAGTAGAGTTGAAGTTCGAATAGGGACCGGAAATAGAAAGAGAAACCAAGGTCGAGAGAGATTCGCCGCAAAAAGAGAAAGAGCGATCGGAGAAGGGAGATACGAGGACCACCGCGAGCAAAGGGAATGTGTTAGTTCTGTTATTGGCAGCAATTTTGGTAAAACAATGTGTTTGCTCAAGATGTCATGTCTGATGTCTTGACATGTGCTTCTACTTTCTGCATGTGGTGGTTTTACTAGTATTGGTGTATTCTGCAGAGTTTGTGTGTGATGCCGAACATGATGTTAGGACATCTGTTCTGATGCAATCATTTGTGGAGTATATATTATTACTGTTTTAGGGCGAAAAGATTTTGAAGGAAAAATCAGTTTTAATTGTGAACAAAATCTGAGATTTTCAAGGAGTCCAAGCCCAAGAATAAGTTTCTATTTAAAGCAGCCTCAACCCTACTTGAAGAGTACGAAGACGAGCTATTGTGAAGAGAGTGTCAAGTGTTAGGGTTTGTGTTTTCGTCTGTATTTTGTAAGCCGTTCATTCATCCTTGATGCTTGAATTGGTCTGATTAGTTGAGTTGTATGTTGTCCACTCTAAAGCTTTTAAGCAAGAGTGTATTGTTCTTGATCAAAGCTTTTAAGCACGATCAAGGTGTATCTTTGAAGTGTGACTTCTATACTGTGTAATCTTTGAATTGTATCACTGTGGTGATTGAGGGGGAGTGAGAGGTGTCTCATATCTAAGAGGTTCTTAGGTAGAAGTGTCATTGGGTAGAGATTAAGTTAGGAGATTGTCAACTGGGATTGTTGAGTCTGTAACTTAATACTACTAATAGTGAATTTCCTCCCTGGCTTGGTAGCCCCCAGACGTAGGTTGTTAGACCGAACTGGGGGAACAATTCTGTGTGTTGTTTATTGGTACTAAGCACTATTATTGCCTTGTTCATATAACAGATATTGATGTTGTGACATCTCGCTTAACATCACATATCTGACAACTCATGAAGGAACCTCAAAGGTCAAGATGTCAAGACTTCAGCTGTTAACAACAAAGTTTGAAAGCTTGAAGATGATAGATGAAGAGACCATTCATGACTTTCACATGAATATACTTGAACTATCAAATTCTTCTAGTGCCCTAGGAGAAAGGATGTCTGATGAGAAGCTTGTGAGAAAAATTCTCAGATCTCTTCCCAAGAGATTTGATATGAAGGTGACTGCTATAAAAGAAGCTCAAGACATCAGCCAGATGAGAGTTGATGAACTGATTCGGTCACTTCAGACATTTGAACTGGGATTGAATGACAGATCTGAAAAGAAGGTCAAAAGCATAGCTTTGGTGTCTAATACAGAGGATGATGAGAAAGAGTGTGGTCCTGAAACTCGGGAAGAGCTATCCAATGCTATTGTTCTGCTAGGAAGACAGTTTAATAGGGTTTTGAAAAGAATGGACAGGAAATATAGACCTAATGTTAAGAACATCTCATCTGACATTAACAAGTCAAGTGATCAGATGAAGAGAACAACAGCTGAAGAGAAGTCTAATCATGACAAAGGAATCCAATGTCATGAGTGTGAAGGTTATGGTCATATCAGAAAAAATGTCCTACATATCTCAAGAAACAGAAAAAGGGCTTATCTGTGTCCTGGTCTGATTCTGAGAGTGAGGAAGATGAAGAGACTACCCAACATGTTAGGGTTTTGACTGGAAGGTATATGTCTGATGATGAATCTATGAATGAAGAGAGCACATATGATGAGCTTACTGATTCTTATAGAAAGTTATGCATTGAAAGTGAAGAAGCCTGTCAAGAAGGGGAGAGGCAAAAGAAGATTATTGCCCAACTCAAGGCTGAAAGGACAGAGCATTTGGAAACCATTGCCAAGCTGGAAGATGAAGTAACTGTGCTGAACTCTAAACTTGAATCTATGTCCAAGTCTATTAGAATGCTGAATAGTGGGACTAATGTTCTAGACAAGATTCTTGATGTTGGAAGAGTTGCAGGAGACAAAAGTGGATTGGGGTTTAACAGTGGATCTGCTTCAAGTGAGGTTATTCCTAGTTCCAAATCAGTGATGTTGAAGCAGATGTTGAAACATCCTGACAGGACTCCCTCTAGGAAGAAATTTAGGCGTTGGAGATGTCATCATTGTGGGAGGTTTGGACACATAAAGGCTTTCTGTTATAAGTTGCATGGGTATCCTAAGAGTACCTCTAATTGTACACCCAAACAGGTCATTCATAAAGGTAATCAAGTCATCAAGCAAAAGAAGCAATGGGTCTCCAAAACTGATGTGGTCAGCTTGATAGCTCATACTTCTCTTAGAGTCTCTGCTAAAGAAGACTGGTACTTTGACAGTGGCTGTTCAAGACACATGACAGGAGTGAAGAATTTACTGGTGGATGTTAAACTTAAATCCTCTGGCCATGTGACTTTTGGTGATGGTGTCAAAGGAGAAATCAAGGGTGTGGGAAAGCTGGATTGTGAAGGTACACCTAGACTCGATGATGTACTACTAGTCAAGGGGTTAACTGCAAATTTGATCAGTATTAGTCAACTATGTGATCAAGGACTCATAGTTAATTTTACAAAAACGGAGTGCATTGTCACTAATGAGAAAGGTGACATCATCATGAAGGGTGCTAGGTCTAAGGACAACTGTTACTTATGGGTGTCACATGACTCAAGTCCCTCCATATGTGCCCTTGCTAAAGAAGATGAAGTCAAAATCTGGCATCAAAATTTGGGTCATTTACATCTGAAGGGAATGAAGAGAATCATATCCACAGAAGCAGTAAGAGGAATCCCTAGGCTCAAAATTGAAGAGGGAAGAGTCTGTGGAGATTGTTAGATAGGGAAACAGACCAAGATGTCACATCCAAAGCTTCAACGTTTCACTACTTCTAAAGTTTTGGAACTTCTTCATATGGACTTAATGGGGCCTATGCAGGTGGAAAGTTTAGGTGGGAAGAAATATGCTTATGTTGTTATAGATGACTATTCCAAGTACACTTGGGTGAACTTCATCAAAGACAAAACAGAAGTGTTTGATGTGTTTAAAGATCTATGTCAGAAACTCCAAAGGGAAAAGGAGAGCAATGTCATCAGAATAAGGAGTGATCATAGGAGAGAGTTTGAGAATAGCAAGTTTGCTGAGTTTTATTCTGCTGAAGGCATCAGTCATGAGTTTTCTTCTCCTATTACTCCTCAGCAAAATGGAGTAGTTGAAAGGAAGAACATAACCATTCAAGAATCTTCTAGAGGAATGATACATGCCAAAAAGCTTCCTTACCATTTCTGGGCTGAAACTATGAATACTGTGTGTTATATTCACAACAGAGTGACCTTGAGAAGAGGTACTTCAGCTACCTTGTATGAATTGTGGAAGGGAAGAAAACCAAGTGTGAAGTACTTTCATGTTTTTGGTAGTAGGTGTTATATCCTGACAGATCATGAACAAAGGAGAAAAATGGATCCAAAAAGTGATGAGGGGATCTTTCTGGGATACTCTACAAACAGCAGAGCTTATAGGGTATCCAATTCTAGAACCAAAGTCATGATGGAATCTATAAATTTGGTTGTTGATGACAGTGGAATGAAGGAAGATGCTAATGTCATAGATGATGTTGGGACATGTTGTGATGATATATCAACAGAAGCTGAAGACAGAAGTGTAATTCCCAGTCCTGTTGCTGCTGAACCTGATCCTGAACCTGAACAACCTAATAAGGAACCATCTATCAGAGTACATAAGGACCATCCAAAAGAGCTTATCATAGGTGATCCAAACTCAGGAGTTACCACTAGGTCAAGAGAAGTTGTGTCAAATTCTTGCTTTGTATCCAAAATTGAGCCCAAAAATGTTAAAGAAGCCTTGAAAGATGAATTTTGGATTAATGCCATGCATGAAGAGCTGGAACAGTTCAAGAGGAATGAAGTGTGGGATCTTGTACCAAGGCCTGATGGAGTTAATGTGATAGGCACCAAGTGGATTTACAAGAATAAATCTGATGAACAAGGAGTGGTCACCAGAAACAAAGCTAGATTGGTAGCACAGGGATACACTCAGGTTGAAGGAATTGATTTTGATGAAACATTTGCACCTCTAGCAAGACTGGAATCTATCAGATTACTCTTAGGTGTGGCTTGTATTCTCAAATTCAAGCTTTTTCAGATGGATGTTAAGAGTGCCTTCTTGAATGGGTACTTAAATAAAGAAGTTTATGTTGATCAACCAAAAGGGTTTATTGATCCAACATTTCCTAATCATGTGTACAAGCTAAGGAAAGCTCTCTATGGTTTGAAGCAAGCACCAAGAGCTGTGTATGAAAGGCTCACTGAATTCTTGGCTGTAAATGGTTACAGAAAAGGAGGGATTGATAAGACTTTGTTTGTCAAAGATGAAGGAGGAAAACTGATGATAGCTCAAATATATGTTGATGACATAGTATTTGGTGGGATGTCAGAGGCAATGGTTAAACATTTTGTGAAACAGATGCAGACTGAGTTTGAAATGAGTCTTGTTGGAGAGCTCAGCTATTTTCTGGTCTACAAGTTAGACAAATGGAAGATTCCATATTCATCTCCCAGAGCAAGTATGCTAAGAACATTGTTAAGAAGTTTGGTCTGGAAAATGCTAATCACAAGAGGACACCTACTCCTACCCACTTAAAGTTGTCAAAGGATGAACATGGTGTGAGCGTGGATCAAAGTCTATACAAAAGCATGATTGGTAGTCTATTGTATCTCACTGGTAGCAGACCTGATATTTCTTTTGCTGTTGGAGTTTGTGCTAGATATCAGTCTGAGCCTAAAGTGAGTCACTTGAATCAAGTGAAGAGGATTTTGAAGTATGTGAATGAGACTAGTGACTATGACATGCTTTACAGTCATGGATCAGGTACTGAGTTAATAGGTTATTGTGATGTTGATTGGGCAGGGAGTGCTAATGATAGAAAAAGTACTTCAGGAGGTTGTTTCTTCTTAGGGACTAATCTGATCTCTTGGTTTAGTAAAAAGCAGAATTGTGTCTCTTTCTACTGCTGAAGCTGAGTACATAGCAGCAGGGAGTAGTTGTTCTCAACTTGTTTGGATGAAGCAAATGTTGACTGAATACAATGTCAAGCAAGATGTCATGACATTGTACTGTGATAATCTTAGTGCTATCAATATCTCCAAGAACCCAATTCAACATAGCAGGACTAAGCATATTGACATACGTCATCACTTTATCAGAGATCTGGTTGAAGATAAAGTGGTTGCTTTGGAACATGCTGCTACTGAAATGCAGTTAGCTGATATTTTTACTAAGGCCTTAGATGCAAATCAGTTTGAAAATTTAAGAAGCAAATTAGGAATTTGCATATATGAGGATTAGTGGATCGTTTGTGTGCAGAAGGATGGTGTTGCTGGTGTAAGTGTCTTGTGTGTGTGAGCTTATCTAGTTGGTGAAATTGACAAAACAATAATATTTGGAAACAAACAAGAACATTTTTATTGTTAGAAGCACTCAACATTACATATTTGTTTATAGAAACTACAAGCAAAGAGATTTATTGTTCGGTTTCAGCTACTCTTTCCACCCACCTGAATTAATGAAATTAATCCAGTCTTCATCTGCTTCATCATCAGAAGCTTGTAGTAGCACTGGAGGTTTCTTGGTGGTCTTCATTCTTGTTTCTGTCTGTCTGCCTGTTCTTGTTGCTCCTGTAGAAGACTCTGCTATTGTCAATTCCTTGGACTTCTTCCCTTTTGGGTTGGTGGTCTTGTTTTTCTGGTCTTAATTCAACTGACCATTGTGTGTTTCAACTGTTCTGGAAGACTGGCTCATGTTTCCTTCCTTGTGTGGATGTCTCCTCAAGCATTTTGGTGTGGGTTTTATAATTCAAATAACAGTCATTGTTTGTATCGCCTGGTCAAAGTTGTTTGGTGACTGTGCACTTATTCCCTCTTGGCATTTTTTTGGGACTTGGAGTTTGACCATGTTGGACAAGGTATCAGAACATTATGTTCAGAGTTTGTCATATTGTGGCTAAAAAGGGGGAGAGTAGAGTGAGTGGAGTTTTTTTTTGTAGTAGAGTGAGTGGAGTTTTTTTTGTTCTCTGATGGTGGTTTGAAGTAGTTGGATTGGATTTCTGGTTGTTGGCTTGAGGGGGAGTTTGGTTTTCTTGCCTGTTTTTTTTTGTTTGTTAGATTGGTTTCCTTCTGCTGTTGGTATCTCTGATGTGTGCTGATATTGTTTTAGCCAAAATTTGCCAAAGGGGGAGATTGTTAGTTCTGTTATTGGCAGCAATTTTGGTAAAATAATGTGTTTTCTCAAGATGTCATGTCTGATGTCTTGACATGTGCTTCTACTTTCTGCATGTGGTGGTTTTACTAGTATTGGTGTATTCTGCAGAGTTTGTGTGTGATGTTGAACACGATGTTAGGACATCTGTTGACAGAACTGTGTTTAGTTTGTGATGTTCTAGGGCTGCGCATTTTTGATGATTTGAGAGATTTTGTTTGAAAAATTGCAGGCAAAAATCTTGGAGGAGATCTGTTCTGATGCAATCATTTGTGGAGTATATATTATTACTGTTTTAGGGCGAAAAGATTTTGAAGGAAAAATCAGTTTTACTTGTGAACAAAATCTGAGATTTTCAAGGAGTCCAAGCCGAAGAATAAGTTTCTATTTAAAGCAGCCTCAACCCTACTTGAAGAGTACGAAGACAAGCTATTGCGAAGAGAGTGTCAAGTGTTAGGGTTTGTGTTTTCGTCTGTATTTTGTAAGCCGTTCATTCATCCTTGATGCTTGAATTGGTCTGATTAGTTGAGTTGTATGTTGTCCACTCTAAAGCTTTTAAGCAAGAGTGTATTGTTCTTGATCAAAGCTTTTAAGCACGATCAAGGTGTGTCTTTGAAGTGTGACTTCTATACTGTGTAATCTTTGAATTGTATCACTGTGGTGATTGAGGGGGAGTGAGAGGTGTCTCATATCTAAGAGGTTCTTAGGTAGAAGTGTCATTGGGTAGTGATTAAGTTAGGAGATTGTCAACTAGGATTGTTGAGTCTGTAACTTAATACTACTAATAGTGAATTTCCTCCCTGGCTTGGTAGCCCCCGACGTAGGTAGTTAGACCGAACTGGGTGAACAATTCTGTGTGTTGTTTATTGGTACCAAGCACTGCTATTGCCTTGTTCATATAACAGATATTGATGTTGTGACATCTCGCTTAACATCACATATCTGATACCAGAATTTCAGAAGGCAATCGGAGATGAACTGAAGTGCGTGAGACGATAACTACGATCGGATTCAGGTTCGACCATGGAGAAAGCTTGTTGTGTTTGAAATTTTCCTTTTACTGTGCGTTTCGATTTCATTGTGTGTGTTGATTTGAAAGTAGGTTTCATTGCCAACATGAGGTTCAGGATTCTTGTACCCTTTTTCTCTCCATGACTGGACCGGGTGCGGGTCAGCAAGACCCGACCCTATTCCCTCCTTGGGCCATGGGCCTAACCGCCCTTCCACCTAGCCCACCATTCTTTAGTTTGAGACTCGGTCTCTTGGGTTTTAGTTTTCTTTAGTTTTAATTAAGAAGTTTGTTTTGATTAGATAGTAGTGTAGTGTTAGTGTTATTTTGGAATTCGAATTTTATTAATTGATTAGCTTTCTATTAGAGTTAGAACTAATATTAGAATAAGTTAGTTAATTGTTTTTAGAACTAGGATTAGTTTAGAAATTAATAACTAATTATTTTAGTTAGAATTTTTACTTAGCTAATTAGTTCAAATTAATTTATTTAGTTATTTTAGCTAGTTTTTTCTTTTAGAATTAATCATTTAGTTCTATTTAGAATTTAGGTAATTAGTTTTAATTAAATTCTAACCTATTAGTTAAATTAGAAATTTTGGCTTAACTTAGATTTTTACCTTTAGTTTAATCTTAACATATTATTTCTTTATCTTCATTTTATTTAAATCCTGTTACATTTACTTTACATATTGCTGTTTATTATACACTTGACCCGAGGTTTTTTCCTCTTTGTCTCTCTGTACCTTACACCTCATTCCAAAGGAAAGGACCCTTCAGTTGACTGTCATGTTATTTAGGATAGCCTTATCCGTCACTCCCTTATCTCACACCGCCGCGCGATCGAGACTTACCTTTCCATTTAACCTAACCTTAAGTTTGGAGTCGCCACTCCATGTAGGTGTCTTGCTGTCAGACCCTAGTTCCCTTGGAACCTTGACCACTGTCAAGAGTTCTTTACCCCCAGTGAGGGGAACTACGATTGCTCTGATTTCTTAAGTTCACCTTGAGAATACGTAGGCATAGGATTGCGAGATCCTATCGAGCCACCTTTTTGTTTTTCTACGCTTTTTCTTTTTACCTTTACATCCGGTGCCTTCTCGGGTTCCACCCTTTTTTACCTTTACGTCTGATGCCTTCTCGGATTCCACATTTCTTTTTACACCCTTTTACCCCGTATTGAGGGGAACTACGAATGCTCTGATTCCATTCCTGTCAGGATACGTAGGCACGAGATGCGATGTCTTGGCGAGCATGCTTAGTGTACATGCCCCTAGGTTTTTACCTTAGCACATTTCCCTTAGCAAGTAAACTTTAACATAACACAATACTAACAAGAGGTTCCTGTAGAGTACTACAGATACTAAGGGTGTTAATACCTTCCCTTTGTATAACCAACCCCCGAACCTAGATTCTCTTATTAGGGTTTTCGTTCTTTACCCTTTCCTTTGGATAAATCAAAGCTCGGTGGTGATTTTCATGTTTTGTGATTCAAGTTAATTAATAGCTTGATATCCGATTCTCACCGCAACAGAAATGGCTACTTCAATGGGGACATTCCCCTAAGAGGATTAAGCCTATCTTGTTTATATTTGTGTTATCTATATGTTTGCTTGCTTGTACATTTGTATATTTATATATGTATATATACCTGTCTGTGCTTGGGCTTTTTCTGTGTGCCGGGTTGTTACTTCGAGTGGTGAGATAAGTCCTATGCCCGGACTTGAGTGCACTTATTATAGGACGATGGTATATTCAAGGAGGCTTTGAGGGAGTCGATTCCTGAAAAAGTTAACTTGAGACACCATCACTCAGTTGAGGCCCTCTTGAGTGTTTAGTCATGTTGAACGAATCTATTCGTGAAAACGTGCTACTCTCGACCTAGGAGCCCTTGATATTGAGAACCGTAGTTACCAAACCCCACTTAGCCTTTTAGGATGTAATGTGGCGACCATGATGGAGTCTATTTCTGAATTGGTTGTCACGCGATACTACACTCAGACGAGATACTCTTGAGAATTTTATTGATTACCGAGTCATTCGGGAAGTCGATAAAATCCGAAAGATGGGTCGTTTACTCTGGGAACTTCTTAGAACCCTGTTCTACAGATACAGTAACCCTAGTACACACCCCGTGGTTGGTTCTTTACCCAGACTCCATGCTGTGATCTCGAACCTTTGATCCTGTTGCATGTGTTTTGCATCCTGTTTGCATTGCATTGCATATCATTTGCATCTTTGCATGATTCATTGCATGCGTCTGTCTGTCCAATTACTTATTTCCAGTGGTCTCTATATTCCAGAGTCTGCCTGTGAGTCATCAAGATAATACCTTGACACTGATACCAGACTAGAGCTAACTACAGACGCAAGATGTTAGAACAAGACATACACAATGCTGAATCCGAATGGAGATCGATTGCATCTACTCTCTACCGATTGCATCTACTGCCATGGTTGGTCAGATTGTCATACCAATATTTCAAGCACCTGTTTTTCCTGAGCTTAGACCTGTGGATCATGCTGCTCCACGACCAGCTCAAGCTCCTCAACGTCCGGCTGCAGGACAAAACCAGTACCGTAATAGAAATCATCTTGATCCTATTCCCATGAAGTACACTGAACTGTACCTTAGTCTGGTTGATCAAGGTTTGATTACCACAAGGACTTTACCTCTTCCAAACCCTCTTCCAGCTGGATTTAGATCTGATCTCCATTGTGCATTCCATGAAGGTGCCACAGGCCACGACTTGGAAAATTTCTATGCACTAAAGGCTAGAGCGCGTGATTTGATTAAGACTGGAATTCTTAATTTTCGTGACAATCCCAGTGTCCAGAACAACCCTCTGTCAGATCACACCAAGTGAAGCTTCAGTCGACTTCAGCATGCTATCTTCCTAAAAGCCAGTGTTTCAGACAGGACAACTCATATTTGTTTCTGATTAGTCACTAGGCCTTTGTTTCTTGTTGTTTACATTTTCTTTATTTTTTAATAGTTGTTTGCTTTCAATTATGTTTGTACTTTCACAATTAATGAAATGAGCATTTGCAACTTTTTGATTCAATTCATTTGTGTTTGCTATTTACTTCTTATTGCTTCCTCTTTCATGAAAAAAAAAATTCTCTTGTCTACTTTCTTTTGATTATGCAAAGATTGGAGGGAGGATGATGAAAACGTTATACCCATAATTGCTGTTGGTATGCTTTCAAATCAAAACTTTGTTGACGATGTAAGGCATTGTTTCAACTCCCAAACACCGGATACATAAGGAAGATAACCCCTATTCAACCCCTTCGAGCCTTGAAGTAGGAGTTTTTTTTCTTTACAAATAAAAATCCGCAATCTTAACCTGGGGCAGGGTAGTTCTCAGTAACTTGATTGTGCATTCAAATACAAGAGTTGCATTCAAGACGCCTTTCAACAAAAGGTTGCATTCACAAATTTTCCTTCGCGCACAACAAACAAGTGTCGAAGATGTCTTTCAAGTTCAAACGCCAATGATGGTTCATCATAATCATTAAGCCAGACAGTCACAACCTTTCAATTCTTCCAAATTAAATGAATAAATGTAGTACAAGTTGTTCCCAAAGTGATAAATGAAGAAGGATCGTCAAGAAATCCTTACCCAAAGAATGAGCCGAGTCCATTTCGAGGCAAAAGCTAAGGAAGGTAGGAAGCTCAAGACCTTACTTTATACAAAAAAAAAAGAGAAAATAAGAAAGAACAAGCTTGTATGACAACCAAAAGTTGTAAGGAAGTAGTGATCGTCATCTCAAGTCCATTGAATTTTGAACCATCATCATTACTATCATCAGTGCAATTCCTAACCTATGGGAACCTGAGTGCATAGTTTGAGTTAACTGAGCATAGGACTAGAGTTCATCACGTAGATTGGGTGGGCACAAATAAACTTTGAGCCTTTATCCTTTGTTTCTTAAACCGTGAACCAGGCCACATTATAACCCTCCAAAGACCTAACTGAAGCAAGGTTATTTTGAAAGCATATTACAGCAAGGTTGCGTAAACTGACTCCAAAAGATCTTTGCGGATCATCTGTTTTGGCATCACACCTTTTGCTTAAACTTTTCACTTTAATGGTTTGAACCACCATGTTCTGACCAGTATCCCATATACTTTGCACCTCTTTCAAAATGATTTTGATTTCAAAAGTTGCATGAACTTTGCAATTACCATGTTTGTACAAATACTTTTGTTTGCGAACTAGATTTCTTCTTAAGGAATTTTCAAACATTTGAGAAACTTGGTCAGTGATCCAATCAGGGGCAAGTTCCTTCCATATCCTGTTGAGAATCAGTTCAAGATTTATGGTTTAATGGCAACTTCTCATAATTGGTTTATACAAAAGATTTTTTTCAAGACTCAGACTGGGGTAAGCTTTCTAAGAGCACCATGAAACAGTCATTTCAGAATCAATCAAGTTGAAGCAATGATCAGCTCGTCTACAACAATAAGCTAATCTGGGGCAGTTTACCTGAAGAACCCCCAAGCAGCTCTTCATCCTTCCTACAAGGATCATCAATTTGGATACAGTTTACCAGCGTGGTAGAGGTGTGTTCAGCAGTAGCATCTCTAGTCCCCAAGCAGAATGACAATTATCTCTGTGTTGCGGAATCAGTCTTCCAGTCTTGTCTTCCTAGAGAGTCGTGTTGTGTCGTCAGCATCTGCACATGCATTTGCATTTGATCATAAATCATCTGCATAACTCATATACATATGCATATCGTGAGTGTTTCATCCTCATTTGCATTTCTCCCGAGGTCGTGTCATTATCCACGTCTTACCTTGTGGTCAAAGTCCAACTTACTTGGCGCCTACCAAACGTTACCTATCCTTTCATTCAGTGCCATTCCTGAATTTTGTTGTTTCCTTGCGCTTCTAGTCCTGTTGTTAGATGTTTGTCTTCTTTCATTCCAGTGCTATTCCTGGATATCTGTCTCTTTTGATCTCTAGTGCCATTCCTGGATATCTTATTCCTCTTGTTTCTCCCAGTGCTATTCCTGGAAGTTTTGCCTCTCTTCTGTAATCCCCATCAAGTTTGCTTGGATATCTTTCAGTGTCATCTTGAAAGTCTTATTTGTTCATTCAGTGTCATTCCTGGATGAGCTTTCTCCTTTACATCCAGTGTCATTCCTGGATGTCTTTCTCACTATCATTTGATCCCATTCTTAAATATAGTGATTTGCCTTTACTTTCAGCGCCATTACTGAAAGTTCTTTCCTCTTATCCAATGCTTTCTTGGGTATTTCTTTGTTCAATGCTTTCTTGGACATTGTTCTTTCTTTGTATCCAATGCTTTCTTGGGTATATCTTTGTTCACATTCATTCAATGTTGTCTTGAATACTGTGGTTCCTTTGTATCCAATGCTTTCTTGGATTTCTATCTTGTTCACTTTCATCTGAAGCCATTATCAGATATTGTGAGTCGTACCTTTCATTCAAAGCCATTATTAGATGACTGGTTTCCATTGTATCCAATGCTTTCTTGGATGTCATCTTTGTTCATATATATCTGATGCTTTCTCAGATATTGTGATTTTTACCTCTCATTCAAAGCCATTATTGGATGACTGGTGTTTTTTTACATTCAATGCCATTCTTGAGTGTAGTCTCTTTTCACACTCATCTAAAGCCATTATTAGATGTTGTGATTTATACCTCTCATTCAAAGCCGTTATTGGATGACTGGTGTTTTTTACATTCAATGCCATTCTTGAATGTAGTCTCTGTTCACACTCATCTAAAGCCATTATTAGATATTGTGAGTTGTACCTTTCATTCAAAGCCATTATTGGATGACTTGTTTCCGTTGCATCCAATGCTTTCTTGGATGTCATCTTTGTTCACATATATCTGATGCTTTCTCAGGTATTGTGATTTTTACCTTTCATTCAAAGCCATTATTGAATGACTGGTTTCCGTTGCATCCAATGCTTTCTTGGATGTCATCTTTGTTCACATATATCTGATGCTTTCTCAGATATTGTGATTTTTACCTTTCATTCAAAGCCATTATTGGATGTCTGTTTTCTTTTGCCATCTGATGCTCTTCCGGATGTGTGTTTCTCTTTCTGATGCTTTTCCAGATTGAGCCTTTGTTTGATTCCCTAGTGGAGACCGTCTTTCCGATTCTATTTCCATTGATGATCTTGTGCTATCTTTACTTTCTAAGGTGTCAACCGATCACGCTTGAACCGGTTGCTTCATCACCTTAGATTATTCCCTAGTTTTGTTTCAACTTTCCCCAGTGTTGTTGTCATCCCTAGTGAGTGATTTCTCATTGTGTAAACTTTGTCCCTATTTGCTTCCGTTTTGTCTGCATTTAGCATTCCATCATTTTCATCATATTAGAGTTCATTGCATGTCAGACTTTTTGTCCATAGCATTGCATGTCAGTGCGTCTGAGGGCAAAATTTTCGGTTATATATATTTAAATATCTTCCACCATGATTTCATGAAGACTATCATCACTCATGTCATCCGATGAAATTATTTAAATAGGGGCAACTGTTGTACCCCAAATTTTACCCTCAGATTCTGATCATTTCATATCATCATGAGTCGGTCTCTATTTTTGCCTTTTTGTGTTAACATCTCATTAATCATGCATTTTCTATTCCATGTCATTCTTAATTTTATTTATTTATACATTCATATTTGGTCACATAATTATTTTGAATTATTTAGAGTTTATCTGATTTAATTTTGATTTTTAGTGTAGTTTATATTTTAATCAGGTATTATTTTAATTTCAGTTTGTTTAATTCAATTTATATTCTATTTCTATTTTTAATTTCAATTTATTTAGTTTCTTTTCTACTTCTATTTCTTTTTTAGTTAGAATATATTTTTTATATAATTTTAAGATAATGTAAGTATGTTCAGATTACGATTTAGTTTTTAAATTATTTATCTTTTGTTCCTTATTTACAAAAAAAGTCATTATTACAATGAAAAATATAAAAATACAAAAAAGAGGGAAATTCATTGAAGCCAAGCTCCCTACGCTCCAACTCTGCTCCAACCGTACACCATCCTGCAGAACCAAGGAAAAACAGTCTGTTCACTCCAAAACAAATTTCACATCAAAATAGGATCTGCTACTTGTTGCTGTGTCCTGAACCTTACACCAAAATGGATCACAACCTGCTCAATCCTGTTGTTTGACCTCTGTAACGCCCTGCCATGAAAGAGACATAGCACCAACGTTCAAAAAAATCAAAAAGGAGATAGAGGAAACAAATTTGAATTTAAAGAGAGGCAAAGAGAGAAATCGGAGAGGGGAGCGAAACAGAAAACATCAAAACCTGTTTCAAAGCATTCACCTTCAGCAATACTTTCAGGACACCTTCTAAACTAACTCCAAACCATCATCATCCCTGCATCATACAAAAAAACCTTTGCAGTTCTTGCATTCCATCCAACACAAGTCTAACCATTGTCACAACAAGTTCCTTCACTATTAAAGCTCGCAAAACACCGTTGATTCTACGAATCCGAATGCCACAAACCTGATAACATGAACTTTCATGTACTCATTCATCCTCCCTCTTGCAAGCTTGTTGTTCACACATAAACTACTCCCTCTTCACCCTCATATCTCACTGTGAAACTCATCTGTTATACCACTCCCCATTCTTCATTCTTCCATCAACTCAAATAACTATGCTCATGTCTTCATAATAGAAACAACAACCAAAAACCATTCACTTCAAATAACAGCCATCTCATTCCAAACAACCACACCAAACTTTCCGGCTTGCTCCCTCCATCCCACCAAACTCCAACAAAGCTTTAAATTCAGCCATGATACTTCCATCTTTCTCACCATCAGAATAATCCCATCGGCATTTTTCATCAGCTCAACAAGCCTTCTCACTTCCCCTGCTCATTTATTACATTACCACACATAAATCTCGCCACTGGAAAATTTCCAAACCTGCCTTCAAAGCCATCTTCTTTGACCCACACCATCATTGCTTCAGTGTTGTCAACCTTCATATCAACCATCGTTATCTTCACTCAATCTAACACCTTGTTCTCTAACAACCACAACATCATTCACAAACTTTACAAACACTTTGACCCAACCTTTCAACCGTCGGTTACGACATCCTTCGACAAATACCATTCTCAAAACAACAACATTACACACATCACCCACCTTCTTCACACGACAACCATCTTCTTTTTTTCACTAAGTTTTCACAAAACCACCGTTTTACTTTCAAAAAGATAGAAACAGAGAGAAGAGTTGAAGTTCGAATAGGGACCGAAAATAGAAAGAGAAACCAAGGTCGAGAGAGATTCCCTGCAAAAAGAGAAAGAGCGATCGGAGAAGGGAGATACGAGGACCACCGCGAGCAAAGGGAAGGCAATCGGAGACGAACTGAAGTGCGTGAGATGATAACTACGATAGGATTCAGGTTCGGCCATGGAGAAAGCTTGTTGTGTTTGAAATTTTCCTTTTATTGTGCGTTTCGATTTCACAATGTGTGTTGATTTGAAAGTAGGTTTCATTGCCAACATGAGGTTCATGGTTCTTGTACCCTTTTTCTCTCCATGACTTGACCGGGTGCGGGTCAGCAGGACCCGACCCTATTCCCTCCTTGGGCCATGGGCCTAACCGCCCTTCCACCTAGCCCACCCTTCTTTAGTTTGGGACTTGGTCTCTTGGGTTTTAGTTTTCTTTAGTTTTAATTAAGAAGTTTGTTTTGATTAGATAGTAGTGTAGTGTTAGTGTTATTTTGGAATTCGAATTTTATTAATTTATTAGCTTTCTATTAGAGTTAGAACTAATATTAGATTTAGTTAGTTAATTGTTTTTAGAACTAGGATTAGTTTAGAAATTAATAACTAATTATTTTAGTTAGAATTTTTACTTAGCTAATTAGTTCAAATTAATTTATTTGGTTATTTTATCTAGTTTTTTCTTTTAGAATTAATCATTTAGTTCTATTTAGAATTTAGGTAATTAGTTTTAATTAAATTCTAACCTATTAGTTAAATTAGAAATTTTGGCTTAACTTAGATTTTTACCTTTAGTTTAATCTTGACATATTATTTCTTTATCTTCATTTTATTTAAATCCTGTTACATTTACTTTACATATTGCTGTTTATTATACACTTGACCCGAGGTTTTTTCCTCTTTGTCTCTCTGTACCTTACCCCTCATTCCCTTCAGTTGACTGTCATGTCATTTAGGATAGCCTTATCTGTCACTCCCTTATCTCACGCCGCCGCGCGATCGAGACTTACCTTACCATTTAACCTAACCTTAAGTTTGGAGTCGCCGCACTCCATGTAGGTGTCTTGCTGTCAGACCCTACTTCCCTTGGAACCTTGACCACTGTCAAGAGTTCTTTACCCCCAGTGAGGGGAACTACGATTGCTCTAATTTCTCAAGTTCACCTTGAGAATACGTAGGCATAGGATTGCGAGATCCTAGCGAGCCACCTTTTTGTTTTTCTACCCTTTTTCTTTTTACCTTTACATCCGATGCCTTCTCGGATTCCACCCTTTTTTACCTTTACGTCCGATGCCTTCTCGGATTCCACATTTTCTTTTTACACCCTTTTACCCCGTATTGAGGGGAACTACAAATGCTCTGATTCCATTCCCGTCAGGATACGTAGGCACGAGATGCGATGTCTTGGCAAGCATACTTAGTGTACATGCCCCTAGGTTTTTACCTTAGCACATTTCCCTTAGCAAGTAAACTTTAACATAACACAATACTAACAAGAGGTTCCTATAGAGTACTACAGATATTTAGGGTGCTAATACCTTCCCTTTGTATAACCAACCCCCGAACCTAGATTCTCTTATTAGGGTTTTTGTTCTTTACCCTTTCCTTTGGATAAATCAAAGCTCGGTGGTGAATTTCATGTTTTGTGATTCAAGTTAATTAATAGCTTGATATCCGATTCTCACCGCAACAGCCATCCTCTATGAAATCATGTCCTTGACCTAAATCAAACTTGATGGATTGATTTCATAGGTGTTATAGGGTGTATTGAATCATGTCCTAGGGTTTGGGAGCATGTCCTGGTCAAAAGTCAAAGGTACAGTTGACTTTTCTCGTGAAACCCTAATAGTGGTGCAGATGAAATTGAAACTTGTTGCTAAAGCTTCTTGGATCAATCCATTGTTGCAAATGGATCAATGTGGTATATTGGGGACCCTCAAATCATATCTTGAGGTCTTGGCTCATGATTTGTCCCAAAAGTCAACTTAGGGGTGAATTAGGTCAAGAAACCCTAAATTCCTGATTTTTGATGAATGCTTCCCCAGAGGCTAAATTGACTTGATGATTGGGTTCATGATGTTCCATGGAGTATTTTAGGATATGCTTTGAAGCATTGGCTCATGCCCAGAGGAAAATTTTCATCTGGAGGTCCTGGTCGACCAAAACCCTAATGTGGTGACACTGGCGATCTTGAGGCTTAATCCACCTAGAAGGGAGCAGCCTTGTGCTTGATCCTTGTTGTGGGAGTCCTCTTGATCCATTGTGGATATTTGAGAGGTTAGACAAGTTGAAGATCATGTCAATTCTTGATTGATCCTTTGTCTAAGAACTCTGAGAGGGCTTGAAACCCTAATTCTAATTATGGTGAATGCCCAACCATCTTTGATGAGGCATAATGGTACATCCATATTGTGATGATGATTTGCACAATGATGGGAATCTTAGTGGTCAAAATTTAGGGTATGACAGATGCCCCTATTTAATCTTCTTGGACCCGAAGGTGTGAATGACGAAGGTATTCAGGCATTCGGGGTGCAAGAGGATTAAATATCGGAATACCCGAAATTTTGATGGTGACTAAGAATGGTAGTTCACGCATCCTTCTTTTTTTGCTAAGCAATGATGCTCAGAAAAGGTAAAAACTTCCCCTCGATCCTGGTTTCTTACCAAGGAACTGATCTCACTTTCTGATGTAAACTTCCCCTCGATCCTAGTTTCCTACCAAGGAACTGGTCTTAGTTTCGGATATAAACTTCCCCTCGTTCTTGGTTTCCTACCAAGGAACTGGTCTTAGTTTCTGATATAAACTTCCCCTCATTCTTGGTTTCCTACCAAGGAACTGGTCTTAGTTTCTTTTGTCAATAAACTTTCTTGACAAGGGACGCTATGCGTAGCGGTTTTCCTCAAACTTCTCGCCGAATTTTCTTGGGGAGATGCCAATTGATGGGAAAAACTTTTGATGTTAGACTTACTGGGGAACCCATCCGTCTGAGCTATAGAGGTGTACAAACTTCTCTGTTGGAGATGCCATTTGTCGGCTCTATCGGGGAAAACGAGTCTCTTGAGAGACTGCTTTTGTTTGGGGATATTACATCATACTTTTCTCGAAGATCTTCTCTGAGAAACGCCATATGATGTGATCCAATTTTGAGGTGCTGATGACCTTGTTGACATCGACTCTCCGGAGAGCAAAATTAATGTGTTCCTGAAAGTCTTTAGTTGTAAGGCTTTCTATGGGGATTTTCCTTAATCTGGGAAAGCGAAAATATCATCTTCAATGGCGAAGAGTGACATTTGTCGAATTTTTTATTTGGTCTTCTCAAAGGTTCAAGTTATCAAAGTGGTCAAGGGCCAACTCTAATCCAGAAATAAACTGGAGGAGAGAGATTGTTCAGACGCAACATTTCCTAACGAGGAAAGAACTGACAACTCGATTGAGAGGACTGTTTATCACTAAGGGATAAGACCGACTAGAATTATAGTGATGCAATATGAATGCGAATGTAAATCAATAATGCATGATGTATGTATGTATGCTGACAAAACTGTCACGACATACAGACTAATGGATGAACACAATTGGATACTCGGCCACAGTGGGGAGATAAAAAGTATCGCTGGTTCACAATAGCAATTCTGCCTTGCCTAGGTGAGATAGTCCCTGCGGGGAGCTATGTTGGTCTGGCTTAGGAGGTAAGAACTCTGCCGAGGTGTGTCAGACGAAACAAGGTCTCTGACACAGTTGATCCTTCGTTCAGGCGTACTGGTTTAGAAGGAATACTTTGATCCTGCACTTTGAAGCTCAATTACTTCGGGAGAAGCGATCGATGTTCTTTCGATGTTCAACAATCAAAAGAAATTGCCATCTTTATTTTAAAGTAGAAAAAATTTTAACAAGTAAATTCATTTTTGTTTTATTTCAATAATTGTTAATCATGTTAAAACGTCGTTCTGTAAAGCTAAAACAAATAAAAATTGCAAACAAAAGCACAAGGGCTCAAATTTTATTGATAGGATGGAAATCAGCAAAACGCGTGATTCCATAGAGTATTTACAAAGTTTAGAAAATGGTAATTTAAGGGAAAAGGGCTACATTGAAACATGACGACCACTATCCTTCTACCAACTTTGAATTCGGGACATCCTGAGCTTCTGTCGAAGATGACCTTGACTGGAGTTTTCTGATGGATGGCATGACTGCTACTGGAGGATTTTCCCCTGTTGGACGTAGTTTCTTGCCAGTATTGTACTTTGAGATTTCCAATCCATCGGGATGATTTTTGATCATGTCTCTAATTTTTTCCTGGACCGCCCTTTCGGGTTTTTAATCCACCGAGACGGTTTTTTTTTTTAGTTTAGGCGAAGTATTTCTTGACTACGTCAACATTTGTAGGATAGGCAAACTCTTCTCCATCCATGGTTGCGAGACTCAAGGCGCCGCCTGAGAAAGCTTTCTTGACCACATAGGGGCCGTCATAATTCGGAGTCCACTTGCCCCGAGAGTTAGTGAGAAATGATTGTATCTTCTTAAGTACGAGGTCTCCTTTCCTGAAGATGCGAGGTCGAACCTTTTTGTCAAACGCCTTCTTCATTCTTTGCTGATACAACTGACCATGGCATAGTGCCGTTATTCGTTTCTCTTCGATCAGATTGAGTTCGTCGTGTCGACTTTGACACCCTTCAGCCTCTGTTAACTTAGCTTCCATCAATACCCAGATTGATGGGATCTCTACTTCTATGGGAAGCACTGCCTCTATGCCGTATACTAGAGAGAAAGGGGTTGCCCCTATTGAAGTGTGGACAGATGTTCAATAACCGTGAAGAGCAAATGGTAGCATCTCGTGCCAGTCTTTGTAGGTTACAACCATCTTTTGAACAATCTTTTTGATGTTCTTGTTAGCTGCTTCTACCGCTCCATTCATCTTAGGTCGGTAGGGAGATGAGTTATGGTGTTCGATCTTGAACTTAGAGCATAACTCTTTCATCATCTTATTGTTCAAGTTAGATCCATTATCAGTAATGATCTGGCTTGGAACACCATAACGGTAGATGATATTGTTTTTGATAAATCGGACCACCACTTGTCGGATACCATTGGCGTATGATACTGCTTCGACCCATTTGGCGAAGTAGTCAATGGCTACCAGGATTAACCGATGTCCGTTTGAAGCTTTGGGTTCAATCATGCTAATCATGTCAATTCCCCATATGGAAAAAGGCCATGGAGAAGAGAGAACTTTGAGATGCGTTGGCGGCACATGGATTTTGTCGGAGTATATCTGACACTTGTGACACTTCCTCATGTACTTGTAGAAATCGGATTCCATGGTCAACCAGTAGTACCCTGCTCTCATAATTTTTCTCGCCATTGTGTGTCCGTTGGCATGAGTGCCAAAGGATCCTTCATGAATTTCTTTCGTCAGCATGTCTGCTTTTGGTCTGCCTACGCATCGGAGCAAGACCATGTCAAAATTTCTCTTATAATGTGTATCACCGCACAGGAAGAAGCTGCCTGCTAGTCTCCTGAGGGTCTTTCTGTCTTTTCTGGATGCCCTAGGTGGGTACTCTTGTTTCTGAAGGAAGCACTTGATATCGTGATACCAAGGTTTGTCATCGATGACTGCTTCGATTGTGAAGATGTAAGTGGGCCATTCAAGGCGTATTATGTCAATCTTAGGTAAGTTGTTCCAATAACCTACACTAATCATGGAAGAGAGGGTGGCTAATGCATCAGCCATGTGATTCTCTTCATGAGGGATATGATGAAACTCGATTCTGTTGAAGAAGGGTAGCAACCTTCTTGCATAATCTTTGTAAGGAATCAGTCCTGATTGGTATGTGTTCCAATCTCCTTTGATCTGATTGATAACCAGGGCTGAGTCTCCATATACATCCAAGTTCTTGATCCTTAAGTCGATCACTTCTTCGAGACCCATGATTCAAGCTTCGTATTCAGCCTCGTTGTTTGTACACTTGAATGTCAGTCTGGCAGTGAAAGAAATGTGGGTACCCTGAGGTGTTATGATGATTGCCCCAATTCCATTTCCAAAATGATTGACAACTCCGTCAAAGATTAGTCCCCATTGGGAACCTGGTTTTGGCCCTTCACTGGGTAGCGGTTCATCGCAATCTTTCATTTTTAAGTACATGACATCTTCGTCTGGGAAGTCAAATTTTACTGATTCCATATCATTAATCGATTGATGAGCCAAAGGATCGGCTAAACTACTTCCTTTAACGGCTTTTTGAGCGTGGTATTCTATGTCGTATTCTGATAACAACATCTGCCAACGGGCAATCCTTCCCGTGAGAGTAGGTTTTTCAAAGACATACTTGATTGGATCCATTTCGAAGATTAACCAAGTAGTGTGACGAATCATATACTGGCGAAGATGTTTGGCTGCCCAAGCCAGAGCACAACAAGTTTTCTCGAGCATAGTGTACCGAGTCTCGCAGTCGGTGAACTTCTTGCTCAAATAGTAGATGGCAGACTCTTTTATTTTTGTTTCATCTTGTTGACCAAGCACACAACCCATTGAGTCTTCCAAGAGTGTGAGGTAGATGATTAGTGGTCTTCCTTCCACTGAAGGTGATAGAATCGGTGGGTTTGAGAGGTATTCTTTAATACTGTTGAAGGCGGCTTGGCAGTCCTCTGTCCAAACGCAGTCCTGATTCTTTTTGAGTAATTTAAAAATTGGCGCACATGTTGCGGTCATGAGGAATATGAATCTGGAGATATAGGTCAAACGTTCCAGGAATCCTCTAACTTGTTTTTCAGTTTTCGGAGAAGAAATTTCTTGAATGGCCTTGACCTTGTCAAGATCAACCTCAATTCCTTTCTGGCTGACGATGAACCCTAAGAGTTTCCCTGAACAGACACCGAAGGTGCACTTGTTGGGATTCAAGCGGAGTTTGTACTTTCTCAACCGATCGAATAGTTTTGACAGGTGGGTCACATGCTCCTCTTCTGTCTTAGATTTGGCAATCATTTCATCGACATATACCTTAATTTCCTTGTGTATCATGTCATGAAACGGAGTAGCCATGGCCCTTTGATAGGTTGCCCAGGCGTTCTCTAAACCGAACGGCATTACCTTATAACAAAAAGTACCCCATGGGGTGATGAACGAAGTTTTCTTCATGTCTTTCGGCACCATTTTTATCTGATTATAGCCCGAGAATCCATCCATGAAGGAGAAAACTTTGAACTTTGCTGTGTTATCTACCAGCATGTCTATGTGTGGTAAAGGAAAGTTGTCCTTTGGACTGGCCTTGTTCAGATCTCTGTAATCGACACACATTCTGACCTTTCCGTCCCTTTTTGGAACGGGTACGATGTTGGCTAACCGTTGAGGATATTCTGATGTGGCGAGGAAGCCTGCGTCAATCTATTTATGTACCTCCTCTTTGATTTTGACGGCCATGTCCGGGTGAGTCCATGTCAACCTTTGCTTTACTGGCGGACATTCTGACCTTAACGGTAGATGATGCTCCACGATGCTGGTATCCAACCCTGGCATGTCCTGGTAGGACCAAGCGAACACATCAAGAAATTCTTTGAGAAGCTTTGTCAAATTCTCTTTGGCAGTTGAACTGAGCAGTTCCCCAATCCTGACTTCTTTTCTCTCCTCTTTTGAACCTAAGTTGACTGTTTCCAGCAACTCTTTGTGGGGCTCAATGGACCTTTCCTCTTGTTTGAGTAGTCGAGAGATCTCCTCTGGAATTTCGTCGTCATCTTCTTCTTCAGCCTCAAATACCGGGAAATCAAAGTTGGGAGAAGGCATTGGATTGTATGTTTCAACGGGGTTTAAAACAAGCATCTTCATGACGGTATGATTTGTGTTTTAGAAGAGATAGAGAAAATGCAAGAGTGTGTGCAGTGTTTTTTTTACAGCTTGTTTTTTTAGTTTGAGTTGTTTTTTAGGATTACCATTTTCTAAGAAAAGCAAAATGGGAAAACAACAATTAATGAGGAAATTACATAACGACGTTATTTTATTAATGAACAAGTCGATTCTTGAAACTACAGCCCTATAAAACAAAACTCTGTCGCTTTGGGCGAAGCAAAGAGGGAAATTTACAGAAAGTGAGCCCTATCAAAACATCTGTTTCACCGGGGCAGGGTGAAAGGTTAAAAGACGACAATTACTTTGACTTATGACCAATCTTCGGAACATCGACAATAACCCATTGGCGGCAAACTCCTCGGTGAATCACAAAGTCTGGTGCCTTCCTTGATTTGTATTCAGAAATGACACTGATTTCTGATGGAGCTGGATCATTGGAATCTGTCTCCTAGGCAGGGTTGTCGTAGGAGGATTCCTCAGTTGTATTTTGCGTAGTATTTGTACTCTCAGCTGTATCTCCCCATCCAGTTGGCTGGTGTCTTCGAGCTTGATACGAGAGCTTTCGGGAGCAGTGTACTTGACCAAGTAGTCGAATTTCCCACTTGGTTGTCCCTAGGTGTCCCATACTTCTTTGGAATTAGAGGAGTCATCCCTCTCAATGACGTTGACCTCGGGAAAAGCATAGTTAATGAATTCTAGTCCTGCACACGTTGCAAATTCATCGTCGTGCTGGGTATTTTCAAGATAACCTGGGTGTTGATCCCATGACATGGTGGGGACGCAGGTATTCTTTTCAATGATGCTCAGCTGATTCTCATTGTTCGGCTGACTTTCTTGCCCCAAGTTTCCTGGGTAAGGCTGTCACATTGGCAGGCCATCCATCGGGCCATAGTAGTCATGGTCAAAGTTGTCTTTCATTAGAGTATTCTCCTCTAATGAGTTTGGCGGAGCACGGAATCCTTCCGGATCACAATCTCCATATATCATTTCGACATCTGACCTGGGTATAAATCTCGGACTCTGTGCGGGATAGCAAAATGGCATAGGCACTTCTTCCTGAGACATGTAACCGTCCTCGTTGAGATAGGACTTCCATTCTTCCTCCGTATCGGAGGAATCACCTTCGTTGATGGTATGGACTTCTTGAGACATTGGTTGAAGGAAGCCTCCACTGTGGAAAAAGATCTGAATGGGATGAAGACTTTCATCGTTAGCAGCTGTCTGGGTACAGGTTGCAGAAAAACCAAGACCCTTCTTTGTTTTATTGTCAGTAGGAATGACAAGTTGCCCCCATCCTGTTGTATTGGCACTCTCAACCGTTTTGATAGCATCTTTGTACGAGGAAATCGAAGTTCCCTCTTCGGATTGACTGTCATTGTGTAGCGAAAATGCTTGGAACTGAGTTCCAATTACCCCCTCCGGTTCTACATAAGTGGATGACGATAAGTTGCTTACGAGCAAGACCTGTTCTCCACAGACTGTGACGAGTTGGTCGTTCTGGATGAACTTTAGCTTTTGGTGAAGGGCCAAAGTGACCTCCCCAGCCTGATGTATCCAAGGTCTTCCTAATAAACAACTGTATGTTGCCCGGATGTCCATGACCTGGAAAGTGACTTGGAAAGTGTGAGGACCGATAGTTATGGGAAGGTCGACTACGTCGATAACCGTTTTTCTGGATTCGTCAAATGCTTTGACGATGACCTCGCTGGTTCTCATCGGAGGGCCTTTGAATGATAATTGCATCAAGGTGGACTTCGGCATAACATTCAGGGCTGACCCTATGTCTACCAGTACGCTGGCTAAAGCATCGCCCTGGCAGTTGACTGTAATGTTGAGTGCCATGTTGTGGCCTTTGCCCCCTCTAGAAAATCCTCATCACTGAACCCTAAGTTGTTGCAAGAAGTGATGTTAGAGACAATGCTATCGAACTGTCTGATTGTTACATCCTGTTCCACAAAGGCTTGCTCCAAGACTTTCTGTAGGGCCTCCCTGTGCGCTTCTGAACTAAGTAACAATGATAATACCGAGATCTTTGAAGGAGTTTGCAACAGCTGATCAACAATGTTGTATTCACTCATCATTGTTTTTCGAAAGGTCAGGATCACTGGATTGACCGACTGGTGGATTGGAAACTTCTGTCAGAGGTTCCTTTTCTTTGCTGGGTTCTCCAACTCCTCTGTTGAAGATCCTACCACTCCGTGTTACTTAACTGATGTCTGCAATATTCACGACGGAGGGTAATGGAATTTCCTTTCCATTCTCAACTGTTGTTGCACCATATTTGTAAGGGATTGCCTTAGTTGATTCATACGGTAATGGTCCCGGTAGATAGATGATTATGGGAACCTTATGATTTTTTTGACCATCGTACGTAATTTCGATCAGTTCCCGGTTAGGAACTCTCGATTCGTCAAGTAGAGGGATGATGGCACAAACATCCCTAGCCCTCTGATGATTGGAGATTATGACAACGTCCTCGATTTGATTAGCGAGGTAGTTGACCGATCCAGAACTTGACCATGGTTGAACCTCTTTGCGGTCCAACTGACTTTGAAGGGCTGCTCGTACGAGGTAGTATCCTTGATTATCCACTGAGAAAACTCCACACCGCTCATAGTTGTGTAGTGGCACCTGGCCACGTCCACTTTGAATACAGTGTAATCTTACTAGATTTGTTTTCATCGACCGAACATCCTGACTTTGATATCTAGTAGGATTCCCGTTAGTGATGCTAACTTGTTGGGTGTCTTTATCCATATATATTGGAAGCCACCAATGGTTCAACAAGTGCTGAAGTGTTTCCTGGACAAGGGCACAACCTTGGTCATTTTCACAACCCGCTTTACAGCTCTAATAATCATGTGATACCAGGAACCCGAGCCGGACCTGTTTAACATGTAACTCCACCAGGATGGTATTCATCAAGCGAATATCGAAGATTTGAATCATGTTGATTTGATAATGATTCCTATCATGGTAGTCTTGGATCCATCCAAGATCCATCTGACGCTGGAGGGCCTCTTGTACAAAAGAGCATCCCTGTTTGTTTATCGAACAAGTCAGACAGGAATTGTAATCGTGCCGCAGCAGATTATGATACTGGCTTTGCCTTGATTTCATTTCCACCAAGTTGACATTCATCGCACGGATGTCGTGGTTTTGAATGATGTTGGAATTCGTATAAACCATGTTAACTCAACGAACCCGGTGCTCATGGATCCATCCGAGATCCATCTGTTCCTGTAGAGCTGATTGCACCACAGAACATCCTCGATTGCTTTTAGAGCAGATATCACACTGGTGATAATTATGAGGTGGCACATGGCCATATCCACTCTGTCCACAATGCATCTTGACCAAATTGGCCCTTAACAAGAGTACATCATGAATTTGATAGATGTCGTTAGATTCTCCTTCTATCAAACTGACTGCAGTTTTCTCATGTTGAGGCAGCGGGTTCGTGAGAACATTCGAATTCGTATCTTTGAAAGATAAGACCCCGCTCCTAACAAGCTTTTGCACGTCGGATTTGAAACTGAGACAGTTTTCTATGTTATGCCCTGGTCCTCCTTGATGGTAAGGGCAAGTCTGATCCACCTTAAACCAAAAAGGCAGATTTTCCGGTACTGTAAGAGGAGCCTTGGTCTGGACACTACTACGAAAACCCCATTTAACGACGCCAACTTTACCACGGTTTCGTATCCCACCGTTGTAACAGGATTAAAAATTTATAACGCCATATTTAACGACGGTTGTATTACATAGCCGTTGTAATACAAGCTGTGTAACAAGCTTCGATTCCTAGCTCTATATTTTTTTCCATATTTTTACATTTTAACACGCTTGTATTAGAAGACCGTTGTACTACATGTATCACGCTTCGATTCACAGCAATGTATTCTTTAGTATTTTTAAGTGCAATAGAGTATATATATAACTTTAAAAATAAAACTGTAAGAGATGAACATATATAGACATAATTTTATTTTAATATTCCATTGAGAGTACATTGATAAACATATTACATATCAAGATCATTGTCAGAGCCCATAGCATAAAATGCATCTTCATAATCTAGACATCTCTCCTCACTCCCCTCATCAGAATCATAATATACAGGCCTCATTTTCTTCTTTATCTTCTTCTTCTTCGGCTTCTTCTTCTTCTTCTTCTTCTTCTTATCCTTCCTTACCCTTAAGGCATCCCTGAAGTTGGCAGTTGCTGGTTGGACGACCTCCTGGATTGGCGCTTGACGTTTCTCATTGAGGTTTCTAGGATTCTCATTTGTTGAACTCATTGTTACGAAGAATATATTATTTAGATATGTAAAATTGTCTATTTATAGATGAGGTTGAAGATGAAAAGACTAATAGTTTAATGCTTGTAATGATGATAACTTGTAAACCGTTCATATTCTGGAACTATATTTTCTTGTGAACCGTTCATGTGTTGGGAAATGCAACGGTTAATAATATCACGACGGTTATAAGTAATGACCGTAGCGATATCACTTATAATCCAGGTGTAATTTTAGGAAAATGTTGTTGCCTGGTGTCGAACCTTGTACCACGTATAAGGGGTATCGCTTATAACTAACCGTTGTGATATTATTAAATTAATATATAATCTATCATAACGATTATTTAAGAAAACCGTTGTGAAACATTTACCTATATAAGGGAATTAACTTTCCCTTTTTGACAGTCGAGCAGTTTCCTTCACAGCGAAACCCTAGCACCCAAACTTTATGTTTTTTTAGAATTTGCGAGAAGAAATACAAGAAGTATGAAGCTTTTGATTTAAGCTTCTTCCTCCCTGTAGTTCTTCCTGCAGAATCTAAAACTAGATGAACATGGTGATGATGCTGGCGGTAGCAAGCGTAATGTACATATTGTTTATGGAAAATAAGGTAGTCTTCTACTTCAATCTTTTTGTTAAATAGTTCCCATTATCTCGTTTTCTTTATATTGTTTTTGTTGATTGTTCTCATTTTGTGCAGATTCGACTTCAATGCTTCATAAGCAAGGTGAACTTCATTGTAATGGTACAGTCTCACTTCTTAGGGTTTTGTTTCAACTTTTGGTTATTTTGTTTTGAATACTAACTAATTTTCTTCATTGCTTCCCACTTCTTAGGGTTTGTTTCACATGGTGATGATGATGGTGGTACATATATATATGAATTCATTCTGATAAGGTACATATATATGAATTCATTCTTATATTGTATATGAAATTTAGTTTATTATATACTATGTACATTGTTTGTTTTACTCTCCTTTTATTGAAAATGCAATCAGTTAAATTGATATAGAACATTAGTTTATTATATATATACTATGTATATTGTATATAGTTAAATTTAATACAAACTAATTTTCATCATTGCTTCCCACTTCTTAGGATTTGTTTCACATGGTGATGATGATGGTGGTACCTATATATGAATTCATTCTGATAAGGTACATATATATGAATTCATTCTGATATTGTATATGAAATTTAGTTTATTATATACTATGTATATCGTTTGTTTCACTATCCTTTTATTGAAAATGCAATCAGTTAAATTGCTATAGAACATTATAATCTGAAAATTAGGATGTATTTGAAAACCAACCTTTATCATGTCAATGTTTTCCGAATTGCATCCATTTCATTCCGCATATTTTATGTTTCTTAACATAAAATTTATGGTTCTATGGTCGGTTTCCTTCAATCCATCGATATCTTTTATTATAGTTTACCTCATCGTCGTCACTAATCGCCGTGGTATTTTAAGATCATGATCATTGTTATGATGATAAAATCGTGGCGATTTTTGGCGATGATGAGGTAAACTATAACAAAAGATATCGATGGATTGAAGGAAACCGACCATCGAACCATAAATTTTATGTTAAGGAACATAAAATATGCGGAATGAAATGGATGCAATTCGGAAAACAGTGGTGTGTTTAAGTTGGTTTTCAAGAACAGTTTAATTTTCAGATTATATAGTTCTTTACCAATTTTAATGGTTGTATTTCTTTAATAAGGTGGATGGTAAAACAAGCAATATAAATTTGTATTTAATAAACTAAGGATACATTCCACAACGGTTGAGACAAATAACCGTTGTGATAGTTAACATATATGACAACGGTTCATACTGATAACCGTTGTGATAGTTAATATATATTACAACGGTTGAAATACCTAACCGTTACAATATATCGCGCGCTTCCAGAATACAACAACGATTTCCAGACCGTTGTAGAAACGGCGAACTGACAACAACAATCTACATAACAATGCCTTCGCCCGCGTCATTATATGTCATTCCCAACCGTTGCTAAATGGGTTTTTCGTAGTAGTGGGATGTGCCCTTTAACCAGCAGTAACAGAAATAGTTCTGCGTATAACACGTGTATAGGATCAAATCCTAGTGGCTGCATTGTACGGTTGTTGTTGCATTGAGGACGAGCCTGCTGAAGAGGCTGTTGTGTCCTTTACTGAAATTGCTGTTGACTAGGTTGGCCCTGTGCAACCTGGGGTTAATACGTAGAAACAGGCGCAGGGTTGATAGCAGGAGTTACAGCTGCTACTGGTTGATACCGTTGCCTTTGCTTTCCGAGAGAGATATTCCTAATATCCTGCTCTTTTTCCTTAGGGAGAGTGCTACCGTATCGTTTTGTACTACTTGATGATCCAGCGTTTTTAACTAAACGTCCTTCTCGGACCGCTTCCTCAAGACGAACTCCCATACCGACCATTTCGGTGAAGTTGCTAGGCGCACTGGCAACCATTCTGTCGTAGTAAAATGAGCTCAAGGTCTTTAAGAAAATATTTGTCATCTCTTTTTCCTCAAGAGGTGGACAAATATGAAAGGCAATTTCACGTCATCTCTGAGCGTATTCCTTAAAGGTTTCCTTGTCCTTTTGCGACATTGATCTGAGTTGATCTCTGTCTGGTGCCATGTCCAGATTGTATTTATATTGTTGGACGAAGGCAATGCCAAGGTCTCTGAAAGTGCTGATCGTAGCGCGGTTTAAACCCATGAACCATTTTAAGGCGGCACCGGTTAAACTATACTGAAAGTAGTGAATCAGCAGATCTTGATTCTCTGTCTGAGCTGACATTCGCCGAGCGTACATCACCAAGTGACTCTGAGGGCAAGAGTTACCCTTGTACTTTTCAAAATCGGGCACCTAGAACTTGTGTGGAACTTTCACATTGGGGACCAAGCATAGATCTGCGACGTCCTTCCCAAATAAATCCTGACCGCGAATGGCTTGCAGTTCCTTCTGCATTTCCGAGAACTGCTCCTGGAATTCATCCATTCTATCGAACATACTTTCCTTTCTACCAGAAGGTATCTGTGGAACCTGTCCATCCGGGACAATGTGCATCACAGGGGGTGGTACCGTTACTACGGTAGTGAATCTTGGCGTTTCCCGAAGTTTGTAACGTTCGGGAGTTATCGGTATGCCCCTGGCATCTTCGCTTTCCCGAAGTTTGTAACCTTCAGGCCCAGCGGCTCCTGCTGAAGTTTCTGGATCTCCAATGATCGGTGGGATATATCCTTCCGGGATATAGTTAGGTGGCACGCCCCAAGGACGATCTTTCGGTATTCTGTACCTAGGATCATACTTCTTCACTATGGGCGTTGAGGTGATCTCTGAGATCACAGTTCTTTGTAGCTGAGCTTCTGCCATGGCTTGTATGTTGTTACGAAGCTTTCTCATATCCTCTCTCAGAGCGTCGATCTTTTCTTTCAACTCTCTGTTCTTTTCCTCGAGATCATCCATATTTTTCTGACGATTGGCCCGAGTATTGTACGAATGAGACAGTTTGACTCTAGAACCGAGACACAAACGTGAGATTCGTAAGTAAGAAGAACGCGTTTATGCGAGAATGATGAATGCAATGATTATATTAATTGTTTTTTGGTTTAATCAAAATAAACTTCGACAATTAGATTGCAAATATCAAACAGTGGGGGAAACCCCGTTTTATTAAATTCGAAGGATTGCGGAAATGGAAATACAGTAAATTACAAGGTGCAGAAACAAAAACTTAAGCTAATGGATCTCGAGTCCTCTCTGAGGAGAAATCAGGTGTTGATTCTGGTACTTTCATTTTCTTTGACCGGGGCTCTTCAGCCCTTGTCGGGTTGTCATTCCTTTGCCAAGTGAAAGGAGCGAGCAAATTCCTTTGGTCATCCTGATTTTCTACAGCATGTTGCTCCAAAATCTCAATTAGAGCATCCTTATCTTTCAGCAATTGCTGTATTTTGGTACACTCCACACTGAGAATGCGGTACTTGTTCTTCCAAGACCTTCTCTCCTGTTGAACTTTGTTGAGAGTAACCTGAAGTTTTTCCGCTTCCGTCATGAAGTACATGACAGATTCCCTTGGCGAAAGAACTCCGTGACGAGGATAAGGCATCTTTAGCTTGAGAGCTCTAGTTTGTACCCAGTGGAGATAAGGCTCCACCGAGACACAGTCCAGTTTTCCTAGAGACTCCCGTCATTTCTTATGAACATGTTTCCAAGCGTGCACTATTTCCATCTTTAGTGCCCTGTCATTTTCTCCTTCCTTGAAGAAAAGACCTTCCAGATGAGCATTACGCGGGACATGCCTCATCGGGTATCCAAATTGACGACAAACCAAAACTTGATGGTAATTGATTCCTCCTTTAGTTCCTATGAGGGGTACGTTGGGGAAGTTTCCACAACGGTCAATGATCCTGATCCTGTCATAAATCCTATTGCACCAATCTATGTCAGAGTTGGTAAGAGACATGATTTTCTGCGACCAACGTAAGGCACTCTTATGATCCCAAAAAGCGGCAGACTTAGGCAAATGGGAGATAAACCATTTGTATAGCAGGGGTACACAACACGTGATCTCTCCTCCACTGTACAAATTCCCTAAGTGTACAGAATGATACGCATCTGTGAGCAAGGTAGGTACAATGTTTCCAATGAGAAAAACCTTAATGGCGTTGATATCGACAAAGTTGTCAATGTTGGGAAACAGAAATAACCCGTAGGTGAGCAAAACAAAGATGCTCTCGAAAGCAGCCACGTTCCCTATACTAGCAAAGTATAGAGCCTTCTTTACCAGAAACTTGGCTGGTAAACCTTGGAGCCCACCCTTAGTGGTCATGTGAGTCTTGACTTCTGACTCATCCAAATAGATTGCTCTTGCAATGATTTGATCCTTTGGAATTTCTTCCAGTCCAGAAAAGGGAGCTCGATCAGTGATATGTAAATCAGTCAGATGAGAATACTCCTCCAGCTTCGGTGCGAGCTTGTAATCCGGGAATGTGAAACATTGATAGACCGGATCGTAAAACTGAATGAGTGCCTCCAGGATTCCTTCAATTACATGGACCCTTAACAGAGGTAGCAAACCTCCATACTTGGCTCTGAAAGCGTCATGGTTAGTGATCATCCTCCCTAATCCTCTCAAATCCTCTAGTTTTGGAACCTTGAAGGTATACTTGTGAGTTTTCCGTCTACCAAAATCAATGAGCGCAATCCTTTTCTCTCTGACATTTGCAATCACTGTCTTAGTTTAGTTTGAAAAAGAGAGACTAAAAGAGAAAAAAAAATTTTGCTTAATGTTTTTTAAATGGATGCATGAATGCAGAACACAAAAACATAGAAAAAACATGGGGTCAAAGGGTCGGTGTCATGAAGTCAAGGCTCTACCCCCCCCCCCCCAAAAGGTTTATACTAGTGACTTTTGTACCTGTCTCTCAAAATCATTAATTCTTGTCGAGATCACATCAGCAGGCCGGGAACCGTGCTAGATGTATTTCGAAGAATCTCAGAAGAGGGTAGTATCGCGTAACAACTATTTCCGATAGCTTCCGCACTACTAAAAGAGGTTTTTCCTAGGTGTATACTCAATCTTTCCACATGCGGCATCACACGCATTCCCATTAGCAGAAAAATAAACACAGATATCAATTAGGAAAAGCAGTATATATATTTGTCCTAATGTCCTAGACTTTTTAAAAGCTATGAATCCTATGATCCTAACAGAAAATGGCTCCCCGACGGAGTCGTCACTCTGTGGTACCTTCCCAACTTAAGGGTTTTGACCTAAGATCCTAGTGAAGGCCGATCCTAGCAATTATATTGGTTCCCAGTGACATCACCATGCCTGTGACACCTTGAATTCAGGATTTTCAGCCCTTGGGGAAACAAGGGATACCTTTTATCTCCCACTATGGTCGCCATTTTTCTGTAGCGCGATTTTTGTGGTTTCGAAACACTATTGCTTGGGTACTACAGTTCGATTCATTTTTTATCATATTAAAGCTGATAAAGGTAGGGAAATAGATGTCTCCAATTAACCCTGCTTGCAAACTAAGGTTAAACAGTCAAAACTGTTGATTTACAAATGCTATCAAAATAGGGGGTTCGCCCTTTGGGGTTATTTTGTTGAAAACAGTGTCTGGGTAGGGTGTTGGAACTGATGCTCTTTGGTTGATATATGGGATTTTGGGTTTTTGATTAGTGTGCTCGCTAAGATTTTTCAATCTTATGTCTAAGTATTCCCGGGATAGGGAAATCAGAGCGATCGTAGTTCCTCCTATTCTATGGGAGGAAAAAGGTTGTTTTGGTGTCTTGCTCAAAGCCCAAGACGTGAAGCTAAAAGTGATTTGTATCTTGTTCAAAGCCCAAGATGTGAAGCTGAAGGGTCTATTTGTATCTTGTTTGAAGCCCAAGATGTGAAGCTAAAGAGTCTATTTGTATCTTGTTTAAAGCCCAAGATATGAAGCTAAAGGGTTTTGACCTTAGAGAGAATTTGTCATCTCTAAAGGGGTCTGTTTGTCACAATAGTTGGGGTGACTGATTATAAAGGAGAATTACTTTAACTGGAATATGTGAATCCAGCAATGCCATAATTTCCTTTATAGGGGTTTTTTAACCTGAAAGAGAAGACTTTAACTCAGTTTAGAGCAATGCCATATTTTCTTAGGAATTTCTCATGCTAAAAGAGGGACAGTGGCGTGGATGTAAATAATCCAGAGGCTTGCCGCTTATAGCAATTAGATGGGGGGAAGGAGTTGTTGATGTTTGTATACTGTGAGCAAGGCACATATTTTGATGCTAAAAGGTTGATTGTCTCAACCGGGGTTTCCTTATACAAAGCCTAAGAGGAGGCTAAAAGGTTGACTTTTCTGGGGAAAATGTTCTTTGTGTCTTGTACAAAGCCCAAGATTGAGGCTAAAGGTTTTGACTCAACAAGAGAGTCTTTTTGTGTGTCTTGTACGAAGCCCAAGACGGAAGCTAAAAGTTGTTTGACTCAACAGGAGAGTCTTTTATACTCAACAAGAGAGTGATTTGTATCTCGTACGAAGCCCGAGATGAAGGCTAAAGATGGTTGACTCAACAAGAGAGTCTTTTATACTCAACAAGAGAGTGATTTGCTATCTCGTACGAAGCCCGAGATGGAGGCTGAAAGGCGATTCAACAAGAGAATCTTTTATACTCAACAAGGGAGTGTTTTTGTATCTCGTACGATGCCCGAGATGGAGGCTGAAGATGTTTGACTCAACAAGAGAGTCTTTTATACTCAACAAGAGAGTGTTTTGTATCTCGTACGAAGCCCGAGATGGAGGCTAAAAGGTTTGTTACCCAACAAAAGGGACTTTTATACTCAACAAGAGAGTGTTTTGTATCTCGTACGAAGCCCGAGATGGAGGCTAAAGGTGACTGTTTCAGTTGAGTGACAGGTCCACTATGTTGGTTTGAAAGAGAAAATCAGTTCTTATATGAGCAATGTTGTACTCATGGATTGGATCTGAGGATCGGGATTTTTTTCTGTTCTCTAAGGAAACGGGGAATCCAAAGGGTTTTTTAGGCTGTCCAAGTCTACGGGTGTTCTTCCCATTCTTGAAAGGGGCTTGAGAATGTCTTTGAGACTCAAGGGTCTTAGACTGTCCAAGTCTAGAGTTTTATCTTTTGTACTATGCTTAAGAGAAATTAAGAGACAGTACATTTGCGGTAGAAAGATCTAGACTCTTTGAAAGACTGTTCTATTAAGATGACTAATTTCTTTTCCTATACCTTTAAGAGGTCGTCCGGACAATTTGTACGAAGCCCAAGAGGAGGCGAGAAAAACTTTTAAGAAGCCGAAGGGACAATTTGTACGAAGCCCAAGAGGAGGCTATCTTCCCGGAGGAAGAATCATTATACGAAGCCTAAGAGGAGGATGTGAAAACTTCTAAGAAGACGACGGGTCCTTGTACAACGCCCAAGAGGAGGCCATCTTCCCGAAGGAAGAATCATTATATGAAGCCTAAGGGGAGGCTGTGAAAACTTCTAAGAAGCCGACGGGTCCTTGTACAACGCCCAAGAGGAGGCGGGGATGCTTTTAAGAAGCCTGTGGGTCCTTGCACTAAGCCCAAGAGGAGGCTGATGAACAGTTCCAGAAGGGGTTTCACTTGGAACATTGGCCTTCTGTATATGAACTGTTCAAGGGGGAAATTTCTTAGATCTAGTTATCTAAAATTGTTGTAAAAGAAAGTTCTCATTGTTTGGGTTGTGTTGAAATATTCAGGAGAACGTCGGGAGACGAGGTTCTGTCTAGTTCTAGACGTAGTTGCCGGGGAAACTCTAAATATCTATACTATTATTACACAATTAATATGAGTTTATGAAAGAAGACTTACAGTGAAGTATCCCCACAGTACAGTTATATACATATGAAAGCGGTAAATGAAAGCGGGTAAACACTTACTCGGTTGTAGAGTTTCCATGTTGTATTGTTAGTTGTTCAACAAAGAAAAGTTGAAAACAGTATATTACAATATCAAACGAGAAAGTGCTTTGAAAGGAAAATTGGGACTTACAGCTCAAGGAGAGGCCCAGGGTTTTATCAGTGATCGCACTGTCGTTTTGTACAGGGACTTATACAAGTGACTGAGGCCCAAGAAAGATTTCCTGTACAAGGGGATGGGTCTTACACTCTCTCAAGAGGCCCAAAGATTTATTTTTTAAGAATGGGGCTTATAACACGAGGGTAGGCCCAAGGGTTTGATTTTTCAACTGGCGATCACGCCGAGGTTTTCTTTTAACACAGAGGGACTTATACAATATCTGAGGCCCAAAAATTGTTTTGGTTAAAAGGGGATTGGGTCTTACACTCTATTAGAGGCCCAAAATGATTTTGAATGGGTCTTATAGCTCGAGGAGAGGCCCGGATGGTTTGTTTTAAACGGGCGATAATCGCGCCGAACTTTTGACATACAACGGGACTTATACAATAAGTGAGGCCCAAAATAGGTTTGTATTTACAAAGGATTGGGTCTTACACTCTATTAGAGGCCCATGGGTGTTTGAAAAGTTTGTTTGGGTGAAAATCACTAAAACCCTAATTTCATCTTTTTTAAAGTAATTATTCAAAGAAAATTAATTAAAATGATACAAATACCAAATAAGTTCTAATAAATAACTTATTATCTTTGGTTAAGGTTTGAAAAATGATATTTCAATCACAAGATGAATTAAAGCTCATTTGGTTTTGATTTTTCAAGATGAATATTCATTTTAAAATGTTTAAAAAACAATAAAAATGAATTTATTCACAAAAATACTAATTATATTAAATAAATAATATAAATCTAATTTTTTTGTGGAATAAAATATTTCAACATTTTTGTGATTTTTGCAAAAAGAACCAATCAAAAATAATTAAAATTGAGTGAGTTATTAATTTTTCAAATCATTTAAAATAAATATGAAAAATAACAAAAAATAAGAAAAAGTGATAAAAAAGAGGTCTTGGGCGAGGGGGATTCTAATCCCAGACCTCTCGCTTGCCAATACTCACAAACCAGCTGATCAACCACTGGGGCGCAATGCCAATTCATTAAACATATGGCAAGTGAAAAATATATAGAGAACTTGGTTGGAAAACCTGAAGAATGGCGCCATGGCCATCTTCTTCCTCGAGCCCGTGCATGAAGCACCCTATCTCACTCATCTCTCAACCATTTGACATGATTCAACCACCAAACTCGTGTGTTTTTCAACAAGGAACAAGATGGCAATACTTGATTTTATTTATTTTCAGTGTATAGTAAATTATATCATCACGACCGTATGAACCCTAATTTTGCAAAAGCAATCGTGCAGACATGGTTATGAGGGCTATGATCAAATTTCTTGAGGGGAAACACTCAACATATGATGGCAAGCAATTGGAAAAAATATCATGCGAGGAAATATGCATGGATCATGAAGATGGAGTTTTGAGGCTTACCTTGATGCAAGCTGAAATGGAACTCTGCATAGATGGTGTTCCAGATGCGATTTGATGATCCCTACAGCTTCAATGGATGTTGTGGAGTGTGTTGCAAGCTTTGGAACACTCTGAAAACTTCTGGATCAAGTTTGAGAACTCCAACTGCATAATTGAGGCATAATGGCTTGGTTGAAGAGTGATTTTGAGCTAGGGGTGTTACAGTTGGTGTTTAAGTGTTTGGACATCCAAATACATCATATGTGATGTGTCTGAGTAATTGGAATGGATTGCTTAGGGCTGCAACTCAAAACCCGATGGTGGTTGCTCAAAAACAAAGAAAATTGGCACTTAAGAGAGAATGAGAGAAAGTAGTGTTATAAAGTGCTTTGGTGTGCCTTGAATGATCCATTGGAACCTCTATTTATAGGTGATCAACTCTTGTCTTGGAGGAATAGTGAATGGCTACTGGATCAGATCACCTTCAAAGGGATTGGTTGGGCATAAATGCCTCTTGCATTAGGTGTAACAGCTGCTCCAAATAGATCAGCTATGCCTTGACTGAAATCACATTCCTCAGTCATTTTAATCGTTGTTTAATTAGAGAACTTGACTGAGGAGAGTAAGAATCTTGAGAATGCACTATTCCACATTAATTCCCTTTGAATTCAAGGTAAAATGTGACAAAATGCATGAACTTCAAGTTGGAAGATTCCTTGGCTTTGTGACTCAGCTTTGTAGGTTGGATCAGATGCATTGTGATTGGTTTGAGTACATGTGGCATAATGATCCTTGGTTTTGATTCAGAAATCGTGTGTGGCAAGCAAACATGCAAACTGATTTTTCCAAAATAGCTTGCAGCAGCATGACTTTGGGCATGGATTCCTCTTGGCTAAAGTTGAATCAATTCATGCTGAGAGGCTCTTTGGATTCTTAGAAACATATGCAACAACATTGATGTTTACCTTTGGACTTGATTCAGCTTGCAACTATGTGAAAAGATCTCATAAGTCTTGGTGTTTTCAACAAAATCTGCCTTGGCCAGAATTTTTATAAGTGTTGGAAAATGATGTATTTTCATGTTTTAGTCATTTGGGCCCAATCATAACTCAGAATCCACAATGAATTGGAGTGAGGTGTAGTTGAAGCTTTTGTAGAGGGTAATGAGAGCTACAAATCCAGCTTTGGATGGGGAAAAATGGCCTTGTGGTTTAGGAGTTATGATCCTCCAAAGTTGGTACCCTAGCCACTTTGTTCCATAACTTAGAAAAATGTCTAAGTTTTTATGGTTACCGCTTTTACAAGTTATCCCACTTTTCTTGATTTTTCTTGATGAATGATGATTCCAATCACACATTAACAATATTTTAGGGTTAAGGAACCATAATTATGAAAAATCTCAAAAAGTCAAAGTTTGACTTTTGTGCACAGTTGACTTTTTGTTAGATGAATTCCAAACTGTGCCATCCTCTATGAAATCAAGTCCTTGACCTAAATCAAACTTGATGAATTGATTTCATAGGTGTTATAGGGTGTATTGAATCATGTCCTAGGGTTTGGGAGCATGTCCTGGTCAAAAGTCAAAGGTACAGTTGACTTTTCTCACGAAACCCTAATTGTGGTGCAGATGAAATTGAAACTTGTTGCTCAAGCTTCTTGGATCAATCCATTGTTGTAAAATGGATCAATGTGGTATATTGGAGACCCTCAAATCATGTCTTGAGGTCTTGGCTCATGATTTGTCCCAAAAGTCAACTTAGGGGTGAATTAGGTCAAGAAACCCTAAATTCCTGATTTTTGATGAATGCTTCCCCAGAGGCTAAATTGACTTGATGATTGGGTTCATGATGTTCCATGGAGTATTTTAGGATATGCTTTGAAGCATTGGCTCATGCCTAGAGGAAAATTTTCATATGGAGGTCCTGGTCGACCAAAACTCTAATGTGGTGACACTGGCGATCTTGAGGCTTAATCCACCTAGAAGGGAGCAACCTTGTGCTTGATCCTTGCTGTGGGAGTCCTCTTGATCCATTGTAGATATTTGAGAGGTTAGACAAGTTGAAGATCATGTCAATTCTTGATTGATCCTTTGTCTAAGAACTCTGAGAGGGCTTGAAACCCTAATTGTTTGGTTGACCTCCCTGGTTATGGTGTAGTGGTTAAGAAAAGTTGGGAAATACCTATTAGGGGAAGTCCTATGTATGTTCTTTGGCACAAGCTCAAAAGATTAAAAAATGACTTGAGAAGTTTTAGCAAACCTCTTTCTGATATGAAACAAAGACTGATATCTGCCAGAGATAATCTCAAAGAAGCCTAGATGGATCTTATTTCCAATAGAATGAAAAACAATATTATTAAGAAAGTAAAGAATCTGACTGAAGAAGTTAATTCCTTTAAAGAGCTTGAAGAGAAGATCTTGATGCAAAGGTCAAAAATCCAGTGGCTCAGTGTAACGCCCAGTATAATATTTATCTAGAATAATACCATACAAGTGTTTAATTTGGTGCTGACACCATCATAAGTGCCTAATGGCATAATTCACATACTTGACCATATCTAAAACATAAATACAATCTATGGTACAAGATATGGAAGTTAGCCAAAACAATAAAAACTAAGATTAATATACAATATCCTCAATTGTATACTACAAATACACAGCGGAATAAGCTCAACTAAGCTTCTCTTGAAACATCCAAGCATAGCTCCACTTGTAAATCAAACCTACAAATACCTGTAATATAGCAATGATAGTGGGGTGAGATACATCAAATCTCAGTGAGTTCCCTATCTTATAGATTCTCTCGGCTTTACAAGGTTCTATCAATCCTAACTCAAGTCAAGGGGAAGGGAAAATGACCTTGAGTACACAAACTCACAATCTCACACTATATGAAAACATGTCATTGAGTCTGTTAACTCAAAAGTTTATCACTAATCGATAACCTTACCAAGGCATCCCCTTTTCTCGTCTGTTTCTACGTCTAGAAGTCGACCCAAGTCATGGGTCCTTGTAGTTACTTGGCATACGAAATGGATTCGGGAACATCGGCCTGTTAACCGTGAACCGTCACTTCTCATGGCCTGTTAACCATCGCAAGTCTCTTTACCATATAGGCTCCATTCGTACTACACTCGGGAATCAAACCTGCCAAGTAATTATGCATACGTTTCAGAGGAGGAGCTCGAGACTCATGAAACTACATATCAGGGAAAACGGTTACGATTACGTGATCATATACACAACGTGATTGTATTCGACAATCACAAGGCCACATTAGCCTTTAGGCCTCTCATGCCTTTAGGCCTATTTTTCCTTTAACAATAAAACATAACAATTACACATGTTCCATACTAGTGTCTTATTCTTTCTATATCATTCGGTAATGGACACACGCCCCGACCTCTCTTGCACGAGCGTTGTCATTTGTTTTGGAGTAAAGTTTCCTCACTCTACCTAATTCATTTTAAGCACGCATATTCTCTCAATTATGTTCAACAACGATATTAGACAAGCATATTACAACATCAATCATAAAACACACAAGATAACATAACATATCAAACATAATTGACATAGTAGTCCCACACATTTTTAAGGCATACAAGCCACTACTATCCTTTACCAAGCATCCTTGGTTAAATAGGGTCTATCATCACCATTTAATAGCACATGGGATTCTCTTTCCAATGCTTCAAGTCTCATGTCAATCGGATTCCCGATTCACAAATTGTGGTGGAAACAAGAATCATATTTTCAAATTCAACATATTACACAAAAATATTTTATTACCATCAACGTATAAATCCTTGACATATAAATATATTTTTACTTCACCATCAATTAGAGCATTTAAATAGCTTCCCAACGCTTTGAACGGGGACCAAAACGAACTTACGGTTCAAAAGATACGCCCGTTTTAAATTTCATTTTTCTGCCAATAGCAGTGGTAACCGGTTACTCACCACAGGGTAACCGGATAATTGATCAAAAACAGCCCAGAAACGTCATTTTTCAAAGGGTAACCGGTTACTTACAATAGGGTAACCAGTTACCATCGTACCAGAACCCAAAAATCATGTTTTTCTTCATTCTAAACCATTCTAACTCATACCTAAACATGTTGGGACATCAAAACAAGTATGATAGGTTCAAGCCACCCATAACCCGACTATATTACTCGATTTATTTCACGTTTTATCTTTTAGAACATTGATTTTATCTATTTTTATCATTTTCTCTTAATTTCTAACCTAAGTTTCAAACACATAATTCTAGAACTTAAAGTGTCTAACTAGAACCCACCTGATAATCGAAGAGGAGGTTGAAGAAAATGATGAATCGAGGCTTCTTTCTTCTTCCCAAGTTTCTTCTTCTCTTCTCTCTTCTCTTCTTCCACTTCTTTCTATCTTTCTTTTTTTTCCTTTCTAACAAATATATATATATAAACTTATTATATAATAAAAATCCAAAAGAGTAAAATATCTCCAATTGATATTTTATCATCTAACACCAAGTGATCAATTGTTTGAGTTACCATTGAAGATGGCTGGAAATCTACCTGAGTGAATCGCACACTCAAAGATACAACAGAGTCGCCACCGAACTTTATTTAGTCCCAAAGGATAAGGAAAATATCGATAAAACCCAAGGGAAAGAGAAACGGGAACGGGGGGTCGGTTATGCGAAAGGAAGGTATTAACACCTAACGCATCCGTCGTAATCGACGGGAACCATTTCACCTGCTTCTAGGCTTGGATGGGTTATCTATCTAACGACTTCTAGCTAAAAGGAAGGAGAGAGAGAGAAAGGGGAAAAAGAAAAGAAAGAAAGAAAGTGCTCGCGGAGGAACAAAGTCCTCGTGTCTACGTACCCTCATAGTGCAATGAGGAAGTCAGAGCGTCGTAGTTCAGAGGAACCAGGGGACAAAAAATAAGGAAGAAAAGGAGAAAGGTGGAAGAAAGGTGGAAGTGTGCTCGCTGAGATCATAGCGATCTCATGCCTACGTATCATACATTCGAAAGAATGCAGAATCAGAGCTTCCGTAGTTCGGGGAACTGAACGGAAAAAGAAAAGAAAGAAACAAAGAAATGAAAGAAGTGGTGTCAAAACCAAGGATGGAAGAAAAACTCTACTGGGGAATATCTCGCAGCAAGAGCGTTTGCACAAAAGAATAGGAAAATGATAGTGTCAAAACCAAGAAAGAAAGACATTCCGCTGGGGATAATGAAAAGAATTGGTGTCGAAACCAAGAAAGTAAGAGCAAGGGGAATAAAAAGGACTCCGCTGAGGATTCGAATAAAGGGATGGTGTCATAATCAAGAGAAAAAGGAAATTCGGTATATTAACTGGCTGGCAGTGGTTAACCGAAGAAAGAGAAAAGGACCCTGGCGGGGAAAAGAATGTGGTGTCAACAGACGGACTGTGATAAACCAAGACAGAGAGTGATGAACCAAGAGAAGGTGTTTGACTCTGAAGGGACCTCGGTATATTAACTGATAAACAGTGGTTAACCGAGGAAAGAAGGACTGCAACTCTATGGGGATAGAGAAGCATTGGTTTTAACAGAGAAAACTGTGATTAACCAAAGAACGGGTGTAGGACCGAGCGAAGGTCGTGACCCAAAGGACGGGTGTAGGACCAAGCAAAGGTCGTGACCCAAAAGGTTCGGTAAACTGACTGAACAAACAAAACTCAATCGAAGAAAGGGTATTTGAACCAAAGAAAGGTTACTAACCCAAGGGTGCAAGTATTCGAACCAAGAGGAGGTTCCCAACTGCGGGGGATTTGGTGTTTACAGACGGACTGTGATTAACCGAAGGGAGCGAGTGATTAACCAAGAAAAGGTGATTAACTCGAAAGGGTTCAGTATTTTAACAGACGGACTGTGGTTAACTGAAGAAACGGGTTATTAACTAAAGATAGGTGATTAACCCGAAGGGGTGCTCAGTGATTAACAGACGGGCTGTGATTAACTGAAGGAGATAGCAAGCATTAGTGTTTTAACTGACGGGCAGTGGTTAACCAATCAAAGTGAGAGGAACCAAAGGAAAGGTTGCGAACTCCAGGGGAAGTGTCGGTTGTTTAACAGGAAGATGGTGTTTAACTGGAGAAAGGAATAAAAACTCTGCATGGGAATCTAAAGCAACGATTAATTACAAGAAGAAATGAGTAATGAAACAAAGAGAGATTTCTACTGCAAGGATGATGATCTTAACCAAGAAGGATGGTGATTGATCAAAAGGAGAGATTGAAAGAGATAGGAGCGATCAAGGATCGAGTCTGACCGGGGAAGGAGCAACACAACAGCTTGAGGATAGAGGTGACTATTCTCAAAAGAGATGGCCAAATGCCATTACCCAAGAAATAGTCAGAATGAGGGTAGGATAACCATTCTCATTCCTTATCTTAAGCTCAAAGTATAGTGCGGAAATTGAAACGGACAGCGCAACAGCTCCAATGTTGTACGGTGCTCCTACGGAGAGAAACGGACAGCATAACGGCATTAACTTGTACAGTACTCCGATGCAAGGCGCAGCGCGAAACTCCAACTCCACGGGGGGGGGGGGGGGAAGAGAGAAAGCTCTAAAGGAGGCCTAAAGAGAGGAAAAGGGACGATCGACTAATCGAAACAAAGTTTCGATCAATTAATCAAGGGATGAACATGCTAACAACTTTCCAAATAGAATGAAAAGTCATTAAAGCCAAAAGGAGTGAATTATTGATTATACAAGATTAAGCTTATCCATGGAAAATAAACTTAATGCAAGCTGAAATGGACAGTGCAAAAACAGTTCCAAATGATCATCAAAGTGTCACACAAAATCATGTATCATGTGAACAAAGATAGTGCAAGAATTGATTATGTTCATACAATACTAAGAACATGGAGCAAATGAATAATCGAAAACGTGCATCGAAAGTTTGTGAACATGCTTCAACCAGAAGTGAAATGTCATCCATAAAATCAAGCATAATGATCAATGGAAATTAAAATGGAGAAAGCATGGCAAACGCACTTGAAAATGCAAGAAAATGGCAATTCTGTTCAGTGTTAACCGGTTACTCACCATGCGTTAACCGGTTACTTGCTTGAAAATTGGCGTTTTTGGTGAAAATTGAACTGAGTAACCGGTTACTCACCCTGTGTTAACTAGTTAACACTGATCAGTTGTGAAAAAAATAGAAAAAACAGCTTTTCAAAAGTAGCTTTCAATACATAATCACTTATGCAAACTACCACATGCTTGGAACTGAGATTGTGCACAAAAATTGAACTTGAAAATAACAAATAAACAGAGATAAAATAAACTAATGCAATTGGATCATGGATCAAGCAAATGCATAGCCAAATCACACACAACATTTATCGACTACATTGCGAGCAATACGAAAATGTGCGAAACGGTAAAATTAGTTAGATCTACCAACCTACAAGCCGGAGATTTGGCTTGGTGAATGTTGCAAAGGACTCTTGATGCAAAAAATCAAAGAAAACCAGAGGAATCTTCAATTTGTACACGAATCGTATCGAAATTGAGCAAAATGCGATAAAGGTCCAAAATGCAAACTCGAACCATTAGAAGTTGCAGCAACTACTCAAGATCAATCCCAAAAGCTGAAATAACTCCAGAAATCCAAGTGTAATAGGAAGAATGATGAAGGTTGAGCTCAAGAAATAATCACTTTTGATGTAAAAGTGATTATCCTTCAAAGTAGAAATGAGCTTTGGTGAGGTTTTGGAAGAGAATTGAGATGAAGATGAAAATGTAGTAGAGAAATTCAGAGAGAATGTGGGAGAATTGAGAGTGAAATTGAGCAAATGGTTGAAAGTCCTTGAAAATGAGTGAAGGTGATTTTATATAGATTTTAGGTTTGGAGTGTGAGATGGTTTGGAATTTGGTTTGGAATTAGCTTTAGGTTTGGAACTAGGCTAGGAGTTAGTTGGACTTGACTCACCGAGTCAAGGCGGTTAACTCGGTTAGTTAGAACCAACTCGGTAACAATCCCAATGTGAATTTCAAAATCCAAAGGTTGACATGTTGGTAAATTAAGTAACATGGTGCACTTGAATTAAAGTGATGCATTGGAATAAATACACTTGGGTTGAAATGAATAGTGTTGAAATGTCTAGAGAAGTCTAGAATATTCCACACACTGCTAGAATCAAGTAGAACCAAAGACCAAAGAGGGAGCATGGATGCTGTCCCAAAATGCAGCAGAAATCACAAAATCTGCCTGTGTTAACCGGTTAACAGAATTACAAAGGAATTGTGTTAACCGGTTACTCAGACCAAATTTTTCCCATTTTGCTTGAAAAATGATGTTGTGGTCCCGGCTTCGATTTTCCACCTCTTGTTTTGATACATAGGCATGGAAATCCTTATTTTGAGCTTATTTTGATGATGAGATGACCTCATGAGGATATGGTTAATCGGGCTTGAAAAACCTGGATATCCTGCAACAAGAAACACACGAAAAAAAGTGCGAATGCGAATGCTTATGCTTATGCAAAAGGCAAAAAGAGGAGGTCAAATTTTGGGTTACGACAGCTGCCCCTATTTAATCCTCTTGGACCAGAATGTACGAATTGCGCCAGCTTTTCGATGATTCGAGGTAGAAGGGGATTAAATAAAAGAGTAGCCAAAAAATTTGGCCAACGACGGCAAAAAGAGAGGTTGAATGTTTTGAGGGTTGATAAGTGCGAAGTTATGATGAATATCTGCTAGGAGATGAGTCAGGCAACAAGAGAGGGAGTATGATCGATGCATATGCTATGTATGCATTTCTACATGATGCTTGATATCATGCAATGCAAAGCCTCAAACTGAGGCATAGTGAGAAGCGATCAGGCAGAAATCGTAGCAAAACGACTTTGACATCCTTGGTCGGGGAGAGAACCTGCAAGTGAAGACAATCTCTGCTGGAGAAGACAGTTCACAAAGGATGATGATTCTGCCGGGGAAAGAAACTGAGAACATCTCAGGTTTCTAAATCACCATGGCTGTCCCTGTCGGGGATGAAAGAACCAAGTCGATTCTTCCTACCAAGGCTGGCTCTGCATGGGGAAAAGAGATTCCTAAATCATGTTGACTCAGCCGAGGAGATACCACTGCTGCTGGTGACAGATAGTTCCTAATTGTTGGAGATAATGCACAACCCTTGCTGGGGAAAGTGAACAAATATGTCTTTGCTGTGGGACACCTTGGCCACCTGCTAGGGAGAATGATGACTCTGCTGAGGAACTGCTAAGGAGACAACAGCTTCTTCACTGAATCAAAACATTGTCGGCCAGGCGTTAGGCTTACCGATGGCTATTACCGCTCACCCTGCAGGAGTTACCAGTAACACATCCAATGCATATTGCTTTCTCGATTGATTTAGCTTTTTATTGTTCTCAAAGTTTTTTAGTATTATGTGATCACAAATAATTGTTTATTTTGCAAACAAAATACTGGAATGAAAACAAATTGAGATAACAAAAAATGCATTTTATTGAAAGTGAAATTTTTGTACATAAGGTGTGTACAAGGATGCAAAATCCTTGATGAGGAAATTTGCAATAAAATTGAAAAACAAATGTAAATGGCAAAGGGAAATCATGCTTTGCATTGATTATAACATTGGCCACCATCCACTGTAAGTCTAGGTTCCAACGCCTTGCCCCAGTTGATAATAATTGGATTGCTCTGTTACCATCTAAGGGCTAGCCATGAGGAAGAGAGGCTCAAGGGTTCACAGTCAATGCCTTTATCCCTAATTTTTCCTGGACATGTTTTCACTTTTTTTTTTCCGTCCACCGGGATGCCCATTTTTGCCTAAGTCGCCCTTTCGGGTTTTCAACTTAGGGGGCTATTATTGCTTTTGTCATTGTCCCTAACTTTTGCATGGACATTTCTTTTTTTGGTCCATCGGGACGTCCATTTTTGCCTAGATTGTCCTTGCGGATGTCAAACTAGCGGACTCTTATCCATTTTTTTTAGGCATAATATTTTTTGACTGTATCGGAGTTCACGGACGATGGCAACTCCTCCCCATCCATTGTGGTGAGGATCAGGGCTCCGCCTGAGAAGGCCTTCTTGACAACAAAGGGTCCTTCGTAGTTGGGAGTCCATTTGCCTCGTGGATTCGAGTGAACATATGAATATCTCTTGAGCACGAGTTCGCCTTCGCAGAACGTTCGAGGGAGAACTTTCTTGTCAAAAGCTCGCTTGAGGCGTCTTTGATACAATTGACCATGACAAACGGCTGCAAGGCGCTTCTCTTCGATGAGATTCAGGTGGTTGTATCTGGATTGAACCCATTCAGCTTCATCAAGACCTGCTTCCATAATGACTCTGAGCGAAGGAATTTCCACTTCGATGGGTAGAACAGCCTCCATACCATACACAAGCGAGTACGGAGTTGCCCCAGTAGAAGTGCGAACTAAAGTTCTGTAGCCATATAGTGCAAAGGGAAGCACTTCATGCCAATCCTTGTAAGTTTTAACCCTTTTCTGGACAATCCTCTTGATGTTTTTGTTTGCTGCTTCTACGGCGCCATTCATCTTGGGCCAATATGATGAAGAGTTGTGGTGCTCGATCTTAAATTCTTGACATAACTCCTTCATCATGTTGTTATTCAGGTTGCTTGCATTGTCCGTGATAATGCTGCTAGGAATTCCATAGCGATAGATTATCTCTTTCTTGATAAATCTAGCAACCACTTGTCGTGTAACGTTCGCATAGGAAGCAACTTTAACCTACTTGGTGAAGTAGTCGATAGCAACTAGAATAAATCGATGACCGTTGGAAGCTTTCGGCTCGATCATTCCAATCATATCTATACCCCACATGGAAAATGGCCAAGGTGAAGCCAAAACATTCAATGGAGTTGGAGGCACATGGATCTTGTCTCCGTAGATTTGGCACTTGTGACATCTTTTAGCAAAGTTGTAACAATCTACCTCCATTGTTGTCCAGTAATACCCAGCCCGAAGGATCTTCTTAGCCATAGCAGGACCTTTAGCATGTACACCCTCGCAGCCCTCATGTATGGACCTTATGATCGTGTTTGCTTCGTGTCTATCCACGCATCTGAGCAACACGAAATCATAATTCCTCTTGTATAGTATACCACCACTTAAGAAGAACTTGGCGCAAAGTCGCCTAAGAGCTTTCTTGTTAGTGATGGTGATACCCTCGGGATATTCCTATTTTTCCAGATATCTTTTGATGTCGTAGAACCAAGGCTTCTCATCAGACTCATCCTCGATTGCTAAACAGTGTGCTGGTTCGTTGAAGTGATCAATGCGGATATGAGGAGCTTCATTCTTCCACTTGACCTTGAACATGGATGCTAGAGTGGTAAGAGCATCAGCTAGTTAATTTTCCTCTCTGGGAATATGATGAAAAGTGATCTCATCAAAGTAAGGAATCAGCTTCGCTATGTGTTGTTGGTACGGAACCAACTTGGAATCCCGAGTCACAAAATTCCCTCTGACTTGACCGATGACCAAGGCAGAATCTCCATAGACCTCAAGAATCTTGATTCTCATGTCAATCGCCGCTTCCATGCCGTAGATACATGCTTTATATTTAGCCAAATTGTTGGTGCATGCAAAGCATAATCTGGCAGTGAAGGGAAGGTGAAAACCCGTTGGAGAGATGAGGATAGCACCGATTCCACGACCCTTAGAATTTGAGGCACCGTCGAACACGAGCGCCCATCCTGCCCCTGATTCGGGTCCTATATCAGGGTCTGGAGTCTCATAATCTCTGATAAACAGAACATCCTCGTTGGGAAAGTCAAACTTCATCTGTTGATAACCCTCTATAGGTTGATGAGCAAGGTAGTAAGACAGGACGCTCCCTTTTATTGCTTTCTGGGTAACATGCTGGATATCATACTCAGTTAACAACATCTGCCACCGAGCAATCCTTCCGGAGATAGCAGGATTTTCAAATATGTACTTTATTGGATCCATTTTGGATATCAACAAAGTAGTATGGCAAATCATGTATTGTCGCAGGCGTCGAGCAACCCAGACCAGAGCACAACAAGTTTTCTCCAAGAGTGAGTATCTGGTCTCACAATCAGTGAACTTCTTGCTCAGATAGTATATTGCATGTTCTTTTCTGCCAGTGTCGTCATGTTGACCCAATACACACCCCATCGATTCATCGAGAATGGTGAGATACATGATTAGAGGTCTACCAGGAACCGGTGGTACTAAGATCGGTGGTTCTTGCAAGTATTATTTTATTTTGTCAAATGGTTCCTGACAATCATTATTCCATTCAACCGATTGATTTTTTCTTAGTAATTTGAACATTGGTTCACAGGTAGCCGTCAAATGAGAAATGAATCTTGAAATGTAATTGAGTCTGCCCAGAAAGCCACGGACTTCTTTTTCTGTTTTGGGAGGCGGCATGTTCTGAATTGCTCGAACCTTATCAGGATCAACTTCAATGCCCTTCTGACTCACAATGAAGCCCAACAGTTTACTAGATCGGACTCCGAAGGTGCACTTCGCAGGATTCAACCGCAATCTAAACTTCCAGAGTCTGTCAAACAGTTTCTTCAGATGAACCAAGTGATCATCCTCAGTTCTGGACTTGGCGATCATATCGTCCACGTAAACCTCAATCTCTTTATGAATCATATCGTGAAAGAGGGTTGTCATGGCACGCTGGTATGTTGCCCCTGCATTCTTTAGACCGAATGGCATGACTTTGTAGCAATATGTACCCCATGGCGTGATGAAAATAGTCTTCTCCATATCAGCTGGGGGCATCTTGATCTAATTATATCCTAAAAAACTGTCCATGAAGGAAAAGACAGAGAACTGCGCAGTGTTGTCTACCAAGACATCAATATGAGGCAAAGGAAAATCATCCTTCGGGCTTACTTTGTTGAGATCTCGATAATCCACACACATTATGACTTTGCCGTCCTTCTTGGGAACTGGGACGATGTTGGCAATCCATTCAGGATATTCGGAAGTGGCTAGGAACCCAACATCAAGCTGCTTCTTTACCTCTTCTCTGATTTTGAGTGCCATGTCAGGTCTAGTCTTCCTGAGCTTCTGCTTGACAGAAGGACATCCGGGTTTGAGTGGAAAGTGATGTTCAACGATGTTGGTATCCAACCCAGGCATATCTTGATAAGACCAGGCGAAGATGTCAACATACTCTTTCAACAACTTGACCAACTCAGAGTGTACATGCTTTGCGAGGGATGCGCCAACCTTGACTTCTCTTCTGACCTCATCAGTACCAAGATTGACAACTTCCACTGGCTCTTTGTGTGGCTGAATCTCTCTACGCTCGTGCTCAAGGAGCCTTGCCAGTTCAGCCAGTAATTCACAATCTTCCTTACCATCTTCTTCGGCTTGGTTAATCGGAATTCCAAAATTACAATGGATGTTTGCCATGTTGTTATCAATGCTTTTATTAGTTCTGCATGTTTATGAATATGTTTAAAATGAGATATTTTAAAAGTGAAAAAAGAAAAGAAACTTTTTCCATTTATTTGTGAAAAGTAAAATAAAGAAAGAAAATAGAGCACGATTTTGAATGCAAAAAACTTTCATTTATTGTTCACATAATATGGCGAAAGCGCGAGGCCCTTTATAAGCTATCCACTCGTCTCGGGCGAGGACGAGGGAATGAAAAAGCAAAATGCATTACAAGTTATATGGGAAAACCACAGGAATCATGGTAGATGTCCAATTGTTGAGCTTGAAACCTGGCGGACACTTGCGCACAAAGGTTGAAGTCTGATTACTGGGACCAGCATCATCAGCAGCTGCCACGATGTCACCTTGTTGGAAACCCGCGCTATGGAACCTGACAAAGTTGCATCGCTCCTGACCAGAGGAACTAGATTGACGACCAGGATGATAGCCCACTCCAAAACGATTATGCTTCTCAACTATATCAATCACGTGCCCCCAGCCTGGCAAGCCACCGCTATCGATGGTCTCTTTAGCACTCTTAGTAGATGCTAAAGTTAATTGTGGTGATCTACTTTGACTAGTTGAAGCAGAGCTGACATCTTCTAGCTCGAGACACTACAACGGCACCTCAGTTATGCCTTCTTTGGTCTCGACATATCGAAAAGATGATAACTCGCTTACAATCAAATCCTCTTCACCACAGACGATGACAAGCTGATCGTCAAACATGAATTTCAAATTTTGATGCAAAGTGGAGGTAACTGCCCCTGCCGCGTGGATCCATGGACGACCTAAAAGGAAACTATACGCTGGATTGATATCCATCACTTGGAAAGTAATGGTAAACAGATGCGGCCCAATGTTGATGGGTAAGTCCACTTCTCCAATGACCTGTCTTCGAGAACCGTCAAAGGCTCTGACAACTAAGGCACTTGGTCTCATCTCGATTCCTTCGACTGATAATTGACTCAATGTGCCCTTAGGCATCACATTGAGAGAAGAACCAGTATCCACTAGAACACGAGATAACAGGATGTCTGTGCAGGTTACAGATATGTGCAGTGCTTTATTGTGGGCAGTTCCTTCAGGAGGTAATTCTGATTCATTGAAACCCAAATACCGACTTGCAATTATATTGGCCACTACATCATCGAATTCGACGACGGATATATCTTGCATGACATAGGCACTGTTCAACACTTTCAACAAAGCTGATCTGTGCGCAGGCGAACTCATGAGTAAGGACAAAATTGAGATCCTCGAGGGAGTCTGACCCAGCTGATCCACAATTTTAAAGTCACTTTTCTTGATCAGCTTAAGGAACTCTTGATCATCAAGGGTCTCCTTGTTCTTTGAAACATCCCTAGACGGGATAGTCGGTATTGGAACGGCAGTGGATTCTCCTTGTTGAACCACAGGGGTTGCGAATGCAGGTGTCTCCTTAGAAGAAACAACTGTTGGAATTTACACAGGTTTCGTAGTGACCTTCGGGGCAATCACTCGTCCACTACGAGTCATACCTCCACCCGCTGTAACATTCACGATCTCCGATTCGGCGAACCTTATCTCTTGACCTCCAGAAAACACAGAAACCCATACTTCCACGGTACCTCCTTAGAATTCTGATACAAAAACGGCTTCGGTGGGCAAACAACGATGGGTTACACCTTCTTCTGTTTAGGGGATTCCACAGGAACCTTCCTATAGATGATGGTAAATGGCTCAATGGCAGCAACCTCCTCAACATGTTTAGATCTGGCAAATTGCACTTCACCACGGTTCATCAGAATCTGGACACAACTCTTCAGCCTTCGACACTGGTTGGGATTATCATCACAAATTTGACACTTACCATGCAATCCTTTCAACATCCTATGTTCTTTCAATTTCTTGAAAACCACAGCCATCGGAGTTTTTACCTCATCGACATCCATAATCAGTTCAGCCCTTGAATTATCCCCAATCATGTTAACTGTAGGTCCACCGTGATCTGGCAACGGATTATTCTGAATGTTAGGTCCTTCCTCAGCGAAAGTCAGAACCTTCTTATCAATGAGTTCCTGAACTTTGGTTTTGAAAACAAAGCAGTCCTCTGTTGCATGTCCTATGTATCCAGCATGATAAGCACAAGATGCATTTGGGTTATGCTTCGGGCCAAAGGGAGGAATTATAGGCGCAATCTGCTTGGGGACAATCGCCCCTTGGTGAACCAAGTAAGGAAACAGTTCTGTGTATGATACCGAAATTCTATCAAAATTCGGACGCTTACAGTTTCCTTGACTGTTGTTTTTCTGACGGTTTTGATTCTGCTAATTTTTGTTCTGTTGATTCTATTGCAGATTCTGAGCATTCTGAACTGGTTGTTGCAGATGATATTGATATAGAGGTTGTTGATACTGTGCAGCAGCAATGTACGGATACAGATAGTACGACAAGGGAGACATGGGAGCTTGATACTGAGGAGAAACTTGAGCTGTCACAACATTGGCTTCACCTTCCTTTTTCTTGGAATGACTGTTATGAGATTTCCTAGTGGCTGGCTGCTGGGAAGCAGCTCTAGGAATCTTTCCAGTTTTCAAACCATTCTCAATCCATTCACCAATCGTTACAACATTAGCAAAATTCGATGAAGAACTACCCACCATTTTCTCATAGTAAGATCCTTGCAATGTACCCATAAAGATGTCAACCAACTCATTATCAGAGAGAGCAGATCACACATGAGATGCTATTTCACGCCATCTTTGTGCATACTCCTTGAAGGTCTTAGCTGAGCGCTGTGACTGATTCTACAATTGCAATCTAGTTGGCGCCAGATCAAGATTATATTTGTATTGTCTCATGAATGCTTCAGACAAATCCCTCCAAGTACGGATTTTGCTGCGCTCTAAGCCCATGTACCAATCCAACGAGGCTCCAGACAAACTATCTTGAAAAAAATGAACTAGTAGTTCATCATTATCAATATGGGATGCCATCTTCCTGCAGTACATAGTGATGTGATTACGCGGGCAGCTCAAACCTTTGTACTTTGGCAAATCAGGTATCTTGAATTTCTGCGGCAGCACAACATTCGGAACCAAACACAAATATTTGGCTTCCATGCCAAAAGTAGAAAACCCTTCGATAGCTCTGATACGGTCTTCTAATAACTTGTAGTCAACAGATATATTCTGATTAGTGGGCCTGACAAGAATCTGAGGATTTGGCAGTTGAGAAGCAGCAGGAACATTCACTTGCGGAGTAACAAACTGAGAAGGATACACCAAACCCGGATTAATCATCTGACCAACATTCTGACCCATCGGAACACCATACAAATAATTTGGAGGAGGTACCCCAGCAGCTGAGGAAGATGCCCCAGGATAGAACATCCCAAGATGAGCATTCGGAACAGCAGTTTGAGCAACTTGAGACGAAATCGGAACATTAATAGGAGGACCTCTATACACATGCTCTTCATCATCAGGAGTTTCAGTATCAACCAATTCGGCAGTTTGATGAGTTTGAGCCTGAAGATTATCAGGATCATCATTCGCCACTAGAGGCGGGACTGGAGTAGGCATGACCCATGGATAGGCAGCAGCATTCCCATTAGGCATGGGCGCAACAAAAGTATGATATGGCATGAAGGCACTACCATTATTTGCAATCTGAGGAGTGTAATTCGGAGGCATGCCCCAAGGAAAACCAGCGGGCATCTGATTCAAACTAGGCTAAACAGTAGGCTGATTCACAGGCTCAACTGGTACTTCAACTCTAACAGGAGAAGGAACAACAACAGCAGGAGTAGCCGTAACAACAGGAGGAACAGTCACAACAAGAGTGACAATAGTTGCATCAGTAGGGGTTGCAACAACAGCGGCAGCAGCAGCAGTATCCCTTAGAGCACGAAGGAGCTCCATAATGGCATCCATGTTCGTCTGAAACTAATCCATCCGACCTTGGAATTGTGCCAGAGTTTCCTTGTAAGCAGCGTTCTCAGCTTCAAAGTCAGCCATGATTCTGGATTTGTTTGAGCGAGTAAAATACCGATGTCGAGTCGTCGTCTTGCTACAAGGAATGCGAACAAGGATGAGCAATGGTTCCCGGATGAAGGACATGCATATGCAGGCATGAGTGGATGCAATTTATGCATAAATAAAGTTTTTAAAATGCTTATGCAAAAATTAATTTGACATGATGATGTCGTACCCCAAATTTTGACCCGCTTCATAAGCTTTATAGTGCCTCTTTATTTCGAATAAATAAAAAGGCACAATTGGTAGGAAAAGGGAGTATAAGGAGTTATAAGGGAGGAAGGTCGCGAGTTCGAATCCCATATTTCTCACTTTAGGATGTTTTTCTCTTTTATTTATTTTTATCTCTCACATCACAAAAAAGTCACAAAAATAATATTTTTTATCATTTTATTATTAATTTTCGTATTTTTTATTATTGCATTTTTAAGAAAATATTTTTTTTATTAAAATCATAATTTCATGCATAAAATAGCCAAAAATCATAAATATGATAAAAACATGAATAAGGAAATTTTTTGATTTGATTTTTCTATTTTTGCAAGTCAAAATTAAAACAATCATTAGGGCTAATAATGGATTTAATTATCATTCATGTTTTTCCTTTTTTACTAACATAATTTTATTTAGTATAAATAAGTCTCATTTTCACACTTTTTGAGGGGAGGAAAAAGAAACCGTAAAAAAAACAAGAGAAGAGAAAACAATATTCAAAACTCTTCTCTCCATCCTACCGCAAACCATCATTAACATACATCATCCATTTATAAATTCAAACAAATCATCACCTCCAAAAAAAAAGAAAAAAACAATATCCATACACAAACAAAAAACAACCGTATTGCCGTACAATTAGAGTTAAGTCGTCGCGCCGCCGCCAGAATCGCGCACATTACCACCTTCTGTTTCTAAATCGCAGCCAACCGGACACTTCTTCCGCCGTGGTTCCACATTAGTCCGTAAAACCGCGCAAGGCAATCCCGACCATGTCTCGCCCATCGGTAGATCTTTGGTTTTATTTTCATTTGCTTATGATTTCACCTATTTGTATTGTTTATATTTGGATTCAGGGAGAATGAATGTTTGAGAATAGGGCAAAGAATAGATGGAAAGGGAAGAAGGAAAAGGAAATCTGGAAAAGGTGCAGGTATGCTAATGCTGCTAGTATTGTGGTTTTATTTTTTTATTTTTTTTAAATAACATGCATGTGTCATGGTTTAATGGGTTATTTTGTTTTAGAATAAGTCAAACTTATAAGGGTTTTTTGTATAAAAAATTTTATTAAGAAAAGTGAACGTATGGGTACACATTCCCCATTTTATGGTTTTTGTTTTATTATTTTAATTATTTAATTATTGTTATGTAATTAATTTGTGTAATTTAAGTTGCACCTCAAACTCCATTTTTCTAATTTAACTAATAATGCACCCTCTTAACTTTTATGTTTTATTTTTTTAAATTTATTATGGAAATAGTAATTCATAAATGTAATAAAATATTATAAAATAATCAGATAATTATTTACAAGTTGTAATAAACATGAAATTGATTAGGGGTGTAAATTAGTATTAAGGATTAAGTTAGGGAACAATTAAGCATGTAGAATTTAGGAGGTAATTCTTATAAACAGGTTACCGGAGATAAAAATATATAGGGACAAGTATGCAATATTAATTTATTTGGAAGGATAGGAGACAGATGAGTTTTTTACTAAATATAGGATAAAGTTTGAAATTAAGGTGTGGGTGTGGGTTAGGTTTAATTTAGCAGAATTATTACTAGCCCACATAGAAACCAAAGGTGAAAGTCCTTTATTTATGCATTAGACACTTACATTGCCCCTTAGATTTAATAGTCTCATAGAAATAGACATGAGTTAAGTATAATTATTTTTATAATTAAGGTATAGAGCCCAAAGTTAAGGATTTGTATTAAATTAGTAATTGATTTTTAGAAGTAAGAATCCGGTAATTTACTAATCACCATATTTTTAGCATAATTATGAATAAGACTTATTAAAAATACTAATGTTGAATAATTCGAATAAATTTTTGATTTGGTCCTTTTTTTTTAGTACACTTATCCTAGTGGGTTCAAGAAAAACAAAAAACACTTTCATACAATTTAAAATAAATTTAATTAATTTTAGCCAAATTTATATTAGCTTGGTGTTTTTTTATAGGGAAATAAAGGCAAAAGTAAAAATATATTCCAAACAATAATACATTATTTAGTCAATTAATTAAGTAGGATAATCACTATTTTTTTAGGGTTACAAATTTAGATAATTGGGATGATTATAATATTTAGGGATTAATTAACATAAAAAAATTAAAGATAATAATATGGGTTTGTGATCAATATGAAATTAAATTACAACTAGGATTAGGGACTAATTTTGGAATGAATAGGTATTAAAACTAGATATTAATTTCTAATTGGAGTAATTATAAGGAATAAAATATATAGGAATATTTATGAGATATTAATTAATTTGAGAAGTGTGGAATAATTATGGATAAAATTTGAAATATTAAGGGATAGAAATCTAAGGTTTTTTGTGGGATAAATAAATTTGAAATAAGGGATAAGGAAATGGGATAAAACTCTTAAGTTCCAAGAGTATAAATATAGGACTAAAGACTTGGGATAAAGCTCTTGGTCCAAGAGCCTAAATAAAGGATGGGATAAGGGATATAACTCTTGATATCCGAGAGTATAAATAAAAGGATTAAGGGATAAAGCTCTTGGTCCGAGAGCCTAAATAAGGGATAGGGGATAAGGATTTAGGGATAACACTCTTGATATCCGAGAGTATAAATAAAAGTATTAAGGGATAAAACTCTTCCTCCGAGAGTCTAAATAATGGATAGGGATTTAAGGGATTTAAGGGATGGAACTCCTCATCTAGGAGTATAAACACTATATTTAAGGGGAAGAACTCTTTATCCAAGAGTATAAATAGTGGACTGGGGTTTAGGGTTAGGTTTTGGGATTTAGGAATAGGATTAGGGGGTAGGAATAGGGGAGGTGAACTACGGTTACTCTGATCCTTCAAATTGAGGATACGTAGGCATGGGGTTGCAAACCAACCCTAGCGAGTATAATTAGGGAAAAACTTAGGTTTTCTTTACATTTAGACAAACAAACATGCCCTAAACTCAAAGGTGGATCCCATTGAGTACAATGGAAGTAAGGGGTGCCTAACACCTTCCCTTTACTTAACCGACTCCCGAACCGTAGGAATCTCTACCTTAGGATAAGGATATTTAAGTTTATCATTATTTTCCTTTAAAAAATATGATGGCGACTCGAATATTTTTGCCGGCCGCGACAGCTGGCGACTCTGCTGGGGATTCCTTCCTAGCGTGAGGTAATCCTAGCCTTAGGATTTAGGGATTTGTTTGTCTTGGATGTTATTTCATATATTTATTTATTTAACATTTTGTTTTTTGTATTATCATGCTAGGGATTGGGACATAAAAAAAGGAGTGAAGCTAAAACCCAAAGCTTGGAGGATAACCCTAGAACCTAAAGTGGAACGAAAATGTTTTTGCGGGGGATGCAACGTCCCCTAAAATGCATTGATGCCACACTCAGAGTAGATCCTTCCAAAGTTGTCCTCACGAAAGGGCTAGCCCCTCTCATAGTGGAATGATTTGGATGTGGTCCGAGACTCTGAGAACCTTTAACCTACCCCACACCAATCTATGGAGACCCTATGAGTTCAACCCTCAAGGGCTGTTACTAGGCTCCTACCCCAAATGAGACTTATCCCGAAGGATTACCGTAGGAAGGCTTGCTCCTTCTCATGGTAAAACAAGGGCATAGTCTGAACATTTTGGGGTCGTTATACTGTCCAAATTTTTTATAACCTACATGTGAGGGGATTGGGTAGTCTTAACTAAGATCCAGCCCGTTCTAGGGAGCCTACCTTACTAGGGCATGCTTGCACTTTACCCTTACCCTAATTAAGATATCATTTGCATTCATCATCCTCATAAATTTTTTGCATTATCATGTCACAGGAATCTTAAACTTGTTCAAAAAAAAGAGATTAAAATCAAAGGCAATGGAATTTGGAAAAAGGAAGAGGGTTACCCCTAATTTGGTTTTTCTCATGTAATAAATGGGGCTTAGACCCTAGTACCTTCTTTTATTAATAAGAGTATTTGAATTCCCATTACCTTTGGCTTGACTCTTAGTAAGTTGAAAGTTTAAGATCCCTAAAAAACAAAAACATTTAATTACAATATTCATTCATCATTTTCATGAAAATATTTTTTTAAAATATTTTTTTTTTTGCTTACCCCATGCATTTTCATACATTTGCATACATACACATACATTTGCATATCCTTTATGCTTTCGCCCTTATCCAATTACCAAGAGCTAAGAGGTTTCCCATACTAATGAACGAACTTAATGGATACCTCAAGAAGATATGGAGGAATTCAAGAGGGGCAAGTATCATTGAGGAAAGAAGGTAACCCTTCACCATGTCTGCCAGAGGAGTGCTTAGAGCCTCAAATGCAATAACCTTGGATGATGCCCATACAACAAAGGAAGTTTGGAAGGGAACTAGATCCTACACCAATGTCTCATGACTTAATTGGAGGTGCCTTAGTGAAGCTGCAGTTACTTGACCCTATTCAGACACTACAAGCTATGAGCTCAAAGCACAAGACTTGTAACCGAATTTCAAAGGAGGAGTTCCATGGATTAAAAGTCACCCCTTACTTTTACAAGTGGAGGGATATCAAGAAGTCTCCCAAAATTGGTTGGATCAACAAGGAAGCTTACCCCTAGGATCATTAGGCCTTTATCATTTCCAGTTGTATTTTCCTTTTGCTAAGTGTTGTTTGTAATTAAAAGATGTACTTTTTGGGAAATAATTTCAATAAGATGAGCATGCATGTTTTTGGAATCAATCCATTCGTTTACACTCTCTTCTATGCCATCACCATAAAAAAGGAAAAATCAATCAAAGCTTTTCCATCTCATTTATTCACCATTAACTAACTTAGGAGGAGAAGGATGTAATAAACAAACGAATTTGCTGATGTATGCTTTAATGGTATGACCTGGCTGAAGATGTAAGGCATTGTTTCACTCCCCAAACACTGGAGAAATAAGGAGATAATCCGTAGTCAACCCCCTCGAGCCAGAAGTCGGTGTTTATTTATATTAAAAAAACCTTAATCTTAACCAGGGGCAGGGTAGATTTCAATTAACTCAACAATGCGTCCTAATACAAGGGAATCAGTACACCTAATCACAAGGATAAAAGTTTAAGCACATATTCTTCCTCGAACCATTCAACATCGAGGAAGCACGGGAGATAAAAACTCATAATATCTAATATGGCAGTCACACCCTTTCTAAGTCACAAGATCACTCAAGAATTGTTCAAAAAAAAAGGAGGAAAAAACCCGCTAACTCAAAAAGAAAAGAAAACTGAAAAAACAGTGGACTTTGACTTAGGCAAAAATTAGGGTATCCCGATGGACCACAAACTCAAAAGAATTGGTCCATGCAAAAATAAGGGATTAAAAGCAAAGGAAAAGGAAAAAAGGAACAATCTTTTAAACATGAGTGAGTGACTGCACCTCAAAAATCTCATCGAGTGCTTAAACCAGTATACCTTTTAATCACCGTGACTGAAAAGGTTCTCTTGCAGGAGGAACGCATCTGTTGGGTTAATTGGATTTAGGAATGGAGAACATTAAGGAGAATGGGGTGGATTAAATTTCAAATTTTGAGCCTTGTATCTTTGTTTTTTTAAAACTGTGAACCAGGCCACGTTACAACATATAAAAGTCCTAATTGAAGCTAGGGGAACTATAAAAGCATACTCGGCAAAGTCGTTGTTAAATTGACTCCGAATCCGAATGTTTGTTGGAACATCGCCAACCATATTCTCACACCTTCATTTGTGCCAACCTTATGGACAAATATCATCTGTATACGCCGTAAAATTTTTTTCTCGAATTCAAAACTTGCATGAGCATTGAGTTAGAATTACTTTTCAAAGGGAATAATTTTACTCGCAAATCAGTACTTAGCACCAAGGAAATATCAATAATGGTCTAATCAGGGGCATATCATTTCAAGGAATTTCTGACTAGGGGCAGAACACCTTAACGACATGGTGAAACCGGTCACTCCAAGGGTCAATCTAATCAGGGGCATACATTTCAAGGATTCAAACAATGGGACACACTTTTCAAGATTCAAATACTGGGGGCACATATGGAGGTATTCAAATCATTATCATGCATTAATCATGTCACTACGCTCTATCATAACATAACATCACATGCATACATACATAACATAGGATTTGTAAGCACTCTTAGAGGTTCAATCCCTAGCTATACCAGTACAACTCTTAGGTGGGAATGCTTATTGGCCTTCCCCAGTAAGTAACATCCCATAAGAACCTTTTAACAAAGGACTTCCCCAGCAATCTCATTCACAATGAGTGTTCAAAAGAATCTATCCAGTAATCGGTCATCCTGAATGATCATTATCAACCAGTGAGCAGTTCTTCACCTCTCACATCCCCAGTTTATTAACCTATCCCACACATGGGATACGCTCCATCAAATACACCAGGAGTTTTATCAAAGGTTTATTAAGGGGTTTAATCAAGGAATTTTATCAAGGGAGTATCATCAATGGGGTTCAATTAAGGAATTTTATCAAGGAGTTTTATCAAAGGAGTTTTTTTATCAATTGGGGGCAACCAAGGGGTTTCATCGGAGCATTATCTACTAAGGGTTCACTAGGGTTTTACCAGGAATTTTCGACAAAGTGTTGTTACCAATAGGTTTCATCAGGAATTTATCAAAGGGTTCCACAGGGATTTTATCAAAGGGTTTATCGGGAATGTTATTAAGGGATTTCATCAAGAAGGTTTTATCAAAGAGGTTTCATTAGGGGTTCTACCAGATTTTTATCCAAGGGATTTATCAGGGGTTCTACAAAAATTTCATCAAAGGGATTTTTATCCGAAAGAGATTCTATCGGAATTTTATCAAGGAGTTCTACCAGATGTTTTATGCAAGGGGTTATGTAACGCCCCAGTTTTGCCAGTTTTGTTTGTTGAGTCCTTTTTGGATTATTTTATTATTATTTTATTTTATTCTCGACTTTTATGCGAAAATATGTTATTTTTCGTCGTGATTATATTTTATCGCGTTTTGGGAACATTTGCGGGATATTTGAGTGTGGGGGTATTTTGGACATTTCATAGATATTTTTACTAAGTTAGTAAGAAAGAAAAGAAAATAGAAAAGAAAAGGGAAAGAAAAATAGAGAGAAAGAAAGAAGAAAGAAGGAAAAAGAGAAGAAAAGAGGAGAAGAGAGAAAATTGGAGAAAGAGTGGAAAAATCATCAAGAACAATTTCTAGGAATCGATTAATCGGGTAAGGGTGCGAAACTCGATTATTCTATGATTGTATATGATTATGTATGTGTTTTGTTGTTGTTTTTGGATTGATTTGGAGAATATTAGTAAAACTTAGATTGTGTAAGAATTGATTAGAAATGAATTTGATTGTGGTAAAAATCTTGTTGAATGCATTGTTGATTGTTCATACATGGTTGTGGTATGCTATTACACTTCAAATTGCTGTTTTTCTGAGTTTTAGGTGGAGAAATTGGTTGATGTTGGGTAGGAAAACGCAGAAATTGTTCTGCAGAATTTTTCTGGGTATGCTCTGGCCATACGCGTAAGGGGCATGTCCATACGCGTATGAGCCAAGGCGATACGCGTATCATTGGCTTGTTTTTGGGCCAATACGCGTATGAATCTTGGCATTACGCGTAACATGGGCGAGCCATGGGCCAATACGCGTATGGGTTTTGGAACGAGGAATTTGTGAAGGAAATGGGTTCTGTCCGTACGCGTATGGACATGAGTGATACGCGTATGGACAGGAGAATGTCAAAAATGTGATTTTTCAAAATGTGTTTTCGGTTTTGTCCGTAACTTTTGTTCCGTTTATCCGATTTTTGCATTCTTGGTGTCGTTGGAAAGGTATCGAACTGTACTTTGTGAATATGAGGTTTTGAGAATCGTTAGCCGATTAAATTTGGTCGGAAAATGTGAATAGTGTCGAATCTCGACTTTTGTCGTTTTTAATAGTGCGTATTTGACTTGTATTGTGTTATATGTTTGTGCTTTGGATGTGTATGCCTTATGTGCTGTTGTGATGACGATTTGTGGCCGAGAGGCAAGAAAATGCTAAGTGTGGTATATTGGTGTTTGTGGCCATTTTGGGCAATTGTGTGCATTACTTTGTGTGCACTTGAAATACATGAATATTGTTGATGCATGAGTATTTGATGTTGGCATGAGTCATTAATGTGTCAAGTATCATGATATGCATTCTTGCATTGGAAGATTCATAGATGAATCAGTTTTATCGTCTTACGCCCTGAAATAATGGTAGAAGCGATTAATCACAAATGATTGTGCGCCCTGAAATAGTGGACTATGGCAATCGGATTGTGCGCCTTGAAATAGTGGTCGAAAGCAATCCATAAACGTCGTACGCCCTGAAATAATGGTTTATAGCGACGGGGAACATCGTAGGCCCGACGGGGAGTTACTCTATGTAACGAGCGATGATTCCAAGAGTTCCTGGGGAACTAATGAATTACAAGGTTGGAAGTCGGTACCGCATGGCATTTGCATAGAGTCGTTGTGTCGGTCTCTGTGCATTTGCATAAATCATGAATTAATTGGCATGGAAATGTGATTGTGATTGATGAGATGAAATATGTGGAATTGTATTGAATGGTATATGTTTGATTGGAGTATGTGATTATGTGTGGAAAATCATGATTTGATTGATTATATGTGGAAGTTGTGTATTGATTAGTTATGTGTTGAGATTGTGATAGCTTTGGTGAGTTGATATGCATTTTTATAAATGTATTGAGCATGATTGGTATGCTTTGTGATGGATGCATAAATGATTATGTGTTGTGAATTATGTTATGTCTTGGTGACATGCTATATATATTGGTAGGTGATGTTGTGGTGAGAAATATTTTATATGTGAATTTATTTGTGTTGTGGCATATTATTATGCAATCTTGTTATAATTGTTATTTCTCACCCTTCTGCTGGAATATGCTTTTTATGGCATAGTGCAGATTGTCAGCTTTAGAGGCTTGGAGGCTTTTGTGGAGATTAGTCCTCCGTTCCGTTGTCGTTCGTGGTGTCTGCTCTGATACGTAGCACGGGAGTCGGGGAACGTTTTGTTATATGTATATAATTGTTGAATATATTTTGTATTTATATTTTGATGTTCTAAAACCATTTATTTGTAAAACAAGTCAGTTATGGATCTTTCCGCTTTATTCCATAATTGACCATCCTTTTGTAAGGAAAAAGTTTCTCTTTGTGTTATGTATCAAAAACGTGGAGCAGGGATTGTATTTTGTTCATTTAAGTGTGACATCCGTGTTTCCTGTCGGAGAAATAAATTTTTAGTTACTCTGATATTTAAAATGTGTTATTTATTTTATGATGGGATTTGGGGTGTTACATTAGTGGTATCAGAGCAGGTCGGTCCGTCCGGCCAAGTTGTTGAGTCAGTTGGTGTGACAGTTGAATACTGTCGTTGTTGTTTGTCCCTTAGTACGTGATATGTGTGTGAAACACTGTCAGTGCTTTCTAGTTTTCTAATCCTTTGTTTTCAGGAGTTAGAATGAGATAAGTGGGGGAGAAGCTGGTACTTCTCCATGTTGCTTCAGGTGTGGAGCGTTGGCTCAGTGTATTGTGAATTGCAAGATTGTAAGTGTTGTTCGGACAATGTTGTTCTCAGTTCCGAAGGGGATGCGGAGGTAAGGTTTATGTCAACTAAGGATTTGTGCCTTAGGTAGTTTTGGGTATGGGATGCAAGAAAGGCTATTATAGTTTGGTAAAGACGGTTTATGCCCCATCATGATTGTCGACTGTCTATTGGCAAATTGAGGAACTGATCACCCTTAATCTCTTGTTGATAGCAGACGGAAATTATGTTGGATGGAATAGGCGGGTCTTTCCGGCTTTGATAGTGTGTGAAATGAATTGTTTGGAATTTAAGGAGATGATTACAGATTGTTTTGATGAGTCGATGAAGATGCTAATATCGGAAGATGAAATGGATTAGAGGTTTTGGTATGTTGGTCCAGTTGGGAAGTTTTGAGAGAGAATGATTGGGCATCGTTAATGGTTGTTCTCAGAGAGAAAAGTGTGAACTCAAATTGGACAAGGTAAGGATTTCAGGTTTGGATCTGCTAAGTAGCAGGAGAACTTTTAGGAAGTGAAACTAAGATGTTGTTATGTTTGTGATGATAGTTTTCTAGAAATTGGCAGGGAGGACACAGTGATGAGCTACCGGTTGTGCGTGATTTTAAGACGTATTCCCAGATGGAATATTGGATGTTAGCGTTAGAGGTACCTGAACTGATAGAGCAGTTGGAAGATTTACTGGAAAGGAGAATTGTGAGGCCAAGTGTGTCGTCTTGGAGAGCTCCAGTATTGTCGGTAACAAAAGGAAGGATGATATAATGGAATAACAAGTATAATGGTATTGAGACTATGGGAAGCGAAACTTAGAGTTCCGAAGAGGGTTGGAGTTTTTGGAATTTTAGAGCATTAATGAAAATTTTGAGAAAACCTTAAGTGTGGATGTATTATTTAAGAGTTCTTTTTGGTTGATTGTTGCTACATGTTGGGATTTATAGAGTTTGGATTGTTAAGAGGAGAAATTGTGTATGGATTACTAACAGCGGATAAGGTGACGATTGAGAATAAGTTTTCACTTTCGGGAATAGATAATTGGAATGGTTTGGTTGAGTTTTAGTGAAATTGCAATTGTTTGAAATGTTTGATAAGAATGGTGAATTGTGTGAGTTAAGGCTTTGATCGATTTGATGTGACTAGTTATGTTGTTATCATCGGAATAGACTGGTAATTACTCGGTTAAGCTTGTGTGTGTGAGTAGCCAGTTACCCAGTGCAAGGTTTTGCAAAAGCTTTAAGAATTTATATCTTTTGGAATTTGGTTGGACATTGCAAAGTACGGTGATGTTGCTTGGTGCTAGTAATGTGTCCGTAATGTTTGTGAAGTATATGAATCGTATCTTCCATGTTTAATTGGATAAGTTGTAGTGGTTTTAATTGAGGATATTCGAATCTGTTATAAACTCGGAAGAAGAACAGGTAGAGTGTTTGAGATTTGAATCACAAGTGTTGGAAAGAGACGAAGTGCTATGCTAAGTTATTCAAGTGAGAATTTGGGTTGAAAAAGGTTAGTTTTCTTGGATATGTTATTTCAGAGGAGAGTATGGTAAGGGATTCATCGGAAGTAGATGTAGTTCTACATTGAGAGGCTCCGAAATTGGTTAAGGAGATTAGAAACTTTTGGACTCAGTTGGTTGTTATTACAGGTTATGGAAGACTTTGTTAAGTTCGTACTTCTGGTATCTCAGTTGACTTACAAAGGGTGAGTCGTTTGTTTGGATGTTCGTTGTGAGTAAGTTTTGGTGAGCTGGAGTAGAAGTTGTCTACGGCTCCAGTTTTGATTCTGTGTGATCCTAATAAACCGTTTGTGAGGTATTGTGATGTGTCTCTGAAGAGTGTGGTCAGGTGTTAATGCAAGGGGGTAAAGTCGTGGCTTATGCTTTATGACAATTGAGGATTTATAAAAGGATCTATACTCTTTTGGGTTTGGATTTGGTCGCGGTTGTATTGTGTTGGAATATTTGGAGGTATTATCTTTATGGTTTTGGGTTCGAAGTGTTTAGTAATCACAAGAATATTGAGTACCTGTTTGGTCAGAAGGAATATGGTATGAGACAGAGAGGATGGTTGGAATTTGTGATGAGTTATGACTTTAGTTGGAATTATCCCATTGGTGAGGTTAATGTCGTGCCTGATGAGTTAAGTCGAAAGTTGTTATGCATGTCTGTTCGGATGGATGAGAATTATTTGAGCAGTTCAGAGACTGGTGTCTGGTGTGTGAGATAACACAGGAGAGTGTGAGGTTAGGAATATTAAAAGTGAACAGTGATTTTTGGTGAATAAGAGAAAGAGTTAGACCTTGGACGTGAAATTGGTAGTTTTGATGGTTGCGAGTAATCAGAGTGCACAACGGATGCGTGGTGTTGCACAATTTGTATTTGCGTGTGTGTGACTTGTAAGAGTTCATAAGTGGAATATTGGGAATATGTAGGATTGATGAGACCATTAGACGTTTCAAAATGGAAGTGATAAGTGAAAGGTTTAAATGTTATCCATGGGCTACTATGTAGAGGGATGTTTCGGTTATATGTTCGATTGGTGGATCGTAGCATTGTTGTAGTATGGTTGTGTGGAGGTTGTTTAAACGATGTTGTATCGTGGAACTTTATGATCTTGTTGTGTTTCGGTTCTAGAGTGAACCTGTGTGTTGGTATCGTGGTTTTCCTTGAGTTGTAAGTTGGTCGTCAAGTGCATTGTATGGGCTTTGCATCTTGTCGTTGTAGTTGTCGTCGTATCGTGTTGTTGTAATTACGGTTAGCAAGGTGTTTGTCTGTTGTGTTATTCGTGGTGTGCCTTTTGTTGGCATGTTGGTTTGTTCGTCGGATGCGAGAGTCGTGTCCGGAGTTGTTCGTATCGGTTAGATTTTCGAGGACGAAAATGTCTAAGTGGGGGAGAATTGTAACGCCCCAGTTTTGCCAGTTTTGTTTGTTGAGTCCTTTTTGGATTATTTTATTATTATTTTATTTTATTCTCGACTTTTATGCGAAAATATGTTATTTTTCGTCGTGATTATATTTTATCGCGTTTTGGGAACATTTGCGGGATATTTGAGTGTGGGGGTATTTTGGACATTTCATAGATATTTTTACTAAGTTAGTAAGAAAGAAAAGAAAATAGAAAAGAAAAGGGAAAGAAAAATAGAGAGAAAGAAAGAAGAAAGAAGGAAAAAGAGAAGAAAAGAGGAGAAGAGAGAAAATTGGAGAAAGAGTGGAAAAATCATCAAGAACAATTTCTAGGAATCGATTAATCGGGTAAGGGTGCGAAACTCGATTATTCTATGATTGTATATGATTATGTATGTGTTTTGTTGTTGTTTTTGGATTGATTTGGAGAATATTAGTAAAACTTAGATTGTGTAAGAATTGATTAGAAATGAATTTGATTGTGGTAAAAATCTTGTTGAATGCATTGTTGATTGTTCATACATGGTTGTGGTATGCTATTACACTTCAAATTGCTGTTTTTCTGAGTTTTAGGTGGAGAAATTGGTTGATGTTGGGTAGGAAAACGCAGAAATTGTTCTGCAGAATTTTTCTGGGTATGCTCTGGCCATACGCGTAAGGGGCATGTCCATACGCGTATGAGCCAAGGCGATACGCGTATCATTGGCTTGTTTTTGGGCCAATACGCGTATGAATCTTGGCATTACGCGTAACATGGGCGAGCCATGGGCCAATACGCGTATGGGTTTTGGAACGAGGAATTTGTGAAGGAAATGGGTTCTGTCCGTACGCGTATGGACATGAGTGATACGCGTATGGACAGGAGAATGTCAAAAATGTGATTTTTCAAAATGTGTTTTCGGTTTTGTCCGTAACTTTTGTTCCGTTTATCCGATTTTTGCATTCTTGGTGTCGTTGGAAAGGTATCGAACTGTACTTTGTGAATATGAGGTTTTGAGAATCGTTAGCCGATTAAATTTGGTCGGAAAATGTGAATAGTGTCGAATCTCGACTTTTGTCGTTTTTAATAGTGCGTATTTGACTTGTATTGTGTTATATGTTTGTGCTTTGGATGTGTATGCCTTATGTGCTGTTGTGATGACGATTTGTGGCCGAGAGGCAAGAAAATGCTAAGTGTGGTATATTGGTGTTTGTGGCCATTTTGGGCAATTGTGTGCATTACTTTGTGTGCACTTGAAATACATGAATATTGTTGATGCATGAGTATTTGATGTTGGCATGAGTCATTAATGTGTCAAGTATCATGATATGCATTCTTGCATTGGAAGATTCATAGATGAATCAGTTTTATCGTCTTACGCCCTGAAATAATGGTAGAAGCGATTAATCACAAATGATTGGGCGCCCTGAAATAGTGGACTATGGCAATCGGATTGTGCGCCTTGAAATAGTGGTCGAAAGCAATCCATAAACGTCGTACGCCCTGAAATAATGGTTTATAGCGACGGGGAACATCGTAGGCCCGACGGGGAGTTACTCTATGTAACGAGCGATGATTCCAAGAGTTCCTGGGGAACTAATGAATTACAAGGTTGGAAGTCGGTACCGCATGGCATTTGCATAGAGTCGTTGTGTCGGTCTCTGTGCATTTGCATAAATCATGAATTAATTGGCATGGAAATGTGATTGTGATTGATGAGATGAAATATGTGGAATTGTATTGAATGGTATATGTTTGATTGGAGTATGTGATTATGTGTGGAAAATCATGATTTGATTGATTATATGTGGAAGTTGTGTATTGATTAGTTATGTGTTGAGATTGTGATAGCTTTGGTGAGTTGATATGCATTTTTATAAATGTATTGAGCATGATTGGTATGCTTTGTGATGGATGCATAAATGATTATGTGTTGTGAATTATGTTATGTCTTGGTGACATGCTATATATATTGGTAGGTGATGTTGTGGTGAGAAATATTTTATATGTGAATTTATTTGTGTTGTGGCATATTATTATGCAATCTTGTTATAATTGTTATTTCTCACCCTTCTGCTGGAATATGCTTTTTATGGCATAGTGCAGATTGTCAGCTTTAGAGGCTTGGAGGCTTTTGTGGAGATTAGTCCTCCGTTCCGTTGTCGTTCGTGGTGTCTGCTCTGATACGTAGCACGGGAGTCGGGGAACGTTTTGTTATATGTATATAATTGTTGAATATATTTTGTATTTATATTTTGATGTTCTAAAACCATTTATTTGTAAAACAAGTCAGTTATGGATCTTTCCGCTTTATTCCATAATTGACCATCCTTTTGTAAGGAAAAAGTTTCTCTTTGTGTTATGTATCAAAAACGTGGAGCAGGGATTGTATTTTGTTCATTTAAGTGTGACATCCGTGTTTCCTGTAACGCCCCAGTTTTAGTCAGTTTTATTTAATCGAGTTTAGTTGATTATTTTATTATTATATTATTTTATTTTTGACTTTTATTTAGAAAAATGTTATTTTTCATCGTTATTATGTTTTATCGCATTTTGAGAGCGTTTGCGAGATATTTGAGTGTAGGGGTATTTTGGTCATTTGGGTAGATATTTTGTTTAAATAGAAAAGTTGAGAGAAAAAGAGAGAAAAGAAGAAAAACAGAAAAAATAGAAAGAGAAGAGAAGAGAAAAGAGAAGGAAAGAAGGGAGAAGAGGAAAAGAGAGGAAAGTCGAGAAAACTCCGTTTCAAGCGCGAATAATCGGGTAAGGGTGTGAAATTCAATTATCTTATATATGTGTATGATTATGTATGTTTGTGTGGAAGTTTTGTTGGTTTTTCAAATATAGGTCGAAATGAGATAAACGATTAAAAATCGATGTTTTCACGGATGAATTTCGAAATAAATTGCGTAGATTAGTCGTATGAGGTTAGGCCGAGATTATAGAAACTCGTTTGGTTGAAATCGGTTGATATTGTGAGTTTTGACATTTTTGAGTTTTGAGATTTTGAGATTTTGGTGAAAAATAAAAGTCGTGGAATCGGGTTTTTCTTGATCGTAATATGTTGGTGTGTATTTATGTGATATTACCATGTATTTATTCGGAAGAAAGTAATTGAATCGGTCGGGTTTCGGGCGATTACGCGGCTGTACCAGAATGTAGCAGAATTTCTGGTTTTGTGCGCAGTCGTACGGACGCGTGCTGTAGGTGAAAAATTCTGTTTTGGAAAAACTTCGGAAATTCATATCTCTTGATCCGTAAGTCGGTTTTAACCCCCGTTCGAAGCGTTGGGAAGCTAACGAGATGTTCTTTCTAGGAAAAATAGTTTTGAGGTCTGAATCCTTCCCAATCGGTACAGTTTTTACGAACCGTTTCGTAGTGTCGGGCGTCCGGTTTATGTTTTGCGTTATTTGGAAATATTCGTAACTTATTCGTCGTTTATCGGATTTAAGAGTTCTTTATATCGAATCGAAGGTCTTTAGGAGTACTTTTTAGTGATGATGAAAAATATTATTTTTGGCCGACTTTTCTGAGAAAACGAATTATGGACTTTGGTGTTATTTTTCAATATTGTGGGTTATGCTTTGGTAAGTGATTGTATGACTTGTGTGATGATTCTTTGATGATAATTGGTTGTTGTGGAATACTTTGTTGATGGTTTGTGGCTTTATGACAATAATTGTGTTGATGTGAATATATATGATAAGTATTGGTGATGATGGTTTGTGGTGTTATGGAGGAATAAATGTGTGTTTTGGGTTTTGATTTCAATGTGCGATAATGATGTGTTGTGAGTAGCATTTGATATGTGAATTCCTTGTGGAAGTGATTGTGATTGCATAATTGTTGTGGTTTGTGGTTTGTAATGAAAATGCATGTGGTGACATGTTGTGAAATGAATATGCACGTGATATTGTTGTGATGATGATTTGTGGCCTTACGGCAAGAAAATGCGATACGTGGTAATTGTTGATTTATGCATGATTATGGATGTGTATGTGGGTGCAATGTGAATGTCATGAGTAATTTGTATGCCAAGCATCATGATATGCATTGTTGTGACGTCCTGAGTGACGGAATGATTCCAGAGGGAATTTTCTATAACACCGTGTGCCTCGAAGATATGAGGCGTTGCCTGAGGACTGAAAGCGGTGGTTATAGACGATTGTGCGCCATGAAATACTGGTAGAAAGCAATCGGATTGTGCGCCCTGAAATAGTGGTAGAAAGCAATCCATAAACGTCGTTCGCCCTGAAATAGTGGTTTATAGCGACGGGGAACATCGTAGGCCCGACGGGGAGTTACTCTATGTAACGAGCGATGATTCCAAGAGTTCCTGGGGGACTAATGTATCACCAATTGAGTCGGTACCGCATTTGCATCTATATAGAGTCGTTGGTCGATCTCTATGGTATGCATTGATCATCTTTTGTATATTTGCATTGATGAATGATTATGGAAAAGTATGCTTTGTGGAAGTATGGAATTAATGGAATATGCATGATTATATGCTTGGTTTCGTATAGATATATACATTGTGATGTATATGAGTGAGTTGGGATGAATTGTGGTGTGAATTGTGAAGGGATGTGTTATGTGTGGAAAATCATGATTCGATTTATTATGTGTGATATATTATGTATTGGTGTCATGCTATATGTGTTAGTATGTGATGTATGCGGTGAGAAATATTATATATGTGAATTTATCTGTGTTGTGGCATATTATTATGCAATCTTGTTATAGTTGTTATTTCTCACCCTTCTGCTGGAATATGCTTTTTATGGCATAGTGCAGATTGTCAGCTTTAGAGGCTTGGAGGCTTTTGTGGAGATTAGTCCTCCGTTCCGTTGTCGTTCGTGGTGTCTGCTCTGATACGTAGCACGGGAGTCGGGGAACGTTTTGTTATATGTATATAATTGTTGAATATATTTTGTATTTATATTTTGATGTTCTAAAACCATTTATTTGTAAAACAAGTCAATTATGGATCTTTCCGCTTTATTCCATAATTGATCATCCTTAACTAAGGAAAAGTTTCCCTTTGTGTTATGTATCAAAAATGTTGAGCAGGGATCGTATTTTGTTTCTTTAAATGTGGCATCCCTGTTTCTGTCGGAAAAATAAAATTTTAGTTACTCTGATATTTTTTATGTGTTATTTATTTCGCGATGGGAATTGGGGTGTTACATTAGTGGTATCAGAGCAGGTCGGTCTGTCCGGCCAAGTTGTTGAGTCAGTTGGTGTGACAGTTGAATACTGTCGTTGTTGTTTGTTCCTTAGTACGTGATATGTGTGGGAAGCACTGTCAGTACTTTTTGGTTTTCTAATCCTTTGTCTTCAGGTGTGAGAATGAGATAAGTGGGGGAGAAGCTGGTACTTCTCCATGTTGTTTCAGGTGTGGAGCGTTGGCTCAGTGTGCCATTGGTTGCAAGATTGTAAGTGTTGTTTGGATAGTGTGGTTCCCGGTTCTAGAAGGGATGCGGTGGTAAGGTTTATGTCAACTAAGGATTTGTGCTTTAGGTAGTTTTGTGCACAGGATGCAAGAAATGCTATTATAGTTTGGTAAAGACGGTTTATGCCACATCATGATTGTCGGCTTCTATTGACAAATTGAGGAACTGATCACCCTTAATCTCTTGTTGATAGCAGACGGAAATTATGTTGGATGGAATAGGCGTGTCTTTCCGGCTTTGATAGTGTGTGAAATGGATTAGAGATTTTGATATGTTGGTCCAGTTGGGAAGTCATTGGGAGAGAACGATTGGGTATCGTTAATGGTTGTTCTCAGAGAGTAAAGTGTGAACTCAAATTTGACGAAGGTAAGGATTTAAGGTTTGGATATGCTAAATAAGTAGAAGAAGTTTTAGGAAGCGAAACTCAGATTGAAAGAGCAGTTGAAGGATTTGCTGGAAAAAGGGATTTGTGAAACCAAGTGTGTTGTCTTAGAGAGCCCCAGTATTGATAGTAATACAAGGAACTGATGATTGAATGGAATAACAAGTATGATGGAGATGATGGTATTGGTATTGAGACTATGAAAAGTAAAACTTAGAGTTCTAGTGAGGTTTGGAGTCTTTGGAGTTTTAGAGAAATAATGGGAAATGTTGAGAGAACCCCTAAGTGTGGATGTAATATTTAAGAGTTATTGTTGGTTGGTTATTGCTACATGTTGGAATTTATGGAATTTGGACTGTTAAGCGAAGAAAGTATGTATGGATTGCTAATAGTGGAATAAGGTAACGATTGAGATTAAGTGACCACTTTCATGAACAGATAACTGGAATGGTTTGGTTGAGTTTGAGTGGAATTGCAATTGTTTGGAACGTTTGATAAGGATATTGAATTGTGTGAGTGAAGGCTTTGATCGATTTGATGTGACTTGTTTGTGTTGTTACCATCGGATTAGGCTGTTAATTACTCGGTTAAGCTTGTGTGTGAGTAACCAGTTTCCCAGTGGAAAGTTTTGCAAGAGCTTTAAGAATTTTTATCTTTTGGAGTTTGGTTGGACATTACAATGTGCAGTGATGTTGTTCGGTGATAGTAATGCGTCTGTAATGTTTGTGGAGTAGAGGAATCGTATCTTTCATATTTATTTGGATAAGTTCGTATTGGTTTTGATTGAGGATATTCGGATCTGTTATAAACCCAGAGGAAGAACATATAGAGTGTTTGAGATTTGAATCACAAGTATTGAAAAGAGGCGAAGTTTTATGCTAAGTTATTCAAGTGAGAATTTGGGTTGAAAAAGGTTAGTTTTCTTGGATATGTTATTTCAGAGGAGAGTATGGTAAGGGATTCATCGGAAGTAGATGTAGTTCTACATTGAGAGGCTCCGAAATTGGTTAAGGAGATTAGAAACTTTTGGACTCAGTTGGTTGTTATTACAGGTTATGGAAGACTTTGTTAAGTTCGTACTTCTGGTATCTCAGTTGACTTACAAAGGGTGAGTCGTTTGTTTGGATGTTCGTTGTGAGTAAGTTTTGGTGAGCTGGAGTAGAAGTTGTCTACGGCTCCAGTTTTGATTCTGTGTGATCCTAATAAACTGTTTGTGAGATATTGTGATGTGTCTCTGAAGAGTGTGGTCAGGTGTTAATGCAAGGGGGTAAAGTCGTGGCTTATGCTTTATGACAATTGAGGATTTATAAAAGGATCTATACTATTCAGGATTTGGAATTGGTTGCGGTTGTATTGTGTTGGAAAATTTGGAGGTATTATTTTTATGGTTCTTGACTCGAAGTGTTTGGTAACCACAAGAGTTTAGAGTACTTGGTTGGTTTGAAGGAATAGAGTATGAGACAATGAGGATGGCTAGAATTTGTGATGAGTTATGAATTTGGCTTGGATTATTCTTTGGGAAAAGCCGAGGTTGTGCCGGATGAGTTAAGTCGAAAGTTTTAGTGTATGTCTGTTTTGATGGTCCGAGAATTAGAATTATTTGAGCAGTTTAGAGACTTGTGTCTGGTGCGTGAGATAACACCGTAGAGTGTGAAGTTGGATATATTAAAAGTGAACAGTGATTTTTGGAGAATATGAGGAAGAGTTAGACTTTGGTCGTGAGATTGGTAGTTTTGATGGTTACGAGTAATCAGAGTGCGCATCGAAAGCGTGATGTGCCACATTTCATATATAAGTGTGTGACTTGTAAGATTTCTTAGGTTGAACATTGGGAATATGTAGGACTGATGAGACCATTGAACTTTTCAAAATGGAAGTGATAAGTGAAAGGTTTAAATGCTATTCATGGGCTGTTATGTAAATGGATGTTTTGGTTATATGTTCGATTGGTGAATCGTAGCATGGTTGTAATAAGGTTGTGTGACAAGGATGTTGGTATTATGGTTGTGTGGAGGTTGTTTAATCGATGTTGTGTCGTGGAACTTGTGTTCTTGTTTGTGTTATTGCCTCGTTTCCATGGTGATGGTTCGAGTGTGTGTAGCTAATTCCTGTGTGGGGAATTAGGGGAGTGTTACCTAGAGTAGGGTAACGATCTTGTTGTGTTTCGGTTCTAGAGTGAACCTGTGTGTTGGTATCGTGGTTTTCCTTGAGTTGTGAGTTGGTCGTCAAGTGCATTGTATGGGCTTTGCATCTTGTCGTTGTTGTTGTCGTCGTATCGTGTTGTTGTAATTACGGTTAGCAAGGTGTTTATCTGTTGTGTTATTCGTGGTGTGCCTTTTGATGGCATGTTGGTTTGTTTGTCGGATGCGAGAGTCGTGTCCGGAGTTGTTCGTCTCGGTTAGATTTTCGAGGACGAAAATGTCTAAGTGGGGGAGAATTGTAACGCCCCAGTTTTAGTCAGTTTTATTTAATCGAGTTTAGTTGATTATTTTATTATTATATTATTTTATTTTTGACTTTTATTTAGAAAAATGTTATTTTTCATCGTTATTATGTTTTATCGCATTTTGAGAGCGTTTGCGAGATATTTGAGTGTAGGGGTATTTTGGTCATTTGGGTAGATATTTTGTTTAAATAGAAAAGTTGAGAGAAAAAGAGAGAAAAGAAGAAAAACAGAAAAAATAGAAAGAGAAGAGAAGAGAAAAGAGAAGGAAAGAAGGGAGAAGAGGAAAAGAGAGGAAAGTCGAGAAAACTCCGTTTCAAGCGCGAATAATCGGGTAAGGGTGTGAAATTCAATTATCTTATATATGTGTATGATTATGTATGTTTGTGTGGAAGTTTTGTTGGTTTTTCAAATATAGGTCGAAATGAGATAAACGATTAAAAATCGATGTTTTCACGGATGAATTTCGAAATAAATTGCGTAGATTAGTCGTATGAGGTTAGGCCGAGATTATAGAAACTCGTTTGGTTGAAATCGGTTGATATTGTGAGTTTTGACATTTTTGAGTTTTGAGATTTTGAGATTTTGGTGAAAAATAAAAGTCGTGGAATCGGGTTTTTCTTGATCGTAATATGTTGGTGTGTATTTATGTGATATTACCATGTATTTATTCGGAAGAAAGTAATTGAATCGGTCGGGTTTCGGGCGATTACGCGGCTGTACCAGAATGTAGCAGAATTTCTGGTTTTGTGCGCAGTCGTACGGACGCGTGCTGTAGGTGAAAAATTCTGTTTTGGAAAAACTTCGGAAATTCATATCTCTTGATCCGTAAGTCGGTTTTAACCCCCGTTCGAAGCGTTGGGAAGCTAACGAGATGTTCTTTCTAGGAAAAATAGTTTTGAGGTCTGAATCCTTCCCAATCGGTACAGTTTTTACGAACCGTTTCGTAGTGTCGGGCGTCCGGTTTATGTTTTGCGTTATTTGGAAATATTCGTAACTTATTCGTCGTTTATCGGATTTAAGAGTTCTTTATATCGAATCGAAGGTCTTTAGGAGTACTTTTTAGTGATGATGAAAAATATTATTTTTGGCCGACTTTTCTGAGAAAACGAATTATGGACTTTGGTGTTATTTTTCAATATTGTGGGTTATGCTTTGGTAAGTGATTGTATGACTTGTGTGATGATTCTTTGATGATAATTGGTTGTTGTGGAATACTTTGTTGATGGTTTGTGGCTTTATGACAATAATTGTGTTGATGTGAATATATATGATAAGTATTGGTGATGATGGTTTGTGGTGTTATGGAGGAATAAATGTGTGTTTTGGGTTTTGATTTCAATGTGCGATAATGATGTGTTGTGAGTAGCATTTGATATGTGAATTCCTTGTGGAAGTGATTGTGATTGCATAATTGTTGTGGTTTGTGGTTTGTAATGAAAATGCATGTGGTGACATGTTGTGAAATGAATATGCACGTGATATTGTTGTGATGATGATTTGTGGCCTTACGGCAAGAAAATGCGATACGTGGTAATTGTTGATTTATGCATGATTATGGATGTGTATGTGGGTGCAATGTGAATGTCATGAGTAATTTGTATGCCAAGCATCATGATATGCATTGTTGTGACGTCCTGAGTGACGGAATGATTCCAGAGGGAATTTTCTATAACACCGTGTGCCTCGAAGATATGAGGCGTTGCCTGAGGACTGAAAGCGGTGGTTATAGACGATTGTGCGCCATGAAATACTGGTAGAAAGCAATCGGATTGTGCGCCCTGAAATAGTGGTAGAAAGCAATCCATAAACGTCGTTCGCCCTGAAATAGTGGTTTATAGCGACGGGGAACATCGTAGGCCCGACGGGGAGTTACTCTATGTAACGAGCGATGATTCCAAGAGTTCCTGGGGGACTAATGTATCACCAATTGAGTCGGTACCGCATTTGCATCTATATAGAGTCGTTGGTCGATCTCTATGGTATGCATTGATCATCTTTTGTATATTTGCATTGATGAATGATTATGGAAAAGTATGCTTTGTGGAAGTATGGAATTAATGGAATATGCATGATTATATGCTTGGTTTCGTATAGATATATACATTGTGATGTATATGAGTGAGTTGGGATGAATTGTGGTGTGAATTGTGAAGGGATGTGTTATGTGTGGAAAATCATGATTCGATTTATTATGTGTGATATATTATGTATTGGTGCCATGCTATATGTGTTAGTATGTGATGTATGCGGTGAGAAATATTATATATGTGAATTTATCTGTGTTGTGGCATATTATTATGCAATCTTGTTATAGTTGTTATTTCTCACCCTTCTGCTGGAATATGCTTTTTATGGCATAGTGCAGATTGTCAGCTTTAGAGGCTTGGAGGCTTTTGTGGAGATTAGTCCTCCGTTCCGTTGTCGTTCGTGGTGTCTGCTCTGATACGTAGCACGGGAGTCGGGGAACGTTTTGTTATATGTATATAATTGTTGAATATATTTTGTATTTATATTTTGATGTTCTAAAACCATTTATTTGTAAAACAAGTCAATTATGGATCTTTCCGCTTTATTCCATAATTGATCATCCTTAACTAAGGAAAAGTTTCCCTTTGTGTTATGTATCAAAAATGTTGAGCAGGGATCGTATTTTGTTTCTTTAAATGTGGCATCCCTGTTTCTGTCGGAAAAATAAAATTTTAGTTACTCTGATATTTTTTATGTGTTATTTATTTCGCGATGGGAATTGGGGTGTTACATTTCCTGTCGGAGAAATAAATTTTTAGTTACTCTGATATTTAAAATGTGTTATTTATTTTATGATGGGATTTGGGGTGTTACAGGTTATATTAAGGGATTTTCACCCAAAAGAGATTCTATCAAAATTTTATCATGGAGTTCGACCAGACTTCTATCCAAGGAGTTCTATCAAGGGATTTTAATCCAAAAGGGGTTTTAACGGAATTTTATCACCAAGGGGTTCCATCAAAAGTTGTCAAAATAGGTTTTATTGAGATTTTACCAAGAATTGTCATCAAGGGGTTCCGCCAGGGTTTATCAAATAATGATCGGAGGATCGTCAAAGTCCTGCCCGATTTTTGGGGATCATATCAACAAGGTATTATTATGGATGCATCAAAGTGGGATATTAACGGAGCCTTGAGGATTGTTCAATCCTTGCTCAAGTCTGGAATTTATTCACTCCGCGGTCAAAATTAGGGTTCCTCTTTATATTTAATCATCTCCTCCCTGAGAAGATGAAGACTCACTGTCATCATCATCTTGATTCGAAGCCGATTAAATAGGGGCAGCTGTTGTACCCCAAATTTTGACCCGCTTCATATGCTTTATAGTGCCTCTTTATTTCGAATAAATAAAAAGGCACAATTGGTAGGAAAAGGGAGTATAAGGAGTTATAAGGGAGGAAGGTCGCGAGTTCGAATCCCATATTTCTCACTTTAGGATGTTTTTCTCTTTTATTTATTTTTATCTCTCACATCACAAAAAAGTCACAAAAATAATATTTTTTTATCATTTTATTATTAATTTTCGTATTTTTTATTATTGAATTTTTAAGAAAATCTTTTTTTTCATTAAAATCATAATTTCATGCATAAAATAGCCAAAAATCATAAATATGATAAAAACATGAATAAGGAAATTTTTTGATTTGATTTTTCTATTTTTGCAAGTCAAAATTAAAACAATCATTAGGGCTAATAATGGATTTAATTATCATTCATGTTTTTCCTTTTTTACTAACATAATTTTATTTAGTATAAATAAGTCTCATTTTCACACTTTTTGAGGGGAGGAAAAAGAAACCGTAAAAAAAAACAAGAGAAGAGAAAACAATATTCAAAACTCTTCTCTCCATCCTACCGCAAACCATCATTAACATACATCATCCATTTACAAATTCAAACAACTCATCACCTCCAAAAAAAAGAAAAAAACAATATCCATACACAAACAAAAAACAACCGTATCGCCGTACAATTAGAGTTAAGTCGTCGCGCCGCCGCCAGAATCGCGCACATTACCACCCTCTGTTTCTAAATCGCAGCCAACCGGACACTTCTTCCGCCGTGGTTCCACATTAGTCCGTAAAACCGCGCAAGGCAATCCCGACCATGTGTCGCCCATCGGTAGATCTCTGGTTTTACTTTCATTTGCTTATGATTTCACCTATTTGTATTGTTTATATTTGGATTCAGGGAGAATGAATGTTTGAGAATAGGGCAAAGAATAGATGGAAAGGGAAGAAGGAAAAGGAAATCTGGAAAAGGTGCAGGTATGCTAATGCTGCTAGTATTGTGGTTTTATTTTTTTATTTTTTTTAAATAACATGCATGTGTCATGGTTTAATGGGTTATTTTGTTTTAGAATAAGTCAAACTTATAAGGGTTTTTTGTATAAAAAATTTTATTAAGAAAAGTGAACGTATGGGTACACATTCCCCATTTTATGGTTTTTGTTTTATTATTTTAATTATTTAATTATTGTTATGTAATTAATTTGTGTAATTTAAGTTGGGCCTCAAACTCCATTTTTCTAATTTAACTAATAATGCACCCTCTTAACTTTTATGTTTTATTTTTTTAAATTTATTATGGAAATAGTAATTCATAAATGTAATAAAATATCATAAAATAATCAGATAATTATTTACAAGTTGTAATAAGCATGAAATTGATTAGGGGTGTAAATTAGTATTAAGGATTAAGTTAAGGAACAATTAAGCATGTAGAATTTAGGAGGTAATTCTTATAAACAGGTTACCGGAGATAAAAATATATAGGGACAAGTATGAAATATTAATTTATTTGGAAGGATAGGAGACAAATGAGTTTTTTACTAAATATAGGATAAAGTTTGAAATTAAAGTGTGGGTGTGGGTTAGGTTTAATTTAGCAGAATTATTACTAGCCCACATAGAAATCAAAGGTGAAAGTCCTTTATTCATGCATTAGACACTTACATTGCCCCTTAGATTTAATAGTCTCATAGAAATGGACATGAGTTTTGTATAATTATTTTTATAATTAAGGTATAGAGCCCAAAGTTAAGGATTTATATTAAATTAGTAATTGATTTTTAGAAGTAAGAATCCGGTAATTTACTAATCACCATATTTTTAGCATAATTATGAATAAGACTTAATAAAAATACTAATGTTGAATAATTCGAATAAATTTTTGATTTGGTCCTTTTTTTTTAGTACACTTATCCTAGTGGGTTCAAGAAAAACAAAAAACACTTTCATACAATTTAAAATAAATTTAATTAATTTTAGCCAAATTAATATTAGCTTGGTGTTTTTTTATAGGGAAATAAAGGCAAAAGTAAAAATATATTCCAAACAATAATACATTATTTAGTCAATTAATTAAGTAGGATAATCACTATTTTTTTAGGGTTACAAATTTAGATAATTGGGATGATTATAATATTTAGGGATTAATTAACATAAAAAAATTAAAGATAATAATATGGGTTTGTGATCAATATGAAATTAAATTACAACTAGGATTAGGGACTAATTTTGGAATGAATAGGTATTAAAACTAGAGATTAATTTCTAATTGGAGTAATTATAAGGAATAAAATATATAGGAATATTTATGAGATACTAATTAATTTGAGAAGTGTGGAATAATTATGGATAAAATTTGAAATATTAAGGGATAGAAATCTAAGGTTTTTTGTGGGATAAATAAAATTGAAATAAGGGATAAGGAAATGGGATAAAACTCTTAAGTTCCAAGAGTATAAATATAGGAATAAAGACTTGGGATAAAGCTCTTGGTCCGAGAGCCTAAATAAAGGATGGGATAAGGGACAGAACTTTTGATATCCGAGAGTATAAATAAAAGGATTTATGGATAAAGCTCTTGGTCCGAGAGCCTAAATAAGGGATAGGGGATAAGGATTTAGGGATAGCACTCTTGATATCCGAGAGTATAAATAAAAGGATTAAGGGATAAAACTCTTCCTCCGAGAGTCTAAATAATGGATAGGGATTTAAGGGATTTAAGGGATAGAACTCCTCATCTAGGAGTATAAACACTAGATTTAAGGGATAGAACTCTTTATCCAAGAGTATAAATAGTGGACTGGGGTTTAGGGTTAGGTTTTGGGATTTAGGAATAGGATTAGGGGGTAGGAATAGGGGAGGTGAACTACGGTTACTCTGATCCTTCAAATTGAGGGTACGTAGGCATAGGGTTACAAACCAACCCTAGCGAGTATAATTAGGGAAAAACTTAGGTTTTCTTTTCATTTAGACAAATAAACATTCCCTAAACTCAAAGGTGGATCCCATTGAGTACAATGGAAGTAAGGGGTGCCTAACACCTTCCCTTTACTTAAACGACTCCCGAACCGTAGGAATCTCTACCTTAGGATAAGGATATTTAGGTTTATCATTATTTTCCTTTAAAAAATATGATGGCGACTCAATAATTTTTAGCCGGCCGCGACAGATGAGATGATATGCAACAACAGAATCAACCAGCCAGCATAGTCTGAATAGTCAAATCTGAACATCTGCAAAAGTAGTGTTGTGTTTGTGCGAGATTTGACGCAATGAGGGAACAAAGGTTGGAAGAGTCTTGGTTTCCTGCAGAAAAACCCAATATCCCCCTCACAGGTGTGATATAGAAAGCGGGATTCTCAGTTTTGGATTCTCAATTTGAGAAGCAATAGTATATTCATCCCTCGGGGTACAATACTATCGTCAAACAAAGAGGTCGTCCACTGATTTCCCCAAAAAAAATGGGTCATCCTATGGCAAGTTCCCAGCTTTGGGTCCTTGGATCAAGGAAGCGTAATGGGTTTGCCATTTCTGGTCTGCCATTATCGCTCCTTGGGAGGAGTGCCGCAACTGGGTTCTTGGGAAATGATCGCCAGAGTCGACAGTTTTCCAGGTTACATCCCATCGTCTGCCCCAAATGCGCAGGATAGAATATTACCAAAGAAAACCTCGTCTGGATGTGGAGTTTTCGTGTATACTAAGTCTAGCCAAATGCCAAACAAGTCACACTACTTCCCACTCTAATCCTGGATGTATACTCAAGCCTGGGTATTGGGCTTATCTCTCAAGTAGCAACCCAACCCGCCAACAGTAGAGAAAATAGCAGACGTCCAAAATATGCAGCATATAAATATTCAAAGCAGTAAAGAAATGCAATAAATAAACATAAAGCTAAAGCAAGTAAAATAAAGCTAGTAAAGCGCAGAAGATAAACATCTAAACAAGCAAGAAAAGCAAACAAAACTAGGCGAGACCCCTCAAGGGATGGACCAGCAAGAGGTCAATCTGTCCACAGCAGAGTCGCCAGCTGAAGATGGCTGGAAATCTACCTGAGTGAATCGCACACTCCAAGATACAACAGAGTCGCCACCGAACTTTATTTAGTCCCAAAGGACAGGGAAAATATCGATAAAACCCAAGGGAAAGAGAAACGGGAACGGGGGGTCGGTTATGCAAAAGGAAGGTATTAGCACCTAACACATCCGTCGTACTCGACGGGAACCATTTCGCTTGCTTCTAGGCTTGGATGGGTTATCTATCTAAAGGCTTCTAGCTAAAAGGAAGGAGAGAGAGAGAGAGAAAGGGGAAAAAGAAAAGAAAGGAAGAAAGTGCTCGCGGAGGAACAAAGTCCTCGTGCCTACGTACCCTTATAGTGCAATGAGGAAGTCAGAGCGCCGTAGTTCAAAGGAACCAGGGGACAGAAAAAAAGGAAGAAAAGGAGAAAGGCGGAAGAAAGGTGGAAGTGTGCTCTCCGAGATCATAGCGATCTCATGCCTACGTATCATACATTTGAAAGAATGCAGAATCAGAGCTTCCGTAGTTCAGGGAACTGAACGGAAAAAGAAAAGAAAGAAACAAAGAAACGAAAGAAGTGGTGTCAAAACCAAGGATGGAAGAAAAACTCTACTGGGGAATATCTCGCAGCAAGAGCATTTGCACAAAAGAATAGGAAAAGAATAGTGTCAAAACCAAGAAAGAAAGACACTCCGCTGGGGATAACGAAAAGAATTGGTGTCGAAACCAAGAAAGTAAGAGCAAGGGGAATAGAAAGGACTCCGCTGAGGATCCGAATAAAGGGATAGTGTCATAACCAAGAGAAAAAAGGAAATTCGGTATATTAACTGGCTGGCAGTGGTTAACCGAAGAAAGAGAATAGGACCCTGGCGGGGATAAGAATGTGGTGTCAACAGACGGACTGTGATAAACCAAGATCGAGAGTGCTGAACCAAGAGAAGGTGTTTGACTCTGAAGGGACCTCGGTATATTAACTGATAAACAATGGTTAACCAAGGAAAGAAAGGACTGCAACTCTATGGGGATAGAGAAGCATTGGTTTTAACAGAGAAAACTGTGATTAACCAAAGAACGGGTGTAGGACCGAGCGAAGGTCGTGACCCAAAGGACGGGTGTAGGACCAAGCAAAGGTCGTGACCCAAAAGGTTCGGTAAACTGACTGAACAAACAGTACTCAACCGAGGAAAGGGTATTTGAACCAAAGAAAGGTTACTAACCCAAGGGTGCAAGTATTCGAACCAAGAGGAGGTTGCCAACTGCGGGGGATTTGGTGTTTACAGACGGACTGTGATTAACCGAAGGGAGCGAGTGATTAACCAAGAAAAGGTGATTAACTCGAAAGGGTTCAGTATTTTAACAGACAGACTGTGGTTAACTAAAGAAACGGGTGATTAACTAAAGATAGGTGATTAACCCGAAGGGGTGCTAAGTGATTAACTGAAGGAGATAGCAAGCATTGGTGTTTTAACTGACGGGTAGTGGTTAACCAATCAAAGGGAGAGGAACCAAAGAAAAGGTTGCGAACTCCAGGGAAAGTGTCGGTTGTTTAACAGGAAGATGGTATTTAACCGGAGAAAGGAATAGAAACTCTGCATGGGAATCTAAAGCAACGATTAATTACAAGAAGAAATGAGTAATGAAACAAAGAGAGATTGCTAGTGCAAGGATGATGATCTTAACCAAGAAGGATGGTGATTGATCAAAAGGAGAGATTGAAAGAGATAGGAGCGATCAAGGATCGAGTCTGACCGGGGAAGGAGCAACACTACAGCTTAAGGATAGAGGTGACTATTCTCGAAAGAGATGGCCAAATGCCATTACCCAAGAAATAGTCAGAATGAAGGTAGGATAACTGTGACGCCCCCAAACTATACCCCCAATTAACATGCAATTAAAGCACTAAAAGAAAATTCGAAATTTCGTCAGAGTACATTTGAATTCGCGGCATAGAAAGGGAGGAATCACATCAACTGTAACAAAACATAGCATACAACACCTGCCCATAAAGATATGCAACTGTGGGGTAGCAATCAACAGAGGAAACTTAGTTCCTTACACCCACTTTTCAGAAATTAGAATTAAAGCGGAAAATCTAAAATCTGATTAACATATATACATATACACATATAAACAGTTTGTCATACATCAGGTAGCATATGCACAACCAAAATATATCATCAGATATACAAAATAATCGCAAACGGCCACCCTAGCTACCCGGAGTCACATATCAGAGCCGACCGACAAAAGAATGAAGATGCAAAGCTTCATAAAAAGAAATACCTCCAGCAGCTCTAATCTGCAACGCCTCATAGAGCGTTATAAAACAGCAGAAGGGTGAGAAAAACAACCATAATATAATTGAATAAAATTATATATATATAAACACAAAAATGTACAAGTAACACATTCTCACCACAACCACATGTAACATAATACCGCACAATTCTCAAGCATCGAATACCATTACACACCACACATATACCATACAATCATCAATCACATTCACCAATTCACACACAATTAATCCATGATTTATGCAATGCACATAGACCGACACAACGACTCTATGCACATGCCATGCGGTACCGACTTCCAATGTCTCATGTCTCATCATCAGTCCACTCAGGAACTATTGGAACCATCGCTCGTTACTGAGAATCTCAATTAACTCCCCGTCGGGCCTATAATGTTCACCCGTCGCTTTAGGTCCTCAGGCATCACCTCATATTTTCGAGGCACACGATGTTAAGGATTGCTTTAAGTCTCCAAAGGAGCCCACAATCGTCTATAACCACCGCTTTAGGTCCTCAGGCAGCGCCTCATATTTTCGAGGCACACGATGTTATAGCATATTCCCTTCGGGAATCAAACCGTCACTCAGGACGTTTCAACAATGCACATCATGATGCTTGGCATACAATGACTCATGACATTCACATTGCATGCACACATACATCCACAATCATGCATATATCATCCAATACCACACTTACCATTTTCTTGCCTTTCGGCCACAAATCATCATCACAACAGCACATAAGGCATACCCATTCAAAGCACAAACATAATACACGTCAAATACGCACCATTAAAACGACAAAAGTCGAGATTTGAAACTATTTATATTTTTCGACAAAATTTAATCGGCTAACAATTCTCAAAACCTCATAATCACAAAGTATGACTCGATACCTTTCCAACGACACCAAGAATACAAAAATCGGATAATCGGAACCAAAGTTACGGACAAAACCGAAAACAACATTTTGAAAAGTCACATTTTTACAATTCTCCTGTCCATACGCGTACCACCACTATCCATACGCGTATTGACAGAACAAATTTCCTTCACAAAATCACGTTGCCAAAAACCATACGCGTATGCACCTCGCCCTTACGCGTATCACCAGAAGGCCGTGAAAACATGCATTTCATACGCGTAATGCCCCAAAAACAACACAATGTTACGCGTAACGCCTTGGCCCATACGCGTATTGGCAAGTCCCTTACGCGTATTGCCAGGACAAACCCAGAAAAATTCTGCAGAACAATTTCTGCGTTTTCCAAATCCAATCAACCAATTTTTCACCTAAAACTCAGAAAATGACCAATTTGAATTGCAATAACACACAACCAACATGTATAGACAATCTAAAACACAATAAACACAAGTTTTGACACATTCAAATCAATTTCTAATCAATTATACCAAATATGGGTTTTACTCATTTTCTTCCAATTCAATCCAAAACAACAACAAACACACATACATAATCGTATACAATCATAGAATAATCGAGTTTCGCACCCTTACCCGATTTAATCGACTCTACAACTTGCTCTTGATGATTTTTCCACACTTCCTTCAATTTTCTCTCTTCTCCTCTTTTCTTCTCTTTTTCCTTTCTTTCTCTCTATTTTTCTTTCCCTTTTCTTTTCTATTTTCTTTTCTTTCTTACTAACTTAACAATTATCTATGAAATGCCCAAAATACCCCCACACTCAAATATCTCGCAAACGTTCCCAAAACGCGATAAAATATAATCACGACGAAAAATAACACATTTTCACATAAAAGTCGGAAATAAAATAAAATAATAATAAAATAATCAAAAGACTCAATAAAATAAAATTGGCAAAACTGGGGCGTTACAACTCTCCCCCACTTAGAAATTTTCGTCCTCGAAAATCTTACCTGATACAAACAACTCTGGATACGACTCCCGCATCCTACTCTCCAATTCCCACGTCAAATTACCCTCAGCAGCGCCTCCCCACGCCACTTTCACAAGTGCAATCTCTTTACCCCTCAACCGCTTCACCTCGCGATCCAAAATACCAACTGGTAATGCCTCGGTCGTAAGGTTATCTCTTACCTCAACCTCGTCCATAGGAATCACATGTGAAGGGTCCGGAACATACTTCCGAAGCTGTGAAACATGAAAAACGTCATGCAAATTCGACAGATTCGGCGGTAACGCCACACGATACGCTACAGCACCCACTCTCACAGATATCTGGTAAGGACCAATAAATCGAGAAGTAAGCTTCTTAGATTTCAAAGCACGACCAACACCCGTTACCGGCGTAACTCTTAGAAATACGTGATCACCCTCTTGAAACTCAAGATCCTTCCGTCTCCGATCATGATAACTCTTTTGTCTACTCTGAGAAGCCTTCATTTTCTCACGAATAAACTTTACCTTTTCCGTCGTTTGTTGCACCAAATCCGGTCCAACCACCGAACTTTCACTTGTTTCGTGCCAACACAACGGCGTTCTACATCTTCGTCCATATAAAGCCTCAAAAGGTGCCATTCCGATACTAGAATGGAAACTGTTATTATACGTGAACTCAACCAATGCAAGATAACCGTCCCACGCACCACCTTGTTCCAAAACACACGCTATCAACAAATCCTCCAAAGACTGAATCGTTCTTTCGGTCTGACCATCCGTCTGAGGATGATAAGCCGAACTCAACCTCAATCTAGAACCCAAAGCCTTCTGTAAACTTTCCCAAAATCTAGAGGTAAATCTAGGATCTCGATCCGAAACAATACTCAATGGAATCCCATGCAATTTCACAACCACACTGATATAGATCTCAGCTAACCGTTCCAAAGAAAAACTGATGTCAATCGGAATAAAATGCGCCGATTTAGTCAGCCTGTCCACAATCACCCAAATAGCATTATGCCCACGCTGAGTGTTCGGTAATCCCGTCACAAAATCCATCGAAATGCTATCCCATTTCCACTCAGGAATATCCAACGGTTGCAACAAACCACTAGGTCTCAAATGTTCCACTTTCGATTTCTGACAAGTCAAACAAGCATACACAAACTGAGCCACATCTCTTTTCAAACCAGACCACCAGAAAATCTTTTTCAAATCTTGGTACATCTTATTCGCTCCCGGATGAATACTTAGGTTACTCCTGTGTCCTTCCTCCAAAATCATTCTTTTCAACTCCGCATCATCAGGAATACAAATACGACCACGAAACCTCAAAACACCAAAATGATCCACCTTGAAATCCACATTCTCATTCCTCATCAAATCAACGAATTTCAAATCCAACTTTTGTTTCTCACTAACCGACAACAAAAATTCATTAGTAACTTTCAACATTCCAAGCCTCACACTAACCGATGTCACTTCACATACCAAACTCAAATCTCTAAACGATTCCAAAAGTTCCAACTCTTTCACCATCAATGCGGACATATGCAACGATTTCCAGCTCAATGCATCGGTTACCACATTAGCTTTACCAGGATGGTAATTCAAGCCAAAGTCATAGTCTTTCAAGAATTCCAACCATCTCCGTTGCCTCATGTTCAACTCTTTCTGATCATATAAATATTTCAAGCTTTTATGATCACTAAAGACCTCGAACCTTGCACCATAGAGATAGTGCCTTCAAATCTTCAACACAAAAACCACAGCCGCTAATTCAAGATCATGAGTAGGATAGTTTTTCTCATGAACTCTTAACTGCCTTGAAGCGTAAGCCACCACCTTACCTTCCTGCATCAGAACACCACCCAAACCAATTAAAGAAGCATCGCAGTACACAACAAATGGTTCAGTAGGATCAGGCAAAATCAGAATAGGAGCTGTCGTCAATCTTCTCTTCAGCTCACAAAAACTCTCTTCACATTGAATATGCCAAATGAATGCTTTGCCCTTACAAGTCAACTGCATCAAAGGAAGAGCTAGCTTAGAAAAACCTTCAATGAACCTCCGGTAATAACCAGCCAAACCCAAAAAGCTTCGAATTTCAGTAACGGATCTAGGAGCCTCCCATTGTAGAACTGCTTCCACTTTAGATGGATCCACAACAATACCATTACCTGAAATTACGTGCCCAAGAAAACTCACCTCAGACAACCAGAATTCACACTTGGACAATTTGGCAAAAAGCTTCCTTTCCTTCAAAACCTGCAAAACAATACGCAAATGCTCTGCATGTTCTTCCCGAGACTTAGAATAGATTAAAATATCATCAATAAACACCACCACGAAATGATCCAAATGCTCATGGAAAATACGATTCATGTATTCCATAAACACACCAGGTGCATTAGAAACCCCGAACGGCATCACAAAATATTCATAATGACCGTAACGTGTCCTAAAGGCCGTCTTCTGAATATCCTCTTCTTTCACTCTTATCTGATGATACCCCGATCTCAAATCAATCTTACTAAACACACAAGCACCAACCAACTGATCCATCAGATCATCAATCCTTGGAAGCGGATACTTATTCTTAATCGTCACCTTGTTCAACTGGCGATAATCAATACATAATTGCATACTCCCATCTTTCTTTTTCACTAACAAAACTGGAGCACCCCAAGGAGAAACAATTGGCCTCACGAACCTCTTTTCCAACAACTCACTTAACTGCTTTTTCAACTCCACCAATTCAGATGCCGACATTCTATAAGGTGCCATAGAAACAGGTCTAGTACCAGGAACTAGATCTATCGAAAATTCCACCTCTCTCACCGGCGGCACATCTGAAATATCATCAGGAAACACCTCAGGAAATTCGCACACAACAGGAAACACATCAAGAGAAAATTGACTATCCACAGTCAATGAAGCAAACAACCCAAACAACTGAGCTTCATCCGCTAAAAGTCTCTTCAACTCTTTGGTAGATAAGAAACTCGAGTCTTCATCTTCCACAAGAGAAGGAAACCTTACAAGCTTATGATAACAATCAATGTGCACTCGATTGAATTGCAACCAATTCATTCCCAACACCACATCTAAACCTTCCAACGGTAAACACACCAAATCCATCGCAAAGTCTTTACCATAAATGGTCAAAGGACAACTCAAACACACCAAAGAAGTAGTTACTGACCCCATTGCTGGAGTATCAATAACCATCTCACCATCCATCGAAGACAACCCAAGATTCAAACGTTCCGCGCACTCAGACGAAATAAACGAATGAGTCGTTCCAGTATCAATAATAGCAATTAAAGGCGTATTATTAATAAAGCAAGTACCTCTTATCAGACGATCTGCACTTGAGGTCTGAGTTCCCGCCAATGAAAACACTTTGCCACTAGTTGGAGCTTTCTTCTGATTCGGACACTTCGAGCTAATGTGACCAGGTTCTCCACAGTTGTAACATTTCACCACATTCTTCCTTTTACAATCCGCTACAACATGCCCAATACCACCACAATTAGAACACTTAATCACATTCCTCCTACATTCATGTTGGCGATGACCTAATTCACCACATTTAAAACACCTCGGAGCATTAGACATACCCCCTCCACCTGACCTTCGATCAAAAGTTCCCCTTTGTTTACCTTTATCAGCCGGTGACACATACGGTCCACCACGGAACTGTTGCTTCCCTTTCCTGTCACTTACACTTTTATAGTGAGCAGAACGGGCCTTACTATCTTCATCATAAATCCTACAGCATTCCACCAAATCAGCAAACCTTCGAATCCTCTGATATCCAATAGCCTGCTTTATCTCAGGACGCAACCCACTTTCATACTTCACACACTTTGAAAATTCAGCAGTCGCTTCCACATAATGAGGATAAAACTGCACAAGTTCCACAAACTTAGCAGTATAGTCAATAACTGACATATTACCTTGTTTTAGTTCCAAAAACTCAATCTCTTTCTTTCCTCGGAATCCTCCGAAAAATACTTCCTTAGAAACTCTCGGGTAAACACCTCCCAAGTGATCTCTTCTTCCTCCTCCTCAGCTTCCAACACCTGACGAGTACTGATCCACCAGTCGTCAGCCTCTTCGTGTAACATATGAGTGCCCAGCCTCACCTTATCATCATCGTCATCACAATCCATCACCCTGAAAATCCTCTCAATCTCTTTCAACCACAACTGCGCACCATCCGGATCATGCTTCCCTTTAAAGACCGGCGGCTTATTCTTTCTAAACTCATCATTTCCGGCAGTATTCGGTGCACCCTGCACAGCTCGTGCCATAGCCTCCATCGCCGCAGCCAAAGCAGCATCATTACGACCAGCCATATTCTGTTCGTCCAAACACAGAAACTATGGTTAAACAACAACTCATCCAACACAACTCGCCCAATATGCCAGACACAACAAACACAACAGACACCACAAACACAACTGACACGGACGTAGCTCTGATACCACTTAATGTGACGCCTCCAAACTATACCCCCAATTAACATGCAATTAAAGCACTAAAAGAAAATTTGAAATTTCGTCAGAGTACATTTGAATTCGCGGCATAGAAAGGGAGGAATCACATCAACTGTAACAAAACATAGCATACAACACCTGCCCATAAAGATATGCAACTGTGGGGTAGCAATCAACAGAGGAAACTTAGTTCCTTACACCCACTTTTCAGAAATTAGAATTAAAGCAGAAAATCTAAAATCTGATTAACATATATACATATACACATATAAACAGTTTGTCATACATCAGGTAGCATATGCACAACCAAAATATATCATCAGATATACAAAATAATCGCAAACGGCCACCCTAGCTACCCGGAGTCACATATCAGAGCCGACCGACAAAAGAATGAAGACGCAAAGCTTCCTAAAAAGAAATACCTCCAGCAGCTCTAATCTGCAACGCCTCATAGAGCGTTATAAAACAGCAGAAGGGTGAGAAAAACAACCATAATATAATTGAATAAAATTATATATATATATATATATATATATATATATATAAACACAAAAATGTACAAGTAACACATTCTTACCACAACCACATGTAACATAATACCGCACAATTCTCAAGCATCGAATACCATTACACACCACACATATACCATACAATCATCAATCACATTCACGAATTCACACACAATTAATCCATGATTTATGCAATGCACATAGACCGACACAACGACTCTATGCACATGCCATGCGGTACCGACTTCCAATGTCTCATGTCTCATCATCAGTCCACTCAGGAACTATTGGAACCATCGCTCGTTACAGAGAATCTCAAGTAACTCCCCGTCGGGCCTACGATGTTCACCCGTCGCTTTAGGTCCTCAGGCATCGCCTCATATTTTCGAGGCACACGACATTAAGGATTGCTTTAAGTCTCCAAAGGAGCCCACAATCGTCTATAACCACCGCTTTAGGTCCTCAGGCAGCGCCTCATATTTTCGAGGCACACGATGTTATAGCATATTCCCTTCGGGAATCAAACCGTCACTCGGGACGTTTCAACAATGCACATCATGATGCTTGGCATACAATGACTCATGACATTCACATTGCATGCACACATACATCCACAATCATGCATATATCATCCAATACCACACATACCATTTTCTTGCCTTTCGGCTATAAATCATCATCACAACAGCACATAAGGCATACCCATTCAAAGCACAAACATAATACACGTCAAATACGCACCATTAAAACGACAAAAGTCGAGATTCGAAACTATTCATATTTTCCGACAAAATTTAATCGGCTAACAATTCCCAAAACCTCATAATCACAAAGTACGACTCGATACCTTTCCAACGACACCAAGAATACAAAAATCGGATAATCGGAACCAAAGTTACGAACAAAACCGAAAACAACATTTTGAAAAATCACATTTTTGCAATTCTCCTGTCCATACGCGTACCACCACTATCCATACGCGTATTGACTGAACAAATTTCCTTCACAAAATCACGTTGCCAAAAACCATACGCGTATGCACCTCGCCCTTACGCGTATCACCAGAAGGCCGTGAAAACATGCATTTCATACGCGTAATGCCCCAAAAACAACACAATGTTACGCGTAACGCCTTGGCCCATACGCGTATTGGCAAGTCCCTTACGCGTATTGCCAGGACAAACCCAGAAAAATTCTGCAGAACAATTTCTGCGTTTTCCAAATCCAATCAACCAATTTTTCACCTAAAACTCAGAAAATGACCAATTTGAATTGCAATAACACACAACCAACATGTATAGACAATCTAAAACACAATCAACACAAGTTTTGACACATTCAAATCAATTTCTAATCAATTATACCAAATATGGGGTTTACTCATTTTCTTCCAATTCAATCCAAAACAACAACAAACACACATACATAATCGTATACAATCATAGAATAATCGAGTTTCGCACCCTTACCCGATTTAATCGACTCTAGAACTTGCTCTTGATGATTTTTCCACACTTCCTTCAATTTTCTCTCTTCTCCTCTTTTCTTATCTTTTTCCTTTCTTTCTCTCTATTTTTCTTTCCCTTTTCTTTTCTATTTTCTTTTCTTTCTTACTAACTTAACAATTATCTATGAAATGCCCAAAATACCCCCACACTCAAATATCTCGCAAACGTTCCCAAAACGCGATAAAATATAATCACGACGAAAAATAACACATTTTCACATAAAAGTCGGAAATAAAATAAAATAATAATAAAATAATCAAAAGACTCAATAAAATAAAATTGGCAAAACTGGGGCGTTACAATAACCATCCTCATTCCTTCTCTAACGCTCAAAGTATAGTGCGGAAATTGAAACGGACAGGGCAACAACTCCAATGTTGTACGGTGCTCCTGCGGAGAGAAATGGACAGCATAACGGCGTTAACTTGTACAGTACTCCGATGCAAGGCGCAGCGCGAAACTCCAACTCCACGGGGGGGGGGGGGGGGAGAGAGAAAGCTCTAAAGGAGGCCTAAAGAGAGGAAAAGGGACGATCGACTAATCGAAACAAAGTTTCGATCAATTAATCAAGGGATGAACTTGCTAACAACTTTCCAAATAGAATGAAAAGTCATTAAAGCCAAAAGGAGTGAATTATTGATTATACAAGATTAAGCTTATCCATGGAAAATAAACTTAATGCAAGCTGAAATGGACAGTGCAAAAACAGTGCCAAATGATCATCAAAGTGTCACACAAAATCATGTATCATGTGAACAAAGATAGTGCAAGAATTGATTATGTTCATACAATACTAAGACCATGGAGCAAATGAATAATCGAAAACATGCATCGAAAGTTTGTGAACATGCTTCAACCAGAAGTGAAATGTCATCCATAAAATCAAGCATAATGATTAATGGAAATTAAAATGGAGAAAGCATGGCAAACGCACTTGAAAATGCAAGAAAATGGCAATTTTGTTCAGTGTTAACCGGTTACTCACCATGCGTTAACCGGTTACTTGCTTGAAAATTGGCGTTTTTGGTGAAAATTGAACTGAGTAACCAGTTACTCACCCTGTGTTAACCGGTTAACACTGATCAGTTGTGAAAAACACAGAAAAAACAGCTTTTCAAAAGTAGCTTTCAATACATAATCACTTATGCAAACTACCACATGCTTGGAACTGAGATTGTGCACGAAAATTAAACTTGAAAACAACAAATAAACAGAGATAAAATCAACTAATGCAATTGGATCATGGATCAAGCAAATGCATAGCCAAATCACATACAACATTTATCGACTACATTGCGAGCAATACGAAAATGTGTGAAACGGTAAAATTAGTTAGATCTACCAACCTACAAGCCGGAGATTTGGCTTGGTGAATGTTGCAAAGGACTCTTGATGCAAAATATCAAAGAAAACCAGAGGAATATTCAATTTGTAGACGAACCGTATCGAAATCGAGCAATATGCGATAAAGGTCCAAAATGCGAACTCGAACCGTTAGAAGTTGTAGCAACTACTCAAGATCAATCCCAAAAGCTGAAATAACTCCAGAAATCCAAGTGTAATAGCAAGAATGATGAAGGTTGAGCTCAAGAAATAATCACTTTTGATGTAAAAGTGATTATCCTTCAAAGTAGAAATGAGCTTTGGTGAGGTTTTGGAAGAGAATTGAGATGAAGATGAAAATGTAGTAAAGAAATTCAGAGAGAATGTGGGAGAATTGAGAGTGAAATGGAGCAAATGGTTGAAAGTCCTTGAAAATGAGTGAAGGTGAGTTTATATAGATTTTAGGTTTGGAGTGTGAGATGGTTTGGAATTAGCTTTAGGTTTGGAACTAGGCTAGGAGTTAGTTGGACTTGACTCACCGAGTCAAGGCGGTTAACTCGGTTAGTTAGAACCAACTCGGTAACAATCCCAATGTGAATTTCAAAATCCAAAGGTTGACATGTTGGTAAATTAAGTAACATGGTGCACTTGAATTAAAGTGATGCATTGGAATAAATACACTTGGGTTGAAATGAATAGTGTTGAAATGTCTAGAGAAGTCTAGAATATTCCACACACTGCTAGAATCAAGTAGAACCAAAGACCAAAGAGGGATTGTGTTAACCGGTTACTCAGACCAAATTTTGCCCATTTTTTGAAAAATGATGTTGTGGTCCCGGCTTCGATTTTCCACCTCTTGTTTTGATACATAGGCATGGAAATCCTTATTCTGAGCTTATTTTGATGATGAGATGACCTCATGAGGATATGGTTAACCGGGCTTGAAAACCTGGATATCCTGCAACAAGAAACACACGAAGAAAAGTGTGAATGCGTATGCTAGCGATGCGAATGCTTATGCTTATGCAAAAGGCAAAAAGAGGAGGTCAAATTTCGGGTTACGACAACCATAAAATTCTCTCTCGAGTTAAAATAATCGATCTGTCTCTTTCATCAATAATTGATCTCTTCAGAGTTCACCAGTTGCTCTATTGATCCTAATTGATAATAATTAAAGTACTTAGAGAATTCCATTAATCCAATTTACCAAAGATAGAGCACATAGATACTCATCTGATCTCATCTGATATCTGATTAAGCATTTAGATATTATGGGGTATTACACTCTCCCCCCCTTAAATTGAAATTCGCCCCCGACTTGTATCCCGGTCTTAGATTCACATTTAACTTTACTTCCGTTAAAATTTCTGACATAATCCGATTCTAACTTAACTTCACAGACCCAAAATCTTATTTTCACAATTTAACAAACTTCACGTCCTTAATCATACTCTTATTCCAATATTGGGTTAACTTTCAACTTGCTTTTTCCCAAAAATTCATCTATTGTTTCATGCAAAAGACTTGGTCTCATCTTACTTTCGGCAAGAATGTACCCTTATATACTCCTTTACTGAGTCACAAACAAAACCGTAACACTTTCTCTTGGTTTAGGATAACAAACACTCATCAAATCCTTGTGAGGTAATTCGATGATTTCTTTCCTTTATGCAATTATCGACAACTATCCTTTCATAAATCCTTTAACATTCGAACCACATCATAACTAGTCGACGACTTCCTTACCAGTTCCATCTGGTCTGATGCTATACATCGCACCCAAAGGTAACATATTTAAAACAAGATCTCCTTATTTCCATACTTACCATCAATAATCCTTCTAAGTTCTTTTTATTCTAACCGAATGCTTTCATCTATCACTTTCCACTGCATAACCCAAATCCTAACAGTGGAACACCATGGATTCTCAAGCATTACCAAGTAGCTAACAGTCCACGGATGAACACACTTATCCACTGGGGTCCTTACCAACCAGCGGTACAAGAAACTCACTGATGTCCTATGGTAGAACAATTTCTTTGCCAACACACAATAATATAACATTTGTCTAACACTCTCCAGACTATAAAGATACAGGAGTTACACTGCCACAACCATAACGTACACAACTCCAAATCCATTCCAAACTTGGAATAATTCATCCAAAGTAGATTAACAACTTTCGTTTCTAGTTACCACATTCCATATCAATTCTTCTTACGGGTTTTCCGACTTTACTTAAGATTCCTTGTTGACACGAGATCTCAACCAATGACAATGTAACACCATCACGGAACTTCAATCATTCGCGAGTTACCGCTACCAAAACTTAAACCACCCAAAAACACAATTATGAGTTCCCATACTACTCACCAATCGCTTACGACACTCCGCATACACCCACACTTTTGAAGGCTATATCATGTTTCTTAATTAAATCCACTTTTCTTAATCGTTCTGCTCCATAAACGATCCAAGTTATATGCTTAATTTCGGAACGCCGAATTCTTACTCGTACTTGGAAGGATAACCTTCAAATTTCCTTCTCTGGGTAAAACACAACTGCACACAACTGGTACCACTCTCACAGTCTAAATTCGATGCCATGTACTCACAGAAGATAACAAATACTAAACTCTGACCAACCGCTTATACCTTATTAACACCATAATTAAAATACCGAAGCATTCCTTGTGAGATAAAAACTTTGTGAGCATTCTCTAACTTCGTCCTCAAGCCCCCAATAGTAATGATAACAATACACTTAAGACTTCCTCCCACTCAACACGATTCATAAAATTACATCCCCATAAGTCAACTATCTGGTCGTCTGAACAAATGGTCAACTACGCAACACCTTTCCACAAGTTCCAATTTTTCAAAACACAACTCCTTCTTTCATTTACTTGAAATTTCGTTTTCCATTCACACAATACTCTCCACTCGGTGTAACATAAGGTAACAAAATGCAGATGATGGTTCTTAAGGGATTTCACAATTTACATACATGTTAATCGATCACCCGTCTGAGCTAATCGATCAACTTCTAAAAATTCAACGTAAAACACCTTCCATGCACGTGTTAATTGGTTAACCACACTGCGTTAGTCGGTTAACACTGCTGCAGAATAAAAAAACAATATCTTCTTAATTCAAGCCATCCCCACTCAAACCATCAATCCGATTTGTTCTAACTCACAATATCATTCTCAACTCGTGGCTTTTAACTTATATAACATTCACTAACCATGATTCACTCAAGGTAAAACCGACAAAGTCGACGACACACTCCAACCAAGTGACAAGGCAAAATTCCAAATTCTGACGCGGTAACACTACAAAACTTCAGCAGGATAGTTCAAACATAATTATACCACTTTTGGGTTTCCTCCGATCATTTAATCGGGCAACAAAAATCGATATTTTTCACTTCCATTATATATAGTATTCTCATAGCTTTCCATCGGTACCAAGAACACCTCCATTGGAAACACGGTTTGAAAGTTATTAATTTTCAAAGATAATTTTTAAAAGTATAACAGTGGTAACCGGTTACTCACCAGATGATAACCGGTTACTCAAACTTCACTGTTCACACAGAATCAAATTGAGAGTTAGAGACACATTTGGGTAATCGGTTACTCACCATTGGGTAACCGGTTACTTCATCATTTTCTGCGCAGAAAGCCAATTTTTCAAAGGGTACCGATTACTCACCAGAGAGTAACCGATTACTCTGGGCGCAAAATCAAAAATACTGTTTTTTAATGCACTCCCTTCCATTTCAATCTCATTCAAAACAATTCCAAACACATAAACAAGTATCAACAGATGATTATTCCTAAGTAATGGTTGTTCTATACAATTTATATCTCAATAACTACTCAATAGCTCTATTGCACATTCATCCAAAATACATTCCATTGTCACTTCCTCATAACATATCGTTAATACTATTTTCCACACTGCATTCACTTCGCTCTCCATTGTAATCCTTTTAGGTCCAAATATAAATCCATCATACTAAAGTTCCCTCAAATCCAAGATACTTACTCTGTTTCTTAATACAACTTCTTCCGGTCCGTATCACTACACTTTCTGTTGCTAAATGAAGTTCAACCCTTCTCCAACACAATACCTTATACTGTTCCTTGGATAATTTAACAATTCAAAATTGATCTCTTACTGAAAACATAAATCCTGATGTAATATCTCAACTTAATCTCTCTTCATAACTGAATATACGCAATTCATCACACACTCTTCGTCCGGTACATACTTTTTTTTCACTTGAAGTATGTAAACACATCATTGTGTCCTTTCACACATTTCTCTACTACTTTAGGTTCTCATAAAAGCCGAACGTCCTTGACCCTCAATGTTTAACCAGTCGAAAGATATTGTTTCGAACACATTCCTTAAGGTACTCTCGTCCATTCAAGAGAACATAGCGACCTTAGAAACTGAAGCACCAATATTATCTCACTTCCGGACCTTACATCACACGTTCTACAAAACAATTTTCTTTTCCACGGAATGAGATTACTTGAAATCCTTATCCGTATTGGTGGTCAATCCAGCTCTACTTGCGATTTTACATATTCCTTAATACCTTGACCAATCGTCCGATAGAGGTCCTCAACATTCAGACTCCATCCATTCCAAAGGATTGGTTAACAACACACCACTCTTTAATTTCCATGCTACCCAAGCACAACTTCTACCAATATCTCAACGGAGCTGACCAAAACTCCTCACTACTAACTCTTGGCTTGAGCCTTCCCTCACAGTACAAGTTCCGACAACACTTCAGAGTCCTCGCGGTCGCTCAACCATGATTCTACCTATCACATACATAGTATTAGGTTGATCAAGCCCAACACTACGTAATATGATATTAAGAGTCATGCTGGCAAGACACACTTAAGAGGCAGGAATAGATTTACTTATGATGTTTCAAGGCTAGGTCGAGGACATAACCTGCTATGATACCAACTATAACGCCCTGTATAATATTTATCTAGAATAATACTATACAAGTGTTTAATTTGGTACTGACACCATCATAAGTGCCTAATGGCATAATCCACATACTTGACCATTTCTAAAACATAAATACAATCTATGGTACAAGATATGGAAGTTAGCCAAAACAATAAAAACTAAGATTAATATACAATATCCTCAATTGTATACTACAAATACACAGCGGAATAAGCTCAACTAAGTTTCTCTTGAAACATCCAAGCATAGCTCCACTTGTAAATCAAACCTGTAAATACCTGTAATATAGCAACGATAGTGGGGTGAGACACATCAAATCTCAGTGAGTTCCCTATCTTATAGATTCTCTCGGCTTTACAAGGTTCTATCAATCCTAACTCAAGTCAAGGGGAAGGGAAAATGACCTTGAGTACACAAACTCACAATCTCACACTATATGGAAACATGTCATTGAGTCTGTTAACTCAAAATTTTATCACTAATCGATAACCTTACCAAGGCATCCCCTTTTCCCGTCCGCTTCTATATCTAGAAGTCGACCCGAGTCATGGATCCTTGTAGTTACTTGGCATACAAAATGGATTCAGGAACATCGGCCTATTAACCGTGAACTATCACTTCTCATGGCCTATTAACCATCGCAAGTCTCTTTATCATATAGGCTCCATTCGTACTACACGCAGGAATCAAACCTGCCAAGTAATTATGCATACGTTTCAGAGGAGGAGCTCGAGACTCATGAAACTACATCTCAGGGAAAACGGTTACGATTACGTGATCATATACACAACGTGATTGTATTCGACAATCACAAGGCCACATTAGCCTTTAGGCCTCTCATGCCTTTAGGCCTATTTTGCCTATAACAATAAAACATAACAATTACACATGTTCCATACTAGTGTCTTATTCTTTCTATATCATTTGGTAATGGACACACGCCTCGGCCTCTCTTGCACGAGCGTTGCCATTTGTTTTGGGGTAAAGTTTCCTCACTCTACCTAATTCATTTTAAGCATGCATATTCTCTCAATTATGTTCAACAACGATATTAGACAAGCATATTACGACATCAATCATAAAACACACAAGATAGCATAACATATCAAACATAATCGACATAGTAATTCCCACATATTTTTAAGGCATACAAGCCACTACTATCCTCTACCAAGCATCCTTGGTTAAACATGGTCTATCATCACCATTTAATATCACATTGGATTCTCTTTCCAATGCTTCAAGTCTCATGTCAATCGGATTCCCGATTCACGAATTGTGGTGGAAACAAGAATCATATTTTCAAATTCAACATATTACACAAAAATGTTTTATTACCATCAACGTATAAATCCTTGACATATAAATATATTTTTACTTCACCATCAATTAGAGCATTTAAATAGCTTCCCAACGCTTCGAACGGGGACCAAAACGGACTTACGGTTCAAAAGATACGCCCATTTTAAATTTCATTTTTCTGCCAATAGCAGTGGTAACCGGTTACTCACCATAGGGTAACCGGTTACTTGATCAAAAACAGTCCAGAAACGTCATTTTTCAAAGGGTAACCGGTTACTTACCATAGGGTAACCGGTTACCGTCGTACCAGAACCCAAAAATCATGTTTTTCTTCATTCTAAACCATTCTAACTCATACCTAAACATGTTGGGACATCAAAACAAGTATGATAGGTTCAATCCACCCATAACCCGACTATATTACTCGATTTATTTCACGTTTTATCCGTTAGAACATTGATTTTATCCATTTTTATCATTTTCTCGTAGTTTCTAACCTAAGTTCCAAACACATAATTCTAGAACTTAAAGTGTCTAACTAGAACCCACCTGATAATCGAAGAGGAGGTTGAAGAAGATGATGAATCGAAGCTTCTTTCTTCTTCCCAAGTTTCTTCTTCTCTTTTCTCTTCTCTTCTTCCACTTCTTTCTATCTTTCTTTTTTTTTCCTTTCTAACAAATATATATATATATATATATATATATATATATATATATATATATATATATATATATATATATATATATATATATATATATATATATATATATATATAAACTTATTATATAATATAAATCCAATAGAGTAAAATATCTCCAATTGATATTTTATCGTATAACACCAAGTGATTAATTGTTTGAGTTACCATAAAATTCTCTCTCGAGTTAAAATAATCGATCTGTCTCTTTCATCAATAATTGATCTCTTCAGAGTTCACCAGTTGCTCTATTGATCCCAATTGATAATAATTAAAGTACTTAGAGGATTCCATTAATCCAATTTACCAAAGATAGAGCACATAGATACTCATCTGATCTCATCTGATATCCGATTGAGCATTTAGATATTATGGGGTATTACACTCAGGAAGGGTGATGGTAACAATTCCTATTTCTATGCCTCTATAAGAGCTAAACAACAAGCTAACTGTTTGAGCCACATGAAAAAAAGAGATGGTTCTATCATTCAGTCTCAGCAAGATATTCAAAGGGAAGCCCTTGATTTCTATGGTAATTTGATGGGAAAAGATGATAATAATCTCACCCATGTTAATATTGAGGCCATGAGGATGGGAAGCCAATTGGATAGGGAGCAAAGGGAATGCCTTGTAAGATGCATTACTGATGAAGACAGTAGTAAAGCTCTGAAAGGAATAGGTGACTTGAAAGCTTCAGGTTTTGATGGATTTGGAGCTAAATTCTTCAAAGCCAGCTGGAATACTATCAAGGGTGATGTGACTATTGCTGTCAATGAATACTTTGAAACAAGAAAGATGTACAAAGCCTTCAATAGTACAGTGGTCTCTTTGATTCCTAAAAACAATAATGCTAGTGAGGTTAAAAACTACAAGCCCATAGCTGGATGCACCACTTTTTTACAAAATAATATCAAAGATTCTGACTGACAGGTTGGGTAATGTGTTGTAGAATGTGATTAGTCATAGTCAGACATCTTTTGTGCAAGGCCACCACATTCACAATGTAACACCCAGATATAGTAATGTACATCACAGCATCCATATCATAAATGAATTTACGTTTTGGTACTGAAATACAATAAGTCCCTAGTTAACACATTATACATATACATGCCCAAAAAGCCTAATACAAAAAAACTATGGCATTATATATACAAGATGTTCCAACACTAAGAACTAGATCAACTAATGATCTCAAAATAGTCTTCGCAACGGAAGTCTCGCCATCCCAAAAAGCTAAGATAGTAAGGAAAGTCAAACAACCTTATCCTTACCCTTTGTCGAACCTGTAGCACCTGTAAAATAATCAACAACATGGGGTGAGATACATCAAATCTCAGTGAGTTCCCTATTTTATAGGTCCTCTCGGCTTTACAAGGTTCTATCACACCTAACTCAAGTCAAAAGGGGAAGGGAAGTGACTTTGAGTACTCACACACTATATGGATCCACACTCGTGAGTCTGTTAACTCACACTACACAAAGGAATCAGTCCAGAGCCTGTTAACTCAAGAATCTCGCTAATCGATAAACTTACCAAGGCATCCCCTTTTCCCGTCCCCTTCTATGTCTAGAAGTCAACCCGAGTCATGATCCTTGTAGTTACTTGGCATACGAAATGGATTCGGGATTATCGGCCTGTTAACCGTGAACCGTCACTTCTCATGGCCTGTTAACCATCACAAGTCTCTTTATCATATAGGTTCCATTCGTACTACACGCGGGAATCAAACCTGCCAAGTAATTGTGCATACGTTTCAGAGGAGGAGCTCGAGTCACATGAAACTACACCTCAAGATAAATGGTTACGATTGCGCGATCACATACCCAACGCGAATGTATTTGACAATCACAAGGCCACATTCGCCTTAAGTCCTCTTTGTCTTTTCTCAAATAACCACAATAAAACATGATCCATACTAGTGTAATTGTTCCATACTATTTGGAAAATAGATGCACGCCTCGGCTTCTCATTCACGAGCGTCGTCGTTATGTTGTTCTTCACTTTCCTAGCCGTTACTAGGTTCCAACATAATTCTATGGTGATATTCCTTACTCTACCTATCCCACTTTCATTTTAACATACATATTCGCTCACAATCATGTTTAATCAACTAGAATAAGCAAAGCATATTATAATTGCACAATAGAAACACACGTAGTAATTCATCACAATTACCTCACTTTCGGGTTTCCTCTGATTATTTAATCGGGCAGTAAAACCGACATCTTTTACCGTCGTCATAAATATTATTTCCACAGCTTTCTATTGATATCAAGAACACTCAAATCGAATAAACGGATAAAAAGTTATAGAATTTACAAGAAAAGGGAACATTGAAAAAGTCACAGGAGTGCCCCGGCGCTCCAACCATCGCCCGGCGGTGTCCCCCTTCGCCTCTACTTTGCCCATCGAAGCAGGGGCGAAAACACTTCTTTAAAACCTCGAAAGTTACAGGGGCGTTACATGTTGCGCCTCTTGCGCATCGCCCGGCGAAGCAGAGGCGCTTGCCTCGAACCGCCCGGCGCTCTGAGCACTGCCCGACGCTCTGCACCAGAACAGCTGTCGCTCCCAGGATTTTCATCCAGGTACAAACGTGAGAGTGGCGCGGAAAACAGAGTCGCTAGCCGTGTAAATTTATCCTAAGAGAGGGAAAGGGAACATCGCATAAACCTGAGGAAGAGGGAGAGGAATGGTCATCGTAACCATAACCTGGGTTTGGGAGTTAGTTACGCGAGGGGAAGGTGCTAGCACCCCACGCGTCCATCGTACTCGATGGGATCCACGCTTGTTGTCTAATCTAAAGGTGAGTTATCCTATCATCTATGGCTGTACTAAGACAGGGAAGGGAAAGACAAAGACAGACTCGGTAGGACGTCAACGTCCTAGGCCTACGTACCCCCCTTGTGCAATGGGGAGTTCAGAGTCAACGTAGTTCGGACCAAGTTCTTTTTGTGTTTTTTACGATCGACGCTAAGTTCGCGTCCGACAGTTAGGGTCGATGCCTGTTTGCGTCTCAGACGGAAAGTAACGTGCCCTTTTTGAAAATTGCCTTTAGTTTGACAATCCCAAAGGACAAAAAGTTTGGAGTTTGTTTATATTTTTTAGGACAGAAGTGACTTAAGTTAGTTCATAACTTGCATTGCACCAAAGTCTAGGGCACATGGGCGAATACTTAACGCATCGTCCCAAGACAGGACGCTCGCTAAGTACTCTAGAAAGATGAGAGGAAGCCCCTTATTTCTCATTCCCCACGCTTAAGGCTCGTGCGCAATACACTTTATCTTTATTAAGTGTTTTCAAGAAGTTTTGAGATGAGAAGAGAGAAGACACAAAGGAAACTCTAAAGGGAAACTAAGAGTCCTAATGTTATCATGCATGGGTGACCTACAGTTAGTGAGGTTTGACGACAACCTAAGCCTAAAGAAAAGAAAAGATGAGAGAAGGAAAGAGTAAGGGTGAATATGGATGACTATCCACACCCTCAAATAACTTACCTCAGCCCCTGCATAAAAGGTTAGTACAAAACAGACATACGTAATAATAAGAGTAAAGAAAGTCCAACAAATCACAAACTAAAGAGAAATGGTTATCAACCAAATGAAATCAACCAAGACAGAATGTGGACGACCTAAACATGCATTAGTAAGTCAAAGGAATACACCCCAAAGCAATGGCACAAGTGCCTTCTCAGACAAATAATCAGACATGGTCAAAATGTGCATACAAGAAAACCTCAAACAAAGGGCAATCACATAATTAGAGAAACAACTTCTAAAATTACCAAATTAATTATCAACATTGCTCAACCAGAAACAAACAACATATCAAAAACTCCTGCAAAAATTCAAGATATAAGTTACTCAAACAAAAGTTCAGATGAGGAGTGTGGTTCAATATGTCAAAAAGGAAGATTAAAATGCAATATGAAATAGTTTTAAAAATGATAGAAAAATATTTTAATGCATCTCAGTGTATTGGTGAAAAAATGCAAAAAGAATGAGTTCTAAATAATTTATGGATGATGAGAAATAAAATAAACAAGTTTAGGTATGCATGATATGACTAATTCAAAATGAAAATAAACCAATATTTATTTCAGATGATAAAAATAAAGTAAAAATAAAAAATAAAATTTGGTAAAATTTTATAAAATGATAAATATGATGCATGAATTTTTTTGGTAATTTTTAGTGCAAAAAACCATTTTTAATAATTAAAAATGAAAATGTAATAAATTAATAAAAATAAAAATATGAAATGAGCATGGGGGGTGCGTTTAGTAATAAAACATGTTGAGAATGAACATGGGCTGGAAGGAGAGGGGTGCGAATAGGAAGCCCAAATCAAAATCCATCAGAGAAAAAAAAATAAATAAAAAAAAGAGTCCACGTGTGGACTTCAGTCAACCCAGTTGACTGCATACCCGCCCTTGGATGAATCCTGCGCCTCACGTTGAGTCAAACCAAACACGAAGTAATTATGATAAAGGGCCATGATTAAAAGTCCACCACAATTAACTTGCACACACGCACACCAAAGCAGTCAGCACACAATACACTCCCATGTGCCAGGCACGTGTTTTTTTAATTCGTTGGCAGGATAAAGTCCACATGATTCATCAAACGATCCACAATTAGTCAACCAAAGAAAAAGTAATTAAAATAATGGAAATTAATTAGGTGCACACGGTAACAACTGTGGGGTAATAAACATGCAATCATCAGCTTAAAAACTCAAAAATAAAAAAAAACATGGCATGATGAGGACCGTGCGATGAGAGGAATCAACGGCTGGGAGTCATCTTCTTCCTCCAAACCCTAGCCTGGCCGGAGCACCACACCAGCCGCCGGAGCTAGGGTTCCGGCCACCGTCCATGGCCACCTGCAACCTAAAAGAACCCAGAAAATGCAAAGGGGTACACCATTCTGACTAGAATTTCGTCAGGATCTCAAATATCTCATAAAAAATCACAAACAATGCAAGAGTAGTGAGATTCGAACGAAATAATGTTAGGGTTCAAAACTTTAAACACACGTCCAATCTCAAAAATAACCATACCAGAATGATCAATGGGCATCACACATCAATATGTACGTTCAAAAAAGAAGTTCTATGATCATCAAAAGAATGACTAACCTGAGGCTATGCACTAAGTATCCTTGCTTTTAGATCCAAAGGGTGATTAGTTTGTGCTCTGTGGATCCCCAGAATGAAGTTTGTGGAAGAATTTTGTGAAGAAACCTTGTGGATTGTGAGATACGAATGAGAGAAGTTTTTTAGGGTTCAAGCTCCTTTTCTCCTTGAAATCACGTGTTCTCCTCTTCAACCCTAGCATGAGTAAGTTTAAATAGGCTAGGTTAAAACACTGATAATGATTTGGGCCTTGGTAATTCTCCACTTAATGAGTTTTGGGCAAATTTGAAAATTTGAATAAAGTGGAATACACCCTCCTCCATGCATGGATATCCAAGTATTTCATGATGGATCACTTACTCAACAATTGCTAATCACACCTAAATTGAAATTGGGCCTTGAGATGCCTTGGTTCATGAGTTTTAAATAATTTGGCAATTTGAAATAATGGAGAATAAGTGATGAAATAACCATAAAACTTCTTGATTTAAAGGCCAAAAATGCTCCTTGGGGATTGTACTTTGATGTTGGAATGTGCCTTGAAGCAATGGAATTAATTATAGGTCCATATGTCCCAAAATGCAAAAGTTGTGAAAATGGAACCCTAAAAACCACTTTGCCTTCTTTTGGCCATAACTTGAGTTTCACAAATGATATGGAGACCCACTAGTACTTGTTGGAAAGAGGAGAAAAAGATCTTAAACTTTCATGTTTGAGGAAAAATCATTTGAAGCTTATTTGATGATGAAAACCCAAGTTGAATTTAGTGTAAGAACTTGCCCAAAAAGGAAACTTTCAAATTATAGGTCATTTCCATATTTAGTAACTTTTGTGCCAACCCTTGATTCTTGATAAATGGTGTGAAACTTGACCCTTGAAGACCATATGAGGATGTGAGACCTTGAAAACCTTGGAGAGAACCTCAAAATTCCACAGTTGACTTCCCTTCTCACTGTTGACTTTTACCCAATTCACCTGATTCCCGATCCATTGGCCAATTGAACTCCTCCTGAACCAAACTGATGGACAATCTTCCATTCCTAGATACTTAGGGACCTAAGGAATACCATGGAATCAAGTCTTGCCCAAAATATTAGAAATAAACTGATTTTATAGCAAACCCTAGTTTTGGTACCCTCAATCTAAGAGGAAATAACACAGTCTCCAAATCCAAATTCCTCTGAATATTATGTGTATCCTCTCCAACAAAGATAAGATATGCCATTTGGTGATGATAAAAAACCAAGCAACTTGCCCATTGTAGAAATAAACCCAAGATTCTCAAAACCCTAATTTCTGCACTGGTTAGGAGAGAGTGATCCACGTGAGCTCTCTTGCTTGACCCTTTGCAGAACATCCTCTCCTCTTGAACTTGCCTCAGGCACCTTGACCCCATGCTAAGAACCAATGATATACTCACATGATAATGCAAGAATGAAATGAAACATAAGCCAGTTAGTACTAAAGTAAGGAGGGCAAATTTTGGGGTGCTACAGCTGCCCCTATTCAATCAACTTGGTCCTGAAGGTATGATAGCGACCCCTACAGCTGCCCCTATAAGTTACCACCATCTTCTGCACAATCTTCTTGATATTCTTATTCGCCGCCTCAACAGCACCATTCATCTTCGGATGATATGGAGAAGAATTGTGATGCTCGATCTTGAAACTCTGACATAGTTCCTTCATCATCTTATTGTTCAAATTCGAGCCATCATCGGTAATGATTCTCTCCGGGACCCCATAACGACAGATGATATCCTTCTTTATAAACCTGGCTACCACTTGCTTGGTGACGTTGGCGTACGAGGCTGCCTCTACCCACTTTGTGAAATAGTCAATGGCAACCAGAATGAAACGATGCCCATTGGAAGCAGTGGGCTCAATCTTTCTAATCATATCTATGCCCCACATTGCAAAAGGCCAAGGAGATGACAACACATTTAGAGGCATAGGCGGTACATGCATCTTATCTGCATAAATCTGGCATTTATGGCACTTTCGGGCGTACTTGAAACAATCAGACTCCATGGTCATCCAGTAATATCCTGCCCTCAACAACTTTCTAGCCATGGTGTGTCCACTGGAATGAGTGCCGAAAGAGCCCTCGTGCACTTCCTCCATGAACAAGCCTGCCTCATGTTCATCAACACAACGTAGCAAGACCATATCGAAGTTCCTCTTATACAACACATCATCCTTGTTTAGAAAGAAGTTTCCTGCCAACCTTCTCAGAGCCTTCTCAGGTGCTACAGATCTCTCTAATAAATGCCCATACCAGATCTCTCCAACTACGCACATCCTTCCTCTCTAGTTGCATGTACCACTCCAGGGATGCCCCAGATAGGCTATCCTGGAAGCAATGCATCATCAGCTTTTCATTCTTCGCATGCGCAGCCATCTTACTCGCGTATGCCCTGACGTGAGTCCTTGGGCAAGACATACCATTATACTTCTCGAAAGTGGGAGTCTGAAATTTGTGCGGGATAACAACGCCTGGAACCAGCCCCAAATCCTCTAGATCCATACCCACAGAATCCTGATTCACAACACCCCTTAGTTGTTCCTCAATCAACCGGAACCTCTGATCATTGTCAATCTGGGGACCAGCATCCCCACCCGGTAGAGAAAATGCATCATCTTGAACATCATCATACTGACGGCCATGAACTGCGCCAGCACCAATACCTCCTCCCCCAGCATTTTCAGCTCCGCCCGGAGGGATCACAACACCAGAAATAGGAATACCTCTGCCCGTAGGGCCATTCTGAACATTATTACCATCTTCATCATTTCTTGTAATCAGTGGCTGAACGAGAGTCCTCAACTGCTCTTGGCCTTGAGCAACACCTTGCATTAATTCCATGAATTGGTTCATGCGAGTCCGCATCTCAATGATCTCATTCTGTAGCTGATCCATGAGTCTCTTCCGATTTTGTCTGGTAGGATACCGGTGAATGTGTTGATCTGCAATCCTGAGATTAGAACAAGATAAGAAAACCGGAGATAAACACCTGTCATGCAAAATGATCATGCAAAATGATTATGCAAAATGGTTATGAATATGCAAATGCAAATGAACGTGTTTAAATATTCGCAGGGCGATCCACCCCTTGATTCTAGTTTAACAACAAGATAGAACGGAACTTCTGCTCATACATTAAGAAAACCAGAGGAAAACCAAATGTCAACAATCACAAATCCAAGATAACAAGTCTGAACACAATAATCATAGATCCCAACCAACAAGTCTGGCGGTGGTCCAAATAATGAAAGAAAATAGAAAACTACGACATATCATCAAAGTCTACAAGTGTCAATCCCCCCATCATTATGCTTCTTGCTCCAGTCTTGAATTTCCTTGAACAGCTTTCTGGTGTCGGGATGCTTCAGTCTCTGAATTAGCTCTTGAATGAGAAGGTCTCTCCTATGCATGATCCCTTCCAAGTATCGGCAATGTAACTCCCAAGCGTCTTCCCCAGAAACACCACCCATACTAGAACCCTCACTTCTAGGTCTCTTCACTTCAGCTTGGATCTTCAGTTCTTCTATGGAGGCTATGGCTTCATTGAGTCGACCCTCGACTACTTGTCTCTGGAATATCCCTAATAGGATCTCAGCGTCTTTCTTCTTGAGCATCGACTTCAATTGATCAATCTGAGCTAGATAACAGTCTTCTTTTAGCTTATTCTCAGCCATTGCAGTTTCTCGGTGAGCATTGAACCTGTGAATTTTCAACAAAGCCTTGTCTAATTCCTCCTTCTTAGACTCGAGAACCTTACTGATACCATCCAAAGCTTCTTTCATCCTTTGTCTGGATGTGACCATGTCAGCTAGCTCTTTTTCTGCCTTAGCAAGAAGCTCTGTCTTCAACTTGGCAGTATGAACAGCTTCACCCCGCTCATGTTTCAACTGATAAATCTCCCTTAGTAGCTCGCTGTTTTCTTCTCGCAGCCTTTCTTTTTCGGCCCATAACTTGTCAAACTTCTCTATCTCAACTGTGGTAGGAGGCTCGATCATCAGAGGATACAAAGGTGGTTCCACCGGGAAGGGAAGAAGCTCCTCTTCTACTCTCTTCTTAATCCACTCTTTATAGGAAGGGAAAGCCCGGTTGTTACATTTCCTGAATGAAGTTTTTCCCTTCTTGGTCACCTGCTTCCAAGCATTCACAATCTTCCTTATCATCTCTTGATCCTCAGTACCATTGAAGAATAAGGACTCTTTGACATCTCGCTCTTCAGGTGGACCTTTCAAAGGATAACCAAACTTCCTGATAACAAGGGAAAGATTATAGTTAATTCCACCTCTTCTCCCTATTAAGGGTACATTAGGGAATTCTCCGCACTTGCAAATAATCTCCATTCCTAGCAAGTCATGATTGAACCAAACAATGTTGTCAGCAGTCAAGCCCATTAACCTCTTTGACCACTTCAGGGAATCTCTCGTATCAACGAAAGCGCCGGCTTTGGGGAGGTGACTCAGAAACCAAGTAGATAAGAGTGGTGCACAGCAACTCACAGTTTTTCCACGCCTATTTTCATTCTTGTAGTGAACTGAGTGATACACATCACCTAGCAAGGTAGGTATAGGATTCTTTGAAATAAAGATTCTGACAGCATGCATATCCACCAGATCAGGAACATTGGGAAACAGCACAATCCCATAGATGCACATAGCCAGAATAGCTTGGAAAGCAGTCCAATTCTTCTCTTTAACATGTATGCAAGCTTGATCAAACAAGAACTTCAATAAGAAACCCTTAGCTCCTTGTTTTTCCTCAATATTACTGCTCAGAACGAATTCACCAATATGAAGAGTAATAGCCATTTCTTTTATCCCGGGGTGTTCTTCAGAAAAGAATACTATGTCATGCCTGACGGGGATTCCTAAAATAAATGAGAACTCCTCCAATGTTGGGGCCAAGATGTAGTCTGGGAAAGTGAAGCAACGCAAAGACGGATCGTAAAACTGAAGAAGTGTATGAATGGCATCCTTCTCATACTTGGAGATATTGTAGACAAACTTCATAAGTCTCCCATACCCTCCACTGAACTCTGTACGAACTCCGGGACCAGCCATATTAATCAGCTTGTGAATCAACGTCAAGGTTGGATCTAGGAACGAATAGGCAACAGTCTTCTTTCTCTGGACATCCATGCCAAGGTAACCTCAGAAAACCGGAATCAAGGGTAAGATGCAAGCCCTGAGAAATGTCAAACATGTCAGAATGCAAGAAAAATGATATGCTCATGCAAACATGGGATCAAGGCAACACTGCTGGATGTGCTGTACTGTTAACTGAACGAGAACCACGACCCAGAATTCCAAAATACCGAACCACTGAGATAACCAGGAACCCAAATAATCAAACATTGATGAGAAATCCAGAAAAACCGGGTAGGTTGAAGGTTTCGGTTACCTGCAAACCTGCAAATGCCGATCCCCTCTCACGTGTGGGTACTAGGATGTTCAGTATCCCGGGCTCTCAGGTCGAGAAATGATGATACATTCACCATTTCTGGTTTGGCATCATCATCAATCGAGGAGGCCTCAACTGATCTCCAAAACGGAAGGTCCTCAGCTTCTGGCACTGAGGTCGAGAAACAATAATACATTCATCCCTCGGGGTACATTACTATTGTCAATCAAGGAGTGCCTCCATTGATTCTCTTCAAAAGATAGGGGCCATCCTATACAAGTTCCAAAGTGGGCCCTCGGGTGCGAATGGGTTTGCCACAGGATGTGGTCTGCCACTGTCACCACTAAAGAGGGATGTTTCCACTAAGGTCCTTGATGATCGGTCACCAGAGTCGAAAGCTCTCTAGATCAACACCCTAACATGCGCAAGACATACACGCTAGAATGCGTCCCAAGATAGCCTCGTCTGGTTGTGAATTTCGTGAACACACAAACGTACCAAGCGGGCACGTAGGTCCCACTACTCTCCACTCTAGTCCTAGGGTGTACTCAAGCCTGGGTATTGGACTTATCTCTCAGAACAACCCAACCTGCAAAACAGAAACAGCCAGCACAACACAGCAATATCCAGTATGACAATAATAAAAATGAAATGCAATGCAGAAAATGCAGTAAAAATAAAATACAGCAAATAAAGCAAAACAAAAACAAAAACACCCAAAGAGAACAAAGACAAGCAAGCGCTAGGATTAACTCGCTTAGGGATGGACCAGCATAGGTCAACCAGAGTCCCCAGCAGAGTCGCCAGCTGTCGCTCCCAGGATTTCCATCCAGGTACAAACGCGAGAGTGGCGCGGAAAAACAGAGTCGACAGCCGTGTAAATTTATCCCAAGAGAGGGAAAGGGAACACCGCATAAACCTGAGGAAGAGGGAGAGGAATGGTCATCGTAACCATAACCTGGGTTTGGGAGTCGGTTACGCGAGGGGAAGGTGCTAGCACCCCATGCGTCCATCGTACTCGATGGGATCCACGCTTGTTGTCTAATCTAAGGGTGAGTTATCCTATCATCTATGCCTGTACTAAGATGGGGAAGGGAAAGACAAAGACAGACTCGGTAGGACGTCAACGTCCTAGGCCTACGTACCCCCCTTGTACAATGGGGAATTCAGAGTCAACGTAGTTCGGACCAAGTTCTTTTTGTGTTTTTTATGAGCGACGCTAAGTTCGCGTCCGGCAGTTAGGGTCAATGCCTGTTTGTGTCTCAGACAGAAAGTAACGTGCCCTTTTTGAAAATAACCTTTAGTTTGACAATCCCGAAGGACAAAAAGATTTGGAGTTTGTTTGTATTTTTTAGGACAGAAGTGACTTAAGTTAGTTCATAACTTACATTGCACCTAAGTCTAGGGCACAGGGGCGAATACTTAATGCATCGTCCCAAGATAGGACGCTCGCTAAGCACTCTAGAAAGATGAGAGGAAGCCCCTCATTTCTCATTCCCCACGCTTAAGGCTCGTGCGCAATACACTTTATCTATATTAAGTGTTTTCAAGAAGTTTTGAGATGAGAAGAGAGAAGACACAAAGGAAACTCTAAAGGGAAACTAAGAGTCCTAATGTTATCATGCATGGGTGACCTACAATTAGTGAGGTTTGACGACAACCTAAGCCTAAAGAAAAGAAAAGATGAGAGAAGGAAAGAGTAAGGGTGAATATGGATGACTATCCACACCCTCAAATAACTTACCTCAGCCCCTGCATAAAAGGTTAGTACAAAACAGACATACGTAATAATAAGAGAAAAGAAAGTCCAACAAATCACAAACCAAAGAGAAATGGTTATCAACCAAATGAAATCAACCAAGACAGAATATAGACGACCTAAACATGCATTAGTAAGTCAAAGGAACACATGTAACGCCCCAGTTTTGCCAGTTTTATTTTTATTTAGTCTTTTTGATTATTTTATTATTATTTTATTTTATTTTCGACTTTTGTGTGAAAATATGTTATTTTTAGTCGTGAATATATTTTATCGCGTTTCGGGAACATTTGCGAGATATTTGAGTATGGGGGTATTTTGGGCATTTCGTAGATATTTGGATAAGTTAGTAAGAATAGAAAATAAAAAAGGGAAAGAAAGAAAAATAGAGAAAGAAAGGAGAAAGAAGGAAAAAGAGAAGAAAAGAGGAGAAGAGAGAAAATTGAAGAAAGTGTGGAAAAATCATCAAGAGCAAGTTGTAGAGTCGATTAAATCGGGTAAGGGTGTGAAACTCGATTATTCTATGATTGTATACGATTATGTATGTGTGTTTGTTGTTAATTTTGGATGAATTGGAGTAAATTGAGTAAAAACCCATATTTGGTAAAATTGGTTAGAAATTGATTTGAATGTGTCGAAACTTGTGTTGATTGTGTTTTAGATTGTCTATACATGTTTGTTGTGCATTGTTACACTTCTATTTGGTGATTTTCTGAGTTTTAGGTGAGAAATTGGATGATTGGGGTGGAAAAAACGCAGAAATTGTTCTGCAGAATTTTTCTGGGTCTGTCCTGGCCATACGCGTAAGGGACTTGCCAATACGCGTATGAGCCAAGGCGTTACGCGTAACATTGTGCTGTTTTGGGGGCATTACACGTATGAATTGCTTGTTTTACCGGCCCTCTGGTGATACGCGTAAGGGCGAGGGGCATACGCGTAAGGTTTTTGAAAACGTGATTTTGTGAAGAGAAATTGGTTCTGCCCATACGCGTATGGACGTGGGTGATACGCGTATGAGCAGAGGGATTGCAAAAATGTGATTTTTCAAAATGTTGTTTTCGGTTTTGTCCGTAACTTTGGTTCCGATTATCCGATTTTTGTATTCTTGGTGTCGTTGGAAAGGTATCGAGTCGTACTTTGTGATTATGAGGTTTTGAGAATTGTTAGCCGATTAAATTTTGTCGGAAAATATGAATAGTGTCGAATCTCGACTTTTGTCGTTTTAATGGTGCGTATTTGACGTGCTCCAGTTTTGTTAGTGAAAAAGAAAGATGGGAGTATGCGATTATGTATTGATTATCGCCAGTTGAACAAAGTGACGATTAAGAATAAGTATCCGCTTCCAAGGATTGATGATCTGATGGATCAGTTGGTCGGTGCTTGTGTGTTTAGTAAGATTGATTTGAGATCGGGGTATCATCAGATAAGGGTGAAGGAAGAGGATATTCAGAAGACGGCCTTTAGAACACGTTATGGTCATTATGAATATTCAGTGATGCCGTTCGGGGTTTCTAACGCGCCTGGTGTGTTTATGGAATACATGAATCGTATTTTCCACGAGCATTTGGATCGTTTTGTGGTGGTGTTTATTGATGATATTTTAATCTATTCTAAGTCTCGTGAGGAACGTGCAGAGCATTTGCGTATTGTTTTGCAGGTTTTGAAGGAAAGGAAGCTTTTTGCGAAATTGTCCAAGTGTGAATTCTGGTTGTCTGAGGTGAGTTTTCTTGGGCACGTAATTTCAGGTAATGGTATTGCTGTGGATCCATCTAAAGTGGAAGCAGTTCTACAATGGGAGGCTCATAGATCCATTACAATGGGAAGCTTTTTGGGTTTGGCTGGTTATTACCGGAGGTTCATTGAAGGTTTTTCTAAGCTAGCTCTTCCTTTGACGCAGTTGACTTGTAAGGGCAAAGCATTCATTTGGGATATACAATGTGAAGAAAGTTTTTGTGAGCTGAAGAGAAGATTGACGACAGCTCCTATTCTGATTTTACCTGATCCTACTGAACCGTTTGTTGTGTACTGCGATGCTTCTTTAATTGGTTTGGGTGGTGTTCTGATGCAGGAAGGTAAGGTTGTAGCTTATACTTCAAGGCAGTTAAGAGTTCATGAGAAAAATTATCCTACTCATGATCTTGAATTAGCGGCTGTAGTTTTTGTGTTGAAGATTTGGAGGCACAATCTCTATGGTGCAAGGTTCGAAGTCTTTAGTGATCATAAAAGCTTGAAATATTTATTTGATCAGTAAGAGTTGAACATGAGGCAGCGGAGATGGTTGGAATTCTTGAAAGACTACGACTTTGGCTTGAATTACCATCCTGGTAAAGCTAATGTGGTAGCCGATGCATTGAGCCAGAGATCGTTGCATATGTCGGCTTTAATGGTGAAAGAGTGGGAACTTTTGGAATCGTTCAGAGATTTGAGTTTGGTATGTGAAGTGACTTCAGATAGTGTAAGGCTTGGAATGTTGAAGGTTACTAATGAATTTTTGTTGTCGGTTAGTGAGAAACAAAAGCTGGATTTGAAATTCGTTGATTTGATGAGGAATGAGAATGTGGATTTCAAGGTGGATAATTTTGGTGTTTTGAGGTTTCGTAGTCGTATTTGTATTCCTAATGATGCGGAGTTGAAAAGAATGATTTTGGAGGAAGGACACAGAAGTAACCTAAGTATTCATCCGGGAGCGAATAAGATGTACCAAGATTTGAAGAAGATTTTCTGGTGGTCTGGTTTGAAAAGGGATGTGGCTCAGTTTGTGTATGCATGTTTGACTTGTCAGAAATCGAAAGTGGAACATTTGAGGCCTAGTGGTTTGTTGCAACCGTTGGATATTCCTGAGTGGAAGTGGGATAGCATTTCGATGGATTTTGTGACGGGATTACTGAACACTCAGCGTGGGCATAATGCTATTTGGGTGATTGTGGACAGGCTGACTAAATCGGCGCATTTCATTCCGATTGACATCAGTTTTTCTTTGGAGAGGTTAGCGGAGATCTATATAAGTGTGGTTGTGAAATTGCATGGGATTCCATCGAGTATTGTTTCTGATTGAGATCCTAGGTTTACATCGAGATTTTGGGAAAGTTTACAGAAGGCTTTGGGTTCTAGATTGAGGTTGAGTTCGGCTTATCATCCGCAGACGGATGGTCAGACCGAAAGAACTATTCAGTCTTTGGAGGATTTGTTGAGAGCGTGTGTTTTGGAACAAGGTGGTGCGTAGGACGGTTATCTTGCTTTGATTGAGTTCACGTATAATAACAGTTTCCATTCTAGTATTGGAATGGCACCATTTGAGGCCTTATATGGACGAAGATGTCGAACGCCGTTGTGTTGGCACGAAACAGGTGAAAGTTCGGTGGTTGGACCGAATTTGGTGCAACAAACGACGGAAAAGGTAAAGTTTATTCGTGAGAAAATGAAGGCATCTCAGGATAGACAAAAGAGTTATCATGATCGGAGACGGAAGGATCTTGAGTTTCAAGAGGGTGATCACGTATTTCTGAGAGTTACGCCGGTAACGGGTGTTGGTCGTGCTTTGAAATCTAAGAAGCTTACTTCTCGATTTATTGGTCCTTATCAGATATCTGCGAGAGTTGGTGCTGTGGCGTATCGTGTGGCGTTGCCGCCGAATCTGTCAAATTTGCATGATGTGTTTCATGTTTCACAGCTTCGGAAGTATGTTCCGGACCCTTCACATGTGATTCCGATGGACGAGGTTGAGGTAAGGGATAACCTTACGGTCGAGGCATTACCGGTTGGTATTTTGGATCGCGAGGTGAAGCGGTTGAGGGGCAAAGAGATTGCACTTGTGAAAGTGGCGTGGGGAGGCGCTGCTGAGGGAAATTTGACGTGGGAGTTAGAGAGTAGTATGCGGGAGTCGTATCCAGAGTTGTTTGTATCAGGTAATATTTTCGAGGACGAAAATTTCTAAGTGGGGGAGAGTTGTAACACCCCAGTTTTGCCAGTTTTATTTTTATTGAGTCTTTTTTATTATTTTATTATTATTTTATTTTATTTTCGACTTTTGTGTGAAAATATGTTATTTTTAGTCGTGAATATATTTTATCGCATTTCGGGAACATTTGCGAGATATTTGAGTATGGGGGTATTTTGGGCATTTCATAGATATTTGGATAAGTTAGTAAGAATAGAAAATAAAAAAGGGAAAGAAAGAAAAATAGAGAGAAAGAAAGGAGAAAGAAGGAAAAAGAGAAGAAAAGAGGAGAAGAGAGAAAATTGAAGAAAGTGTGGAAAAATCATCAAGAGCGAGTTGTAGAGTCGATTAAATTGGGTAAGGGTGCGAAACCCGATTATTCTATGATTGTATACGATTATGTATGTGTGTTTGTTGTTAATTTTGGATGAATTGGAGTAAATTGAGTAAAAACCCGTATTTGGTAAAATTGGTTAGAAATTGATTTGAATGTGTCGAAACTTGTGTTGATTGTGTTTTAGATTGTCTATACATGTTTGTTGTGCATTGTTACACTTCTATTTGGTGATTTTCTGAGTTTTAGGTGAGAAATTGGATGATTGGGGTGGAAAAAACGCAGAAATTGTTCTGCAGAATTTTTCTAGGTCTGTTCTGGCCATAGGCGTAAGGGACTTGCCAATACGCGTATGAGCCAAGGCGTTACGCGTAACATTGTGCTGTTTTGGGGGCATTACGCGTATGAATTGCTTGTTTTACCGGCCCTCTGGTGATACGCGTAAGGGCGAGGGGCATACGCGTAAGGTTTTTGAAAACGTGATTTTGTGAAGAGAAATTGGTTCTGCCCATACGCGTATGGACATGGGTGATACGCGTATGAGCAGAGGGATTGCAAAAATGTGATTTTTCAAAATGTTGTTTTTGGTTTTGTCCGTAACTTTGGTTCCGATTATCCGATTTTTGTATTCTTGGTGTCGTTGGAAAGGTATCGAGTCGTACTTTGTGATTATGAGGTTTTGAGAATTGTTATCCGATTAAATTTTGTCGGAAAATATGAATAGTGTTGAATCTCGACTTTTGTCGTTTTAATGGTGCGTATTTGACGTGTATTATGTTATATGTTTGTGCTTTGAATGTGTATGCCTTATGTGCTGTTGTGATGATGATTTGTGGCCGAAAGGCAAGAAAATGATAAGTGTGGTATTTGATGATATATGCATGATTATGAATGGGTGTATGTATACAATGTGAATGTCATGAGTCATTGTATGCCAAGCATCATAATGTGCATTGTGGAAACATCCCGAGTGACGGTTTGATTCCCGAGGGGAATATGCTATAACATCGTGTGCCTCGAAAATATGAGGCGATGCCTGAGGACTTAAAGCGATGGGTATAGACGATTGTGGGCACCTTTGGAGACTTAAAGCAATCCTTAACGTCATGTGCCTCGAAAATATGAGGCGATGCCTGAGGACCTAAAGCGACGGGTGAACATCGTAGGCCCGACGGGGAGTTACTTGAGATTCTCAGTAACGAGCGATGGTTCCAATAGTTCCTGAGTGGACTAATGACGTGACATGACGTGACAAAGGAAGTCGGTACCACATGGCATGTGCATAGAGTCGTGGTGTCGGTCTCTGTGCATTTGCATTCATCATGAGTCATTGTGTATGAAATTGTGAATGTGATTTTATGAGATGGAATATGTGTGATTGTGATGTGAATGATTGATGTGCTGTGATATATGATACGTGAGAATTATACTGTGTGCTGTTATAATTGATCTGTATGCTTTGGTGGTGAGAATATGTTACTCGTGTATTTTTGTGTTAATATATAATGTTATGCAATTATATTATGGTTGTTTTTCTCACCCTTCTGCTGTTTTATAACGCTCTATGAGGCGTTGCAGATTAGAGTTGCTGGAGGTATTCTTTTTGTGAAGCTTTGCGTCTTCATTCTTTTGTCGGTCGGCTCTGATATGTGACTCCGGGTAGCTAGGGTGGCCGTTTGCGATTATTTTGTATATCTGATGATATATTTTGGTTGTATATGTATAACTGGATGTATGACAGACATGTTTATATGTATATATGTATATGTGTTATTCAGATTTTAGATCTTTCCGCTTTAATTCTAATTTCTGAAAAGTGGGTGTAAGGAACGAAGTTTCCTCAGTATGATTTGCTACCCCACGTTGCATATCTAAATGAGCAGGTGTTGTATGCTATGTTTTGTTACAGTTGATGTGATTTCTCCCTTTCTATGCCGCGAATTCAAATGTACTCTGACGAAATTTCGAATTTTATTTTAGTGCTTTAATTGCATGTTAATTGGGGGTATAGATTGGGGGCGTCACAACACACCCCAAAGCAATGGCACAAGTGCCTTCTCAGACAAATAATCAGACATGGTCAAAATGTGCATACAAGAAAACCTCAAACAAAGGGCAATCACATAATTAGAGAAACAACTTCTAAAATTACCAAATTAATTATCAACATTGCTCAACCAGAAACAAACAACATATCAAAAACTCCTACAAAAATTCAAGATATAAGTCACTCAAACAATTATGCAAAGTTCAGATGAGGAGTGTGGTTCAATATGTCAAAAAGGAAGATTAAAATGCAATATGAAATAGTTTTAAAAATGATAGAAAAATATTTTAATGCATCTCAGTGTATTGGTGAAAAAATACAAAAAGAATGAGTTCTAAATAATTTATGGATGATGAGAAATAAAATAAACAAGTTTAGGTATGCATGATATGACTAATTCAAAAAGAAAATAAACCAATATTTATTTCAGATGATAAAAATAAAGTAAAAATAAAAAATAAAATTTGGAAAAATTTTATAAAATGATAAATATGATGCATGAATTTTTTTGGTAATTTTTAGTGCAAAAAACCATTTTTAATAATTAAAAATAAAAATGTAATAAATTAATAAAAATAAAAATATGAAATGAGCATGGGGGTGCGTTTAGTAATAAAACATGTTGAGAATGAACCTGGGCTGGAAGGAGAGGGGTGAGAATAGGAAGCCCAAATCAAAATCCATCAGAGAAAAAAAATAAAATAAAAAAAGAGTCCACGTGTGGACTTCAGTCAACCCAGTTGACTGCATACCTACCCTTGGATGAATCCTGCGCCTCACGTTGAGTCAAACCAAACACGAAGTAATTATGATAAAGGGCCATGATTAAAAGTCCACCACAATTAACTTGCACACACGCACACCAAAGCAGTCAGCACACAATACACTCCCATGTGCCAGGCACGTGTTTTTTTAATTCGTTGGCAGGATAAAGTCCACATGATTCATCAAACGATCCACAATTAGTCAACCAAAGAAAAAGTAATTAAAATAATGGAAATTAATTGGGTGCACACGGTAACAACTGTGGGGTAATAAACATGCAATCATCAGCTTAAAAACTCAAAAAAATAAAAAACGTGGCATGATGAGGACCGTGCGATGAGAGGAATCAACGGCTGGGAGTCATCTTCTTCCTCCAAACCCTAGCCTGGCCGGAGCACCACACCAGCCGCCGGAGCTAGGGTTCCGGCCACCGTCCACGGCCACCTGCAACCTAAAAGAACCCAGAAAATGCAAAGGGGTACATCATTCTGACCAGAATTTCATCAGGATCTCAAATATCTCATCAAAAATCACAAACAATGCAAGGGTAGTGAGATTCGAACGAAATAATGTTAGGGTTCAAAACTTTAAACACACGTAGCAATCAAACCACACGTCCAATCTCAAAAATAACCATACCAGAATGATCAGTGGGCATCACACATCAATATGTACGTTCAAAAAAGAAGTTCTATGATCATTAAAAGAATGACTAACCTGAGGCTATGCACTACGTATCCTTGCTCTTAGCTCCAAAGGGTGATTGGTTTGTGCTCTATGGATCCCCAGAATGAAGTTTATGGAAGAATTTTGTGAAGAAACCTTGTGGATTGTGAGATACGAATGAGAGAAGTTTTTTAGGGTTCAAGCTCCTTTTCTCCTTGAAATCACGTGTTCTCCTCTTCAACCCTAGCATGAGTAAGTTTAAATAGGCTAGGTTAAAACACTGATAATGATTTGGGCCTTGGTAATTCTCCACTTAATGAGTTTTGGGCAAATTTGGAAATTTGAATAAAGTGGAATACACCCTCCTCCATGCATGGATATCCAAGTATTTCATGATGGATCACTTACTCAACAATTGCTAATCACACCTAAATTGAAATTGGGCCTTGAGATGCCTTGGTTCATGAGTTTTAAATAATTTGGCAATTTGAAATAATGGAGAATAAGTGATGAAATAACCATAAAACTTCTTGATTCAAAGGCCAAAAATGCTCCTTGGGGATTATAATTTGATGTTGGAATGTGCCTTGAAGCAGTGGAATTAATTATAGGTCCATATGTCCCAAAATGCAAAAGTTGTGAAAATGGAACCCTAAAAACCACTTTGCCTTCTTTTGGCCATAACTTGAGTTTCACAAATGATATGGAGACCCACTAGTACTTGTTGGAAAGAGGAGAAAAAGATCTTCAACTTTCATGTTTGAGGAAAAATCATTTGAAGCTTCTTTGATGATGAAAAGTCAAGTTGAATGTAGTGTAAGAACTTGCCCAAAAAGGAAACTTTCAAATTATAGGTCATTTCCATATTTAGTAACTTTTGTGCCAACCCTTGATTCTTGATAAATGGTGTGAAACTTGACCCTTGAAGACCATATGAGGATGTGAGACCTTCAAAACCTTGGATAGAACCTCAAAATTCCACAGTTGACTTCCCTTCTCACTGTTGACTTTTGCCCAATTCACCTGATTCCCGATCCTTTGGCCAATTGAACTCCTCCTGTACCAAACTGATGGACAATATTCCTTTCCTAGATACTTAGGGACCCAAGGAATACCATGGAATCAAGTCTTGCCCAAAAGATCAGAAATAAACTAACTTTATAGCAAACCCTAGTTTTGGTACCCTCAGTCTAGGAGGAAATAACACAGTCTCCAAATCCAAATTCCTCTGAATATTATGTGAATCCTCTCCAACAAAGATAAGATATGCCATTTGGTGATGATAAAAACCCAAGCAACTTGCCCATTGGAGCAATAAACCCAAGATTCTTAAAACCCTAATTTCTGCACTGGTTAGGAATGAGTGATCCACCTGAGCTCTCTTGCTTGACCCTTTGCAGAACATCCTCTCCTCTTGAACTTGCCTCGGGCACCTTGACCCCATGCTAAGAACCAATGATATGCACACATGATAATGCAAGAATGAAATGAAACATAAGCCAGTTAGTACTAAAGTAAGGAGGGCAAATTTTGGGGTGCTACAACAGCCATGCTCAGCTGCGTTTTCCTCTTGCTCCAAGGGTTAAAAACCCATCTAAATCAACTCAAAACATTCTCAAACAGCACAAACAAGTATCATAATTGTTCATAAGCATATTATGATCATACTACATAATTTATATCGAATTTCAACCGTTAAATTCATGATTTTAGCAAGATTAAACGTTTTCACACAATATCAAACCTAACTCTAAAATTCATGAAACTCTACAACTAAAGTATCTATCTAGAACCCACCTTAATTAGAAGAGGATGATGATGAAGCTGAGATGAAAAGATGAAGAGTTGTTGATGATTCTTGCTCTTGAAATGTTGGATTTTCTCTTCTTTTCTTTCTCTCCTTTTCTTTCCTTTCTTCTTCCTTTTTTCCTCTTTTTCTCTGTATGTTACTATCTTTCTCTTTTTATGTTTGGCAAGTGGGAGGAAAGAAAACATATAGTAAGCATTATTAGTAAATAATACTACTAAATGTCCAAAAAGTCTCTAAAGCTCCAATAATTAATTACCTCAGAGTCAGATAATATTAATTGGATTTGCTTTGAGCTCAACAATTACTCTAATTATTTTTGCAAATAATTTCTCAGAGTACACCGGGACTCAGTTGATCACAACTAATAGTATCCAGAGCAATTTAAAAATACGGGGTATTACATCCTCCCCCTTTAAATATAAATTCGCCCACGAATTTAAAAAAAGATTACCTGAACAGATGAGGGTAAGCTTCCCGCATCTCCGATTCTAGCTCCCAAGTAGCATCACCCGAATGCGTCACATCCCATTGCACCTTAACAAGAGGAATGTTCTTGTTCCTCAGTACCTTCATTTTTCTTCCCACAATGCGACTCATTTGAGGCTCAAAAGTTAAGTCTGTTTCTATTTCAGCAGAGTCTGGTAGAACTGGTTGGAGAGGATCAGGAACAAACTTTCGTAGCTGAGACACATGAAAAACATCGTGCATTTCTGACAGAGAGGGCAGTAAGGCCAACCTGTCAGCTACTTCTCCAATCCTATCAAGAACTTGATACGGTCCCACATATCTCGGACTTAACTTGCGTGACTTAAACGGTCCTTTCAATCTCAATCTCGGAGTAACTTTAAAAAATACATGGTCACCCTCACCAAACACCAAAGGTCTTTTACGGTTATCCGCATAACTTTTCTGACGATCTTGTGCCTGTATAACTTTCTCGTGGATCATTTGAATCTTTGCCGTAGTCTCTTGGATAATTTCGGGTCCCAAAATTCTATCTTCACCAACTTCCGCCCAACACAAGGGTGTCCTACACTTTCTTCCATACAACGCTTCATAAGGAGCCATACCGATGCTTGCATGGTAACTATTGTTATACGAATCAACGGTAAAAGTTCCTTCCAATTTCCTCTACTTTCTAGCACACAAGCTCTCAACATGTCCTCCATCGTTTGTATTGTCCGCTCCGTCTGACCGTCCGTCTTAGGATGATTCGACGTGCTCAAACGTAACCTTGTACCCATAGCTTATTGAAAAACCTTCCAAAACCTTGAAGTAAACTTTGGGTCTCGGTCGGACACAATATTAGAGGGAATACCGTGCAATCTCACAATTTCAGCAATGAATAACCTTGCAAGATGACTTGCTTTGAAAGTAGTCTTCACGGCTAAGAAATGCGCAGATTTCGTTAGTCGATCCACAATTACCCAAATTGAATCATAACCACCTTGCGTACGGGGTAAACCTACTGCAAAGTCCATAGAAATACTATCCCACTTCCAAACTGGAATTTCTAAAGGTTGTAGTAGATCGTCCGGTCTTTGGTGTTCAATCTTCACCTGTTGGCACACTGCACATTCCGACACATACACCGCAATATCCTTTTTCATTCCAGACCACCAATAACCTCTCTTCAAGTCTTGATACATCTTCGAAGAACCAGGATGTATCATAAAATTACCTTTATGAGCTTCATCCAAAATCTTTCTCTTTAACACCGCATCCTCCGAAACCCAAATCCTTTGATTAAACATAATAATTTCGTCGGTAGCTTAAACAAAACCCGGTTGCACTAACACTTCTTGTAACTTCTCACAACAATTGTCCTTGTTGAATCTCAACTCTTAGAGTAGAATTGACATTCAAATTCCCCATAATTACACCCTTTGGAGTCCACACAAATTGAAGATTAAGATCCCTAAACTTTTCCAACAAAGCATACTCCAATATCATCAATTTTGCACTATGAACTACTTTCCGACTTAATGCATCTTCTACCTTGTTTGCTTTTCCTGGATGATACTTCAATTCTAAGTCATAATCCTTTAAGTACTCCATCCACCTTCTTTGTCGCATATTCAACTCCTTCTGGTCGAATAAATACTTCAAACTTTTATGATCACTGAACATTTCAAAACATACACCATACAAATAGTGACGCCACACCTTCAGTGTAAACACAACTGCCGCTAGTTCCAAATCATGAGTTGGATAATTCTGTTCATGAATTTTCAATTTTTGGGAGGCATAAGCTACCACCTGACCACCTTGCATCAGAACACCTCCTAATCCCATCTTAGAAGCATCGCAAAATACTTCATAAGAGTTGTTAGGATCAGGAATAATTAACACAGGAGCCGTCGTCAAACTTTCCTACAATTTCATGAAACTTTTTTCACAACCCGAATCCCACTCATAATCACAATCCTTCCGAGTAAGCTTGGTCATTGGTAACGCCAATTGAGAGAAACCTTTGATGAACCTTCTATAGTAACCGGCCAATCCCAAGAAACTTCTAACCTCTGAAGCATTCATCAGTCTCTCCCAATTAATCACTGCTTCTACCTTCGACGGATCCACTGCCACACCACCTTGAGATATAACATGTCCAAGAAAATTAACTTCCGACATCCAAAATTCACACTTACTTAACTTCGTAAACAGTTGCTTCGCTTGCAATACCGATAAGACAATTCTCAGATGTTCTCCGTGCTCTTGTGGAGTACAAGAATAAATAAGAATGTCGTCAATAAAGATTACGACGAATTTGTCCAAGTAAGCTTGAAATATACGGTTCATGTAATCCATAAAAACTGTTGGAGCATTAGTCACACTGAAAAGCATCACCAAGAATTCGTAGTGGCCGTAACGGGTTCTAAATGAAGTCTTAGGCACATTGGAACTCTTCACACGGATCTGATGATAACCCGACCGTAAATCAATCTTCGAGAACACACAGGCTCCTTTCAATTGATCCAACAGATCGTCTATCCTGGGTAATGGGTACTTGTTCTTAATGGTGACTTTGTTCAACTTACGATAATCAATGCACAACCGCATTCCACCATCTTTCTTCTTTACCAGAAACACTGGAGCTCCCCATGGTGAAACACTAGGTCTAACAAAATACTTAGCCATTAAGTCCTCCAATTGGTCCTTTAATTCTCTTAATTCAAGCGGTGCCATCTGATACGGAGAAACGGATATAGGAGCCGTTCCCGGTACCAGGTCAATAGAGAATTCAACCTCTCTCTCTAGAGGAAGAGAAGTAACATCCTCGGGAAACACTTCAGGAAACTCACAGACTACCGAAATACTCAGCACTTGCTGGTCACTACTCCCCTCCTTAGTAAGAACTAGTAAAACCAATTTCTCCGTCTCAAACAAGAAATTTATCATTCCCACCGTACCTTCTAAAATAGTTATTAACACATCTTTCGGGGTAGCCTCGACAGATGGAATGATGATTAGCTTTTCTTCACACCCAATAAACACCTAATTAGCAGAAAGCCAATCCATCCCCAAAACGACATCAACTTTCTTAAGTGGTAAACAGATAAGGTCAATCTGGAAAACTCTATCATTCACGGACAAAACACAATTTTCACACATTAGAGGTGTTTCCACTATCTCATCCATGGCAGTAGTAACCACCATGGGTGGAGACAATGGAACAACTTGCAAACCAAGTCACTTCACACATTGCATCGATACAAAAGAGTGGGTGGCTCCACAATCAAATAATACAAAGAAAGGGTTCCCGTTAACGAAACATATACTAGCAATCAAAGAGTTGTCACCCTTTGTTTTCCTCGCATCCAAGGTATAAAATCGGCCGGTATTCCTCCCTTGTGCCGGATTCCTACCCTGAGGACAATCCCTCGCCACATGGCCTAACTTATTACACTGATAACACTTTATTCCTTCAAAACTGCACCTACCATGATGATTCTTACCACAAGTACGGCATACCGGAGGCACACTAGTCCTGGAACTCTGAACTTGTTTCCCTTTAAAAGCTTGTGATCTCGGTCTAAATTGTAGATTTGATCTCGCTCGATCACTTGGATTCAACCTACTCAATTCTCCTTCTGCTTGCACCTTCTTCAAACTGTGTTCTGCCACATAGCACTGCCTTAACAATTTGGCATAGCTAGTGAACTCCCTCTGAGACACGCTATGTGAAATTTCCGCCCTCAAACCGAAAAGAAACTGATCAATCTTCCACCTCTCGTCCGGAGCATACATGGCTTTCCAGGAATAAGCAGCCATAACCTCAAACCTTTCCGCATAAGCAGCCACAGTCAAGTTACCCTGTCTCAACTATTGAAACTCAAATTCCTTCTGAGACCTTAAGGAACTTGGGAAGTAATTCTCCATAAAATTTATCTTAAACTGGTCCCATACCTTGGTACCTCTTGAATTGTCATTAAGGCTTAAGCACTCTCCCAACACCTCATGGCAGGACCCTTCAACAAGTGAGAAGCAAAAACCACCTTATTTTCCTCACTGCACTGAACTATCAAGAAAATCTGCTCCATACCGAATATTCATTCATAAGCCTTTACCAGGTCTAACCCTCCCTGAAATTCCAGAGGATTCATACGGATAAAGTCCCTATAGCTTCCACCTGCCACTTCTGGAACAACCACGAGAGGATGCAGACCTCCAGCCATTTGCTGTACCATTTACTGCATAAACTGATTCTGTTGTTGTTGCATATGTTGCATGAATTGATACAAAGGGGCATTCCTGTCGTCACCTGGTGGGTTTGTTCCTGTCGGAGTAGTCCTAGGTCTATCGCGATTGTTTCTGTGCTCGTCCACCATGTTCCTGAATGTCATACAGATATGATTAAGTTGATCAGGCTCAATACCATAAATATAACATGCAAGACCAAGGGTGACACCACGCATGTGAAACGGAAAGAAATACTTATACTATTTCATGGCTAGGTCGAGGATACGACCTGCTCTGATACCAACTGTAACACCCAGATATAATATAGTACATCACAACATCCATATCATAAATGAATTTACGTTTTGATACTGAAATACAATAAGTCCCTAGTTAACACATTATACATATACATGCCCAAAAAGCCTAATACAAAAAAACTATGGCATTATATATACAAGATGTTCCAACAATAAGAACTAGATCAACTAATGATCTCAAAATAGTCTTCGCAACGGAAGTCTCGCCATCCCAAAAAGCTAAGATAGTAAGGAAAGTCAAACAACCTTATCCTTACCCTTCGCCGAACCTGTAACACCTGTAAAATAATCAACAACGTGGGGTGAGATACATCAAATCTCAGTGAGTTCCCTATCTTATAGGTCCTCTCGGCTTTACAAGGTTCTATCACACCTAACTCAAGTCAAAAGGGGAAGGGAAGTGACTTTGAGTACTCACACACTATATGGATCCACACTCGTGAGTCTGTTAACTCACACTACACAAAGGAATCAGTCCTGAGCCTGTTAACTCAAGAATCTTGCTAATCAATAACCTTACCAATGCATCCCCTTTTCCCGTCCGCTTCTACGTCTAGAAGTCGACCCGAGTCATGGATCCTTGTAGTTACTTGGCATACGAAATGGATTTGGGATCATCGGCATGTTAACCGTGAACCGTCACTTCTCATGGCCTGTTAACCATCACAAGTCCCTTTACCATATAGGTTCCATTCATACTACACGTGGGAATCAAACCTGCCAAGTAATTAGGCATACGTTTCAGAGGAGGAGCTCGAGTCTCATGAAACTACACCTCAAGATAAATGGTTACGATTACGTGATCACATACCCAACGCGATTGTATTCGACAATCACAAGGCCACATTTGCCTTAAGACCTCTTTGTCTTTTCTCAAATAACCACAATAAAACATGATCCATACTAGTGTAATTGTTCCATACTATTTGGAAAATAGACGCACGCCTCGGCTTCTCATTCACGAGCGTCATCGTTATGTTGTTCAAAACTTTCCTAGCCGTTACTAGGTTCCAACATAATTCCATGGTGATATTCCTCACTCTACCTATCCCACTTTCATTTTAACATACATATTCACTCACAATCATGTTTAATCAACAATAGAATAAGCAAAGCATATTATAACTGCACAATAGAAACACACGTAGTAATTCATCACAATTACCCCACTTTTGGGTTTTTTTCGATTATTTAATCGGGCAGTAAAACCGACATCTTTTACCGTCATCATAAATATTATTTCCACAGCTTTCTATTGATATCAAGAACACTTAAATCGGATAAACGGATCAAAATTTATAGAATTTACAAGAAAAGGGAACATTGAAAACAGTCCCAGGAGCGCCCGACACTCCAACCATGGCCCGGCGGTGTCCCCCTTCGCCTCTATTTCGCCCAGCAAAGCAGGGGCGAAAACACTTCTTCAAAACCTTGAAAGTTACAGGGGCGTTACATGCTGCGCCTCTTGGGCATCGCCCGGCGAAGCAGAGGCGCTTGCCTCGAACCGCCCGGCGCTCTGAGCACCGCCCGACGCTCTGCACCAGAACAGCCATGCTCAGCTGCATTTTCCTCTTGCTCCAAGGGTTAAAAACCCATCTAAGCATATTATGATCATACTACACAATTTATATCGAATTTCAACCGTTAAATTCATGATTTTAGCAAGATTAAACATTTTCACACAATATCAAACCTAACTCTAAAACTCATGAAACTCTACAACTAAAGTATCCATCTAGAACCCACCTTGATTAGAAGAGGATGATGATGAAGCTGAGATGAAAAGATGAAGAGTTGTTGATGATTCTTGCTCTTAAAATGTTGAATTTTCTCTTCTTTTCTTTCTCCCCTTTTCTTTCCTTTCTTCTTCCTTCTTTCCTCTTTTTCTCTCTATGTTACTATCTTTCTCTTTTTATGTTTGGCAAGTGGGAGGAAAGAAAACATATAGTAAGCATTATTAGTAAATAATACTACTAAATGTCCAAAAAGTCTCTAAAGCTCCAATAATTAATTACCTCAGAGTCAGATAATATTAATTGGATTTGCTCTGAGCTCAACAATTACTCTAATTATTTTTGCAAATAATTTCTCAGAGTACACTGGGACTCAGTTGATCATAACTAATAGTATCCAGAACAATTTAAAAATACGGGGTATTACACACAACCACATATTGCTAGCCAATGAGCTTATCAAAGGGTACACTAGGAAAGGTGGAACTCCTAGAATTTTGATGCAGCCTGATCTCCAAAAGGCCTATGACATGGTCAATTGGAATGCTCTTGAGTGTATTATGAAGGAATTAGGCATCCCAAACAAGTTTATTCATTGGGTAATGACTGGTGTTACCACAGTTTCATACAAGTTCAACATAATGGGTGAGTACACTGAATTCTGCAGGCCAAAAGAGGGATAAGGTAAGGTGATCCCATCTCACATTTGCTCTTTGTTCTCATTATAGAATACATGAATAGACTCATGTATAAGATGCAAAAGAAACCTAATTTCAACTATCATGCCAAGTGTGAAAAGTTGAAGCTCACAAACCACAAATTTGCTGATGATGTTCTTCTGTGTAGGGGTGACGCTATATCAATGCAAATGATGCTGAAAGCATTTAATAACTTCTCTAGTTCAAGTGGCTTGGTGGTTAACCCAAGTAAACGTAAGTTTTACTTTAGAGGGTTGGATGGTAGTAGTAGAGAGAATTTGAAGAACTTATCTGGATTTCAAGAAGGCATTCTCCCTTTCAAATACCTGGGAGTTCCCCTTGTTAGAATAAGATTTGTTCTTGATATTTTCTCTTTTAGTTTTGATGATAACAAAAGTATTAAAAGAACAATGGTTTATTTGATGTGTGTTTTATTTATGCAGGTTCTTATTCTTGTACATAAATAATCAGAATCTGTTTATCTAAAATACACTTTGAGTTGCTTCATTGCTAGCTTCTGGTGGCAGAGTCTGAAGAACAATTTCTAGTATGGCTTGGTGCAAGTGCATATGCTATTTTCAACACCACAAGTTGTGTTGTTCAATTTTTAGAAAAGTAAAAGATTTCTACTTTTCTTTTAAAACTTTCACTTCATAAATTTTATAAATTTCCAATTTTTCAATTCAATGAGTGTATATATATATATATATATATATATATATATATATATATATATATATATATATATATATATATATATATATATATATATATATCAAGTGAGAGAGATTTTAAAATGAGAGATGAGAGGAACAAACAACAACCGTTAGATTAGTAAAAATTTATGATTAAACATATTCATTAATGTGGTTATTAGTTTCTCTCTTATTAACCTGTATTTCATCTCTCTTATTAACTTGATCTAATGGTTGCTGTTTGTTCCTCTCATCTCTCATTTAAAATCACTCTCATTTGATATATATAGGGAACGTATCATATGAGAATGCCATTTTTATGTGAAAACTATTAACCCTCATTTTCGACGCTAGAAAGAATCAAAGCTATTTTAAGTTAAAAAATTATTTTTAACGTAAAGAAGGCTTCGACCCAGTTTTGGTGAAGCCTGAGTCGAATAGGGGTTTTGGAAGCCTCAAAAAATGGCTAAGTGTTGGGAAAGGTTTCGACCATGGGAATATTGAAACGCGCGCTGCAGTTGTTATACTAAGGCTGGAGGGAATTTCCAATGTTTGAAATTCAAATAGGAGCAGTTGTGAACGTGGGAACAGTTGAGGCCAAGGAGAAGGCGCCAAAGGGACACGTTTGAAGCAATAACCACCACTTAGTAGTTATTTCTTAGCACTATAAATAGGAGTTAGTTCTATGTAATGGGGGTGTTCATATTTTTGTACAAGTTACTCAAAGAAACTCAAAGTACCCGCGTGTAGAGAAACGAGTTCGTGAGAATGTACGTAATATAACACCACCCTTTATTTCTCCATTAATGCAATTTATCTTCATCATGTCTAAGCTTCAAGCATTTACTTTCCATGTCTTTACGTTTTCCTGAATTTTACTTTTCAAGTCAAATTTACTTAAAGTCTTGTCTTTAAACTTTCATTTAAACTTCCTGCATTTACTTTCGACTGCACCTTTATATTCAAGCATTTACCTTTAAAGTCTTTATTTTCAAGAACGTGGAGTTCATTTTTATTTCTTGTCTTTTATCTCCAAAGTCTTTTATTTTTAAAGTCATTTATCTTTTTGCATATTTACTTTCGACAACACCTTTACATTTCAGTCTTTATTTTCAAGAACGTGGAGTTCATTGCATTTTATTTTCAAAAGCTTTTATATTACTGCATTTACCTTCAAAGTCATTTATTTTCTTGCCCTTTACTTTCGACAGTCATTTACTCTTTCTGTACCTTTTACATTCAAGAACGTGGAGTTCAAGCACTTTTACATTTCTTGTTGTTTACTTTCGACAGTTATTTATCTTCCTGTACTTTTATTTTTCAAAGTCATTTACCTTTTTGTCTTTTACATTCGACGCCTTTAAATTCTGCATCATTTATTTACAGCCCTTTACATTTCCAAGCCTTTACTTTATTTGCAAGTAGTCGAACGTGGAGTTCATGTAGTTTTCTTTTACTGTCGAACGTGGAGTTCAATTTACATTTCTTTCATTTATCATTGTCAGTTACATTTCCCCTTAAATTTAGCACATGTCCTAGGATTTGTGTGATCGATCCTGCAAGTTAGTCAGTTTTATTTAAAATTGATAGACCAGAGGTTGTTTACCAAAATTCACAGTAAACAAATTGGCACGCCCAGTGGGACCTAGTGCTAAGTTTATACTTTTTGTTAACCTTATCTTTCTTGGTGAAGAAATACTTTCGTTGTATGTTATTAAGAAGTGGGAAGTTAGCCACAACAAACGAAGGAATACCAAAAAGAAGATACACTAAGAGAATGGCAACTAATGCCAACCAACAAGTTGATCCTCAGGGGAGTATTTCAAACACTTAGTCAAGTAGCAGTATGGGGTCTCAAAGCACATGATCACCAGTGCCTTCGACAGGAGGACAGACGTCATCTTCATTAGTGGTGTCTGAACCAGGATCAACATGCACAAAATCATATACTCAACCGGTGATAGAGTACATAGGACCACAAAGTCCTAATTCACCAACACCTCCAGGTGGAAGTTCAATGTACAGGCAGTATCCTCCTCCAGGTTTTCCACATCTAGGGTCGAGGAGTCAACCCTATGGTATGCCTACATCAATGATACAAAATCTGTAGAATGCTCCACCTGCATTTTCAGAAAATGTGGTGTCTTCGGCATTGCAAGGATCTGGATCAGGGGGTCAAAACAATCAGAGTATAGGTGTTGGTTACTCCGTTCAAGCGCCTAGTCTTACAAATACATCCATAAATTGCTTGAGACAGCAGATGGATGAAAGTAACATTCAAATGGTGCATACGTTGTCTCAGACAATGGGAGAAGTTTTTCAACCCTTGATTCAGAATACAACTCAAACTAACCAACAATTGGCTACACAATTGGCACGCATGGCTGATTTCATGGGAGTACCAGCAGTGGATCGAAGAGCAACTGTTGTCGAAGATATCCCAAGACGTCATCCACGTCATGTACATGAGGTGAACTTGGAAGATCAAGAGATGATTGATCATTTTAGAGTCGAACCACCAAGAAACCAGATGCCAATCCAGATGGAGGAAGAGCCAGTAGTGATGGTGAACAGGAACCAAAATGCTGATCAGTTACTTAGACAGGTTCGACATCAAAATCAAGCAGAGGAAAATAATCTTGCAGCCATGGTTGAAAGGATAATGACCAGAAATGGTGTGAATCTTGGCTTCACAAGGCCAAATTATACTTCGCCTATAGTGGATTATATTTTCCAAGCAGAATTACCCCCTAGGACGAAGGTTCCAAAGTTCAGCAAGTTTTCAGGAGATACTACTGAATCTACCGTCGAACATGTGGCTAGGTATTTGATTGAAGCAGGCGAAATTGCAGCTGACGAAAGCCTGAGGATCAAATACTTCCCAAGTTCCCTTACCAAGAATGCCTTCACATGGTTCACTACTTTGCCTCCAAATTCCATATACAATTGGACCCAGTTAGAACGTTTGTTTCATGAACAATTCTACATGGGGCAAACTAAGATTAATTTGAAAGAATTGGCTAGCATCAAACGCAAAGTTACTGAGCCAATTGATGATTACATGAATAGGTTTCGACTTCTTAAAGCCAGGTGCTTTACACAAGTACCAGAACATGAGTTGGTTGAAATGGCTGCTGGGGGTCTTGATTATTCCATTAGGAAGAAATTAGATACCCAATATCTTAGAGATATGGCCCAGTTAGCTGATAGAGTCCGACAACTAGAAAGGCTAAAAGAGGAAAAGGCTAAATTCAGCAGGGGTAAAAAAGTAGCCTTTGTCGAATGTAATGAAGATGTGGAGAGTTTGTATGATGAAACATCTTATTTCGACGGAAATGAGGTTGACGTTACTGAGTTAAAGCAAGGTCCACTTTATGCCTGCAAATTATTAGCTCCTTCAAATGGAAAAAATCATGTCGAATCTAACGACAAATTTCCTAAGAAAACATACACTTTTGACGTCACTAAATGTGACGAAATATTTGATTTGTTAGTTAAAGATGGGCAAATGATAGTGCCTGCTGGTGCTAAAATGCCACCTTTAGAACAAAGAAAGAAAAGAGGTTTTTGTAAGTACCATAATTTTTTGGGTCATAAAACTTCTCAATGTTTTCTTTTCAGGGATTTGGTGCAAAATGCTATCCAAGAAGGAAGGCTGAAGTTTGGTGACAAAGGCAAAGCTCAGATGAAAATTGACTCTGATCCATTGCAAGTTGCAGAGGCTAACTATACAGAGCCTCACGAGGTTCAGATGGTCAAAGCCACATAAGGATTTGATCAGTCAGTCAACATGGTGGAGGTTACTGAGGACTTCGCCACTAATCCTGTGATAACTGAAGGTTTTAGTAAGGCTGCAAATGGCCTGAATGTTGATGGTACCAGTCTAATGTTGGTGACCAAAGAAACTGTTGATAGGTTTATTGAAATGGATAATGCTGCCAAGATTTTGGATATGGCAGTGAGTGGATTGAAGATAAATGCCACTAAAGGCATTAACATGGTCGAATTGGTTGAAGAATCTGATTCTAGCTCATATAGCATCAGCACCAATGAGGCTATGGGCAGAAATGCCCCCAAGGTCCAAGTTGTTAAAGAATTGGAAGATGACATGCTATTGGTAGGAGAGATGATAGACATGGATGATTGTTTGGTGGAAAACTGGATATGTATGGCTGCTGAATAGCTTTTCAAGATGTCTCTAATTTCGAAAAGGTTAATGCTGAAGAAATGGTTGAAGCTAAATAAAGCTGTTTAGCAAGAAGCTTCCCAAAAAGCTGCAAAAGCAGCAGCAAGTGGTGGGTGTCTGGCGAAGACCACTGAAAGTCTTGAAGCTCATTTCTCCAAGATGCGCTTAAAGGATAACAATGATGTTAATATGGTCGAAATTACAGATAAAAAAGCTGAACAAGTGAGTAAGGCCGATAAACAAGAAGAGCGCACCAAAATAGCTTATCCTAAGCAAGAGGAGACAATTGTGGATTTTCTGCACCGTTGCCAGAAGAAAGGTTCTGGAGTAATGCTATGTCCTAGATGCAGCGCCATTTTTGATGAGAAAGCTGCCCACAAGTTAGAAGGTGTCAAAAAGGCTGGTGGAAGCTGGGGGCAGAAGGTAAATAAAGGTCCCAGAAGTTTTGACCATAGACGACTTTCGACAGGGTTGAAAAACCAAGTACCAGGAGTTAGGCTAGGTACATTCAAACCAGTTGTGAATGTCCCAACAGGTAGTTGGATCAAGCCTATCGAAGGAAGAGGATAGAAGAAGAAGTGGGAGAAATTTGATGTGGAAAGAGGTTCTTCATTTGAGTATAGAAAAGAGAACCATACCACCAACAAGACAGCATACATTTCTCAAAATTACAAGGGTAAAAATCCCATGTCTAGATCACAATGGCGAAGAGAGCAACATAGGCGAAAGGCTGTCAGGGAGGCTCAGGTACAAGGAGTGTCAAGCACCAATATTGATAATCAAGCTGGGACAATTGAGAAGATGCCCATAAGGCGAAAGCTGTTCAATGTTCAGCCAGAGAAGAAAGTTGAAGATGATGAGAATATGACTGATAATTTCGACAGTGAGTCAGCAGCTTCTCTAGATATTCTTGTGAATGTGGTATCAGTGATGCCAAAAGAATTTGGTCAAGTTTCAGAGGTCAAAGACTTGGATAAAACTGCTGAATTAGAAATGTTGGCACACAAGCTAGTGTGTTATTACATCATGAACAATGGGTGCGTCGAAGAACATATTGCTTTTTTTGAACGCCCCACAGAGGCAATGAAGGGTCATCTGAAGCCTCTCTACATTACTGGCAAAGTAGAAAATGTTCCTGTTAACAAAATCTTGGTGGATTGTGGTGCAACTGTTAATTTAATGCCAAGATTTTTGCTGAGCAAGATTGGGAAGTTTGAGACTGATACCAAACCCCACAACATGGTCCTGTCGAACTATGAAGGAAAAGTTTGTTCCACTCTAGGAGTGATTCAAGTGGATCTTACTGTGGGAACCATTACCAGACCAACAGTGTTTATGGTCGTTGAGACGAAAGCTAACTACAATTTACTCTTGGGTAGGGAGTGGATTCATGGAATAGGAGTTGTACCTTCATCTATGCATCAAAGAATCACCATTTGGAGACCAGATGGGATAGTTGAAAATATTGAAGCTGATCAAGGGTACTTTAAGGTGCCTATTGATCATGTGGGTAGTAGATAGTTTGAGAAACATTTGGCGAACATTGCTCCATGTCCTCCAGCCGACTTTGAGTTTACGCCTGATGAAGAAACGTTTTATTCATTGTATTTACACCCTGTCGAAGGTTTCAGATGGGACAGGGAAGTACCAGGAGGAAGGTTGCCATGTTTAGGCTCACCTCCAATAGAGCCCACAAGATGGGGAAATGAATTCAGTGATCATGACTGAGTTCGAAGCTTTAAAAAGAATTTCGGCCTATGTGGCTGAAACAAAACTACAAGCGGCTTTGGAAGCTGCCAATGACTATATGGCTGGTGAAGCCATTTCTAAATTTTATCAAGAAGGTCTTGGTAAGGACTTCGACCCAAAACCTCCAGATAAGGCTGAAACTGGAGAGCAAAGCCAGAGGCTCGACGCCATCTATGAAGATGAGCCTTTGGGATTTGAGAAGGATCCGTTGGCGAATAATATCAAAATGTTAGCACAAGATCCTTTAGAAGAAGTTGACCTCAGTGAGGGGACAACCAAAAGGCCTACCTACATCAGTGCCAACCTTGATCCCCAGTTGAAGGTTGAAGTGGTTCAGTTGTTGAAAGAGTTCAAGGACTGCTTCGCCTGGGATTATGATGAGATGCCTGGTTTGAGCAGGGAGTTGGTCGAACACAGGTTACCTATGACACCTGGAAAAAAAACCAGTCAAGAAAAATCTAAGACGGTTTGCACCAGAGATATTGTCAAAGATCAAAGAGGAAGTCGAAAGACTGCTTCGTTGCAAATTCATTCGCACTGCAAGGTATGTCGAATGGTTGGCTAATATAGTACCTGTTATTAAAAAGAATGGGTCTTTGAGAGTTTGCATTGATTTTAGAGATTTAAACTCTGCAACTCCTAAAGATGAATATTCAATGCCAGTAGCAGAAATGTTAATAGATTCTGCAGCAGGACATGAATATCTTAGTATGCTGGATGGATATTCTGGCTACAACCAAATATTTATTGCTGAGGAAGATGTTCATAAAACTGCTTTTAGATGCCCTGGAGCCTTAGGCACCTATGAATGGGTAGTGATGCCTTTTGGTCTCAAAAATGCTGGTGCCACTTATTAGAGGGCGATGAATTCAATCTTCCATGATTTTATAGACACATTCATGCAAATTTATATTGATGATATTGTGACAAGAGTCACATTGACCATCTTCGACAGTCCTTTGAAAGGATGAGAAAATATGGTCTTAAAATGAATCCTCTCAAATGTGCTTTTTGTGTGCAGGAAGGGGATTTCCTAGGCTTTGTGGTCCACAAGAAAGGGATTGAAATAAATCAGAATAAAACCAAATCCATAATGGAGGCGAAAGCGCCATCAACTAAAAAGGAGTTGCAGTCATTGCTGGGCAAGATCAACTTCTTAAGAAGGTTTATATCCAACCTGAGTGGCAAAACACAAGCCTTTTCGCCATTGCTTTGTTTCAACAAAGATGGTTTTGATTGTGGGCAATTACAGCAGGAAGCCTTCGACAAGATCAAGGAGTACCTAAGCCACCCTCCAATTCATTCACCACCTTGTAGAAACAAGAGTATGAGATTGTATATAGCTGCATCAGATAAAGCTCTAGGGAGCATGTTAGCTCAGGAGGATGAAAATGAAGTCGAAAGAGCCATTTATTACCTTAGTCGAGTTTTAAATGATGCAGAAACTATGTATAGCATGATTGAAAAGTTATGTTTATGCTTGTATTTCTCTTGTACTAAATTGAAGCAATATATAAAGCCAGTTGATGTGTATGTTTATTCTCACTTTGATGTTGTAAAATATATGTTATCTAAGCCTATTTTGCATAGTCGAATTGGCAAATGGGCATTAGCATTAATAGAATTTTCTCTAACATATCAACCTTTAAAAGCTGTGAAAGGGAAAATAGTTGCAGACTTTATAGTTGACCACTCCATAAATGAAAATGATTTGAATTATGTTGAATTAAAATCCTGGAAGTTATACTTTGATGGATCAAGTCATAAAAATGGAACAGGAGTGGGAATATACATTATTTCTCCTGAAAAAATTCCAACAAAATTCAAGTACAAGGTCGAATGACCTTGCTCTAACAATGAGGCTGAATATGAAGCATTAATTGCTGGCCTTGAAATTTTGTTAGAATTGGGGGCAACTAGAGTCAAAATAATGGGAGACTCAGAATTGGTTATAAAACAAATCACAAAGGAATATAAATGTGTTACAGAAAATCTCATTATGTACTTTGTGATAGCCAATAGATTATTAAAGAAATTTGAGGTAGTGGCCATCCAACACATACCTAGGATAGAGAATCAAGTTGCTAATGACTTGGCTTAAATTGCCTCTGGATACAAGGTGTCGAAGGAAAACCTTCAAGAAGTAATTGAAGCAAGAGGTAAAGTGGTGGCTGTTGGATTGTGGCCATCAGACTTAGAAACAACTAAGCTTGGATACATAGATGGCGAAAATTTTGAAATTTTTGCTATAGGTAATTTGACAGATGAAGACTGGAGGAAGCCTATAGTTGAATATTTGAAAAATCCAACGGCTTTGACAGAGCGAAAAATCAGGTATCAGGCTTTAAGCTATGTACTTTTGGGTAATGAATTATTTAAAAAGACCCCTGAGGGAGTCTTATTGAAATGCCTTAGTGAAGCAGAGGCATATTTGGCTCTTTCAACAGTACATAGTGGGGCATGTGGAGAACACCAAGTTGGCCAGAAGATGAAATGGTTGTTGTTTCGACAAGGCATGTATTGGCCTACTATGCTGAAAGATTGCATAGAATTTGCTAAGGGTTGCCAAGAATGTCAAATTCATGCTGGCATACAGCATATCCCTGCAAGTGAATTACATTCCATAGTGAAACCATGGCCTTTCAGAGGATGGGCTTTGGATATAGTGGGAGAGATTCGATTTTGGTGGGAATTGATTATTTCACCAAGTGGATTGAAGCAATACCACTGGCGAATATAGGTCAAGAAGATGTTATTGAATTCATTCAAAATCACATTATTTATAGATTTGGTATTCCTGGAACAATCACTACGGATCAAGGATCAGTGTTTACTGGTCGAAAGATGCAGGAGTTTGCCAAAGAAATAGGTTTTAAGTTATTGACTTCTACACCTTATTATGCTCAGGCCAATGGGCAAGTCGAAGCTTCCAATAAGGTAGTGATTGGACTAATTAAGAAGCCCGTGGGAAAGAAGCCTAGAAATTGGCACAAGACATTGGACCAAGTTCTTTGGGCATGTCGAACATCCCCTAAAGAGGCTACTAATACTACCCCATTTCGACTTACTTTTGGTCATGATGCAGTATTGCCTTTTGAGATTTATTTACAATCTATAAGAGTTCAAAGACATCATGAGATTCCCTCTGAGGATTATTAGGAGATGATGATGAATGAACTAGTTGATTTGGATGAAGAAAGGCTTAGAGCCTTGGAGTTGTTAAGAAGACAAAAGAAAAGGGTCGAAGAATCTTACAACAAAAAGGTTAAGTCTAAATCTTTTGCATGTGGGGATTTAGTTTGGAAAGTGATTTTGCCTATGGATCGAAAGGATAGAACATTAGACAAATGGTCTCCTAAGTGGGAAGGTCCATTCCAAGTCATACAAGTTTTCTCTAATGGAGCTTATGAAGTGGAAGAGTTGGACAAAGATAAAAGAGTCTTGAAAGTAAATGGCAAGTATTTGAAAAAATATAAGCCTATTTTGCAAGAGATTCGCATTAAAACTTAAGCTTTATTCAATAAAAAGAAAGCCAAAATAGGCCAAGTCAGGCTAATATGGCATACAAAGCAAAGAAGAATCAACACAATAATTTTTTAATCAAGGAAAGGTTATTCATAATCTCTCCAATCTATGGATTTGAGGAAATCCATATAATCTGCATCTGGTTCATCATCAAAGTCCTGGGTGTTGGAGCGTCCTTTCTTAGAGATCTTCATTTTAGTTTCTCTTTTCTTGGCTTGAGAGGTTGCTCCAATAGAGGCTTCAGGTTTCTTTGTTGCCTCCATCTTTTTTGTTTCCTCAACTACCTTTGCCTTTCCAGCCATTTTCTTGGCTGATGATTTCTCTGAATTGTTCATAGTTACTTTGATGAATGAACATGGTTCAGATGGAAGAGAATTTATAGAGGCGAAGTATTGATTGGATTGGCCAGTCAAACGGTGGAACACGTGAGTTATTCTTGGAAGTATGCATGAGGGCTATGCTATAAATGTTACTTTAAAGCTAGAGGCTTATGCCTTGAAGTTTTAAAACTGAGAAAGTTTTGTTTTCCAAGAAAAAAGGCAGAATGTCTTAATTGCAAAATTGACTTAAATATGAAGCAATAAATAAAATGCATCATAATATAATATGGGTCGAAAGCAGTTAATGGCAAAATACTAACGATTGATTAATCAATGCCAAAGGCATAAAACTGTCATTACATAAAGACCTGAAAAGGCCAAGAAACAAATGATTGGTTAAGCAAATAAAGGTCTTGAAAGCATCAGAAGGGAAGCCTTGACTCCAACTGGGTAAAGGTTTCTATTTGATGTTTGAGGCGAGCATTACACAAGGATTCATCAAGTTTGGCTGTGGCAAGCTGTTTCTCAAGTTTTTGGGCTGCCTCAATACGATCCATGGCATGTTTCATTTCCCTAGCCATCTCAGTGGTGTCGAAATTCTGCAAATCATGATTGCGCTTTTCAGCATTCTCAATTTTAGCTTGTAACTCAGTGATTTACTGCTTCCAGGCTTCAATATTCTTCTGATTGGAGGCTATTTCATTTTGTGTTTTCTTTTGTTCATCCTCTATACTTTCGACCTTCTCATATAACTCCTTTGCACCACACCAAGCTGAACTCTCAAGACCAGATGTTTCCTCTATGGTATTCCTGATAGATGGAAGCAGCTTTATCTCTGCAGCTATTTGGTTCACCACAGCAGTTAACTCTATCAGGAAACCAGAAACGTCTGGATTAAGAGTGGTGAGTTCAAGTTTTTCAAGGGTATCCTTCAGATAAGTGGTTGCAGATGGGTCTAAGGCCAAAACTCTGTGAATGTCCCCCCTGAAGAATTTTTTCTTTATGGCTTGGAGGATTGGTTTGGCGAAATCATCTGATGCTGGAGTCGAAGAGACAGAAGAAGAAGAACCATACTTCTGCCCAAGTATTAATTTGGAATACTCACGTGGGTTCGACCACTTGAGTGCTGTCAGTGAGTCTCCAGGAGGTGGAATGTTAGCCAGGGTTTGCTGGACCACAGGCGAAGGAGTATGGTGGGGATTAGGATCAGTCTGTTCTTCTTCCTCCTCTTCTTCTGATTCTTCTCCTTCTTCATCTTTTTCTTCTTCGACTACCATTTCTTCATCAGGCTCTTCAGCAGTTGGTCGAATATTCTCCTGGTCATCAGCTGGTGTAGGATGTGGTTCATTTGTCTCCTCAGGCGCAGCTTGACCAGGATTTTCGTTGTGTGTTTGAACTTCAGGTTCATTTCTTTCTTCTTTAACCAATTGATCATTATCCATGAAGTTAGCCAGGTTGAAAAGTTGTGGACTTGAGGCATCATCATCATCAGAATTGGTGCCATCAGCTTGTGCGTTTTGAGTAGTGGTTTGAACTGGTGGTGTGGTGTGTTCTGCAGCATGTGGATTAGATTGATTGATCTCACTCAAACCAGACCCAACATCAGAAGATGGGTGATAAGTTGGCTCACCTTGGCTGTTGAGGAGTGTGGTGGTGAAGCTTCCTGTAGTCGGTTGAGGAGTGGGATTGTTAATTATGTTGGTGGCGAGGTTGCTTGGAGTTGGTTGGGGATCAGGACTATTGATTATGTTTGCCTAAAGAACACAAGTGGAGAAAATGAGATTGAAAGAATTTGGGCGAAAGACGTCAGTATAATGAAAAAATGGTGCACATACCTGAGCTTGTACAACAGCAGGACTTGAGTTATCACTCCCATGGTCACAAAGAGGTGTTCTCAAGGCCACCGTGGAAGGTTCTTTTTCGACACCACTTGTTGTGGGTGCCTTTTTAAGTATTTTGGCCACCTTCGAAGGAGGTGGGCCAGCAGGTCCAGATGCTTTGATTGGTTTTCTTCTTTTCTTTGTAAGAACCTCCTCAGGAGATTCATCTGAAGCATCTAAATATATAACAACAGCTGGGGCATCCTTTTTACCTTTCTTGGAAGGTGTTGGAGGTTTTTGACCAGTCTGAATAGGTAATGCAAATATAAGAAAGAAATTCATATAGTAAAAGCGTAAGCAGGGGATGTGAAATATACTTGTGTGCTCTCTGGTTCTTTGCCACTTTGTGAGGTAGCAGCCCTAGTTGAACCAGTTTTCCTAGGCACAGCTGAAAGACAGTAAAAATTGTTACAAGTTAATGATTACGTGGTTAGTTATAAAGCCATGGATTAAGGGTTTCAAACCTTTATATATTTCAGATTCGACACGAACATCCTGAATTCCTATATGAAGGTGTCCTTTAAAACTGTCTAACATATACTTAGTCGGAACCACTCGTTGGGCCATTGGCTGAGACTGCTGTCGAAGAAGTTTTAAATGCTCCCCACAGACGAACCAATCTGAAAATGGAGGGGCAAGCACCACTCCAAAATCAGCATTAGGCAGTCGAGGGAACTTTGGAGGAAAAAGTTTAAAAGCTACCTCATAATGTTTCTCACGAGGGACGTTGGGAGGAATGTTTAGTTGATCCAGCTTTTCTAGAAATTTTCTCTTTAGAGTGACAGCAGCCTCATGAATAGTTCGATTAAGATCATCTGGTCGATAGATAGTTTCAAAGTATTTTTGAAAAGCTTGTATTTCTTTGATGTGAGTAAACCTACTCTTTTTTGTCTTGTCCTGCACATTGAGAAAAGCTTGGTCAAGTAATGAAGAAAATGTAGCCACATCAAGAAAGTGCTCACTATAGTGCTTCGACCACCATTGGTGGAATGATGAAGTGCATAGAAAATAAGGCTCAAAAAACACAGGAGAGAGGACTTTTCTTTTCTCATTATGGCTGTCGAGTGTAATGGAGACATTTTCCTGGTCGAAGCAGGCAGTGTGAAGAATTACTTGGCCCTTTCTCTCATACAAGCATTGAGGAAAGCTCTGGGCCAGCCCAAACTGTCGAGAGACAAGGTTTGGTTGATAGGCAATCAGTGTTGATAAACCTCTCCCTAAGTTCAGCCTGTGGATAAAGAATCTGGGAATCAAAAAGGCTTCCCAGATAGCAACAAATTCTTGATCAAGAGTTTGGTGAGGATTTGGAAATGGCCTTTTAAACCACACAGGGCCATATCTTCTTTGAGCAAAAGGTGCCATGCTAAGAGTGAACTCATAGCGCTTGGCAAACATCATAATATAACTGGTAAAGGCCCTTTGAAGGGTTTCACCATCATCATTGGGAGTGAGTTTGGCCAGACGTGTCCCTTAGACACTCATTTCCCTGATTTCAGCAGAGGCTTCATCAACTAGGCCTTTTCTGGGGAGGCTAGCCTCAAATGTATCATTAAGCCACAATTGAAGTAGCCAAAGAGGCCCACTCAAGTGCATAGGACCTTGGGCCTCCATATTTCTAAGTCGAGAAGTCCCTTCGCTGATAGACTCAAAAAGGTTCGCCAGGATGAGTTCACTCAAGCAGGTTCCTCTGTTGTTGTGAAGTTGATTCGCCAGGGGCAGGTACTTCTTAGCTACCTGCAAAGATTTTGTACAGAAAACATATCTCGACAGCCAGACTATGAGAAAAGTAATATGTTCTTCATCAGACATTTTTCCATCTTTTTGTTTAAAGTGGTGTTTGATGAAGAGAGTGTATGTAAGTTTAGAGCCTGAAATATTGATGGTGTATTCAGCATTAACATCAGGGTTATAGGTAAGGCCATCTGGGTGAAGCCCTGTGATGGCAACTACATCGAACAAGGTTGGGGTAACAATTCCACATGGCAGATGGCAGGTATAATGGGTGTTGTCCCAAAAGTATAAGGACGCTGCCAACATGTTCAGACAGTATGGTATGCTGGTCTTCAACAGCATGAGAAGGTCATAAATCCCTATATTCTTCCAGTGTTCAGCTTTGACCTTCTCCATCTTCGCCATCCATTGGTCAAATTCCTTCAAGGGATTGATAGCTCTCACCAGCCTGGTGCCATCAGTGAGATAGCCAACGTTGATTTTGGGCAGGGGGTTTCTTCAGGAGAGGTTTCAGCAGCAGCGTTGATTTTGGGAAAACTCTTTTGCCCTAACGGCCTTGTTCTCCGGTAAGAGGGGAGAAACTCACTTAGTTTCTCATTAGAAATGTCAACATCAGCTAGAGGACCAGACAGTGCATAAGGTTTGTCAGAAACGACTAAAGGGATCATTACCTGAGACTTGTATATGCGTCTGGTTTCTTTAGTGGTGGGTTCCAGCATGCAACAGCGGTTATCCACTATTTGGGGGCCTGGGATATTAGCGAATGAAGGGATGGCTTGTTTAAATGGAGTAGCCTTGCCTCTTTGAGTTTTCGTTGGTTGAGGATTGGTTTGGGAAGACGCCATTGTTGAAGAAGACGAAAAGATGGTGTTTTTCTGGGTTTTGCGTAAGAGAAACTGAAGAGAAGAAGATGTTCGCTTGAGAATATGGGAGTGTGAAAAGTTCACAAAGTGGTGGAAATGGGTATTTATAGACATTTGAAAATCCCAAGAGCCTTGGATCTACCGTTGAAGTTGAGGAGTTAGTGGGACGCGTGTTCTTTTCCTGGAGACGTGATGAATGATAGCAGTTATGAACAGACTGCAAACATCTATTTTCAAGAAAAGTGTTATGACAAATACGGCTGAAGTGACGTTTAAGGATTCGTCATGATGGTATGACGTCATAAGCGTGGGTCAAAAAACTGAATAATTCAGCCACTAAGTAATTAGTGGGATATTCAGTTGAGGCCATGCAAACAAGCGTCGAAATGGTTATTATATCAAGAAATGACCTTCCTACCAATTATGGCGAAAGGACATTCCTTGGGGGCAATTTGTTAACCCTCATTTTCGACGCTAGAAAGAATCAAAGCTATTTTAAGTTAAAAAATTATTTTTAACGTAAAGAAGGCTTCGACCCAGTTTTGGTGAAGCCTGAGTCGAATAGGGGTTTTGGAAGCCTCAAAAAATGGCTAAGTGTTGGGAAAGGTTTCGACCATGGGAATATTGAAACGCGCGCTGTAGTTGTTATACTAAGGCTGGAGGGAATTTCCAATGTTTGAAATTCAAATAGGAGCAGTTGTGAACGTGAGAACAGTTGAGGCCAAGGAGAAGGCGCCAAAGGGACACGTTTGAAGCAATAACCACCACTTAGTAGTTATTTCTTAGCACTATAAATAGGAGTTAGTTCTATGTAATGGGGGTGTTCATATTTTTGTACAAGTTACTCAAAGAAACTCAAAGTACCCGCGTGTAGAGAAACGAGTTCGTGAGAATGTACGTAATATAACACCACCCTTTATTTCTCCATTAATGCAATTTATCTTCATCATGTCTAAGCTTCAAGCATTTACTTTCCATGTCTTTACGTTTTCCTGAATTTTACTTTTCATGTCAAATTTACTTAAAGTCTTGTCTTTAAACTTTCATTTAAACTTCCTGCATTTACTTTCGACTGCACCTTTATATTCAAGCATTTACCTTTAAAGTCTTTATTTTCAAGAACGTGGAGTTCATCTTTATTTCGTGTCTTTTATCTCCAAAGTCTTTTATTTTTAAAGTCATTTATCTTTCCGCATATTTACTTTCGACAACACCTTTACATTTCAGTCTTTATTTTCAAGAACGTGGAGTTCATTGCATTTTATTTTCAAAAGCTTTTATATTACTGCATTTACCTTCAAAGTCATTTATTTTCTTGCCCTTTACTTTCGACAGTCATTTACTCTTTCTGTACCTTTTACATTCAAGAACGTGGAGTTCAAGCACTTTTACATTTCTTGTTGTTTACTTTCGACGGTTATTTATCTTCCTGCACTTTTATTTTTCAAAGTCATTTACCTTTTTGTCTTTTACATTCGACGCCTTTAAATTCTGCATCATTTATTTACAGCCCTTTACATTTCCAAGCCTTTACTTTATTTGCAAGTAGTCGAACGTGGAGTTCATGTAGTTTTCTTTTACTGTCGAACGTGGAGTTCAATTTACATTTCTTGCATTTATCATTGTCAGTTACATTTCCCCTTAAATTTAGCACATGTCCTAGGATTTGTGTGGTCGATCCTGCAAGTTAGTCAGTTTTATTTAAAATTGATAGACCAGAGGTTGTTTACCAAAATTCACAGTAAACAAAAACATGAGAATGAATCTGAACCATTAGATTTTAAAATAAATGGTGGAGATTATGTGTCAGTTTTTTTTCTCTCTCCTCCATCATTTATTTTAATAATGGTGGAGAGAGAAAAACAAAAATCACACATAATCTTCACCATTTATTTTAAAATCTAATGATTCAGATTCATTGTCATGTTCTTACATAAAAATTGCATTCTCATAGGATATGAACCCTATATATATATATATATATATTAGAAGGTTTCAAATTTTGAAAGATTTGTTTTTTTCATTAATATTAAAAGAAAAAAATAAAATGTTATAATAAAATTCTATTAAATAAAAAAAAACTATGATAAAAACCAAATATATACAAAAATTGAGATTAATCAAAACTCAAATTTATTATAATTATATTTATTTTTTATTAATACATAATTGTATATTTTATGTGTCTTTTTTAATTATTATAATTGTTTTATTTTTGTTTTTAATTTGAGTCCATTTTTGGGGCCTTTGAGATGATTGTTCAAACAAAAAAAAAAGAAAAAAATATTACTTTTTCCTTAACTTCTCATTTTTTTTTCATATCTGTTTTAAAAGTGTATGATATACTATTAAAAAATATTTTATTTTAAAAAACTAAAACTTTTATAACATATATTATTTCTACGTTGAATAAAAAAACTTCTATTTTCTCTCTAAATTAATTTTCATTTTCTCAATTTATTGTATACAGAAATTATAATCTATTTTTTCAATTCAATAAAAAAACAGCTGATTTTTTTCTTGATAATCTATATGTATTAATAAAGTAAAGGTCATGGCAAGCTGTCATTTATTACTAATAGAGAGAGTTTTAATTTTTTTAAAAAAAGTAAAATATCAATAGCTACTTTTGTAAAATTAAGTTATTTAATTGATTAAATTTAATGTTTCAAATAATAGCCTAAAATAATCACTTCTCATCAATGATATTCATTTAGTGTATTGTATGTACTATGTTTTTTAGTTAATTTATAATATTTGTCTTATTCATATATTGATTAATGGGATATGCTATATTATTAATCCTTAAAAAGTATTGTAAAAACATAGATTTTAAAATTAATAAAACATATATTTATTTTATTTTTAAAACAAAAGCTTTTACAATTCGCTATATTTTTTCCATTTGTCAAATTTAGTGATTAAAGAAATTTTCCTTTTTTTAATTCCATGCGTACACAATATTATAAACATTCTATTTTTCCCAGATGTTTTATACATAATAATAAAAAGTTAAATGATTATGTACTTCTATCGTAATTTGGCGAAATACACGATGATGATTAATTAAATATGTATAATTAATTTACACGGTAAGTGCATATGCTATTTTTAACACCATGTAATGCCCTGTATAATATATATCTAGAATAATACAATACAAGCATTTTATTTGGTACTGACACCATCATAAGTGCCTAATGGCATAATTCACATACTTGACCATTCTAAAACATAAAATACAATCTATGGCTCAAGATATGGAAACTAGCCAAAACAATAAAACAAAGAGCATTATACAATATTCCTCATTGTACAAGAAAATAATACACAGCGGAAATAAGCTCGACTAAGCTTCTCTTGAAACATCCAAGCATAGCTCCACTTGTAAATCAAACCTGTACTCAATACCTGAAAATAATCAACAATAGTGGGGTGAGATAAATCAAATCTCAGTGAGTTCCCTATCTTATGGATTCTCTCGGCTCTACAAGGTTCTATCAATCCTAACTCAAGTCAAGGGGAAGGGAAAATGACCTTGAGTACACAAACTCACAATCTCACACTATATGGAAACACGTTACGAGTCTGTTAACTCGAAAGTATCACTAATCGATAACCGTACCAAGGCATCCCCTTTTCCCGTCCGCTTCTATGTCTAGAAGTCAACCCGAGTCATGGATCCTTGTAGTTACTTGGCATACGAAATGGATTCAGAAATAAGGGACACATTATCACCTTAAATCGTCACTTCACACGGCCCATACACCATCACAAGTCTCTTTACCCGTAGGCTCCATTCGTACTACACACGGGAATCAAACCTGCCAAGTAATCATGCCTGCACTTCAGAGGAACTCGAGACTCATGAAGGCCTCTCAAGGGCAACTCAAAAGAAAATGGTTACGATTACGTGATTTCACATACAACCATCATTGTATACAACAATTCTATGCCACGTTAGCCTTTAGGCCTCTTTTTCCTTTAACAATAAAACATAACAATCACACGTGTTCTATACTAGTGTTTCACTCTTTCTATATCATTCGAAAAAGGACACACGCCTCGGCCTCTTCTGCACGAGCGTTGTCATCAAGTTATTCATCAATTTCCTAGCCATTACTAGGTTCCACTATCATTAAACTATGCCATTTGTTTTGGGGTAAAGTTTCCTCACTCTTCCTAATTCATATTTTAAGCATGCATATTTTCTTATCATGTTAACATTAATATTAGCCAAAGCATATCACAATTGCATAATAGAATCACATAAACACACAAGCTAGCATAACATGTCAAACATAACCACATAGTAGTTCACACACATTTTTAAGGCATACAAGCCCCTACTATCCTCTACCAAGCATCCTTGGTTAAAATCATGGTCTCACATCACCATATCATAGCACGTCACATAAAATGTCACTTTCGGTTCCCTCCGATTCATTTAATCGGGTATTGAAAACAATACTTTTCACTTTTATCCCGTAGGATATTTCCACAACTTTACATCGGCTGTAATTATGCCTCGATCGAACTTACGATCCAAAAGACATGGATTTCAACATATCACATAACATTGTTATCATTCAAATGCCACTAATTAATTAATCCTACCTCATACACAATATTTCCACTTTTTATTGGGTAGAGGGTCGTCGTGGCTTTCTGACGGTACCAAGAACGTCTCGATCCGAGTTACGGATCAAAAGTTATGAAGGAAACAAAACGGGACAATCTGTCATGTTCGCTAGGCGAATCCCTAGCGAGCATTCGCTTTTGCCTTCGCTGAGCTAAGCTCTGGCCGAACCAAGGCATAACCAAATAGAACTGAAAAGATACAAGTTCGATAGGCGAACAACTTGGCTAACATTCGCTGCCGGGTTCGCTAGGCGAACCCTCGAACCCATTCGCTGCGCTTCGCCCCAGGTTTGCTAGGCGAACCCTGGGAAACCCAGCATCTCAGCAGCGCTGTTACTCATCCAAATCAATATTTCCTCAATCCAAACACTTCCAAATCATACCATAACAATCAAAACATACTCCCATCATAATAATAAGTATTCTACACAGTTTATACCATATTTCATCCGTTAGTTTCATTGATTTATCCGATTAATCATTTTCTCTCAAATCTAACCTAAGTTCAAATCATTGATTTCTAGAACTTAGAGTTTCTAACTAGAACCCACCTGATAATCGAAGAGGAGTTTGAAGAAGATGGTGAATCGATGAAGAGGTGATAAAGATCCAAGCTCTTCCTTCTTTTCCATTTCCTCTTTCTCTTTTTTCTCTCTTTCTCCTTCTCTTTTCTTTTTCTTCTTCTTACTATCTTTCTTTTTCTTTTCTTTCTTTCTAACATATATATATATATATATATATATATATATATATATATATATATATATATATATAATACTATTATTATATAATATAATCCATCAGGGTAAAATATCTCCAATTGATATTTTGTCGTCTCAACCAATTGATCAGTTATTAAAGTTACCTTAAAATCTTTTCTTGAATTAAACTCATTGATCTCTTCATAGTTCATTAGTTGCTCTATTGATCCCAATTAATAATACTTAAAGTACTTAGAGGATTCCATTAATCCAATTTACCAAAGATAGAGTAGGGGTGTGCATGGATCAAAAACCAAACCAAATTGAATCATATATATGGTTTGGTTTGGATCTTTAAACTGTTTTTATAAAACCGGTTTATTTTTTAAAAACTGGTTTACAAATGGATCGGTTCAGTTCTAAACCAGTTTTTCACAATAACCAGTTTTTTTTTAAAACCGGTTTTAAATTGGTTTCTCTCAAAACCAATTTTTTACTTTCTTTAAAAAAACCAATTTTATAAAAAAAAATAGTTTTAAAACCAGTTTTTTTTTAAAATCAATTTTATATCAAAATTAGTTTTGTTTTCTTTAACAATAATTTACATCTCAAAAGTTGTGATTTTTTCTTATAAATTGAACAAAAAAATCTCTAAATATTTTCTTATAAAAAAAATCCGAATGAATATATAACAACAGTATTTTAATACTAATCTATGGCCTTGGATAGTAAATACACAGTTCAGTAGAACTTAGATTATATTGCTATTTCAAATGGAAAATGGATTTTCCAATCACTACCATGAGATACACCCTATATTGTCTCTCATATTGTAATAAGAATTTGACAAAGCTTGTATATGCCATTGCTTATTGAAAAGCCTTGAAATTTGTCTTGAAATTCATAGTGTCTTAAAATTGAAAGTTTCTTGTAACAAACTGTAGTAAATTTTAAAAATTGTATGAATGGTATTGCAAATATACCAATTCCAAAATAGCATATTTGTAAAGTTTCTGTTTCCTAAGATACTGGGTTGTGTGGCTAACATGAAATGCTATGATCTTACTATTAAACAGTGAGTTTGAAATATATTGATTATGTTTACACAATTTATCTGATGCAGTGTCCAGACTATTTTGTAGTTGGTTATGGAATGGATTTTGATGAACTGTACAGAAATTTGCCTTTCATTGGTGTCTTTCATACAGTGTCCTGAACATTTTATATATATATATATATATATATATATATATATATATATATATATATATATATATATATATTTATTTATTTATTTATTTATTTATTAAATATACATTACCTTAAGTGTCACTTATGACTATGAAACAAAAATAAAACAAAGAACAAATTATGCTTAAAAAGTGGACTAACCATTTATGTATTGGTTTTAAAAAGTGGACATTGGTTTTTTATGGTTTTAGTAAAATGAATTTGGACTAGTTTTTAAACCAAATAATATGGACATTTAAAATTGGTGCACCAGATTTTTAAATTTGGTTCTTGTGAACCAGTTTTTTTGCACACCCCTAAGATAGAGCACATAGATACTCATCTGATCTCATCAGATATCCAATTGAGCATTTAAATAATATGGGGTATTACACACAACAAGTTATGTTGTTCAATTTTTAGAAAAGTAAAAGATTTCTACTTTCCTTTTTAAATTTTCGCTTCATAAATTTTATAAATTTCCCATTTTTCAATTTAATGAGTACATATATATATATATATATATATATATATATATATATATATATATATATATATATATATATATATATATATATATTAGAAGGTCCAAAATTTTGAAAGATATGTTTTTTTTATTAATATTAAAAGAAATAAATATAATGTTATAATAAAGTTATATTAAATAAATAAAAGAGCGCTATGATAAAAAACAAATACATACAAAACTGAGACGGATCAAAACTCAAATTTATTATAATTAAATTTATTTTGATTAATACATAATTGTATATTTTATGCGTCTTTTTTAATTATTATAATTCTTTTATTTTTATTTTTAATTTGAGTCCATTTTTGGGGCCTCTGAGATAATTGGTCAAACAAATAAAGAAAAAAAAATTACTTTTTCCTTAACTTCTCATTTTTTTTCATATCTGTTTTAAAGGTGTATGATATACTATTAAAAATCATTTTATTTTAAAAAATAAAAGTTTTATAACATATACTAATTCTACATTGAATAAAAAAAACTTCTATTTTCTCTCTAAATAAATTCTCATTGTCTCAATTTATTGTATACAGAAATTATAGTCTATTTTTTCAATTCAATAAAAAATATCTTATTTTTTTCTCGATAATCTATATGTATTAATAAAGTAAAGATTATTGCAAGCTGTCATTTATTACCAATAGAGAGAGTTTTAATTTTTTTTAAAATTAATATATCAATAGTAAATTTTGTAAAATTAAGTTATTTAAGTGATTAAATTTAGTGTTTCAACTAATAGACTAAAATAATCACTTATCATCAATGATATTCATTTAGTGTATTGTATGTACTATGTTTTTTAGTTAATTTATAATATTTATCTTATTCATATATTGATTAATAGGATAGCTATATTATTAATCCTTAAAAAGTATTGTAAAAACTTCAATTTTAAAATTAATAAAACATATATTTATTTTATTTTAAAACAAAAGCTTTTACAATTCGCTCTATTTTTTCCATTTGTCAAATTTAGTGAATGAAGAAATTTTCCTTTTTTTAATTCCATGCGTACACAATATTATATACATTCTATTTTCCCCCGATGTTTTTACATAATAATAAAAAGTTAAATGATTATGTACTACTATCGTGATTTAGCGAAATGATGATTAATTAAAAATGTAAAATTTATTTACACGGTAAGTGCATATGGTATTTTCAACATGTAATACTCCGTAAATTATTTTACTCTGGATAATATTAGTATGATCAATTGGGTTTCGGTTTACTCTGAGAATTTATTGGATAAAATAATTAGAGTAAACTGATGAGCTCAGAGCAGATCCAATTAATATTATCTGACTCTGAGATTTTAATTGTTGAAGCTTTAGAGGCTATTTGGACAATTAGTAGTGTTACTAATTGATGATATCTTACTGTATCATTTACTTTCCACCCTTTTTCCACTTAGAAACAAAGAAAGGAAAAGATAAAAGGAAGTTGGAGAGAAAGGAAACGAAAGGAAAGAAGGGGAAAAAGCTCAAGAACTCAAGATCTTCAATCATCATCCATTCTTCATCAAATCATCTTCCAATCTTCATCATCATCATCTATTCAAGGTGGGTTATAGATAGAAACCTTTGTTTTAGATTTTCTTGAGGTCTAGAATCTAGGTTAGAATTGTGAGAAAATGAATAAATCTTGAATTTAACGGTTGAAATGCGGTATAAACTGTGTAGTGTAGTCATTAGCCATGTATGATCATCTGTTAATGCATGTTTGTCTGTTGGGTGAAGTTTTGGTTGGGATTTTGGTCCCAAAACTCTGTTTTCACGCTGCTGGAAAACCCAGGATCACAAGTTCGCACTGCGAATTCCCTAGCGAAGGGGAAAGCAAGCATTCGCTGGCTGTTCGCACGGCGAGGGTGAGGGCGAACGTTCGCTAGAGGTTCGCACTGCGAACTTTACCTCGTTTCAGTTCTGCCTTGGTTCGCCAGATGTTCGCACTGAGAATGGGGCAGCGAACCCAGTGTTGTTTAGGCATTCGCTGGAAGCTTCGCACTGCGAATGAGAAAGCGAGTATTCGCTGGTGCCTCGTATTGCGAACATGACAGATCCTCCAACTTGTTTCTTTCATAACTTTTGACTCGTTTATTCGATTTTAGTATTCTTGGTATCGATGTGAAGCTATGAAAATTAGTGTAATTTGTAGTATGTTGAATTATGTGTTTCCATTATGTGGTTGATGACTATTTGCCTATTCTCTTATCGTTAAACATGTTTGAGTAAGTATGCATATTAAAATACGAAATAGGTAGAGTGTAGAATAACATAATGACAACGCTCGTGCGTGCGGTGTCGAGGCGTGTGTCTGACAACGATCGTGCGTGCGGTGCCGAGGCGTGTGTCAGATACTAATGTCATAGAATGAATAAACACTAGTATGCAACATATGTGTATCCTTGGTGGTTGTACTAAGGCATTATGGCCTTGTGATCGTCGAATACGATCCCGTTAGTGTGTGTGATCACATAATCATAACCGGTTCTTTAAGTTGCAGTTTCATGAGTCTCGAGCTCCTCTGAAACAAGGCATGGTACTTGGCAGGTTTGATTCCCGTGTGTAGTACGAATGGAACCTACGGGTAGAGACTTGTGATGGTTAATAGGCCATGTGAAGTGACGGTTCACGGCTAACAGGCCGATGTTCCCGAATCCATTTCGTATGCTAAGTAAATTGCAAGGATCCATGACCCGGGTCGACTTCTAGACGTAGAAGAGAACGGGAATAGGGGATGCCTTGGCATGGTTATCGATTAGTGATATTGTGAGTTGATGAACTCATGACATGTTTCCATATAGTGTGTGTGTACTCAAAGTCATCCCCCTTCCTTTTGATTTGAGTTAGGTTGTTAGAACCTTGTAAAGCCGAGAGGACTTTAAGATAGATGACTCACTGAGATTTGATATATCTCACCCCATGTTCTTGTTTACATCACAAGTACTACAGGTTCGACGAAGGGTAAGGACAAAGTTGTTTGACTTTTCCTTACGGATCGTGGCTTTTGTGTGGTAAGGCTTCCGTTGTGGAGATTTTGAGATCATTAGTTGATCTAGTTCTTAGTTTTATCTTTTGGAACATCTTGTATATATAACATGTCATAGTTGTTGTATTAGGTTCGTGGGCATTTATATGTATGCTGTGTTACTAGGAACTTGTACATTTCAGTACCAAACGTATTATTCATGTATGATATATGCTTTGATGTATGTATTTATATATGGGTGTTACAGTTGGTATCAGAGCAGGTCGTATCCTCAACCTAGCCATGAAATAGTATAAGTATTTTCTTTCTGTTTCATATGTGTTGTGTCGCCATTGGTCTTACGTGTTATATTTATGGTATTGAGCCTGATCAGCTTAATCCTATCTGTATGACATTTAGGAACATGGCCAACAGGCACAGAAACAATCGGGGTAGACCGAGAACCACTCCAGCTAAGACAAATCCACCAGGTGGTGAGGAGAAAGCCCCTTTGTATCAATTCGTACAACAGATGCAGCAGCAACAAAATTAGTTTGTGCAACAAATGGTACAGCAAATGGCTGGTGGTCTGCATCCTCCAGTGGTTGTTCCTGAAGCTGCAGGGGGAACCTTTAGGGATTCCATTCGTATGAATCCTCCGGAGTTTCAGGGAGGATTAGATCTGGTAAAGGCGCATGAATGGATATACGGTATGGAGCTGATTTTCTTAATAGTTCAGTGTAGTGAGGAAAATAAGGTGGTCTTCGCTTCTCACTTGTTAAAGGGTCCTGCCATGAGGTGGTGGGAAAACGCTTCAGCCTTAATGACAATTCAAGAGGTACCGAAGGTATGGGAACAGTTTAAGATAACTTTTATGGAGAAGTATTTTCCAAGTTCCTTAAGGTCTCAGAAAGAATTCGAGTTTCAATAGTTGAGACAAGGTAACTTGACCGCGGCTTCTTATGCGAAAAAGTTTGAGGTTATGGTTACTTACTCTAGGCAGGCCATGTATGCTCCTGATGAGAGGTGGAAGATCGATCAGTTTCTGTTTGGTTTGAGGGCTGAAATTTCACATAGCGTGTCTCAGAGGGAATTTACTAGCTATGCGGAATTGTTAAGGCAGTGTTATGTGGCCGAACATATTTTGAAGAAGGTACAAGCAGAAGGAGAATTGAGTAGGTTGAATCAGAGTGAACGAGGGAGATCGAATCAACCATTTAGACCAAGGCAACAATCTTTTAAAGGGAAGCAAGTTCAGAGTTCTAGGAATAGTATACCTTCGGTGTGCCGTTCTTGCGGTAAAATACATTCTGGTAGATGTAGTATTGAAAGAATGAGGTGTTATCAGTGTTAGAGAGTGGGCCATTTGGCGAGAGATTGTCCCCAAAATAGGAATCAAGTGCAAGAGAAGAATATCGGGCGAGTGTATACCTTGGATGCGAGGAAAGCAAAGGGTGATAACTCTTTGATTGCTGGTACGTGTTTCGTTAATGGACATCCTTGTTTTGTGTTATTTGATTGTGGAGCAACACATTCTTTTGTATCGATGCAATGTATGAAGCGACTGGGGTTGCAAGCTATTCCGTTGTCTCCACCCATGGTGGTTACTACTGCCATGGATCAGATTGTTGAAACACCGTTAATATGTGAAAATTGTGTCTTATCGGTGGATGGATGAGTTTTTCAAATAGATCTTATTTGCTTGCCACTTAAGAAAGTGGATGTTGTTTTGGGAATGGATTGGCTTTCTGCTAACTCGGTATTTATCGGTTGTGAGGAGAAACTAATTATTATTCCCTTCGTGGAGGCTACTCGGAAGGATGTGTTGACTACTATTTTGGAAGGTACGGTTGGAATAATTAATTTCTTGTTTGAGAATGAAAAATCTTTTCTTTTGGTTCTCACTAAAGAGGAGGACGACAACCTTCAGGTTCTGAGTATTCTGGTAGTCTGTGAGTTTCCTGAAGTTTTCCCTGAGGATATCACTTCTCTTCCTCCGGTGAGGGAAGTGGAATTCTCTATTGACCTGATACCGGGAACGGCTCCAATATCCGTTTCTCCGTATCGGATGGCACCACTCGAGTTAAGAGAATTAAAGGACCAATTGGAAGAATTGATGGCTAAGCATTTTGTTAGACCAAGTGTTTCGCCTTGGGGAGCTCCAGTATTGTTGGTAAAGAAGAAGGATGGTGGGATGCGGTTGTGTATTGATTACCGTCAGTTGAATAAAGTCACCATCAAGAACAAATACCCATTGCCAAGGATAGACGACCTATTAGATCAATTGAAAGGAGCATGTGTGTTCTCGAAGATTGACTTACGGTCGGGTTATCATCAGATTCGGGTGAAGAGTTCGGATGTACGGAAAACTGCGTTTAGGACCCGTTATGGTCATTATGAATTCCTAGTAATGCCCTTTGGTGTGACTGATGCTCCGACAGTTTTCATGGATTATATGAACCGAATATTTCAACCTTACTTGGACCAATTTGTGGTGATCTTTATTGATGACATTCTTATCTACTCTCGTGATTCTCAAGAGCACGGAGAACACCTAAGAATCGTTTTATCCATCTTACAAGAGAGACAACTTTTTGCCAAGCTAAGTAAATGCGAGTTTTGGATGTCGGAGGTAAATTTTCTTGGTCACGTCATATCTCAAGGAGGTGTAGCGGTGGATCCATCAAAAGTAGAGGCGGTGATTAATTGGGAGAGACCGAAGAACGTTGCAGAAGTTAGGAGTTTCTTGGGATTAGCAGGTTATTATAGAAGGTTTATTAAAGGCTTTTCCCAACTGGCTTTACCAATGACGAGACTTACTCTGAAGGATTGTTCGTATGAATGGAATTCGGCTTGTGAAAGAAGTTTTATGAGTTTGAAGAAGAGATTGATGACCGCTCCTGTTTTGATTATTCCTGATCCTAACAAGTCCTATGAGGTATATTGTGATGCATCGAAGAAGGGATTAGGAGGTGTGTTAATGCAAGATGGACATGTGGTGGCTTATGCTTCTCGACAGTTGAAAGTCCATGAAAAGAATTATCCAACGCATGATTTAGAATTGGCGGCAGTTGTGTTTACTTTGAAAGTGTGGCGTCATTATTTGTATGGTGTACATTTCGAGATGTTCAGTGATCGCAAGAGTCTAAAGTATCTTTTCGATCAGAAAGAGTTGAACATGCGTCAAAGGAGGTGGATGGAGTATTTGAAGGATTATGATTTGGAACTAAAATACCATCCAGGTAAAGCGAATAAAGTAGCGGATGCACTGAGTAGGAAAGTGTTGCATAGTGCCGACTTGATGATGTTAGAGTATACCTTATTGGAAAAGTTTAGAGATCTAAATCTTCAATTTAATTGGACACCAAATGGTGTGATTATGGGAAATTTGAATGTCACCTCTACTCTTAGAGAGGAAATCCAACAAGGAGAAGGGTTGGATGAGAAGTTACAAGGAATGTTGACTCAACCGGGTTTTGTGCGAACTACCGACGGGATCATTTTGTTTAACTAAAGAGTTTGTGTTCCGGATGATACAGTGTTAAAAAGAAGGGTTTTGGAAGAAGCGTATAAGAGTACTTTTACCATACATCTTGGTTCTTCGAAGATGTATCAAGATTTAAAGAGGGACTATTGGTGGTCCGGGATGAAAAAGGATGTTGCGGTGTATGTGTCTGAATGTGCGATATGCCAACAAGTGAAGATTGAACACCAAAGACCGGGTGGCTTATTGCAACCTTTAGAAATTCCGGTGTGGAAGTGGGACAGTATTTCGATGGACTTCGTAGTGGGATTACCCCGTGCGCAAGGCGGTTATGATTCGATATGGGTAATTGTAGATCGGTTGACAAAGTCTAGTCATTTCTTGGCCGTAAAGACCACTTATAAGGTGAGTCATCTCGCAAGGTTGTTCATTTCAGAAATTATGAGATTGCATGGTATTCCTTCTAGTATTGTTTTGGATAGAGATCCAAAGTTTACTTCAAGATTTTGGAGAGCTTTTCAACAAGCTTTGGGAACGAAATTGTCTTTGAGCACGTCGAATCATCCGCAAAAAGATGGTCAGACGGAACGGACAATACAAACCATGGAAGATATGTTAAGAGCTTGTGTACTAGAAAGTGGAGGAAATTGTATAGAACTCCTACCTTTGATTGAGTTCTCTTATAACAATAGTTATCATGCAAGTATTGGTATGGCTCCTTATGAGGCGTTATATGGGAGGAAGTGTAGAACGCCATTGTGTTGGACGGAGGTTGGCGAAGATAGAATTTTGGAACCCGAGATTATTTACGAGACTACGGAAAAGATTAGAATGATTCGTGAAAAAGTTAAACAAGCACAGGATCGTCAGAAAAGCTATGCGGACAACCGTAGGAGGCCTTTGGAATTTGATGAGGGTGATCACATGTTTTTGAAAGTTACTCCTAGATTGAGATTGAAAGGACCATTTAAATCGCGAAAGTTAAGTCCGAGATACGTGGGACCGTATCAAATTTCAGAAAGAATAGGGGAAGTAGCTTACAGATTAGCCTTACCGCCTTCTCTGTCGGAGATGCATAATGTTTTTCATGTATCCCAGCTTCAAAAGTTTGTTCTAGATCCTCTTCAGCCAATTCTAACTGATACTATTGAGTTAGAAGCAGATTTAACATTTGAGCCTCAACCGAGTCGTATTACGGGAAGAGAAACTAAGGTGTTAAGGAATAAGGAGATTCCTCTAGTTAAGGTTCAGTGGGATGAGACGCATCCGGGTGATGCAACGTGGGAACTAGAATCCGAGATGCGAGACGTTTATCCTCATCTTTTCAGGTATTGTTTTAAATTCGTGGGCGAATTTCTATTTAAGGGGGGAGGATGTAATACCCCGTAAATTATTTTACTCTGGATAATATTAGTATGATCAACTAGGTTCCGGTTTACTCTGAGAATTTATTGGATAAAATAATTAGAGTAAACTGATGATCTCAGAGCAAATCCAATTAATATTATCTGACTCTGAGGTTTTAATTGTTGAAGCTTTAGAGGCTATTTGGACAATTAGTAGTGTTACTAATTGAAGATATCTTACTATATCATTTACTTTCCACCCTTTTTCCACTTAGAAACAAAGAAAGGAAAAGATAGAAGGAAGTTGGAGAGAAAGGAAAGGAAAGGAAAGAAGGGGAAAAAGCTCAAGAACTCAAGATCTTCAATCATCATCCATTCTTCTTCAAATCATCTTCCAATCTTCATCATCATCATCTATTCAAGGTGGGTTATAGATAGAAACCTTTGTTTTAGATTTTCTTGAGATCTAGAATCTAGGTTAGAATTGTGAGAAAATGAATAAATCTTGAATTTAACGGTTGAAATGCGGTATAAACTGTGTAGTGTAGTCATTAGCCATGTATGATCATCTGTTAATGCATGTTTGTCTGTTGGGTGAAGTTTTGGTTGGGATTTTGGTCCCAAAACTCTGTTTTCACGCTGCTGGAAAACCCAGTTTTCACAGGTTCACACTTCAAATTCCCTAGCGAAGGGGAAAGCGAGCATTCGCTGGCTGTTCGCACGGCGAGGGTGAGGGCAAACATTTGCCAGAGGTTCGCACTGCGAACTTTACCTCATTTCAGTTCTGCCTTGGTTCGCCAGACGTTCGCACTGCAAATGGGGCAGTGAACCCAATGTTGTTTAGGCATTCGCTGGAAGCTTCACACTGTGAATGAGAAAGTGAGCATTCGCTGGTGCCTCGCATTGCGAACATGACAGATCCTCCAACTTGTTTCTTTCATAACTTTTGACTCGTTTATCCGATTTTAGTATTCTTGGTATCGATGTGAAGCTATGAAAATACACTATATAATGGAAGTGGAAAATGCTAGTTTTGATGCCCGATTAAATAACTCGGAGGGAACCATAAATTAGTGTAATTTGTAGTATGTTGAATTATGTGTTTCCATTATGTGATTGATGATTATTTGCTTATCGTTAAACATGTTTGAGTAAGTATGTATGTTAAAATACGAAATAGGTAGAGTGTGGAATAACATAATGACAACGCTTGTGCGTGCGGTGCCGAGGCGTGTGTCTGACAACGATCGTGCGTGCGGTGCCGAGGCGTGTGTCAGATACTAATGTCATAGAATGAATAAACACTAGTATGGAACATGTGTGTATCCTTGGTGGTTGTACTAAGGCATTATGGCCTTTTGATCGTCGAATACGATCCCGTTAGTGTGTGTGATCAAGTAATCGTAACCGGTTCTTTGAGTTGCAGTTTCATGAGTCTCGAACTCCTCTGAAATAAGGCATGGTACTTGGCAGGTTTGATTCCCGTGTGTAGTACGAATGGAACCTAAGGGTAGAGACTTGTGATGGTTAACAGGCCATGTGAAGTGACGGTTCACGGCTAACAGGCCGATGTTCCCGAATCCATTTTGTATGCTAAGTAAATTGCAAAGATCCATGACTCGGGTCGACTTCTAGACGTAGAAGAGAACGGGAATAGGGGATGCCTTGGCATGGTTATCGATTAGTGATATTGTGAGTTGATGAACTCATGACATGTTTCCATATAGTGTGTGTGTACTCAAAGTCATCCCTCTTCCTTTTGACTTGAGTTAGGTTGTTAGAACCTTGTAAAGCTGAGAGGACTTTAAGATAGATGACTCACTGAGATTTGATGTATCTCACCCCATGTTGTTATTTGCATCACAGGTTCTACAGGTTCGGCGAAGGGTAAGGACAAAGTTGTTTGACTTTTCCTTATGGATCGTGGCTTTTGTGTGGCAAGGCTTCCGTTGTGGAGATTTTGAGATCATTAGTTGATCTAGTTCTTAGTTTTATCTTTTGGAACATCTTGTATATATAACATGTCATAGTTGTTGTATTAGGTTCGTGGGCATTTATATGTATGTTGTGTTACTAGGAACTTGTCCATTTCAGTACCAAACGTATTATTCATGTATGATATATGCTTTGATGTATGTATTTATATATGGGCGTTACACAACACAAGTTATGTTGTTCAACTTTTAGAAAAGTAAAAGATTTCTACTTTTGTTTTTAACTTTTCACTTCATAAATTTTATAAATTTCCCATTTTTCAATTCTATATATATATAAGGTCCCAAATTTTGAAAGATCTGTTTTTTTCATTAATATTAAAAGAAATATGACATTTTTATCCTAATTTAATCTTATCAGAGACCTAATTTCATGGTTATAAACGTCAATTTGTGTCCCTAATTATACCAATATTTCAAAGCATTTAATAGCAATATATAATGAATTCCAAATTAATTCATTTTGTCTGCTGCAATTATACCATTGTGTCATGGGTTCTTTTTTTCGGCAATATATTAAATATTTTGTCATATTTGGGTTTTATCAAAAATTACAATTACTATTTATCATTAGTATTGTCATGATTCAACTTATCAATTTATGCACTTTTGAATTCTAACGTATCAACAATTGCCCTTTTGGATTCTAACTTATGGCAATATAAACCAAACCCTACATGCCTTTCCTCCATAGTTCCACAGTTTTCAGCCTTGCAGTCATGTAAAAGAGTAAAGGTTTGACTTTTTTTCTTCTTCCTAAACTGATTTTATTTTTAAAATCAATACCATTCACTAACTGGTTTCATTTTTTTCCTAATCTTCAGGAGCAATGTCACGCATATTCGATTTTGTGGGTGATATAGATGATTCTAAAGAAACATGGCGTCTGGCTATTCATGTTATTTATATTTGGAGTGTCGTTAATAGCAAGGGCATATAACACATGGTTGTAATGGATGCCAAGGTCTGATATATTTCATTATATTACTCACTGTATTGTTTGCATTATCCTAAATCTTCATGCATTTATATTTACATGTTTTATTGCGTTATGTCATAACGGAATGTTTGTGATCATATTAAGAAATTTGTTTTCTTAAGTGAATTCAACAGTTTCGAATGAAGAGGATAATGACTGTGACAGTTTTGGAGCTACACAGTTTTCGGGAACCAAGCCACCAAGCCAGACAAGAAAGTGAAGATATATCTTGAATCATACTAAAATATAATTATATTTAATATTTCTATGTTGTTACACCGAAATAAGATATATCTTGAATCATACTAAAATATAAAACAAAACAATTTTTTAATTTAAAAAAGAATATATTCTTTATATAATAATAAAGTTTTATATTTATAAATATTAAAAACAATATTTTTTAAAGAAATTTTGATTATTTATTAATAACAACCTGGAAATTATATTAATTTATATTTAATTATATCAATTTTGTATGTCCAGTTATCTAATATATTTTTATGCCCATTATTATATTGTTGATTATTGTTTATTTGTATCCATTAATACATTTATAGCATATTAATATACATTTATATCCATTAGTATATATATTGTAACGCCCTGTATAATATTATCTAGAATAATACCATACAAGTGTTTTATTTGGTACTAACACAATTATAAGTGCCTAATGACATAATTCACATACATGACTGTTTCTAAAAACATAATACAATCTATGGTGCAAGAATGGAAACTAGCCAAAACAATAAAAACTAAGATCAATATACAATATCCTCAATTGTATACAACGAAATAATACACAGCGGAAAATAAGCTCAACTAAGCTTCTGTTGAAACATCCAAGCATAGCTCCACTTGTAAATCAAACCTGCAAACCACACCTGAAATATAGCAACTATAGTGGGGTGAGATACATCAAATCTCAGTGAGTTCCCTATCTTATAGATTCTCTCGGCTTTACAAGGTTCTAACACACCTAACTAAAGTCAAAAGGGAAGGGAAGTGACCTTGAGTACACAATCTCACAATCTCACACTATATGGAAACATGTCACGAGTTCACCAACTCACAATATCACTAATCGATAACCGTACCAAGGCATCCCTTTTTCTCGTCCTCTTCTACGTCTAGAAGTCGACCCGAGTCATGGATCATTGTAATTTACTTGGCATATGAAATGGATTCGGGAACATCGGCCTGTTAGCCATGAACCGTCACTTCACATGGCCTATTAACCATCACAAGTCTCTACCCTTAGGTTCCATTCGTACTACACACGGGAATCAAACCTGCCAAGTACCATGCCTTGTTTCAGAGGAGCTCGAGACTCGTGAAACTGCAACTCAAAGAACTGGTTACGATTAAGTGATCACACACACAAACGTGATTGTATTCGACAATCACAAGGCCACAATGCCTTAAGGCCTCTTTTGCCTTTTCACAAAACCACAATGGTTAATACACATGTTCCATACTAGTGTTCACTCTTTCTATACCATTCGAAAATGAGCACACGCCTCGGCCCCTCACGCACGAGTGTTGTGATTACGGAAATGGATACACGCCTCGGCCCCTCATGCACGAGCGTTGTCATTTAGTTATCTACTCTAGGCCAGAACTCGTCAAAGAATGCACGAGCGTCGCCATCCAGAGTTTCTATCACAATTCTATTCACAACCTAGAATTATACCATTTTGTTTTGGGGTAAAGTTTCCTCACTCTTCCTAACTCATTTTAACATGCATATTCTCTCATTCATTTTAACAACAATATTAGATATATATGGCATAACACAAATATTACAAGTAAATACATATAATCACACATCATATAAAACATCACTTTCGGGTTCCCTCCGATTCATTTAACCGGGTATCAAAATCAATACTTTTAAATTTAATAGTGTAGGATATTTCCATAGCTTTCCAACGACTATTACCATGCCTCGATCGGAGTTACGATCCAAAAGATATGGATCTTCAAACATTTCACACAAATTCCATTTTTAAACATTTATACATTTTTGTAAACATTACATTTCTATATTTTCTTATCAATCCATGGCATATAACCATCTTTCTACCTCACCATCACAAAGAGCATTGAAATAGCTTTCCAACGCTTCCGACTGTGCGTCAATCCGAGTTACGGATCAAAAGTTGTGGATTTTTAAAGTATTTTTCCAAAAAGTTACAGTGTTTATCGGTTAAACAAATGGTTAACCGGTTAACCAGTCTAAATGTCACGTAAAACACCATTTTCCACCTGTTAATCAATTAACCAAATGGTTAATCGATTAACCCTGTTCCAGAAGCATAAAAACCTATTTTTCTTGATACAAAACCTATCCAAACTCATTCAAAACATATCCCAACACCACAATAAGTATTATCGATTATTTCTACACATGACCCGACTATATTACGCATTTTATATCGCATTTCATCCATTAGATTCCATTGATTAGCAATTTAAGCATTTCTCACAAAACCTAGCTTAAGCTAAAAATCACTTCTAACTCTAGAACTTAAAGCTTCTATCTACAACCCACCTGATAATCGAAGAGGAGGTTGAAGAAGATGGTGATGATGATGATCCATGGGTTTTCTCTCTTCTTCCTCTTTCTCCATTTCTCTTCCTTTCCTCTTCTTTCTTTTTTCTTCTTCTCCTTACTAACTTCTTCTTCTTTCTTTTTTTTTCAAATATCTATATATATATATATATATATATAAACCAATATTATATTATATAATCCAACAGGGTAAAATATCTCCAATTGATATTTTATCGTCTTACCCCAATTGATCAATTATTAGAGTTACCGTAATATACTCCCTGGAACTAATAATTTTTTATCTGTCTCTTTCATAAAATAATTTATCTCTTTAGAGTTCACCCGTTGCTCTGTTGGTCCTACTTAACAATACTTAGAGCACTTAGACACTCATCTGATCTCATCTGATATCCCATTGAGCATTTCAATAATACAGTTTATTACACCCCCCCCCTAAACTGAAATTCATCCCCGAATTTCGTCTACTCGACAATAACCACAACTTGTATCATTGTCTTAATTCCATATTCAATTTTACTTTTGTTAGACTTCCTGATGTAATCAATTCCAACTTGACTTTATAGACCAGAAATCCGTATTTTCACAATTCATCAAACTTTGTGACTTTAGTTATACTCTTATTCCAATACTGGGTTAACTTTGAACTTTGATCTTCCACAATTCCTCTGTTGTTTCATACAAAGAGACTTGGTCGCATCTTACTTTCGGCAAAATTCACCATTCTATACTCTTCTACTGAGTCACAATACAAAACCACAACATCTTATCTCAAATTATGACAACAACCCTCAACACATCTTCGCGATGTAATTAAGTGATTTCTTAACTTCATACAATTACCGACAACTATCCTTTCATAAATCCTTCAACTTTCAAAATCACTTCATAGATGGTCAACAACTCCTTCTTTACCAGTTCCCTCTGGTCTGATGTTGTACATGGTACTCATTAAATCCGATATTTCCTTTCTTTCGTGTCACACCAAAAGGTAACACACTTAGAACAAGATCTCCTTATTTCCATACTTACAAGCAACAATCCATCTAATCCTTATTATTCTGACCGAACTCTTTCATTTGTCACCTTTCACTGCGCAATCCAAAAAATCTAATAGTGGAACACCACGAATTCTTAAACACTACCAATTAGCTAACCGTCCACGGGGAAATACACTTATCCACTGGGATCCTTACTAACCAACGGTACAAGAAACTTACTGACATCCTATGGTAGAACAATTTCTTTGCCAACACACAATATCTTATCATCGGTCCAATACTCTCCAGACGATAGACACAGGAGTTACACTGCTACAGCCGTAACATATACAACTCCAAATCCGGTCCAACTCGAAATAATATATCCAAAATAGATTAACAACTTTCATTTCTAGTTACCACATTCCGTAATAACTCTCCTCGCGGTCTTCCGACTCATTCAAGGTTTCTTGTTGATTTCGAGATCTCAATCAATCACATGTAACACTAACAAGAAATTTCAATCATGTGGGAGTCACCACTTATCAACTTAATCCATCCAAATCGCAATTGTGAGTTTCCATACCACTCACCAATTCACATACCACACTCCACACGCACATACGCTGTCGAAGTCCATACCACGTTTCTCAATTAAATCCTCATCTCTCAATCGTTCTGTTCCATATACGATTCAAGTTACATTCTTAACTTCTGGACGTCCAAATCCTTACTCGTACTTGGAAGATAACTTTCAAATTTCACTCTCTTGGTAAAACACAACTGTACACAACTGGTACTACTCTCACGGAGTCTAAATCTGATACCATGAACGCACGGAAGTTGACAATTACTAACTCGGACCAACCGTTCATACCTTACTAACACCAAAACATTCCTTGTGAGATAAAGACTTTGTGAGCATTCTAACTTCGCCCTTAAGGTTCTCAACAGTAACGATAACAATACTCTTAAGACTTTCTTACACTCAACCCAATTCACAAGATTACTTCCCCAAGGTCAACTCTCTTGTTGCCTGAACAAAGGGCCAACTACGTAACACCTTTTCAGAAGTCACGATTTCAAAACATAAATTCTTCTTTCATTTACTTGCAATCCCGTTTTCCATTCTCCAAACACTTATCAATCGGAAGAACATATGGTAACAAAACACAGATGATGGTTCCTAAGGGATTTCACAATTTACACACATGTTAATCGATTAACCATATGAGTTAATCGGTTAACTCCTCAAAATTCATTGCAAAACACAACCCTTGCACGTGTTAATCAGTTAACCAAAATGGTTAATCGGTTAACACTGCTGAAGAATCTTAAACCAGTTTTCCTCTTAATTCAAAGCCATCCCTACTTAAACCATCAATCTGATTTGTTCTAACTTAAAATATCATTCTCAACTCACGGCTTCTTCACTTATATAAGATTTGGTAACCATGATCCACTCAAGGTAAAATCGACAAAATCAAAACATTCAGACGACACGCTGAAATCAAGTGACAAGGTAAAATTCTAAATTCTGATGCGGTCAAACGACAAAACTTCTGCGTGTAATACCCCATAATTTTTTTGAACGTTTTGGATAATAATATTATGATCAACTGGGTTCCGGTGTACTCTGAGCAATTATTGGATAAAATAATTAGAGTAAACTGACGAACTCGGAACTGATTAGATTAATATTATTTAACTTGGAGTTTTATTAAATTGGTGCATTTGAGATAATTTGGACAATTAGTAGTATTACTAATTAATCTTTCTCTATATCTTTTTCTTTTTCCATTATTTGTAATATAGTAATTTTGGAGAGAGAAATTGAAGAGAAAGAAAAAGGAAGGGAAAGGAAGGAAACGGAGAGGAAAAATTATCAATAGCTCTAGGACTTGAATCATCAACCCATCTTCATCTTTTCATCTCAGCTTCATCATCCTCATCTTGTAATCTAGGTGGGTTCTAGTTAGATACTTTAGAGTAGAGTTTTATTGAGTTTAGAGTTAGTTTTGATATTGTGAGAAATGAGAAATTTTGCAATAGAATCATGTTTTAATGTTCCTTATGATTGATACATGTTAGATATGTGTTGTTGTGTATCCAATTGGTATTTTTCTGGTGTTTAGAAGTGATTTGGAGGGGAAAATGGATCAATTTTCGCAGAAAAATTATGCAGGAAAATTCTGGTTTCCCACTGCCCATACGTGTATCACTCAAGGCAATATGCGTATTGGTTAAGGAAATACGCGTATGGCAAAGAAGGAATGTGGGCAATACGCGTATGGAGCTCCATTTTCTCGGCCATCTGCTCATTTGCGTATTGGTAAGCGTAAGGTTTTGGGCAATACGCGTATGAGGTAAGGTAGTATGCGTATTGGAATTTTAAATGGAATTTTTAAGGGAAATCAACCTCTGCCCATACGTGTATCACTTTGGTCAATACGCGTATGGCTGGGCGAGCCAGCTGGGCAATACGCGTATGGCACAAGGCAATACGCGTACGGCCAGTGAGAGTGCAGAATTGTGTTTTTCGCGATACCTTTTCTTGTTATTTTCCATAACTCGTGTTCGGATTATCCGTTTTTAACATTCTTGATATCGTTGGAAAGCTAATAAAATGTACTTTCTTATTAAAATGGTTTTGATATTGTTGGCCGATTTAATTATGTCGGGAATTTGGAATAGTGTCGTTTTGTCGACTTTTATCATTTAATGGTGTGTAATTGTTGTTGAATATGCATGTTAAAATATGAAACAGGTAGAGTGAGGAAACCTTAGTGCAATAGAATAACTTAGAATATCGTGCAGAAATGCTTACATTGATACTAGAAGAGTATCTTGGTTAAGTAGTTGTTAGTGGAGGATTGTATTCCTCCGGTTTGTTGTGTGTGTGTCTTAATAAATACCGTGACCCGTGCTGAAGTGCTCCTGGTGTGGGCTGGGCGGGGAGAAGTATTTATTAAGTAAGTAACCGTGACCCATGCTAAAGTGCTCCTTGTGTGGGCTGGGCGGGGAGATGTTACTTAATGGTTGGTACCGTGACCCGTGCTGAAGTGCTCCTTGTGTGGGTTGGGCGGGGAGAAGTACCAACTGTAGATAACCGTGACCCGCGTTGTATTTGCCTTGTATGGCTGGCCGGGGAGAAGTTATCTACGTTAAGAATCTGTGACCCGTGTTGTATTTACCTTGTATGGCTGGCCGGGGAGAAGATTCTTAACTTGTATGTCGTTTTGTGTTTTGCACGATTGTTTCTCTAGTCAGAATGTTTGAACTCAAAGTCTAGTTCCTTTTCCCCGACTTGAGTTAGGTTTTGGTTAGAACCTTGTAAAGCCGAGAGAATCCATAAGATAGAGAACTCACTGAGATTTGATGTATCTCACCCCACTGTTATTGTTTACATCACAGGTTCTGCAGGTTCGGCGAAGGGTAAGGACAAGGTTGTTTGACTTTCCTTACGGATCGTAGCTTTTGTGTGGCAAGGCTTCCATTGTGAAGATATTTTTGAGATCATTATCTGATCTAGTTCTTAGTATTTGTCTTTTAAACATCTTGTAGATATATTATGCCGTACTTTTTTGTATCTAGGCTTTTTGGGCATGTATATGTATAATGTGTTTACTAGGAACTTATTGTATATTTCAGTACCAAAGGTGGAATTCATGTATAATATATGCTTTGATGTATGGATATATATATATGGGCGTTACAATTGGTATCAGAGCAGGTCGTATCCTCGACCTAGCCATGAAATAAAATAAGTTTTCTTTCTGTTTCATATGCGTGGTGTCGCCGTTGGTCTTATGTGTTATATTTATGGTATTGAGCCTGATCAAATTAATCCTATCTGTATGACATCCAGGAACATGGCTGATAGGCGCAGAAATAACCATGGTAGGCCCCGAACTACTCCAGCTGGGACAAATTCGCCAGTCGACGATGGGAATGCTCCTCTGTATCAGTTTATGCAACAGATGCAGCAACAACATAATCAATTTATGCAGCAAATGGTTTAACAATTCAATGAGGGTCTGCATCCTCAGGTGGTTGTTCCAGAAGTGGTAGGTGGGACTTTTCGGGATTTCTCCCGCATGAATCCTTCATAATTTCATGGCGGATTAGATCCTGTAAAGGCTCACGAATGGATTTCAGGTATGGAAAGGATTTTCTTGATAGTGCCTTGTACCGAGGAGAATAAAGTGGTTTTTGCTTCGCATTCCTTGAAGGGTCCTACCATGATGTGATGGGAGAGTGCGTCGGCTCTTATGACTATTCGGGTGTGCCCAAGGTCTGGGAACAATTCAAGATAACTTTTATGGAGAAATATTTTCCTAGCTCCTTGCGGACTCAGAAAGAGTTTGAATTTCAACAGTTAAGACAGGGTAATATGTCTGTGGCTAGTTATGCTGAAAAGTTTGAGGATATGGCTGCTTATTCTAGGCAGGCTATGTATGCTCCGGATGAACGGTGGAAAATAGATCAGTTTCTTTTTGGACTAAAAGCAGAAATATCTCATAGTGTCTCTCAAAGGGAATTTACTACTTATGCAGAAGTTCTAAGACAATGTTATGTGGCAGAGCATAGTTTGAAGAAAGTGCAAGCAGAAAGTGCTGCAAGTAGGGTAAATCAGGGTGATCGTGGAAGAGCAAGTCAACAGTTTGGGTCAAGATCACCAGCTTTCAAAGGAAAGCAAGTTGCTAGACCTAATGCTATTCCTCTGTGTAAAGTGTGCAACAAACGTCATTTTAGGAAGTGTACCGACGGAATTTTAGGTGTTATAATTGTAATGGTTTGGGTCATATGGCTAGAGATTGTACTCAGAATAAAAGCCAAGGGCAAGGACGGAATACCAGGAGGGTTTATACCTTAGATGCAAGGAAGACAAAGAATGATAATTCCTTGATTGCGGGTATGTGTTTCGTAAATGGACATCCTTGTTTTGTTTTATTTGATTGTGGGGCAACGCATTCTTTTGTGTCAACACGATGTGTGAAGCGACTTGGGTTGCAAGCTGTTCCTTTATTTCCTCCTATGGTTGTTACTACCGCCATGGATGAAATGGTTGAGACACCGTTGATGTGTGAAAATTGTGTTTTGTCTGTGAACGATAGAGTTTTCCAGATTGTCCTTATCTATTTACCGCTTAAGAAAGTTGATGTCGTTTTGGGAATGGATTGGCTTTCTGCTAATTCGGTGTTTATTAGGTGTGAGGAAAAGCTAATCATTATTTCATCCGATGAGGCCACTCCAAGGGATGTGTTAACTACTATTTTGGAAGGTACGGTTGGAATGATTAATTCCTTGTTTGAAAAGGAGAAGTCTATTATGTTGGTTATTACTAAGGAGGAAGGTAGCAACCTTCAAGTTTTGAGTATTCCGGTAGTTTGTGAGTTTCCAGAAGTTTTTCCCGAGGATGTCACTTCTCTTCCTCCGGAGAGGGAAGTGGAATTCTCTATTGACCTGATACTGGGAACAGCTCCAATATCCGTTTCTCCATATCGGATGGAACCACTTGAACTAAGAGAACTAAAGGATCAATTGGAAGAATTGATGGCTAAGAATTTTTTTCGACCAAGTGTTTCGCCCTGGGGAACTCCAGTGTTATTGGTAAAGAAAATGGATGGTGGAATGCGGTTGTGTATTGATTACCGTCAGTTGAATAAGGTCACCATCAAGAATAAATACCCATTACCAAGGATAGACAATCTGTTAGATCAATTGAAAGGAGCATGTGTGTTCTCGAATATTGATTTACGGTCGGGTTATCATCAGATTCGTGTGAAGAGTTCAGATGTACCAAAGACTGCGTTTAGATCCCGTTATGGTCATTATGAGTTTTTGGTGATGCCTTTCGGTGTGACGAATGCTCCGGCGGTTTTCATGGATTATATGAACCGGATATTTCAACCTTACCTGGATCAATTTGTGGTGATTTTCATTGATGACATTCTTATCTATTCTCGTGATCCTCAAGAGCACGGAGAACACCTAAGAATTGTTTTATCCGTCTTACAAGAGAAGCAACTTTTTGCTAAGTTAAGTAAGTGTGAGTTTTGGATGTCTGAGGTTAATTTTCTTGGTCATGTCATATCTCAGGGAGGTGTAGCGTTCGATCCATCAAAAGTCGAAGCAGTGATTAATTGGGAGAGACCGAAGAATGCTTCTGAAGTTAGAAGTTTCTTGGGATTGGCAGGATATTACAGAAGGTTTATCAAAGGTTTTTCACAACTGGCTTTACCATTTATGAGACTTACTCGAAAGGATTGTTCGTACGAGTGGGATTCGGCTTGTGAAAGAAGTTTTATGAGTTTGAAAGAAAGATTGACGACCGCTCCTGTTTTGATTATTCCGGATCCTAGCAAGTCATATGAAGTTTATTGTGTGTGTTAATGCAAGATGGACATGTGGTAGCTTATGCTTCTAGGCAGTTGAAAGTCCATGAAGAGAATTATCCAACGCATGATTTAGAATTGGCGGCAGTTGTGTTTACTTTGAAAGTGTGGCGTCACTATTTGTATGGTGTACGTTTTGAGATATTCAGTGACCACAAGAGATTAAAGTACCTTTTCGATCAGAAAGAATTGAACATGCGTCAAAGGAGGTGGATAGAGTATTTGAAGGATTATGACTTGGAGCTAAAATACCATCTGGGTAAAGGAAATAAGGTGGCGGATGCATTGAGCAGGAAAGTGTTACATAGTGCCGACTTGATGATGTTAGAGTATGCCTTAATGGAAAAGTTTAGACATCTAAATCTTCATTTTAATTGGACTCCTAATTGTGTGATTATGGGGAATTTGAATGTCACCTCTACTCTTAGGGAGGAAATCCGACCAGGACAGGAGTTGGATGAGGCGTTACAAGAGATGTTGACTCAACCGGGTTTTGTGCGGACTACCGACGGAATTATTTTATTTAACCAAAGGATTTGTGTTCCGGATAACACGAAGTTAAAAGGGAGGATTTTGGAAGAAACGCATAAGGGTGTATCAAGATTTAAAGAGGTACTATTGGTGGTCCGGGATGAAGAGGGATATTGCAGTGTATCTGTCAGAATGTCCGATGTGCCAACAAGTAAAGATTGAGCACCAAAGACCGGGTGGCTTGTTGCAACCTTTAGAAATTTCGGTATGGAAATGGAATAGTATTTCTATGGATTTCGCCGTTGGACTACCCCGTACTCAGGGTGGTTATGATTTGATTTGGGTAATTGTGGATCGGTTAACGAAATCCGCACATTTCTTAGCTGTGAAGACTGCCTACAAGGCGAGTCATCTCGCAAAGTTATTCATTTCAGAGATAGTGAGATTGCATGGTATTCCCACCAGTATCGTTTCAGATAGAGATCCAAAGTTTACTTCCAGATTTTGGAGAGCTTTTCAACAAGCTATGGGAACGAAGTTGTGTTTGAGTACGTCGAATCATCCGCAAACGGATGGTCAGACGGAACGGACAATACAAACCATGGAGGATATGTTGAGAGCTTGCGTACTTGAAAGTGGAGGAAATTAGATAGAACTTTTGTCGTTGATCGAGTTCTCTTATAATAACAGTTATCATGCGAGTATTGGTATGGCACCTTATGAGGCATTATATGGAAGGATGTGTAGGACACCTTTGTGTTGGGCAGAAGTTGGTGAAGATAGGATGTTGGGACCCGAGATTATTCAAGAAACTACGGAGAAGATTAGGATAATCTGTGATAAGGTCAAACAAGCACAAGATCGTCAGAAGAGTTATGCGGATAACCGTAGAAGACCTCTAGAATTTGAAGAAGGCGATCACGTGTTTTTGAAAGTTACTCCGAGATTGCGGTTGAAAGGACTGTTTCGGTCGCGGAAATTAAGTCCGAGATACGTGGGACCGTATCAGATTTTGGAAAAAATTGGTGAAGTAGCTTACAGATTGGCCTTACCGCCTTCTCTGTCAGAGATGCATGACGTCTTTCATGTATCTCAGCTCCGAAGGTTTGTTCCTGATCCTTTCCAGCCAATTCTACCCGAATCAGTGGAAATAGAAGCAGACTTAAATTTTGAACCACAACCGAGTCATATTGTGGGAAGAAAAACGAAGGTGTTAAGGAACAAAGACATTCCTCTTGTGAAGGTGCAATGGGATGTGACGCATCCGGGTGATGCTACTTGGGAACTAGAATCGGAGATGTGGGATGCTTACCCTCATCTGTTCAGGTAATCTTTTAAATTCGAGGACGAATTTCTATTTAAGGGGCGGAGGATGTAATACCCCATAATTTTTTTGAACGTTTTGGATAATATTATTATGATCAACTGGGTTTCGGTGTACTCTGAGCAATTATTGGATAAAATAATTAGAGTAAACTGACGAACTCAGAACTGATTAGATTAATATTATTTAACTTGGAGTTTTATTAAATTGGTGCATTTGAGATAATTTGGACAATTAGTAGTATTACTAATTAATGTTTCTCTATATCTTTTTCCTTTTCCATTATTTGTAATATAGTAACTTTGGAGAGAGAAATTGAAGAGAAGGAAAAAGGAAGGAAAAGGAAGGAAAAGGAGAGGAAAAATTCTCAAGAGCTATAGGACTTGAATCATCAACCCATCTTCATTTTTTCATCTCAGCTTCATCATCCTCGTCTTATAATCCAGGTGGGTTCTAGTTAGCTACTTTAGAGTAGAGTTTTATTGAGTTTAGAGTTAGTTTTGATATTGTGAGAAATGAGAAATTTTGAAATAGAATCATGTTTTAATGTTCCTTATGATTGATACATGTTAGATATGTGTTGTTGTGTATCCAATTGGTATTTTTCTGGTGTTTAGAAGTGACTTTGAGGGGAAAATGGATCAATTTTCGCAGAAAAATTATGCAGGAAAATTATGGTTTCCCACTGCCCATACGCGTATCACTCAAGGCAATATGCGTATTGGTTAAGGCAATACGCGTATGGCAAAGAAGGAATGTGGGAAATACGCGTATGGAGTTCCATTTTCTCGGCCATCTGCTTATTTGCGTATTGGTAAGCGTAAGGTTTTGGGCAATACGCGTATGAGGTAAGGTAGTACGCGTATTGGAGTTTTAAATGGAATTTTTAAGGGAAATCAGCCTCTGCCCATACGCGTATCACTTTGGTCAATACGCGTATGGCTAGGCGAGCCAGTTGGGCAATACGCATATGGCACAAGGCAATACGCGTACGGCCAGTGAGAGTGCAGAATTGTGTTTTTCGCGATACCTTTTCTTGTTATTTTCCATAACTCGTGTTTCGATTATCCATTTTTAACATTCTTGATATCGTTGGAAAGCTAATAAAATGTACTTTCTTATTAAAATGGTTTTGAGATTGTTGGCCGATTTAATTATGTCGGGAATTTGGAATAGTGTCGTTTTGTCGACTTTTATCGTTTAATGGTGTGTAATTGTTGTTAAATATGCATGTTAAAATATGAAACAGGTTGAGTGAGGAAACCTTAGTGTAATAGAATGACTTAGAGAATCGTGCGGCAATGCTTACATCGATACTAGAAGAGTATCTTTGTTAAGTAGTTGTTAGTGGAGGATTGTATTCCTCCGGTTTGTTGTGTGTGTCTTAATAAATACCGTGACCCGTGCTGAAGTGCTCCTTGTGTGGGCTGGGCGGGGAGAAGTATTTATTAAGTAAGTAACCGTGACCTATGCTGAAGTGCTCCTTGTGTGGGCTGGGCGGGGAGAAGTTACTTAGTGGTTGGTACCGTGACCCGTGCTGAAGTGCTCATTGTGTGGGCTGGGCGAGGAGAAGTACCCACTGTAGATAACCGTGACCCGCGTTGTATTTGCCTTGTATGGCTGGCCGAGGAGAATTTATCTACATTAAGAATCCGTGATCCATGTTGTATTTGCCTTGTATGGCTGGCCGGGGAGAAGATTCTTAACTTGTATGTCGTTTTGTATTTTGCACGATTGTTTCTCTAGTCAGAATGTTTGAACTCAAAGTCTAGTTCCTTTTCCCTGACTTGAGTTAGGTTTTGGTTAAAACCTTGTAAAGCCGAGAGAATCCATAAGATAGAGAACTCACTGAGATTTGATGTATCTCACCCCACTGTTGTTGTTTACATCACAGGTTCTGCAGGTTCGGCGAAGGGTAAGAACAAGGTTGTTTGACTTTCCTTACGGATCGTAGCTTTTGTGTGGCAAGGCTTCCGTTGTGAAGATTTTTTTGAGATCATTATCTGATCTAGTTCTTAGTATTTGTCTTTGGAACATCTTGTAGATATATTATGCCGTAGTTTTTTATATCTAGGCTTTTTGGGCATGTATATGTATAATGTGTTTACTAGGAACTTATTGTATATTTCAGTACCAAAGGTGGAATTCATGTATAATATATGCTTTGATGTATGTATATATATATATATATATGGGCGTTACACAGCGGGAGAGTTCATCTTCTGATCAAACAACTACTCTAGCGGGAAGTCTATCACGATGACATTCTAGGGTTTTAGCCACAACTCATACTTGATTCGTCCATAAGCAAAACCCAACACTCAACCATTAAACGATACTGCAAAAGCGATGGATATATCATGTCATGCATACAACCTTATCCTCTCACTTGAATTTCTTTGGAGAGAAATAATACAACAATGTTCTTAGTGCAACAAAAGGTAGATTCCGAATGTTCCAATCATTCGCAATTATAGAAGTTTCTCTATACTTAAAAATAAATCAGGGAAATGCATCCTCTTGCAAGACCTTTCCATCACTTCGTACACATAACCGAAATTACTTTAATAGAAAATTTGCAACCGACAATTCTCCTCAATTATTTACAAAACCTTTCCGATACAAACCGTTCCATAATTTACACTTAGTCCATAATAAGTCCTGATTTACTTCTCGTCGTTTTACCACAATCTTACTTCTTAAAATACAATGCTCACTATCCCATAAAGTACGTCCCTTCACACTTATCTCAAGAATAAGAATCCATCACGTACACTTGTGACTACGGTGCTACTACTACGCTTGTTCTTAATACCAAGGTGTAACTTCTTCAGTTCAGCTCATACTATTAGGGTTCGCGTGGATGAATCATCTTGGATTACACTTCCTTAATTTTAGCTTCAACAATAATTTAATAACTCTGTTGCACATTCGTCCAAAATACGTTCCTTAGTCACTTCCTCATAACATACCATTTTCCACATCTCGTTTACTCCGCTCTCCATTGTAATCCTCTTAGGTCCAAATATAAAACCATCTTACTAAGATTTCCTTGAATTCAAGGTACTTACTCTGTTTCTTAATACAAACTTCTTTCGGTCCGTATCACTACACTTTCCGTTACTAAATGAAACTCATTCTATCTCCAACACAATACCTTATAATGTTCCTTGGGTAAGTTAACAAATTCCAAAATTCCAAATTGGTCTCTTACTGAAAACAGAAAACTTGAAGTATTTTACTGAATCCGATCTCCCTTCATAACCGAATATACGCAATTCATCTCCCACTCTTCATCCGGTACACACTTGCTTCACTTGAAGTATGTAAACACATCCTTGTGTTCCTTCTCACACTTCTCTACTACTTTAGGTTCTCATAAAAGTCGAACGTCCTTAACTCTCACTTTTTCCAGTTGGAAGACATTATTCCGAACGCATTCCTTAAGGTACTCTCGTCCATTCAAGATACCATAGTGACCTTAGAAACTGAGGCACCAATACTTATCTCACTCCCGGACCTTACGTCACACATTCCATAAAACAACTTTTCTTTTCCATGGAATGAGATTACTTGAAATTCTTATTCATATCAGTGGTCGATCCGTCTCTACGAGCGACTTTACAAAATCCTGAATACCTTAACCAATCATCCGATAGAGGTCCTCAACTTTCAGACTCCCTCCATTCCAAAGGATTTCTTAACAACACACCGCTCTTTCATTTCCATGCTACCCAAGCACAACTTCTACCAAGATCTCAACTGAGCTAACCAAAACTCCTCACTACTAACTCTTGGCTTGAGCCTTCCCTCACAGCACAAGTTCTGGCAACACTTCGGAGTCCTCGTGGTCGCTCAACCATGATTCTATCTATCACATACATAGTATTAGGTTGATCAGGCCCAACACTAGATAGTATGATATTAAGTTTCATGACGGAAAGACACACTTAAAAGATAGGAATAGATTTAATTATGATGTTTCAAGGCTAGGTCGAGGATACGACCTGCTCTGATACCAACTATAACACCCTGTATAATATTTATCTAGAATAATACCATACAAGTGTTTTATTTCGTACTGACACAATCGTAAGTGCCTAATGGCATAATTCACATACTTGACCGTTTCTAAAAACATAATACAATCTATGGTGCAAGAATGTAAACTAGCCAAAATAATAAAAACTAAGATCAATATACAATATCCTCAATTGTATACAACGAAATAATACACAGCGGAAAATAAGCTCAACTAAGCTTCTCTTGAAACATCCAAGCATAGCTCCACTTGTAAATCAAACCTGCAAACCACACCTAAAATATAGCAACTATAGTGGGGTGAGATACATCAAATCTCAGTGAGTTCCCTATCTTATAGATTCTCTCGGCTTTACAAGGTTCTAACACACCTACTCAAGTCAAAAGGGAAGGGAAGTGACCTTGATTACACAATCTCACAATCTCACACTATATGGAAACATGTCATGAGTTCACCAAATAACAATATCACTAATCGATAACCGTACCAAGGCATCCCCTTTTCTCGTCCTCTTCTACGTCTAGAAGTCGACCCGAGTCATGGATCCTTGTAATTTACTTGGCATACGAAATGGATTCCGGAACATCGGCCTGTTAACCGTGAACCGTCACTTCACATGGCCTGTTAACCATCACAAGTCTCTACCCTTAGGTTCCAATCGTACTACACACGGGAATCAAACCTTCCAAGTACCATGCCTTGTTTCAGAGGAGCTCGAGACTCATGAAACTGCAACTCAAAGAACTGGTTACGATTAAGTGATCACACACACAAACGTGATTGTATTCGACAATCATAAGGCCACAATGCCTTAAGGCCTCTTTTGCTTTTTCACAAAACCACAATGGTTAATACACATGTTCCATACTAGTGTTCACTCTTTCTATACCATTCGGAAATAAACACACGCCTCGGCCCCTCACGCACGAGCGTTGTCATTTCGTAAATGGATACACGCCTCAGCCCCTCACGCACGAGCGTTGTCATTAAGTTATCTACTCTAGGCCAGAACTCGTCAATGAATGCACGAGCGTCGCCATCCAGAGTTTCTATCACAATTCTATTCACAACCTAGAATTATACCATTTTGTTTTGGGGTAAAGTTTTCTCACTCTTCCTAACTCATTTTAACATGCATATTCTCTCATTCATTTTAACAACAATATTAGATAGATATGGCATAACACAAATATTACAAGTAAATACATATAATCACACATCACATAAAACATCACTTTCGGGTTCCCTCCGATTCATTTAATTGGGTATCGAAATCAATACTTATAAATTTAATAGCGTAGGATATTTCCATAGCTTTCCAATGACTATTACCATGCCTCGATCGGAGTTACGATTCAAAAGATACGGATCTTCAAACATTTCACACAAATTCCATTTTTAAACATTTATACATTTTTGTAAACATTACATTTCTATATTTTTCTTATCAATCCATGGCATATAACCATATTTCTACCTCACCATCACAAAGAGCATTGAAATAGATTTCCAACGCTTCCGACTGTGCGTCAATCCGAGTTACGGATCAAAAGTTATAAATTTTTAAAGTATTTTTCCAAAAAGTTACAGTGTTAATCGGTTAACCAAATGGTTAACCGGTTAACCAGTATAAATGTCATGTAAAACACCATTTTCCACCTGTTAATCGATTAACCCTATTCCAGAAGCATAAAAACCAGTTTTTCTTGATACAAAACCTATCCAAACTCATTCAAAACATATCCCAACATCACAATAAGTATTATCGATTATTTCTACACATGACCCGACTATATTACTCATTTTATATCACATTTCATCCGTTAGATTCCATTGATTAGCAATTTAAGCATTTCTCACAAAACCTAGCTTAAGCTAAAAATCACTTCTAACTCTAGAACTTAAAGCTTCTATCTAGAACCCACCCGATAATCGAAGAGGAGGTTGAAGAAGATGGTGATGATGATGATCCATGGGTTTTCTCTCTTCTTCCTCTTTCTCCATTTCTCTTCCTTTCCTCTTCTTTCTCTTTTCTTATTCTCCTTACTAACTTCTTCTTCTTTCTTTTTTTTTTCCAAATATCTATATATATAAACCAATATTATATAATATAATCCAACAGGGTAAAATATCTCCAATTGATATTTTATCGTCTTACTCCAATTGATCAATTATTAGAGTTACCTTAATATACTCCCTTGAACTAATAATTATTGATATGTCTCTTTCATAAAATAATTGATCTCTTTAGAGTTCACCCGTTGCTCTGTTGGTCCCACTTAACAATACTTAGAGCACTTAGACACTCATCTGATCTCATCTGATATCCCATTGAGCATTTCAATAATACGGGGTATTACATATATATATATATATATATATATATATATATATATAATTTATAATATATTTATATATTTATAGTAAACATAAAAATACTAATGTTTATACATATTTATATATTTATATATCTTTCAAATATATTTCTATTTAATTATTATGTTGTTACACTGCAATAAGATATATCATGAATCATACTAAAATATACGACAGAGAAATTTGTTAATTAAAAAATAGTAAAATTTTGGTCAAAGTTCAAAAAAATAAGCCTTTATTTAAAAATAAAGTTTATATTTATAAATACAAAAAATAATACATTTTAGAGAAATTTTTAATATATTAATGTTTATACATACTTATATATTTATACATACTTATATATTTATACATAATTTAAATATATTTGTATTTAATATTTCTATTTTGTTACCACGAAATAAGATATATTGTAATATTTCTATTTTATATTTATAAATTTTAAAAATAATATATTTTAAAGAATTTTTGATTATTTATTAATAACAACAAAGAAATTATATTTATTTATATTCAATTATATCTATATTGTATGTCCAGTTATCTAATATATTTTTATGACCATTATTATATTGTTGATTATAGTTTATTTATATCCATTAATACATTTATAGTATATTAATATACATTTATATCCATTAGTGTATATAAATAAATATATATATATATATATATATATATATGTATGTATATATATATATATATATATATATATATCTCCATATATATACATTCATAGTATATTTATATATTTATAGTAAATTTAAAAATATTAATGTTTATACATATTTATATATTTATATATCATTTAAATATTTGTATTTAAATATTATGTTGTTACATCAAAATAAGATATATCTTGAATCATACTAAAATATACTACAAATAAATTTGGTCAAAGTTCACAAAACTAATCCTTTATTTAAAAATAAAGTTTATATTAATAAATACTAAAAATAATTCATTTTTAAGAAATTTTTAATATTTATTTATAACAAATTTTATTTTAAAATATAATAGTTGATTGAGTTCTAAGCAAATTTTATTATTTTTTATTAAAATAAAATTATTTTATATTTATTTTAATATCTATATATTTTCGGTTTAATTAGTTCTGATATTCTATTAATATTTTGAATAGATGTAAGAATTTTTTTTAAATATAAAATTTGCTTAAAGTTCGGAAAAAAATGTATTCTTGATATAAAAATAAAGTTTTAAATTTATAAATATTAAAATAAATATATTTTAAAGCAATTTTGATTAGTTATTAATAACAACATGGAAATTATATTTTTTATATTTAATTATATATATGTTGTATGTCCAGTTATCTAATATATTTTTATTCCCATTATTATATTGTTGATTAATGTTTATTTGTATCCAGTAATACATTTAATGTATATTAATATACATTTATATCTATTAGATTATATATATATATATATATATATATATATATATATATATATACATTTATAATATATTTATATATTTATAGTAAACATAAAAATATTAATGTTTAAACATATTTATATATATATATATATATATATATATATATATAATTTAAATATATTTGTATTAAATTATTATGTTGTTACACCGAAATAAGATATGTAAAGCCCACATATATATACATGCATCAAATCATATATTATACATGAATAATACGTTTGGTACTGAAATACACAATAAGTTCCTAGTGAACACATTATACATATACATGTCCAAAAAGCCTAATACAAAAAACTACGGCATAGTATATCTACAAGATGTTCCAAAGACAAAATACTAAGAACTAGATCACTACTGATCTCAAAAACTCCACAACGGAAGCAAAGCCATCAGATAAGTAAGGATAATCACACGGCCTTATCCTTACCCTTCGCGGAACCTGCAGTACCTGTGATGTAAACAACAACAGTGGGGTGAGATACATCAAATCTCAGTGAGTTCCCTATCTTAAAGTCCTCTCGGCTCTACAAGGTTCTAATAGACCTAACTCAAGTCAAAAGGGAAGGGAAGTGACTTCGAGTACACACACTATATGGAAACATGCCCTGAGTTCACCAACTCACAATATCACTAATCGGTAACCACACCAAGGCATCCCCTGTTCCCGTCCGCTTCTACGTCTAGAAGTCAACCCGAGTCATGGATCCTGGTAACCTACTTAACATACGAATGGATTCGGGTTCTACGGGCCATTAACCGTTATGAACCATCACTTCACACGGGCCATTAACCGTCACAAGCATACGCTCTCAGAGCCCCATTTGTACTGGACACGGGAATCAAACCTGCCAAGTAGTTGTGCACATGTTTCAGAGGAGCTCGAGACCCATGAAACGCACTCGCAAAAATAACCGGTTACAATTACGTGATCACACACAAACGTGATTGTATTCGACAATCACAAGGCCATTATGCCTTATCACCACCAAACGGTTAACACGCATGCTCCATACTAGTGTCTATTCATTCTATATTTTCCTGAAATTTCTTATGGTAATGCTCCTCACTCTACCTATTCCATATTTTAACATGCATACATTTTCAACAACAATTACACACCATTAAACGATAAAAATCGACAAAACCACACTATTCCAAAAATCCCGACATAATTAAATCGGCCAACAACCTTAAAACCATTTTCATAAGAAAGTACATTCTGTTAGCTTTCCAATGATATCAAGAATATTAAAAACGGATAACCGAGTCAAAAGTTATGGACATAACGAGAAATAGTATCGCGAGAAAACACAATTTTACAATTTCCTGACTGTACGCGTATGGCCTTGTGCCGTACGCGTACTGCCCAGCTGGCTCGCCCAGCCATACGTGTATTGCCTAAAGTGATACGCGTATGGACAGGGGTTGTTTTCCCTTAAAAATTCCATTTTTTCCTCCAATACGCGTATTGTCCAAACCATACGCGTATTGCCTCCTCCATACGCGTAACGCCCAAAATCCTTCACTTCCATACGCGTATTGCCCAACTCAATACGCGTATGGCCCTGTTTGATATGCGTATGGACAGGTGAAACCCAGAAATTTTTCTGCAGACAAGTTCTGCTACGGGTTGATCCAATTCAACCCCAAAATCCCATTTTTCCCCAATCAGAATACACAAAACATGTTATAATCGTAACAACCAGTATAACATATAATAAATGAACAAATTTCAGCAGTTAGATTAGGATTCTATTGTAAAATTCCACATTTTCTAACAATATCAACTAACTCTAGAACTCAATAAAACCTTAATCTAAAGAGTCTTACTAGAACCCACCTGGATTACAAGATGAGGAGGTTGCAGCTGAGATGAAAAGATGAAGATTGGTTGATGATTGATGACCTAGAGCTCTTGAGAGAATTTCTCTTCTTTTCTCTTCCTTTTTTTCTTTTCTTTTTTTCCTTCCTTTAGTTTTCTATCTTCTTTTCAAATAAGGCAAAGAAAAGAAAATGAAATACACATAGAAAATATTAATTGGCAACACTACTAATTATCCAAATTATCTCTAATGCACCAATTAATAAAATTCCAAGTCAAATAGTATTAAATTTAATCAATCTGAGTTCGTCAGTTTACTCTAATAATTTTATCCAATAATTTCTCAGAGTACACCGGAACCCAGTTGACCAACATAATATTATCCCAAAACGCTCAGAATTTTACGGGGTATTACATCCTCCCCCCCTTAAATAGAAATTCGCCCACGAATTTAAAACAATTACCTGAAAAGATGAGGATAAACCTCCTGCATTTCCGATTCCAATTCCCAAGTTGCATTGCCCGGATGCGTCTCGTCCCACTGGACCTTAACAAGAGGAATTTCTTTATTCCTTAACACTTTAATTTCTCTTCCTGTGATACGACTCGGCTGAGGCTCAAATGTCAAATCTGCTTCTATCTCAATTGTATCTGGTAAAACTGGTTGAAGAGGATCTGGAACAAATTTCCGAAGCTGAGACACATGGAAAACGTCGTGCATTTCTGACAGAGAAGGCGGTAAGGCTAATCTGTAAGCTACTTCTCCAACTCTTTCTAAGATTTGATACGGTCCCACGTATCTTGGACTTAACTTCCGCGATTTAAATGGTCCTTTCAATCTCAATCTCGGAGTAACCTTCAAAAATACATGATATCCCTCATCAAACTCCAATGGTCTCCTACGGTTGTCCGCATAGCTTTTCTGACGGTCTTGGGCTTGTTTAATCTATTCCCGAATCATTCTAATATTTTCCGTGGTCTCGTGAATAATCTCGGGTCCCAAAATTCTATCATCGCCAACCTCCGTCCAACACAATGGCGTTCGACACTTCCTACCATACAACACCTCATAAGGTGTCATACCAATACTTGCATGATAACTGTTATTATAAGAGAATTCGATCAACGGCAAAAGTTCTCTCCAATTTCCCCCACTTTTAAGCACACAAGCTCTTAACATGTCCTCCATGGTTTGTATTGTCCGTTCCGTCTGACCGTCCGTTTGCGGATGATTCGACGTACTCAAACACAATCTCGTTCCCATGGCTTGTTGAAAAGCTCTCCAAAATCTGGAAGTAAATTTTGGATCTCTATCCGAAATAATACTAGTAGGAATACCATGCAATCTTACTATCTCTGAAATAAACAACCTTGCGAGATGACTCGCCTTGTAGGTAGTCTTCACAGCTAAGAAATGCGCGGATTTCGTTAACCGGTCCACAATTACCCAAATTGAATCATAGCCACCCTGCGCACGGGGTAATCCCACTGCGAAGTCCATTGAAATACTATCCCATTTCCACATCGGAGGTTGCAACAAGCCACCCAGCCTTTGGTGCTCAATCTTCACTTGTTGGCACACCGCACATTCCACCACATACACCGCAATATCTCTTTTCATCCCGGACCACCAATAGTTCCTCTTTAAATCTTGATACATCTTCAAAGCACCAGGATGTATAGTAAAAGTACCCTTATGCGCTTCCTCCAAAATCCTTCGTTTTAATTCCGTGTTGTCCGGAACACAAATCCTTTGGTTAAACGAAATGGCTCCGTCGGTAGTTCGCACAAAACCCGGTTGAGTCAACAATTCTTGTAACTTTTCATCTAACCCTTGCTCTTGTTGGATTTGTTCCCTAAGAGTAGAGATGATATTTAAATTTCCCATAACCACACAATCAGGAGTCCAATTAAATTGAAGATTTAGATCTCTAAACTTTTCCATTAAGGCATACTCTAACATCATCAACTCGGCACTATGCAACACTTTCCTGCTTAAAGCATCCGCCACCTTATTCGCTTTACCCGGATGGTACTTCAGTTCCAAATCATAATCCTTCAAATATTCCATCCACCTCCTTTGACGCATATTCAATTCTTTATGATTAAACAAGTACTTTAAGCTCTTGTGGTCACTAAACATCTCAAAACGTACACCATACAAGTAGTGACGCCACACTTTCAAGGTAAAAACAACTGCCGCCAATTCTAAATCATGTGTTGGGTAATTCTCTTCATGGACTTTCAACTGTCTTGAAGCGTAAGCCACTACATGTCCATTCTGCATTAACACTTCGCCTAAACCCTTCTTCGATGCATCACAATATACCTCATATGAGTTGCTAGGATCAGGAATAACCAAAACAGGAGCGGCGTCAATCTCTCCTTCAAACTCCTAAAACTCCTTTCACAAGCCGAATCCCACTCATACAAATAATCCTTCCGCGTAAGTCTTGTCAATGGTAAAGCCAGTTGCGAAAACCCCTTGATAAACCTTCTGTAGTACCCGGCCAATCCCAAGAAACTTCTAACTTCAGAAGCATTCTTCGGTCTCTCCCAATTAATCACTGCTTCAACTTTTGATGGATCGACCGCTACACCTCCCTGGGATATGACATGACCAAGGAAATTAACCTCAGACATCCAAAACTCACACTTAACTTAGCAAAAAGTTGCTTCTCTTGCAAAATGGATAAAATGATTCTTAAGTGTTCTCCGTGCTCTTGAGGATCACGAGAATAAATAAGAATGTCATCAATGAAAATCACCACAAATTGGTCCAAGTAAGGTTGGAATATCCGATTCATATAATCCATGAAAATTGTCGGAGCATTCGTCACACCGAAAGGCATTACCAAAAATTCATAATGACCATAACGGGTTCTAAACGCAGTCTTGGGTACATCGGAACTCTTCACACGAATCTGATGATAACCCGACCGTAGATCAATCTTCGAGAACACACAGGCTCCTTTCAATTGATCTAACAGGTCGTCTATCCTTGGTAATGGATATTTATTCTTGATGGTGACCTTATTCAATTGATGGTAGTCAATACATAATCGCATTCCACCATCCTTTTTCTTTACCAATAACACTAGAGCTCCCCAGGGTGAAACACTGGGTCGAACAAAATGCTTAGCCAACAATTCTTCCAATTGGTCCTTTAATTCTCTTAATTCGAGTGGTGCCATCCGATACGGAGAAACGGATATTGGAGTCGTTCCCGGTATCAGGTCAATAGAGAATTCCACTTCCCGCTCCGGAGGAAGAGAAGTGATATCCTCGGGGAAAACCTCAGGAAAGTCACAAACTACCGGAATACTCAAAACTGGGATGTTACTACTCTCCTCCTTAGTAAGAATCAAAAGAACAGACTTTTCTTTCTCAAACAAGAAATTAATCATTCCAACCGTACCTTCTAAGATAGTAGTTAACACATCCTTTGAAGTGGCTTCGGCAGATGGAATAATGATCAGTTTTTCCTCACACCCAATAAACACCGAATTAGCAGAAAGCCAATCCATTCCCAGAACAACATCCACTTTCTTAAGTGGCAAACAAATAAGATCAATCTGGAAAACTCTTTCATTCACCGATAATACACAATTTTCACACATCAACGGTGTCTCTACAATCTCATCCATGGCAGTAGTAACCACCATAGGAGGAAACAAAGGAACAGTTACAACCCAAGTCGCTTCACGCAATGCGTGGACACAAAAGAATGTGTTGCCCCATAATCAAATAAAACAAAACAAGGATGTCCATTTACGAAACACGTACCCGCAATCAAGGAATTGTCACCCTTTGCTTTCCTTGCATCCAAGGTATACACTCGGCCGGTATTCTTCCCTTGTGCTTGATTCCTACCCTGAGGACAATCCCTCTCCAAGTGGCCCACTTTCTGGCACTGATAACACCTCACACTTTCGATACCACACCGTCCGTAATGATTCCGACCACAAGTACGACACACCGGAGGTACGCTGGTCCTAAAATTCTGAACCTGATTTCCCTTAAAAGTTGGTTGCCTTTGCCTAAACTGTTGATTCGATCTTCCACAGTCACTTTGAGTTTCCCTGCTCGAATCTCCTTCCATTTGTACCTTTTTCAAACTATGTTCCGCAACATAACACTGTCGTAAAAATTTAGCATAGCTAGTAAACTCTCTCTGAGATACACTATGTGAAATTTCAGCCCTTAAACCAAACAGAAAATGATCAATCTTCCACCTCTCATCAGGAGCATACACGGCTTGTCTAGAATAAGCGGCCATAGTTTCAAATTTCTCAGCATAAGAAGCCACAATCAAGTTACCTTGTCTCAATTGTTGAAACTCAAATTCCTTCTGAGATCTCAAGGAACTTGGAAAATATTTCTCCATAAAAGTTATCTTAAATTGCTCCCATACCTTTGGTACCTCTTGAATTGTCATTAAGGCTGAAGCACTTTCCCACCACCTCATGGCAGGACCCTTCAGCAAATGTGAAGCGAAGACCACTTTGTTTTCCTCACTGCACTGAATTATTAGGAAAATCCGTTCCATACCTGATATCCATTCATGAGCCTTTACTGGATCTAACCCTCCTAGAAATTCCGGAGGATTCATATGGATGAAATCCCTAAAGGTTCCCCCTGCAGCCTCTGGTACCACCACTGGAGGATGCACACCACCAGCCATTTGCTATACCATTTGTTGCACAAACTGATTCTGCTGTTGCTGCATCTGTTGCATAAATTGGTATAAAGGAGCATTTCCCTCGTCACCCGGCAGATTAGTCCCTGCTGGAGTGGTCCTCGGTCTACCACGGTTGTTTCTGCGCCTGTCAGCATGTTCCTGAATTTCATACAGATAGGATTAAGTTGATCAGACTCAATACCATAAATATAACAGACAAGGCGAATGGCGACACGCCGCATATGAAACGGAAAGAAAACTTATTCTATTTCATGGCTAGGTCGAGGATACGACCTACTCTGATACCAACCGTAAAGCCCACATATATATACATGCATCAAATCATATATTATACATGAATAATACGTTTGGTACTGAAATACACAATAAGTTCCTAGTGAACACATTATACATATACATGCCCAAAAAGCCTAATAAAAAAACTATGGCATAGTATATCTACAAGATGTTCCAAAGACAAAATACTAAGAACTAGATCACTACTGATCTCAAAAACTCCACAACGGAAGCAAAGCCATCAGATAAGTAAGGATAATCACACGGCCTTATCCTTACCCTTCGCGGAACCTGCAGTACCTGTGATGTAAACAACAACAGTGGGGTGAGATACATCAAATCTCAGTGAGTTCCCTATCTTAAAGTCCTCTCGGCTCTACAAGGTTCTAATAGACCTAACTCAAGTCAAAAGGGAAGGGAAGTGACTTCGAGTACACACACTACATGGAAACATGCCCTGAGTTCACCAACTCACAATATCACTAATCGGTAACCACACCAAGGCATCCCCTGTTCCTGTCCGCTTCTACGTCTAGAAGTCAACCCGAGTCATGGATCCTGGTAACCTACTTGACATACGAATGGATTCGGGTTCTACGGGCCATTAACCGTTATGAACTGTCACTTCACACGGGCCATTAACCGTCACAAGCATACGCTCTCAGAGCGCCATTCGTACTGCACGCGGGAATCAAACCTGCTAAGTAGTTGTGCACATGTTTCAAAGGAGCTCGAGACCCATGAAACGCACTCACAAAAATAACCGGTTACGATTACGTGATCACACACAAACATGATTGTATTCGACAATCACAAGGCCATTATGCCTTATCACCACCAAACAGTTAACACGCATGCTCCATACTAGTGTCTACTCATTCTATATTTTCCTAACATTTCTTATGGTAATGCTCCTCACTCTACCTATTCCATATTTTAACATGCATACATTTTCAACAACAATTACACACCATTAAATGATAAAAATTGACAAAACCACACTATTCCAAAAATCCCGACATAATTAAATCGGCCAACAACCTTAAAACCATTTTCATAAGAAAGTACATTCTGTTAGCTTTCCAATGATATCAAGAATATTAAAAACGGATAACCGAGTCAAAAGTTCTGGACATAACGAGAAATAGTATCGCGAGAAAACACAATTTTACAATTTTCCTGACTGTACGCGTATGGTCTTGTGCTGTACGCGTATTGCCCAGCTGGCTCGCCTAGCCATACATGTATTGCCCAAAGTGAAACGCGTATGGGCAGAGGCTGTTTTCCCTTAAAAATTCCATTTTTCCTCCAATACGCGTATTGTCCAAACCATACGCGTATTGCCTCCTCCATACGTGTAACGCCCAAAATCCTTCACTTCCATATGCGTATTGCCCAACTCAATACGCGTATGGCCCTGTTTGATATGCGTATGGACAGGTGAAACCCAGAAATTTTTCTGCGGACAAGTTCTGCTACGGGTTGATCCAATTCAACCCCAAAATCCCATTTTTCCCCAATCAGAATACACAAAACATGCTATAATCGTAACAACCAGTATAACATATAATAAATGAACGAATTTCAGCAGTTAGATTAGGATTCTATTGTAAAATTCCACATTTTCTAACAATATCAACTAACTCTAGAACTCAATAAAACCTTAATCTAAAGAGTCTAACTAGAACCAACTTGGATTACAAGATGAGGAGGTTGCAGCTGAGATGAAAAGATGAAGATTGGTTGATGATTGATGACCTATAGCTCTTGAGAGAGTTTCTCTTCTTTTCTCTTCCTTTTTTTTTTTTCCTTCCTTTAGTTTTCTATCTTCTTTCCAAATAAGGCAAAGAAAAGAAAATGAAATACACATCGAAAATATTAATTGGCAACACTACTAATTATCCAAATTATCTCTAATGCACCAATTAATAAAATTCCAAGTCAAATAGTATTAAATTTAATCAATCTGAGTTCGTCAGTTTACTCTAATTATTTTATCCAATAATTGCTCAGAGTACACCGGAACCCAGTTGACCAACATAATATTATCCCAAAACGCTCAGAATTTTACGGGGTATTACAAGATATATCTTGAATCATACTAAAATATACTACAAAGAAAATTGTTAATTAAAAAATAGTAAAATTTTGGTCAAAGTTCTGAAAAATAAGCCTTTATTTAAAATTAAAGTTTATATTTATAAATACTAAAAATAATACATTTTAGAGAAATTTTTAATATATTAATGTTTATACATACTTATATATTTATACATAATTTAAATATATTTGTATTTAATATTTCTATTTTGTTACCACGAAATAAGATATATTGTAATATTTCTATTTTATATTTATACATTTGAAAAATAGTATATTTTAACGAATTTTTGATTATTTATTAATATTTTAAAGAATTTTTTATTATTTATATTCAATTATATCTATATTGTATGTCCAGTTATATAATATATTTTTATGACCATTATTATATTGTTGATTATTGTTTATTTATATCCATTAATACATTTATAGTATATTAATATACATTTATATCCATTAGTGTATATAAATAAATAAATAAATATATATATATATATATATATATATATATATATATACATTTATAGTATATTTTTATATTTATAGTAAACTTAAAAATATTAATGTTTATACATATTTATATATCTATATATCATTTAATATTTGTATTTAAATATTATGTTGTTACATCAAAATAAGATATATCTTGAATCATACTAAAATATACTACAAATAAATTTGGTCAAAGTTCACAAAACTAAGCCTTTATTTAAAAATAAAGTTTATATTTATAAATACTAAAAATAATACATTTTCAACAAATTTTAATATTTATTTATAACAAATTTTATTTTAAAATATAATAGTTTATTGAGTTCTAAGCGAATTTTATTATTTTTTATTCAAATAAAATTATTTTATATTTATTTTATTATCTATATATTTTTAGTTTAATTAGTTCTGATATTCCATTAATATTTTGAATAGATGTAACAATTTTTTTTTAAATATAAAATTTGCTTAAAGTTCGGAAAAAATGTATTCTTTATATAAAAATAAAGTTTTAAATTTATAAATATTAAATAATATATTTTAAAGTAATTTTGATTATTTATTAACAACAACATGGAAATTATATTTTTTATATTTAATTATATATATATTGTATGTTCAGTTACCTAAAATATTTTTATTCCCATTATTATATTGTTGATTAATGTGTATTTGTATCCAATAATACATTTATAGTATATTAATATACATTTATATCAATTAGATTATATATATATATATATATATATATATATATATATATATATATATATATACATTTATAATATATTTATATATTTATAGTAAACATAAAAATATTAATGTTTAAACATATATATATATATATATATATATATATATATATATATATATATATATATATATATATATATATATCATTTAAATATATTTGTATTAAATTATTATGTTGTTACACCGAAATAAGATATATCTTGAATCATATTAAAATATACTACAAAGAAATTTGTTAATTAAAAAATAGTAAAATTTTGGTCAAAGTTTTGAAAAATAAGCCTTTATTTAAAAATAAAGTTTATATTTATAAATACTATAAATAATATATTTTAAATAAATTTTTAATATTTATTTATAACAAATTTTATTTTAAAATATAATAGTTTATTGAGTTCTAAGCAAATTTTATTATTTTTTATGCAAATAAAATAAAATTATATTTATTTTAATATATGTATTTTCGGTTTAATTAGTACTCATATTCCATTAATATTTTGAATAGATGTAAAAAAAATTATAAAATATAGAATTTGCTTAAACTTTGGATAAAAATATATTCTTTATATAAAAATAAAGTTTTATATTTATAAATATTAAAAATAATATATTTTAAAGAAATTTTGATTATTTATTAATAAACACATGAAAATTATAATTTTTATATTTAATTATATCTATATTGTATGTCCAGTTATCTAATATATTTTTATGTCCATTATTATTATTTTGATTATTGTTTATTTACATCCATTAATATATTTATAGTGTATTTATATACATTTCTATCCATATATATTCAAATGTATACATTTATAGTATATTTATATATATTTATCTATTTATAGTAAACTTTAAATATATTAATGTTTATAGATATTTATATAGTTATACATAAATTAAATATATTTGTATTTAATATTTCTATGTTGTTACACCGAAATAAGATATATCTTAAATCATATTAAAATATAAAACAAAGCAATTTTTTAAGTTAAAAAAATATATTCTTTATATAATAATAAGGTTTTATATTTATAAATATTAAAAATAATATTTATATATTTCTATATTTATATTTAAATATATCTATATTGTATGTCCAGTTATCTAATATATTTTTATGCTCGCTATTATATTGTTGATTATTGTTAATTTATATCCATTAATACATTTATAGTATATTAATATACATTTATATCCACTATAATATATATATATATATATATATATATATATATATATATATATATATATATATCCATATATATACATTAATAGTATCTTTATATATTTATAGTAAACTTAAAAATATTAATGTTTATACATATTATAGATTTATATATCATTTAAATATATTTGTATTTAATTATTATGTTGTTACAACAAAATAAGATATATCTTGAATCATACTTGTTCTGCACTGGACCAATTGCTAGAATTGGCCCAATCCGCTTCTACTCCAGAGCGGCCCAAATTGCCTAAGTCCAATCCACAGAGGGGCAAAAGTTATCTTTCTGCCCCTCCAACCGGGCAACGAATGCAACGTTCCTCCCCGGAATTACTGCCCATTATGCACGGTCTCATCGCTCCCCGAACAGCTAAGGGCATGTGCCCGAAACCACACTTATGCCCGACATGACGGCTAGTTTTGGACACCCTGCGCGACATAACGGCTAGTTTGGGTAGTTACCTATTCTTTCGGGAAAACGGTTATTTCGCCCCGAAAATAGGACTGTTGGCCACGCGCTGGGGGCTCTATATAAACCCTCTCGCTTGAGAGGGTCAGGTATCCAATATTCACCCTAAGAATTCATACTTTGTACTTGCTCCTTTTCTCTGACCCTTTCTTACTTGAGCGTCGGAGTACCTTGCAGGTACACCCCCCTCTCTCCATACGACCAGCATCCCTGACGCACTTGGCTGCCTGACTCTACAGGATTTGATCCAGCCTTCACGATCAGTGGCACCGTCTGTGGGAAACTTTGTTCTCCCCATCTTTCTTTCCTCAGAAATCGAAGATCAAAACAATTCTCAAACATCATCACGATCATGGCCTCCCAAGATCGCACCAAGGATGCTCTCCAAACCACCATCCTCCCTGTCAACAAATCTGACGTTGACGGCCAGTTATCTCTCCTCCGAGATGCCTGTTTCCTCAGGGATGGAGCCACTGCTTCTCCTTCCCCTACCCCTACTGATCGAAACAACGATCAACCATCACTTGACGTCCAGCCCGTTCCTGTTCCGCCCAATGTCGACCCACCCGTGGCAGCCCTCCTGGAGGCGATCAACAAAACCAACACCCTGATCCTGCAGCAGAACGAGAGTATCGGAGCACTGGAAGAGTCCCACCGTCCGAGATCCCCTCCTACGCAGAGGAACCAGCGACGATCAATAAGCCCGCAGCCCCGGAGAGAAATTGACCGAAGGCTGCGCCAAGAACCTGATCCTCGCGTAGCCCGAAAGCCCGACCAGATCTCCCCGCGTGACCAGCACGCCCAGGACCACAAGAGGACTCGGAGGAACGAGCAATCTCCCCCGATCAAGTCTAATGGACGGGACCGCTCACCTTCCCCGCGAAGGAACATCTCACATTCTCCTCGAAGGAACCGCTCACCTTCTCCGCGAAGGAACCGGCGTCGCGAGCATCCCGTTCGGTCCCCATCATACACCAGTTCTAGTGACGGCGATGAGCCTCGCGGCCCGTTGTCCCAGGAGATCTTGGCTACCCATCTCCCAAAAGGCTTGGAGAAACCCCCATCACTTGGCACGTACAACGGGACCACCGACCTCGACGAGCACATCGAGAACATCGATGCGCTGTTAGACTACTGTGGCGTACGGGGCACCATCAAATGCAGACTGTTCCCGACCACGCTTCGGAATGGAGCAATGACATGGTATAAGCAACTGCCCGAGGAGTCCATTACCTCGTGGAGACAGCTAGGCAGGATGTTCTTGCGGCACTTTACAGCATCTCACCGCCAACCTAAAACTGAGGCCTCTCTTAGAGCCATAATCCAGGGTAAAGACGAACCTCTCTGCACATATATCGAGAGGTTCAACAAAGAAGCAGTGCAGGTCCTGACGACGGACGAAATGAAGAAGTTTCTGCTTGAGCAGGTGCTCCGCCCAGGCTCCGAGTTTTCTAAAGCCATTGTCCTCGCGCCACCAAGGAACTTAGACACCCTCCTCCTCAAAGCCCAATCACACATTCAGTATGAAGAGAAGGTTGCGGCCAGCAACGTCCGAGCATCACTCCATCAGGAGAATGCTCGGGCGTCCAGAGGAGAAGAAGATTCGAAATCTCGTCGAGGTGAACGGAGGCGCGAGGACCGTCCTCGTGATTCCCGTGACAGCAAGGGCCCCTCCGGGCGGTTCCATGACTACACTCCCCTGACCGTTTCCAGGGAAAAGATCTTGCCCGAATGTGCCAATTCGGAGTTCAAACAGGCTGGGGTACGCTTCCCCAAACAACTTCCGAACAGACCAAACATGGACAAATCAAAATACTGCCATTTCCACAAAGGTCACGACCATACTACGGAGGACTGCATTTATCTGAAGGATTCCATTGAAATACTGATCAGGGACGGCCACCTGAAGCAGTTCGCGAAGAAGAAGGACACTCCTCGGCAGGACGCCCAGGAGTCCAAAAAGGTCGAGGAGGAGGTATCCTCCTCGGAAGACGCCAATATACAGGTCGCTATGTCCATATCACGACCCGAGGACTTCAACGTCCCGGACGGGCTCAGCGCCCCTGCATATTTCGCGGCCCACAGCCTGTGGGAGACATTTCCCTCCGCCATGGTCATCTCTGGCTGGGGTTTCAACAAAGTCACTGTGGGCTCCGTGAAACGGAAGTTCGAACACCTGATCAACACAAGCTCCAGCAAGGTGACCACGCTTGATCGGGCACAGAAGGGCTCCATCCCCATCTCCTTCTACCGGGAGGAACTCCTCGGCGGCTCCCCGAACTCAAGCATACCATTGCTCGTCAGAGCCCGGATGGCGAACTTCGATGTTCGCAGAATACTCGTCGACCAGGGCAGCTCGGTCGACATCATGTACTCCCAGCTGTTTTCAACATTTCAGCTGGACGAATCGCACCTTACCCCCTACGTAGGATCCAATTTACAGGGATTCCACGGATCTATAACCAAGCCGTGGGAATACGTCAAGCTGATCATGACCTTTGGATCAGCTGAAACGGCCAGGTCCATCAAGGTGCAATTTCTGGTAATCGACTGCCCGTCGCTTTACCAATGCATTTTCGGAAGGCCAACTCTAGCCAAGTTGGTAGCAGTACCCTCAACCGTCCACCTGAAGATGAAGTATTACACTTCAAAAGGGATGGTCGCCACCCTCCACGGCGATATAGAAGCTGCCCGACGGTGTTTCGAAGCAGCTACAAAGGGACTCAACACCATTGCGCCCAAGCCAAAAGTGTCGAGTACGCCAGCACTGCCAAGCAGCTCTGAGGAGGCCAAGCCCCTGCCCCAGGTCGACTCTATCGACCTCGACAGTCGCTTCCCCGAGGACCAATAGGAGGAACGAGCAGCTTCAGCCAGCCCGTCCATGTCGTCCAGTAGTAGCTCCCATCCGATGCGCCCAATCCTGGATGGCAACTTCGAGATAGTTCTGTTTGGCGAAGACCCCCAACGGGGAGTGAAGATCGGAGCAGACCTACCTGACATCGCGAGGAAGCAGCTCAAAGCATGCCTAAGAGAGAATACCGACCTCTTCGCATGGAGCACCACGGAAATGCCCGGCTTGGATCCATCCGTCGCTTGTCACCAGCTGACTATCGACCCGACCATCAAGGCCGTAGCACAACGTAGGAGGAAGCAGTCTCCGGAGAAAACGGAGGCTGCTGAAAAAGCTGTAAAGGACCTCCTCGAGGCCAAATTTATTTCGGAAGCCAAGTACACAACTTGGCTGTCCAACGTTGTATTAGTTAAAAAAATCTAATGGAAAATGGCGCATGTGCATTGATTATACCGATCTCAATAAGGCATGCCCGAAGGATGCCTACCCCCTCCCCAATATTGATAAACTTGTTGATAATTCTGCTAGTTTTAAACTTTTATCGTTCATGGACGCCTACTCGGGCTACAATCAAATCCCAATGGCAATGTTCGACAAAAAATATACGGCCTTCATGACCGAATCGGGCAACTATTACTACAACGTAATGCCCTTCGGCCTGAAGAACGCCGGAGCAATGTACCAACGAATGATGAACAAAGTGTTTCGGGGAGAAATAGGCGACATGCTCGAAGTCTACATGGACGACATGATCGTAAAATCCCACGAGGAAACCGATCATACCGCCCACTTGAGAAAGGTCTTTGAACAGGCCAGGAAATACAAAATACGTTTTAATCCGAAGAAGTGCACGTTCGGTGTCCGGGCAGGAAAATTCCTTGGCTTCTACTTAACGGAACGAGGAATCGAAGCCAACCCTGATAAATGCTGAGAATTATCCGAGTTTCCTACGCCCAAGTCCAAGAAATCCATCCAGTCCCTCAACGGGATGCTTGCGTCACTATCTCGTTTCGTGGCCAAGTCTGGCCAGCACGCCCTACCATTCTTCAAACTCCTCCGTAAAGAGGCAGCATTCGAATGGACCGAGGAGTGCGACAAGGCCCTTCTCCATCTGAAACAGGCACTCTCGGAGCCGCCGGTCCTCTCTTGCCCGGACAACGGCGAAACATTGTACCTATACCTGGCCGTAGCAACAGAAGCAGTGAGTGCCGCTCTCATCCACGAGACACCTGACGGGCAGAAGCCCATTTATTTCACGAGCAAAGCGCTGCAAGGAATAGAGTTAAGATACCAACAGATAGAGAAGGTGGCGCTGGCCCTCATCAACGCGGCCAGGAGGTTGAGACACTACTTCCTGGCTCACACAATCGTGGTTCGAACAGATCAACCCATAAAGCAGCTGCTCGGATGACCAGATATGGCTGGCCGAATACTCAAATGGTCGCTGGAACTGTCTGAATTCGACATCCAATACGAAGGCAGAAAAGCCCTCAAGGCCCAAGATCTGGCCAACTTCGTCACGGAGATGATGTTTCCAGACTCCCCCGCAAGCGAAGCACGCAAATGGACCATCTTCGTCGACGGTGCCTCAAGCTCTGCAGGAAGTGCCGCGGGCATCATACTAGAGAGCGACGAAGGAATTATCGTCGAGGTACCACTCACACTGTCTTTCCCAACCTCCAATAACTAGGCTGAATACGAAGCCTTCCTCGCTGGGCTACGCCTTGCCGAGGACCTAGGCGCAGAGGAAGTCGTCATTTGCACAGATTCATAACTCGTGGCCCTCCAGGTCCGGGGGGAATACCAAGCCAAAAACGACAAGCTGACCGAATACTTGGCCCTGGTAAAGAAGGAAATGGCAAAGTTCACAACAGTGGAAGTGAAACACGTTCCCCACGAACATAACGTACGAGCAGACGTGCTATCCAAACTAGCCAGCACGAAGAAGAAAGGCGGAAACAAATCCATCATACAGGAAGTACTTCCTCGACCCAGCATCGAGAAGGCCTCTGCGACACTCAACGTGCAGGTGATCGGCGACAACAATTGTTGGATGACCCCAATCTACAACTATCTCGCCAAAGACGAACTCCCGTCCGACCCAAAGGAGGCCAGCATAGTCAGGCGAAGAGCCTGCTCTTATGTCTTGGTCGAAGATAAACTCTACATACGAGGATTCTCCATTCCGCTGCTCAAATGTGTCGAGGAGGAAATGGTCGCACACATCCTACGCGAAATCCACAAAGGAATCAACGCCCAACATCTTGGCGGAAGGTCCCTTGCTCGAAAGGCTCTCCGTGCAGCATACTACTGGCCGACCATGCAAAACGACACGAAAGAACACGTGAAGAAATGCGACAAATGCCAATAGCACGGGGACATGCACCTAGCTCCGCCTAACGAGCTCAAGGTTATGTCCTCCCCATGGCCATTCTCTTGGTGGGGCCTAGACATCCTAGGACCCTTCGTGGTAGGATCAAGTAAGAACAAATATCTCATAGTGGGCGTGGACTATTTCATAAAAAGGATAGAGGCAGAAGCTCTAGCCAAAATAACTGCCCTCAACATCCTGCGTTTCTACAAACGAAACATCCTCGCACGTTTAGGTATTCCCCAAGCGGTAGTAACGGACAACGGGACGTAATTCACGGACAGGAAGTTCCAGGACTTCTCGCCCAACTGGGCACGAAGCAGCACTTCGCATCCATGGAGCACCCTCAAACAAACGAGCAGGCTGAAGCAGTCAACTGAGTCATCCTTCGAGGCCTCAAGCGAAGGTTGGACGAAACGAAGAAGGCATGGGTCGAGGAACTGCACAGTATACTGTGGGCATACCGCACAACTCCGCACTCAACGACCAGGGAAACACCTTTCCGTTTAGTATACGGGACCGAGGCTGTAATTCCCGTCGAAGTTCACGTGCCCTCTAGGCGGACAGAGTCGCCCCTAGACGAGGAGATGAACGATGAATCGTTGAGAGAAGAGCTAGACCTCGTCGAGGAAATCCGAACCGAGGCAGCCCTTCGCGAAGCCTCACTAAAACAAAAAATTACCATCAGGCACAACTCCAAGGTGATACGGCGAGAGTTCGACATGGGAATCCTTGTTCTAAGAAGAAACCACAAAGACTCCCGCGAAGGCAAACTAGCAGCCAACTGGGAAGGACCCTATCGTGTCCGAGCAAAAACGGAAAATGGGGCCTACTATCTAGAACATCTCTCTGGGGAAGAACTTGCCCGACCATGGAACGCTAAAAAGCTAAAACAATATTATAGCTAAATTCTCGGTTCGACCCGTCGCAAAGACGAACGTCAGCTACCGACCACTATGCGTGTCTAGGTACAAGCGTCGCATACGATTAAAGCATAAGCCCGCTCAGTAACGAGCCGGGCAACTGCTCGACAGCGGTCCTCGATCGAGCATCCTCGTCGTCAAAGTACCATGATTGGCAGAACCCCAGCTCGCGATGGGACGTTCACGCCGCGAACTCAGGCCTCAAACGCGACCTGAGCTCCGCACCCCGCCAGGACATTCCCCTCACTGTCGAACACATCTACAACGAACAATTCCCCCAAAATATTTGCACAAGTCAAATACCCCCTATCATGGGCGGACATACATTCACAGCGTGCATGCATACAACACTTAGCAAAAATAAACGCAAGTAAAATCATGCAGATAACAAAGCCAGAAATATAATAAGTTAGCATAATGGGTGACCGCAAGGGCCACAATTGTACTTAGTTACATCAAACGGGGGCCATGCCCCCGAAAAGAAAAAAAATTACAATGATTCCATGGCACGCAGGCCGGACAGATTACAACAACGTCAAAGATACAAACTCCTCACTCGTCTGTATGCTCGGCAGGCTCTGGCTGGGGTCCCTGGTCCTCTGCGGGCTGATCCTCGGGGGTACTTTCAAGGAGACCGTCGGGCATGACAATACGGCCATCTTCTACATGCGCCAGGTAGTGAGTACCCTAGACAGAAAAATCGAGCTCAGGGTTCACCACCTGCAATTGAGCCACGGAATTTTTGAAGGACTCCTCTGCGACGGCAATACCGTCGTCTTCGGCCAGCAGCATACGAGCAACTAGGTCGGATCTAGTCTTCAAGTTTTTCACATCATCCGGCTCGTCGACACCCGGGGTATTGACCGCCCTCAGCTCCCTGATCAGCTCCTCGGCAACTTTCTTCTCTACCGCCAGCGTGGAATTCTCCTCCTTCAGCCTGGCCGCCTCCTCTTCAGCTTTCTTCCGAGCCTCGCCGGCGCTCTTGACCTCTTCCTTAAGGGATGCCACAGAAGCACGGGCAGCATTGAGTTCAGGCTCAGTGGCAAAGTCCCCTTCGGCGTAAACAACCGCCATCTCTAGCATCCTGACCAAGGCAGCAGCATCTTGGGCCACCAGCGCCCTCTTGCTCGGGCGATCCATACGTTCCAAGCGAAGAGATTCCGCCCGGGGAACGACCAAAGAGTTGCCTTCAAAAAAACCTCATATCAAGGATACAGGGAGGAAACTCGAACTTCCCTTTCTCTGGCACCCGAGTAAGGTCCACGGCGTCAGCTACCCTTGGCCGCTTTGCTCGCCCGGTCAAGGACAGAGGAAACCCCCGAGGAGCAGAAGTGTGAGAAGAAGAGGTCCCCGCAGCAGTTTGAACAGGAGGAGGAGCACGAGCACCAGCAAACCGGAATTTTGGAGGAGCCGCCCCGGACTTATCCCTCGTGAGGGCGTTCCTTACAACCCTGTCATACGCCTGAGGCATCTCACCTGCACAAACAAAACTCGAACACGTTAGATACGAGGAAAAGAAATGACATGAACAAAATCTAAATAACTAAGACTACCGAGCAGCTTCTCAGCGTCCACGGGAGTCTTGCACTCCAGCAGTGCCTTAACATTGATGAATCGACGCTCGACCCTCTAACTACCATCTTCCTTGAAGATCGGGTTGCCCTTGCTCGTCTAGCACTTAGCAAGCCCGAAGGAGTTGACCCACTTCACCAGCGCCTCGTACGCCACGGCGTCCTGCCCGCGTAGATCGCTCGGTTGGAAGACATAGTCGCTGGGCTTCTTGGCAAAATGGTCGGGTTCCCAGTGGAGGGGGAACTTGTAAAGTCTCTGCCCAATATACCTCCCCTCCTCGTTGTGCAGCTCGTTCCCATCCTCGTCAACTTCAATCTCCCAGACATACGTATTGTCCTGGGCAGCCTCGGACACGGGCTCAACGACGTAATACAGTTCCTTGAATGTTCGGATTAACTCCAAAAATAGCTTAAACAGCTTGCGGGGCTGCTTCAAAGAAACCCATCCGTACTTCCTCCCCGTCAGCTGCCTTTGGAGATGGAAAACAGTGAAGAACAGAGGGAGAGTAACCCCCAAGGAGAGATGCTCGCATACCAACTCGAAGGCCCGGATGAAAGCCAAAGAATTAGGATGCAGTTGTGTAGGGGCTAACTTCAAATGCTCGAACACAGACTATTCAAAATCAGTGAACGGAAGCCTCAGGCCCAGCTCCTTAAAGGCATATTCGTACATCGTGAACCGGTCCCCGAAATTCTTACAGACCCGTTCATCCACAGAAGGGAAATGCACCTTCCACTCTCCCTCCAGACCAACCTCCGTAAACACGTCCCCTACAAGGTTGGAGATGTGCTCGGCAGGCTCGGCCACCTCCCATTCCTCCGCAGAATCATCAGCAACATCCTCGTCCATATCATCCTGAGCCTCTTCTTCCCTGACATCACTTGGAGAGCTCGAAGCCGTCGAGCTCGAAGCCGTCGAGCTACTGTTATCCGAGGATCCTATTTCTTCCTCAGAGGTATCTAAAATAACTTCTCTATCTGGCCCCGTCGCCATTACAGTCACCTGAAAAGCAGAGAAGAAAGTGAATTCTATAGCAAATCAAATCCACCCTTCCACTGCTAAGTCAAGTGAAAGGGCGCGCAAACGGCTAAGGACAACGTCCCCAGCCTAAGCCCTAACATCAAAGGAAAAGTTGAAACCTCCCCGCGAGGAGATGCTCGAAACTAATCATCCCAGAGTGAGGAACTTCCCCGTACTCACACCCAGTTTCCATTTGAAGCTTCACCGGAAATCGCAAAGCTTCACCGGAATCTGGGAACGTTCTACCGAAAAACTCATCACTCACTCGGACGATGAACAGACACGGCGATCACGCTTACATAGCTACCACAACATCACCGTGAACCACCCTCCTCACTGAAACATACTACTAACTCCGGCGACATGTTAGAGGTAGAAAGATGGCACAACCGCCATCCACCACCAACAATGGCCAGAGATTCACCCATTTTGTTCTCTAAAGCTAACCCTAACCGCATGCAATCTACCATTAACAACTAACAGAAGTAGAACAAGCAAAGGACTGAAGCACTTACTTGATTTAAGTAGAAGAAGGGAGTTGCTCGAAGCTTGACGTGGTGGTCGGAAAGGCAGAAGACGGTGATGGGCAAGAACTTGAAGGAGGCAAAGAGAAATCAGAAAGAGAAAAGTTCCAAATGGAACGATTTTCCCCCTTTTATACAAAGGGGCATGTGCAAACACGCGCCCGTAGGCCATTATGGCTATCCACTAGTCATCATTGCCTATTAACTGCTACACGGAGCTCTAGGCACGTGGCATCCCAATGTTTCCAATTCTGTCTGACCCTTGATCTCCCCGAGCACCGGGTAACAAGGTCACGACCACGAATCTCGCGGACACAGGGAACCACAAGCACTTTGAGACAATCCTCCTCGTCTTCAAATGATGACTTCGGGCTGGCTCCACGGAGCAACGAGCAGTCCTTAAGTCATCACTCCCGTGCTCGAGAGCAACGACTTGGGGGGCTCCTGTTCTGGACTGGACCAATGGCTAGAATTGGCCCAATCCGCTTCTACTCCAGAGCGGCCCAAATTGCCTAAGTCCAATCCACAGAGGGGCAAAAGTTACCTTTCTGTCCCTCCAACCGGGAAAGGAATGCAATGTTCCTCCCCGGAATTACTGCCCGTTACGCACGGTCTCATCGCTCCCCGAACAGCTAAGGGCATGTGCCCGAAACCACACTTATGCCCGACATAACGGCTAGTTTTGGACACCCTGCCCGACATAACGGCTAGTTTGGGTAGTTACCTATTCTTTCGGGAAAACGACTATTTCGTCCCGAAAATAGGACTGTTGGCCACGCGTTGGGGGCTCTATATAAACCCTCTCGCTTGAGAGGGTCAGGTATCCAATATTCACCCTAAGAATTCATACTTTGTACTTGCTCCTTTTCTCTGACCCTTTCTTACTTGAGCGTCGGAGTACCTTGCAGGTACACCCCCTCCTCTCCATACGACCAGCATCCCTAACGCACTTGGCGGCCTGATTCTACAGGATCTGATCCAGCCTTCACGATCAATACTAAAATATACTACAAAGAATACATTTATATTTATAAAGATATAAATATAAAAATAATATTATAAATACTAAGATATAAAGTCTATATTTATAAATACTAAAAATAATATTTACAAAGAATACAAAGAATATTAAAAATAATATTTACAAAGAATACAAAGATATAAAGTCTATATTTATAAATACAAAAAATAATACATTTTAAATAAGTTTTTAATATTTATTTATAACATATTTTATTTTAAAATATTAAAGTTTATTGAATTCTAAGCAAATTTTATTATTTTTTATTCAAATAAATGTTTATTATATTTATTTTAATATATATATTTTCGGTTTAATTCGTACTCATATTCCATTAATATTTTGAATAGATGTAATAATTTTTATGAAATATTAAATTTGCTTAAATTTGGAAAAAACTATTCTTTATATAAAAATAAAGTTTTATATTTATAAATATTAAAAATAATATATTTTTTAAGAAATTGTGATTATTTAATAATAACACTATGAAAATTATATTTATTTATATTTAATTATATCTATATTGTATGTCCAATTATCTAATATATTTTATGCCCATTATTATATTGTTGATTATTGTTTATTTATATCCATTAATACAATTATAGTATCTTAATACATTTATATCCATTATATTATATATATATATATATATATATATATATATATATATATATATATATATATATATATATATATGTATATGTAACGCCCTGTATAATATATACCTAGAATAATACTATACAAGCATTTTATTTGGTACTGACACCATCATAAGTGCCTAATGGCGTAATTCACATACTTGACCATTCTAAAAACATAATATAATCTATGGTACAAGATATGGAAACTAGCCAAAATAATAAAATCTAAGATCAATATACAATATTCCTCATTGTACAAGAAAATAATACATAGCGGAATAAGCTCAACTAAGCTTCTCTTGAAACATCCAAGCATAGCTCCACTTGTAAATCATACCTACAAATACCTCCTAAAAATAATCAACAATAGTGGGGTGAGATACATCAAATCTCAGTGAATTCCCTATCTTATTGATTCTCTCGGCTTTACAGGGTTCTATCTTAGCCTAACTCAAGTCAAGGGGAAGGGAACTAGACCTTGAGTTCAAACATCTCTGACCAGAGAAACAATCGTACAATTCACAAAACAAAAACTAGTTAAGGAATCTTCTCCCCGGCCAGCCTATACAAGGCACTACAACACGGGTCACGGATCCTTAACGTAGATAACTTCTCCCCAGCCAGCCCGCACACGGAGCACTTCAACACAGGTCACGATTATCTACAAATCAAAAACTAGTTAACGAATCTTCTCCCCGGCCAGTATATACAAGGCACTACAACACGGGTCACGGATCCTTAACGTAGATAACTTCTCCCCGACCAGCCCACACAAGGAGCACTACAACACAGGGTCACGGTACCAACCACTAAGTAACTTCTCCCCGGCCAGCCCACACAAGGAGCACTTCAACGCGGATCATGATTACTTACTTAATAAATACTTCTCCCCGGCCATCCTGCACAAGGGGCTCTTCAACACGGGTCACAGTATTTATTAAGGGATAAACTACAAACCGGAGGAATTACAATCCTCCACTAACAACTACTTAACAAAGACACTCTTCTAGTATCGATGTCTAAGTATTGTCATTAAAACCTTTACCAAGACCTAGTTACATCTCTAGGATCATATCATTTGTTTGGGGTAAGGTTTCTCACTCTTCCTAATTCATTTTAAGCATGCATATTTTCTTTCATTCACAATTCACAATTAGATAGACATGGTATACATAATTTTCATATAACAATATCAACTATAAAATACACATGATAACATAAGAAGTCAAACGTAATCCACATAGTAGTTCACACACACATTTTTAAGGCATACAAGCCACTACTATCCTCTACCAAGCATCCTTGGTTAAAATTATGGTCTCACACTACTATTTAATAGCACATCACATAAAACCTCACTTCCAGGTTCCCTCCGATTCATTTAATTGGGTATTGAAATCAATAATTTTCACTTTTATCCCGTAGGATATTTTCACAGCTTTACATCGGCTATAATTAAGCCTCGATCGGATTTACGATCCAAAAGATATGGATTTACAACGTAGTGTATAACATTATTTTCATTCATTTTCCACTAAAATAATTAATACGACATCATACCCCTAATTTTCACTTTTTATTGGGTAGAGGATCGTCATAGCTTTCCAAAGGTACCAAGAACGTCCCGATCCGAGTTACGGATCAAAAGTTATGGATTTTCAAAGAAAAGCAAATTATTGAAAACTGACAGATTCGCCTGGCGGTTAAGGCTTTCGCCTGGCGAATCCCTCTTTGCCAGTACTTCGCCCGGCGAAGCAGCGACGAAACCTCATTTTAGAAAACCCAAAACTTCCAGTAGCCAAAACATCTTTTGTCTCTTCATTTTCGCTCGGCGATTAAGGATTTTGCCCGGCGAATTCCTCTTCGCCAGTATTTCGCCCGGCGAAGCAGCGGTGAAACCTGATTCGCCTGGCGATTCAAAATTCTCCTGGCGAAACACATCAGGAACATAATTCTTTTTTCTGCGTTTCACATGGTTCCCAAACTCAAAATCCAACTTTTCCCAAACCAAAACATCTTCAAACAACCAAAACAAGTACCAACAATGTTCATATGCATATTACGATTATACTACGCAATTTACATCGATTTTCAACCGTTAGATTCATTGATTTAACCATTAAATCATTTTCTCTCAAATCTAACCTAAGTTCTAAATTTATATTTCTAGAACTTAGAGTGTCTAACTAGAACCCACCTGATAATCGAAGAGGAGTTTGAAGAAGATGATGATGATCCATGAACTTCTCTTCTTCATCCAAACTTTCCCTCTTCTCTTCTTCTTTCTCTCTTCCTTTCACTTCTTTCTCTTTACTATCTTTTTTCTTCTTTTTCTTTTTCTTTCTAACACACACATATATATATATATATATATATATATATATATATATATATATATTGATCGTGAAGGCCGGATCAGATCCTGTAGAAGTAGGCCACCAAGTACGTCTGAGGTGCTGGTCGTATGGAGAGGAGGGGGTGTACCTGCAAGGCACTCTGACGCTCAAGTAAGAAAGGGTCAGAGAAAAGGGGCAAGTACAAAGCGTTTATTCGTAGGGTGAATATTGGATACCTGACCCTCTCAAGCGAGAGGGTTTATATAGAGCCCCCAGTGCGTCGTCAACGGTCCTATTTTCGGGGCGGAATAACCGTTTTCCCGAAGAATAGGTAACTGCCCAAACTAGCTGTTATGTCGGGCAGGGTGCCCAAAACTAGCTGTTATGTCGGGCATATTCGGGGAGTAGACGAGCCGTGCGTAACGGCCATTGTTTCCGGGGAGGTGCGATGCAGCCCCTGCCCGGTTCGAAGGGCAGAAAGGTAACTTTTGCCCCTTTGTGGATTGGACTTAGGCAATTTGGGCCGCTTTGGAGCGGAAGTGGATTGGGCCGTGTCTAGCCATTGGTCCAGCCCAGAATAGGAGCCCCCCAAGTCGTTGCTCCCGAACGTGGGAGTGATGACTTAAGGACAGCTCGTTGCTCCGGGGAGCTAGCGTGAAATCGTCGTTTGAAGACGAGGAGGATTGTCTCAATGTGCCAGTGACCCCCGGTGTCCGTGAAATTTATGGTCATGACCTTGTTGCCCGGTGTTCGGGGAGGCTAAAGGTCAGTCAGAATTGGAAACGTTGGGGCGCCACGTGTGCCTAGAGCTCCGTGTAGCAGTTACTAGGCAACGATGGCTAGTTGATAGTCATCATGGCCTACGATCGCGTGCCTGCACGTGCCCCTCTGTATAAAATGGGAAAATCCATATTATTTGGGACTTTTTCGCTCTGATTTCTCTTCGTCTCATTCAGCATTCCTTCCCGTCACCGTCGTCTGCTTACTCCGACCACCGCTCCAAGCTTCGAGTAGCCACTTTCGTGTTCTTAAATCAAGTAAGTTTCCGATCCTGCGCTTGTTCTACTCCTTTTAGTGGTCAATGGTAGATTGCATGTGGTTAGGGCTAGGTTTAGAGGACGAAATAGGTTGATTTCCGGTGATTGTTGGTGGTGGACGGTGGTTGTGCCATTTTTCCACCTCTAACATATCGACGGACGTGTTAGTATGTTATGGAGAGGAGGGCGGTTCACGACGTCGTTGCGACGGTGATGCATGTGTAACTGCCGTGATCGTTCATCTTCTGAGTGAGTGATGAGTTTTTCGGTAGAATACTCCTAGATTCCGGTGAAGTTTTGCGATTTTCGGTGAAGCTTCGAACCAAACTGGTTATGCGTGCGGGGAAGCTCCTCGCTTGGGGATGATTTGTTTCAAGCGTCTCCTCGCGGGGAGGTTTCAGTCTTTCTTTTGATGTTAGGGCTTAGGCCGGGTGTCATACCCCAAATTTTACCCTCAGATATTCTGATCGTTTGCATATCATCTTGAGTCAGTCGTTTCGCATTTTAGTTAAACATCTCATTAATCATGCATTTTTCGTTAGAATTTAATTTGTTTTATTTCTTTTTTTACTAACCATTTTCAATTATCTTTTTTATTAATTTTAGTTTTATTATTATTATTTCTTTTTTTATTATTATTAATTTTATTATTATTAGTTTTATTATTATTAATTTTATTATTATTAGTTTTATTATTATTATTATTATTATTATTATTATTTGTTTTATTATTACTAAACTTTATTATTATTATTAGTTTTATTATTACTAAGCTTTATTATTATTATTATTATTATTACTTTTATTTTTGTTTGTCTTCATGTCCATAAAGGGAAAAATGGTAAGTTGGGACCACTACATTGTAGTACAAACACTTCACATGGATTGCCAACTTGGACTTATCAATGGCCAAGAATCATTCTCACATTTTACATGGAATGCCAACTTGGACTTATCAATGGCTAAGAATCATTCTCATAAAGTCACATGGATTGCCACATCAACACTCCCACCTCATTCACACTATAAATAAGATCTCTCTTTCTCTCATTTTTTGGCACCAACAATACCACACATACATTCCCTAACCTCCTTCTTCTTTCTTAACCTTTCCTTCATCTCCATAAACAAACAACAACTTCCATCAAAACACTTTCACTTCCTTCTACATAACAAGCTTAACCTTTGCTAGCTTTGGAGTTTGTGAGTATCATTCATCCTTTATTTTTGTTCATACCATATATAGTTAGTAGTTTAGTATATATATATTTTTAGTTTGTGAAGTTATGTTGTAAAAATGTAATATTTTATGTGTTCATGTTTTTTATTATTGTTATATTATTATTAAGATTTATTTATTTTTTTTACCTAAATCTTTCCATTTAAATTTAATGATTAAACTTTTTTTTAAAAAATAAAAAATACGAAAGAAGAGGACTGTTGGAATCTAGCATTCTAGCAGAAACCTCGAACGATTGGTCTCAAGTCTCGCACTTTGGGGTAGCCATTCATTCATTCTTTCGCTCCTCAAAATACCTTTAATCAACTTGGACGAATAAGAGCCGTCAAGATCTAGCATCTCGTCACAACTCTTCGAACAATTGATTTTCATCAAGCGTTCATTGTCCATTAAACCATTTTCATATCAACTTGGACGAATAAGAGCCCTCAAGGTCTAGCATCTTGGCATAACTCTTTAAGCAATTGATTATCGTCAATAGCTCGTTGTCCATTAATTATTTTTCATTTCAAATTGGATGAATAAGAGCCATCAAGATCTAGCATCTTGGCACAACTCTTCGAATAATTGATTATCTTCAAGAGTTCATTGTCCATCAAATATTTTTCATCATAACTTGGATGAATAAGAGCCGTCAAGATCGAGCATCTTGACACAACTCTTTGAACAATTGATTTCCATCAAGCATTCACTGTCCATTAAACATTTTTCATACCAATCTTGAATGAAAAGGACTGTTAGAGTCTAGCACTCTAGCATAACCCTTTGTCATTCTTAAAACATATTCAAGCCACTTTTAAACCACTAGCTTTTCCAAGAGATAGCCATTAATCTCTTGTGATTTTTAACCCTTCCTTTAACCTTCACAAAGAGATAATCATTAATCTCTTCTCCTAAACAACCAATCCTCACAAGCTTTGCTTTCAAGCTTTTTACCGTAGTAGCCAAAACTACGGACGCTCTGATTTCTCAAGTTCATCTTGAGAATACGTAGGCATAGGATTGCGAGATCCTAGCGAGCCACCTTTTTCTTTTTCTTTTGTTTCCTTTACATCCAATGCCTTCTTGGGTTCCAACTTTCCCTTTTTCTTTTCCTTTTTCCTTTACATCCAATGCCTTCTTGGATTCCACCTTTTCCTTTACATCCAATTCCTTCTTGGATTCCACCTTTCCTTTTTTTCATCGTAGCCCCGAACTACGAAGGCTCTGAGTTCCTCACTGCACTATGAGGATACGTAGGCACGAGATTGCGAGGTCTTGTCGAGCCCCCTAGTAATAAAAACCCTTAGGTCTCCCCTTTAAAAAATCCTAAAAACATTTCTCTCTCTTCCCATTCCAAGTAGAAGATTAAGAAACAAAGCTTAAGCTAACATACATTCGACCCTAACTAAATGGTTCCCGTTGAGTACAACGGACGTGAGGGGTGCTAATACCTTCCTCTTGCGTAACCGACTCCCGAACACAGACATTGGTTGCGATGACCATATTCTTATCCTTTCTTTTTAGAGGTTTTATTCGATATTTTCCCTTTCCCTCTATGGGAATAAATAAAGATCGGTGGCGACTCTGTTAAGTCCATCCCGCGGGCGTGGGATTGCGCTTCGCGAGGTCGTTCTCATTTTTTGGGGTACGACACCGGGGACATTGTCCTCAGCCCTAAGCGCGCCCTTTCACTTGACTAGTGGTGGAAGGGTGGATTTGATTTGTTGTCAAATTCACTTTCTTCTCTTCTTTTCAGGTGATCGATATGGCGATGGGGCCAGATAGAGAGATTATCTTCGATACGTCCGAGGAAGAAACAAGCTCTTCGGATAGTAGTAGCTCAACGGCCTCGAATACCCCCAGTGATGTCGGGGAGGAAGAGGAGCTGGACGATATGGACGAGGATTCCGTTGAGGGTTCCGTGAAGGAATGGGAGGTGGTCGAACCTGCCGAACACGTGTCTACTTTTGCAAATTATTTAGGGGACGTTTTTACGGAGGTTGGACCGGAGGGGGAGTGGAAGGTGCACTTCCCTTCCGAGGATGAGCGGGTCTGTACGGATTTCGGGGACCGCTTCACAATGTATGAATACGCTTTTAAGGAGCTGGGTCTGAGGCTGCCGTTCACTGATTTTCAGCAGTCGGTGTTCACGCACTTGAGGTTGGCTCCCACGGAACTGCACCCAAACTCGTTGGCCTTTATCCGGGCGTTCGAGCTAGTGTGCGAGTACCTCGCCATAGGGGCTACTCTTCCCCTATTCTTCACCGTCTTCCATCTTCAAAGGCAGCTGTCGGGGAGGAAGTATGGTTGGGTCTCTCTGAAGCAGCCTCGCAAACTGTTTAAACCATTTTCAAAGTCGATACAGACATTTAAGGAGCTGTACTATATTGTCGAGCCCGTGTTCGAAGCTGCCCAGGATAATACATATGTCTGGGAGATTGAGGTGGATGAGGATGGGAACGACCTGGGCGACGAGGCGGGGAAATTTATTAGGCAGAGAATCTACAAGTTCCCCATTCATTGGGCACCTAACCATTTCGCCAAGAAGCCCAGTGACTACGTTCTCCAACCGCACGAGCTACACGGGCAGGATGCCATGGCGTACGAGGAGTTGGTGAAGTACGTTAACTCCTTCCTACTCGCTGAGTACTGGACGAATAAGGGTAACCCGATCTTCGAGGAAGACGGTAGTCAGAGGGTTGAGTACCGGTTTGTCAACACCAAGGCACTGCTGGAGTGCAAGACTCCTGCGGAAGTCTAAAAGCTGCTTGGTAGTTTTAGTTATTTTAGATTTGCTCGTGTTATTTCTTTTCCTCGTAACTAACGTGTTCGACTTTCGTTTGTGCAGGTGAGATGCCTCAGGCCCATGAGAGGGTTGTGAAGAACGCTCTTGCGAGGAACAAAGCCGGAGCCGTTCCTCTGAAGTCTCGGTTCGTTGGTGCTTGTGCTCCCCCTCTGGCTCAGTCTACTGTGGGTACCTCTTCTTCTCCTACTCCCGCTCCTCGGGGATCTCCTCTTCCTTTGACCGGACGACCCAAGCGGCCAAGGTTTAATGATGCTGTGGACATCACTCGAGTATCTGATAAAGGGAAGTTCGAGCTTCCTCCTTGCATCCTTGATAGGAGATTCTTTGAGGGAAACTCTTTGATCGTGCCTTGGGCAGAGTCTCTTCGTTTGGAAAGCATGGATCGCCCGAGCAAGAGGGCATTGGTGGCTCAAGACGCTTCAGCTTTGGTTAGGATGCTGGAGATGGCAGCCGTTTATGCTGAAGGGGACTCTGCAACTGAGTCTGAACTTAATGCTGCCTGGGCTGCTATGGCGTCCCTCAAAGAAGAAGCCAAGGGTGCAGACGAAGCTCGGAAGAAGGCTGAGGAGGAGGTAGCTCGGTTGAAGAAGGAGAATTCCATGCTGGCGGCGGAGAAGAAAGCTTCTGAGGAGCTGGTCCAGCAGTTGAAGGCGGTCAACGCCCCGGGTGAAGATGAGCCGGAAGATGTGAAGGAATTAAAGACGAGATCCGAGCTGGTCGCCTGTATGCTGATGGCCGAGGATGACAGTATTTCCGTCGCGGATGAATACTTCAGAAATGCCGTGGCTCAACTGCGGGTGGTGAACCCCGAGCTTGACTTCTCCGTCGAGGGTACTCATTATTTGGTGCATGTTGAGGATGGTCGAATCGTTATGCCCGACGCCCTTCTTGAAGGAAATGTCGAGGACGAGCCCGCGGAGAGCCAGGGGCCTCAGCGCGAGCCTGCCGAACAGATGGACGTATGAGGGGTTTGTCTTTTTGTTGTTGTAACTTGTCTGGCCTGCGTGCTGAGTAATTGTTGTAATCTATTTGGTGGGCATGGCCCCCATTTTATGTAATCCAGTACAACCGTGGTCCTAGTGGCCACTTATTTATGTTTAAATTATATGTTTGATTTGGTTATTTGCATGGTTTTACTTGCTTTTATTCTTTGCTAAGTGTTGTACTCATGCTCGTTGTGAATGTGTGTCTGCCCGTGATAGGGAGTATTTGACTTATGCGAATTTTTAGGGGGATTGCTTGTTATAGATGTGTTCGGTAGTGAGGGGTACTGATCGAACGGTCGGGGAATGTCCTGGCGGGGATGCGGAGCTCAGGTCGCGTTTGAGGCCTGAGTTCACGACGTGAACATCCCATCGCAAGCTGGGGTTCTTCCAGTCATGGTACTCTGATGACGACGATGCTCGATCGAGGACCACTGTCGAGCAGTTACCCGACTCGTTACTAAGCGGGGTTCTGCTTTATAGGTATGCGACGCTTGTACCTAGGCGTGCATAGTGGTCGGTAGCTGACGTCCGTCGTCGTGACGGGTCGAACCGGGAATTAGCTGTAGTATTGTTTTAGATTTTCGGCGTTCCATGGTGAAGCAAGTTCTTCCCTGTTGAGATGTTCTAGGTAGTAGGCCCCATTCTCCGTTTTTGCTCGGACGCGATAGGGTCCTTCCCAGTTGGCTGCTAGTTTGCCTTCGCGAGAGTCTTTGTGGTTTCTTCTTATAACAAGGCTTCCCACATCGAACTCTCGTCGTATCACCTTGGCGTTGTGCCTGATGGTAATTTTTTGTTTTAGCGAGGCTTCGCGTAGGGCTTCCCCGGTTCGGATTTCCTCGACGAGGTCGAGTTCTTCTCTTAACGACTCGTCGTTCATCTCCTCGTCTAGGCGCGACTCTGTCTGCTTGGAGGGTATGTGAACTTCGACGAGAATTACAACCTCGGTCCCATATGCTAGACGGAAGGGTGTTTCCCCGGTGGTAGAGTGTGGGGTTGTACGCTATGCCCACAACACGCTGTGCAGTTCCTCGACCCAAGCCTTCTTAGTTTCTTCTAGCCTTCGTTTGAGGCCTCGAAGGATGACTCAGTTAGCTGCTTCAGCCTGCCCGTTTGTTTGAGGGTGCTCAACGGATGTGAAGTACTGCTTCGTGCCCAGTTGGGCGACGAAGTCCTGAAACTTCCTGTCCGTGAATTGCGTCCCATTGTCCGTCACTATTGCTTGGGGAATGCCGAAACGTGCAAGGATTTTTCGTTTGTAGAAACGCAGTATGTTAAGGGCGGTTATTTTGGCTAGAGCCTCCGCTTCTATCCATTTTGTGAAGTAGTCCATGCCCACTCTTAGGAATTTGTTCTGATTCGATCCTACTACGAAGGGTCCTAGGATGTCCAGGCCCCACCAGGCAAATGGCCACGGGGAGGACATTGCTTTGAGCTCGTTAGGTGGAGCCAGGTGCATGTCCCCATGTCGTTGGCATTTATCGCATTTCTTCACGTGTTCTTTAGCGTCGTGCTGCATGGTCGGCCAGTAATATCCTGCTCGGAGGGCCTTTCGGGCAAGTGACCTTCTGCCGAGATGTTGGGCATTCATTCCCTCGTGGATTTCACGCAGGATGTGTACGACCATTTCTTCCTCGACACACTTGAGCAGCAGAATGGAGAATACCTACCTGTAGATTTTATCTTCAACCAAGACATAAGAGCAGGCTCTTCGCCTAACTATGCTGGCCTCTTTTGGGTCGGACGAAAGTTCGTCTTTGGCGAGATAGTTGTAAACAGGGGTCATCCAGCAGTTGTTGTCGCAGATCACCTGCACGTCGAGGGTCAGGGAGGCCTTCTCGATACTGGGTCGAGGAAGTACTTCCTGTAAGACGGATTGTTTCCGCCTTTCTTCTTTGTGCTGGCTAGTTTGGATAGAATGTCTGCTCGCACGTTATGTTCGCGAGGAACATGTTTCACTTCTACTGTTGCGAACTTTGCCATTTCCTTCTTGACCAGGGCTAAGTATTCGGTCTGGTTATTGTTTTTGGCTTGATATTCTCCTCGGACCTGAAGGGCCACGAGTTGTGAATTTGTGCAAATGACGACTTCTTTTGTGCCCAGGTCCTTGGCTAGGTGTAGCCCAGCGAGGAAGGCCTCGTATTCATCCTGGTTGTTCGAGGTTGGGAAGAATAGGGTAAGTGATACTTCGATGATGATTCCTTCGATGATTTCCAGTATGATGCCCGCGCCGCTCCCTGCCGAGCTTGGGGCACCGTCCACAAAAATGGTCCATTTACGTGCTTCGCTCGCGGAGGAGTCTATGAATGTCATTTCTGCGACGAAGTCGGCCAGAGTCTGGGCTTTGAGAGCTTTCCTGCCTTCATATCGGATGTCAAATTTGGATAGTTCAAGCGACCATTTAAGCATTCGTCCGGCCATGTCTGGTCGTCCCAGTAGCTGTTTTATGGGTTGATCTGTTCGAACCACGATCGTGTGAGCTAGGAAGTAGTGTCTTAATCTTCTGGCTGCGTTGATTAGGGCCAGAGCCACTTTCTCTATCTGTTGGTATCTTAACTCTGGTCCTTGCAGCACTTTGCTCTTGAAATATATGGACTTTTTCCCGTCAGGTGTCTCGTAGATGAGAGCGGCGCTCACTGCTTCGGTTGCTACGGCGAGTTACAGGTACAACGTTTCGCCATTGTTCGGGAGAGAGAGGACTGGTGGCTCTGAGAGTGCCCGTTTCAGATGGAGAAGGGCCTCGTCACATTCCTCGGTCCATTAGAATGCTGCCTCCTTGCGGAGGAGTTTGAAGAATGGTAGGGCGTGCTGGGCAGACTTGGCCACGAAGCGAGATAGTGACACGTATCCCATTGAGGGACTGGATGGACTTCTTGGACTTGGGCGTAGGAAACTCGGAGAATGCTCGACACTTATTGGGATTGGCCTCGATTCCTCGTTCCGTTAAGTAGAAGCCGAGGAACTTGCCTGCTCAGACACCTAACGTGCACTTCTCTGGGTTAAAATGCATTTTGTATTTCCTGGCCTGTTCGAAGACCTTTCTCAAATGGGCAGTGTGATCGGTCTCCTCGTGGGATTTTACGATCATGTCGTCCATGTAGACTTCGAGCATGTTGCCTATCTTTCCCCGGAAGACCTTGTTCATCATTCTTTGATAGGTAGCTCCGACATTCTTCAGGCCGAAGGGCATTACGTTGTAGTAATAGTTGCCCGATTCGGTCATGAAAGTCGTGTATTTTTTGTCGGCCATCGCCATTGGAATTTGATTATAGCCCGAGTAGGCTTCCATGAACGATAAAAGTTTAAAACCGGCAGAATTATCAACAAGTTTATCAATATTGGGGAGGGGGTGGGCATCCTTCGGGCATGCCTTATTGAGATCGGTGTAATCAATGCACATGCGCCATTTTCCATTAGATTTTTTAACTAGTACAACGTTGGACAACCAAGTGGTGTACTTGGCCTCCGAAATAAATTTGGCCCCGAGGAGGTCCTTTACATCTTTTTCAGCAGCCTCCATTTTCTTCGGAGACTGCTTTCTCCTACGTTGTGCTACGGCCTTGACGGCCGGGTCAATTGTCAGCTGGTGGCAGGCGACGGATGGATCCAAGCCGGGCATTTCGACGGCGCTCCATGCGAAGAGGTCGACATTCTCATGGAGGCATGCTTTGAGCTGCTTCCTCGCGATGTCGGGCAGGTCTGCTCTAATCTTCACTCCTCACTGAGGGTCATCGCCAAACAGGACGATCTCGAAGTTGCCATCCGGGATTGGGCACATCAGATGGGAGCTGCTGCTGGACGATGTAGACGGGTTAGATGAAGCTGCTCGTTCCTCCTGTTGGTCTTCTTCGGGGAAGCGACTGTCGAGGTCGATGGAGTTGACCCGGGGCAGAGGCTTGGCTTCCTCGGAGCTGCTTGGCAATGTTGGCTTGCTCGACGCTTTTGGCTTGGAAGCAATGGCGTTGAGCCCCTTTGTAGCTACTTCGAAACACTGTCGTGCAACTTCGATGTCACCGTGGAGGGTGGCGACCATTCCTTTTGAAGTGTAATACTTCATCTTCAGGTGGACTGTTGAAGGCACCGCTACCAACTCGGCCAGAGTTAGCCTTCCGAATATGCACTGGTAGAGCGAAGGGCATTCGATTACCAGAAATTGTACCTTCACGGATTTGGCCATCTCAGTCGATCCAAAGGTTACGATCAGCTCGACGTATCCCCATGGCTTGGTCACTGATCCGTTGAATCCCTGCAAATCAGACCCTACATAGGGGGTAAGGTGTGATTCGTCCAGCTGAAGTGTTGAAAATAGCTAGGAGTACATGATGTCGACCGAGCTGCCCTGGTCGACGAGGATTCTACGAACGTCAAAGTTTGCCATTCGGGCTCTGACGAGCAAAGGTATGCTCGAGTTCGGGGATCCCCCGAGGAGCTCTTCCCGGTAGAAGGAGATGGGGACGGAGCCCTTCTGGGCCTAATCAAGCGTGGTCACCTTATTAGAGCTTGTGTTGATCAGATGCTCGAATTTTTGTTTCATGGAGCCCTCCTTGACTTTGTTGAAGCTCCCGCCGGAGATAACCATGGCGGAGGTAAACGTCTCCCACGGGCTATGGCCTGCGAAATAAGCAGGGGCGCTGAGCCCGTCCAAGACGTAGAAGTCCTCCGGTCGCGATATGGACATAGCGACCTGTATGTTGGCGTCTTCCGAGGAGAGTACTTCCTCCTCTATCTTCTTGGACTCTTGGGCGTCCTGCCGAGGAGTGTCCTTCTTCTTCGCGAACTGTTTCAGGTGGCCGTCCCTGATCAGTATCTCAACGGCATCCTTCAGATGGATGCAGTCTTCTGTAGTGTGGCCGTGACACTTATGGAAACGGCAGTATTTTGATTTGTCCATGTTTGGCTTGGCCGACAGTTGTTTGGGGAAGCGGACCCCTGCCTGCTTGAATTACGAATTGGCACATTCGGACAGTATCTTCTCCCTGGAGACGGTCAGGGGGTATAGTTGTGGAACCGCCCGAAGGGCCCCTTGTTGTCGCGGGAGTCTCGTGGACGGTCCTCGCGCCTCCGTTCGCCTCGATGAGATGTTGAGGCTTCCTCACCTCTGGAGGTCTGAGCGTTCTCCTGATGGCGTGATGCTCGGACGTTATAGGCCGCAACCTTCTCTTCGTACTGAATGTATGATTGGGCTTGAGGAGGAGGGCGTCTAGGTTCCTCGGTGGTGCGAGGCCGACGACTTTAGAGAACTCGGAGCCCGGGTGGAGCCCTTGCTCGAGCAGAAACTTCTTCATTTCATCAGCTGTAGGGACATGTACTGCTTCTTTGTTGAACCTTTCGATATATGTATGGAGAGGTTCGTCCTTTCCTTGGATTATGACCCCAAGGGAGGCCTCAGTCTTGGGATAACGGCGAGAAGCTGTGAAATGCCATGAGAACATCCTGCCCAGTTGTCTCCATGAGGTGATGGACTCCTCGGGCAGCTGCTTGTACCATGTCATCGCCCCCTTTCGGAGCGTGGTCGGAAACAACCGGCATTTGATGGCGCCTCGTACGCCGCGGTAGTCCAACAGTGCATCGATGTTCTCAATGTGCTCGTCAGGGTCAGTGGTTCCGTCGTACGTGCCCAGTGACGGGGGCTTCTCAAGGCCCTTTGGGAGACGGGTAGCCAAGATCTCCTGGGACAATGGGCCGTGAAGCTCATCGTCGCTGCTAGAACTGGTGAATGACGGGGACCGAAGGGTATGCTCACGGCGGCGGTTCCTTCGGGGAGAAGGGGAATGGTTCCTTCGAGGAGAAGGTGAGCGATTCCTTCGGGGAGACGGTGAACGGGCCCGACCTTTAGACTTGAGCGGGGGAGACTGCTCGTTCCTTCGAGTCCTCTTGTAGCGGGGAGAGTGCTGGTCATGCGGGGAAACCTGGTCACGCTTCCGGGCGGCGCGAGGGTCAGGCTCTTGGCGCAGTCTCCGGTCAATATCTCTCCGGGGCTGCGGGCTCCTTGATCGTTGCTGGTTCCTCCGTGGAGGAGGGGATCTTGGACGCTTGGATTCTTCTAATGCCTCGATCCTCTCGTTCTACTGCAGGATCAGGGTGTTGGTTTTGTTGATCGCCTCCAGGAGTGCTGCCATGGCCGGGTCGGCGTTGGGCGGAACAGGAATGGGCTGGACGTCCATCGTAGGCTGATCGTTATTGCGGTCAGCAGAGGTGGGGGAAGGAGAAGCTGTGGCCCCGTCTCACAGAAAACGGGCATCTCGGAGAAGAGATGATTGGCCGTCAACGTCAGTCTTATTGACGGGGAGGACAGCGGTTTATAGAGCACCTTTGGCGTGGTCTTGAGAGGCCATGATGATGATGATCTTTGAAAATTATTTTGATCTTTGGTTTTCGGGGAAAGAAAGACGGGGAGAACAATGATTCCCACAGACGGCGCCACTGATCGTGAAGGCTGGATCAGATCCTGTAGAAGTGGACCACCAAGTACGTCTGAGGTGCTGGTCGTATGGAGAGGAGGGGGTGTACCTGCAAGGCACTCTGACACTCAAGTAAGAAAGGGTCAGAGAAAAAGGGCAAGTATAAAGTGTAACGCCCCAATTTTGGTCAGTTTTATTTAATCGAGTTTAATTGATTATTTTATTATTATATTATTTTATTTTCGACTTTTATTTAGAAAAATGTTATTTTTCATCGTTATTATGTTTTATCGCATTTTGAGAGCGTTTGCGAGATATTTGAGTGTAGGGGTATTTTGGTCATTTGGGTAGATATTTTGTTTAAATAGAATAGAAAGATAGAAAGAGAGAAAAAGAAAAGAAAACAGAAAAAAAAAATAGAAAGAGAAGAGAAGAGAAAAGAGAAGGAAAGAAGGGAGAAGAGGAAAAGAGAGGAAAAGTCGAGAAAACTCCGTTTAAAGCGCGAATAATCGGGTAAGGGTGAGAAGTTTCAATTATATATTGCTTGTGTATGTATATGTGTATGTTTTCTTGATTGTTTTGGATAGTTTCATATAGTTTTTATTTTAGGTCGAAATGGTAAAAATGGTTAGAAATCGATGTTTTCACGGATGAATTTCGAAATAAATTGCGTAGATTAGTCGTATGAGGTTAGACCGAGATTATAGAAACTCGTTTGGTTGAAATCGGTTGATATTGTGAGTTTTGACATTTTTGGGTTTTGAGAATGTGAGATTTTGGTGAAAATCGAACGTCGTAGAATTATCGTTTTATGGTCCTAAAACGTTGATATATATTTGGTAAGGATTATTGTGTATTTGTTTCGTATCATAGAATTGAATCGGTCGGATTTTCGGGCAAAATAGCCGAAATCCGTAGCAGCCCGCAGGCGTACGGACGCGTGCTGTAGGTGGAAAATCCTGATTTTTCGGAAAACTTCGGAAATTCATATCTCTTGAACCGTAAGTCGGTTTTGATCCCCGTTCGAAGCGTTGGGAAGCTAACGAGATGTTCTTTCTAGGAAAAATAGTTTTGAGGTCTGAACCTAGTCCAATCGGTACAGTTTTTTCGAACCGTTTCGTAGTGTCGGGCGTCCGGTTTATGTTTTTGCGTTATTTTGAAATATTCATATCTTCTTCGTTGTTTATCGTATTTAAGTGTTCTTTATACCGAATCGAAGCTGTCGATGAGCACTTTTTGATGATGATAGAAAATATTATTTTTGGCCGACTTTTAGCCGACTTTTTCGAGAAACCGTAAAAATGGAATTTTGAGTTATTTTTCAATATTGTAAGACATATTATGATATGTTATGAGATGGCTTGTGTGATGATTCTTTGATGGGAATTTGATGTTGTGGAATGGTATATTGGTGTTTGTGGCCATTTTGGGCAATTGTGTGCATTACTTTATATGTACTTGAAATACATGATTATTGTTAATGCATGAGCATTTGATGTTGGCATGAGTCATTAATGTGTCAAGTATCATGATATGCATTCTTGCATTGGAAGATTCATAGATGAATCAGTTTTATCGTCTTACGCCCTGAAATAATGGTAGAAGCGATTAATCACAATCAGTTTTATCGTCTTACGCCCTGAAATAATGGTAGAAGCGATTAATCACAAATGATTGTGCGCCCTGAAATAGTGGTCGAAAGCAATCCATAAACGTCGTTCGCCCTGAAATAATGGTTTATAGCGACGGGGAACATCGTAGGCCCGACGGGGAGTTACTCTATGTAACAAGCGATGATTCCAAGAGTTCCTAGGGGACTAATGTATCACCAATTGAGTCGGTACCGCATTTGCATCTATATAGAGTCGTTGGTCGATCTCTATGGTATGCATTGATCATCTTTTGTATATTTGCATTGATGAATGAATATGGAAAAGTATGCTTTGTGGAAGTATGGAATTAATGGAATATGCGTGATTATATGCTTGGTTTCGTATAGATATATATATTGTGATGTATATGAGTGAGTTGTGATGAATGGTGGTGTGAATTGTGAAGGGATGTGTTATGTGTGGAAAATCATGATTCGATTTATTATGTGTGATATATTATGTATTGGTGACATGCTATATATATATTGGTAGGTGATGTTGTGGTGAGAAATATTTTATATGTGGATTTATTTGTGTTGTGGCATATTATTATGCAATCTTGTTATAATTGTTATTTCTCACCCTTCTGCTGGAATATGCTTTTTATGGCATAGTGCAGATTGTCAGCTTTAGAGGCTTGGAGGCTTTTGTGGAGATTAGTCCTCCGTTCCGTTGTCGTTCGTGGTGTCTGCTCTGATACGTAGCACGGGAGTCGGGGAACGTTTTGTTATATGTATATAATTGTTGAATATATTTTGTATTTATATTTGGATGTATAAAACAGTTTATTTTGTAAAACAAGTCGGTTATGGATCTTTCCGCTTTATTCCATAATTGACCATCCTTTTGTAAGGAAAAGTTTCCCTTTGTGTTATGTATCAAAGATGTTGAGCAGGGATTGTATTTTATTTCTTTAAATGTGGCATCCCTGTTTCTGTCGGAAAAATAAAATTTTAGTTACTCTGATATTTATTATGTGTTATTTATTTCGCGATGGGAATTGGGGAGTTACATTAGTGGTATCAGAGCAGGTCGGTCCGTCCGGCCAAGTTGTTGAGTCAGTTGGTGTGACAGTTGAATACTGTCGTTGTTGTTTGTCCCTTAGTACGTGATAGGTGTGCGGAACACTGTCAGTGCTTTCTGGTTTTCTAATCCTTTGTCTTCAGGTGTGAGATTGAGATAAGTGGGGGAGAAGCTGGTACTTCTCCATGTTGTTTCAGGTGTGGAGCGTTGGCTCAGTGTACCGTTGATTGCAAGATTGTAAGTGTTGTTCGGACAATGTTGTTCTCAGTTCCGAAGGGGATGCGGAGGTAAGGTTTATGTCAACTAAGGATTTGTGCCTTAGGTAGTTTTGTGTACAGGATGTAAGAAATGTTATTATAGTTTGGTAAAGACGGTTTATGCCCCATCGTGATTGTCGGCTGTCTATTGACAAATTGAGGAACTGATCACCCTTAATCTCTTGTTGATAGCAGACGGAGATTGTGTTGGATGGAATAGACGTGTCTTTCCGGCTTTGATATTGTGTGAAATGAGTGTTTGGAATTTAAGGGAACGATTACAGATTGTTTTGATGAGTCGATGAAGGTGTTAATATCAGAAGATGCAATGGATTAGAGGTTTTGGTATGTTGGTTCAGTATGAAGTTTTGAGAGTGAATGATTGGGCATCGTTAATGGTGGTTCTCAGAGAGAAAAGTGTGAACTCAAATTGTACGAAGGTAAGGATTTGAGGTTTGGATCTGCTAAGTAAGCAGGAGAACTTTTAGGAAGTGAAACTAAGATGTTGTTATGTTCGTGATGATAGTTTTCTAGAAATTGGCAAGAAGGACACAGTGATGAGCTACCGGTTGTGCGTGATTTTCAGATGTATTCCCGGATGGAATATTGGATGTTAGCATTAGAGGTACCCGAACTGATAGAGTAGTTGGAAGATTTACTGGAAAGGAGAATTGTGAGGCCAAGTGTGTCGTTTTGGAGAGCTTCAGTGTTGTTGGCGACAAAAAGGAAGGATGATTGACCGAAATAACAAGCATGATGTGAATAATGGTATTGAGACTATGGAAAGCCAAACTTAGAGTTCCGAAGAGGTTTGGAGTTTTTGGAATTTTAGAGCATTAATGGAAATTTTGAGAAAACCTCAAGTGTGGATGTACTATTTGAGAGTTCTTTTGGATTGGTTGTTGCTACATGTTGGGATTTATGGAATTTGGACGGTTAAGAGAAGAAATTGTGTATGGATTACTGACAGTTGAATAAGGTAATGGTGGAGAATAAGTGTCCGCTTTCAGGAATAGATGACTGTAATGGTTTGGCTGAGTTTGAGTGAACTTGCGATTGTTTGGAATGTTTGATAAGAGTGGTGAATTGTGCGAGTTAAGACTTTGATCGATTTGATGTGACTGGTTATGTTGTTATCATCGGAATAGACTGGTAATTACTCGGTTAAGCTTGTGTGTGAGTAGCCAGTTGCCTAGTGCAAGGTTTTGCAAAAGCTTTAAGAATTTATATCTTTTGGAATTTGGTTGGACATTACGAAGTACGGTGATGTTGCTTGGTGTTAGTAATGTGTCCGTAATGTTTGTGAAGTATATGAAGCGTATCTTCCCTATTTAATTGAATAAGTTGTAGTGGTTTTAATTGAGGATATTCGAATCTGTTATAAACTCGGAAGAAGAACAGGTAGAGTGTTTGAGATTTGAATCACAAGTGTTGGAAAGAGACGAAGTTTTATGCTAAGTTATTCAAGTGAGAATTTGGGTTGGAAAAAGGTTAGTCTTCTTGGATATGTTATTTTTTAGGATGGTATTTGTTATGAATTCATCGGAAGTAGATCTGGTTTTGCAATGAGAGGTTCCAAAGTTGGTTAAGGAGATTAGAAACTTTTGGGCTCAGTCGGTTGTTACGAAAGGTTATGGAAGACTTTGCTATGTTTGTACTTCTGTTATTTCAGTTGGCTTGCAAAGGGTAAGTCGTTTGCTTTGGATGTTCGTTGTGAGTAAGTTTCAGAGAGCTGAAGTAGAAGTTGTCTACGGTTTCAGTTTTGAGTCTGTGTGATCCTAATGAACCGGTTATGAGGTAAGGTGATGTGTTTTTGATGAGTTTAATTTATGTGTTAATGCAAGAGGGTAAAGTCGTGGCTTATGCTTTACGACAATTGAGGATTCATAGAAGGATCTATACTATTCAGGATTTGGAATTGGTTACGGTTGTATTGTGTTGGAAAATTTGGAGGTATTATCTTTATGGTTTTGGGTTCGAAGTGTTTAGTAATCACAAGAATATTGAGTACCTGTTTGGTCAGAAGGGATATGGTATGAGACAGAGTGGATGGTTGGAAATTTTGATGAGTTATGACTTTAGTTGGAATTATCCTGTTGGTAAAGGTAAGGTCTTGCTTGGAAAGTTAAGTCGAAAGTTTCAGGGTATGTCTGTTTTGATGGTCAGAGAATTAGAATAATTTGAGCAGTTCCGAGACTGGTGTCTGGTGTGTGAGATAACACAGGAGAGTGTGAGGTTAGGAATATTAAAAGTGAACAGTGATTTTTGGTGAATAAGAGAAAGAGTTAGACCTTGGACGTGAAATTGGTAGTTTTGATGGTTGCGAGTAATCAGAGTGCACAGCGGATGCGTGGTGTTGCACAATTTGTATTTGCGTGTGTGTGACTTGTAAGAGTTCATAAGTGGAATATTGGGAATATGTAGGATTGATGAGACCATTGGACGTTTCAAAATGGAAGTGATAAGTGAAAGGTTTAAATGTTATCCATGGGCTACTATGTAGAGGGATGTTTCGGTTATATGTTCGATTGGTGGATCGTAGCATTGTTGTAGTATGGTTGTGTGGAGGTTGTTTAAACGATGTTGTATCGTGGAACTTTATGTTCTTGTTGTGTTGTTGCCTCGTTTCCATGGTGATGGTTCGAGCGTGTGTAGCTAATTCCTGTGTGGGGAATTAGGGGAGGGTTACCTACGGTGATGGTAACGATCTTGTTGTGTTTCGGTTCTAGAGTGAACCTGTGTGTTGGTATCGTGGTTTTCCTTGAGTTGTGAGTTGGTCGTCAAGTGCATTGTATGGGCTTTGCATCTTGTCGTTGTAGTTGTCGTCGTGTCGTATTGTTGTATCTGCGGTTAGCAAGGTGTTTGTCTGTTGTGTTATTCGTGGTGTGCCTTTTGTTGGCATGTTGGTTTGTTCGTCGGATGCGAGAGTCGTGTCCGGAGTTGTTCGTCTCGGTTAGATTTTCGAGGACGAAAATGTCTAAGTGGGGGAGAATTGTAACGCCCCAATTTTGGTCAGTTTTATTTAATCGAGTTTAATTGATTATTTTATTATTATATTATTTTATTTTCGACTTTTATTTAGAAAAATGTTATTTTTCATCGTTATTATGTTTTATCGCATTTTGAGAGCGTTTGCGAGATATTTGAGTGTAGGGGTATTTTGGTCATTTGGGTAGATATTTTGTTTAAATAGAATAGAAAGATAGAAAGAGAGAAAAAGAAAAGAAAACAGAAAAAAAAAATAGAAAGAGAAGAGAAGAGAAAAGAGAAGGAAAGAAGGGAGAAGAGGAAAAGAGAGGAAAAGTCGAGAAAACTCCGTTTAAAGCGCGAATAATCGGGTAAGGGTGAGAAGTTTCAATTATATATTGCTTGTGTATGTATATGTGTATGTTTTCTTGATTGTTTTGGATAGTTTCATATAGTTTTTATTTTAGGTCGAAATGGTAAAAATGGTTAGAAATCGATGTTTTCACGGATGAATTTCGAAATAAATTGCGTAGATTAGTCGTATGAGGTTAGACCGAGATTATAGAAACTCGTTTGGTTGAAATCGGTTGATATTGTGAGTTTTGACATTTTTGGGTTTTGAGAATGTGAGATTTTGGTGAAAATCGAACGTCGTAGAATTATCGTTTTATGGTCCTAAAACGTTGATATATATTTGGTAAGGATTATTGTGTATTTGTTTCGTATCATAGAATTGAATCGGTCGGATTTTCGGGCAAAATAGCCGAAATCCGTAGCAGCCCGCAGGCGTACGGACGCGTGCTGTAGGTGGAAAATCCTGATTTTTCGGAAAACTTCGGAAATTCATATCTCTTGAACCGTAAGTCGGTTTTGATCCCCGTTCGAAGCGTTGGGAAGCTAACGAGATGTTCTTTCTAGGAAAAATAGTTTTGAGGTCTGAACCTAGTCCAATCGGTACAGTTTTTTCGAACCGTTTCGTAGTGTCGGGCGTCCGGTTTATGTTTTTGCGTTATTTTGAAATATTCATATCTTCTTCGTTGTTTATCGTATTTAAGTGTTCTTTATACCGAATCGAAGCTGTCGATGAGCACTTTTTGATGATGATAGAAAATATTATTTTTGGCCGACTTTTAGCCGACTTTTTCGAGAAACCGTAAAAATGGAATTTTGAGTTATTTTTCAATATTGTAAGACATATTATGATATGTTATGAGATGGCTTGTGTGATGATTCTTTGATGGGAATTTGATGTTGTGGAATGGTATATTGGTGTTTGTGGCCATTTTGGGCAATTGTGTGCATTACTTTATATGTACTTGAAATACATGATTATTGTTAATGCATGAGCATTTGATGTTGGCATGAGTCATTAATGTGTCAAGTATCATGATATGCATTCTTGCATTGGAAGATTCATAGATGAATCAGTTTTATCGTCTTACGCCCTGAAATAATGGTAGAAGCGATTAATCACAATCAGTTTTATCGTCTTACGCCCTGAAATAATGGTAGAAGCGATTAATCACAAATGATTGTGCGCCCTGAAATAGTGGTCGAAAGCAATCCATAAACGTCGTTCGCCCTGAAATAATGGTTTATAGCGACGGGGAACATCGTAGGCCCGACGGGGAGTTACTCTATGTAACAAGCGATGATTCCAAGAGTTCCTAGGGGACTAATGTATCACCAATTGAGTCGGTACCGCATTTGCATCTATATAGAGTCGTTGGTCGATCTCTATGGTATGCATTGATCATCTTTTGTATATTTGCATTGATGAATGAATATGGAAAAGTATGCTTTGTGGAAGTATGGAATTAATGGAATATGCGTGATTATATGCTTGGTTTCGTATAGATATATATATTGTGATGTATATGAGTGAGTTGTGATGAATGGTGGTGTGAATTGTGAAGGGATGTGTTATGTGTGGAAAATCATGATTCGATTTATTATGTGTGATATATTATGTATTGGTGACATGCTATATATATATTGGTAGGTGATGTTGTGGTGAGAAATATTTTATATGTGGATTTATTTGTGTTGTGGCATATTATTATGCAATCTTGTTATAATTGTTATTTCTCACCCTTCTGCTGGAATATGCTTTTTATGGCATAGTGCAGATTGTCAGCTTTAGAGGCTTGGAGGCTTTTGTGGAGATTAGTCCTCCGTTCCGTTGTCGTTCGTGGTGTCTGCTCTGATACGTAGCACGGGAGTCGGGGAACGTTTTGTTATATGTATATAATTGTTGAATATATTTTGTATTTATATTTGGATGTATAAAACAGTTTATTTTGTAAAACAAGTCGGTTATGGATCTTTCCGCTTTATTCCATAATTGACCATCCTTTTGTAAGGAAAAGTTTCCCTTTGTGTTATGTATCAAAGATGTTGAGCAGGGATTGTATTTTATTTCTTTAAATGTGGCATCCCTGTTTCTGTCGGAAAAATAAAATTTTAGTTACTCTGATATTTATTATGTGTTATTTATTTCGCGATGGGAATTGGGGAGTTACATAAAGCGTTAGTTTGTAGGGTGAATATTGGATACCTGACCCTCTCAAGCGAGAGGGTTTATATAGAGCCCCCAGCACGGGGCCAACGGTCCTATTTTCGGGGCGGAATAACCGTTTTCCCGAATGTAATGCCCTGTATAATATATATCTAGAATAATACCATACAAGCATTTTATTTGGTACTGACACATCAAAAGTGCCTAAAGGCATAGTTCACATACTTGTCCATTTCTAAAACCTAAATACAACACATGGCACAAGTCATGGAAACTAGCCAAAAATAATAAAACTAAGAATGATATACAATATCCTCAATTGTATACAACAAAAGAATACACAACGGAATAAGCTTAACTAAGCTTCTCTTGAAACATCCGAGCATCGCTCCACTTGTAACCAAACCTGTACCTGAAATAAAACAACTATAGTGGGGTGAGATACATCAAATATCAGTGAGTTCCCTATCCTATAGATTCTCTCGGCTTTACAGGGTTCTATCAATCCTAACTCAAGTCAAGGGGAAGGGAAAATGACTTTGAGTTCACAATCTCACACTATATGGAAACATGTTCATGAGTTCACCAACTCACAATATCACTAATCGATAACCACACCAAGGCATCCCCTGTCCCCGTCCGCTTCTACGTCTAGAAGTCGACCCGAGTCATGGATCCTGGTAACCTACTTGACATACGAATGGATTCGGGTTCTACGGGCCTTATACCGTTATGAACCGTCACTTCACACGGGCCATTTACCGTCACAAGCTTACGCTCCCAGAGCGCCATTCATACTGCACGCGGGAATCAAACCTGCCAAGTAGTTGTGGACATGTTTCAGAGGAGCTCGAGACCCATGAAACGGACTCAAAAGATAATCGGTTATGATTACGTGACCACACACACAAACATGATTGTATTCGACAATCACAAGGCCACGATGCCTTATCACAAACCACAAAGGTTTACATACATGTTCCATACTAGTGTTTACTCATTCTATGACATTAGTATCTGACACACGCCTCGGCACCGCACGCACGAGCGTTGTCATCCAGAGTTTATCACAATTCTATTCACAACCTAGAATTATAACAATCTTAACTATGCCATTTATTTTGGGGTAAAGTTTCCTCACTCTTCCTAATTCATTTTAACATGCATATTTCTCATTCACAATTTACAATTTAATAGACATGGTATAATCACAAATATTACAAGTAAACACACATAATCACACATCGCATAAAACATCACTTTTCACATTTACATAGTTAACACAATACGTAGGTTTCCTCTGATTCATTTAATCGGGTATCGAATCAATATTCTCACTCTTATCCCGTAGGATATCTCCACAGCTTTACATCGGTTGTAAATATGCCTCGATCGGATTTACGATCCAAAAGATGTCAATCCCCGCATTTCACAAAACACTACTTTCTTTCATTTTCCACTAAATGAAATATCCCACATCATACCCAAGATTTGCACTTTTATCAGATAGAGGGTCATCATAGCTTTCTAATGACACCAAGAACGTCCCGATCCGAGTTACGGATCAAAAGTTATGAAAGAAACAAGTTGGAGGATCTGCTATGTTCGCAATGCGAAGCAGCTAGCGAATGCTCACTTTCTCATTCACAGTGCAAAGCTCCCAGCGAATACCTAAATACACTGGGTTCGCTGTCCCATTCGCAGTGCGAACGTCTGGCGAACTGTGGCAGAACCAAAACAGGGTAATGTTCGCAGTGCGAACCTCTCGCGAATCTTTGGCGAATGCTCGCCTTCACCTTCACCATGAGAACAACCAGCGAATGTTCGATTTCCCCTTCGCTAGGGGATTCGCAGTGCGAACCTGCGAATTCTGGGGTTCTCAGCAGCACTGTTATGGGTCATTTAGGCCAAAAACCAACTTTTCTTCCACCAAAACTCATCCAAAGCATACTAAAACATAACCCAATCATACAATAAGTATTCCACACATTTTATATCACATTTCATCCGTTAGATTTCATCGATTATCCGTTTAATCATTTTCTCTCACTTTTAGCCTAAGTTCCAAACATCTATTTCTAGAACTTAGAGTGTCTAACTAGAACCCACCTGATAATCGAAGAGGAGTTTGGAGAAGATGATGATGGTCCATGGCTTCTTCTTCCAGATTTTCCCTCTTTCTCTTCTTCTTTCTCTCTTCCTTCTCTTCTTTCTCTTTTCTTCTTTTTCTTCCTCTTACTACTTCTTTCTTTTCTCTTATAAATATATATACACAATCATTATTATATAATATAAATCCAATAGGGTAAAACATCTCCAAATGATATTTTGCCATCTCAACCCAATTGATCACTTATTAGAGTTACCATAAAATACTCTCTCGTACTAATAAATATCAATCTGTCTCTTACAATAAGTAATTGATCTCCTCGGAGGTCATTAGTTGCTCTATTGATCCCAATTAATAATACTTAAAGTACTTAGAGGTTTCCATTAATCCACTTTACCAAAGATAGAGCACATAGATACTCATCTGATATCCAATTGAGCATTTAAATAATACGGGGTATTACACTCTCCCCCCCTTAAATTGAAATTCGCCCCCGAATTTCCTCTATTCGGCAATAACCACCAATTGTATCCTGGTCTTAGATTCACACTTAACTTTACTTCCGTTCAAATTTCTGACGTATTCCAATTCCAAATTAACTTCACAGACCTAAATCCTTATTTTCACGAATTATCAAACTTTGGTTCCTTAGTCATACTCTTATTCCAATATTGGGTTAACTTCGAACTTAGCTTTTTCTATAACTCATCCGTTGTTCCATACAAAACACTTTGTCGCATCTTACCTTGGAAAGAATGTACCATTCTACATTCCTCCACTGAGTCATAAACCAAACCGTAATATCTTATCTTGATTCAGGATAACAAACCCTCAACAAATTTTCATGATGTAATTCAGTGATTCCTTAACTTCATACATTTACCGACAACTATTCTTCCATAAATCCTCTAACATTCGAACCACTTCATAACTAGTCAAACGACTTCTTTACCAGTTCCATCCGGTCTGATACTACACATTGTAATCATTACATCCGATATTTCCTTTCTTTCGTGTCACTCCAAAAGGTAACACACTTAAATAAGATCTCCTTATTTCTTTATTATTCTTATAAGTAACCATCCATCTGATTCTTATTAATCCGACTGAACTCTTTCATTTGTCACTCTCCACTGCGCAACTCAAATTCTAACATTGAAATACCACCAATTCTTAAGCATTACCATGTGGCTAACAGTTCGTGAAGAAACACACTTATCCCCTGGGGTCCTTACTAACCAGTCGGCACAAGAACTTACTGACGTTCTATGGTAGAACAATTTCTTTGCCAACACACAATATCTTAACATCGGTCCAACACTCTTCAGACGAAAAGGTACATGAGTTATACTGTTACAACCATAAGATATACAACTCCAAGTCCATTCTAAGTTCGAAATCAATATATCCAAAATAGTTTGACAACTTCCGGTTCTGGTTACCTCATTCTAAATCAATTCTTCTTACGGGGTTCTGACTCCCTCAAGGTTTGTCGTTGGTACGAGTTCTCAACTAATATTACATAACACCATCACGAACCTTCAATCAGATGCGAGTCACCACTTATCAAAACTTAAACCATTCTAAGTGAAATGGTGAGTTTCCATACTACTCCCCAATCCACATACAACACTCCACACGTACACACACCCCCAAAGGACATGCCACGATTTCCCATTGAATCCATTTTTCCTCATTCGTTCCGATTCATAAACGATCCAAGTTATATGCTTAACCTCGGAACTTCTGATTCTTACTCATACTTGGAAAGATAACTTTCAAACTTCCTACTTCTGATTAAAGTACAACTGTACATATCTGGTACCACTCTCACGGTCTAAATCTGATGCTATGTACTCAAGGGAGACAACAATTACTAACTCTGACCCACTGCTCATAACTTGCTCATACCATAATTACACCTCAAAATATATTCCTTGCAAGATCAATATTCATGAGTATTTTCTAACTTCGTCCTTAAGACTCTCAACAGTACTGATAACAATACACTTAAGACTTTCTCACCCTCAACACGATTCATAAGATTACTTCCCCAAACGTCAACTCCCTTGTCGTCTAAACAAATGGTCCACTATGCAATACCCTTTCATGAGTTCTAATTTCAAAATACAATTTCGTCTTTCATTAACTTGAAATCCAGTTCTCTATTCGCACAGTACCCTCCAATCGGAGCAATATAAGGTAACAAAACACAGATGATGGTCTCTAAGGGATTTCACAACTTACACACACGTTAATCGATTAACCCTCTAAGCTAATCGGTTAACTCCTCAAAATTCAACGTAAAACACTTTCCATGCACGTGTTAATCGGTTAACACTACTGCATAAGCTGAAAAAAATAACCAATTTCATTTTATTCAAAGCCATCCCTACCCAAAACCATCAATCCGTCTTGCTCGATCTTGGAACACCCTTCTCAACCCGAGGCTCCTTAACTTATATACCATTCACCAACCATGATCCACTCAAGGTAAAACAGAACAAAGTTAAAACGTGCAGATTACACACTCCAACCAAGTGACAAGGTAAAATTTCAAATTCCTACGCAGTCACACGACAATACTTCAGCGGGGTAGTTCGTTCTCTGCTTATACAACTACTCTAGATGAAAGCCGATAATGACAACATTATAGGGTCTCAACCACCACTCATACTTGATTTGTCCATAAGCAAAGTCCAACACACAACCATCACACGGTACTACGAAAAGGATGGACATCTCATGTCAAGCATACAACCTTGTTCTCTCACTTGAATTCCTTGGTGAGAAATAATACTACAACGTTCCTAGTCCAACAAAAGGTAGATTCCGAATATTCCGACTATTCACAATTACAGAAGGTTCTTTATACTTGAAAATAGATCGGGGTAATGCATCCTCTTGAAGAACTTTTCCATCACTTCGTACATACTAACCGGGGTTTCTTACCCTAACTATCCATTACACACCACACTTACACCAAATTACTTAACAGAAAATCCACAACCGACAATTCTCATCAACTATTAACAAAACCCTTCCGGTATAAATCGTTCCATGATTTACACTTAGTCCGTAATAAGTCCTGAATTGCTTTTCGTTATTTTACCACAGTCTTACTTCTTAAAATGTAATATTCACTGCTCCATAAGGTACGTCCCTTCACACTTGTCTCAAGAATAAGAATCCATCACGTACATTGTGACTACGGTGCTACTACTACGCTTGTTCTAAGTACCAAGGTGTAACTTTCTCATTCCACGCCATACTACCAGGCTCCTCACCGGTGAATCATCAGTGATTACTCTTCCTTAACTGTAGGTTCATCAACACCTTAAAAATTCTATCGCACACTCGTCCATAATACATTCCTTAAATCCAAGATACTTAATCTATTCCTTAACACTCACTTCTTCCGATCCGTATCGCTACACTTTCCGTTACTAAATAAAATTCATTCTTTCCCCAACACAACACCTTATACAGTTCCTTGGGTAACTTGACATTTCCCAAATTCCAAATTGGTCTCTCACCGAATACAGAAAATCCCGATGCAATATTCTAAACTTAATCTCTCTACATAACTGAATATACGCAATTCATTACACACTCTTCGTCTGGCACCTACTTGTTTCACTTGAAGCATGTAAACACATCCTAGTGTTCCTTCACACATTTCCCTACTACCTTAAGTTCCCATAAAAGCCGAACGTCCTTAACTCTCAACTTTTAACCAGTCGGAAGATGTTGTTCCGAACACATTCCTTAAGGTACTCTCGTCCATTCAAGATACCTTAACGACCTTAGAAATTGAAGTACCCATTACTATCTCACTTCCGGACCCTACGCCACATGTTCCACAAAACAGCCTTCCTTTTTCACGGAATAAGATTACTTGAAATTCTTATCTATACCAGTGGTCACTCCAGCTACACGAGCGACTTTACATCTTCCTTAATACCTTATCCAAACGTCCAATAGAGATCCTTAACCTTAAGACTCCATAAATTCCAAAGGATTGCTTGAGCAACACACACCACTCTTTAATTCCAGGCTACCCAAGCACAACTTCTACTAAAACCTCAACTGAGCTGAGCAAAACTCCTCACCACTAACTCTTGGCTTAAGCCTACCCTCACAGCACAAGTTCCCACAATACTTCGGAGTCCTCGTGGTCGCTCAACCATGATTCTACCTATCACATACATAGTATTAGGTTGATCAGACCCAACACTACATAGTATGATATTAAGTTTCACGATGGCAAGACACACTTAAGAGGTAGGAATAGATTTACTTATGATGTTTCAAGGCTAGGTCGAGGACACGACCTGCTCTGATACCAACTGTAATGCCCTGTATAATATATATCTAGAATAATACCATACAAGCATTTTATTTGGTACTGACACATCAAAAGTGCCTAAAGGCATAGTTCACATACTTGTCCATTTCTAAAACCTAAATACAACACATGGCACAAGTCATGGAAACTAGCCAAAAATAATAAAACTAAGAATGATATACAATATCCTCAATTGTATACAACAAAAGAATACACAGCGGAATAAGCTTAACTAAGCTTCTCTTGAAACATCTGAGCATCGCTCCACTTGTAACCAAACCTGCACCTGAAATAAAACAACTATAGTGGGGTGAGATACATCAAATCTCAGTGAGTTCCCTATCCTATATATTCTCTCGGCTTTACAGGGTTCTATCAATCCTAACTCAAGTCAAGGGGAAGGGAAAATGACTTTGAGTTCACAATCTCACACTATATGGAAACATGTTCATGAGTTCACTAACTCACAATATCACTAATTGATAACCACACCAAGGCATCCCCTGTTACCATCCGCTTCTACATCAAGAAGTCGACCCGAGTCATGGATCCTGGTAACCTACTTGACATACAAATGGATTTGGGTTCTACGGGCCTTATACCGTTATGAACCGTCACTTCACACGGGCCATTTACCGTCACAAGCATACGCTCCCAGAGTGCCATTCGTACTGCACGCGGGAATCAAACCTGCCAAGTAGTTGTGCACATGTTTCAGAGGAGCTCGAGACCCATGAAACACACTCACAAGAGAACCGGTTACGATTACGTGACCACACACACAAACGTGATTGTATTCGACAATCACAAGGCCACAATTCCTTATCACAAACCACAAAGGTTTACACACATGTTCCATACTAGTGTTTACTCATTCTATGACATTAGTATCTGACACACGCCTCGGCACCGCACGCATGAGCGTTGTCATCCAGAGTTTATCACAATTCTATTCACAACCTAGAATTATAACAATCTTAACTATGTCATTTGTTTTGGGGTAAAGTTTCCTCACTCTTCCTAATTCATTTTAAGATGCATATTTCTCATTCACAATTTACAATTTGATAGACATGGTATAATCACAAATATTACAAGTAAACACACATAATCACACATCGCATAAAACATCACTTTTCACATTTACATAGTTAACACAATACGTAGGTTTCCTCCGATCCATTTAATCGGGTATCGAATCAATATTCTCACTCTTATCCCGTAGGATATCTCCACAGCTTTACATCAGCTATAAATATGCCTCGATCGGATTTACGATCCAAAAGATGTCAATCCCCACATTTCACAAAACACTACTTTCTTTCATTTTCCACTAAATGAAATATCCCACATCATACCCATGATTTCCACTTTTATCAGATAGAGGGTCGTCATAGCTTTCTAATGACACCAAGAACGTCCCGATCCGAGTTACGGATCAAAAGTTATGAAAGAAGCAAGTTGGAGGATCTGCTATGTTCGCAATGCGAAGCAGCCAGCGAATGCTTGCTTTCTCATTCGCAGTGCGAAGCTCCCAGCGAATACCTAAATACACTGGGTTCGCTGTCCCATTCGCAGTGCGAACGTCTGGCGAACCGTGGTAGAACCAAAACAGGGTAATGTTCGCAGTGCGAACCTCTGGCGAATCTCTGGCGAATGCTCGCCTTCACCATCTCCGTGCGAACAACCAGCGAATGTTCGATTTCCCCTTCGCTAGGGAATTCGCAGTGCGAACCTGCGAATTCTAGGGTTCTCAGCAGCGCTGTTATGGGTCATTTGGGCCAAAAACCAACCTTTCTTCCACCAAAACTTATCCAAAGCATACCAAAACATAACCCAATCATACAACAAGTATTCCACACATTTTATATCACGTTTCATCTGTTAGATTTCATCGATTATCCATTTAATCATTTTCTCTCAATTCTAACCTAAGTTCCAAACATCTATTTCTAGAACTTAGAGTGTCTAACTAGAACCCACCTGATAATCGAAGAGGGGTTTGGAGAAGATGATGATGGTCCATGGCTTCTTCTTCCAGATTTTCCCTCTTTCTCTTCTTCTTTCTCTCTTCCTTCTCTTCTTTCTCTTTTCTTCTTTTTCTTCCTCTTACTACTTCTTTCTTTTCTCTTATATATATATATACACAATCATTTTTATATAATATAAATTCAATAGGGTAAAACATCTCCAATTGATATTTTGTCGTCTCAACCCAATTGATCACTTATTAGAGTTACCATAAAATACTCTCTCGTACTAATAAATATCAATCTGTCTCTTACAATAAGTAATTCATCTCCTAGGAGCTCATTAGTTGCTCTATTGATCCCAACTAATAATACTTAAAGTACTTAGAGGATTCCATTAATCCACTTTACCAAAGATAGAGCACATAGATACTCATCTGATATCCAATTGAGCATTTAAATAATACGGGGTATTACACCGAAGAATAGGTAACTACCTAAACTAGCCTTTATGTCGGGCAGGGTGCCCAAAACTAGCCATTATGTCGGGCATAGGCATAGCTATGGGCACCTGCCCATAGCTATTCGGGGAGTAGACGAGCCGTGCGTAACGGGCATTGTTTCCGGGGAGGTGCGATGCAGCACCTGCCCGGTTGGAAGGGCAGAAAGGTAATTTTTGCCCCTTTGTGGATTGGACTTAGGCAATTTGGGCCGCTTTGGAGCGGAAGTGGATTGCACCGTGTCTAGCCATTGGTCCAGCCCAAAACGTGTATATATATATATATATAAACTTATTTTACAATATAAATCCAACAGGGTAAAATATCTCCAATTGATATTTTGTCATCTCACACCTATTGATCAATTATTAGAGTTACCATAAAATTACTTTCTCGGATTAATAATGTAATACCCCGTATTATTTAAGTGCTCAATTGGATATCAGAAGAGATCAATTATTTTATTAAAAAGACAGATTGATATTTATTAGTGCAAGAGAGTATTTTAAGGTAACTCTGATAATTGATCAATTGGGTTGAGACGACAAAATATCAATTGGAGATATTTTATCTTGTTGGATTATATTATATAATATTGGATTATATATATATATATATATATATATATATATATATATATATGTTATAAAATAAAAGAAAAAGATAGTAGATAGAGAAAAAGTAAAAGAGAAAGAAGGAGAAAGAAAAGAGAAGAAGAAAACCATGGGAGAAGAAGGAAAAGCTTGGGAAGAAGCTTGGATCATCATCATCTTCTTCAAACTCCTCTTCGTTTATCAGGTGGGTTCTAGTTAGACACTCTAAGTTCTAGAATTGAGGATTTTGAACTTAGGTTAGATTTGAGAGAAAATGAAATCTAATGGACGAAATTCGATATAAATTGCATAGAGTAGTCGTAATATGCATGTGATCAGTTGATGAGACTTGTTTTGATGTTTGGAAATGATTGGGTAAGGAAAAGATGAATTTTGGAGCCTTGGAACCCGAATCCATTCGTATGTCAAGTAGGTTACAAGGATCCATGACTCGGGTCGACTTCTTGACGTAGAAGAGGACGAGAAAAGGGGATGCCTTGTGAGGTTATCGATTAGTGATATATTTTGAGTTGATGAACTCATGAACATGTTTCCATATAGTGTGAGATTGTGAAATTGTGAACTCAAGGTCATTTTCCCTTCCCCTTGACTTGAGTTAGGATTGATAGAACCTTGTAGAGCCGAGAGAATCCATAAGATAGGGAACTCACTGAGATTTGATGTATCTCACCCCACTATTATTGATTATTTTTAGGAAGCATTTGCAGGTTTGATTTACAAGTGGAGCTATGCTTGGATGTCTCAAGAGAAGCTTAGTTGAGCTTATTCCGCTGTGTATTATTTTTCTTGTACAATGAGGAATATTGTATATTGATCTTAGATTTTATATTTTTGGCTAATTTCCATATCTTGAGCCATAGATTGTATTTATGTTTTAGAATTGGTCAAGTGTGTGAATTAAGCCATTAGGCACTTATGATGGTGTCAGTACCAAATACAATGCTTGTATTGTATTATTCTAGATATATATTATACAAGGCATTACAAATAAATAATTGATCTCTTCAGAGCTCACCAGTTGCTCTATTCATCCTAATTGATAATACTTAAAGTACTTAGAGGATTCCATTAATCCAATTATCCAAAGATAGAATACACAAAAGCTCATCTGATCTCATTTGATATCCAATTAAGCACTTATATTTATATATCATTTAAATATATTTGTATTTAATTATTATGTTGTTACATCGAAATAAGATATATCTTGAATCATACTAAAATATACTACAAGGAAATTTGTTAATTAAAAAATAGTAAAATTTTGGTCAAAGTTCTGAAAAATAAGCCTTTATTAAAGTTTATATTTATAAATACTAAAAATAATACATTTTTAAGAAATTTTTATTTTTTTATTTATAACAAATTTTATTTTAAAATATTATAGTTTATTGAATTCCAAGCAAATTTTATTATTTTTTATTCAAATAAAAATATATTATATTTATTTTAATATATATATATATATATATATATTCGGTTTAATTAGTACTCATATTCCATTAATATTTTGAATAGATGTAAGAATTTTTTTAAAATATAAACTTTGCATAAAGTTGGGGAAAAAAATATATTCTTTATATAAAAATAAAGTTGTATTTTTATAAATATAAAAAATAATAAATATTAAAGAAAATTTGATTATTTATTAATAACAACATGGAAATTATATTTTTTATATTTAATTATATATATAATGTATGTCCAGTTATCTAATATATTTTTATGTCCATTATTATATTGTTAATTATTGTTTATTGATATCAATTAATACATTTATAGTATATTTATATAAATTTCTATCCATATATATACATATAAATACATTTATAGTGTATTTATATATATTTATCTATTTATAGTAAACTTTAAATATATTAACGTTTATACATATTTATATATTTATACATAATTTAAATATATTTGTATTTAATATTTCTATATTATTACACCGAAATAAGATATATCTTAAATCACACTAAAATATAAAGCAAAGAAATTTTTTAAGTTTAAAAAAAATATACTCTTTATATAATAATAAATTTTTATATTTATAAATATTAAAAATAATATATTTTAACGAAATTTTGATTATTTATTAAAAACAACATGGAGATTATATTTATTTATATTTAATTATATCTATATTGTATGTCTAGTTATCTAATATATTTTATGCCCATTATTATATTGTTGATTATTGTTTGTTTATATCCATTAATACACTTATATTATATTAATTCATTTATATCCATTAGTGTGTGTGTGTGTGTCTATATATATATATATATATATATATATATATATATATATATATATATATATCCATATATATTAATGTATAGTATATCAATATATTTAAAAGAAACTTAAAAATATTAATGTTTATACATATTTATATATTTATATATCATTTAAATATATTTGTATTTAATTATTATGTTGTTACACCGATATAAGATATATCTTGAATCATACTAAAATATACTACAAATAAATTTGTTAATTAAAAAATAGTAAAATTTTGGTCAAAGTTCAAAAAATTAAGTCTTTATTTAAAAAGAAAGTTTATATTTATAAATACTAATAATAATACAATTTTAAGAAATTTTCAATATTTATTTATAACAAACTTTATTTGAAAATATAATAGGTTATTGATTTCTAAGCAAATTTTATTATTTTTTATTAAAATAAAATAAAATAATATTTAATTTAATATATATATATATTTTTGGTTTAATAAGTACTCATATTCAGTTAATAGTTTGATAGACGTATGAATTTTTATAAAATATTAAATTTGCATAAAGTTTGGAAAAAATATTTATATAAAAATAAAGTTTTATATTTATAAATATTAAAAATAATATATTTTGAAGAAATTTTGATTATTTATTAATAACAACATGAAAATTATATTTTTTATATTTATTTATATCTCTATTGTATCTCCAGTTTTCTAATATATTTTTATGTCCATTTTTATAATGTTGATTGTTGTTTATTGATATCAATTAATACATTTGTAGTATATTTATATACATTTATATCCATATATATCCACATATATATATATATATATATATATATATATATATATATATATATATATATATCCATATATATATATATATATATATATAAACATTTATAGTTTATTTATATATATATATATATATATATATATATATTGATTTATAGTAAAATTAAAATATATTAATGTTTATAGATATTCATATATTTATATATAATTTAAATATATTCGTATTTAATATTTCTATGTTACACCGAAATAAGATATATCTTGAATCATATTAAAATATAAAACAAAAAAATTTTTTAAGTTAAAAAAATGTATTCTTTATATTTTAAATAAGGTTTTAAATATATAAATATTAAAAATATTATATTTTAAAGAAATTTTGATTATTTATTAATAACAACATTAAAATTATATTTAATTATATCTATATTGTATGTCCAGTTATCTAATATATTTTTATGCCCACTATTATATTGTTGATTATTGTTTATTTATATCCATTAATACATTTATAGTATATTAATATACATTTATATCCATTATTTTATATATATATATATATATATATATATATATATATATATATATATCCATATATATACATTTATAGTATATTTATATATTTATAGTAAACTTTAAAATATTAATGTTTATACATATTTATATATTTATATATCATTTAAATATATTTGTATTTAATTATTATGTTGTTACATCAAAATAAGATATATCTTGAATCATACTAAAATATACTACAAAGAAATATGTTAATTAAAAAATAGTAAAATATTGGTCAAAGTTCAAAAAAATAAGCCTTTATTTAAAAATGAAGTTTATATTTATAAATACTAAAAATAATACATTTTTAAGAGATTTTTATATTTTATTTATATCAAATTTAATTTTAAAATATTATAGTTTATTGAATTCTAAGCAAATTTTATTATTTTTTATTCAAATAAAATAAAATTATATTTATTTTTATATATATATATTTTGTTTAATTAGTACTCATATTCCATTAATATTTTGAATAGATGTAAGAATTTTTATAAAATATAAAATTTGCTTAAAGTTCGGAAAAAAATATATTCTTTATATAAAAATAAAGTTTTATATTTATAAATATTAAAAATAATATATTTTAAATAAAATTTGATTATTTATTAATAACAACATGGAAATTATATTTTTTATATTTAATTATATCTATATTGTATGTCCAGTTATTTAATATATTTTTATGTCCATTATTATATTGTTGATTATTGTTAATTGATACCAATTAATACATTTATAGTATATTTATATACATTTCTATCCATATATATATATATATATATATATATATATATATATATATATACAGATATACATTTATAGTATATTTATATATATTTATCTATTTATAGTAAACTTTAAATATATTAATGTTTATACATATTTATATATTTATACATAATTTAAATATATTCGTATTTAATATTTCTATGTTGTTACACCGAAATAAGATATATCTTGAATCACACTAAAATATAAAGCAAAGCAATTTTTTTATTTAAAAAAAATATATTCTTTATATAATAATAAAGTTTTATATTTATAAATATTAAAAATAATATTTTTTAAAGAAATTTTGATTATTTATTAATAAAATATTTTATTTTAAAATATAATAGTTTATTGAGTTCTAAGAAAATTTTATTATTTTTTATTCAAAAAATTTATATTATATTTATTTTAATATATATATTTTCAGTTTAATTAGTACTCATATTTCATTAATATTTTGATAGCCGTAAGAACTTTTATAAAACCTTAAATTTGCTTAAAGTTCGGAAAAAATATATTCTTTATATAATAATAAAGTTTTATATTTATAAATATTAAAAATAATATAAAAATACAGTGCCAAATTCTTCAAAAGTTGTCGGAACATTGTAAAGATGGACCTCGTTAATACTATCTGTTATTGGTTTCAGCATAACAAAATGTTCTTGGCTTTTAATAGCACCCTTGTCACACTTATTCCTAAAAAGGATAATGCGAGATACATAAGAGACTATAGACCTATTGCTTGCTGCACTATGGTTTATAAGATTTATTCAAAGATTTTGACAGCCAGACTAGCTAAAGTGATTGGTAGCATTGTTAGCCTCCATCAAGCTGCCTTCATTCCTGGTAGCAAATTCACTATCATATCCTGCTTGCTATAGAGCTCATCAAAGGCTATTCTAGGAAGAATGGCACTCCTAGGTGCATGTTACAACTTGATCTTCAAAAAGCATATGACATGCTCAATTGGAGAGCCCTGGAGACTATCCTCTTGGAAGTACGCATTCCTGACCAGTTTGTGAAGTGGATCATGATGGGAGTTACAACAGTGTCCTATAGGTACAATATTAATGGTGAGAATTCCAAAATTTTGAAGGCTAGTAGAGGTATCAGACAAGGAGATCCCATATCTCCCTTCCTGTTTGTTATTGTCAAGGATTACTTGTCCAGGTTGCTAGCTAGAATGCAAACTAATCCCAACTTCAACCATCACTCAAAATGTGAGAAGCTGGAGCTCACCCACCTGATTTTTGCTGATGATATCTTACTTTTTTGTAGAGGTGACAAAGGTTCTGTTGAGCTTATGAATAATATTATGTAGAAGTTCTCTTTGTCTACTGGCTTGGTGGTAAACCCAGCTAAATGTCAGGTGTACTTTGGAGCTGTTGATGAGAATGAGAAACATCAAATTCTTAGGTTGACTGGCTACAATGAGGGTTATTTACCTTTTAGGTATCTTGGAGTTACCCTTACAAGTAAGAGACTCTCAGTGAATCACTATCTCCCCCTTATTGACAGAATTTTACACAGAATCCATCATTGGAGTGCAAAGCAGCTCAGTCAAGCTGGCAGAGTCCAATTAGTTAATGCTGTGATTTTCTCCATATCTAACTATTGGCTTCAATGCTTTCCTATTCCTAAAAATGTGATTAGGAAGATTCAGAACATTTGCAGAAGATTTATTTGGACTGGTGGATTAAATACTAGCAGAAAAAGCCTTGTGGCTTGGAGCACGGTTTGTCGACCTAAACACAAGGGTAGCCTAAATATTCTCAACCTGGACATTTGGAACTCTATAACTATGCTAAAGCTGCTGTGGAATCTTTGCAGGAAGAGTGACTGTCTCTGGGTTAAGTGGATGCACATGTACTTCATAAAATCTCAGGACTTGATGGCTATGGAGGGGACAAACAATGCTTCTTGGATCCTCAAAAGCATCTTGAAAACTAGGCAGAAGATTCAGCTGGTGCAGGGCTGTTGGGATCAAAGTCTTATTGATGGAAAGTTTAAGGTTGGAACTGTTTACAAGAACATGTTGAGCCATGAAATTTCTGTTGATTGGTACCTTGTTATGGCTGCCAATAAGGCTAGACCAAGGGCCTGTCTCTGCCTCTGGCTTGCCTGCCACAAGAAGCTCTCCACAAAGAAGAGGCTTGCGAATTTGGGAAAGTTGAATGATATGAAGTGTTGTTTCTGTAGTGCCAATGAAGACATAAACCACCTTCTTTTTGATTGCGGGATGATGAAAGGGATATGGTTGAAAATTCTGCATTGGTTGCAAGTCTGTCACATGCCTAAGCATTGGGATGAGGAATTGTCTTGGGTGACTACATACAGCAAGGGCAAGGGAAGTAAAGTTGTCTTGATTAAGATGGCCTTGGCTGAGACCGTTTATCATTGCTGGTATTATAGAAATTCTAAATGTTTTAACAATGATAGAAATATTGGAATGGATGACATTGTAAATAGTATTATAGAGAAGATAGTTCAAAGGGGATGGTGCTATAGGAAGTATAGAAATTATATAGCTTTACTTATGATGTAATTTCTTTTGGTGGATTGGATATTTTTTATCACCGTTGTATTATCGGCTTTTTGAATTAATTCATTTTATTGGTTCAAAAATATATATATATTTTAAAGAAATTTTGATTATTTATTAATAACAACATGGAAATTATATCTTTTATATTTAATTATATCAATATTGTATGTCCAGTTATCTAATATATTTTTGTGTCCATTATTATAATGTTGATTATTGTTTATTGATATCAATTAATACATTTATAGTATATTTATATATATTTATCTCTTTATAGTAAACTTTAAATATATTAATATTTATACATATTTATATATTTATACATAATTTAAATATATTTGTATTTAATATTTCTATTTTGTTACCACGAAATAAGATATATTGTAATCACAATAAAATATAAATCAAAGCAATTTTTAAAGTTAAAAATAATATATTATTTATATTAAAATAAAGTTTTATATTTATAAATATTAAAAATAATATATTTTAGAGAATTTTTGATTATTTATTAATAACAACATGGAAATTATATTTTTTATATTTAATTATATCAATATTGTATGTCCAGTTATCTAATATATTTTTGTGACCATTATTATATTGTTGATTATTGTTTATTGATATCAATTAATACATTTATAGTATATTTATATACATTTCTATCCATATATATATATATATATATATATATATATATATATTTATTGTAATGCCCTGTATTAAATATATCTAGAATAATACAATACACGCATTTTATTTGGTACTGACACATCAAAAGTGCCTAATGGCATAGTTCACATTCTTGTCCATTCTAAAACACAAATACAAATACAATCTATGGCACAAGTCATGGAAACTAGCCAAAGAAAAAATAAAATCTAAGAATATACAATATCCTCAATTGTATACAACAAATACACAGCGGAAAAATACAAAAGCCAAGCTTCTCTTGAAACATCCCAACATTTCTCCACTTGCAAATCAAACCTGCAATTACCTGAAATAAAGCAACTATAGTGGGGTGAGATACATCAAATCTCAGTGAGTTCCCTATCTTATGGATTCTCTTGGATTATTCACGGTTCTAACAATCCTAACTCAAGTCCGGGGAAGGGAAGGACTCTTGAGTTCACACTTAATATTCTCACACTATATGGAAACATGACATGAGTTCATTAACTCACCACATCATTAATTGATAACCGGTACCAAGGTATCTCTTCTTCCCGTCCGCTTCTACGTCTAGAAGGCGACCCGAGTCATAGATCCTTGTAGTTACTTGGTATACAATTGGATTCGGGATCATCGGCCTGTTAACCATGAACCGTCACTTCTCATGGCCTGTTAACCATCACAAGTCTCGTACCCATTGCACGGGCTTCCAATTGTACTACATGTAGGGAATCAAACCTACTAAGTAATCCTGCCTGCACTTCAGAGGAGCTCGAGACTCATGAAGGCCTCTCAAGGGCAACTCAAAATAAAATGGTTACGATTACATGATCACACAACAAAATAGTGTATTCGACAATGCCTAGGACATAATGCCCCAAGGCCTTTCTTGTCCTTCAAACCACAAAATTAACCTCATGTTCCGTACTAGTGTTCCACTCTCGACTAGGCCAATACCGGCAAGGATGCACTTTCTTACAACACGTGCCCAAGTATTTCCATCTAGAGTTGTCTACCAATCCTAGTTCTTCCTAGGTTTTCTTATTGTCAAGGTTGATGTTTTCCTCACTCTTCCTATTTCATTTTTACATTAACATGCCTATTCGCTCACAACATGCTAAACAATAAGCAAAACACATCATAATAGCATAATAGAATAATATACCACAATTTAAAACATAATTATATCACTTTCGAACTTTCCCGATTATTTAATCGGTCGGTAAATTCGACATATATCAGCTCCATTGCATAGAATATTTCCTTAGCTTCACATCGATATAAAGAACGCTTAAGTCGGACACCCGAGTAAAAAGTTATGAATTTTAGAAAATATTTTTCCAAAGGTTACAGTGTTAATCGGTTAACGCATATGGTTAACAGATTAACCAAATTCAGAAACTTTCTGTTAACAGATTAACCAAAATAGTTAATCGATTAACCAGTTCAATTCTCACGTAAAACACCAGATTTCTCACTGGTTAATCGGTTAACCCATAGCGTTAATCGATTAACCACGTTGTAGAAACCTAAAAACTCTGTTTTTCTTGGATTCTTTCCATTCCAATCCCAATCAAAACCATTTCAAACATTCAACCAAGCATAAACAGATGATTATACATATATAATGGTTGTTCTATACGATTTATAACACATTTCAACCGTTAGATTTCATTGATTATCAAAATTATTCATTTTTCCTCAAATTCAACCTAACTCTAAAACCTCAAAAAATTCTACACTAAAGTCTCTAGCTAGAACCCACCTGATGATCGAAGAGGAGTTTGAAGAAGATGATGAATCGATGAAGATGATCCATGAGCTTTTCTTCTTCTTTCATGGCTTTTTCCTCTTTTCCTCTTTCTCTTCTTCTTTTCCTTTTCTTTTCTTACCAACTTCTTCTTTCTCCTTTCACAAATATATATATATATATAATGCTTATTATATAATATAATTCCAACAGGGAAAAATACCTCCAATAGATATTTTGTCGTTTCAACCAATTGATCAATTATTAGAGTTATCATAAAAGTCTCTCTTGAACTAATAATAAATTGGTCTCTTCAGAGCTCATTAGTTGCTCTATTGATCCCAAGTGTCGATACTTAAAGTACTTAAAGGAATCCATTAATTCAATTTACCAAAGATAGAGCACATAGATACTCATCTGATCTCATCTGATATCCAATTGAGCATTTAGATAATACGGGGTATTACATTTATAGTATATTTATATATATATATTTATCTATTTATAGTAAACTTTACATATATTAATGTTTATACATATTTATTTATTTATACATAATTTAAATATATTTGTATTTAATATTTCTATTTTGTCACACCGAAATAAGATATATTGTAATCCCAATAAAATATAAAGCAAAACAATTTTTTAAGTTAAAAAAAAATATTCTTTATATAATACAAAAGTTTTATATTTATAAATTTTAAAATAATATATTTTAAAGAATTTTTGATTATTTATTAATAACAGCATAGAAATTATATTTATTTATATTAAATTATATCTATATTGTATGTCCAGTTATCTAATATATTTTTATGCCCATTATTTATATCCATTAATACATTTATAGTATATTAATATACATTTATATCACTTAATGTATATATATATATATATATATATATATATATATATATATATATATATATCCATATATATACATTTATAGTATATTTATATATTTATAGTAAACTTAAAAATATTAATGTTTATACATATTTATATATTTATATATCATTTAAATATATTTGTATTTAATTATTATGTTGTTACATCAAAATAAGATATATCTTGAATCATACTAAAATACACTACAAATAAATTTGTTAATTAAAAAATAGTAAAATTTTGGTCAAAGTTCAGAAAACTAAGCCTTTATTTAAAAATAAAGATTATATTTATAAATACTAAAAATAATACATTTTAAAGAAATTTTTAATATTTATTTATAACAAATTTTATTTTAAAATATAATAGTTTATTGAGTTCTAAGCAAATTTTATTATTTTTTTCAAATAAAATAATATTATATTTATTTTAATATCTATATATTTTCGGTTTAATTAGTACTGATATTCCATTAATATTTTGAATAGATGTAAGAATTCTTATAAAATATAAAATTTGCTTAAAGTTAGGAAAAAATAATATTCTTTATTTAAAAATAAAGTTTAATATTTATAAATATTAAAAATAATATATATTATTTGATTATTTATTAATAACAACATAGAAATTATATTTATTTATATTCAATTATATCTATATTGTATGTCCAGTTATTTAATATATTTTTATGTCCATTATTATATTGTTGATTATTGTTTAATGATATCAATTAATACATTTATAGTATATTTATATACATTTATATCCATAAATGTAACGCCCTGTATAATATTTATCTAGAATAATACCATACAAGTGTTTTATTTGGTACTGACATCATAAGTGCCTAATGGTGTAATTCACATACTTGACCATTCTAAAAACATAATACAATCTATGGTACAAGATATGGAAACTAGCCAAAAGTAAAAACTAAGATCAATATACAGTATGCTTAATTGTATACAATAGATTACAGAGCGGATAAACTAAAACTGAGCTTCTCTTGAAACATCCAAGCCTAGCTCCACTTGTAAATCAAACCTGCAAATACCTCCTGAAAATAATCAACAATAGTGGGGTGAGATACATCAAATCTCAGTGAGTTCCCTATCTTATGGATTCTCTCGGCTTTACAGGATTCTAACCAATCCTAACTCAAGTCAAGGGGAAGGGAAATGACTTTGAGTTCATAATCTCACACTATATGGAAACATGTCATGAGTCCTGTTAACTCAAGACTTATCACTAATCGATAACCTTACCAAGGCATCCCCTTTTCCCGTCCTCTTCTACGTCTAGAAGTCGACCCGAGTCATGGATCCTTGTAATTTACTTGGCATACAAAATGGATTCGAAAACATCGGCCTGTTAGCCGTGAATCGTCACTTCTCATGGCCTGTTAACCATCTCAAGTCTCTACCCGTAGGTTCCATTCGTACTACACGCAGGAATCAAACCTGCCAAGTACCATGCCTTGTTCCAGAGGAGCTCTAGACTCATGAAACTGCAACTCAAAGAACTGGTTACGATTACGTGATCATACACACGAACGTGATTGTATTCGACAATCACAAGGCCACATTCGCCTTAAGGCCTCTTTTTCCTTTTCACAAAATCACAATGGTTTACACACATGTTCCATACTAGTGTTCACTCTTTTCTATACCATTCGGAAATGGACACACACCTCGGCCCCTCACGCATGAGCGTTGTCATTTCGGAAATGGACAGACGCCTCGGCCCCTCACGCACAAGCGTTGTCTGTAATACCCCGTATTTTATTACTCCGGATAACATTATATTGTGATCGAATAAGCCCAGTGTACTCTGAGAATTATTTGACAAAATAATTAGAATAACTGTGAAACTTAGGATAAATCCAATTAATATTATCTGACTCTGAGGTATTTTACTAATTTGGACTTAAGAGACTTTTTGGACATTTAGTAGTATTATTTACTAACGATAGTTTACTATATGTTTCCTTTTCCTCCCATTTGCCAAACAAAAGAAAAAGATAGAAAGGAAAGAAAGAAGAAAGAAAGGAAAAGGAGAGAAAAAGTGGAGAAGACGAAAATTTGAAAGAAGTTCAAGAACTTCAAGAATCGTCATCATCCATTCATCAAATCTTCACCCAATCTTCTCATCATCTTCATCTTCAACTTCTAATCCATTTGGGTTCTAGATAGAAACCTTAGTGTAGAATTTCTTGAGGTTTTGGGGTTGTGTTAGGTTTGGGAGAAAAATGGGATTTTGTGGAAAATCGAGGAATCTAGCGGTTGAAATGAGTTATAAATTGCGTAGTATAATCTATACAGGTGTGGAATCATTTACCGATAATCGTTATGAATGTTTGGATTGGTTTATGTTGTTTGGAATGTTAGGGTTTTAGTGGAAATTATGTGAAAATGTTGAAAATCATATTGTAGGAAGTTTATCGGTTAAACCGTAATAGAACCGTGATATTATACCTCGATGGGATGTTGAGTATGTTGTGGAGATATTGTTGCAGGTTGGGTAAAGCTCTGTTAAGAGTTTTATTTTTCTAAAAATCGCAGAGCCCGCTCAAGAAAATCTACAATCCCTCAAGTCAGAGGAAACCGCGCTCAGCGCGCAGACCTGGGAGTTAAAATTTTCCTTTAGCGAGAAAATTCATAACTTTCGGTTCGTTTATCGGTTTCGATCATTCTTTATATCGACGTAAAGCCGAGGAAATATTCTATGCAATGGAGAGGAAATATGTCGATTTTACCGACCGCTTAAATAATCGAGAAAGTTCCAAAAGTGATATAATTATGTTTTAATTGTTATACATTATTCTACTATGCAATTATGACATGTCTTGCCTATCCTATTGTTGTGTAACATGATTGTAAGTGAATATGCATGCTAAGTACGAATAGGTAGAGTGAGGATTATTACCGTAAACAACGTAGGAAAGTGTGGAATGACATAGAATGAATAAACACTAGTATGGAACATGTGTTGTAACCTTGTGGTTGTGATAAGGTGTTATGGCCTTGTGATCGTCGAATACGATCACGTTTGTGTGTGTGATCACGTAATCATAACCGGTTCTTCGAGTGCGTTTCATGGGTCTCGAGCTCCTCTAAAACATATGCATGACTACTTAGCAAGTTTGATTCCCCGTGCTGTACGAATGGCGCCCGTGGGGTGAATGCTTCTGACGGTATAAGGCCCGTGTAAAGTGACGGTTCATAATGGTATAAGGCCCGTAGAACCCGAATCCATTCGTATGTCAAGTAGGTTGCAAGGATCCATGACCCGGGTCGACTTAGACGTAGAAGAGGACGGGAATAGGGGATGCCTTGGCATGGTTATCGATTAGACAGGCTCATGACGTAATTCCCTTTGTGTGTTATAGTGTGAGTTGATGAACTCATGACATGTTTCCATATAGTGTGTGTGTACTCAAAGTCATCCCCCTTCCCTTTGACTTGAGTTAGGTTTGTTAGAACCTTGTAGAGCCGAGAGGACTATAAGATAGCGAGCTCACTGAGATTTGATGTATCTCACCCCACTGTTGTTGTTTACATCACAGGTACTACAGGTTCGGCGAAGGGTAAGGACAAAGTGGTTTGACTTTTCCTTACGGGTCGTGGCTCGTTGATGGCTAGCTTCTGTAGCGGAGTTTACTTTGAGATCCTTGTTGATCTAGTTCTTAGTTTTTATCTTTTTGGAACATCTTGTATATGTTATGCCGTAGACTTTAGGAATTTGTATTTAGGGCATTTAATGTATATAATGTGTTAACTAGGAACTTATGGTATTTCAGTACCAAATAATTGGATTCATGTATAATATATATGCTTTGATGTATGTTGTTATATATGGGTGTTACAGTTGGTATCAGAGCAGGTCGTATCCTCGACCTAGCCATGAAATAGTATAAGTATTTATTTTCGTTTCATATGCGTTGTGTCGCCATTGGTCTTAGGTGTTATATGTATAGTATTGAGCCTGATCAACTTTATCCTATCTATATGACATTTAGGAACATGGATGGCGGATGCAGAAACCGTGGTAGATCCGGAGCGAATCATCCCATGGCAAATCCGCCGGGCGGCGATGGGAATGCTCCTTTGTATCAGTTTATGCAACAGATGCAACAACAGCAAACGAATTCATGCATCGGATGGTGCAACAGATGAATGGGGGTTTTCATCCTCAGGTGGTTGTTCCAATACTGTAAGTGGGAATTTCCTAGATTTCATCCGCATGAATCCTCCAGAATTTCATGGTGGAGTAGATCCTGTAAAAGATCACGATTGGGTGGCCGGGATAGAGAGAATCTTTCTGATAATTCATTGTAGGGAGGAGGACAAGGTAACATTTGCTTCTGACTCGTTGAGAGGTCCTGCTAGGAGGTGGTGGGATATTGCTTCAGCTTTTATGACCATGAAAGGCGTACCTAAAGTGTGGGAGCAGTTCAGAGCTATTTTTATGGAAAAGTACCTTCCTAGTCCTTGGAGGACCCGAAGAGAGTTTGAAGTCCGACAGTTGAGGCAATATTGTGTGGCAGAGAACAGTTTGGAGGAAGTTCGGACAGAAGGGGATTCGTGTGGGTCGAATCAGAATGAGTGTGGGAGGTCAAGCCAACAGGTTAGGCCTAGGCAACAAGCTTTCAAAGGGAAACAAGTCCAGAATTCTAGGACTAGTGCACCTCCTGTGTGTCGTACTTGTGGTAAGACGCATTCTGGTAGATGTCGCTATGAAGGAGTGAAGTGTTATCAATGTCAGAAGGTGGGACATATGGCGAGAGATTGTTCTCAGAATAAGAATCAAGCACAAGGAAGGAATACCGGTCGAGTTTTTACCTTGGATGCGAGGGGAGCAAAGGGCGATGACTCTTTGATTGCTGGTACGTGTTTCGTTAACGGACACCCTTGTTTTGTTTTATTTGATTGTGGAGCAACACACTTCTTTGTGTCAATGTAATGGGTGAAATTGTGTATTTCCGGTAGCCTGTGAGATTTCAGAAGTTTTCCCCGAAGATGTCACTTCTCTTCCTTCGGTGAGAGAAGTGGAATTTTCTATTGACCTGGTACCGGGAACGGCTCCTATATCCGTTTCTCTGTATCGGATGGCACCGCTTGAATTGAGAGAACTGAAGGAACAATTGGAAGAGCTTTTGGCTAAGCATTTTGTTAGACCTAGTGTCTTACCATGGGGAGCCCCAGTTTTGTTAGTAAAGAAGAAGGATGGTGGGATGCTGTTGTGTATCGACTATCGTCAGCTGAATAAAGTCACCATTAAGAACAAGCATCCCTTGCCAAGGATAGACGAACTATTAGATCAATTGAAAGGAGCCTGTGTGTTCTCGAAGATTGATTTGAGGTCGGGTTATCACCAAATCCGAGTGAAGAGTTCCGATGTACCTAAGATTGCATTTAGGACCCGTTATGGTCATTATGAATTCTTAGTGATGCCTTTCGGTGTGACTAATGCTCCAGCTATTTTTATGGATTATATGAACCGTATATTTCAAGCTTACTTAGACCAGTTTGTTGTAATCTTCATTGATGATATTCTTATTTATTCTCGTACTTCACAAGAGCATGAAGAGCATCTGAGAATTGTTTTATCCGTGTTGCAAGAGAAGCAACTTTTTGCTAAGTTAACCAAGTGTGAATTTGGATGGCGGAAGTTAAGTTTCTTGGTCACGTTATATCACAAGGTGGTGTAGCAGTGGATCCGTCGAAGGTAGAAGCAGTGATAAATTAGGAGAGGCCGCGAAATGCTTAGGAAGTCAGAAGTTTCTTAGGACTATGGCAGGTTATTATAGAAGGTTCATCGAGGGTTTCTCTCAGTTGGCTTTACCAAATGACGAAACTTACCCATAAAGATTTTGATTTTGAGTGGGATTCAAGTTGTGAGCAAAGTTTCATGAAGTTGAAGGAAAGATTGACAACGGCTCCTGTGTTAATCATACCTGATCCTAACAACTTGTACGAAGTGTTTTGTGATGCTTCTAAGATGGGATTGGGAGGTGTTCTGATGCAAGGCGGTCAGGTAGTGGCTTATGCCTCCCGACAATTGAAAATTCATGAACAGAATTATCCGGCGCATGATTTGGAATTGGCGGCGGTTGTGTTTACACTAAAGGTGTGGCGGCATTATTTGTATGGTGTACGTTTCGAAATGTTCAGTGACCATAAGAGTTTGAAGTACTTATTTGACCAAAGGGAGTTAAACATTCGACAACGAAGGTGGATGGAGTACTTAAAGGATTATGATTTAGAATTGAAGTATCATCCAGGAAAAGCGAATAAGGTAGCAGATGCTTTAAGTCGGAAAGTAGTTCATAGTGCGAAATTGATGGTATTGGAATATGCTTTGTTGGAGAATTTTAGAGATCTTAATCTTCAGTTTGTGTGGACTCAAGATGGTGTAATTATGGGAAATTCGAATGTGAATTCTACTCTAAGAGTAGAGATTCAACAAGGTCAAACGTTGGATGAGAAGTTACAAGAAGTGTTACTTCTACCGGGTTTTGTTCGGGCTACCGACGGAATTATTATGTTCGACCAAAGAATTTGTGTTCCGAATGACGCGGCATTGAAAAGAAGGATTTTGGAAGAAGCGTATAAAGGTGTTTTTACTATACATTCGGGTTCTTCAAAGATGTATCAAGATTTATAGAAGGACTATTGGTGGCCCGGTATGAAAAGAGATGTTGCAGTCCTTGTGTCGGGATGTGCGGTGTGCCAACAAGTTAAGATTGAACATCAAAGACCGGGTAGGTTGTTGCAACCGTTAGACATTCCAGCGTGGAAGTGGGACAGTATTTCTATGGACTTTGCAGTAGGATTACCTCGTACGCAAGGTGGTTATGATTCGGTTTGGGTGACTGTGGAACGACTAACGAAATCTGCGCATTTCTTAGTTATGAAGACTACCTACAAGGCGAGTCATCTCGCAAAGTTGTTCATTTCAGAGATAGTGAGATTGCATGGTATTCCTACTAGTATTATTTCGGATAGAGATCCAAAATTTACTTCGAGATTTTGGAGAGCTTTTCAACAAGCCATGGGAACGAAGTTGTGTTTGAGTACGTCGAATCATCTGCAAACGGATGGTTAGACGGAACGGACAATACAAACAATGGAGGACATGTTGAAAGCTTATGTACTTGAAAGTTACTTTGAGATTATGGTTAAAAGGACCGTTTCAGTCGCGGAAATTAAGTCCGGGATACGTGGGACCGTATCAGATTTTGGAAAGAATTGGTGAATTAGCTTACAGATTAGCCTTACCGCCTTCTCTATCAGAGATGCGTGACGTTTTTCATGTGTCTCAGCTTCGAAAATTTGTCCTATATCCTCTTCGGCCAATTTTACCAGATACAATTGAGATAGAAGCCGATTTGACATTTGAGCCTCAACCGAGTCGTATCACAGGAAGAGAAACTAAAGTGTTAAGGAACAAAGAGATTCCTCTTGTCAAGGTACAGTGGGATGTAACGCATCCGGGTGATGCGACGTGGGAACTTGAATCGAAAATGCGAGATGCTTACCCTCATCTGTTCAGGTAATCTTTAAATTCGAGGGCGAATTTTTATTAAGGGGGGGGGGGAGGATGTAATACCCCGTATTTTATTACTCCGGATAATATTATATTGTGATCGACTAAGCCTAGTGTACTCTGAGAATTATTTGACAAAATAATTAGAATAACTGTGAAACTTAGGATAAATCCAATTAATATTATCTGACTCAGAGGTATTTTACTAATTTGGACTTAAGAGACTTTTTGGACATTTAGTAGTATTATTTACTAACGATAGTTTACTATATGTTTCCTTTTCCTCCCATTTGCCAAACAAAAGAAAAAGATAGAAAGGAAAGAAAGAAGAAAGAAAGGAAAGGAAGGAGAGAAAAGTGGAGAAGAGGAAAATTTGAAGGAAGTTCAAGGACTTCAAGAATCATCATCATCCATTCATCAAATCTTCACCCAATCTTCTCATCATCTTCATCTTCAACTTCTAATCCAGGCGGGTTCTAGATAGAAACCTTAGTGTAGAATTTCTTGAGGTTTTGGGGTTGTGTTAGGTTTGGGAGAAAAATGGGATTTTGTGGAAAATCGAGGAATCTAGCGGTTGAAATGAGTTATAAATTGCGTAGTATAATCTATACAGGTGTGGAATCATTTACCGATAATCGTTATGAATGTTTGGATTGGTTTATTTTGTTTGGAATGTTAGGGTTTTAGTGGAAATTATGTGAAAATGTTGAAAATCATATTGTAGGAAGTTTATCGGTTAAACCGTAATAGAACCGTGATATTATACCTCGATGGGTTATTGAGTATGTTGTGGAGATATTGTTACAGGTTGGGTAAAGCTCTGTTAAGAGTTTTATTTTTCTGAAAATCGCAGAGCCCGCTCAGCGCGCAGTAGCCCGCTCAGCGCGCTCAAGAAAATCTGCAATCCCTCAAGTCAAAGGAAACCGCGCTCAGCGCGGTCAGGGGAGCGCTCAGCGCGCAGACCTGGGAGTTGAATTTTTCCTTTAGCGAGAAAATTCATAACTTTCGGCTCGTTTATCGGTTTCGATCATTCTTTATATCGACGTAAAGCCGAGGAAATATTCTATGCAATGGAGAGGAAATATTTCGATTTTATCGACCGATTAAATAATCGAGAAAGTTCCAAAAGTGATATAATTATGTTTTAATTATTATACATTATTCTAATATGCAATTATGACATGTCTTGCCTATCCTATTATTGTGTAACATGATTGTAAGTGAATATGCATGCTAAGTACGAATAGGTAGAGTGAGGATTATTACCATAAACAACGTAGGAAAGTGTGGAATGACATATAATGAATAAACACTAGTATGGAACATGTGTGCTAACCTTGTGGTTGTGATAAGGCGTTATGGCCTTGTGATCGTCGAATGCGATCACGTTTGTGTGTGTGATCACGTAATCATAACCGGTTCTTCGAGTGCGTTTCATGGGTCTCGATCTCCTCTGAAACATATGTATGACTACTTGGCAAGTTTGATTCCCCGTGCTGTACGAATGGCGCCCGTGGGGTGAATGCTTCTGACGGTATAAGGCCCGTGTAAAGTGACGGTTCATAACGGTATAAGGCCCGTAGAACCCGAATCCATTCGTATGTCAAGTAGGTTGCAAGGATCCATGACCTGGGTCAACTTCTAGACGTAGAAGAGGACGGGAATAGGGGATGCCTTGACATGGTTATCGATTAGAGGGATTCTTGAGTTAACAGGCTCAGGACATAATTCCCTTCGTGTGTTATAGTGTGAGTTGATGAACTCATGACATATTTCCATATAATGTGTGTGTACTCAAAGGCATCCCCCTTCCCTTTGACTTGAGTTAGGTTTGTTAGAACTTTGTAGAGCCGAGAGGACTATAAGATAGCGAACTCACTGAGAATTGATGTATCTTACCCCACTGTTGTGTTTTACATCACAGGTACTACAGGTTCGGCGAAGGGTAAGGACAAAGTGGTTTGACTTTTCCTTACGGGTCTTGGCTCGTTGATGGCTAGCTTCCGTAGCGGAGTTTACTTTGAGATCCTTGTTGATCTAGTTCTTAGTTTTTATCTTTTTGGAACATCCTGTATATGTTATGCCGTAGACTTTAGGACTTTGTATTTAGGGCATTTAATGTATATAATGTGTTAACTAGGAACTTATGGTATTTCAGTACCAAATACTTGGATTCATGTATAATATATATGCTTTGATGTATGTTGTTATATATGGGTGTTACATTGTCATTAACTTATTCATCAATTTCCTAGCTCATTACTAGGTTCCACTATCATTTTGTTATGGGGTAAAGTTTTCCCACTCTTCCTAACTCATTTTAAACATGCATATTCTTTCATTCATACTTAACAACGATTAGATAGACATGGCATAACACAATTTGCATATAACAATATCAACCATAAAACACACATAATAACATAACGAGTCAAACATAATCCACATAGTAGTTCACACACACTGTAAGGCATACCAGCCACTACTATCCTCTACCAAGCATCCTTGGTTAAATCATGGTCTCGCAACACCATTCAATAGTACATCACATAAAACATCACTTTCGGGTTCCCTCCGATTCATTTAACCAGGTATCAAAATTAATATTTCTCACTCTTATCCTGTAGGATATTTTCACAGCTTTCCAACGGCTATCATTATGCCTCAATTGGACTTATGATCCAAAAGCTGTGGATTTCCAACATATCACATAACATTAATTCCATTCAATTGCCACTAAATAATTAATCCCACATTATACCCCTAATTTTCACTTTTTATTGGGTAGAGGATTGTCATAGCATTCCAACGGTATAAAGAACGTTTAATCGGATGTACGAATCAAAAGTTATGAATTTTTAAAGAAAAGAAATTATTTGAAAAACTCCTAGGAGCGCCCGGCGGTCCATACTTTGCCCAGCGGTGCCCCCTGTACCTGTGCTTCGCTCGGCGAAGCAGCGGCGTAAGTCCCAAATCCCAAAGATCAGAAATTCTAGTAGCGTTCCTTACTACGCCTCTCCACTTTTGCCCACCGAAAGCCCGTGTCGCCTGGCGCTCAAAGCGCTGCCCGGCGGTGCGTATCAGAAGCAGAATTTCTCTGCTGCGTTTTTAGGGTTCCCAACGCTCCAAAATCCATCCTTTCCACACCCAATCGTTTCCAAACACCAAAACAAGTATTATCAATTAATCACATGCATATTACGACTACACTATGCAATTTATATCAAATTTCATCCGTTAGATTTCATTGATTTATTCGTTTAATCATTTTCTCTCAAATCTAACCTAAGTCCAAAATCATAGATTTCTATAACTTAGAGTGTCTAACTAGAACCCACCTGATAATCGAAGAGGAGTTTGAAGAAGATGATGATGATCCGTGAGCTTTCTCTCTTCTTCCTCTTTCTCCACTTTCTCTCTTTCTCTTCCATTTCCTCTTCTTCTTACTAACTTCTTCTTCTTCTTTTCTTTTTCTTTCTCTTTTATAACAAATATATAATACTATTGTTATATAATATAATCCGACAGCGTAAAATATCTCCAATTGATATTTTGTCGTCTCAACCCAGTTGATCAATTATCAGAGTTACCTTAAAATACTCTCTTGAACTAATAAATATCAATCTGTCTTTTTAATAAAATAATTGATCTCTTCTGATATCCAATTGAGCACTTAAATAATATGGGGTATTACACTCTCCCCCCCTTAAATTGAAATTCGCCCAAGAATTTCCTCTATTCGACAATAACCACAACTTGTATCATTGTCTTAATTCCACACTCAACTTTACTTCCGTTAAACTTTCTGGCGTATTCTAATTCCAACTTGAGTCCACAGACCAAAAATCTGTATTTTCACAATTTATCAAACTTCGTGTCCTTAGTTATACTCTTGTTCCAATACTGGGTTAACTTCTAACCTTGCTTTTTCTATAACTCATCTGTTGTTCCATACAAAACACTTTGTCGCATCTTACTTTGGAAAGAATGTACCATTCTACATTCCTCTTTCGAGTCACAACAAGACCGTAATATCTTATCTTGGTTTAGGATAACAAACATTCATCACACCCTCATGAGGTAATTCGGTGATTCCTTTCCTTTATAACTCCTTCAACGTTCAAAACCACTTCACAAATAGTCAAACCACTTCTTACCAGTTCCACTTGCACTCATCACATCCGATATTTCGTCTCATTCGTATCACACCAAAATAACATGCTTAGGACAAGTCCTTCTTATTCTTTATTATTCTTATAAGTAACCATCCATCTGATTCTTATTAATCTGACTGAACTCTTTCATTTGTCACCTTCCACTGCGCAATCCAATTTTAACAATGGAATACCACCGATTCTTAAGCATTACTAAGTAGCTAACAGTCTACGGAGAAACACACTTATCCACTGGGATCCTTACTAACCAACGGCACCAGAAATTTACTGACGTCTTATAGTAGAATAATTTCCTCGCCAACACACAATATTATAACATCGGACTAACACTTTCCAGACGGTAAAGGTACATGAGTTATATTGTTACACCATAACATATATAACTCCAATTTCAAATAGTGTTTCCAAAATAGTTTAACAACCACCGGTTCTGGTTACCACATTCTATAACCATCCTTCTTACGGTTTCCGACTCACTCAAGGTTCCTTGTTGACACGAGTTCTCAACTAATATTACATAACCCCATCACGATAATTCAATCATATGCGAGTCACCACTTAACAAAACTTAAACCATTTAAGGCATAATTATGAGTTTCCATACCACTCACCAATTCACGAACAACACTCCACATACACCCACACTTTCGAAGGTCATGTCATGTTTCTCAATTGAATGCCCTTTTCTTAATCGTTCTGTTCCATACACGATTTCAAGCTACACGCTTAACTTCGGAATGCCTAATTCTTACTCGTACTTGGAAGGATAACCTTTGAATTTCCTTCTCCGGGTAAAACACAACTGCACATAACTGGTACCACTCTCGCAGTCTAAATCCAAAACCATGAAATTGCGGAAGGTAGCTGTAATACCCTAATTTTTGCCCCTAAGATTCTCTGCTTTTCATGTGCATTCATACATACAAACATGATCACACATTGGTTCCCTCTTTTGTAGGATTGTGCCTTGCAGGGATCTTTGAGTTTGTGTGTGTTTGTTAGTTATTTCATTGCTTAATTTGTTTATGCTTACCAACCTTTAATAAAAATCCAAAAATATTTTGTTTTCTTTCACTAACATTTTTCAGGGGAAGAACAGGTTAAAAATACCAAAACATCAGCCCCTCAGCTTGAATAGATTTCATCTGAATAAAGTCAAAGTTGATCTGCGATTAATTCAAAAATTATCTGATCAAGAGTTTCCAAGATTTAATTGATTATTATTCAAGGGACTCCAAGGTTCATGTGTTTATTTCCATGCCTTCATTGATAAGCAAGAAATCGAGCCAGAGCCAAGACAACACATCAAAAAGCCATTTTTTCCCATTTTTCACTGTGTTAATCGATTAACCTAATTGCACTGTGAAGTGGTTAATCGATTAACACGTGCAATTTTTGAAAAAATGTGCCAAATTCAAATTCTGCAGTAATTGGCACCAATTTTCATCATTTTGATAACATGTGGAATATTCTAGACCAACCCATTTTAATTCCCTACATCATCATAATTAATTCCCACCATGTACCTCCACTAATCACCACTCTTTTGTGATTTCCCTCCAAATTTGAATTCCAATCCTAATTTTAATCTTCCAATCCTAATTCCAAACCACCAAACTTTCCAAGCCTAAACTCTATAAATAGAGCCTTCATTTCATTCATTCATTCAAGCTTTTGATAGCCAACAAACCTCTTGCAAATTCTCTTCCCAACCACAAATTTCACAAAAGCTCACTTTTCTTCTTTTGAAAGTTAACAAGAATTCACATTGAATCTTGTTCAACTTTGAGCTAAACCTTCATCCAAACTTGTTTTATTCATCAATTCTCATAGATCAAGGCTTTGGTATTTGGATCTTGAAGCAATTTGAAGGAATTTTCAGATTTGAAGTGGTGATTCATCTTTCACCATTGTTGAAGCTTCATCTTCATCTTCCATAATGTAGATCATTGGAGATTCTTGTTACTTGATCCTTTGGATCTTGTAATTGTGTTTGATTACTGGTTTTTGCTGTTGTTTTACTCAAAAATTCGTGCACAATTGAATCCTTGATCCTAAGATGTTTGAATAAATGAGTGATCAAGGATTTGGCAATTTTCAAACTGATTTTCTGCTATTTTCACAGTGTTAATCAATTAACCAAAACCAGTACAATTAGGTTAATCGATTAACAGCTTGTTTCTGCGCAAAAATTGGAAGTTTACACTGGTTAATCAATTAATATAATTACACTGTGAGTTGGTTAATCGATTAACCAGCATCCAGAATGTGTTTTTTGCTTGTTTTTGGGGCTGTTTTGGTTTTTCTTCCCCTTTCTTCTTATTTTAGCCTTGAAACACATTGTTGAGATTAATTTCTCTTCAATTTCAATGGACTTTGGATAAGGTTAGAGTAATTAAACATTCATTAGTTCAAATCTATCTTTAAATGAATTGTTGATTTCATTTGAGGTGCTTTGAATTAGTGATATGTTTTCACACTTAAACTTATCAATTAAAAGTGATTGAACTTGAAGATGAAAGGTTCTTGACTTTGTAATTCAATTTGGCTTTCTCTTCATCTTTTTTTTTTTTATTTTGATCGATGAAAGTCTTATGGATCTTAGAATTTCTTTGTTGAATTCTTGATCAAGACTAGATCGTTACCTATTTTCTTTTCGTGCGGTATTGCTTTCGGATGACGATCTACATATCGTTCATCTAGCATGCATTAGCACAAATATCTATTGATCGGCCTCATTGTAGGGTAATTACTCCGTAAATTACTCGGCGATTGCTTAACATAGCGCAACATTTGTCCCTTTTTATCCAATTCGGAATTTGAACTTTCGTGGTCCGGACCTTGATTGGTCGCGTCAACCCAATGGTGATTGATCTTTTGCATTAGGTCCATAATCTTTGAAACTTGGCGTTATAGAGGCTTTGGTTCTACGAATCTTCTGTCAAGTTCATTAACTTTGGCCTAAGTGCATTATTTAATCGCTATAGTTCATAACGCGAAACGGAACAATCGGTGAAGGCTTATGGCACTAGAGCCTTGTGCTACTAACCGCTAACTTCTAACTTCTTTACTTTTCCTTCTCGCTCCCTATCTCTCTTTATTTTTATGCTTTATGCCATTTATCATATCATGTTTATGTTTATGTCATTTTTCTTTTGTCCACTTGGACCATATTATCTTGTGCTTTATTTTTTTTCTTTTGTCCATTTTGGACTTAAAACATTAATAAAGGATTAAACCACTAAAAGACTTGTGCTTTTAATTGTTAGACTATGGCCACTATCCCTTGCTTTGGAGGACCTATACTCTTGATTATGGACCTTTGGACTTAGAAATAGGATCCTAACCTATGCTTGGGAGTTTGTGATGGAAAACCTTGGATTTGGGATACTTGGAGTCCTCTTTTGAAGACTTATTTTGAATCAAGACCAAATCAAAAAGGGAAAAATGCTTATGCTATGGAGCTTGTCCATGTGGTTAGATCTTTCTTACCCTTAGCATTTATTTTTATGCACTAGGATAGTCACTTCTTCTCCACCCCTTCTTCAATTTTCAAAATCTCCTCCCTTTTTCAAAACCTTCTTGTTTTCAAACTTAAAACCGCTTTCATAATAAAACCTTGACTTCGATCAAGTGATTTTTTTTTAAACATTGCTTTTCTTTAATAAATGTCAATCAATATTAATCATATTTTGAACATTTCATAAAAACATAAAAAATATAAAAACTCATCAATCTCTTTTTGTGCTTTGTGCACTTTTTCTTTTAAACTTCTTTCATAAGTTTAGACATGATTCATTTCTTTAAGCGGAATTATTCGCTTGGAAATGACGACTTGTCTTTACACTTAAAATTAACCAAAACAAACAAATTTTTTATTCTTTGTACCACGAACTACGGGATTTTGATCCTACATTGCACATCGTGGGTACGTAGGCATGAGGCGATAAGTCTCTCCAAACACAAAAATCTTTAAAAAATACTTCTCTCCTCATCTCTCCCAATCTCTTTTAAGCAAACCATTTTCAGAAGAAAAAAAGCGGTAGATATTTCAAAGGGCTCCTATAGAGTACTATAGACGTTTTGGGTGCTAACACCTTCCCATTGCGTAACCAACCCCCTTACCCATTTCTCTTTGTCTTTCTTAGCTTTTGCTTTTTTAGACTTCTTAGGATTTATTCGCTCTTTTTTCCTTTTCCTTTGTGGAATAAATAAAAGCGCGGTGGCGACTCTTGCTTTATGAGTTAAGTTAATCAATAGCTTACACTCACAAATTTCCCCGCTACAGAAAAGTGGCGACTTTGTTGGGAAAATCTGACCTTGAGGGGTTTAGCCTACTTTGATTTATTTACTGCTTTTTGTTTTTTTTGCTTGTTACTTATTTGTTCTGTTTGGGAGTTCCTCTGTGTGTGAGATAGGTCCTATACCCGGACTAGAGTGTACTTTGAGATAGGAGGATAGTATAGTCAAGGGAGCTTTGAAGGAGTCGAATCCCGAAAAAGCAGAACTTGAGAATCTATCCACTCGGTGGTTGCCTCTTTGGAATTACTGATGTCGATCGAGCGATCGTGAAGGCATTACTTTTTCCATAGAAGCCTATAACACTGAGGACCGTAGTAACCCTTAACCCATCTTAGCCTTTTAGGATCGTGGCGTGGAAGCTATGAAGATGCAAATCTGACTTAGCTGTCACGCGATGCCACACTCAGGTTAGATTCTCTTGAGGATAACTACCAACCTCCGAGCAAATCGATGCGCTGGTGTATCTGATAGTGGATTGTGGACCCTAGGCACTCTGTTAGAACCGCTGCTTTCTGCAGGTACAATGAAGACAAAACCTTAGTACATACCTTTGTGGGATTGGTTCTTGCCCTCGGCTTCATGCTCATGACTTGAACCTTGACCCGTGTGCATTGTGTGATCTTGTTTGTGGGTGTTGCATTCATGCACTCATGCATTCATGAGCATTCTTTTGGAAGGTTTCAAGGAACTTAAAGGTGTTATTGCAAACATTATAGGTACTTTTGTTATGGATTTTGGAAGGAGAAGTACAAGGAAGTATACTTTCAAGAGTCCTAAAATAGGGGGTTTGAGAGAGCTAGGATCTTTGGTTGTTGATACCAAGAAGTTCGAGTCCAGATATGGAAGGCTTTTATCTCTCTTGAAGGTTGATATGGCTGAAGGATTGCTTGCTACTTTGGTTCAGTTCTATGACCCTTTCCTTCATTGTTTCACCTTTCCTGATTATCAGTTGGTACCTACACTAGAGGAGTATTCTATCCTGCTTGGTTTGCTTGTCCATGGTCAAATTTTCTCCGGTTTGGATCCAGCTCCCGAGCATCACATTATTGCGAAGGCTACTCACTTGAAAGTTTCTGATATTAAGGCTCGCATGGATACCAAAGGAAAGATTCTTGGGTTACCCGCTAAGTTCTTGATGGATAGAGCTCATCACTTTGCTAGTGTGAAGAACACAGTTACTTTTTAGGCTATTCTTGCCTTGCTTATTTATGGACTGTTTCTCTTCCCCAATGTTGAGAACTTTGTCGACATCAACGCTATTCAGATCTTCTTGATTGGGAATCCAATTCCCACTTTGCTTGCCGATGCTTACCATTCTATTCACCTCAGAAATTTCCATGGTGAAGGGATGATTATCTGTTGTGCACCTTTGCTTTACAAGTGGTTTATTTCTCACTTGCCGAAGTCTGCAGCTTTCTGGAATCTCAAGGATGATTTATATTGGTCGCAGAAGATTATGTCTCTCACTTATTCTGATATTGATTGGTGTAGCCGTGTTCCTTATGGAGCGATGATTATTGATAGTTGTGGTGATTTTCCCAACGTGCCTCTTCTTGGTACAAAGGGAGGAATCAGCTACAATATGGTGTTGGCTCGTCGTCAGTTAGGATATCTTTTGTGAGAGGTATCGAAGAACATTTATTTGGCTGGTCTCTTTTTCAAGGAAGAAGAATCTCAGGTTGCTCTCAAGAGAGAAATTGTGGAAGCTTGGTGCAGCATTCGTAAAAAAGGAAAGGAAATTTTGGGAAATCCGAATTGTGTCTCTTCGGAACCTTACCTCCAGTGGGTTAAAAATAGAGATATTACTTTGAAGATGCCTTATGCGCGTCAGGAACCTTTGTCTCTAACTGATAAGAAGCCTATTCTCTACTTTATGGAAGACACAGAGAAGCTTTAGATCGCTTTGGCCGAGATGCAACAACAGAGAGACGCTTGGAAGAATAAGTATTAGATTGTTGAGTTAGAGAATGCAAAACTTCAAGAGCACTTCAAGAAGAAGAATGAAGACGAAGTCGCCAACAAGAAGAGAAAGGCACAAGAGGATTTATTTTCCTCTCGCATTCAGCCAGTTTTTGATATTCCGAAGAGTTCAGAATCTCCTTGGAAGTTGATCGTTGATCAGTTGCTGATTGAGAAGACTCAGATGCAGGCCCACATCAAGAAGCTGGAAGATAGAGCTGGGACTTCTTCTCATAGGATTCTCTAGAGATCTAGTTTTCTTTATTCTCTATTTTTTTAGGATTCTTGAATCTGTACTTCCAAGATGTAATCTTTTCCATCATTAATGAATGAGATTTTGGTATTTCAAATAACAATGTTTGCAATATGCCTTATAATTCCTTGAAACTTTGCATTTGCATCTTGCATATCAAGCATCATTCTGCATTGTTTCTTGCCTTTTCCAGGTGTCTTATGTTTACCTTTGGTCTTCATTCAGCCAAGCCGTCGCACCAGTATAATACTCGGGCTAATCTGAAGAAGAAGATGGATTAGATGCAACAAGAGAACCGCGAGCTTCGTGAAGAAGTGAAAAATTTGAAGGATAGTTTGGAGAGACTCACTGCTATGATGGAAGCAATTGTTGCTTCTCAGAATCAACCTCCTCCTCCTCCACTTTTGACTCATGTACAAAGGACAATCATTTATGAGATTGTCTCTACGCCCATCTCTGTGGCAGTTGCTAGTGTTCCTCAATACTCCATGCCTCCTGGTTTCCCCTGGGGCATGCCTCATAACTTTGTTCCTAAAGGTTATCAACTACCACCACCTCCTGAAACTCCAGTTGTTCCTACCGTTCAACCTGTGATGACTGTGCCACCGCCTGTGGTTCATACTGTTCCTTTTGGTGAAGAACAGATTTTCCATACTGTTCCAAGTGAAAATGCCAGTGCTTATGATAGAATGGAAGAGATTCAAGACCAGTTTGCTGAATTGCAGAAAGATATCAAAGCTCTGAGAGGTAAAGAGCTATTTAGAAAGAATGCTCGTGAGTTATGATTGGTTTCTAATGTGAAGGTCCCACATAAGTTCAAGGTCCCTGACTTTGAAAAGTATAAGGGTAATTATTGTTCGTTGAGTCACTTGACTTTGTATGGTCGTAAGATGTCAACTCGGAATGATAATAATCAGCTTCTCATTCACTACTTTCAAGATAGTTTGTCTGGTGCAGCCTTGAAATGGTATATGGCGCTCGACAACACTCGAATTCGTACTTTTGAAGACTTGGGTGAGGCTTTTGTAAAGCAGTATAAGTATAATATGGATATGGCTCCTGATCGTGACCAGCTTCGAGCCATGGCTCAGAAAGATAAGGAGACTTTCAAAGAATACGCGCAGAGGTGGCGCGAGATTGCTGCTCAGATTAATCCTCCTTTGGAAGAAAAAGAGATGACTAAGATTTTTCTGAAAACTCTGAGTCCTTTCTATTATGAGCATATGATTGCTAGTGCCCCGAGTGATTTCACTGAGATGGTTAATATGGGGATGAGATTAGAAGAAGGTGTCCGTGAGGGACGTTTGTCAAAAGATGGTAATTCTGCTGGTAATTCCAAGAAGTATGGTGGAGGATTTGCCAAGAAGAAAGAAGGTGAGACCCATGCTATTTCCCATGGAGGATGCAAAAAGAGTTACAGTAAGAATAACTAGTGTCAGTAACATGTTGCATCTGTCACTCCTGTTATCAGTTCAGCTCCTGTTGTTCAGGCAGCTCCTGCTCAACAACGTTTTAATCAACAGAACAATCAACAGGGCCATTTTCAGAAAGATTTTGATTTGATTCTGATGACCTATACAGAGGTGCTTCCTTGCTTAATTCAGAAGAATCTTGTTCAGACGCGTGCACCACCTGCTGTTCCAAAAGATTTGCCATGGTGGTATAAGCCTGAAGCTCATTGCGCTTTCCATCAGGGAGGAGCGGGGCATGATACTGAGAATTGTTATCCATTGAAGATGGAAGTTCAAAGGTTGGCTAGGAGTGGTATTTTGTCTTTTGAAGATTCCAACCCTAATATCTAATTGAATCCGCTGCCTAATCATGGCAAGGCGTCTGTCAATATGGTTCAAGATTGCCCTAGTAAAGATCATTCTACGGCTGGGATTCTTGAAGATGACTCTGAAGGCTATATCCCGTTTGGTTTGAAGGTGATGTCATTCCTGCTGAAGACTGGGAGCCTTATTTGGAAGACCCTGGGTATATGTCCCCAGAGGATGCATATGTGCCTTTTTATTCCCCTCGAAAGAAGTTTAAGGAACCTGAATATGAAGTCAGTGCCATCATTGAGGATGATGAAGAGGAACAACTTCCCAACTTCGTGACACATGGGCAGATCTGCCATAATTGGATAGCTGTTGATGTTCCCACTGTTGTTCATATTTCAAAGTGATTTGTGTTTGTTTCTTTCAAAAATCCTTTCACTCTGCCCAAGGTGAAAGTGAATTTGTGAGGGCTTTGTTTCAAATTTTATCATCATCAATAAAATGTTATTTTGTTTATCCATATTATGTTTTCCCTTTTTGCTTTATTTCTGAAAAATGGTAACATAAAAAACCAAAAAATATAATAATGTGATGATCACCTTTATCTGCATAATACTTGCACTTCTTGTTCATATTCTAAAATCAAACATAAATCATTGTGCAGATCGATTGTTAAACCCATTGAAAACAATGCCCATATGCCCTCTCCTAACTTTGAATTCCCTGTGTTTGGAGCTGAAGAAGAGGGTATTGAGGGGATTTTAGATGAAATTTCTCGGTTGCTTGAGCACGAGGAAAAGGCCATTCAGCCTCATGACGAGCCGTTGGAATTGGTTAACTTGGTTTCAGATGATGATAAGAAAGAATCAAGATTGGGGCACTGCTTCAGTCAAATGTTAAGAAGAGGATTGTGGAGCTTCTTAGAGAATATGTTGACGTGTTTGCTTGGTCCTATCAAGACATGCCTGATCTTGATACTGATATTGTGGAGCACCATTTGCCATTGAAGCCTGAATGTCCACTTATGAAACAGAAATTTAGAAGAACTCATCCTGGCATGGCTGTGAAGATCAAAGAGGAGGTTCAAAAGCAGATTGATGCTGGTTTTCTTGTGACTTCTGAGTATCCTCAATGGGTGGCCAATATTGTGCCTATTCCAAAGAAAGATGGAAAAGTCCGAATGTGCGTCGACTATAGAGATTTGAATAAAGCTAGTCCAAAAGATGATTTTCCATTGCCACACATTGATATGTTGGTAGATAATACTGCTAAATTCAGTATCTTTTCTTTTATGGATGGCTTTTCTGGTTATAATCAGATAAAGATGGCACCCGAGGATATGGAAAAAAACAGCATTCATTACACCCTGGGGAACATTCTGTTACAGAGTGATGCCCTTCCATTTGAAAAATGTTGGTGCAACGTACCAGAGAGCTATGACTACTTGGTTCCATGATATGATGCATAAAGAAATTGAGGTCTATGTGGATGATATGATTTGTAAGTCAAAGACTGAAGAAGATCATATTGAGTACTTATTGAAGTTGTTTTAGCGTTTGAGAAAGTTTAAGCTCCGTTTGAATCCAAATAAATACACTTTTGGTGTCTGTTCTAGAAAATTGTTGGGCTTTATTGTCAGCCAAAAAGGCATTGAAGTTGATCCTGGTAAAGTTAAAGATATTCAGGAAATGCCTGCGCCCAAAACAGAAAAACAAGTAAGAGGATTCTTGGGACGTTTGAATTATATCTCCCGATTTATATCCAATATGACTGCCACATGTGCGCCGATCTTCAAGCTTCTTCGCAAAGATCAGGGTTGTGTCTGGACAGACGATTGTCAGAAAGGTTTTGAAAGAATTAAAGAGTATCTGCTTGAACCTCCCATTTTGTCTCCTCCCGTGGAAGGAATACCTTTGATCATGTATTTGACTGTGCTGGAAGAATCTTTGGGTTATGTTCTGGGACAACAAGATGAATTTGGTCGAAAAGAATTTGCCATTTATTATTTGAGCAAGAAGTTCACCAATTGTGAGTCTCGGTACTCAATGCTTGAAAAGACATGTTGTGCTTTAGCTTGGGTTGCCAAGCGCCTCCGCCAGTATATGTTGAATCATACAACTTGGTTGATATCCAAAATTGATCCAATCAAGTATATCTTTGAAAAGCCTGTTTTAACTGGGAGGATTGCTCGTTGGCAAATGTTGTTGTCAGAATATGATATCGAGTACCGAACTAAAAAAGCAATAAAAGGAAGTGTTTTAGCTGACCATTTAGCACACCAGCCAATTGATGATTATCAACCTATCAAGTTTGATTTTCCTGATGAGGATGTGATGTATCTAAAGATTAAAGATTGTGAAGAACCATTACCTGATGAAGGACCTGAGCCTGGATCTCGTTGGGGTTTGATTTTTGATGGAGCTGTTAATGAGTATGGCAATGGTATTGGGGCAATAATTGTTACTCCCCATGGTTCTCATATCCCTTTCACTGCAAGGCTAATGTTCACTTGCACAAATAATGCGGCTGAGTATGAAGCATGTATTATGGGCTTGGAAGAAGCCATTGATTTAAGAATCAAGATTCTTGATGTATACGGAGATTCAGCCCTAGTGATTAATCAGATTAAAGGAGAATGGGAGACACGTCAACCTGATTTGATTCCTTATCGAGATTATGCAAGAAGGTTGTTAACTTTCTTTAATAAGGTTGAGTTTCACCATGTACCCAGAGCAGCAAATCGAATGGCAGATGCTTTAGCCACTATATCCTCCATGATTGTGGTGAATCGGTGGAATAATGTGCCCAAAATCGATGTTATGCGGCTTGATAGGCCAGCTCATGTATTTGCAGTTGAAGAGGTTGTTGATGATAAACCGTGGTATTATGATATTAAATTCTTTCTTCAAAATAAGAGTACCCGCTTGGGGCATCCAAGAAAGATAAGAAGACTTTGAGAAGGTTGGCTAGTAGTTTCTTCTTGAATGATGATGTGTTGTATAAAAGAAATTATGACATGGTCTTGCTCATATGCGTGGATAGACACGAAGCAGACGTGTTAATGAAAGAAATTCATGAAGGATCTTTTGGTACTCATGCCAATGGGCATCCAATGGCTAAGAAAATGTTAAGGGCAGGTTACTATTGGCTGACAATGGAATCTGACTGTTGCAAATTCGTGAAGAAGTTCCATAAGTGCTAGGTTTATGCTGACAAAATTCATGTACCACCAACTCCTCTCAATGTTATCTCCTCTCCATGGCCTTTCTCCATGTGGGGCATTGATATAATTGGAACAATTGAGCCTAAAGCTTCGAACGGGCACCATTTCATATTGGTGGCTATTGACTATTTTACCAAGTGGGTTGAAGCGACATCATATGCCAATGTGACCAAGCAAGTAGTGGTCTGGTTTATCAAGAACCAAATCATCTGTCGGTATGGTGTTCCGAGCAAGATTATCACTGATAATTGGTCAAATCTGAATAACAAGATGATGAAGGAATTATGCAATGAGTTTAAGATTGAGCATCATAATTCTTCTCCTTACAGACCTAAGATGAATGGGGTTGTTGAAGCTGCTAATAAGAATATCAAGAAGATTGTTTAGAAGATGGTTGTTACATACAAGGATTAGCATGAAATGCTCCCTTTTGCTTTGTATGGGTATCGTATATCCGTCCGCACTTCAACAGGGGAAACCCCTTTTTCTCTTGTTTATGGTATAGAAGCAGTGCTCCCGGTAGAAGTTGAAATCCCTTCTATGAGAGTTTTGGTGGAAGCTGAATTGTCTGAGGCTGAATGGTGTCAGAGTAGATACGATCAATTGAATTTGATTGAAGAAAAAAGAATGACGGCCTTGTGTCATGGCCAATTGTATCAACAGAGAATGAAGAAAGCTTTTGATAAGAAGGTTTGACCTCGTGTGTTTAGAGAAGGCGACCTCGTGCTCAAAAGGATCTCGACTTCTACCAATGATTCTAGGGGCAAGTGGACTCCTAATTATGAAGGCCCATATGTTGTCAAGAGAGCCTTCTCTGGTGGTGCATTACTTCTTACAACTATGGATGGTGAAGAGTTCACTTGTCCTGTGAATGCCGATACAGTCAAGAAATACTTTGCCTAAAAAATAAAAGAACAGCTCGCTAAGTTGAAAACCCGAAAGGGCGGCTTAGGCAAAAATAAGCGTCTCGGTGGGCTGAAAACCAGAAAGGGCGGTCCAGGCAAAAATTAGAGACAAAAACAGAAATAATCATCCCGGTAGATTGAAAACCCGAGAGGGCAATCTAGGCAAAAGTTAGGGATTATGGCAAGTAACTGCATCTGGTCAGTCTTGATCATTTGAAAGCAACATTGTCTATCGAGGATTCTGCTTCAATTATCCACATCTGAAGTTTAGAGCACAAGGGAATTCAAAGTTGTTTGGGAGAATAGTGGTCATTGTATTTCAATGTAAGCCTTTCCATGTATTTACCATTTTTCAAACTTTGTAATGATCCATGGAGTTATGCAATTTGCGGACTTCCATTCTATTAATAAAATTTGGGCCTTTGTCCCTTTGTTTGCAATTCTTTTTCTGTTTCTGTTTGCAAAATTTTATTTATTTTTTATGATGATTTTTGAAACAAAATGTGAATAATTGATTTAATTTTTTTGAAAATTATAAAAACATTTTCTTTGATTTATGAATATAAAAAAAAGAATGTCAACGGTTATTCCAAGAATGGTAGGATCAATGTTTTCCTCAACAGGATTCATTCTCGCTCCTTTGGCAAAATTTATGGACAGATCCCCAGTAGAGTTTGTTGATATTTCCTCAGCAGAACTTGTTCCTATGAATGTGATCAGTTGTTGACAAGGTGATGGGTTTGTTATGATGTGTTGAATTCATAAGGTCCAATGATGTTTGGTTTTTCCCCAGCTAGGTCTTGATCTGAATCCTCTCTAGCTGATTATGTTATGGTCAGGCAATTGAGTAGTTTTGAGGTCCACTTCTCCTTAATGGTGGTCCCCACGCAGAGATTCATTTTTTCTGTCTCCAGCAGAAATCATATGAGGAATCTTCACTTAGAGTTTTATCTTCTAGATGTGTTGTTATTACTTTGGATGTCCCCAAACAGAGAGCGATGTTATTTTCTTCTAAGAAGCATTGACGTGGTGATTGCTTGTCGTGTTTCATCTTGTCTTGTGGATGTTTTTCTCTCCAGGTTGTTCTACCCAAAGATTTATCCTTGATGATTCTCCAACGGAGGCAGTGTATTATCATTTCCAATCATAAAGCAGTGAGGTTAATTTCTCATTTCCCCCGGCAAGTCCAAGATGTACTTCTCTCTGGATTGTTTTTCAGAGATTTATCCTCCTAGTGAAGATTATGCATCACTATTGTGGCTATTCCCCAGTAAAGTCGTTCATGATAACTATATTCAATGAATATTGATATACTAGTCACCTGTTGGGTTTTCTTTCATTTATGATGAGTATTGATCTAAAATCCCCACAGCTTGACCTTTTGCTGTTTTCCCAGCAAGTCCAGGATGCTTTGCTCAGAATTGGTTAATCCTCTGAGAGTATTCTCGTATCTCCAGCAGATCTGCCTTGCTTTCCCAGTGGATTTTTGCGTAGATGTTTATATGTCTACAATCCCCAGCGAATTCATTATTTTTCAGCAGCAGATCTCTTCATCCTTTTGAAATAGAAGTTTCTGTGAACATTTATTATCCCCAGGAAGATTCAGAAAGATTTGGGTTGTTATGATTCCCCGACAGATTTCCTACCATCCTCAAAGCAGAGTTTATGTTGTTATCCTCTTTGTGGATTATTTATGTTAGAAGATTGATATTCGGGTTTCTCCCCAAGGAGTGTCTTCTTTTCTCCAGCAAGATTTGAGCCTTGTAGTAGGATTTATTTTCCTTGATGGCTTTTGTTTTCTTCAGCTAAATGCCTAGCAGAGTTGCTAATAACATCTCTATCTTGTTAAGATTAGCCGAGTATTCAGTGGTGTTGTGATGTTTATTTCACCCTCTGTTTATTCTTTATGACTGTTTTGTCAGCATATTCATACTCATAAGCATCGCATGCACATTCATTTGTTGTGCATAGCATATTGTTGTTGCATTTTGCATTTTGCATTTGTGTTGGTGCTTCTTTGCTCTCTGGTGGTGTTATCCCCGTAGAGCGTGTGTGTCCTCTCTCCATTTAGAGTGTCGACCCGTAAGCAGAAAAATGCCTATCTTTGTTAATTCCCCACTGAGTTTATTTCTCGTGGAAGATTTTGATTCAGTTTCCTCTCTAATTCATTATCTGGATGGAATTAGTCCCTAGTTGAGATATTTCCTCCTCGGGATGAGTCTTATTTGATCGTTTCTCTCCAGCTTGTTCTTGGATTGAACTTTTGTCCACTGCAACTTTTGTTTGGATCTCTAGGTTGTGAAACCTAGATTGAGAGTGCATTTATTTTGCACCTTCGAGGATTCTGCACCCTTCAGCTGAAATCTGCGTATGATTCCCCTGTTAGAAGGTTCAATACTGTTTCATGGCATTCCTTTATTTGATAATCCTGAGGCGATGCAGTTAATACCTTTTGTCGCTTCGATGAATGGTAAGTCTCTTCGATTAGACGAGACAGTTTGTTGTTGAGATTCTTCTACTCCAATGAATGGTAAGTCTCTTCAGTTTAATGGGACAGTTCGTTGTTGAGATTTTGTGACTTCAATGAATGGTAAGTCTCTTCGGTTAGACGAGACAGTTCGTTGTTGAGATTCTTCTACTCCAATGAATGGTAAGTCTCTTCAGTTTGATGGGACAGTTCGTTGTTGAGATTTTGTGACTCCAATGAATGGTAAGTCTCTTCGGTTTGATGGGATAGTTTGTTGTTGAGATTTTGTGACTCCAACGAATGGTAAGTCTCTTCGGTTTGATGGGACAGTTCATTGTTGAGATTTTGTGACTCCAATGAATGGTAAGTCTCTTCGGTTAGACGGGACAGTTCGTTGTTGAGATTCTTCCACTCCAATGAATGGTAAGTCTCTTCGGTTAGACGGGACAGTTCGTTGTTGAGATTCTTCCACTCCAATGAATGGTAAGTCTCTTTGGTTAGACAGGACAGTTCGTTGTTGAGATTCTTCCACTCTGATGAATGGTAAGTCTCTTCGGTTAGACTAGATAGTTCGTTGTTGAGGTTTTGTCCCTCCGATGAATGGTAAGTCTCTTCGGTTATACTGGACAATTCGTTGTTGAGGTTTTCTACTCCGATGGATGGTTAGTCTCTTTCGGTATGCTAGAGATAGTTCATTGTTGAGGTATTGAATTTCCCAAGTGGAGCCTTGTTGTGCTAAGTCTTCCCTGTTGAGTTATATCCTTGTTGTGTCGTGCTTTATTTCCATATACAGTTATCCCCAGTTTGAATCTTTTCCTCAGATGAGTCCCAGTAGTTGTGCGGTATGTTCCCCGGCTAGTTGGTGGTCTCCTATGATATGTTTCCCCGGTGGAGTTTCATTCTCCCGTTCTTCTTTTTGTTTATCTCATGTGGCATATTCTCCCCACAGTGGTCTTGTGTCTGCATATCATTTGAATGATCATATCATTTTGCGGTCTCTTAGGGCCAAAAATTAGGTTGTTGTTATATTTAAGTCTCTTCTATCTCGTCGAGACAAAGATGCCAATCTTCATATCTCCGAATAGAAGAAACTTAAATAGGGGCAGCTGTAATACCCTTATTTTTACCCCTAAGATTCTCTGCTTTTCATGTGCATTCATACATACAAACAGGATCACACATTGGTTCCCTCTTTTGTAGGATTGTGCCTTGCAGGGATCTTTGAGTTTGTGTGTGTTTGTTAGTTGTTTCATTGCTTAATTTGTTTATGTTTACTAACCTTTAATCAAAATCCAAAAATATTTTGTTTTCTTTCACTAACATTTTTCAGGGGAAGAATAGGTTAAAAATACCAAAACATCAGTCCCTCAGCTCGAATGGATTTCATCTGAATAAAGTCAAAGTTGATCTGCGATTAATTCAAAAATTATTTAATCAAGAGTTTCCAAGATTTAATTGATTATTATTCAAGGGACTCCAAGGTTCATGTGTTTATTTCCATGCCTTCTTTGACAAGCAAGAAAATTGAGCCAGAGCCAAGACAACACATCAAAAAGCCATTTTTCCCATTTTTCACTGTGTTAATCGATTAACCTAATTGCACTGTGAAGTGGTTAATCGATTAACACATGTAATTTTTGAAAAAATGTGCCAAATTCAAATTCTGCAGCAATTGGCACCAATTTTCATCATTTTGATCACATGTGGAATATTCTATTCCATCCCATTTTAATTCCCTACATCATCATAATTAAATCCCACCATGTACCTCTATAACACCCATATATAACAACATACATCAAAGCATATATATATTATACATGAATCCAAGTATTTGGTACTGAAATACCATAAGTTCCTAGTTAACACATTATATACATTAAATGCCCTAAATACAAAGTTCTAAAGTCTACGGCATAACATATACAAGATGTTCCAAAAAGCACTAAGAACTAGATCAATACAATGATCTCAAAATAACACGCCATAGCGGAAGCCATGCCATCTCAAAAGCTACGATTCCTAAGGAAAAGTCAAACCACTTTGTCCTTACCATTCGCCAAACCTGTAGTACCTGTGATGTAAACAACAACAGTGGGGTGAGATACATCAATCTCAGTGATTTCCCTATCTTAAATGTCCTCTCAGCTCTACAAGGTTCTATCACACCTAACTCAAGTCGAAAGGGAAGGGAAAAGACTTCGAGTACACACAAACTATATGGAAACATGTCATGAGTTCATCAACTCACAATACCACTAATCGGTAACCACACCAAGGCATCCCCTATTCTCGTCCGCTTCTACGTCTAAAAGTCGACCCGAGTCATGGATCCTGGTAACCTACTTGACATACGAATGGATTCGGGTTCTACGGGCCATTAACCGTTATGAACCAACACTTCACACGGGCCATTAACCGTCACAAGCATACGCTCCCAGAGAGCCATCCGTACTGCACGCGGGAATCAAACCTGCCAAGTAGTTGTGCACATGTTTCAGAGGAGCTCGAGACCCATGAAACGCACTCACAAGATAACCGGTTACGATTACGTGATCTCACACACGAACGTGATCGTATTCGATGATCACAAGGCCATAACGCCTTATCACAACCACAAAGGTTAACACACATGTTCCATACTAGTGTTTATATCACATTTGGAACTTTCTCGATTATTTAATCGGTTGGTAAAATCGACATATTTCCTCCCCATCGCATAGAATATTTCCTCGGCTTTTCGTCGATATAAGGAATGATCGAAACCGATAACCGAGTCGAAAGTTATGAATTTTCTCACTAAAGGAAAAATTTCAACTCCCAGGTCTGTGCGCTGAGCGCGCCCCTGACCGCGCTGAGCGTGGTTCTCCCTGACTTGAGAGGTTGCAGATTTTCTTGAGCGTGCTGAACGGGCTACTGCGCGCTGAGCGGGCTCTGCGATTTCCAGAAAATTAAAACTCTTAACAGAGCTTTACCCAACCTGCAACAATATCTCCACAACATACTCAACAGCCCATCGAGGTATAATATCACGGTTCTATTACGGTTTAACCGATAAACTTCATACAATATGATTTTCAACATTTATCACATAATTTCCACTAAAACCCTAACATTCCAAATAACATAAACCGATCCAAACATTCATAACGATTATCGGTAAATGATTCCACACCAGTATAGATTATACTACGTGATTTATAACTCATTTCAACCGCTAGATTCCTCGATTTTCCACAAAATCCCACTTTTCCCCCAAACCTAACACAACCCCAAAAAACTCAAGAAATTCTACACTAAGGTTTCTATCTAGAACCCACCTGGATTAGAAGTTGAAGATGAAGGAGATGAGATGATTTGATGAAGGATTGATGATGATTCTTGAAGTTCTTGAACTTTTCTTCAAGTTTTCCTCTTCTCCACTTTTCTCATCTTCCTTTCCTTTCCTTTCTTCTTTCTTTCCTTTTCCTTCTCTTCTCTTACTATCTTTTTCTTTTTGTTTGGAAAATGGGAGGAAAAGGAAACATATAGTAAACTATCATTAATAAATAATACTACTAAATGTCCAAAAAGCCTCTTAAGTCCAAATTAGTAAAATACCTCAGAGTCAGATAATATTAATTGGATTTATTCTAAGTTCCACAGTTATTCTAATTATTTTGTCAAATAATTTCTCAGAGTACACTGGGCTTAGTCGATCACAATATATTATTATCCGGAGTAATAAAATACGGGGTATTACATCCTCCCCCCCTTAAATAGAAATTCGCCCTTGAATTTAAAACAATTACCTGAAAAGATGAGGATAAACTTCTCGCATCTCGGATTCCAATTCCCAAGTTACATTACCCGGATGCGTCTCATCCCACTGTACCTTGACAAGAGGAATCACATTGTTCCTTAACACTTTAGTTTCTCTTCCTGTGATACGACTTGGTTGAGGCTCAAATGTCAAATCAGCTTCTATCTTAATTGTATCTGGTAAAATTGGCTGAAGAGGATCTGGGACAAATTTTCGAAGCTGAGACACATGAAAAACGTCGTGCATCTCTGACAGAGAGGGCGGTAAGGCTAATCTGTAAGCTACTTCACCAACTCTTTCCAAAATCTGATACGGTCCCACGTATCTTGGACTTAATTTCCGCGACCGAAATGGTCCTTCCAACCGCAATCTCAGAGTAACTTTCAAAAACACGTGATCGCCTTCTTCAAACTTTAAAGTTTTTCTTCGGTTATCCGCATAACTCTTCTGACGATCTTGTGCTTGCTTGACCTTATTATGGATCATCCTAATCTTCTCCGTATTTTCGTGAATAATCTCGGGTCCCAACATTCTATCCTCACCAACTTCTGCCCAACACAAAGGTGTCCTACACTTCCTTCCATACAATGCCTCATAAGGCGCCATACCAATACTTGCATGATAACTGTTATTATAAGAGAACTCAATCAACGGCAAAAGTTCTATCCAATTTCCTCCACTTTCAAGTACACAAGCTCTCAACATGTCCTCCATTGTTTGTATCGTCCGTTCCGTCTGACCATCCGTTTGCGGATGATTTGACGTACTCAAACACAACTTCGTTCCCATGGCTTGTTGAAAAGCTCTCCAAAATCTCGAAGTGAACTTTGGATCTCTATCCGAAACAATACTAGTGGGAATACTATGCAATCTCACTATCTCTGAAATGAACAATTTTGCGAGATGACTCGCCTTGTAGGTAGTCTTCACAGCTAAGAAATGTGCGGATTTCGTCAACCGATCCACAATTACCCAAATCGAATCATAACCACCCTGAGTATGGGGTAGCCCAACAGCGAAGTCCATCGAGATACTATTCCATTTCCATACCGGAATTTCTAAAGGTTGCAACAAGTCACCCCGTCTTTGGTGCTCGATCTTCACTTATTGGCACACTGCACATTCATACACCGCAATATCTCTTTTCATCCCGGACCACCAATAGTCCCTCTTCAAATATTGATACATCTTTGAAGATCCCGGATGTATAGTAAAAACACCCTTATGCGCTTCTTCCAAAATCCTCCTTTTTAACTCCGTGTTATCCGGAACACAAATCCTTTGGTTAAACAAAATAATTCCGTCAGTAGCTCGCACAAAACCCGATTGCAATAACACTTCTTGTAACTTCTCGTCTAACCCTTGCTCTTGTTGGATTTCTTCCCTAAGAGTATAATTGATATTCAAGTTCCCCATAATCACACCATTGGGGGTCCAAACAAATTGAAGATTTAGATTTCGAAATTTTTCCAATAAAGTATACTCTAGTATCTTCAACTCGGCATTATGCAACACTTTCCTACTCAATGCATCTGCCACCTTATTTGCTTTACCCGGATGGTATTTTAACTCCAAGTCATAATTTTTCAAATATTCCATCCACCTCCTTTGACGCATGTTCAACTCCTTCTGATCAAAGAGGTACTTTAAGGGTCGCTAAACATCTCAAAACATACACCATACAAATAGTGACGCCACGCTTTCAAAGTAAAAACAACTGCCGCCAATTCTAAATCATGCGTTGGATAGTTCTCCTCATGGACTTTCAACTGTCGAGACGCATACGCTACCACATGCCCATCTTGCATTAACACACCGCCTAACCCCTTCTTCGATGCATCACAATATACCTCATACGACTTGCTAGGATCAGGAATAACCAAAACAGGAGCGGTCGTCAATCTTTCCTTCAAATTCATAAAACTTTGCTCACAAGCCGAATCCCATTCATAAGAACAATCCTTCCGAGTAAGTCTCGTCATCGGCAATGCTTGTTGGGAAAAGCCCTTAATAAACCTCCTATAATAACCTTCTAGTCCCAAGAAGCTTCTAACTTCAGACACATTCTTCGGTCTCTTCCAATTTATCACGGCTTCAACTTTTGATGGATCAACCGCTACTCCTCCCTGAGATATGACATGACCAAGAAAATTTACCTCCGACATCCAAAATTCACACTTGCTTAGCTTGGCAAAAATTTGTCTTTCTTGTAAAATGGATAAAACGATTCTTAGGTGTTCTCCGTACTCTTGGGGATCACGAGAATAGATAAGAATGTCATCAATGAAAATCACCACAAATTGGTCCAAGTAAGGTTGAAATATCCGATTCATATAATCCATGAAAACTGCCAGAGCATTCGCCACACCGAAAGGCATCACCAAAAATTCATAATGACCATCACGGGTTCTAAACGCAATCTTTGGCACATCCGAACTCTTCACCCGAATCTGATGATAACTCGACCGTAAATCAATCTTCGAGAACACACAGGCTCCTTTCAATTGATCTAACAGATCGTCTATCCTTGGTAATGGGTATTTATTCTTGATGGTGACCTTATTCAGCTGACGGTAATCAATACACAACCGCATTCCACCATCCTTTTTCTTTACCAACAACACTGGAGCTCCCCAGGGCGAAACACTGGGTCGAACAAAATGCTTAGCCAACAACTCTTCCAATTGATCCTTTAATTCTCTCAATTCAAGTGGTGCCATCCGATACGGAGAAACGGATATTGGAGCTGTTCCTGGTATCAGGTCAATAGAGAATTCCACTTCCCGCTACGGAGGAAGAGAAGTGATATCCTCGGGGAAAACTTCCGGAAAGTCACGAACTACCGAAATACTCAAAACTTGACAGTTACTACCCTCCTCCTTAGTAAGAAGCAAAAGAATAGATTTTTCCTCCTCAAACAAGAAATTAATCATTCCAACCGTACCTTCTAAAATAGTAGTTAACACATCCTTCGGAGTGGCCTTGGTAGATGGAATAATGATTACTTTTTCTTCACACCCGATAAATACCGAATTAGCTGAAAGCCAATCCATTCCCAGAATAACATCCACTTTCTTAAGCGGTAAACAAATCAGATCAATCTGGAAAACTCTTCCATCCACAGATAAAACACAATTTTCACACATTAAAGGTGTTTCAACCATCTAATCCATGGCAGTAGTAACCACCATGGGTGGAGACAATGGAACCGCTTGCAACCCAAGCCGCTTTACACATTGCATCGATACAAAAGAGTGTGTGGCTCCACAATCAAATAAAACAAAGCAAGGATTTCCATTCACAAAACGCGTACCAGCAATCAAATAGTTATCCCCCTTTGCTTTCCTCGCATCCAAGGTATACACTCGCCCAGTATTCTTCTCTTGCGTCTGATTCCTCCTTTGAGGACAATTCCTCGCCAAGTGGCCCACTTTCTGACACTGATAATACCTCACACCTTTGATACCACACCTTCCCTGATGATTCCTACCGCAAAGACGACATATAGGAGGTGCACTAGTCCTAGAACTCTGAACTTGCTTCCCTTTGAAAGATTGTTGCCTTGGCCTAAATGGTTGATTCGATCTCCCACGATCACTTTGACTCACCCTACTCAACTCTCCTTCTGCTTGCACTTTCTTTAAACTATGCTCCGCCACATAACACTGTCGTAACAACTCAGCATAGTTAGTGAATTCCCTTTGAGACACGCTATGTGAAATTTCAGCCCTCAAACCAAAAAGAAACTGATCAATCTTCCACCTCTCATCAGGAGCATACATGGCCTGCCTAGAATAAGCAGCCATAACCTCGAACTTTTCTGCATAAGAAGCCACGGTCAAGTTACCTTGCCTCAGCTGCTGAAACTCGAATTCCTTCTGAGACCTTAAGGAACTTGGAAAATACTCCTCCATAAAAGTTATCTTAAACTACTCCCATACTTTCGGTACCTCTTGAATTGTCATTATGGCTGAAGCGCTTTCCCACCACCTCATGGCAGGACCCTCTAACAAGTGAGAAGCGAATACCACCTTTTTTTCTTCACTACACTGAACTATTAAGAAAATCTGCTCCATACCGGATATCCATTCATGAGCCTTCACTGGGTCTAACCCTCCCTGAAACTCCAGAGGGTTCATACGAATGAAATCCGTAAAGGTTCCCCTTGCAGCTTCAGGCACAACCACTGGAGGATGCAAGACACCAGCCATTTGCTGTACCATTTGTTGCACAAACTGATTTTGTTGTTGCTGCATCTGTTGCATAAATTGATACAAAGGGGCATTCCCTTCGTTCCCTGGTGGATTTGTCCCTGCTGGAGTAGTTCTCGGTCTCCCACGGTTGTTTCTGCGTCCGTCGGCCATGTTCCTAAATGTCATACATATATGATTAAGTTGATCAGGCTCAATACCATAAATATAACACGTAAGACCAATGGCGACACAACGCATACGAAACGGAAAGAAATACTAATACTATTTCATGGCTAGGTCGAGGATACGACCTTCTCTGATACCAACTGTAACACCCGTATATAACAACATACATCAAAGCGTATATATATTATACATGAATCCAAGTATTTGGTACTGAAATACCATAAGTTCCTAGTTAACACATTATATACATTAAATGCCCTAAATACAAAGTTCTAAAGTCTATGGCATAACATATACAAGATGTTCCAAAAAGCACTAAGAACTAGATCAATACAATGATCTCAAAATAACACGCCATAGCGGAAGCCATGCCATCTCAAAAGCTACGATCCGTAAGGAAAAGTCAAACCACTTTGTCCTTACCCTTCGCCGAACCTGTAGTACCTGTGATGTAAACAACAACAGTGGGGTGAGATACATTAATCTCAGTGAGTTCCCTATCTTAAATGTCCTCTCAGTTCTACAAGGTTCTATCACACCAAACTCAAGTCGAAAGGGAAGGGAAAAGACTTTGAGTATACACACACTATACGGAAACATGTCACGAGTTCATCAACTCACAATACCACTAATCGGTAACCACACCAAGGCATCCCCTGTTCCCGTCCGCTTCTACATCTAGAAGTTGACCCGAGTCATGGATCCTGGTAACCTACTTGACATACTAATGGATTCGGGTTCTACGGGCCATTAACCGTTATGAACCGTCACTTCACACAGGCCACTAACCGTCACAAGCATGCGCTACCAGAGCGCCATTCGTACTGCACGCGGGAATCAAACCTGCCAAGTAGTTGTGCACATGTTTCAGAGGAGCTCGAGAATCATGAAAGCACTCACAAGATAACCGGTTACGATTACGTGATCTCACACATGAACGTGATCGTATTCGACGATCACAAGGCCATAACGCCTTATCACAACCACAAAGGTTAACAAACATGTTCCATACTAGTGTTTATTCATTCTATGACATTAGTATCTGACACACGCCTCGGCACCGTATGCATGATCGTTGTCATTATGTAATTTCACACTTTCCGACATTGTTTACGGTAATAATTCTCACTCTACCTATTTCGTATTTTAACATGCATATACACTTACACTCATGTTACACAACAATTCGATAGGCAAGAATGTCATAATTGCATAGTAGAATAATGTATAACAATTAAAACATAATTATATCACTTTTGGAACTTTCTTGATTATTTAATCGGTCGGTAAAATCGACATATTTCCTCGGCTTTTCGTCGATATAAAGAATGATCGAAACCGATAATCGAGCCGAAAGTTATGAATTTTCTCACTAAAGGAAAAATTTCAACTCCCAGGTCTGCGCGCTGAGCGCGCCGCTAACCGCGCTGAGCGCGGTTCTCCCTGACTTGAGAGGTTGCAGATTTTCTTGAACGGGCTACTGCGCGCTGAGCGGGCTCTGCGATTTCCAGAAAAATAAAACTCTTAACAGAGCTTTACCCAACCTGCAACAATATCTCCACAACATACTCAACAACCCATCGAGCTATAATATCACGGTTCTATTACGGTTTAACCGATAAACTTCATACAATATGATTTTCAACATTTATCACATAATTTCCACTAAAACCCTAACATTCCAAATAACATAAACCGATCCAAACAGTCATAACGATTATCGGTAAATGATTCCACACCAGTATAGATTATACTACGCAATTTATAACTCATTTCAACCGCTAGATTCCTCGATTTTCCACAAAATCCCATTTTTCTCCCAAACCTAACACAACCCCAAAAACCTCAAGAAATTCTACACTAAGGTTTCTATATAGAACCCACCTGGATTAGAAGTTGAAGATGAAGGAGATGAGATGATTTGATGAAGGATTGATGATGATTCTTGAAGTTCTTGAACTTTTCTTCAAGTTTTCCTCTTCTCCACTTTTCTCTTCTTCCTTTCCTTTCTTTCTTCTTTCTTTCCTTTTCCTTCTCTTCTCTTACTATCTTTTTCTTTTTGTTTGGAAAATGGGAGGAAAAGGAAACATATAGTAAACTATCATTAATAAATAATACTACTAAATGTCCAAAAAGTCTCTTAAGTCCAAATTAGTAAAATACCTCAGAGTCAGATAATATTAATTGATTTATTCTAAGTTCCACAGTTATTCTAATTATTTTGTCAAATAATTTCTCAGAGTACACTGGGCTTAGTCGATCACAATATAATATTATCCAGAGTAATAAAATACGGGGTATTACATCCTCCCCCCTTAAATAGAAATTCGCCCTCGAATTTAAAACAATTACCTAAAAAGATGAGGATAAACTTCTCGCATCTCGGATTCCAATTCCCAAGTTGCATCACCCGTATGCGTCTCATCCCACTATACCTTGACAAGAGGAATCTCTTTGTTCCTTAACACTTTAGTTTCTCTTCCTGTGAGACGACTTGGTTGAGGCTCAAATGTTAAATCAGCTTCTATCTCAATTATATCTGGTAAAATTGGCTGAAGAGGATCTGGGACAAATTTTCAAAGCTGAGACACATGAAAAACGTCGTGCATCTCTGATAGAGAGGGAGGTAAGGCTAATCTGTTAGCTACTTCACCAACTCTTTCCAAAATCTGATACGGTCCCACGTATCTTGGACTTAATTTCCGCGACCGAAACGGTCCTTTCAACCGTAATCTCGGAGTAACTTTCAAAAACACATGATCGCCTTCTTCAAACTCTAAAGGTCTTCTTCGGTTATCCGCATAACTCTTCTGACGATCTTGTGCTTGCTTGACCTTATTACGGATCATCCTAATCTTCTCCGTAGTTTCGTGAATAATCTCGGGTCCCAACATTCTATCCTCACCAACTTCTACCCAACACAAAGATGTCCTACACTTCCTTCCATACAATGCCTCATAAGGCGCCATACTAATACTTGCATGATAACTGTTATTATAAGAGAACTCAATCAACGACAAAAGTTCTATCCAATTTCCTGCACTTTCAAGTACACAAGCTCTCAACATGTCCTCCATTGTTTGTATCGTCCGTTCCGTCTGACCATCAATTTGTGGATGATTCGACGTACTCAAACACAACTTCATTCCCATGACTTGTTGAAAAGCTCTCCAAAATCTCGAAGTGAACTTTGGATCTCTATCTGAAACGATACTAGTGGGAATACCATGCAATCTCACTATCTCCGAAATGAACAATTTTGCGAGATGACTCGCCTTGTAGGTAGTCTTCACAGCTAAGAAATGTGCGGATTTCGTCAACCGATCCACAATTACCCAAATCGAATCATAACCACCCTGAGTACGGGGTAGCCCAACAGGGAAGTCCATCGAGATACAATTCCATTTCCATACCGGAATTTCTAAAGGTTGCAACAAGCCACCCGGTCTTTGGTGCTCGATCTTCACTTGTTGGCACACTGCACATTCCGATACATACACCGCAATATCTCTTTTCATCCCGGACCACCAATAGTCCCTCTTCAAATCTTGATACATCTTTGAAGATCCCGAATGTATAGTAAAAACACCCTTATGCGCTTCTTCCAAAATCCTCCTTTTTAACTCCGTGTTATCCGGAACACAAATCCTTTGGTTAAACAAAATAATTTCGTCGGTAGCTCGCACAAAACCTGGTTGCAATAACACTTCTTGTAACTTCTCGTCTAACCCTTGCTCTTGTTGGATTTCTTCCCTAAGAGTATAATTGATATTCAAGTTCCCCATAATCACACCGTTGGGGGTCCAAACAAATTGAAGATTTAGATTTCAAAATTTTTCCAATAAAGTATACTCTAGTATCATCAACACGGCAATATGCAACACTTTCCTACTCAATGCATCCGCCCCCTTATTTGCTTTACCCGGATGGTATTTTAACTCCAAGTCATAATCTTTCAAATATTCCATCTGTAGCGAGCGATTTTGGACGCGGTTCTTAAGCGCTGGTCGCTCTTGCGGTTTGAGCTTAAAACTACAGGTCGATTCATTTTTTATCCTATTGTGAGCTGAATAAGGAAGGGAAATAGATGTCTCGAATTAACCCTGCTTGCATACTGAGTTTAAACAGCGGTCTGTTAGGTTACGAATGCTATCAATGTGGGGGGGGGGGGGCCTTTGTACTGGTTATTCGTATTTCGCCAATACAGGTTCTTTCTTTCTAGGGCTTGGGCAAAAGGTTTCTGGCGGGGGATAAGGATTAGGATGTTAGGACTGATGCTTTTGAATACTGCTTTTGATTGATGAAGATATGGGATTTGGGTTTTTTGTTGATTGCGCTCGCTAAGATCTTTTCTTTCGATCTTATGCCTACGTATTCCCGTTTACCGAAACAGGGAAATCAGAGCGTTCGTAGTTCCTCCTATTCTATGGGAGGAAATGGGTGTTTTGGTGTCTTGTTCAAAGCCCAGGACGTGAAGCTAAAGGATAGTTTGTATCTTGTTCAAAGCCCAAGACGTGAAGCTAAAGGGTCTATTTGTGTCTTGTTCAAAGCCCAAGACGTGAAGCTGAAAGACCTCTACTTTAGAGAGAATTTGTCATCTCTAAAGAGGGGAGAAGGAGAATTACTTTAACTGGGATACGCGGATCCGAGCAATGCCATAATTTCCGAAGAAAGGGTTTTAACCTGAAGGAGAAGACTTTAACTCAGTGTAGAGCAATGCCATCTTTCCTTAGGAATTTCTCATGCTAAAAGAGGGATAGTGGCATGGATATAGATGATCCAGAGGCTTGCCGCTTACATCAATTAGATGAAAGGAAAGGAGTTGTTGATGTTTGTGTACTGTGAACGAGGCACAGCTTTGATGCTAAAAGGTTGATTGGATCAACCAGTGATTTTCTTATACAAAGCCTAAGAGGAGGCTATTTTCCGTTAGGAAAATCATTATACAAAGCCTAAGAGGAGGCTATTTTGTGTCTCGTACAAAGCCCGAGAGAGAGGCTAAAAGTTTTTGACCCAGTGGGGCATATCGTTATACAAAGCCTAAGAGGAGGCTAAAAGAGTTCGACTCTTGCTTAAGGAATTTGTATCTCGTACGAGGCCCGAGATGGAGGAAAAAAGGTTGTTTTGACTCCACTAGGGAGAATTTTGGTATCTCGTACGAAGCCCGAGATGGAGGCTATTGTAACTGTTTCAGTTGAGTGACAGATCCAATATACTGATTTAAAAGAGAAAATCAGTTCTTATATGAGTAACACTGTACTCATGGATTTGATTTGAGGATCAGGGATATTTCCTTCTCTTTGAGGAAACGGGAAATCCAAAGGGTATCGAGACTATCTGAGTCTGTGGGTTTCCTTCCTATTTAACGAAGGGTGCTTGAGAATGTCTTTGAGACTCAAGGAAGTTAGACTGTCCAAGTCTAGAGTTTTATCTTTTGTACTATGCTTCGAGAAACAGTAGTAGACTCTATGAAAGGACTGTTCTATGAGGATGACTAGGTTCTGTTCCTATACCTATAGGAGGTCATCGGGACAATTTGTACGAAGCCCAAGAGGAGGCTGGGAACTTTTAAGAAGCCGACGGGTCCTTGTACGAAGCCCAAGAGGAGGCTATCATTCCCGAAGGAAGAGATCATTATACGAAGCCTAAGAGGAGGCTGTGAATACTTCTAAGAAGCCGCAGTGTCCTTGAATAATGCCCAAGAGGAGGTCGATGCTTTTAAGAAGCCCGTGGGTCTATCATCTCCTTTCCATTAGGAGAGATAACTCTCTTAAAGATAAAAACCACTGGTAAACGTGCGAGGTTTACTATCCAGCGACTTTTAACTTTTAAAGAGGGTTCCTTAGTTAAGGTCCAAGATTATGACCGTAGTGGGTACCCAAACCCCGAGACATTCAAGGCAAGCTATCCACAAGGAATAGATCAAGTCAGGAAAGTTCGAGAATTGGGAAGAAACTCAAAGATGCCATTCACGGAGAATACATTCATCTTGGGGAGTAGAGCTTCTTGATTGACAATTCCTAAGGAGGACAGCCGAAGAGAAGACTGTATCTGGTGCTCCTATTGGGGATCTAGGCGTCTATTTCTACGAATAAATGAAACGGCGTCACCTAGTTCTAGACGTAGTTGCCGGGGAAACTCGAAATATCTATACTATTATTACACAATAGATATGAGTTTATGATAGGAGACTTACAGTGAGCAGCCCCACAATATAGTTTATAATATGAAAGCAGTAAATGAAAGCGATAACCACTTACTCGGTTGTAGTGCTTCCATGCTGTTTGGTTAGTTGTTCAACAAAGAAAGATTAAAAACAACAGTATATTCAAAATCAAAGGAGAAAGTGCTTTGAAAAAGAAAGATTTGGGGCTTACAGCTCAAGGAGAGGCCCAGGGTTTTATCAGTGAGCGCACTGTTGAATTTGTACAGAGGGACTTATACAAGTGACTGAGGCCCAAAAAGGTTTTCTGTACAAAGGGATGGGTCTTACACTCTCTCAAGAGGCCCAAAAAGGTTTAAAGAAAAAGAGTGGGGCTTATAACACGAGGGTAGGCCCAAATGATTTTTTTGTTTAAAATGGCGATCGCGCCGAGGTTTTCTTTTAACGCAGAGGGACTTATACAATAAGTGAGGCCCAAAATGTTTTGGTTAAAAGGGGGATTGGGTCTTACACTCTAATAGAGGCCCAAAGTGTTTTGAATGGGTCTTATAGCTCAAGGAGAGGCCCAGATGAGTTTTATTTTTAAACGGGCGACGATCGCGCCGTTTACTTGTACAGAGGGACTTATACAATGAGTGAGGCCCAAAAAGTTTTTGTACATGGGGGGATGGGTCTTACACTCTCTCAAGAGGCCCAAAGAGTTTTGAGATGAATAAATGGGTCTTACTACTCGAGGGTAGGCCCAGATGATTTTTGAAAAGGCGACGATCGCGCCGTTTATTTTTTGACGGTATCGGGACTTATACAATAAGTGAGGCCCAAAGATGATTTGGTCAAAAAAAAGGATTGGGTCTTACACTCTAATAGAGGCCCAAAGTGTTTTGAAAATGATTTATGAGGGTTGAATTAATCCAAAACCCTAATTTGTTTTCAAAATGTATTTAATTGAATAAAAATTCAATTAAAATGATCAAAAATTGTTTAACACATGGAAAACAAATTGTGATCTTGGATTAATGCTTCAAAAATTAAGTATTGACCTACAAAATAATTAGAAAGCATTAAAAGTTGCAAAATCAATGTAGAAAAAATATTTAAAATGCCAAAAACAATCAAAATATTAATTCTTTACAAAAATATCAATTATATGAAATAAATAATATTTTTGGGATTTTTTGATAAAATAAAATATTTTAACATTTTTGTGAATTATTAAAAAAAGAATCAACTCAAAATCATTAAAACTCAGAGAGAAATTAATTTTTGAATCAATTAAACAAAATCACAAAATTCAAATATTTGAATTTGAAAAAATGGCGCCAAGAACAGGCTGAAGAACACGCGCGTGTTCTTGAATTCTCAGATTTGCATTTTCTATCCAATCTCCATGAATACGTAATCATATCATGCAATCGACATATCATTATGCTCGTCTCAACCTCACGATAATGTCTATGTACTTTAATTTCATTTAAATTAAACATACAACAAGAAATCACGAAGAGACCTCAAGAACCCTAATTTCTGCATGAAGGCTAGGATTTTTGATACACGATTCAAACAATGCAATTAATTGAGGGAAAACATTCCATGCATGATTATGAACATATGGCCAAATTATTGTGCGAGGAAATATGCATAGATTGAGAGATGACCAAGTATGTGCTTACCTCCAAGTCGTGACAGCAGGAGCAGAACTGATTTTGAGTTGGAGGTGTTACAGACAAGTTGTGATGATCTGAACAACTTCCCTACACCATATAGAGTGTGTTTGAACACTTGGATTGAATTGAAATGGACTGAATCAGTTTATGGCATCTCAGCTGCACCTTGTTTGAAAATTTGAGCAACCAGCTGGTGATTTCATGAAATTGATGTTTCAGAAGTTATGTGAGTGTTTGATCAGCTCATATGTGATGTATGTGAGGTGTGTGAGTGATTGGTTTGTGCAGAATTGCTCCCAAACTCAAAACCCGATAGCTACCTTGCTAAGAAAGGCATTTTTGCCAAGAGAAAGAGATTTTGATGAAAGCATCTGTTAGATGGCTTTGGTGTACTTAAACTGACCACAATTGAGCTCTATTTATAGTAGAGCAAGTTTGTTTTGCAAGGAATAGTGCATGGCAGCTGGTAAGTAGGTTTCCTCAATGTTGGCCAATGGGAATGAAAGTTTCATCTAGCCATTGACTAGAGGTTAGGGCACAGAGCTTTGGTCCCCTTGGTCTTGGATAAGTCTTGACTGATTTCAGATGAGAATGGCTCAGTCCATGCCACCTTGATGGTTCCATTGAATGCCTCATTCCAAATTTGAAGTCTTGTCCCTATTTTGGCCATTCTAGGTTCAACATGCTATTCTTTGTTCCTTGGACCTTGGAGGCTTGGCTCAGTGATTGTCCCCTTTAGATTCAATCCTCTGAGGTGTCCAAGTGGATTGGAGTAATTGAAATTGGCTGATTTTGGCAAATCGAGCCAAAATGCAAATTCTGCCTTGCTTGTGACAGATTTCAGCAAGGCAACTTGGCAATGTTGTATCTCATGGTGTAGGTTGAATTTGGCAATGTTCTTGGCCATTTTGGAAAGCTCTTACATGATACAACAACTGTTTGAACAAGTTTGGTTTTGATCTCTTTTGATTCCAAGTGAAAAATCCCCCTACATTTGGCAAAAAGTGAAGGCAAATTCTGACTTAGTGAAAATTTCACTAAGTGTTGGAAAAAGTGACATTTTCACTTTTCAGCCACTTTGATCACTCCATAACTCAAAATCCTTAATGAATTGGAATGACTTGTAGTTGAAGTTTTTGTAGGTGATAATGAGGGCTACAAATCCATATTTGGATGAGAAAAAATGGCCTTGTGGTTTAGGAGTTATGGTCCTCCAAAGTTGGTACCTTTGCCACTTTATTTTTAACTTAGAAAAATTTCTAAGTTTTATGGTTACCCCTTTTACAAGTTATCTCACTTTTCTTGATTTTTCTTGATGAATGATGATTCAAATCATACATTAACATCATTTTAGGGTTAAAAATCCATTTTGGTGAAAAATCTCAAAAAGTCAAAGTTGACTTTTGTGCACAGTTGACTTTTTATCAGATGAATTCCAAACTGTGCAATTCTTCAGGAAATCATGTCCTTGACCTAAATCAAACTTGATGGACATGTTCCATGGGTGTCATAGGGTATATTCAATCATGTATTAGGGTTTGGGAGCATGCCTTGGTCAAAAGTCAAAGTTACAGTTGACTTTTCCCTTAAAACCCTAATTGTGGTGCAGATGAAAATGAGACTTGTTGCTCAAGCTTCTTGGATCAATCCATTGTCCCAAATGGATCAATATGGTGTATTAGAGACCCTCAAATCATCTCTTGAGGTCTTGGCTCATGGTTTGTCCCAAAAGTCAACTTAGGGGTGAATTAGGTCAAGAAACCCTAATTCCTGATTTTTGATGAATGCATCCCCTGAGGCAAAATTGACTTGATGCATGGGTTCATGAGGTTCCATGAAGCATATTAGGTCATGTTTTGGATCATTGCCTTGTGCCCAGATGAAAATTTCCATCTGGAGACCCTGGTCGACCAAAACCCTAATTTGGTGACACTGTCGATCTTGAGGCTTAATCCACCTAGAAGGGAGCAGCCTTGTGCTTAATCCTTGAAGTGGGAGTCCTTTTTTATCCATTGTGGATGTTTGAGAGATTAGACAAGTTGAAGATCATGTCATTTCTTGATTGATCCTTTGTCTAAGCACTCAGAGAGGGCTTGAAACCCTAATTTTGATTGTAGTGGATGCTCACCCATCTTTGGGGAGGGTAATGAAGCATGATGGTTCATCCATATTGTGATGATGATTTTCACAATGATGGGAAATCTAAGTGGTCAAAATTTGGGGTATTACAGATGCCCCTATTTAATCTTCTTGGACCCGAAGGTATGAATGACGAAGGGATTCGGGCATTCGGGGTGCAAGAGGATTAAATATCGGAATATCCGAAATTTTGATGGTGGTTATGAATGGTAGCTTACGCATTCATATTCTTTAGCTAAGCGATGATGCTTAGAAAAGGTAAACTTCCCCTCGATCCTGGTTTCCTACCAAGGAACTGGTCTCAGTCTCTTTTAAAATAAACTTCCCCTCGATCCTGGTTTCCTACCAAGGAACTGGTCTTAGTTTCTGATTTAAACTTCCCCTCGATCCTGGTTTCCTACCAAGAACTGGTCTTAGTTTCTTTTGTCAATAAACTTTACTGACAAGGGACGCTATTCGTAGTGGCCTTCCTTCAAACTTCTCGCCGAATTTTCCTGGGGAGATGCCATTTGAGTGGAAAAAGTTTTGATGTCAGACTTGCTGGGGAACCCAGTCGTCTGAGTTGTAGAGGTACATAAATTTCTCTGTTGGAGACGCCATTTGTCGATTCTACTGGGGAAAGCGAGTCTCTTGAGAGACTGTTTTCGTTTGGGGTTACATCATACTTTTCTCGGGATCTTCCCGGAGAAATGCCATATGATGGGGTCCAATTTTGAGGTGTCGATGACCTTTTCATCAACGACTTTTCGGAGAAATACTGATGTACTGCCGAATCTCTGTTTAAGAGGCTTTCTCTGGGGATTTTCCTTAATCCGGGAAAGCAAGGATATCATCTTCAATGGCGAAGAGTGATGTTTATGGAGAGTTTTCTCTGGCTTTTCAGAGGTTCAAGTTATCAAAGTGGCCAAGTGCCGACTCTGATCTAAAGATACACTGGCGGCGAGATTGTGCAGACGCAACACTTCCTGACGAGGAAATAACTGACAAACTCGATTGAGAAAACTGTTTATCACTAGGGGACAAGACCGACTCAAGTGATAGTGATGCAATACGAAATGCGAACGCAAATAAAATACATGAAGTATGTATGTATATGCTGACAAAACAGATGCGACATACAGACTAATGGATGAACACAATTGGATACTCAGCCATCGCGGGGCGAAGAAGTACCGTTGGTTCAAAATAGCAATTCCACCTTGCTTAGGAGAGATAGTCCCGTTGGGAGCTATGTTGATCGGGCTTAAGAGATGAGAACTCGGCCGAGGATGTCAGACGAAACAAGGTCTCTGACACAGTTGATCCCTTCATTCAGGCATACTGGCTTAGAAGGAGTACTTTGATTCTGCACTTTGAAGTTCGCTTACTTCGGGAGAAGCGATCGATGTTCTTCTGATGTTCAACAGTCAAAAGAAATTGCCATCTTTAATTTAAAAGCAGAAAAAGTTTTAACAAGTAAATTCATTTTTGTTTTATTTCAAGAATCGCTGATTAAGTTTAAACAACGTCGTTCTGTAAAGCTAAAACAAGCAAGAATTACAAACAAAAGCACAAGGGCTCAAATTTTATTGATAAGATGGAGATCAGCCAAACGCGTGATTCCAAAGAGTATATACAAAGTTAGAAAACGGTAATTTACAGGGAAAAGGGCTACGTTGAAACATAACGACCACTATCCTTCTACCAACTTTGAATTCGGGGCATCCTGAGCTTCTGTCGAAGATGACCTTTGACTGGAGATTTCCTCCGATAGATGATGTAACTGCTGCTGAGGGACTTGCCTCTGTTGAACATAGTTACTTGCCATTATCCCTAATTTTTGCCTGGATTGTACTATGAGATTTCCAATCCATCGGGATGATTCTTTTTTTTTCATGTCTCTAACTTTTGCCTGGACCGCCCTTTCGGGTTTTCAATCCACCGAGACGTTTTTTTTTTAGTTTAGGCGAAGTATTTCTTGACTACATCAACATTCGTGGGGTAGGCAAATTCCTCTCCGTCCATGGTTGCAAGTCTCAAGGCGCCGCCTGAGAAAGCTTTCGTGACCACATAGGGGCCATCATAATTTGGGGTCCATTTGCCCCGAGAGTCAGTGAGAAATGATTGTATCTTCTTGAGCACGAGGTCTCCTTTCCTGAAGACACGAGGTCGGACCTTTTTGTCGAACGCCCTCTTCATTCTCTGTTGATACAACTGACCGTGGCATAGTGCCGTGATTCGCTTCTCTTCGATCAGGTTCAGGTCGTCGTGTCGACTTTGACACCATTCAGCTTCGGTGAGCTTAGCTTCCATCAATACCCTGATTGAAGGGATCTCTACTTCTATGGGGAGCACTGCTTCCATGCCATATACTAGAGAGAAAGGGGTAGCCCCTGTTGAAGTGCGGACAGATGTGCGATAACCATGAAGAGCAAAGGGTAGCATTTCGTGCTAATCTTTGTAGGTTACAACCATCTTTTGAACAATCTTCTTGATGTTCTTGTTAGCCGCTTCTACCGCTCCGTTCATCATTTTATTGTTCAAGTTAGATCCATTATCAGTAATGATCTCGCTTGGAACACCATAACGGCAGATGATATTGTTTTTGATAAATCGGACCACCACTTGTCGGGTTACATTGGCGAATGACGCTGCTTCGACCCACTTGGTGAAATAGTCAATGGCTACCAGGATGAACCGATGTCCGTTTGAAGCCTTGGGCTCAATCATACCAATCATGTCGATTCCCCATATGGAAAAAGGCCACGGGGAAGAAAGAACTTTGAGATGTGATGGCGGTACATGAATTTTGTTGGAGTATATCTGACACTTGTGACACCTCCTCATGTACTTGTAGCAGTTGGATTCCATTGTCAACCAATAATACCCGGCCCTGAGAATTTTTCTCGCCATTGTGTGTCCGTTGGCATGAGTGCCAAAGGATCCTTCATGAATTTCTTTCATGAGCATGTCTGCTTCTGGTCTGTCGACGCATTGGAACAAGACCATGTCAAAATTTCTCTTATAAAGAGTGTCGCCGCTTAGGAAGAAGTTTCCAGCCAATCTTCTGAGGGTTTTCCTGTCTTTTCTGAGTGCCCCAGATGGGTACTCTTGTTTCTGAAGGAAGCATTTGATATCGTGATACCAAGGTCTGTCGTCTATGACTGCTTCAATTGTGAAGATGTAAGCGGGCCGTTTAAGGCGCTTTATGTCGATCTTAGGTATGTCATTCCATCGACCTACACTAATCATGGAAGAGAGAGTGGCTAATGCATCAGCCACGTGATTCTCATCACGAGGGATGTGATGAAAGTCGACTCTGTTGAAGAAGGGTAACAACCTTCTTGCATAGTCTTTGTAAGGAATCAATCCTAATTGGTATGTGTTCCAATCTCCTTTTATCTGGTTAATAACCAGGGCTGAATCGCCGTATACGTCCAAGTTTTTGATCCTTAAATCAATCGCTTCTTCGAGACCCATAATACATGCTTCGTATTCGGCCTCGTTGTTCGTACATTTGAACGTAAGTCTGGCAGTGAAAGGAATGTGGGAACCCTGAGGGGTAACAATGATTGCCCCAATTCCGTTTCCATAATGATTAACTGCTCCGTCAAAGATGAGTCCCCATTGGGAACCTGGTTCTGGCCCTTCACTGGGTAACGGTTCATCGCAATCTTTCATTTTTAGATACATGACATCTTCATCTGGGAAGTCAAACCCGATTGATTCTTGATTGTCAATCGGTTGATGAGCCAAATGATCGGCTAAAATACTTCCTTTAACGGCTTTCTGAGCATGGTACTCTATGTCATATTCTGATAGTAACATCTACCAACGGGCAATCCTTCCCGTGAGAGCAGGTTTTTCGAAAACGTACTTGATTGGATCCATTTCGGAGACCAACCAAGTAGTATGACGAATCATGTACTGGCGAAGACGTTTGGCTGCCCAAGCCAAAGCGTAACAAGTTTTCTCAAGCATTGTGTACCGAGTCTCGCAGTCGGTGAATTTCTTGCTTAGATAGTAAATGGCAGACTCTTTCCTTTTAGTTTCGTCTTGTTGGCTAAGTACACATCCCATTGAGTCCTCTAGCACTGTGAGGTAAATGATCAGTGGTCTTCCTTCCACTGGAGGTGATAGAATCGGAGGATTCAACAGATATTCCTTGATACTATCGAAGGCGGTTTGGTAATCATCTGACCAAACACAATCCTGATTCTTTTTGAGTAATTTGAAAATCGGCGCACACGTCGCGGTCATAAGGAATATGAATATGAAGATGTAGTTCAAACGTCCCAGGAATCCTTTGACTTGTTTTTCAGTTTTCGGAGAAGGCATTTCTTGAATGGCCTTGACCTTGTCAGGATTAACTTTAATTCCTTTCTGGCTGACGATGAACCCTAGTAATTTCCCCGAACGGACACCGAAGGTGCACTTGTTAGGATTCAAGCGGAGCTTGAATTTTCTTAGACGTTCGAACAATTTTGACAGATGTTCAACGTGCTCATCCTCTGTTCTTGATTTTGCAATCAAATCATTGACATATACCTCGATTTCTTTGTGTATCATGTCATGAAACAGAGTAGTCATGGCCCTTTGATAGGTTGCCCCGACATTCTTCAAACCGAACGGCATTACCTTGTAACAAAAGGTACCCCATGGGGTAATAAACGAAGTTTTCTCCATGTCTTTCGGCGCCATTTTGATCTGATTATAGCCCGAGAATCCATCCATGAAGGAGAATACTTTGAACTTTGTTGTGCTGTCAACCAGCATGTCAATGTGTGGTAAAGGAAAGTCGTCCTTTGGACTTGCCTTATTTAGATCTCTGTAATCAACACACATTCTGACCTTTCCATCCTTTTTGGGAACGGGTACGATGTTGGCTAACCATTGAGGATATTCAGATGTAGCGAGGAAACCCGCGTCGATCTGTTTCTGTACCTCCTCTTTGATCTTGATGGCCATGTCCGGGTGAGTCCGTCTCAACCTTTGCTTTACTGGCGGACATTCCAATCTTAGTGGTAAGTGATGTTCCACGATGCTGGTATCCAACCCTGGCATATCCTGATAGGACCAAGCGAACACATCGGGGAATTCTTTGAGAAGCTTTATCAAACTTTCTTTGACAGTTGGACTGAGCAGTGCTCCGATCCTGATTTCTTTTCTCTCTTTTTCTGAACCCAAGTTTACCGTTTCCAACGGCTCTTTGTGAGGTTCAATGGACCTTTCCTCTTGTCTGAGTAGTCGGGAGATCTCTTTTGGAATTTCGTCGTCATTTTCTTCTTCAGCCTCGAATACCGGGAACTCAAAGTTGGGAGAAGGCATCGGATCGTATGTTTCAACGGGGTATAAAACAAGCAATCTGCATGACGTGATGATTCGTGTTTAGAAGAGATAGAGAAAATGTAAGTGTGTGCAGTGTATTTATTTTACTGCTTGTTTTTATTTTTGAATTGTTTTTTTTAGGATTACCATTTTCTGAAAAAGCAAAAAGAGAAAACAGCAATTAATGCGGAAATTACAGAACGACGTTATTTTATTAATGAACAAGTCAAATCTTGAAACTACAGCCCTATAAAACAAAACTACGTCGCTTTGGGCAAAGCGAAGAGGGAAATTTACAAAAAGTGAGCCTTATCAAAACATCCGTTTCACCTGGGCAGGGTGAAAGGTTTTAAAGATGGCAATTACTTTGACCGACGAACGACCTTCGGAACCTCGACAGCAACCCATTGGCGGCGAACTCCTCCGTGAATCACAAAGTCTGGCACCTTCCTTGATTTGTCTTCAGAAATGACGCTGATTTCTGGTGGAGTAAGATCATTGGAATCTGTCTCCCAAGCAGAATTGTCGTAGGAGGATTCCTCTGTTGCATTTTACATAGCATTTGTGCTCTCAGCTGTATCTCCCCATCCAGTTGACTGGATATCTTCGAGCCTGATACGAGAGCTTTCGGGAGCAGTGTACTTGACCATAAAGTCGTATTTTCCACTTGGTTGTCCCAAAGTGTCCCAAACTTCTTTGGAACTGGAGAAGTCATCCCTCTCGATGATGTTGACCTCAGGAAAAGCATAGTTGATGAATTCTAGTCCTGCAAACGTTGCGAATTCATCTTCATGTTGAGTAGTTTCCGAATGACCTGAGTGTTGATCCCATGACATGGCGGGGACACAGGTATTCTGTTCAATGACGCTCAGCTGAGTTTCATTACTCGGCTGACTTTCTTGTCCCAAGTTTCCTGGGTAAGGCTGCCACATTGGCAGACCATCCATCGGGCCATAGTAATTGTGGTCAAAGTTGTCTTTCATCAGAGTGTCCTCCTCTAATGAATTTGGCGGAGCACGACATCCTTCCGGATCACAATCTCCGTAGATCATTTCGGCGTCTGATCTTGGTATAAATCTCGGACTTTCTGTAGGAAAGCAAAAAGGCATAGGCACCTCTTCCTGAGACATATAACCGTCCTTGTTAAGGTAGGACTTCCATTCTTCATCTGTGTCAGAGGAATCTTCCTCATTGATAGCATGAACTGTCTGAGACACTGGGTGAAGAAAACCTCCACTGTGGAAGAAGTTTTGAAGGGGATGAAGACTTTCATCGTTGGCGGCTGTTTGAGTACAAGTCGCAGAAAAACCAAGACCCTTCTTTGTTTTATTGTCAATAAGAATGACAAGCCGTCCCCATCCTTTTGTATCGGTACTCTCAACCGCTTTGATAGCATCTTTGTATGAAGAAATTGAAGTTCCTTCTTTGAACTGACTGTCCTTACTCACCGATAGTGCCTGGAACTGAGTTCCAATAACCTCCTCGGGTTCCACACAAGTAGATGATGATAAGTTGCTTACAAGCAAGGCTTGTTCCCCACAAACCATGACAAGTTGATCGTTCTTGACGAACTTTAGCTTTTGGTGGAGGGTTGAAGTAACCGCTCCAGCCTGATGTATCCAAGGTCTTCCTAATAAACAACTGTACGTTGCCCGAATGTCCATGACCTGGAAAGTGATTTGGAAAGTGTGAGGACCAATAGTTATGGGAAGATCAACTTCGCTGATAACCGTTTTTCTGGATCCGTCGACTGCTTTGACGACGACCTCACTGACTCTCATCGGAGGGCCCTTAAATGATAATTGCGTCAAAGTGGACTTCGGCATAACATTCAGGGCTGACCCTGTGTCTACCAGTACATTGGCTAAAGCATCGCCTTGGCAGTTAACTGTAATGTTGAGCGCCATGTTATGACGGCGACCCTCTTCGGGTAATTCCTCATCACTAAATCCCAAATTATTGCAGGAACTGATGTTAGAGACAATGCTATCAAACTGTCTGATTGTTACATCCTGTTCCACAAAGGCTTGCTCCAAGACTTTCTGTAGAGCCTCTCTGTGTGCTTCTGAACTGAGTAATAGTGATAATACTGAGATCTTTGAAGGAGTCTGTAACAGTTGATCAACAATGTTATATTCACTCCTTTGGATGAGCTTTAGCATCTCATCTTTGTTTTTTGAAAAGTCGGGATTACCAGATTGACCGACTGGTGGATCAGGAATTTCCGCCTGAAGTTCCTTTTCTTTGTTGGATTCTCCAACCCCTCGGTTGAAAATTCGACCGCTCTGTGTTACACGACTGATGTCTGCAATATTCACGACGGAGGGTAATGGAATTTCCTTTCCATTCTCGATTATTGTTGCACCGTATTTGTAAGGGATTGCCTTAGTTGATTCATACGGCAGTGGTCCCGGTAGATAGATGACTATGGGGACTTTCTGATTTTTCTGACCATCATACGTAACCTTGATCCGTTCCTGGTTGGGAACTCTAGATTCGTCAAGTAGAGGGATGATGGCAAAAACATCCCTGATCTGGTGATGACCAGAGATCGTGACAACATCCTCAACTTGATCGGCAAGGTAGTTCGGCGACCAAATGATGGGTCTAGAACCTGGATATGGACGAATTTCTCCACGATCGACCTGACCCTGAAGAGCTGCTCTCACAAGGTAACACCCTTGGTTACTTTCCGAACAGACGCTACAACTGTCATAGTTGTGTGGGGGCACCTGGCCACGCCCACTTTGAATACAATGTAACCTCACTAGGTTACCTTCCATTGATCGGACATCCTGACTTTGACGACGAGTAGGATTCCTGTTATTGATACTAATCTGCTGAGTATCTTCGTCCATATAGATTGGCATCCACCAGTGATTTAACAAGTGCTGAAGTGCCTCCTGGACAAGGGTATAACCTCGATCATTTTCGCAACCCGCTTTACAATTTTGATAGTCATGTAATATTAAGAATCTGAGTCGGACCTGCTCAGCATGTAACTCTACCAGGTTGGTATTCATTACGCGGATATCGAAGATCTGAACCATGTTGATTTGATAGGAGTTCCTATCATGGTAGTCTTGGATCCATCCAAGATCCATCTGACGCTGGAGGGCCTCTTGTATGAAAGAGCATCCCTGTTTGTTTACCGAGCAAATCAGACAGGAACTGTAATCGTGCCGCGGCAGATTATGATACTGGCTTTGCCTTGAGTGCATCGCCACTAAGTTGACATTCATCACACGGATGTCGTGGTTTTGAATGACGTTAGAATTCGTAGAGACCATGTTAACTCCACGAACTCGGTGCTCCTGGATCCATCTGAGATCCATTTGTTCCTGTAGAGTTGCTTGCACTACAGAACATCCTTGGTTGACTTTAGAGCAGATATCACACTGGTGATAGTTATGAGGTGGCACATGGCCATATCCACTCTGTCTACAATGCATCCTGACCAGATTGGTCCCCAATAAGAGTACATCGTGAATTTGATAGACATTGTTAGTCTCTTTCTCAATCAGATTGACTGCAGCCTTCTCATGTTGAGGCAGCGGGTTCGTAAGAACATTAGGATTCGTATCTTTGAAAGATAAGATCCCGCTCCTAACAAGCTTTTACACGTCGGATTAGAAATTGAGGTAAGTCTCAATGTTATGCCCTGAACCTCCTTGATGATAAGGGCATGTTTGATCCACCTTAAACCAGAAAAGCGGATTTTCCGGAACTGAAAGGGGAGACTTAGTCTGAATGTGCCCCTTAGCCAGCTGTAACGGAAACAGTTCTGCGTACGTTACAGGTATAGGATCAAATCCTGGTGGCCGTATTGTACGGTTGTTGTTATATGGAGGACGGGCCTGCTGAAGAGGCTGTTGTGTCCTTTGTTGGTCAGGTTGGCTCTGCGCAACCTGAGGTTGATACATAGGAACAGGTACGGGGCCGATAGTAGGAGTAACAGCTGCTACTGGCTGATAACGTCGCCTTTGCTTTCCGAGAGAGATATTCCCAATATCTTGCTCCTTTTTCTTAGGGAGAGCACTACCGTATTTTATGGTACCGCTCGTTGATCCAGTGTCTTTTACCAAACGTCCTTCTCGGACGGCTTCCTCAAGACGTACACCCATGCTGACCATTTCGGTGAAATCACTGGGTGCACTGGCGACCATTCGGCCATAGTAAAATGAGCTTAAGGTCTTTAAGAAGATTTTTGTCATCTCTTTTTCCTCAAGAGGTGGACAAATTTGAGCGGCAATTTCACGCCACCTTTGAGCATATTCCTCAAAGGTTTCCTTTTCCTTTTACGACATTGATCTGAGTTGATCTCTGTCGGGTGCCATGTCCAAATTGTACTTGTATTGTTGGACGAAGGCAGTACCAAGATCTCTGAATGTACTGATCGTAGTACGGTTTAAACCCATGTACCATTTGAGTGCGGCACCGGTTAAACTATCCTGGAAGTAGTGAATCAGCAGGTCCTGATTCTCCGTCTGAGCTGACATCCGCCGAGCGTACATCATCAGATGGCTCTGAGGGCAAGAGTTACCCTTGTATTTTTCAAAGTCGGGCACTTGGAACTTGTGCGGGACTTTTACATTTGGGACCAAGCAGAGGTCTGCGGCGTCCTTTCCAAATAGATCCTGACCGCGAATGGCTTGCAGCTCTTTCTGCATTTCCAAGAACTGCTCCTGGAATTCATTCATTCTGTCAAACATAGTTTCCTTCTTACCAGAAGGTGTTGGTGGAATCTGTCCTTCTGGGACAGTGTGCACCACAGGGGGTGGTACCGTGACTACGGCAGTAAGTCTTGGCGCCTCCCGAAGTTTGTAACCTTCAGGAGTCTTCAGTATGCCCCTGGCATCTTCGCTTTCCCGAAGTTTGTAACCTTCAGGCCCAACGGCTTCTGTTACGATTCCCTGATCTTCAGTGATCGGCGGAACATATCCTTCCGGGATATAGTTAACAGGAATGCCCCACGGACGATCTTTCGACATCTGATACCTAGGATCATACTTTTCTATGATGGGCGTTGAGGTGATCTCTGAGATCACAGTTCTTTGTAGCTGAGCTTCTGCCATGGCTTGCATGTCGTTACGAAGCTTTCTCATATCCTCTCTCAGAGCGTCGATCTCTTCTTTCAACTCTCTGTTTTCTTCCTCAAGGTCATCCATCTTTTTCTGACGATTGGCCCGAGTATTATACGAATGAGACAGTTTGACTCTAGAATCGAGACACAAATGTGAGATTCGTAGGTAAGAAGAATACGCGATGTGAGAATGATGAATGCAATGATTATATTAATTGTTGTGTTTTGGTTTAATCAAAATAAACTTCGACAATTAGATTGCAAATATCAAACAGTGGGGAAACCCCTTTTTATTGAATTCCAAAGGATTACAGAAATGGAAATACAGTAGATTACAAAGTGCAGAAACAGAAACCTAAACTAATGGGTCCCGAGTCCTCTCTGAGGAGAAACCGGGTGCTGATTCTGGTATCTTCCTTTTCTTTGACCGGGGCGCTTGGGCCGTTGTCGGGTTTTCATACCTTTGCCAAGTGAAAGGAGTGAGCAAATTTCTTTGGTCATCTTGATTCTCCACAGCATGCTGCTCCAAAATTTCAATCAGAGCATCTTTCTCTTTCAGTAATTGCTGTATTTGGATACACTCTACGTCGAGGGTGCGGTACTTGTTCTTCCATGATCTTCTTTCCTTTTGAACTTTGTTGAGAGTAACCTGAAGCTTTTCAGTTTCCGTCATGAAATACATGACAATTTCCCTCGGCGGAAGAATTTCGTAACGAGGATAAGGCATCTTTAGCTTGAGAGCTCTAGTTTGTACCCAATGGAGATAAGGCTCCACCGAGACACAGTCCGGTTTTCCCAGAGACTCTCGTCCTTTCTTATGAACATGTTTCCAAGCTTGCACTATTTCCATCTTTAGTGCTCTGTCACTTTCTCCTTCTTTGAAGAAAAGACCTTCCAGATGAACACCCAGTGGGATGTGTCTCATCGGGTATCCAAATTGACGGCGAACCAATATCGGGTGGTAGTTGATTCCTCCTTTAGTTCCTATGAGGGGTACATTGGGGAAGTTTCCACAACAGTCAATGATTATGATTCCCTCATAAATCCTATTACACCAATCTATATCGGAATTGGTGAGAGACATGATCTTCTGCGACCAACGTAAGACACTCTTGCAATCCCAAAAAGCGGCAGACTTGGGCAAGTGGGATATAAACCATTTATAAAGCAGAGGTACACAGCATGTGATCTCCCCTCCGCTGTACAAATTTCCTAAGTGTACAGAATGATACGCATCTGCGAGCAAAGTCGGCACAGGGTTTCCAATGAGAAAAACCTTAATAGCGTTGATATCGACGAAGTTATTAATGTTGGGAAACAAAAATAATCCGTAGGTGAGCAAGACAAAGATGCTTTCAAAAGCAGTCATGTTCCCTATACTAGCAAAGTACAGAGCTTTCTTGGTCAGGAACTGGGCTGGCAAACCTTGGATGCCACCCTTAGTGGTCATGTGAGTCTTGACCTCAGACTTGTCCAAATGAATTGCTCTTGCAATAGTCTGATTCTTTGGAATTTCTTCCAGTCCAGAAAATGGAGCTCGATCTGTGATATGTAAATCAGCCAGATGAGAATACTCCTCCAGCGTTGGTGATAGCTGGTAATCCGGGAATGTGAAACAATGATAAACCGGATCGTAGAACTGAATGAGCGCGTCCATGATCCCCTTAATCACATGGACTTTTAACAGTGGTAGCAAACCACCGTGCTTGGCTCTGAAAGCCTCTGGGTTAACGATCATCCTCGCTAACTTTCTCAAATCCCCTAGTTTTGGAACCTTGAAGGTATACTGGTGATTTCTCCTTCTACCGAAATCCATTAACGTAATCTTTTTCTCTGATATTTGCAATCACAGTCTTAGTTTAATTTGAAAAACAGAGAGACTAGAAGAGAAATTTTTTGAATGTTTTAATGTTTTATTAAATGGATGCATGAATGCAGCACACAAAAACATAGAAAAACCATTGGGTCAAAGGGTCGTTGTCATGAAGTCAAGGCTCTACCCATCCCCAAAGGTTTACTAAGGTGATTTTTGTACCTGTACTCATTATCATCAGCTCCTCCCAGGAAGGCAGACAACAAGCGGATCGCCAGCGAGTTGTGTGCAATCTTAGAGTAAGTGCTATTCTTCGAGAATAGATCACCAGCCTCAAATGAGGGTAGTATCGCGTAACAGCTATTTCCGATAGCTTCCGCACTACGAAAAAGGTTGGCTTTTCTTAAGTGTATACTCAATCTCACCACATGCGGCATCACACGCATTCCTAGTAGCAGAAAAATAAACATGTATAGCAATTAGGAAAAGCAGTATATATATTTGTCCTAATCATCCTAGACTTATAAAGCTACGATTCTTAAGTTCCTGACAGAAATGGGTTCCCCGGCGGAAGCCCCAATTTGTGGTTCCCTGCCTAAGAGATGGACCAGCATAGGTCAATCTTTCTCTTTGGTAGAGTTCCCATTTTCCGTGGAAAACGGGGATGATGCCCTAAGGCAGAAAAGGAGACTCCCCAGCAGAGTCGCCATTTGTGTAATTTTTCACACAAGAGAAGTAGAAAGAAAGGAACGGGCCCCACGGTGGGCGCCACTTTTCTGTGGTGGCCACCGCCATGAAAAAGATTCGTCCAAGGTTTTCACCTTAAATTTTAAGAAAGTCAGTGAACGGCCCCACGGTGGGCGCCACTTTTCTGTGGTGGCCACTGCCATGAAAAAGATTCGTCCAAGGTTTTCACCTTAAATTTTAAGAAAGTCAGTGAACGGCCCCACGGTGGGCGCCACTTTTCTGTAGCGAGCGATTTTGGACGCGGTTCTTAAGCGTTGGTCGCTCTCTGCGGTTTGAGCTTAAAACTACAGGTCGATTCATTTTTTATCCTATTGTGAGCTGAATAAGGAAGGGAAATAGATGTCTCCAATTAACCCTGCTTGCATACTGAGTTTAAACAGCGGTCTGTTAGGTTACGAATGCTATCAATGTGGGGGGGCCTTTGTACTAGTTATTCGTATTTCGTCAATACAGGTTCTTTCTTTCTAGGGCTTGGGCAAAAGGTTTCTGGCTGGGGATAAGGATTAGGATGTTAGGACTGATGCTTTTGAATACTGCTTTTGATTGATGAAGATATGGGATTTGGGTTTTTTGTTGATTGCGCTCGCTAAGATCTTTTCTTTCGATCTTATGCCTACGTATTCCCGTTTACCGAAACAGGGAAATCAGAGCGTTCGTAGTTCCTCCTATTCTATGGGAGGAAATGGGTGTTTTGGTGTCTTGTTCAAAGCCCAAGACGTGAAGCTAAAGGGTAGTTTGTATCTTGTTCAAAGCCCAAGACGTGAAGCTAAAGGGTCTATTTGTGTCTTGTTCAAAGCCCAAGACGTGAAGCTGAAAGACCTCTACTTTAGAGAGAATTTGTCATCTCTAAAGAGGGGAGAAGGAGAATTACTTTAACTGGGATACGCGGATCCGAGCAATGCCATAATTTCCGAAGAAAGGCTTTTAACCTGAAGGAGAAGACTTTAACTCAGTGTAGAGCAATGCCATCTTTCCTTAGGAATTTATCATGCTAAAAGAGGGACAGTGGCATGGATATATATGATCCAGAGGCTTGCCGCTTACAGCGATTAGATGAAAGGAAAGGAGTTGTTGATGTTTGTGTACTGTGAACGAGGCACAGCTTTTATGCTAAAAGGTTGATTGGATCAACCAGTGGTTTTCTTATACAAAGCCTAAGAGGAGGCTATTTTCTGTTAGGAAAATCATTATACAAAGCCTAAGAGGAGGCTATTTTGTGTCTCGTACAAAGCCCGAGAGAGAGGCTAAAAGTTTTTGACCCAGTGGGGCATATCGTTATACAAAACCTAAGAGGAGGCTAAAAGAGTTCGACTCTTGCTTAAGGAATTTGTATCTCGTACGAGGCCCGAGCTGGAGGCAAAAAGGTTGTTTTGACTCCACTGGGGAGAATTTTGGTATCTCGTACGAAGCCCGAGATGGAGGCTATTGTAACTGTTTCAGTTGAGTGACAGATCCAATATAGTGATTTAAAAGAGAAAATCAGTTCTTATATGAGTAACACTATACTCATGGATTTGATTTGAGGATCAGGGATATTTCCTTCTCTTTGAGGAAACGGGAAATCCAAAGGGTATCGAGACTATCTGAGTCTGTGGGTTTCCTTCCTATTTAACGAAGGGTGCTTGAGAATGTCTTTGAGACTCAAGGAAGTTAGACTGTCCAAGTCTAGAGTTTTATCTTTTGTACTATGCTTCGAGAAACAGTAGTAGACTCTATGAAAGGACTGTTCTATGAGGATGACTAGGTTCTGTTCCTATACCTCTAGGAGGTCGTCGGGACAATTTGTACGAAGCCTAAGAGGAGGCTGGGAACTTTTAAGAAGCCGACGGGTCCTTGTACGAAGCCCAAGAGGAGGCTATCATTCCCGAAGGAAGAGATCATTATACGAAGCCTAAGAGGAGGCCGATGCTTTTAAGAAGCCCGTGGATCTATCATCTCCTTTCCATTAGGAGAGATAACTCTTTTAAAGATAAAAACCACTGGTAAACGTGCGAGGTTTACTATCCAGCGACTTTTAACTTTTAAAGAGGGTTCCTTAGTTAAGGTCCAAGATTATGACCGTAGTGGGTACCCAAACCCCGAGACATTCAAGGAAAGCTATCCACAAGGAATAGATCAAGTCAGGAAAGTTTGAGAATTGGGAAGAAACTCAAAGATGCCATTCACGGAGAATACATTCATCTTGGGGAGTAGAGCTTCTTGACGATTCCTAAGGAGGACAGCCGAAGAGAAGACTGTATCTGGTGCTCCTATTGGGGATCTAGGCGTCTATTTCTACGAATAAATGAAATGGCATCACCTAGTTCTAGACGTAGTTGCCGGGGAAACTCGAAATATCTATACTATTATTACACAATAGATATGAGTTTATGAAAGGAGACTTACAGTGAGCAGCCCCACAATACAGTTTATAATATGAAAGCAGTAAATGAAAGCGATAACCACTTACTCGGTTGTAGTGCTTCCATGCTGTTTGGTTAGTTGTTCAACAAAGAAAGATTAAAAACAATAGTATATTCAAAATCAAAGGAGAAAGTGTTTTGAAAAAGAAAGATTTGGGGCTTACAGCTCAAGGAGAGGCCCAGGGTTTTATCAGTGAGCGCACTGTTGAATTTATACAGAGGGACTTATACAAGTGACTGAGGCCCAAAAAGGTTTTCTGTACAAAGGGATGGGTCTTACACTCTCTCAAGAGGCCCAAAAAGGTTTAAAGAAAAAGAGTGGGGCTTATAACACGAGGGTAGGCCCAAATGATTTTTTCGTTTAAAATGGCGATCGCGCCGAGGTTTTCTTTTAACGCAGAGGGACTTATACAATAAGTGAGGCCCAAAATGTTTTGGTTAAAAGGGGGATTGGGTCTTACACTCTAATAGAGGCCCAAAGTGTTTTGAATGGGTCTTATAGCTCAAGGAGAGGCCCAGATGAGTTTTATTTTTAAACGGGCGACGATCGCGCCGTTTACTTGTACAGAGGGACTTATACAATGAGTGAGGCCCAAAAAGTTTTTGTACAAGGGGGGATGGGTCTTACACTCTCTCAAGAGGCCCAAAGAGTTTTGAGATGAATAAATGGGTCTTACTACTCGAGGGTAGGCCCAGATGATTTTTGAAAAGGCGACGATCGCGCCGTTTGTTTTTTGACGGTATCGGGACTTATACAATAAGTGAGGCCCAAAGATGATTTGGTCAAAAAAAAGGATTGGGTCTTACACTCTAATAGAGGCCCAAAGTGTTTTGAAAATGATTTATGAGGGTTGAATTAATCCAAAACCCTAATTTGTTTTCAAAATGTATTTAATTGAAAATTGTTTAACACATGGAAAACAAATTATGATCTTGGATTAATGCTTCAAAAATTAAGTATTGACCTACAAAATAATTAGAAAGCATTAAAAGTTGCAAAATCAATGTAGAAAAAATATTTAAAATGCCAAAAACAATCAAAATATTAATTCTTTACAAAAATATCAATTATATGAAATAAATAATATTTTTGGAATTTTTTGATAAAATAAAATATTTTAACATTTTTGTGAATTATTAAAAAAAGAATCAACTCAAAATCATTAAAACTCAGAGAGAAATTAATTTTTGAATCAATTAAACAAAATCACAAAATTCAAGTCGTGACAGCAAGAGCAGATGTGATTTTGAGTTGGAGGTGTTACAAACAAGTTGTGATGATCTGAACAGCTTCCCTACACCATATGGAGTGTGTTTGAACACTTGGATTGAATTGAAATGGACTGAATCAGTTTATGGCATCTCAGTTGCACCTTGTTTGAAAATTTGAGCAACCAGCTGGTGATTTCATGAAATTGATGTTTCAGAAGTTATGTGAGTATTTGATCAGCTCATATGTGATGTATGTGAGGTGTGTGAGTGATTGGTTTGTGCAGAATTGCTCCCAAACTTAAAACCCGATAGCTACCTTGCTAAGAAAGGCATTTTTGCCAAGAGAAAGAGATTTTGATGAAAGCATCTGTTAGATGGCTTTGGTGTACTTAAACTGACCACAATTGAGCTCTATTTATAGTAGAGCAAGTTTGTTTTGCAAGGAATAGTGCATGGCAGCTGGTAAGTAGGTTTCCTCAATGTTGGCCAATGGGAATGAAAGTCTCCTCTAGCCATTGACTAGAGGTTAGGGCACAGAGCTTTGGTCCCCTTGGTCTTGGATAAGTCTTGACTGATTTCAGATGAGAATGGCTCAGTCCATGCCACCTTGATGGTTCCATTGAATGCCTCATTCCAAATTTGAAGTCTTGTCCCTATTTTGGCCATTCTAGGTTCAACATGCTATTCTTTGTTCCTTGGACCTTGGAGGCTTGGCTCAGTGATTGTCCCCTTTAGATTCAATCCTCTGAGGTGTCCAAGTGGATTGGAGTAATTGAAATTGGCTGATTTTGGCAAATCGAGCCAAAATGCAAATTCTGCCTTGCTTGTGACAGATTTTAGCAAGGCAACTTGGCAATGTTGTATCTCATGGTGTAGGTTGAATTTGGCAATGTTCTTGGCCATTTTGGAAAGCTCTTACATGATACAACAACTGTTTGAACAAGTTTGGTTTTGATCTCTTTTGATTCCAAGTGAAAAATCCCCCTACATTTGGCAAAAAGTGAAGGCAAATTCTGACTTAGTGAAAATTTCACTAAGTGTTGGAAAAAGTGACATTTTCACTTTTCAGCCACTTTGATCACTCCATAACTCAAAATCCTTAATGAATTGGAATGACTTGTAGTTGAAGTTTTTGTAGGTGATAATGAGGGCTACAAATCCATATTTGGATGAGAAAAAATGGCCTTGTGGTTTAGGAGTTATGGTCCTCCAAAGTTGGTACCTTTGCCACTTTATTTTTAACTTAGAAAAATTTCTAAGTTTTATGGTTACCCCTTTTACAAGTTATCTCACTTTTCTTGATTTTTCTTGATGAATGATGATTCAAATCATACATTAACATCATTTTAGGGTTAAAAATCCATTTTGGTGAAAAATCTCAAAAAGTCAAAGTTGACTTTTGTGCACAGTTGACTTTTTATCAGATGAATTCCAAACTGTGCAATTCTTCAGGAAATCATGTCCTTGACCTAAATCAAACTTGATGGACATGTTCCATGGGTGTCATAGGGTATATTCAATCATGTATTAGGGTTTGGAAGCATGCCTTGGTCAAAAGTCAAAGTTACAGTTGACTTTTCCCTTAAAACCCTAATTGTGGTGCAGATGAAAATGAGACTTGTTGCTCAAGCTTCTTGGATTAATCCATTGTCCCAAATGGATCAATATGGTGTATTAGAGACCCTCAAATCATCTCTTGAGGTTTTGGCTCATGGTTTGTCCCAAAAGTCAACTTAGGGGTGAATTAGGTCAAGAAACCCTAATTCCTGATTTTTGATGAATGCATCCCCTGAGGCAAAATTGACTTGATGCATGGGTTAATGAGGTTCCATGAAGCATATTAGGTCGTGTTTTGGGTCATTGCCTTGTGCCCAGATGAAAATTTCCATCTGGAGACCCTGGTCGACCAAAACCCTAATTTGGTGACACTGTCGATCTTGAGACTTAATCCACCTAGAAGGGAGCAGCCTTGTGCTTAATCCTTGAAGTGGGAGTCCTTTTTGATCCATTGTGGATGTTTGAGAGATTATACAAGTTGAAGATCATGTCATTTCTTGATTGATCCTTTGTCTAAGCACTCAGAGAGGGCTTGAAACCCTAATTTTGATTGTAGTGGATGCTCACCCATCTTTGGGGAGGCTAATGAAGCATGATGGTTCATCCATATTGTGATGATGATTTTCACAATGATGGGAAATCTAAGTGGTCAAAATTTGGGGTATTACACCATCCACCTCCTTTGACGCATGTTCAACTTCTTCTGATCAAAGAGGTACTTTAAGCTCTTGTGGTCGCTAAACATCTCAAAACGTACACCATAGAAATAGTGACGCCACACTTTCAAAGTAAAAACAACTGCCGCCAATTCTAAATCATGCGTTGGATAGTTCTCCTCATGGACTTTCAACTGTCGAGACGCATACGCTACTACATGCCCATCTTGCATTAACACACCCCCTAACCCCTTCTTCAATGCATCACAATATACCTCATATGACTTGCTAGGATCAGGAATAACCAAAACAGGAGCGTTCGTCAATCTTTCCTTCAAATTCATAAAACTTTGCTCACAAGCCGAATCCCATTCATAAGAACAATCCTTCTGAGTAAGTCTCGTCATCGGCAATGCTAGTTGGGAAAAGCCCTTAATAAACCTCCTATAATATCCTGCTAGTCCCAAGAAGCTTCTAACTTCAGACACATTCTTCGGTTTCTCCCAATTTATCACGGCTTTAACTTTTGATGGATCAACCGCTACTCCTCCCTGAGATATGACGTAACCAAGAAAATTAACCTCTGACATCCAAAATTCACACTTACTTAGCTTGGCAAAAAGTTGTCTTTCTTGTAAGATGGATAAAATGATTCTTAGGTGTTCTCCGTGCTCTTGAGGATCACGAGAATAGATAAGAATGTCATCAATGAAAATCACCACAAATTGGTCCAAGTAAGGTTGAAATATCCGATTCATATAATTCATGAAAATTGCCAGAGCATTCGTCACACCGAAAGGCATCACCAAAAATTCATAATGACCATAACGGGTTCTAAACGCAGTCTTTGGCACATCCGAACTCTTCACCCGAATGTGATGATAACCCGACCGTAAATCAATCTTCGAGAACACACAGGCTCCTTTCAATTGATCTAACAGATCGTCTATCCTTGGTAATGGGTATTTATTCTTGATGGTGACCTTATTCAGCTGACGGTAATCAATACACAACCGCATTCCACCATCCTTTTTCTTTACCAATAACACTGGAGCTCCCTAGGGCGAAACACTGGGTCGAACAAAATGCTTAGCCAACAACTCTCCCAATTGATCCTTTAATTCTCTCAATTCAAGTGGTGCCATCCGATAGGAGAAACGGATATTGGAGTCGTTCCCGGTATCAGGTCAATAGAGAATTCCACTTCCCGCTCCGGAGAAAGGGAAGTGATATCCTCGAGGAAAACTTCCGGAAAGTCACAAACTACCGGAATACTCAAAACTTGACGGTTACTACCCTCCTCCTTAGTAAGAAGCAAAAGAACAGATTTTTCCTCCTCAAACAAGAAATTAATCATTCCAACCGTACCTTCTAAAATAGTAGTTAACACATCCTTCGGAGTGGCCTCGGTAGTTGGAATAATGATTAGTTTTTCTTCACACCCGATAAATACCGAATTAGATGAAAGCCAATCCATTCCCAGAATAACATCCACTTTCTTAAGCGGTAAACAAATCAGATCAATCTGGAAAACTCTTCCATCCATAGATAAAACAAAATTTTCACACATTAAAGGTGTTTCAACCATCTCATCCATGGCAGTAGTAACCACCATGGGTGGAGACAATGGAACCGCTTGCAACCCAAGCCGCTTTACACATTGCATCGATACAAAAGAGTGTGTGGCTCCACAATCAAATAAAACAAAGCAAGGATTTCCATTCACAAAACACGTACCAGCAATCAAAGAGTTATCCCCCTTTGCTTTCCTCGCATCCAAGGTATACACTTGCCCGGTATTCTTCTCTTGCGTCCGATTCCTCCTTTGAGGACAATCCCTCGCCAAGTGGCCCACTTTCTGACACTGATAACACCTCACGCCTTCGATACCACACCTTCCCTGATGATTCCTACCGCAAAGACGACATATAGGAGGTGCACTAGTCCTAGAACTCTGAACTTGCTTCCCTTTGAAAGATTGTTGCCTTGGCCTAAATGGTTGATTCGATCTCCCACGATCACTTTGACTCACCCTACTCAACTCTCCTTCTGCTTGCACTTTCTTTAAACTATGCTCCGCCACATAACACTGTCGTAACAAATCAGCATAGTTAGTGAATTCCCTTTGAGACACGCTATGTGAAATGTTAGCCCTCAAACCAAAATGAAACTGATCAATCTTCCACCTCTCATCAGGAGCATACATGGCCTGCCTAGAATAAGCAGCCATAACCTCGAACTTTTCTGCATAAGAATCCACGGTCAAGTTACCTTGCCTCAGCTGCTGAAACTCGAATTCCTTCTGAGACCTTAAGGAACTTGGAAAATACTCCTCCATAAAAGTTATCTTAAACTGCTCCCATACTTTCGGTACCTCTTGAATTGTCATTATGGCTGAAGCGCTTTCCCACCACCTCATGGCAGGACCCTTTAACAAGTGAAAAGCGAATACCACCTTGTTTTCTTCACTACACTGAACTATTAAGAAAATCTGCTCCATACCGGATATCCATTCATGAGCCTTCACTAGATCTAACCCTCCCTGAAACTCCGGAGGGTTCATACGAATGAAATCCCTAAAGGTTCCCCCTGCAGCTTCAGGCACAACCACTGGAGGATGCAAGCCACCAGCCATTTGCTGTACCATTTATTGCACAAACTGATTTTGTTGTTGCTGCATCTGTTGCATGAATTGATACAAAGGGGCATTCCCTTCGTTCCCCAGCGGATTTGTCCCTGCTGGAGTAGTTCTCGGTCTCCCACGGTTGTTTCTGCGCCCGTCGGCCAAGTTCCTAAATGTTATACAGATAGGATTAAGTTGATCAGGCTCAATACCATAAATATAACACGTAAGACCAATGGCGACACAATGCATACGAAACGGAAAGAAATACTTATACTATTTCATGGCTAGGTCGAGGATAATACCTTCTCTGATACCAACTGTAACACCCATATATAACAACATACATCAAAGCGTATATATATTATACATGAATCCAAGTATTTGGTACTGAAATACCATAAGTTCCTAGTTAACACATTATATACATTAAATGTCCTAAATACAAAGTTCTAAAGTCTACGGCATAACATATACAAGATGTTCCAAAAAGCACTAAGAACTAGATCAATACAATGATCTCAAAATAACACGCCATAGCGGAAGCCATGCCATCTCAAAAGCTACGATCCGTAAGGAAAAGTCAAACCACTTTGTCCTTACCCTTCGCCGAACCTATAGTACATGTGATGTAAACAACAACAGTGGGGTGAGATACATCAATCTCAGTGAGTTCCCTATCTTAAATGTCCTCTCAGCTCTACAAGGTTCTATCACACCTAACTCAAGTCGAAAGGGAAGGGAAAAGACTTTGAGTACACACACACTATACGGAAACATGTCATGAGTTCATCAACTCACAATACCACTAATCGGTAACCACACCAAGGCATCCCCTGTTCCCGTCCGCTTCTACGTCTAGAAGTTGACCCGAGTCATGGATCCTGGTAACCTACTTGACATACGAATGGATTCAGGTTCTACGGGCCATTAACCGTTATGAACCGTCACTTCACACGGGCCATTAACCGTCACGAGCATACGCTCCCAGGGCGCCATTCGTACTTCACGCGGGAATCAAACCTGCCAAGTAGTTGTGCACATGTTTCAAAGGAGCTCGAGACCCATGAAACGCACTTACAAGATAACCGGTTATGATTAGGTGATCTCACACACGAACGTGATTGTATTCTACGATCACAAGGCCATAACGCCTTATCACAACCACAAAGGTTAACACACATGTTCCATACTAGTGTTTATTCATTCTATGACATTAGTATCTGACACACGCCTCGGCACCGTATGCACGATCGTTGTCATTATGTAATTTCACACTTTCCGACATTGTTTACGGTAATAATTCTAACTCTACCTATTTCATATTTTAACATGCATATACACTTACACTCATGTTACACAACAATAGGATAGGCAAGACATGTCATAATTGCATAGTAGAATAATGTATAACAATTAAAACATAATTATATCACTTTTGGAACTTTCTCGATTATTTAATCGTTCGGTAAAATCGACATATTTCCTCTCCATCGTATAGAATATTTCCTCGGCTTTTCGTCGATATAAAGAACGATCGAAACCGATAACCGAGCCGAAAGTTATGAATTTTCTCACTAAAGGAAAAATTTCAACTCCCAGGTCTGCGCGCTGAGCGCGGTTCTCCCTGACTTGAGAGGTCACAGATTTTCTTGAGCGGGATCTGCGATTTCTAGAAAAATAAAACTCTTAACAGAGCTTTACCCAACCTGCAACAATATCTCCACAACATACTGAACAGCCCATCGAGGTATAATATCACGGTTCTATTACGGTTTAACCGATAAACTCCATACAATATGATTTTCAACATTTATCACATAATTTCCACTAAAACCCTAACATTCCAAATAACATAAACCGATCCAAACATTCATAACGATTATCAGCAAATGATTCCACACCAGTATAGATTATACTACGCAATTTATAACTCATTTCAACCGCTAGATTCCTCGATTTTCCACAAAATCCCATTTTTCTCCCAAACCTAACACAACCCCAAAAACCTCAAGAAATTCTACACTAAGGTTTCTATCTAGAACCCACCTGAATTAGAAGTTGAAGATGAAGGAGATGAGATGATTTGATGAAGGATTGATGATGATTCTTGATGTTCTTGAACTTTTTTTCAAGTTTTCCTCTTCTCCACTTTTCTCTCCTTCCTTTCCTTTCTTTCTTCTTTCTTTCCTTTTCCTTCTCTTCACTTACTATCTTTTTCTTTTTGTTTGGAAAATGGGAGGAAAAGGAAACATATAGTAAACTATCATTAATAAATAATACTACTAAATGTCCAAAAAGTCTCTTAAGTCCAAATTAGTAAAATACCTTAGAGTCAGATAATATTAATTGGATTTATTCTAAGTTCCACAGTTATTCTAATTATTTTGTCAAATAATTTCTCAAAGTACACTGGGCTTAGTCGATCACAATATAATATTATCCGGAGTAATAAAATACGGGGTATTACAACCTCCACTAATCACCACTCTTTTGTGATTTCCCTCCAAATTTGAATTCCAATCCTAATTTTGATCTTCCAATCCTAATTCC